>CM064884.1:86247127-87713746 GCA_003313485.2 Penstemon barbatus | reverse complement strand
CATTGACAACCCATTGTTATCCCAAAGCCCAACTTTTTCAACCAAAATGAGCTGCATGCTTGTTATGTATGCGTGACTAGGTGTAGAACAAATCTTGTTAATCCTTCATTTGATGGGTCTAAATTAGCTTCTGTTATGATTGGTTCACTGTGCTTTTAAATGTTTATGTGCCCTGTATTCTGCACGCCTTTTGTGAACTTGTATCAACTTCAGTTGTGCTTGTCCTTTCTCGAAAGTATCTTTTTTCTGGAAACATGGTCAACCAGAAATTCTTATTTGAGTTACGGTATACAAGTTGGTTATGTTCACAATGATTTCTCGTGCCTATTAATGTATTTTATTCTAATCTTTCACTTCAGGGTCAGTTTACTACAGACTTGGAGGATATCACGGACCAAGGTTAAAGAAAACGGCACCAATGTTGACAATGTCTGTTGTACTTATTCTGTAGTTCCTGTGACAGCATAGAGTATCACACCCAGAAAGCATCTGAGCAGTACTTAATAACTCTTTACATGAACACTTTGTACAAAACATTACTTGTTTATAGTATATCTTCAAATAGTTGCGACTAAGTGTTTAGCAATATATTTTCTTGTGAAACACAGCCTTCATATGATAAATCGAAATTTGATCTCAATGCAATCGTAGTAGCTCATTGTGTGGGTCAGGATCAATTCTATCATAGTAGCTCATTGTGCGGGGTGAGACACCACAGCTGTTTAATTTAGAGTTCGTCACTTATAGATTATCTCGCCTCATGCTGGTTGTAGTGTGTTTGCAATTATCTGCAGAAAATTGAGGATTTCAAAAAATTTAAACAGCAGATTGAAATTTCTATTTTGAATTCAAGTGTTATTTTGAGTGGATGTCTTACGAAAAATGCAAATTACAACCATGTGTAAGTTTTAATTTGACAAATATTCTAACATGTTATTTTTGTTAACAAATACCTTATAACAAATATTCTTATTGTGTATTAACCGAGTACGTAATTACTCTATGCTATTATTTGGTCTGTTTCTTTCCTTTTTTTTCCTTATTCGTTATTGGTCTGTTTCTCAAACAACTAGGAATGCTTCATCTTTTAGAGAAATTCCATGTACTGTATAATGTAAAATGAACATGCACGTTTAAATAGACACATTGTAACTGAATTCTCTAACATGTGCCAAAATCACTTGCGACACGTCTCAATATTTGCATGAAATATCAATTGTTAAAAAAATATTAAAAACATGAAAAAAATATAACATCAATTGAGTTCTGAAGCCCTTGAGAATTAATCATGCTCAAGCTGTTCATGTTTGAAACCTTCATTTATACATAATAATAATAAAGTCAAACTTTAATTGTAAATACATAATGAATCTTTTATGATCATGATGTTAAAATTCCAATGCTATAAAGTATAAATACTCCAAAAAGTAACTTGGTTATATATTTCTTATTAATATTTCTTGTATAAACTTTTTTTTTTTGGGAGAATCTTTGTTATATAAATAGTATCCGCAGTAGTACACAAAGGGGTGGTGGCGCAGTTGGCTAGCGCGTAGGTCTCATAGCTTTGTTGAGTGATCCTGAGGTCGAGAGTTCGAGCCTCTCTCACCCCAATTTAACTATTTTTATGTTCTCTTTTTTTGATCATTTTGGGTAATTGTCATCTTCTCTTATTAGTTATATATTACTACATATTGTTAAACGAAGGACTCTAATTTCAGCATGAATTTTTGCATTTACTTATTTATAATTTTCATGAAATGTTTTACTATAATCTATAAGCACATAATTTATTTTTTACTTTTTATTCATTTTCGTGAGTGCATATATACGTAGACAATGATAATCTAATCAATTCAATATCCGAGAAAAACTTTAATTGTGCATTTGTACATTTCATATATCTCGAAAAAGGAAATCATAAATCAGAAATCATAGGGTCTGTTTGTTTGGTGTTTCGGAAAGTAGTGGAGATTTGTGAAATAATCTCGATTTGCGTAATGTTGTTTGTTTGAATTTTGAAAGAGTGATTTGAGAAATAAAGTAGTTATATGTTTATCTGGAAGAATTAGGTTGTAGGTGTAAGATGTATAAGACTTTACGTCAAATTATTTTTGTTATGTGAGATAAATTTTGTAAGAGATATGTTACTTTATGTCGAATCATAGTAGAGTTTGCGTAGGTTTTGTTTAGAAATAAGAAAATTGTTGTTTGTTTGGTTTTTGAGAAAATTAAGACTTGAAAAATTTATTTCAGAAATTAGAAAATATATTTGTTTGGCATTTCTCAAACACGACATAATTTTAGAAAACGCCAAACAATCAGGCCCATAGTTTTTGCCAAATAAATAAAATTAGATTTCATTTTCATAGAAACAATCGAATAAAAGATAAAACTGCGAACTTCCATAAAAATATTTTCTAACGGAATATTACTAGTATATCAGGAAAGGTTGCTAATATAGGAGAAATTATTTAGTGTAATTGCTACACCACGTCATTAAGTACACGTGGTGCAGTGCGCTTGATGACGTGGTTCAACGATTGCACTAAATAATCTCTCATGGTATATCCAGAGCAACTTTTTATTTGTTGTCAGTATTACCCCTTGATTAATTATCCTAATAAAAAAACATAATAAAAGAAAATACCCATCCTCCTTCCCAGAAAACGGCAAAGCAATTCCTCCATGTTTTTAGACAATTCCTTAATTTTTTAGAGCTTATTCTAGTGTACCCGATTAGGGATTCGAATCTAAGACCATTGTTATAGTAGTAAATTTTATTAATTTAATGGGAAACATTTCCTTAATAAATTGTTTCCTTAATCTTGATGTTGGTTCTGTCGTTTTGCACCTTGAGAGCTCGGACTAATAAGCCGCCGGCGGTGGCTATGGGTGAGGTGTTGGTCAACCATCCATACTCCATAGTTATATCTTCAAATTATGAGTTATTGGAGATGTGAGGATGAAAACTGAATTTGTGGAAAGAGTAGTAATACTGATAGAGGGTAATATTGACAACTAACAAGAAATTGTTCTGGCGTTAGGAGAATTGCTCTGGCTGTATCAGCAACTATGGGTAAATCCAGATTTTCATAATTTACGTAATCCACTCAAGATTTTCAGTATATTTACGTAATCCACTCAAGATTTCCATAATTTACGTAATCCACGGGGAAAATGCAACATATTCCCCTGTGTTATGCTAAACCTGCAAGAAATTACTCTGTGAAATTTTTATTGCGTCAAACTTCCTTGTGTTTTCATAAATCCTGCAAAAATCATCCAATTTGTTACAAATCAGTCGTTTTAGATCGACATATTTCAAGAAATAATTTTTAAAACACTTCAAGTTGGTCCCTACAACTTCACGTGATATTTTTTCAAAATAATTTTTTGAAAAATGTCGATTCAAAACGACCTATTTTTTTACAAATTGGGTGTTTTTTACAGAGTTTTTGATAACACAGGAAACTTTAATTTCTTGCAAATTTAGCATAACACATGTGAGTATTTTGCATTTACCCCCGTAATCCACTCAAGATTTCGTAGTCATTCTTTTGAATGCTGCATTCACTCTGTATTACCTATTAATTCATTTCATATCAACAATAAAGATTTCGTATTAATTGTTTATCTAAATTTCAACCATTATATAAAGTGGAGCATCCATGTTTCTAAACAAATCATACCAAAAAAAAAAAGAAAAAAGAAAAAAAAGAAGAAGAAATGAAAACAATGAGAGTTGCTACAATTCTAATATTCTGCATGATCCTACTCTCCAGTCTACCTCGTATGTTTCATTAGTTTATTGCAAAAGTTCTTGTTATCGTCTATTGTTTATTATTTTCTTTCATTTACATCCCCAATTGAAAGCAGTACTAAAATTTGTGATTTTTTATTTTTGTTTGTTTGTGATTTATGTATTTTGTTAGGGATGAAAGCGCAACAAATGAAGACGTGCACGATTAGATTACATTTGCAAAATTGTTATACAGGGAAATGTCGAGATTTGTGCAAAGATGAGATTGGGGGTAGATTATATTATTTTGGGTCTGATTGTGCTAAAGGTGAACCTAATATATGTGTCTGTAAACTCGACTGCACCAATCCTCCCCAACAATAAACATATTTATTGCTTCAAATGGTAGTTTTGCTAAGATGTACCCTTTGCTTGTATGGATTTTTTAAAATAATCAACAAATTTGACAAATAATTGTCATTTTTATGTAATGCTACTAATACACATACTTAAATTAAAATGGAGTACTAAATTTTATTTGTGATACGACAATGTTAGCAGCAGCAGTATAATGATCCAACATGTTTCCTCAAATCATCCAATCCAATTCTTGTATCCATACGCAACCAAAAAAATAAGGTTCTTGCAAGCACAAGCAAGCACTAATAAGTAACTACTCTATCATAAAGGAAATGGTAAGAAGAGCTTCATTTTGTTCCCTCATGGACTCCAACCAAAATATTCAAACTGCATAATAAGTTCAGTTCAGTTCAGTTTGTTGTTTTCTTGGGTGCACTGAAACAATTCACTAAAGCTATCTGTCACCCAAACTATATATGTCAACGCAGATTCTTTCTTTGCGTAATAATTAGGGCACTGGTCAATTCCAGTTCTAGTAAATATGTTTCCAACACCGATTTATGTGGATTCAAAATCCTGATCTATCTGCGATTCCTCAATCGACAAAACTACTCCAAAGCAGCAATTTGTGAGACTAGTTAATTATGCAGAAACTCGACAAAAGACTTTAGGAACGACCCCTCCTTTTCACCAGTAATCTCCGCAAGAACAGGAACCTTCCGTAAAATGATGAAACCGATTTACATCCCTCACAACTATCTCCCTTCCATATATCTTAGAAATAAATTTGATTGCCGTGTGACAGTCCCCACATATTCTAAGGTTCTTGGTTACTCTAAGAATTGTGCCAGGGCTCGTATTAAGTAGCCCAAAAGCAATTGCCAACTTCTCACTATGTGTTATTAAAGAATGTTCTTTTTCCTCTTCGCTGACATCATGCAACGCAAAGCTAGTATCCGGTACATAACCCGCTGCCCTCATCTTCTCAGGAAGTTCTTCCAAAAGCGTGTAAATTTTCTTTGTTTGCTCATGAGATGCATCTCCTCCAAGAAACAAATGGGCTTTCCCATTGATTTCAATCCAACTACATCCCGGACTCTTCTTCACGCACTGCAATTTCAATAGTGCTCTCAAATGGTCCACCTCTTCCCACATGCCAGCTTCAGCATACATATTCGAGAGTAGAACGTAGTTCCCACTATTCTCAGGTTCAAGTACGAACAACCTTCTAGCAGCTAATTCCGCTATCTCCAAATTGCGATGACTTCTACTTGCAGATAGTAAAGAACCCCAAATGCTTGCCCCAGGTTGCATTGGCATCCTGCAAATAACGTCATATGCTTCCACCAATCTACCAGCACGCCCCAAAAGATCGACAATGCAAGCATAGTGCTCGTGCTTTCTTTCCACGAAATATATCGAACTCATAGAGTCAAAGTATCTTAATCCGACATCCACTAGACCAGAATGACTACATCCAGATAATAATCCCGTAAATGAAATGCCATCGGGGTGAATCCCAGAACGTATCATGTCCTCAAAAGTCGAAATTGACTCCACACAACGCCCATTAGAAGCATAAGCAGTAATCATTGTATTCCAAGCAACCAAATTCCTCTCGTTTGGTCTTATTTTATCAAAGCACCATCGAGCATCAGGTAAACTACCGCATTTAGCGTACATCCCAACAAGCGCTGTTTGCACTGAAGGGTGAGAGTCCAAACCCCTCGCCTGAGAAAAACGATGAATCATCTTCCCCTTCTCAAGCGTGGATGATTGCCCACAAGCAGGCAAAACGCTCATAACCGTCACCCAATTGGGCTCCACCTCGGAATCTTCCATCGACATTATATCAAACAGTTGCAATGCCTCACCCGCAAACCCGTTCTGAGTGTACCCTGAAATCATACTTGTCCAGGACACAATATTTCTCAACGGCATTTCCTCGAACAACTCTCGGGCTAAACTAACAGCCCCATCCCTCATATAACCTGAAATCAATGCATTCCAAGACGACACATCTCTAAAAGGCATTTCATCAAATAGCTTACGCGCATCACTTAAATCACCACATTTGACATACATGTCAATTAAAGAAGTCCCCACGTATAAATCAATGTCTAACCCATCTTTCATGCTCAATCCGTGAATGCCTTTTCCGAATTGGAAAAAGTACAAGTCTGAAACAGACTTTAAAACAAAAGGGTAGGTGAAATAATCTCCCCGAAAACCCCAAGAACGCATCTGGGTAAACACATTCAGTGTCTCCTCGGATAATTTGTACAAACTAAAGGCGCGAATGATGGAATTGAACAGAATGGGAGTTGGGTTTTGAGCGGCGTGGAAAATTAGGGAGGCGGAGGAAATGTCGCCGGAGCTGGCGTACATGGCAACCATTTTGGCGGCGAGGAAACCGGTGGGTCGGAGGCCGCGTAGGGTTATGTGGGCGTGCAGTTGTTGGCCTTGTTTGAGGAGATTTTTGCCGGTGAACGACTTGAAAACGGCGGCATATAATAATGGTTGAACTGGGGATTGGGATGATTTGCGGAGGGGTTGTAGAAGGGTGCTCATTGTTGCCTTTTGACAAGTGTGGCGGTCCCATTTCATGGAGTTTTAACTTTTATAGAGTCTGAGGGTGAAGGCAGAGGGGTGGCGGGAAGAATATAATTGAATAATAATGAATAAGAGTAGCAAGAAATTTGTTCATGTATCAATATTCAATGGATTAAAATTTGGTTTTCGTGGAAGTATTGGTTAATTAAATATTAGAAATATTTCGACAACTTTTTTAAAAAAGTTAAGATTTAGGAAAAAAACATTGAAGGAAAAGCTAATATATATATTTTTTTTTCGATCTACTTAAAAATAATAGAAAATTATTGATATTTTACCCAAGTTTAATCCATTTATTATATATTCCAATAATGATACAACCTGATCTAGTTTTACATTCTATAATTAACCATTTCCCCAAGATACTTTTTTATTTAAATGTAATAAAATTTGATACCGACTTCTCGTCCAAAATATTGTGTTATTAGTCTATGTTTGCTAGTATCCAAAATATTACAAATTTTAACATTTGACTCCAATCTTCACAATATTGTTGAAATATTCGATGTTTATTTTTCCAAATAACATACTAGTAAAGTAGGAATCAAGGCCTAGTGCATAAGCCAAGTTTCTCACCAAAATTTATTGTGGATGTTTCAAGTCCAACTTCCTCTTTTTTTTCCATAGTCATGTCCAATGACTCAATCTATCAATTTGATTTAATTTCAATCCTTATTTTTTTTTACTATCACTTAATAATAATAAATTGTATTTAAGTTTCTTACAATGTTATTAAATTTACAAATAATTAATGTTAAATTGCATAAATCAAAATTACGTTCTTTTAATGTTAATTTTTTAAAATTAAATTTTCTTTAAGTTTCCTAATTTAAAGTTTACATTTTTTAAATTTAAATTAACCTTTTTAAAATTAATCATAAATTAAAGAATTTTTTTATTTTAAAAAAAAGAATTTTATTAACTAAGAATAAATAAAAACAAAAAACAAAAAATCATTGCCTTCAAGATTCAAGGATGAGGCAAGACATCCTTGACTTGCACCACCACCCCTTTGAGCAATGTGTGGTTGGATTCAAGGAGACTACCTTTAAATCAATTCAATGGAGATGTTCATGAAAGCTATTGGAGATGGCCTCACAATAACATTCACTTGCAGCCCAATTTCAAGCCAGTGCATTGGACCTTGAGGTGGTGTTTACAAAAAATTGTGATTATGCTTAATTATTATAATCTAAAAAAAAGCTAAAAATTGTAGAGAAGTAAAAGTAGGTGGTGTTTGCAAATTATGCCAAAAAGTCCAAAAAAAGCACTTTTGGATGTTTGCAAAAAAATCACTTTTGTCCACTTTTTTTCTCTCAAAATATCAAAGTAAAAGCTAAAAACACCTCTCCACCAACTTCAGCTTAATTGTAATTTTTAGCTTTTTTTTTTAAGAAAAGTAGAAGAAAACACTGTCTAAGTGATTATTTTTTCTTAAAAGCTAAAAATTACTTATTTTAAGTTTTTGAAAACACCACCTGAATCGAGGCTGCAGCTCGTCCCTCAAGCTGTGGAGAAAGATAGAATTAGCTCTTCAGCAAATAGAATCAATCCAAAGAGGTTATGTCTTTCCTTGTATATTGGCTCCATAATTCCCATTCAAGTTGGTTTCTTTTACCAACCAAATCAAATCAAATCAAACCAAACTTAAATATAGATGTGAAACTATATTTTCTTAGATTCAAGTTCAACTAGCAAACTGTTTTACAGCGAGTAGTTGTAGCTATTTCAGATTCAAAACAATAAACCATTGCAAACAATGTTACAAGAAACCTAGCTATCTATGCTAAGAAACACAAACAATTAAATAAAAATTAAAACTTTCCAATTTCAAAAAAGATTACAAAAATCTTCAAAATAACCACTTGAGCCTTAGACTCTCCATCAAAATTTACAAGCCCCATTTCTATGAGTCAAATTGCTTACCTTCAAAACTCTGCCCAAATTCCCAATTCTTAGGAGCAACATTATACGCCGTAAGCGTAACTCCATCACTACTCATAATCTCAAACGAAAGAGCTTGTTTCTTCAAATCAGCATTTATATGCCAATTTTGCCCCCAATTTCTCCCCATCGGGAACCACCCCGTCCTCGAACCCTTAATTTTCACCGCTGCCACATCTCCAGCTCCCGCCACATTACTAATCAACACCGAAACGAATATTCCGGCGCCGCCAATCGTGAATCGAACACCTCCCTCCTTTCTGCACCTAATTCTCCTATACTGAACCGGCATATTCGAAGCCTTCCAAATAGCTATTTTCTCGAAGGATTCAATCGGAAGGACGAAATGAGAATTTGGGGGATTACATTGTCCGCCGCCGTCGGCTTCGAATCCGTAATTAGGTGCGCAGAAATTGGTGGCGGTGACGATAGTTGAAGTCCCGGGGATGCACCAACGGAGATCTTCTACGCAGCGGATTTCGAAACACGCGCCGCAGATCTGGCCTTTTTCGTAGAGTACAGTGCTGAGGCCGGCGGTGGCTTTACCGTAGCCGTTCTTTTCTAAGTCGCCGTAGCCACAGGCGCCGCCGACTACGTCGATGTCGGCGGCGGCGTAGTAAGTGGCGCGTGCGTGTTTCCAGTCAGATTGGGAGGTGAAGGAGGGGTTGGAGGGGAAGTAGTGGGAGTTGACGATGAGAGATGAGAGTGAGAATGTGATGCAGAGGAGGAGGAGGCGGTTTGTTTGCATATTGAACAGTGGCGAAGAGCGCGGCGGCGGCCACTTAGAGTGGAGATGCTATTAGTAGTATTAAGGAGTTGGGTTCATATTGCTTTCCATTGTCGTGTTTTTAAAAGTTGAGAAAAGGTAAAGTAAGGGCATGTTCAATCGGAGATATTTGTTTAGACCAGATTTTTCACGATCATGAATAAAATCAGTGTATCTACCAAATATATTTGTAAGATTTTGTGTATGATTTATGAGAGATCGGGTTTGGGCAAGAATTTTTCTGTTCAATCGGGGGCCCTCGAGGCTCTGGTCGTCTTCGTCTCCCATTGTTAGGTTTCAAATATAATTAATTTCATTTTCTTCTTTTATCAACTCTCACCTATAATTTTAATTTTTATATTAATATTAATAATACTAATAATTATTTTATTAATATAATTAAATTATTAATAATTTTAAAATATTAAAATTAAAGAGAGCAAATAATCATAAAATTTAAAATTGATACATAATAAGAAATACAACAAACAAGAAAAGAAATACAAGAAATAGAATTAAATAGACTATAAAAACACGGAAATATATTTTTAGTATGTATTTAAATATTTAATTATTTGAATAAGTGTTTAATTATATTTTTAATTAATTCGATATTTTTAAAGATATATAGCCACAATCAATATTGTAATTTAATGATTATAGGAGGGCAAAAAAGGAAAAATGAGATAAATCTAACATTGCATAAAACATTGTGCAAGATATAAAGGGAGCAAAAAAATTGGGACGAAGGGAGAATTAAAAAATATACAATTGTTGGTGTAAGCAGTGATCAACTATTCTTTTATACTTAGGCCATCTCCAGCCGAAGCAGGCAATAGCCCCCTCCTGCCTGTCTGCCTGCTTGCTTGCCTGCCTTGCCAAGTTAGTCATCTCCAGCCGAACCAACAATTCAAAATATTTATTTCAATCTCAAACTTTCCCCACTCTCACTTAACTATAACTATAACAACAACAACAACAACAACATCAATAATAATAATAATAATAATAATAATAATAATAATGGAATAATAATAATAATAATAATAATAATAATAAGTTGTTTATGGGCAATTTTAGAATTAGATGTTTCTTTTAGTAATCATATATGTTAAGTTGTTTAATTGATCTTTAAATTATATTTTAAATTCATATCTTATTCACTTTTGTTAAAGTAAACTTAATTATATAACTTTTAAAGAATTAAAATAAAATTTTAATATAATCTAATGGAGTAAGAATTTGATAACGTTAGATATCACAATAAACATTCAACTTAAAAGAAATTAATAATAGTGAATTAACTTATATATTTTTTTACATTTAAATTACATTTTTGCAGGACTTATAACTTATAAATTTGTCGTACAATTAACTTATAACTTGTAGGCAAAACAACCAAAAAAAAAAAAGGACTGCACGGCAATAAAACAAAAAAAGTGGGCAATATTGCAATTATACATTGCAATAATACACAATACATTACAAAAGAAAGAAAGAAACGGCCCAACAGTTGTCTTCAACCTATTATATGCGCCTGTACCAATTACAAAAGTAGGCAATATCAATTGAAGATGCGGATTGAAGACAATTGAAGAAAAACAAAAAAATAAAAATAAAAAAAAAATGTTGCTAATGCGCGGGAGCATCCTGGCAGGCAGGGAGGCAACCATTGCCTCCCTGCCTGCTAGCAGGCAAGCATCTCCCCCCGGATGCTTGCCTGCCAGCTCCGGGGGGAGTTCTTCTCCAGCCGAAGGGGGGCTGTTGCTTGCCTCCCCCCTTCGGCTGGAGATGGTCTTATACTAACAAATGCACGTTTAAATGCGGCTCTCACTGACACAAATAAACATTTAAATTTTATTTATCATATACGTTTTATTTTAATACATGACTTTCTAGCAACTAAAAATAATTTTTTTTAAGGTGATTTATAAATGGATATATTTGATATTCTCCTGACGAAAATTAACAATTTGGACGGCTTGTTACTTCCACTAGACTTGACATGTTGATCTTATATAACCGTATATTTTCATATATGGAAATAAAGACATCTTTGCTATGAATTATTTATAGTAATTTTTGTATGGAAAATGCAAATTAATTACTAATAACCTTTTTATACTATCCGAGTACATTACCAAAAAACTAGAGCTTTAAAAATAAAATGGCTTCAAGATGCGTGTATGCTTCTGCGTTGTAGACTGCTGCCAAGCCAAAAACTAGACTGTTTTTGGAGAATACTGCCAAAAAATACTTATCATAATTAATCTTGTCACACTGAAAACAACTGGTCTTAATTTGATAAACTGGTTCAGAAAGAAAGGCATATATTAATTAATACTAATAAGTAGCGATGGATTTATCAACAGTAAATTTCATTTTTGTTTCCAATTTCCCCGATGTTATATATCCTCAATTTTTACTGCCTTATATTTTTGTTTTACTCAATCATATTTATTCACTCTATCAAATAAATCCGAAAAGTCCACCATTAACTCACCTCAAAGTCTGATGAGAAAAGGGAAGAAAAATTAGGTTGGAGGAAGAATAGAAATACTCTGACTTCTGAAGAGATATCTCAATGGCTTGTATGGATCGTAGAACCAATTTCCCAAGTCCTACAACTATTATTCCATCAGAATTCGTTATGAAAATGGGAGAATTTTTGGTGGGTAGTGAAATTAAGTGGAAAGGAGTTACCGTTTCTGGAAATCTGGGTATCAGAGAAAGTCCAAAAGAAGAATAAAAGGAGAACAGTACAATACACAGATTAGTTCCGGTGTTATCATTGCTGCTATGCTCCTTTGCTTTCCTAAAATCTTGATTACTAATCACAATATTCTTTGTCTTGATAAAGGGGATTTGTTGTTTGGATAAAATATGTACATTTGAATTTGCTCATAATTAAATATGTTGACTGATTTATTTGTTCTGCTTCAGTCTCTACTTGCTATTTAAGCTGGCCTGGCCTATAGTCTCTTCTTCAGCATTGCAATAAGCCATTTTCACATCTATAGTGCTTATTTACTATCCCATAAAATTGAGTTTCAACTATATATAAATAGATGTTATATTGATGTAGGTATGTGTATATCAGCATGTTTAGACATGTTCGGCTCTTCTTAGGGTTTATTAAACATGCTTTCGCTTACATGGATATATCCAATGCTCTTCTAAAGGTTAAACATGTCACGGGAATTAAGCTTACATGGATATATTCAATTATAACGCCAGCACTGGGCAACAAACACTAGTACTGTATGTATGATATATATACGAAACAAAGTCTTGTAGAAGTGCATAATAAAATTATTAATTGGGGGAGTACAGTTTTATTATAATACAGACAGTTATACTTCTCTATCGTCCAGCAGTGCAGTGTACATGATGAAATACTAATACAAATGGATTTTTATTTTTGTCGATCGTGTTCTTCAATCCAAGGACTTGAAAATTTTGACAAACTGGGTGTCCACATTCAATGAGGCCTCTAGTACTGATGAAGATATAGCTGACAGGTTCCCGGCCAAATGTCCCAAAACTGGCCTATATGTAGGTATTAGAAATTAAGAAAAATGTCCCATTAATTCATGGTTGAAATAAACGATAAATCATTCATTTCATTTAAAAAAAAATGATTGGATCGACTACATACAATTTGTAATTTCTCCAAAATAATTAACAATAATAATACTACCTTGAAGATGTGATGACCGAAAACAACTCCATTAATCCTTCTCCATCTGCTATGAGGGCTAAAGCAAAAAACTTTGGCACAACAAATAACTCACCTTCTTCCACTTTTGCATCCAAATTTTGCTGACCACTAAAACCAACAATCTGAATCTTACCACTTCCTTTAATAACATAAATTATTTGGTAAGAACCATCTGTACTATAACAAGGCCCGAACACGGAATCGGGCTCAATTTTCACATAACTAGCACTAATCCCAATTTTATCAATCAAAGAAAAATTCTCTGAAGTGATCATTCCATCATTAAAATCAATGACGTATTTCCCTAACTTATTGCAATTTGATTGATTAGGCATGTCTATGTTACTCTCAAGCTTAACAATCAATGGATTAGTTTGGCTTTTTGCGAGCTTTTGTGAATCAGACTCGTTTATTTTATAGATTTTACTTATAAATTCTGATGAGAAACCGTTCAAGAGTCCAACGGATCCGGTTAGCAAGTAGTAGTCGAATTGACCAGGAGTATAGGATTGGCTAGTTTCGCCTAGGAATACTATGGTTAAGACGGAATCACCACCGTTGAACCACCATGAAGGAGTACCCATAGGTAACATTATAGCCTCTCCTTTTTTGACTACCAAAACTTCTTCTTTCGAGTTATTTGGTAATATTAGCCCAACAGTACATGTACCTGTTGACAAAATATATACTTCATATGCTAAACATTTCACATAAAGAATTACTCTACCTACTATTTTCTACTAGGATCCGACCCTTTAGTCTTTATCTTCTTTTTTTTCCTTAAAAAAGAAATCCACAAAAAATCGTTGTTGTACATGCATGTTTCAGAACAATAAGTTTCCTCTCTTACAATAATTAATTTTTTTCAAAATTATAACTTCATACAAATGTTATGTCACCTATTTCCAACCATTATTAATTTTCCGCCAAAAAAATGTAAAAGATCACTAATAAATAATAATTTGATTTTTTTTCAACTCAAATTTGATCGATGAAATAAGTTTGTTTCAATAAAATTAAAAATCAGATTTGAACAACACTAGTCAGTCATTTGACATCTTATAAGAATCTACGTTGATTGAGGAAAAAATTATAAGTATATATATTTACAACGGTATATTGATTTTGTTATTTCGAATAAAAACTTTACAAACAAATCTATATTCGATCAAGACATCAAAGTTGTTCAAAATGTTGTGAAGTCAACTCAAATAAAATAATTTTCTCTCATTTTTAAAGTATATATGTACATACGTACGTACCATGAGTAACATAACCAATTTTGGTTGAATCTGCGTAGTGAGGCAGAGCGAAACCACGAGGCTGCAGCACAAGTTTCCCTGCGCCCACCTTCCCCTGCACAAGCGCCGCCGGTTTCGTCCATGCGTAATACGCCCCACCTTCTCCTTCGAATACAGTTGCGTCAGGTGCTTGGGGATTCAAGTTCAACTCCATTTTATGGAATGTATTAATTAATGTAAATTTAGTAGTAACAATTTGAAGTGGATTGGAGTGAATTAAGAGACTTACTAGTATTTTTGGGATGCATGCACTTAAATTGTAGTAAATGATGATATCGAGAAAAATGAATTAAGACATAAGAGGTTCTCCTTTTTTGGGATGTCAACGATCAGATCCACGTGATTTGTAATTTAAGCAAGTAGAAGATTGATTAGATTATTTCATGTGACGTATTTTACTTGACTTTGCCAAAATGATAATAGATGACAGCACAGCACAATCGAATCTTTGTTGATGATACAGCTAGCGGGGAATACTCCTATCCTAATAATATAGGTAAATTATTTGACGTCGACAAACCAATCAAGGATGGTTGCACCAAAGATTCAAGGTCAATCAAAGAATTATTTATCACATTTCCATATCGCATGGGATATATTAAATTTGTACATTTGTTAACAAATCTTCACGCGTGACATTAAAACGTGAAATCAAATTGTAATAGAAGATCAATCCGGTTATTCTTTTAATTCCAACTTGTATGTATAGTATATATAAACTTGAAAAATAGATTAACAACAGTAGTAATTTCGACCAACCTCATTTAATACTTAAGTAAGATATTAGTACTTATTTCTTAATTAAAAAATTTACCCTACCCATAATCTCGTATGTGTGTACAAGTATTATTTTTGTTTAATAACGTTGGAAGGAGAGTGAAAACAATCAAATAATCATAAACTATTCCCAAACTCAATTTGGTATTTACGAATTGACAAAATATTTTCGGCAATAAAAGTTTACAAGCTTCCAAACTGGTCAAGAGAAGGCAAGTAAGTGCATATCATGTTAAAAAAAGGAAAGCAAAACAGACTAAATTTTACATATTTTTAATTGTAATTGAGTAGTCGTAGAAACTTCCAATTACACCACACCTTTGCCCACCTTACGTAAATTTAGCATATAAACCAAAGTGCATGCTAACAAGATCCCACCATGCAATATTCATGACTAAAACAAGAATTGCACTTACCAAACAAATTGAAGATAGGAGGAATAAATAACAAGAAGATGACAGAGTAAATCAAACCTGAGAAGCGCACCAAGCCATAAAGAAGCTACGTACTGAAATGGTGTCCACTTCGGTAAACCTCAGCCTTAGTGAATACACTAAAATTATCACTCAATCTTTTCCCTTAGCTTATTTACAACTCTTAGCTGCAGCCACTACCTTGCTCTTAACCATTTACTTCATTTTTTCAAGATCTCGTTGCATTTACCTAATAGACTTCTGCTGCTACCAACCGCCTGCCAGTCTACGGGTCCCAACTGCCAAACTGATTGAACACTTGGAAATATGTGGTTATCATGAGAGAGGAGCCGTAGATTTCCAGGCCAAGGTGGCTGAGAGATCATGCATTGGCTCCGACTCATGTTTCCCTCTTTCACTGCATCAACTCCCACCTAATAAATCTTTAAGCTCTACCTTAAAAGAAACAGAAACAATTCTTTTTACGGTAGTAGAAGACCTCCTCAACAAACACAGAATAAATCCCAAAAACATCGATATACTTGTATCAAATTGCAGCATCTTCTGCCCCACACCATCCATCACAGCTATGATTATAAACAAGTTTGGACTCAGAAGCAATGTAAAAAGTCTTAGCCTTAGTGGAATGGGATGCAGTGCCGGACTTGTGGCCATCAGTTTAGCAAAAGACTTGTTAAAAGTCCATGAGAACTCACTAGCTCTGGTTCTTAGCATGGAAGCAGTGACCTCAAGTGGCTATGACGGTAAAGTGAAGTCCATGCTTTTAGCCAACACATTATTCCGAATGGGAGGAGTGGCTGTTTTGTTATCAAACAAGAAGAACGATAAATTGAAATCAAAATACAAACTTCAAAATCTCATTAGAACACATATGGGATCAGATGATGAATCTTACCAGTCTGTTTTCCAGAAAGGTGATGATACTGGATATGTGGGAGTTTCTCTATCAAGATCCATTTTACGAGTAGCGGCAAATGCGCTGAAAACAAATATAACAGAGTTAGGACCATATGTTTTACCGTTTTCTGAACAATTCCTATATGGTTGGTCACTGATTACAAGAAAGAAAGAAATATACATACCAAACTTCAAAAAGGCATTCGGGCATTTCTGCATACATGCTGGAGGGAAGGCAGTTATTGACGCTGTCCAAGAAAGGCTGAGGCTTAGTAGAGAAGATGGAGAAGCTTCGAGGATGACTCTTCATAGATTTGGTAACACTTCATCTTCTTCTGTTTGGTATGAGTTAGGCTATCTGGAAGCAAAAGGAAGGGTAAAAAAGGGAGACAGAGTGTGGCAAATAGGTTTTGGCAGTGGCTTTAAATGCAATAGTGCAGTTTGGGAATGCATTTCAGAACTTGATCCAAATATGAGAAATGCATGGTCAGATAAAATACATTTGTACCCAATTCAAATCCCAGATGTTGCTGATCACTAGCGCAAGGTGTCGATGCATGTCATTATATAATTCTCATATAAAATTTCATGTTCTACTAACGCTATATCTGAAGTGAGCCATTACTAATCATGTTCACTAAGATTCCATCCTTAATTACTGCTTCATTTTTAAAGAAACAGCCAAATATTTCTGAACACTGAACAAAAAATTATCCAAAGGACCAGAAATTAGTATATATAAAACCCTCCAGGTCCATTTAATAGATGACCAGTTACCTGTTGTAGAAATACAATGGTCGGAAGAATTCATATCTAGCCATCAAACTAGTGGGGATCAGGATTACAATAGCCAGTATGAGAGTGCACCGCTGGAACTTCTCAGGCCAAGGTGCTTAACAACTTCTTAAGCCATCAAAAACTTGTTACGTAAAAAAGAAGGAAAATATATTAAAAGAAATGGCTGGGGCAGGCTTTTCTAGTTATTGAGTTGAACTGGAATCGAATTTCAAAAGCATCATTCAAATGATATCGGTCAAACTTCGTTTATATTACTGTATAGTGAACAAAACTCAAATGAGTCATTTAGGATAGTTTACATCAATAACCCAAGGGTTTAGGACAAATTACAGGAAACCCCCCGGTGTTTGTGAAATTACTTAAACACCTTCTCATTTTCACAACCATTAATCAAAACTAATGGAAAGTGTTTTCATTTTATTTATTGCGAATTTCAAGTAGGTATGTATTACTATTTACACACAATTTATTTTTTCAAGTGGATATAACTATATAAGCCAAACATAAAATTTATTTTATTAAATTTTGAAAAATGTTATTTTACTTTTAAAAAAAATTAATGGGTATAACAAAAACACCGCCCCTGTTATTAGAGACATTACACAGGAACCCCTAGTTGACAAAGGGTACTTTTGGAAAACCATTAAATATTCTTACTGACGTCATCATCTGTCGTCAGAGCTAAAGCCGTAAGGAAGATTTTGTAAAATGATTCAAATCCCAATGGAGAGCAATTTCGCTAACAATGAGGACTTATAATTTTCCCTAATCTCAAAGGTTATGATATAAAAGAAACCCTTTCTTTTATAGAGCCGAATCTAATAACTTGGTTTGTTTTTCAGGTCTAAATAAAAATATGCAATCCAAAGTCTAAACTGGGAGCTCCAGTAGTGACAACCTAGAGTATTAGAAAGGAAACATGCTGGAACTTACGATAGCTTAAAATCGGATCATAGTGGGTGTGGAGAATGCAGTTTGTAGAGATATTTTAAGAGGGTGGATGCAACAAGGATCTAAAATAACTGATTAATGAATTGATCATTAAGGCTAAAGTAAAGATTGTTGAGAATTATAATTCTTTAATGACTATATAAACTTCAAGAAACTCATCATCTCATCACACTCTTCACACATTTCCTAAGCAATCAAAATCCCCTCATAGCTTAACTGCATAATCGTTAGAAACTTGAAATCAGTGTTTCAGATACTGATTATCAACCTAAATTATTGTGGGACTTAGTTTTTTTACATGCTTGTATAATAACTGCCTACAAGCTCAAGCCACCAAATTGATCAAGAGAGAAGCAAGTGCAAATGTACAGAAATTGAAGTAATATTCCTCGTATTATTTTGAAACAAACAAGCAAAAATTCACTGCTATGAACGTTGCAGGCTCATTTCTCCAATTCTAATTTCAAACAAAAGTCAGATGGACACCACATATCTGCTTAATTCAAGCAAATTTAGCAAAGAAGCCAAAGTGCATGCTAACAAGATGATAATATGCAATATTCATGACTAAAACAAGAATTGTACTTACCCTCAACATACTGAAGCATAAATTATATAACCCGAGGATGATCGGTGGATTATCCGCTTCAAGTGCTGAAATGGCACTCGCGCAGAAAAATTTCAGCCTTAGCGAATACACAACAACCATTATCAGTAATACTTTCCCCTTGGCTTATTTACAACTCTTAAAAGCTGCTGCTTTGCTCTTAATTGCTTACTTTTTTTTGAGACCCCGTTGCATTTATCTGATAGACTTTTCCTGTTACCTACCACCTGCCCATCTACGGGCCTCATCAGCCAATTTGATTGAACATTTTGAAATATGTGGTTATTATGAGAGAGTTTTCAGGTTAAATCTTTGAACTTTGCCCTAGAAGAAACAGAAACAATTCTTTTCAAAGTAGTAAGATACCAAACTATATATAGATTTTCACTTGTGGTATCATAAAAATCAAAGCGACACATTTGGTACCACAATTTAAGAAATTGAATCACTTTTGGTACCACCATAAAGAGTGAACGTTAATTGATGACGTGACAGTTAAGTGTTATTGTAAAATTGATACAATTACTTATGTTGACTGACAATTCTACCCGAAAACGTTTCAGGTTGTCAAAATAACCACACATCTTCAAATTTACTGACAAATTTAGTCCACATTGTTGCCCAATTTCAAAATTGGCTCGAATAAGACACATGCGAACCAATTTGGAGATTTTACTTATTATATTTACATATTTATTTGACTAATTTAGTAGTATAAAAAATATTAACAGACCAGATAATACTTTAGTATAAATTCAAGAAAATATTAAAATATATTTTTATAAAATCTAAAAATTATATATATAATATTAATATATTCAATATTTATTAAAAAAAATAAAGTTACATATTATTAACAAAATAATTAAAATTCGAAAAAGAAAAACTAAAACCCCATCCCATCCCATGCCTACCCCTCCCCATCCCCCCCCCCCCTCCAAACCCCCCTCCCCCAACAAAGATCCCAAGCCGCCGGTGGCCTGGGTTCCTTGATCCCAGGCCGTCGGTGACCTGGGATTTGGTTGGGGGTGGGGATGAGTTTTACTTTTTTTTTTTTTTTTTTTTTAATTATAATGATTTTGTTAATAATATTTTACTTAATTTTTTTAATAAATATTAAATATATTAATATTATTATAAAAATTTAGATTTAATAAAATATGTTTTATTTTTAATATTCTGTCAGATTTATATTAATGCATTACTTGGTCTGTTAATATTATTTATAAAACTAAATTAGTTAAATAAATATGTAAATATTATAAGGAAAATCTCCAAATTGATTTGCACGTGTTTTATTCAAGCCAATTTTGAAATTGCGCAACAATATGGACTAAATTTGAAGATATGAGGTTATTTTGACAACCTAAAATGTTATGGGGTAGAATTGTCAGTCAATATAAGTAATGGTATCAGTTTCGCAATAACACTTAATTGTCACGTCATCAATTAACGTCTATTTTTAACGGTGGTACCAAATGTGTCGACCTCGATTTTTATGTTATCATAAGTGAGAATCGACATATAGTTTGGTACCACAATTGCAATTCTCTCGATATACTTGTATCATATTGCAACATCTTCTGCCCCAGACCATCCATTACAGCTATGATTATAAACAAGTTTGGATTCAAAAGCAATGTAAATAGCGTTAGCCTCAGTGGAATGGGATGCAGTGCTGGCCTCGTGGCCATCAGTTTAGCTAAAGACCTATTGAAAGTCCATAGGAACTCACTGGCTCTGGTTCTTAGCATGGAAGCAGTGACTCAAAGTGGTTATGATGGTAAGGCCAAGTCCATGCTTTTAGCTACCACGCTATTCCGAATGGGAGGAGTTGCCATCTTCTTATCAAACAAGAAGCACGACAAAGTGAAATCAAAATACAAACTTCAAAATCTCATTAGAACACATATGGGAACAGATAATTAATCTTACCAGTCGGATTACCATAAAAGTGATGGTACTGGGTATGTGGGCGTTTTACTATCAACATACCTTTTAGGAGTAGTGGGAAATGCGCTGAAAATAAATATAACAGAGTTAGGCCCGTATGTACCGCTTTCTGAACAACTCCTATTTGGATGGTCACTGATTGCAAGAAAGAAAGAAATATATGTACCGAACTTCAAGAAGGCATTCAAGCACTTTTGCATACATGCTGGAGGGAAGGCAGTTATTGATGCTGTTCAGGAAAGACTGAGGCTGAGTAGAGATGATGGAGAAGCCTCGAGGATGACTCTTCATAGATTTGATAACATTTCATCTTCTTCTGTGTGGTATGAGTTAGGCTATCTGGAAGCAAAGGGAAGGGTGAAAAGGGAGAAAGAGTGTGGCATATAGGTTTGGCAGTGGCCTTAAATGCAACAGTGCAGTTTGGGAATGCATTTCAGAACTTCATCCAAATATGAGAAATGCATGGTCAGATATAATACATTTGAACCCAATTCAAATCCCAGATGTTGCTGATCACTAGTGCAAGGTCTATGCATGTCTTTATAAAATTCTAATGTAAGATTTCATTTTCCATGAACGCTATATAAGAAGTGAGCAATTACTAATCACTTTCACCAAAATTCCATACTAAAAACATGCTTACTGAACCAAAAAATGTTTTGCAAGATCAGAAACAAAGAGCATGCCAATACAGTGTATTTATATCTTACAAGTGAATGAAAGGCAGCACAAATTATTCCTTCAACACGACTATTGTGACGTAATTTTTACAAAAAGTCGTATGCTTCCACAAACTGACGTTATCAGTAGCTTGAATGGCATATGCAATAATCTTAAACTATTGTGTCATCGTGCATATTTGAAAGGAAAAACAAAAATGCTAATTGTAATAAAGATTTGCCTAGTAAAAATTATAAAGTTCCTACAATAACTAAGACTATTGCCCTTTTCTGGAAACAATGAACACCAACCATTAGTGGAATTTACTAAGCTGGCCTCCAGACAAAAGGTTAAGGGGGAAAGGCACTAGTTTAAGCTTGATGACAATATTCCAAATTTGATAAACACCAATAAACTGACTTCTGACATTCTATCAATCTTGATAAATCGAGTATGAGGACTCATAATTAACCTTTTTAACCCCTATTATCCCAAACGCCAGAATGGGAATGGGGTAAATATAGCAATCTTCTACAAAAAAGGTTGCAGTTATATATGTATATATATATATTTTTTTGGTTTCCCAAGGGTTTAATCCCTTTCGAGGCGCGTCGGGCACATAAAGTGGGAACCTCTCCCAACAGGGATTCGAACCTGAGTCCGCTACTTTGTAGTGACTAGTCCAAGCCAAGAGGGAAGCAAAATTGTCATTCCATAACAGAGCATATGAATGAGGTGTTCCATGTGATGGCCATACCATCAACACACACAAAACATGAAAGAAAAATTTACTGATACTTCAAGAAAATGTATAGAAAAATACAAAATTTCAACAGAAAGGACTACATTATCTTATCCCATCACAAAATCCCAATTAGTTCACGCACTAAGTTCAGAGCTTAATTCAATTTAATGAGGAAAATTAAGAAATTCTAGCAAAAATTCAGTTCAAATCAGGTTTACAATACCTTTTCAATCCACAAAACACCCAGATCGACGCCCATATACTAAAAGATAAGAATATGACAAACATTGAGTACATACTTAATAATTTGATAACTAAATGAAAATGAAAATGAAAGAATCGAGCTAAATAAACCTCGAAAGAGCAGATGCCAGCTGAAGAATGTTGTATGTCAATAATTGCATATTGTCTAGTCTTATGCGAAATTGAAAGATTTTTTGAAATATGCTTGGAAACATCTTTGGAGTCGCTTCGAGCGTCGTCGTACTTTTCTGTACCAGTAGAAGTTGAAAAATGGTGGAGGTGGGGCCATTTTTTTTATGGGTCGGGTTGTGGGGAATGCAAATACGGGTTGAATTGTGTAACCTAACCATGAAGACAACTCCAAATTGAGATAAGGTTGACAGTATCTTGAAATGGTGACAATTTGGCTCAATTACATGTTGCACCCTATAGATAATTACATTTAGCTCACAACCCCATAATCTTTTGACAAAACGAAATACACCCTAAAATCATATTTATCCCGGCAAAAGCACCTGGCCTGGCCTACATCCACTTCTTATGAGACTTTAGAAAAGGAAGATCACACAGGCCCCCGCCGTTGTATGTTTGATTGACATGACATGACACGATCATGATATGGATCTTGCGCTTCAAAGGATATTAATTTGTAGAGAAATTTTATTAATGTGAAATCTTGTAGGCGCTCGGTTTGATCCGCATCTATTTGGATTGTACATTTTTAAATGTAATGTCACGTTGTTTGGACTGAAATGAGTCCAATCCATACAATATATATGCCCCTTTTTTTATTATTCGTCTATAATTAGAAGACATAATATGGCTACTTCTACATCCAATTGTCGGGGCAATAATTCCGAATATATTATCTTCTCTTCTTCGTTATATTTCTATTTCTATTGAAATTTTGCTATTTGTTTTCGTTCATGGTGGTTTGTTGTTATTAATGCAAATAACCAAAAACATACTGATATATTTAGGGAAACTACGTATCAAATATATAACTGTGTGAACTGTGGTTGGCTCTCATAAATATTATCTTAAGAACATTGTTAATTGAAAGCTTTAGTCTTAGTAATATATATATAGAATCTCAATTGTTGTTATATTAATTAGTTTCCAATTCAAGTAAATATTACTTTCTTATTTTATTTTTGGTTGCTATAATCCAATAAAATTACTATTAGGATAAATTTTAAATTACACGGAATTGTTATATTATTTAGCTCCCGATCAAGTAAATTAAATATTACTTTCTTATTTTACTTTTGGTTGCTATAATCCAGTAAAATTACTGTTAGTGTAAATTTTAGATTATATATTTTAAATTACAACCTTTACACCCTTTACATGTTGTACATCTAGTGTAACTATGAAAACTCAAGTTGAACTCCATCTTTATTTTTATTTTATTTTTTTGAGAAACAAGTTGAAATCCATTAAAGTATAGCCAAATTCCATTCATTTAAACGAAATACGAGCCAGACATAGATTACACATCCAATAATGGTAAATGCACTTTAATTAGGCACAACGAATTATTTCTAACTTAACCACAATGCAGGGAATTAATCTTTTTTTTTTTTTTCTCAATAAATAGAGATGCTTCAAAATTATACAGTATGCATGTCATAGTGTTCAGTGTGTAAAATAAATGCCTTAAATTCATATCCCCACCAAAACTTTCATTAAATTCATCGGTTACGTTTCCAATTCACAGAAATTGTCCCTTTCATTCATTTATTGTTAATTAACTGCACTCATTTTTCTTTTTCAGCTTGTTTGTTTGGCTCTGCCCTTATATCAACCACACTTACATATATGTAATGATCCTTTTGTATTTTTCCACGCATGAGGTTGATTCTTTCATTCAATTAGTAAATAATTCGTTAGGTGTACATGTGAGAGAGGGTGTGTAATATGCATGTACAGACACACACAAGCATATATGGGTATGTGTGTAAATTTTACAATGTACAATATAATGTATGTATTTAATTTAATTATATGCCCAAGATCAAGTATGTGTATATTGTATACCTAAAAATGTGTGTGTATATATATATATATATATATATATATATGTATAGTTTAAGATCTTATTATTATAGATTTGCAAATGGCATGTATATATATTAAGTGAATTTTTTTATCAAAAAAAAAAAAATATATATATATATATATATATATATATATATATATATATATATATATTAAGTGAACAAATTAATTAAGAACTAGCTAGTCACTCTCACTCTCACTCTCTCTAAGCGGAATATAATTGGGTATCAGTGGAGCTAAAGTTATAGAAATTGCAATTTATTCTTAAAAATGATATACAACTACTTTTAATTTATTCGATATGTATACTATTTTAATTAATCATAATTTGAAACTCTAACCATTGTCTGTGCGGTGACCAATGCAATATTGATTAGTTCAAATAATCTAATTAATGTGTTTGTGGTCTAATTTATGTCTCAAAAGAATGTTTTTAATAAGAAATTATATATAAACACTCCTTAATTAATTGAATATAACTTGATATATATATGGCAAGTCTTATAGTATTGAAGATATTCTGGATTCGCGTAAAAGTCTCTTTTATGGGTTCTCGTTAATTTTCTTAATTTATTACTAAATGCCAAAACCAAAAAATCAGCCCTAGAGATTATGTTTACCCTAAAAAAAAAAAAAAAAAAAAAAAGAGAGAGAGAGAGATATTATTTTTACCTAACAATGTGATTGGTTTTCTCAAAGCCCTAGTCTATAATACGGAGTACTATTAAGTGTTAGTTAAATATTCCTTCCGTCCCATTGTTTTTGCTCTTATTTCCTTTTTGGGATGTCCCTAAATATAATTCATTTTCTCTCTCAAAGAATAACAAAAATTTACTTTTTTAACAAATTGTTTAAAACTCCGAGCTAAATCTAAATAAAAAAAAATATGGAAGGAAGGGAGTATTTAAAAACAATGGTACGTCATCCATAGGATTCTTAGTTACTCATACTAGTATTTTATTCAATCAAAATATTGACCAGATCCAGGCAAACTTTCCACTGAAACTTGTGATCTGATTTTTAAGTAATCATTTTCAAAAAAGATTAATCAATTATATTAGACGACTGCATTAATTCTTGATTACCTAGATTTAAAAATAAACATAAAACTAAAATAACAAATCTTTGCATTTATGTATCTTATCAAGTTTGGTAATTGTACATTGGCAAAAATTTATTTTTCATAAAATAGATATTGACAAATTTTATTTTTTATATCATACTCGCAAAAAAGTAGAAATTCCTAACATAGGTTACATAAGTGATATTTCCATTAGTTTTATTAATTGGATTGCCACGTGGCCATAAAAATTTAAAATATTAATATTTTTTGTATAATATTAAGATTAATGAAAATTATTAAACTTTGACGATTATGCTGATTGACCCCTACCTTTTGGCACATTTGTTATGTGACCCTGCCTTCTTTCTTCACGCACGATCACCGTCCTCCTGTAGTTGTTTGCCGAAAATAGGAGAGGAGTTTTGTTCATCTCTTCACAGCGATCACATACACAAAATAAATTTCAGATTTTGTTGAGTGAATCGTTCAATTTTTGCATTTGAAAATCTAAATAGCGAAATCATTTTTCTTATAAATTTCAAATCGCGAGTACGACCTTATTAATTTCTCCACATTTTTCAAAATTTCTTGTGTGTCATCTTTTACTCCTTTGGATCTGGGCTTCAATTAATCTTCATGGTTTAATTCTCTCAACAAAATTAATGAAAGTATCACTTTTGTAATGTTAATAAAGATTTCGAATGTTTTTGACGAGTTTGGCATGAAAAGTGAAATTTACTAAATTATGTGGTATAGAAATGAAATTTTGCCTTTTACATTGCAAATTGGATGAATACCACATAGTCATTTAAAATGACAAAATATTGTCATTTTATGTTCATGTGACACTCATCCAACACCTGGGTGGATTAAATCCACCGGTGTAGATACTAATTTTCCCGAAACAAAAAGAGTGGATCTGATATCCTTGACAGTTTAAAAACTAACTCACTCTATAATTGATGCATGATGATATGGTAATCATTTCATTTGACTGAACGACCAACCGTGTTTGGTGGGTGTCACTATCGATCATTTAATTTGTATGTGAGAGAGAAAGAAAGATAAGCAAATTATAAATTTTTTTTTTTTTTTTTGATCCAATAAGCAAATTAAAATTTTAAGTGATGAAAAGGAAAAGGTGAAGAAACAAAACAATGGGATCAGATGTTTGTTTGCATAGCTAGCTACAGTACCAGTACTAGCTAGTGCTGCAACCAGCTGGCTCAAATTAACTGTTTCAAGTACCCCCGGCCCAGAATAACATGATGCATGTCCAAAACTACTGATGAATCCAAAATTTTGAAAAAAAAAAAAAGGGAAATTAAATTGATGAAGAAGAATATTATTAGCACTGGAGATCTATCAGCTTGATAAAAAATATAAGGCCACACACGTACAGAAAATTAATTAAAAGAGAAGATGAACGGAAATTTGGGTTGTCTACATAAGCGAGCGAGCGATTGATCGATGAACGGATTTGAGAGGAATGAAGCCTGGTCCGAAGCAATATTGATCACATGAATTAATATATATCATATCAAAATGTGATATTGCGTCGAGCCAGCCAACATCCCCCACAAATTAAACGCTTCATCTCCTTTACATATATATATATGTAATCTAACTGCCTGCTACTTCTTCTCACTTTAGGGGGGAGAGGGGGTTCCCTCATGAAAGTGAAAACCCTAGTTCAGAAAACTTGCTGATTTATAGGAGGAAGACTGAGGGAAATAAATGGGGTTGGGGGTTGGGATACCTCACTTAATGACAAACTTCGTAACGTGTAACTTTCTAAGGAAATTTAGCTGTCAATTATGGATTAATATTTCAACTTCAATGTATTTTTAATATTGAAAAAATCAATTAATTAAGAAAAATAAGAGCTAGAGTCATACTTTATATTCGTTTTCATTGATTCAAAATAAAAATAGTTTCATATTTCAACAAAAAAAATTAAAACTTTGATCCATGAGTATATATATTAATATAATTTTTTTTTATCTACTAGAATGTGCATTTACAGTTCGGACCGAATAGTGCAAATGGTATAGGTCCTTCTCAGCGTGGTGTCTCCAGTAAGATTCGAACTTGAGTCTCGGCTCTGGGGGTCGCAAGTCACTTCCACTTGATCCAACCACTTTGAATTATATTATTATAATAATGTCATGTGCTATTTTATTTCATGATTTTTACCAAGGTAAATTTAAATAAATGAGAAATAAAACAAAATTGTATATATGTCAGTTAAAGAAAGCACTCATATGTTACATACTACTACTATAGCGAACTCATGTTTGATTCCCTATTAGAAATAGTTCTCAATTAATTTATCTGACATGCTTCGAAATGGATTAAAACATCAAAAAACCAAAAAAAAAATACCAAGTTCCCCATTTCTTAGGATCCTTATTAAAGAGTGTACTCCATTCCTACTTCAGTGAGTTAATCAAAATGAACAATAAAGTAAGTATTCTTAAGGTGCCAAAATTTAGTTTATTAGTGACTAGGGATTATAGTTGTCTTTGACATGTGAAACTTACTTCGGGCTTGCTAACCGCAGTTCCGCTTTGGCGGAACTGCGGACAGTTCTCCATACAGTGAACGACATGTGGCAATTTTCTAACTTGTTACCGGATTGATTATTACACTATAGGCTAGCTAGAAATTACTATTATACCCTGCCCCAATTAATTATAATATATGCACTGGAGAAATTACTTTTATACCCATGTCTTCTTCTTCTACTACACAAATAATTTGCACCGACTTCTATCCCCAATTTGCTCTCCATCTTGAAGACCCATTTGCTCTCCATTGAAGACCGAAGTATTTTCGGAAGAATTCTTGAAGACCCATTTGCTCTCCACCTTGAAGACCGAAGTATTTTCGGAAGAATTCTTCACTATTATTGTGGTATATTGTTTTTTAAGAGTTGAGAAATGCTTCCAAAACACTACCATTTTTAATTTTAAGCTACCATTTTTAATTTTAAGCTAAAACACTACCATTTTTAATTTTCCCTGTTCTGGAATTGAAGATAGTTCATTGAAGTTTTGAGGTAAGTCTCCTAATTTAAATTGAGGTTTTTGGCTAATTTTGCAATTGGCCGAATCTGAATGAAGTCTTATAAATTAGAATTGAGGTTTTTAGTTTAATTTTGCAATTGGGCGAATTTAAAGGTTGTTTTGTAATTTTGAGCTTATAGTTTAATTTTGCAATTGGTCGAATTTAAAGTTGTTTTTTAATTTGGAGGTTGTCTATGTACAAATTATGGTATTCGTATACCATGTGAATTTGATTGCAAGTATAAACACTTTGTGGAGTGGATTGAACAATTATTTGAATTTTCGATTAACGTTGATTTTGGACATTTCCATTTAATCATATTTACGTTGACAAAGTGCCAAATTGAATTGAAAATTTTCATTAGAAAATATAAAATATTTTATTAGAAAATCTAGTTGAAGATAAATTGAAATGAATTTAACAAAATTCCGAATTTGAAGAATTGGGCTCTTAAAATGAATTGAATTGAAGAAAATTCCCAATTTGAAGAATGCTTGAAAATTGCTATGTAAAAGTGGGCAGAGCATAATTAATTAGTATATTGTGTTAAATTTGTTGAAGTAGCCCTTTATGTATTTTACTATACAGTGATAACATAATTAATTATTTATATTGATAGAATAATTAATTAGGCAGTCCATTTGTATCATTTAAATATGTTGTCACTTGAAGTACATTGTTTTTGTAAATAAGATTATGTTGACAACTCTCTAAATTAGTTCAATTTCACTCGTTAATAGTAATTTAATATGTTCAGGAACTACGATGGAATCGAAAGATGAAGATTATGTTTCTTTGAATGAGTGGAATTCAGATAGTGATAATATTTCATCTCATGATAATAAATCAATCCCGGAAGATATAGTAGAGTCTAACTTTGATGAGCTTAATAGTGACCCAATTTTGTATTCAGTTTTTAACTCTCCTAAAGAGGCTGAAGATTTCTATATCGAATATGGTAGACTAAAAGGTTTTGATATCCGAAAGAATCATAAAAAGTCAAATTCGGATGGTGTGGTAAAGTCTATGGAACTTGTTTGTACTAGGGAAGGGTTCCGTAAGCCACGTAAAGAAGGAAGTAAATTACTTCGAAGACCTAAAGATGAAACCAAGTGTGGATGTAAAGCTCGTTGTCGCATAGCATATGATTTTAAGGATAATATATATAGGGTCACCAATTTTGAAGCTAAACACAATCATCCGTTGGAGACAAGGACTACGGCACATCGTTTGAAATGTAATAGGTATTTTTTACATTGTAAAGTATTTTGATTGCTTACATTAATAAATTTTAGTCCATTGATCCTAATATAACATATTGATGTGAATGTTGAAATATTGATATCCAGGTATTTGACACCTACTCATAAGGCTTTGTTAAGTCGAATGACTGATGATGGCCTTAGGACTTGTAGAACAATTGATTGGATTGAGTATTTGGAAGGTGGTTCCGGAAAATTATCCTTTAGTAGGAAGGAGGGATACAATTTTTTGACAAAGGAAAAAATGAAAATGGTTAGGAAAGGAGATGCGAACACTGCCTTGTCATTCCTTGAAGGATTACAAGTAAATGATGAAGAATTTATATTCAAGTACACAATTGATGAAAATGATAACTCTTTGAACCGGTTATTTTGGGCTGATGGCTTTTGTAAGGCTGAATATAGACTATTCGGTGACGTAGTCTTATTCGATAGCACGTACAAAACTAACAGTTACAAGTTTCCATTGGTCATCCTATCTGGAGTTGACAATCACATGAGAACTTGCATTTTTGGAGCTGCCTTAATGTACAATGAGACAATAGAGTCGTATAGGTGGTTGTTGAGGACATTTCGAGAAGCAATGGATTGTAAAGATCCAATATCAATTTTGACTGACCAAGATGCTGCAATGCATCATGCAATTGAGAAGGAGTTTCCGCATGCAAAACATAGGCTTTGTTGTTGGCACTTGCAAAGGAATTGCAGACAAAAAGTTCGGATACCGGGTTTTTGCGATTCGTTTGCAAGTTTTTTGAAGAATAATATTTCCATTGAGGAATTTGAGATTAAATGGCGTGAGTTAATTGAAAAACACGGGCTTTCAGAAAATCCTTGGGTTAAAGAAACATATGAGAGGAGGGAATTGTGGAGTGAAGCACATTTTCGCGGTCACTTTTTCGGAATGATGAGGAGTACCCAAAGATCTGAAGCTATTAATGCTTCGGTCAAGCAAAGGGGTGGTACACATGGTTTAAAAATAACTCACTTCTTAAAGCATTATTGTACATGGCTTTCGAAAATTAGAGGTGGTTTTAAATTTGATCAAGCTTCTTCACAAGCACCAGATCTTCGATCCTTAATTCCAACCACACTTGTGAGTATACAAAAGCATGCTGCATCTATATACACTAAATCTGTATTTTTCATTGTTGAGAAACAAATATTTAAATCTCAAGGATTGATGGTTGAAGAATCAAAAAATATTGATGATCGAGTGTTTGTGTTCACCTTTGTGGAATATGGTAAAGTAAATTGTAGACGAAGGTTCGTAGAGATTGATTGGGAAGCAGGAAAGTTTGAATGTGATTGTTTAATGTTGGAGTCAGACTGGATACCATGTTGTCATCTTTTTGCTGCATTTAGGTGTTTAAATCTAAGTGAAATTCCCAAGCCTTGCATATACAATAGATGGACAGTTGAAATTGGTCGGTCATTGCTTTTAAACTTTCCTACTAGTCCATATTCCGAGGATCCCCAAAACTTGCGATTTACGTATATTTACAAAGAACTTGTTCAATATTGCCACGTTTTTTCTCATTCCGAAGATGCAAGGCATCATTTTGTGGATCGAATGCATGAAGTTGCAGAAGATTGTAGAAAAGAATACCTTGTTAGTCCCGAGTTAGATGAAAAGGTAGATGATGAGTTTGTTAGCTGTGATGGGATTGCAGATCCGCCTAAAGTTGTTACTAATGATTTCGTCCGTGACCCGTTGAAGAGCAAGTGTAGAGGAGCACCTAAGGCGCGGATGCAACGTTGTGGTATTTGTCGGTATGTCAATATTGTATGTTTAAGAATAAAATTTATTAAAAAAAAAAGTTAATTAATATATTTTAAATGACAATATTCTGCAGGCAAGAAGGTCATAAATCGACAACATGCCAAAATAAAATTGACAAGGACATTGGCCATTCCGAGCAAGCAATGGATGAGGATAACCTAGGCACTCAATGTAGTCATAATGTTTCTCTTTCATAATTTAATTGTACCACCTTTCATTAATGTTAATTGTGTTGTATCTTGATATTTTATAAAATTTTATGCCGTTAGACTATTGTTCAATGAAATGGTTAATTGTAGTCTCATTGCCTTGTTAACAATTGGAAGTAACTATAAATATGATAAATTCGTACATGCACATTAATAACCATGTTAATTTCATGCCATTTTAGTAGATGGTGAATTTTCCGTTTTTTCTCCTATTTATTGGTTTTTATTTTTTTTAGGGATTTCTTTGAAAATCTTGCAACATAATCCTTATGTATGTGGTATGAAATTCACACGTTACTCTTTCTTGCATATTTTGTGAAGTTTGAATTTTGTTTTTTTAAATAATGTGGAAGTTCTTCATATATATAACAAGTTTACAAAATAAATTCTTGCATATTTTGAGAAGTTTGGACTTTGTTTTTTTAAAAAATTTGGAAGTTCTTCATATATATAACAAATTTACAAAATAATTTTACTTTTTCTTGCACATTTTGTGAAGTTTGGATTTTGTTTTTTTACATAATGTGGAAGTTCTTTATCAAAATATTTTGACTATTTTGTAATTGGCCCAGCTAATTTATCTATGTAAATTTGGGCCCGATAAAATGATAATGTGCCAAAGTATTTGGGCTCTGGCAGATATTTTCAATTGAATGGCCCAACTTAAACATGTTATGTAACATTGGGCCTGTGAAAATGATAATAGATGAAAGCATGCATGCAAAACCGTAAATGATTGAACTTAAAAAAAAACATTCATATTATCCATAGTACCAAAAACATAAATATTAAATAACATACAATCATCCAACAGACGCAACCACCCCAAAACATAAATGTTTTCAAAATCAATAAGTCAGTTCCTAGTACGAGCTATCAACCGGACTTCGAGCAATCGACGGTTACTAAGATGGTGACTTCACTTGGATTGTCATTGTCTCGATAAATGTCAAAAAAAACTTCATCGCCAACGTTAATGTCAATTTTCTTTGCAAATTCAGCCCATCCTCCAACTAATGCAACACGTTCTCTTTTCATTTTTTTGTCTTTGTATAAACGTACCTCGACTTTCCATGTCCGTCTACCATATCCCGGACAATTAATGTTTGCAACCTTTACTTGATCTAGGCCCAAGCTCGTCCATATATCGAATGGAAAGTACTGCCACAAGAAGAATGTTAGTAAAAATCACATGATATTCCAATGTAGTACTAAGTGTAAGAGTTTCGAATGTCCATACCATTCTTGGTGTGGTTTTTGAATGACGACCAGGTAGGTTGCTCTTAAACATGATTCTTGAGAAAGAATCAAGTTCAACTAAATTTTCAGTATCATATTCACCATCGTATGAGTCATCTTCAGATGAAGATGAAGACGAAGATGAGATAAGCTATTGCAATAATTCAACCAAAACATAATAGGGAAGCAATTAGAAATCCACGAAGTAAATGAAGGAAAATATGAACTGTTATATAAAATAGATATTATAATACTAAAAGGCCAACAACAAAGTCAAGTTGTCCAGATTCATAACAACATACAACTAACACTACTTACTTAAATCCATGTATGAGTACTTAAATCCATATATATTTACGAAAACAGCCCAAGAAATCATAACACATTGAGAAAAAAAGCCATAGATATTATAGTTAAACCTAAATACGAAAACAGTTAAACCTAATTTACCAAAACAAGCCATAGATATTATAATCAAACCTAGTTTACAACTAACAATTTTCTGAATAATCTTCCAAAACGTAGTGTAACCTTACATATAGTGATTGCTAACAAACTTCTTTAAAATAAAAGTAAAACATAATTAAAATATTGATAATGACCCCTAACAGAATTTCATCCTATGGTTAATTAATTGGCAACAAGTGTCCCTTGGACCACTTAGTCTCTCCAACACTTAATATTTCCTTTTTATCTTCAAAAATCCCCAATTTTTCATTTTTGTCCCCAATTTCACCGTATATATCTAACTTGTCAAAAATCATGCCTTTTATCTATTTTCTTCACAAAAATCTCATCTTTGCCAAACTTCTTACTCAATTCTTCAACTACTTCTATCTTGGTCATGACATAACACTACTTAAACATGATATACGAATACACATTATTTCAAGATTGTATACTAAATCATAACACATTAACAAAAAAAGGGAATTTACGAACTTGGAACAAAAAAGATTTAAAATCTATGCGAAGTCTTACAATTACTCGCTTCATCTTGTCGTGGAGAACGGCGGAGATGTGCGTGGATAACGGCGGAGATGAGAACGGCGGCGGAGATGTGCGTGGAGAACGGCGGCGGAAATGGGTTAGGGTTAGAGGGACGGGAAAATTGGGGTTTTTTTTAGAGGAATGCAATTGGGGGTCGATTTTTGAATTAATATGTAAATGTATTCAATTATGTTCGGGTATTAATTGAGGTTGGGAAACATTTAGACCGACCCGGTTCGGGTTGCATCATTTTTGGGATTTATTGGCCCAACTAAACAGGCCATATAGTATTTTAAATATTTGTGGCCCAAATATTGGGCCAGCAATATGATCATATACTCTTTAATATAAATAAATTAATGAAATTATAAATATATGTTAAACATTGTATAAATTAAACAAGTATTATTTATTTATAATAAATAGGCTGTTAATGTATAAACATATGATATAAAAAACCATTTGTATTGACATTTTATTAAATACCAAAAAACATAAATATAAAAATAACAAAATTAATTATAATCATGAACATTATGTAACTTGTGCAATAACAAATTATACAATAAAAATTATACTATTTGATAGTATTATTTATTGAAATAAAAATTCTTCATAAATCATCCCCAAAAAAGACACTAAAAAATTAATTGGTTTATTTGTCTAGTATACGATCTATTCGGTCCAGTATTTCATCACTATCCTCATCCGAATCATCCCCCTCCGCCTCTACTTGATGATTTTCGTTTTCTTCTTCGCTATCTTTGTCCGTTTGTTCTTTTTCGTTTTCTTCTTCGCTATCTTCGTCCATTTGTTCTTTTTCGTTTTCTTCTTCGCTATCTTCGTCCGTTTCTTCTTTTTCGTTTTCTTCTTCGCTATCTTCGTCCGTTTCTTCTTTTTCTTTACCTTCTTCTGACATAAGATGATCATTTATTTGTTCTGTTCGTTGTTCCCTTTCCTCATCCGTGACCTGTGTCCTCGATTCCTCCCCCACACCATCATTTTGCTCTACGTCACGTTGCTTTTCCTCATCGATTTTTCGTATCCATTCTTCCATTTCAGCCTGGAATGCTTCCCTAAAAACAATGCATGAGATATAATATATTATTCCCTATAATTAATTCTAGCATATTTAATTATAAATTATTTTTATCCAATATAAATTATGAACTATTTCTTCATTATAAATTAGTTTTCAAAATTACTAAAAAACGATACTGAATCCAATAATTATTTAATAATATTTTAAAGGTAAAAAAAATGAAGAAATTGTGTTGAAACCAAAATATAGTCGACTTACCCGTGAGCATCATCCTCATCGTCATGAGCAATCTTTTTGTCAGTTTCATGTACGAAATTGTTGTTATTTTTACTGGGATCCATAATCGTAGTATGTTGAATTGTTTGTATTTAAAGAAATTATGAATGTTATATTTGGTTAATTAAATTAAAAATGAAAAAAGAGGTGGTTAGTAGTATTTATAGATACATGAATCCTTTTCATCTACTAAAACCGATGGGACGTGTCTATTAATATTTAAAGATGTGTCTTTTAAATATAAAAAAAAATATATACATATATATTAATTTATGAGCATTAAAATTTTTTATTAACTAATAATAAATATATAGGCGGTTATTATTTATAGATGTTTGACACCTTTTCATATTCTATAACTTATGGATGTGCCTCTAAAATAAAAATAAAAAAATAAGAAAAAATAGAAAAAAAATTATAAAAAAAATAATTAACCAAATCGAATATTATGGTTGGTTAATTAATTATGAATATATAGTTGTTACTAAAATAAAAGATATTTGAAGCCTACGGAATTCGAACCTAGGCCGTTTAGTCTAAGAATTCAACCAACTACTCCATTGTCACATTTTGAAATTATAATACAGTGAATATAATACATCTTATATAACTAAAATAACTAACATGTGAATATAATACATCTTATATACACTCAATCAATTAAATTGAACATCCAAATTTGTTTGTTGGTTGACGGTAATACAGTCTATATAACTATATATAACTATAACTATAATCAATTGTGTTACAAGGAAATAATCGAACCTAGACTAAATCGACCAAATCCCTAAATCCCCAAATTAATCGACCAATCCCTAAATCCCCCAACTATTGTTCAACCCTTTAGTGATTCCATTAATACAACTAATTTCCAATAGATTTCATATCCAATATGTTAACTTAATTGAATAGTTGTTACTAACACAATTAATTTCCTATTAAAATAATGTATAAAGGGTGCCAAAATAAGCTATCACATTTATAATAAACATTTATATACATAACTTTACATAACAACCCTAAGAACAATATTAATAAGAACAGTCATTAGATACTAAAATTAAAGTCAACAATCCATCATACAAACTAAAACATAATCATACAAAATAAAACATAATCACACAAAATAAAACATAGACAGTCCAACTAAAACATGAAAACCCCTAATCAGTCCTCCTTCTCTTGCTATTCGGCATGTCCGACGTCTCACCAAAATCATGCGGTGGCAACTGGTGACCCATCACTTTAAGTTCATCGAGCGGAAATGAATCTGCGAATATGACACTAAACTCCCACCAATATTTTTGTCCCTCGTTTCGGTACATGTCCGCCCACTCCCTTGTATCCTCGCGCTATACAATTAATCAAATGAAAATTAAAACAAATATTGGAAGATATTATGAAAACCGAATATTTGCAAATATATACTATATTCATTAAATTGATAAACATTATACCCGAAGAAGGCATGCCCAAGTCTTGTCATTAGTTTCAATCAAATTCTCCTTTTGATTCCATCTCACCAAGTTACAACTTTTTGCCTTTTCCCACATCCAATATCGATGGCGCAAGTCAAGAAACTTATAATATAAATCTCGCAATCGGAATGTATGCCCCGTCCTCTCATGCATAAGAGGAAGAATCCGATTAAAAGCCTCCGTGTTGTCCCTCTTCCAATGAATGTTTCCGTTGAAAGCTTCGTCCAACAAGAAGCCGACGAAGGTAGTCGTTTGCTGTTCCGTCCATTCCGAAGTCAACATTTCGACTGGCCAACTGTTTCCAATATAAATGTAACACAAGTCAATAAATTAACACAAAAAAGATAACACAATTTAGGGGAATTAACACAAGTCAATGCAACACAAGTCAATAAATAAATATTACAAACATATATATATAATATACAAAATAGATAACACAATTTAGGGGAATTAATTTTAACTAAACGTTTTCAATCCACTTGAACCTTCAATTGTTGTGGAATTGAACACCCGAATGCTTGAATATATATAAATGGTTGTAGAGGTGGTAGTGGTGGTAGTTAATTTTAATTTGAAGGGATGTGATGGATAGGAATTTATAAAATCTTGTAACTTGTAGATATGATGAAGATTCATAGTAATTATTACTTTGTTCATGGCATTGGTAACTTGGAATGATGTGATTGTTAAAATAAACTACTACAAAAATTTACATAAGTAGATAAATACAGATTACAATTTTATAAAACAAAATCGACACTTATCTTGTGGCTGGGAATTTGGATGATTTTTTGTAATCCTGCTAAAAAAATGCATCTCCACTGCGTAATTAACACCATTCATGTTCGGTCCTGAGAAGCAACTGATTAAGTATTAGAACACGAAAATATGCTTGTTACAGACTTACAGAAATTTTAGGATGTTCGGGAAAAAAAATGACGAAAAACAATGGGAGAATGAAGAAGAGAGGGATAGAACCCTCCCAATACTTTGAACACGTGTGTTATCATTTTAAGAGAGAGAGACTGGGAAGAAATGTTTTTGGGGAATGTTTTCTGACATAATCATAATAAACCAATTGTTTTTCATATAATAATTTTTAATGAAGTCAAACTATATATTTAATAATGTAACATTGTTTTTATTTTTCAAATTCTTTAAAAAATATTATAATATTATATGCTAACAATTTTTTCATTATAAATGTAAAATTCCATAATAATATAATAAAATAATAGTGTATGTATATAATAATATACTAATTTAATATTACAAAATTCACCGTAAATAAATGTAGCTTTATGTCATCTCATTCGGCTCTTTTATTTGCAAGTAGATGAAAAAATATTCCATGCATCATGTATTATTTCACGTGGGATGATAGTATACAAAATATTATATATCTACCTATGTGAAAAAATATTCTCAAATTATATATCTACCTAGCTAGCTACATTCACACATCAAATCAAACATCAATTCACACCCCTTTTCACACACCATCACTTCACGTGTTATTACTTCTCCCACAAGTAGAAATCGGCTTTATGCAGTGAATTATTGTTCCAATTTAATTATACCATTCTCCACTCTTTGTGTTTTATATTTTATTTGTTCCAATTGTATAGTTGTGTACATATACATGTTCAATTTATTTAGTGCATGTAGTTGTGCTTGCTAAATTAATTACATTAATTGTCTGCCTACTTATGCAGTGTGTTCAAAATAAATTAATTATAATCTTCACAAATTAAGTAAGTTTTAATTGTGTGTGTTTAAAAATTTAGTGTGATATTATAATTTATGAAAACCGAAGGACCAATAGGCAATAGTGTAACTTGAATTTCTAAAAATCGGGGTGACATATAAATATGTTATGGAAATCATGGACTGTTTTGTAATCTGTGTGCTTCCACAATTATTCAGTGTGTTGAAATTACGGGAGACGTAGACATTATAACACTATCCGAGTCGTAGATCATTTTTGTAGACATTAATTTTTGTAGTTATCATAACACTATCCGAGTCGTTTCGAGCGAAATAACGACCGTCTCACTAATTTTCTAATTTTTTGTCGAAAGTTTGGAATTACGGTGGACTTAGTGTTCCATAACACTATCCGAGTCGTTTCGAGCGAAATAACGACCGTCTCACTAATTTTCTAATTTTTTGTCGAAAGTTTGGAATTACGGTGGACTTAGTGTTCCATAACACTATCCGAGTCGTTTCGAGCGAAATAACGACCGTCTCACTAATTTTCTAATTTTTTGTCGAAAGTTTGGAATTACGGTGGACTTAGTGTTCCATAACACTATCCGAGTCGTTTCGAGCGAAATAACGACCGTCTCACTAATTTTCTAATTTTTTGTCGAAATATTGGAATTACGGTGGACTTAGTGTTCCATAACACTATCCGAGTCGTTTCGAGCGAAATAACGACCGTCTCACTAATTTTCTAATTTTTTGTCGAAAGTTTGGAATTACGGTGGACTTAGTGTTCCATAACACTATCCGAGTCGTTTCGAGCGAAATAACGACCGTCTCACTAATTTTCTAATTTTTTGTCGAAAGTTTGGAATTACGGTGGACTTAGTGTTCCATAACACTATCCGAGTCGTTTCGAGCGAAATAACGACCGTCTCACTAATTTTCTAATTTTTTGTCGAAAGTTTGGAATTACGGTGGACTTAGTGTTCCATAACACTATCCGAGTCGTTCCGAGCGAAATAACGACCGTCTCACTAATTTTTTTTATTTTAGAAATAGTTGTGTAAATTTAAAATACATAACTCATGACAAAATCTTGAAACTTTGATAAACTGTTGTTTAAAGAATATGTGACACATTTAATTAGAACAACATTTAGTATACTTGAGATTGTAGATGCCACTATGAGATGGATAATTAATCCATAATCAATTTAGGTTTAAAGTTTTATTTTTTTTATTTATATTATTAATTTTCTTAATTTACAATTCCTTTAAATTTTGTAAGGTTCAAAAGCACAACTTAATTTAAGTAGATGAAAATGCATATCACAATTTGAATAGTACACTTGCCGTACGGTGGGGACAAGGTGTGGAATCTGAATTTTTTAAATATTTGATGTAATGAGTCATAGGTATCACAATATCTATAATGTGGTTTGACCGAGAATTTTGGCCCAAATATTCAATGTTATAATTAAAATGGCCCAACAAGAATAAAGTACAATAAAAAAATGTTATTTTTTATTGAAATAACTTATCAATATAAAAATTTTGTGTTTACGAATTTCATGTTCAAATGATAATAATTATCCCACGTTAATTTCATGATAAACTGTTATTCAAACTATACATTTGATTGCTAATAATTTTTTACCTGGATTATATTGGCAAGTGTTACGAATCACGTCAAATGTGGAATAAACTAAAAAATTAAAATAAAATGTGCATGAACTATTGTTCGCTTGAAATTAATTCTTAAAGCATACAATACAAAAAAACACATTACAATGATAAATATTCCCGTAAACTATTCATCATCGGTTGTATCCGAAATTGGAAAGTCGAGGTTCGAATTTTCATCGTCCGGGTATGAAGACTGTATAGGTGTAATGCTATATGGTTTAGGCACATTTTCCTCTGATCTTCTCAATGACCTTAGGTGTGCACGTAGTGCAGATAAATTGTAAGTTACCCGAGCCTTCGGAACGCAAAAAGGTAGATCGTAAAAGTAATCATTTAAATATTTTTGAACAAAAATATAAATTGGAGAGATGCGACCAATGCGCATTAGGTCCGTCATTCGTTGAACATCAGTTGTATCACTAATGAATCTTAGACCGTCGCGATAGCTTTGATCTGGAACATGATACCAAACACCTTCGGGAATGTACCCAACTCTTCGTTTTATTGCATTAATTAAATGAGCATGATCAAATACAAGCCAATCTGTAATTGTAATCAAGTCTTCAGAAGTTCTCCCTTCATACGAAACTGCCCTTCTTTCGTACTCAAACCGACCTCCATAGATTACATGTAATTTGTATGTGTAATTCATTTTGGATGACCTTAATACATATAAGAGAAATTTATTAATTATCCCAGTAAGTAAAAATTGCGTATATGTTAAACTGAAAAAAAATTAAAATTACAAGTTACCTTTAAGAGATGAACGTTGGATAAAAATAAATACGTAAGTGAAAAAATAAACTGAAAACTTGTTCCAACTATGTGATGTTTACGGTTGATTTATATGTGTATATATATAATACACATATATAATCTAAATCCATGCTTGGAATAATTGAAAAATTGGAATGTTTTTAAATTGTGATCAAAACACATACAAACAAACAACATTGAATCACGTGGTCCCCTGACAAGATTGTCGGCCGAGACAATCTTGTCTCCCCCTTATTGTCCCAAGAAGTCAAATGTTGAATGCTTTTTTTTAATATAATATAATATAATATAATATAATATAATCTAAATAATATAATACTATTCAGTTATTTGTTCCAACTTGGCGAGTATATGTACTTATTTGGGCTTGCACTGATTTTGTATTGATTATTGTTACTAATTTGAGTGATGACAAAAATATTTAAAATAATTAACCACCATAACATGTACTAATATAACACATGAGATGAAAACGTGAAAATACAAAAGGCGATTAATTTTAAATAAATTACATAAAATATATTAACAATTTTGTTCCATTGTTAATTCCCAATAATAAAACATTGTTAGCTACCAATCAAATGAATCCTTAATAGAGAGAATTTCTTCTTTTATTTCATCCAACCATGCCAAATTTTCGTTCTCTTCCAATATGGCAATAGTCAAGTAATGGACTTCTTTCAACCCTTCGACAAATATGTGAATTAATTTGTCTTTAACATCATCTCTAAAATGGAATATCGGACAACTTTCTCCGTTACTCTTTAAGTACTTCAAATATGTAGACATTCTGCAGAAGATTGTTGTTATTGCATTTAGAAAATTAATTTAACACCTTTTATAGAGTCTGATTATATTGCAAGAATTTACCTTTGTTTCACTGGCCCGGGGACATATGGCCTTCTCTTATACAACGCACTATGTCGAAATAATTTTATAAATTAAAAAGGGTTCCAAGCAACGTTAAAATCACGAAAATTAACATATGGACTATAGCTGTTAATACTTACGGAATTTTTGGACCGATATTTGCGTTATGGGACGCTTCAAAAAATTGCATTGCAATTTCGAATCTTTCGAATACACAAATACGAAGAGATTTGAAATACATTAAAAATTCCCCATTCGAGTACCTATCCACCAAGAGTTCAAGTAGTTTTGAAAATTGTATTTTAAGACTCGTGATATATTGGCAACGTTCACAAGGGAAAGTTCGATTGCCACCTTCTTTGTCGACATGAGAGTCGCAACAACAACCGTAAATTTCACAAATTTTTTTTGAAGAACAAGATTCAATTTTCTGGGACATAATTGGATAAACTTTATATAAATTTTTAAGCACAAATATACGATCTTGTGCATGTATATAGAGAATATATATACAAATATATGAAAACAAGTGCAATTTTGGACTTATTATATATGAATTCACGTGAACTCACTTTATTAAAAGAAGGAATGTGACTTGACACTATATAGACAATTGTGGACATAGTGCTCGATTAATACAAAATTGGTCCCTATTTCAATTCCAATGTAATATTTGCAACATATAAATAGGACAAGTTAGTTTAAGTTTAATTTGTCACAATTCATGTACAAAAAATTATTCTGAATTTTTCTCACTAAACCATCAGTTTGAATTTATAAATAGTTTGAATTTTATTTTTTTCCAACTCATCCATTGTTATGGCTTCTCAACCAACATTACATGTCCGTTACGGGGGTCGGCTTTTTACGGTCTACAATGTTTATCGTGAAATTGCATACAGGCCATCCCGACTCAACGACATCGTCACTATTACAAACGTAAATCATTTTACCTTTTGCGATATGGTCCAAATATTTAAAAGACGTGTTAATTTCATTCCGGCCGGTATTTGGTATCGAGTCCCTGATTTGCCGTTGGAGGAGGGTCTTAGAGTAATTAGCGATGAAGTTGACATCGCTCACATGTTTGACCTCATTCGCACTGGCAATTTGGAGTATTTGGAAATTTATGCACAAGATGTATTTCAAGCTCCCGGGGACTTCGAAGATGATGCTTACGTGATCCCCCCCAGTGTTCCAAAGCCTCGTCAGTATTTGGCCCTAAATGAATTACGTCTTACGCTTAGAAATATGCGAAGGTTTGAGAGGAGACATAGGCCACCATATACTATTAGACCTTACGCTCGCAACCCCGAACTTGCTCCTCCATATTTTGAATATCCACCAAGCGCAAGCGACGAAGAATAAGATGTACCACGTCCTATGTTTTAAAATAATAATTGTAGCCTTTGTTACTTCTTATTAAGAATGTATTTGATTTTCTTATGTATGGATTTTCATATAATGAAAATCTTTAAAGTTATTTCTAAATTATATATTTCTGGTTTCGTGCTACACATAATATGTAACATATTATAGCATCATAAGTTCGATAATTATTTAATTTTAACAATCTAAAACGAATTAGGAAAAAATATTTTTTTAGGGGATGTGGGAAAATTAACTAAGTTATAGGGGTTTTGAATGCAATAATCCGTGCACAAATCATTTCAATGTAGCTATACGGGTTTTGGATTTGTCCACTTGTGTGTATATATAATATACTTTACAACTACTTTATAATATAATAATATTATATGCAACAATAATGATAGGTTGAAAAAAAGGCGTACTTGCCTGGCAACAATTCAATCAACTTTTCCCAATAGATTCAAATTTTTTATTATTACGTGTCCCACGTCCGTGACCAAGCTCCATCCCAGTTTTTATAAATTGAAGCTGAAAATGTGGTTGCCTACTGCAAATTCACGTAGTTTCCATCTCTCCCTCATTTACAATTCCATTTTATGTCCACTGTACAAACCGTTTATTTAAATATAATTTGCCTAATGTCACTAAACATTATGCATATAATTTGCCTAATGATGGTATATTTTGAATAAAATCTTCACCATTTATATTCTCAATTTGAATATATTATCAATTACCTAATGCTTTTTATTACTATTGCAGACTTATTGATGCTAGATTGCAAGGAGATGCGTTGTACATAGGGCGTCACCAACAGTCTAGAAAATCGGTGTTGGTGTGATACGAAGCATTGGAAACATAACTTTGAGCATCGTAGTAAATGTCGAAGACAAATAGTGTAAGAGTGTCACAATATGATTATCCTTGATCCATTTTGAAAATATCAAATATTTTTTGGCACTTCATTGCCAAGTCTTGATATATGTATAAAGATTTGGCAATGGAGTACCAAAAAATATTTCTTATTTCAAACTGGGACAATGATAATTATATTGTTGAACTCTTCCAGTATTTGTTTTCGACATTTACTACATGCACAAATGTATATTTTCAATACTTTGTATGACACCCGTACCAATAAAGGCTTGTATCTTTTTAATTTTAAAATTGCGCCAATAGTTGAATGTAATAAGAACTATATATCTTTAATTTTATCATTGTATCAATTTTAATATTTTGTATGACACCCGCATGGTAAACAAATTATAATTGGGACAATATGATTGAATGTAATAAGAAATATATAATTTACTATATAATACACATTAACTAATTTTAGAATGACATTTGCGAACATATTTATAAATCATGTGGAAATACATACATAATTTTCCATTCAAATTACATCACGCAATGGATATAAGTAGTTTCCAACACATTCTTCTGGCAAGCTAGCAGCTTCTTTTTGTCCAAAGATGAAGTCTACTTGTTCGTAATAAGGGAAACCATTAGTCCTAAAATATCTCTCCACAATTGTTTCCTAGATTTAAGAAAGGATCAAAATTAAGTAGTTAGATTTTGGTAGTAAAATATATAAATAATGAATCAAAAAATTAAAGAATAGGGAGTGATAACCTCGTAAATTCGTATTATGTAATCTGCCCCAACAGTGACAATATTTGTTGCCCAATTGTATGTAACACCCGGTGTTTTTAGAAATTGATTAAACTGACGGAATTTAGAACGAATTTTAGAAATCTTACACCTTATGCTTGAGACCGTGTAGACTTTATTAAATTCGTCGTGCAACATACACCCAACTATTGTGCATGCACAACCCATTGAACGCAAGTCATTCAAAGGCTTATTCCTACCATATTGTACAAATGAAAATATAAGACACGTTTCTTCACTGGTGCTCCAATCAGGATCCGAGAAAATATCTTCAAAATCTTGAATACGTGCCATGGAGTTAAACTTTCTAATAAAAAAAATTTTAGTTTCCAGTAATTAGAGATTTTGATATATAAATCATATAAACACTATACGTAAAAAAATGAAGCACTTACAATTAGTTTCGGTCAAATTTCCCAAGAGAGATTTATGCCAACCTTTTGTTTGGCCTCAATGCAACTCACAACTTGTCACAACACCTACATTGTAATTTATAGATATTTACACGGGTTGGGAACACCAAAATTGCAAGTCAAACCCCAACACAACTTTTAATAACTTAAGCAAAAAAACAAAATTTCTGGTTTTAAAGGTAAAAACTGATTTTATACTCAAATTGACAAAATATGCAAAATAAATTCGGCGAGTTGCTATCGGTTGGGAAGAAAATAAAAAATTAGTTGTTACTTCCGAGCGATGATTCAAATAACTATAAATTATGGGACGAAATTTGCTGACGTAATCTTCGATGAGATAATGCCGTCGTAGTTTGGTTTTCGCAAAATACACTTTCAAATTACTTTTTTAAATTATAAATATTTTATTAATAATATAGAAATTATTGCTATATTATATTATATAAATTTTATATTTAATTAATAACTTTCAAATCCGGATTTCTAGTGAATCATAATACCATTTTAAATAAATTGTCATCATTTACACTCTACATATATATATATAATTATATATATATATATATATATAGTGCTACAAAATTAATTTCATTATAGTACATACAAAACATAAAAAACTAATGGATTAGACATGTAGTGCCACCTAGTCAACCCGAAAATCTTAGGCATGGCATTTACTTGTGGCTTGTCATGTCTAATTAATGAAATGAATGATGATGACTAAAGGATTAATTAATTGGTTTCAATATACACTCAAAATTGACGGGATAAAAAATTAAGTCATCTTCTTCATTTAATTTCAAGAAATTGGCAGAATCCATTAATGCAATAGAATTTATTTCTTCCACCTAACAATATATTTGTTTGTGCATAAGGAGTTATTAACAAGGTTTTATCATGAAGGATCCCAAAGTGTAAGTGTAACTTCCACATTAATTTCAAATTTATCTTGCCACAATCATTTTAGAACATATGAGTTTTTATATGTGGATTTAATACGAGTTCTAATATATGGGTTTTTATATGTGGATTTAATCTTATTTGATGCTTGGATGGATTTGGATTTAATATGTACGTATATAAAAATTGGGATGGATTTGGATGTTTCCATATGATATATACATACATACATACATATACATATACATACATATATATATATATATATATATATATATATATATAAATATATAAATATATATGGTTTTGAATGTTTTCGTTGATTTTTTTTTAATTTTAGTCATAGGATGATTTTTTTTTAATTTTAGTCATAGGATATATATATATATATATATATATAACATTTCTGACCATTTAAGTGTTATTTGAATATTTTCCTTCAGTGAATTATTTCAAATGCTACAGAATAAGTCCGTGTGAAATTTCGAAATTACAAATATGTATGATACATGTGATTGTATAAAATTAGTAGATGAATTATAATATATTGTTATTTCTAGCATATAAATATATTCAACTATTCATATAGGTAGCAATGTTAAGGAAAAGTGGAAGCAAGTGGGGTGTCACATGTGGGGTGTGATGGCTTGATGGGTGTCAGGCTTTTTGGGTACCCGTGTATATATATATATATGTGTATACTTTATACACGGTTTAGCTATATATATACATATGTATATATATACACTATTGAATATAATTGGCTTATTGAATGGGCTTAAGTATAAATCCATTAAGAAATATATGGGCTAAGAAATTATCTGTTAACTAATGAAAATTACGTGGGCTTTAAAAAAAATTGTTAAGTCCAGATAAAGATTAATAAATAAACCAGATTGGCCCAAAGTTATCAGGGAACTCAACTTCTAGTTCTATTTCATGTTAGCCTGTTTCACTATTCAAGGGAGTAATAATTCCTTATAGTTCGATTTCACATGTAATTTCGGGCATGAGCATTATATGTATTGAATAAAATAGATAATATTTTATAATATGTTAATCTGATATAGTGCAACTGTCCGATTGTGTTTAAAAAAAAAACAGTTAGTCTATATTTAGAATAATGTAACAATGTTATTTTCTTATCAGGGACATCACAAAAAATAATGCACGGGCGAGTGGCAAACGTAAACTTGATGAAATTAATCAAAGCAACAAAGAGGCAACGCCAGAACTTCGTGGGACTTGGAAAGTACCAAATCTTACGCCAAAAACTCCGAATGCGTGGCCTCAGTTCACGAGCAATAGACAACGTAGCGATGCAAAATATGGAGGAAAAACGGTATATAACATTTTCATTATAATTACTCATTTAATTTCAGAATATCATGACATTATTTCTTTTTGAATAAATGTAGAATATAGACTCGATTCCATGCGAAGACGAACCCGCCAAAGCGTGGGAGGATATTTCAAGTCAAAGTAACAAAGATAGTGGGGAATTCGTGAGTCAATTGTTGCTAAATTAATTGCATAATCTCCTACTAATATTATATTATAGTTACATTGCAATCTACCTATACCATATTATTATTTGTTTGAAAAATTGGATTTTCTCATCTTATAGGAGACACTGTTGGAGCATAGGACGTCCCTACCTAAGTTGGTAGAAGTTAATAAATTACTTACCAACGATCAAGTAGCGGTAATAAAAAACATGGGTTTCGGGTCCATGACGAAAATAGATATAAGAATATCTGACCATAAATTGTTGACATGGTTGGTTGATGGGTATGATACAAAAACCGGAACTATTAATGTTTTGGGCAAACAAATCAAAATTACGGCAAAAACAGTTAGTCAAGTATTTGGCCTACCGAGTACAACCAATTTATTGCCGAAAATTAGTACTAGTACATCATCCATGGGACAAAGATTGTACGGTCCATTTTTTGTACATAACGGCTTACAAATGGAACTACCACTGCTGTTTAGAAAACTCAAGGCTTGTTCAACGCATGGAACCGAATTTAAAGTTCTATATTTAGTGTTTGTATTCACCGTAATTCTTTTCCCTGGCTATAACAAGAGCTTAGACCTTGCGAAATTAGAATATCTAATCGACTTAGATAACATTCACACGTACGATTGGTGTGGTCAAGTGTTCCACAGCCTTATCGAAGGCATTCAGAAATTCAAATCAAAAGGTGCTAAGAATATCACAGGATGCGTGATGTTACTAGAGGTGATTTTTTTTTCAATATCAATATATTACTTATTGTAATTACTTGGACACGTATTATCGTAATACTCTTATTAACAAAATGCAGATGGCATTCATCTCCGAATTAGTACACACCGACCTTGCATGCGGAAAGCTACTAGATGCAAACCTACCCATTATTGAACAATGGACACACGTTGAGGTGATAAATTTGCTTAGGGCTTTCAACTTAAAAGGAGGTTACGTAAACAGTGGGGTAAGAATTTTATGCCAAAGTGCTTATGTTCCATAGTTTATTCAAACTTAATAACCACAAGGACATTGCAGATTTGGAACAAAACAAAAAAAACCCCAGAGGATGAAAGTAAAGAACCACAACCCGAAGTGCCTGGGAAAAGTTCATCGATGGATTTTGATACACATTTGAGGTACTTGGACAATCAAATTCAAATGCTTCATCAAAGAATGAAAAATACACAACCTGGGGTGAGTACAATGTTATTTAATAAACACCATTATAAATTACAATTCAATATTTCAAGAGCATGTCATATTAACCAAATGTGAGAGAAATTGTAGGTTTCGAGCGAAAATGATGAAAAGCATGATACGGGAACATATTTGAGTCACTTAGGCAAACAAGTTCAAACGCTTAATCAACGAATGACAAATGCAGAAAATGAGATTAGTCAAATGTTGCTTGATAAATACCAATCAAATAGTTCCAATTCCAACTGTGATCATGGCAAAGATTTGGTCAAGTTGGTAGAAACAATGGCACTCATTGTATCTAATTTACCATATCTACATCAGAGGTTTGAGGGTACTAGTACAGAAAAAGAACAACATACAAATCAACATACCACAAGGGGAAATGGACAAAAGGAAAAAGAAAAACAAAAGGAAAGTCCGTTGTCTGATTCCCATGGCCTCAACAAAAGGTTTGAGAGTACTAGTACAAAAAAAGAACAACATACACAGCAAGATCCTAGTACGAGGGGAGATCGACAAAAAGCAAAAGAAAATCTAAAGGAAAGTCCATTGTCTGATTCTCATGGGCTCAACCCAAGCATTTTCGACATCATATGCTCCAATATGCCAGAAGATAAAGACGTTGCGGCCTACCTCTTATCGAAGAACCTGAAACAAGAGTAAGAATTTCATGTTCTAAAAAGTATGCATAATTTGAGAATTTTGTGTTGCAATCATTACTAATTAATTATTAAAATTAATCAGTTATAGAGCGGTGGAGTTCTCCGATACTTGGATCGTTCTTAGATCAGGAATCAATACTTTGAACAAAGGGGAATGGATTAGCGGTGAAGTAAGTTCATATAAAAAAAATCCTCTAACTCGACCTGCTTGACATTTTGGTTAAATATTTTTGTTAACTGAATTTGCCATCTTATCAAGGTAATCGATGCTGTTGCCTATATGATATGGGCAGAAGAACGTGCATCCGGAAAGCCGACTAACCATTGGTTTCTACCAGCCATGTTCAGCGTATGTACGCAATTTCGATACCTTTAATTTAATTATAACAAAACTGATATAAATAACTACATATGCAGAATATGGTGGGAAAATCAAAATTTAGTACCGATAAAGTAAACAGGATCATCTTTGGTGACAATGGCTGTTTTCGGGGTCCCCCGACTACTTGTGAAACAATTAATATCCCCCTCAACGACACCGGAAGACATTGGTACATCTGCACCATCGATTTGAGGAACAGAAAGATTATAATATCTGACTCGTGTTTGGTAGGAGAAAAGATTTCAACTACTAGACGTGACTATATTTCGAGCATGGTATGTCTTAATTGCTATGACTTAATCTTCCACAAATGAGTTTCATGAGTCATTTTGAGTCATTTTATGTCAAAATTCATGTTATTATATTCTTTTTAACAGTGTCAAGAATTAGAGATGATTGCTAGAGAGTGGGGTGAAGGAGATTTCATATATGATAATTGGGATTACAGATTTGATTATGTCAACAATCATTCTTTCCCACAACAGAAAAATTGGTGAGTAACATACAGTCTAAGATCTTCAAACTAGTTCTTATTTTATCATTAAGGATGAATTTAAGATTTTCGAAACGACAGGTACGATTGTGGACTTTATGTATGCCTGATGATGTTGTTTCCGGGGAAATTAGATCGTGCTTTAAGTGAGGTAAAATCAAAGGGAGATATATATCATTTATTATTTAAATTGTATTTTAATTTTAAATTTAATTATTCGAATATATTGATTTTCACAGGTTGAATCGAAAAAAGCCCGTGCAAGGCTGGCAGTTAAATTATACAACTGTAAAGCAAACAAAGCCGAAAAGGGGTACGAATATGCTATTTTTGATTTAAACTAAATTAAAATGTTGATTTGTTTCTCGATTTTTTTTAACTAAATACATTTGCTATTTATGCAGGAGAAGGCATGCATTCTGCATTGAACATGGTAATCTCATGGTCTCTATACCTGACTTTGACACTATAGATATCAACTACGATGAAATTTTGGATAGGATAATGTCCTCGGATGTTCTTGGGGGGAGGGTAAATGATCAAAATTTTCAACTGATGGAGGGAAAGATGCCGGCAAATAATGAGTACGTCCAGTTGCGCAATAACGAGGACATACTGAATCTTCTTAAATTGTACACCGAGATTGATCAGAAGTACGTTGAGATTAGAATTACGACGTCTGAAGATTCGAGTGCATCATAGTGAAGTGAAGTGAAGTTCATATTGTAAATCTACTATTTTTTAGGATATTTTTTTGACACAAAATTGTACAATACTACTTCAACTTAATTTCATATCTAATGGGTTTATATGAATACGGACACTCAAATTGTTTAGTCCAAATATGAAAATTCACATTTGCATATGGGATTATATTCATATAGATTATAGTAACAGGAAATTGTCAATTTAATAGGCACATATATCACATAATTTATTTTTTCTTATATCGCAAACTTATACAACCCAATACCAATTCCTAAATAAATTACTTAAATATATTCATATAGACTAATCAATCAACACATATACAAAACAACTTTGTACTCTGTATTGAATACAATTCAACTTCATTCTAGATGAAATCCACAATAATCAATTAACTTCCTATAAAGATCACAACAAAGTTATTCCACTAATTATAAACATGATGGATGAAGTACAATAAATATCCGAGGATCATTGGAAACATCAAAATCAAGATAGGTCTTCGTATATACCTGAAAACAAATACGGATCACTTGATTACGCAATGAATTCAAATACAGATGAAAGAAGCGGAGGAAGAACGAGACAAAGGATTACATTCTTAAACGTGCAAAAAGATAATAACAAATCCATCAGAAATGAAATGACATTAAAGAATATTATTACATAACACAAAATTTTAATATAATCAAACCCGTTATTTTAGACCATTCTTTGTCAAGTTCAAAGAGGGGCTCCAAATCAAACTCATGGATAAAATGTAGATAAACAAGCTGGAGAAGTTCATTTGGACAAGTTGCATCAACTCGTCCAAATGAACCTCTCCGGCTCCTTACTCTGCACTGCTTAGTGGCTATGAATATTTCAAGAGGGGCTCCAAATGCAACTCATGGATAAAATAAAGTAGATAAAGGAGCTGGAGAAGTTTTGTTGGATGAGTTGTCATAAACTCGTCCAACAAAACCTCCCCAGCTCCTTCGTCTCCATATTAAATGGTTTTGCCTCTAACAAATACTCCATCTGAAATAAAAAATAAAAAATAAAAAATAAAAAATAAAACCTTAGTTAACTGTTTTTATAATACTAATCAGGAAATCATCAATACATGAGTTCAGAAATCAACAAAACTACGTATCACCATGTTCAGTCAATATTTTTACAAAATTTTACATCATAAAATCCAAACTACAACATTAACCCCAACAGTCAAAAAACTAACCCCAACATTCAAAAAATTGAAAACAAACAGAATAATCTAACTTATTCTAAATTTCATAATATATAAAATCAAAACAATACCATATACCTAATTCAACATCACATTCCACGTACATCAGAATATTAAAAATGGACCTCAATTTATGAAACACAATGTAAATTCATTGACACTAATATTTTTACAACCTAATACATCTGATAATTAATAACTAAATCTCTACTGCAATGAATTCACACGTACATAATAATAAGTCCTCTAAAACAATAAAACAATAGAAATACAAAAAGTAAATTACCATAACAAGCTCAACCTCAAAGAAGCAGTTACAAATCGTGCCTTAATTATTTAGGCCAGTGTTACAAATACAATAATAAATTCAATCAAATTAATATTCATTTTAACCAAGACATAAATTCCAAGTAATAAAATAATTCACCAATTTAGTAATTAAGCTATTTCCGACAAAAAAAATAAAACAATAAATATAATGCAATTTCAAGAAAATTGTGGAAATAAATGGTAGCAAAGACAAATGACAAGTTGTGCAAACTGCAAATAAATGTTACCAGCTAAAATTGTGAAAAGTGTGCAAATAAATTTTACCAGCTGAAATTCTGAAAATTGAGCAAATAAATTTACCCAGCTAAAATAATGAAAAAAACGAACATGAACTAAGATATTGATCCCCAATTCTTCAATATTTTGTAGTTTAAAATTGAGCAAATAAATTTTACATCTCGTATTGATCCCCCAATTCTTCAATATTTCGGACTCCTTCTTCCACAATTTCATATAAGAAGCTTCGATTGGAATTTTTTCGGGAGATTTTTCCTTCAAAGGGTTTGGGAAGCCCAGATTTTTCCTTCAAAGGATTTGGGGTCGGATGTAATTGGGGAGATGTAAATCGATTTTGTAAATAAATTGATTTTTATACGAATTCTATGATAATATAAATTCTAATATACGAATTGAATCTGAATTGAAGATGTTATACGTATTGAAGGAGGAGGGCAACCAAGTAATTACCAAAAATGAGATTTTATGGTTTAATATATATTAATAACAAACGAAGGGTAAATATGTAAATGAAATAATTGGAATTTTATGATTTTATTTTGTATTATTAATAATCAGGGCCAATTAAGTAAAATCACAAAATGTGACCTGCTATTGCTAACCGGATTAGCAGGTCAACATAATAATAATAAAAAAATGTTTGTGAGGGGAACTGTGGGCAGTTTTCCACAAGTGGAACTGCCCATAGAAGCCCCCAACTTACTTTAACCATTGAACGGATCAAAATTTCTACTGTTTCCGTCCAAAATATAAAAAAAAAAAAAAATTGTTTTTAAATTAGTATAAATAAAAAGAAGATGTAATTCCTAAAATATTTGTTTGTGTTCAATCTCTAAACAAAAATTAGTATTTTCGAAATTTTTTAAATATTTAGCTGACTAAAACATATAAAAAATAAATAAAACTTTGATCCATGTAACTAACAAAGACTCATGTTACTAAAATTCCTCGTGAAACATAATTCATTTTAAACAAAAAATAATTTAAGGCAAATTACCATAAATAGGAAATTGTTGGCCTTCTATAACAAAAACAGAATCAACTTTTTTTGGAGAATTTCTAGGATACTTAATTAACATCACAATAGCATAAGCATGAACATGTCAGATATCAAATACAAATAAAATTAGGAATAATTAAGTTCAGCCACACATTATAATATGTGGTGTATTCTCAACGAAATATCTATAGCTAGATTTTTGTGACAATCTTTTTTTTTTTGTTTGAGAATCTGTTTTTGACAGTTATGATATCATTAAAATTTTAAATATTAGCATTTAGTGTTCTTTCATGTTATTATTAAAACAGTTTACATGTACAAAATAACAATGGCGATCCGTCAAACTAAGGAACTTTAGTCATGGACGAAGAGAAAATGAAATAGTGCTTAAGTTGGAAATTGAAAATGACATTTTTGTTAATTACTCATCTAAACTCGAAATTGCAAATTACATTTATGTATTTTTTTTAGGGAGCAAATTACACTCATGTTACAATAAATGTATAATATACTTACACACAGAAGGCTCTACTTGATACCCGTTAATTTCAAGTTGTCAGTGGCACTGGAGGACCCGGAATACAAAACCCATTTACCCGAATAACAAGAAAACCACTCATTGATTCTCCTATTTCGCGTCATATCAACACCACGCTCGACCATAGCGCGTGTATACCAAATACATATTTGGAAACTAAACACAACGAGGATGTGAAGTCACGCCCTATTTGAGCATCTGATTATTGGATCACAATACACATTTGTAATTATTGTGTTTCGGTAAAAAGCTAGTCAAAGCCAATTCAGATTGATCCTCAGTCTCACGAGATTAACGTCTCAGATTAGTCAAATGATTTGAACGACCAAGATGAAGGAAAGCGGGAGGATTAAATGCGAGTTAGTACCACACCAACAAACTCCCCGTTATCCTGAGAGGTGTGGGACCTAGATGAGAGGAGACAAGACACGTAGATAAATTTGAACAACGTCAGTTGTGGTCCCACCAGTGTTTTTAAAACCGGACCGGTCATTGAACCGAAAGCCTTACTGGTTACTGGTTCGATCGGTTAGATCGGGTCAACCACTGGTTCGATCGGTATAACCGATGTGACTTTATTATTATGTAATATATTTTTAGATTATCTAAAATACAATTATAATTCAAGAAATTATCATTCTTTGTCAATATAAATTTTTATTGTTTCATGCAAATAATCAAAATGTCTAAATAATTAAGATCAATGTCAAAAATATAAATCTCAAGTATTCCTCAAATATACATACATCCAAAACAAGACAACAAAATTAAAAGTTCATCTCATTTTCAAAGTTTTGGCTTGTCAATTTGGGTTCTATTGTTGTAAGTTGATGTTTATATGGTAATTGATTTACATAATTTCATACATAAAATAATATTATTCACAATGATTAGAAAATAGTTATGTACTTCTTTATGTAAAAGAAAATGTATTATTGCAATGATTGTGAAAATACTAAAATAATGAATGTTATTCCAATTAAAGTATATAAATTTAATTCTATTAAATATTAAATAAGAGTTCAAATAAATAACAATAACAAAAAATCTCTAAATTAAAAAAAAAAAAAAAATTTAAGTGAACCACTGGTTCACTGATTTTACCGGTTCACTGGTTTTACCGGTTTTGGAGCTGGTTTTACCGGTTCGAACTGGTTAATTAGGAGACTAGTTTTTAGGGATGAATCGGACCGGATTAAGGACCGGCTAGCGGTTGAACTGGGTCAACCGACCGACCTGGTCCGGTTTTCAAAACACTAGGTCCCACGTCATGCAATCACACCTTAATGATGGGTGTCGTCTTTTGCATGTATACTTTTCTTATTCTAATTAGAAGAAACTTGTATATAGCTTGGTGTGCATAAATGGGTGGGTGGGGACTATAAATACACTTGTTTAGTGGTTGGATGAGTTTGATTAAGTTAAACTTGAACTATAATTTTTGGGGACTACTGTACTTACAGATTTATTCAAATATGGATGGTAAAGATATTGTTTTTTTCTCTTTTTCTGGAAAGTAGGGTTATAGTTTATTGTTAATTCAATTAAACCTCTTAAGTTTTGTGGATGCAGAACAAGCTTTCTCTTTATAAAGAAGGATGTAAATAGTATTCTTTCCGTCCTTTTATTTTTCTCATATTTTTTTTTTTTTTGGATGTCTCGAAAGTCAAAACAATGCTTCATTTTCCAATGTAAAATTATTTTCTCAAAAATACTCTTTCACAAAGTATTGATTTGATACCACTAGTTTTAAGAGCATGAATGTACAAAGAAGCCTAAAAAATTTACATTTTCAACTTTTACCTAAAACTCCGTGTCAAAAGTTAACGGAGGGAGTAGATATCTTGGGGGCAAAATAGGAAAACTATTGTGCAGTCCTAATTTGGTCAAACTCATTCAACCACCAAACAAGTATATATTACACTTGTTTTGTTATTGACCATTCTCATAGAAGTTTCACCAAATTCCGAAATAAGTATATCTCAGTTATTATGTAACTACTTTGAGATCGAGCAATGGGTAAGAATTTCCAACTATGAAACTGCAATTTTACGAGTATGGGTGATGGATATCCTTTTTCCATCTATTCCTCTAGATCACCGTTGAACCGCTTATAAGATCAAGTTTGGGCCTTTGGGAGTCTTAAGGTCACTAGACTAAAAACGTCAACCACCACCGGTCCACCACCAATGAATTATTTCCTGATTCCCCACCAAAAATGACACACCATAATCTTCGAATCGATATAATAATATATCTCAACTTAAATTCCGCCTTGACTCGATTCGCTTAATTTTAATTTTAATAATAAATAATTTCATCAAAAATTTTGAAGTATCATTACTATCAAGCTTGAACCTAGTATTTTTTAAACAATGAGATATAATTTAAACTGAATTTGAATTTTGGGGTTGGAGAAAAGAAAGTAAGATAATAGGTGTGAAATTAATAATTTTATTTTATTGGGAAAAAATGAGTGATAGGTGTTGCATCAAATTTTTTTTCACATATATAAAATTTAAATATATTAGTTGGAGTCAACATGAATCACACAAATAAAATTGGCCTAGTTTCACAAAACTACGAAATTGGCCAAACCCTTCCACAAGATCCCATATTTCCATCCCAACTCAGTTACAGCAATCCATGCTCGTAAAATCAGTGCAAGACCTACCAATATAGCTTCTGAAAAGTGATAATCTCATAATAGCAAACACAAAATGATACAAAAGTTCCATTCGTGGATTGGATAACTGGTTCTCGGATTTTTAGTAAATAAAAATGGCAAGGCAAATAAAAATGAGCAAAAGATAAAAACACAAATTCTATGATTTCCATTTTTCTTAATAACAAATTGTATCATTTCATGCAGAAAATATTCTCTTATTAGTACACCCTAAAATATTATGTTAAGTTAACCTAAGATAACGAGAAAACAGTGCTGTGATTGTGTCGTGAAACGTGTGAGTTGTGATTAGCCTAAAAACTGCACGCTTGCAATATGCAAAAATACTGACAAAAATAATGAAAGAAGACTAAAAACAAATAAGTCACGAATTAATAATTATATTGCCTTTATGAAGGTCTCGACTGAATACTCCTTTCAAATTACTACAAACAATCGCACCAATACACAAGTAAAATAAAACAGGATCAGATAATAATGTTATTTATCATTTCAGACTCAGGGCAAATGATACCTTAGGCCTGGATTTATTCTTGCCCAACAACTTCATCTGTTTTGCTCGTTCTTCCTCTTCTTGCTGTTTTTTCCTTCGCAAAGCCTCTTCTTTCTGTCTTTGAAGCTCTTCCAATTCTCTATAGCGTTCCTCTTCACGTCTTTCTTGTTCTAAAGCTTCTCTTCTTTGAGCTTCTTCAACCTTCCTTCTATTCTCTTCCAGCATTCTTTCCAGCTCTTCTTTCTCTCTTCTTGCTTGTTCCTGTTGTGCATATTTGAGAGTTAATCATAGTGCACTTACCAGTAAACTAAGCCCAAGCACTAATCGAACACAAACACAACTATGAAACGCACCCAAATGGATCATAAGAACCATCATATGACCACCTCTCATGAGTTATGATTGGCAAATCACCATACTTAAAAGTGCTAGAGGACAATAAGGTGAGAGCATAGTTATAATAACAAAGAACCTGCTTTTAGACCATCAAATCTTCAATTCATTGAGTGCATTTGGATCTAAGGATTTGGAGTAAAGAATCCAGATGACTCTAATATGAGTGGATTTCAAATCCACCACCACAAGAATAATATTAACATTTAACAAGTTTCTTAAGGATTTGAAAAGTATTGGAAATATATGATCCAAACAAAGTGATATGGATTTGTATTATGAATTTAAAATACTTGGTTCAAAATCTCTCAATTCAAATAAAACTTGAGGCTTCATTTGCGGTTGAAGGGTTTGGAATTGAGAAAGGATTTGGATGAAGGATTTCACATCCATCAATTTGGTTGAAAACATAGTACTAATTTTAAGGATCTGAAAATAGATTTGAAGTTTATAGCTCCAAATCCATCAATCCAACAACAGCAGTCAAAGTCAACAATATGATAGATACTTGCCTCTTTCTGTCGTGCCTCTATGACAGCTGCTTGCTTTTCTTTTTCAAGTTCTACGGCTACCTCAGCAACAAGTTTCTTCCTACCTTCCTCTAGAAGCTTTTCTCTTTCAAGCTTGATCTCCTCAGTATTCAAACTCTCTTCAACTTTCTTCCGAATTGCTTCTGCTACTCTCTTTGCAGTTTCTTCTTCTATTAGTTTAAATTCCGCCTCCTGTTGACGCCTGGGAAAACAGTAACATGTTAAAGAAAAAATAGCCACAGCAGAATTCAGCACTCAAGGGATCAATGGTGCTCTAATTCATCTAATTACGTAGTAATAGAATGATCTTATCAAAATAAAGATGGTCTTTTAATATGTCGTAGTCAATAACTAAAATAAATGACAAACTAACCTCCAAGTCGAAAAAGGCATTATAACACACACGCTTATGCTTTTAAAGCATACCTCTATCTGATTCCTGATCCAAATTTATCAGTTTCAAATCTTGTGAACAGAAGATTAACGAGGTACCCATATGGTTCGTCACAACAAATTATACCAAAAACTTCGGTCAACTAATCCTGTGGAAAAGAGCATCAAGAAACAATGCAGCAATTGCAATGCTAGACGTTGAAACACTTTAGCCCATAAGGTAGGAGTAACAAAACAAATTTGGCAATGGTGTCAAGATACACAAATGTATGCTTTGATGATGTTTACTTGACCAATGCCACTTGTGCAACTTATTCTTTCACAATTCATTCTCAATATTCAGCATCCCAGTAGTTCTCTATCATGAAGAATATTACTGAGAAGAGATTAACAAAGAACGGCAAGATCATAGACAATCCTCAATTTCCCTTCTATTTCCATATAAAATGAAAATGTCGTGTGATAGAAATAAAACACCTCCCCACTCAATACGCTACATGGATCGTTCTCTTCTGCTCTGCTCTATCACAAGCTATTGTGAAAGTTAGACCACGACTCAAATTTTACTGCAATAATCTCTTTGCACGTCTGTTTAAGGTGAATTTAGCATCATTCTAGATTCTTCTTATTACTTTTGCATGATTCAAATGAGTAGTATAGGGAAAGAACAGCTGAACTGAATCATAACTTATGAAGAAGAAAAACTGAATCCTAGCCCAAACACCACAACATAGATTTTTTATAACACTTAGAAAAAGGAAAAAAAGCAACAATGCATGAAATTTATGACACAATTACAACATAAACTTAAGAATACTGTAGCCTTTTCTAGGACCTTGTCATGATGAGCACAAAAATAAAAAATAGTTGCAGAGTCAAAATTCAGTCAAGCAAAGCTCTAACAGATAAGCTGAATAAACATAATATCAGTATGCTTTGTACTAAACTAAAAAGGCCCACTTGAACTCGTGATTAAAGACGTGTAGCTGACAAAAGATACATGCACAAAATATGTTTCTAAGCTTACGGTTCCTTACTATGCCAAAACAGCAACAATGCAGTATTACAAAATTCACAAGCAAGCAACCTTTTCAACAATTTAAAACACACGAGAGAGAGAAGGTAGAATATAGAAATAATGATCCTTCAGCCCAAAAAAAGGAAAGGGAAATAAGAAGAAAGAAATAATGGATAAAATAAGGTGCCACAATTATTTCTAGTTGTGTCAACATCCACAATAATCAAGAACCAACTGTAGACTCTCTCTCCACAAAATCACCTACATTTCAAAGCTAAGCCTAAATAAATGAGAAGAGATGGCAAGATAGATAGAAATGGTAGTAAAATTACAAAAACTATAAATGCATACTTGTACGTGCTCCCAATCAGAACTAGGGAACTACTTTCAACCATAATACGATTCTAAATGTATCCTGATACAAGTGAAATGGGTAAAAACTCACGGGAAAGCCATGTCTGAGTCTTCTAACCTTCATATCAATAGATTATTTCTACACTACACCCTTTGTGATCCAAAATAAAGAATATGTATTTGAAGTCTCTCAAAAGGCATTCAATTTCAGTGTTCATCGATGGTTGATGAAAGCTACATGGATATGGAGAAAATCCTGTAACGAGTTGCAATTTCTAACCTCATTTTGTAAAGAGATACTATAGCACCACTGAGATTTTGTTTTGCCTCCTGATTCAATTTCTAACCATATAAATATATTTCTTGAAAAAGAAAATACTGATCCAATTGATTTATTATATGGTTGGTGGGATCTACGATATCTCATCTTATCATTTCGATGAACGGATAAGCATACTTGGAGTCTTAAACTGTACGAGATCATCCAATTTAGACAAGGATCCTATGGTTCAAACAAAAGTGAGTAATAAAGGCAACATAAGCCCCTAATTGTACCATACTTTGTACATGCGTAAAATATCATCAAATAACAGGTAACTAAAAAAAAAAAAATCTGTCATTCTCATTTTTTTTTCAATTCTATCAAAACCTTGTGAGGAAGATCACTCCTAACTGCAACTATTCTCTCAGATGGAATACCAATAGAGACCTTTGTACTTACATCATCACCCTATGCAATTACCAGTCTCAATATATCTTATTTTTCATCTATATCTGAACCTAATAACTCACAACATTTAGAGTTACATCATTTATATATAAAGTAATAACAAAAGGTTAAAAATTCTCTCGTCTATATATGATGAAGGAAAATATAGAAAGATCAACCAAATGAACGAGTACACCCTACCAGTAAAAAAATTCAAAATAAAAAGGAAATTTAAATACCTTTTCTTGTCCTCTTCCTCTTTTCTTAATTTTTCGGTTGAATCTTTCATCTCTTTCATAACAATGCTTACACCAGGAGAGGCAACTAATGGAGATGATGAGGTACTTCTTTTTCTCCTTCTTTTGTTCCGCTTTGGTGTTGGAGAGCGACTGTTACGACCTTTTGGTGTCAAAGATCGGCTTTTACGACGTCTTTGAGTGGGGGAGCGACTTTTGTTGCGCCGAGAAGATAATGATCGACTTCGTTTCCTGTAGAATAAATAAAACAATTGAGCTTCAAAAGAAAATATTGCCACCACATTCTTCACATTTGTGTATTTTCCAAAGCCACGGTCTAGTAATGGAAACATGTACAGTTACCTCATATATTGCAAAGAATAAACTTTGTGCTCCATCTTTTATCATAGAAACCGCTAATATCACACTGGGCCCAGAAAAATGACACCCATCGCCAAACATGACCTGCTGACTTCCCAGGCAAAGGGAAGTCATTGTTTCTTCTATAAAATTTCTCAAACAACGTTGACTATCTCATTCATGTTATATTTTTAAGACTCTCTCTCAAATTCAAATATTTTTTAAGGAAAACCTCACAGTGCCCGAATACTCAACCCCAAAAATTTACAATTTAGCAGATCTTTATCAAAACTCATGAAAGAACAGGCAAGACAATCATCAACTCAACAACCATATGCATGTAGAATAGCAAGGTGTTGACTGAAAGCGAAAACTCTCACAGGCAGCAACATGGCACTAGGACAGCAAAGTTAGACAATCCATAAGCATCTGCTAAATCATCTAAAACAAATAAAACCAATAAGATGAGCAATTATTACATGTGAAAGTGCAAAAGCTTGGTCGTCACAACCAGTAATGACTCGTGTTGAATAAATTCATGATAACTGAAAAGACCTTAACTAATAAAGGCTTCATTATTCAAGAATATTCCATTCTTTCCCAAATTAAGCAGAATATTGAACTCTGATTATCTGAAGTACAAACATTTGACTGGAATATTTAATCCACTACTGAACATCAATAGCCTCAGTTTTTTAATTAACAGTAGAGTGTACACCAAATTCTAATGTAATTCAGAGTGGTCATCCTGTTTTAATTCACATCTTTATAATCATAACTATGTTTTGTAATGTTCTTGAAATTTCCCCCACTAAAGTCATAGCTAAGAAACTTAAAAACCAAAGTGTATGGATAATAAAAGGTTCACACTCCAGTCTCCGTTCCTGTAAAGCAAAGAACGAGCTTTTCACCTTATACAAGTTCATAAGTGATAAGTTGCATTTTCATTAAAAAAATAAAAAAAAATATATATATATGTTTCACAAAACACAAGAAAGAATAAGTAAAAGGGTATCACCTGCTATAAGAATAAGGGGATCGGCTTTTATCTCTCCGGGGCCGGTGGCCATACCTCACCGGCGACGGAGACGGCGTGTACCTCCTCCTGTACGACGGAGACCGAAATATGTCCCTGTCTCTGCCCATATTTATCACTAATTCTAAAATGATTAATAATTTGTCACCTGCAAAATCAAGGTTCAGCAAGCAAAACAACGCAGCAACGAGGTTTAAATAACCAACAATTCCCCAGTTAACTTACGTGTTGTTATATTAATGACCTGCGGGAAAATTGGATTAGAGATCTATATCTGTGCAAAATCAGCGTGTTATTGTGTGAGAAGTAAACCCTAGGGCGCTAGGCTTTGGGAAATTGTATATCTTTGTTTTACAACTCGTAACCTTCATCGCCAAAAAGGTTCCGAGATGTAATTGGCGCGTTCAGTCAATTAGCTATATTAGCAGAGCACTTTATTGGTGCTATATCAAAAAGAAAGAAAAAATAGGTAAAGGGTGCAAAGTGCTTTATTTTTCAAATTTTGAATTACCTATTTTGCCTAAATCTAATTGAATTACCTATTTTGCTTAAATCTAATTGAATTATCTATTTTGCCCTTGAGTTTTTACTTGAAAATAAAAAAAGGTGCAAAGTGCTTTATTTTTCAAATTTTGAGGATGCAAAGTGTTAAATCTAAGTTTTGAGAGTGCAAAGTGCCTATTTTTTATGTTTCGGGGGTGCAAAGTGCAAAAAACTCATTTCCTCTTTATTATGCCCAATATGCCGTGTTTGCAAATGTTTTGAAAATCTAAAAATAGTTACTTAAAGTAAAAATAAAAAATATAAATAAATATTTTTATTCTAAAGTAGGGTATTTGTTTTTCAGTTGAAGAAGCAGCAGTAGAAACACCTACTTACAATTACTATCAAATACAAAATCTCAAAACTTGGATATCACTATTCATATTTGTTACATGCTTTTTTTGTTTCCAAACATTTCTTCGTGTAAAAATTCATAAGTATATAAATCAAAGATGTATATAAAATTAAAATTATGGATTGTTTAAATAATTAAATGTGTTTGGAAATTTGGAGTTTGCAAATTTAAGAGACAGTAATTTTGAGTAGTATAATTTTTATGAAAAAAAAAAAAAAACTAGACAAGAACTGTAGGCTAATGCATAAATAACACATATAAATTATAATTTATATAGCATAAATTATTTATTTTTGGTTGAAACTAATAGAAATTAAAAAAAATTCAATTATCAAATTCTATTCACCTGAAGTCTAGTCTTACTTTCTAAGAGTCGTTCTTAATTTCTTAAAATTAAATTCATGATCATTTTTCAACATCAAATAAATACATGTTCATCCTTTCACTTATTTTCTTTAACGGAACGCCATGCCGTCGGTTGAGCAAGAAAGATGAAGAAGCTACCATAGATATTCAACCTTTTTTTTTTTTTGTTTTTTGAGAAACATAGATATTCAACCTTTAAGAAAAGGGGAAGCGCGATAGCATATGTTCATAATGTTTTATTAGAAAAAGATTTAACTATAAAATTTCACTAATATTAAAAAATTAGCAAAACAAGAACATTAGAAAGTATTTAATGTTAATGACATTTTAAAAAAATGTATTAAGTATACAAGTAATACTAAAGAGTATAATAATAGAGTGGTGAATTCAGGATTTCACAGCCAAAATATTTTATGTTATGTTTCAATTTCTAATTGTAGAGTTCTAATATTCTTATGGATATACTCAAATATGTGAATTTAAGTATGCGAAGTTCAGTTTGAGTTGGACAACTGAATATGCAAAATCTATGTTTTCTTTTCTTTTTTCCTTTTTGAGAAAGAATATGTTTGTGTCCATATTCAAGTAATTTATGAAATTGACCTTTCAACAAGTTGTATCTTTTGATATGATCCAAACTCTTTTTCCTTTTCCTTTTTTTTTTTTAAAAAAAAAATCTTATAACTATCTCTTCCTTCTCTCTTTCTGCTCTCCGTTCTCTTCACCATTTGAGTGAATATTCTAACTTCATCACCTTTAAAGATAATAATTCACCATTCCATTTCGGAGATTGCATTCTATAGTTTAAGATAAATCTTTACTACATTGATCAAATATCACCCACTTGTAATTGAAATACATTGTCTTATTTAATTTATATTCACCCCAGCGAAAGTTATATAGTTGCATAATAAAATTTAAATTCAATAACTTTGTTACTCAACTTTCCTAATTCAATGCACACTATTATTCAGGAAAACCAAATCTACATTTTACTATCAAACACAATGGGCAGACTGGGTCCATAAAATTGAATAGAAAACCCATAAATAATACGATCAATACAGCAGCAAATATGACTAAAGCAACACATTAAGTTGACATGCTAAAAGTATTCTGCCCTTGAAAAATACAAGAGTCTAATACCACGTTGCGTAACATGGGAAGATCAACTTATAGAAATGCATCTTTCTCAAGCAGCTTTAGTACATCAGTTTGGTTATTTAGTTTAGCAACGTCAATGGGTGTCTTTCCATCCAAATTCTGAAGAGTGCTGCAGAAACCAAAGAGCAAGGGTTAAATAAGTATGAATGATATGAAGTAAATCGAGCAAGAATTTCCAACACAGAAAAGGACTTACACAGCAGCGCCATTTTTCAATAGAAGCTCCACACAGTCTTTCCTGCCATAACCAGCAGCATAGTGCAGAGGAGTGTTCTTATTCTTATCCAATCCATCCACCTTTGCCCCAGCCTCCAGAAGAACTTGAGTGCATTTATCCTGGAATGGGACCGAGTTACTCAATCAAGGCATACAAGACATGAATAATAGTAGCAAACAAAAGATATTTAAATAAGGAAACAGAGATGGGAAGAACTTCAGCTACAAGCCATCTCTCATTCTCTAATAACTTCCAAACTTGAAAAGAAGCCAACGAGGAAGCTTAGAGGCTGAGTTTGCATCCATGGGAAAAGATATATAAGGTCAAAACAAAGCAAAATTACAATACCTCGCCATATCCACATGCAAAATGCAACGCAGTCCTTCCTTCAGAATCTTCTTCATCCTTATCAGCACCAGCAGCTAGAGCGGTCTTCAAGCCCTAATAATCAAATATATTCAGATTTCAGAACAAATTACTTACATTCACAGCAGATAAGCTGATTTGGCCATCAAATGTACACTTGGCATATTAGATGTCTTTACAAGCATCCAATTTATTATTTTCGTAATTGTTATAGGTTATTTCTACTCATGGAGTACCTCTTCATCACCAATACTAGCCGTGTGGTGAACAATGGATTCCTCATCATTTACTTCTTCTGTTCCGTCTTCACCAGCAGATGTGGCACCTTCTCCTCCAACAGCAAATCCCATAGCTTCACCCAATTTCTGGAGAATCTCTTTATCATTCCAGTACCTGAAAGCATAAATAATTACAGGTAAGAAATAAAAGAGGGAAGAATAACTTAGTACTCAGGCATTGATAATAATTAATAAGAAATGGACACAAAAAATTGTTGTATTCAGTATTATTAAGACCTAACAAATGTTAACATGACATAAGATAAGCACATTTTAAACAGTGGGAGAGAAAAAGATATGCCATATATAAAAAGGATCAGTCGACCTGGTCAAGAAACCTAGTTCTACACTAATAGAGTTCATAGATTTATAGGCTGGATGGTGATTTGCAATTCTTTCTACTTCCTGACATATAATGACAGGCCAGAGGCTTGACTAGAATGAATTGCATAAGAAACCCTGCGTGATATATGGTGATAATTTCAAAATCATCAAATGTGGGAATTCTTCCTAATTTTTTTTTTTTGGGTGGGGGGCACAAAATATACTAGATAAAGTGAGTTGTCTAATATTCTTCTCCTCCATCACTGGCTGCTTCTTTAGATGAAAATGGATTCATCAGGTACTAACTATCGAATCATTTATTAAAGGCACGCTTTAAGTTGGGCTAGATAATGAAGATCTCATTCTAGGTTATGTTTTGGATATGTACAAATTTATATGTTGATACTGCTAGGAGACAAAGTCAAAAGTTGAGGTCATTCTGCTTCAACAAGAAGCACTATAGGCGGCATCATCCTGGACACAGAACCTATCTTTCAAACAAAGAATCATGAGCGCTATATCTTAAAATAAATGACGTCAAAAATCATTACAATAAAAGTAGTCACAAATAAGTAACTGTGGAACTTGTCATAGAAGGGATGCTTTTCAAATAATCACCTATCAATTCTTCAAATGCAAAAGAAAACTACTACACGACATGGTTTATCAAGCAGAGGTAGAAGTACAATAAATAGTTCTTAAGATCATTTTCTTCAGCCGAACATTCGTGGAAGCATATAATAATCACAGAACTTAGTCGAGGTGCAGAATCAAGTTCTTTATGGTCCAGTTACTCTTTCACTTATGATTTCAGGTTCCAGAGGTAAGCCGATGTTCTTAGAACATCGAGATGAAACTATGAATTTACTTCCTGGTGGATTTTATGAAAAAAAAAAAAATCCCTAGATTGAGTACTCAAAGACTCGAGACTCTCAATTTGGTTTGTAAGTCCAGGCAAGATTATTTCATCAGCATAGAAGAAACATACAATTTGGTGCCCAGAAAGACCAATGAGAACCGTGATATAGTCTGGAAACAGCCAAAGAATGCGTAGCATGATATAATATTTATTAAGACTATTGATCCTCTGGAAGTTTGCCTATTCTAAAATTGGAGGAACTATCTGAAGCCACACATATAGCCCTTTCATTTTCTTTACTGACATAAGAAAATGAACTCCCAATGCTTGTACAGCCGCGTCACCCTAGCCCCCAACTTCGTTGACACGGACATCTACTACTAAACAAATCTTATTATATCATCAACAAAAAGAAGTACCAAATCCTGTAAATATCGTGAACATAAAAAATCAAGGAAAAAAAATTACTTCATCATTGCAGCTGGACCACCATTCTCGATCTCCTCCAGAATAGGTTTCAAAGATGGATCATCCTTGACACGCGTCATTCTTTCTTCAAGTTGATCTTTATTGGCTGGATTAGTCAAATTCTCAAGCATGCCAGACATGGATGGGTCCTGAAGAAAAATGAAAATAATACGTATGTTAATGACAAAAAAAAATTCGAAAATATTTTACCAGAAGACAGGAGTGCAGAACCAAGAACTACCTGCATCAATGCATTACCAAGCCTCTCAGCCATGGTCATAAATTGTGGATTCTGCATGACTTGTTGCATTGTTGAATAATATTGTTGTGGATCAAATTGGGGGATGCCTTCTTCAACCGCAGGCGCACCCTGAAAGGTTTTCTGAAGTTGTTCAGCCATCTGATTAAATGATGGATCCATTGCTATCTGTTCTGCTAATTCCTTGATGCTTGGGTCCTGCACACAAACGCGATACAAATTAGGAAACAAAAAAGATATATTAGATTGACTCATCACTGTTACTAAAACAGTAATTTACATGGCAAAAAAGTATTAAATTCAGTGAAGACTAACATCATAGCAATCAAATGGAATAAGACCTATAATACAACACCTCATTCTTTTCAATGTCAGCTCTGATATTGGATGAAATTTTTTCCTTTTTTGTTTTTTTTTTCTTATTTTTTCAAAAAAAGAATAGAAACCTTTTTCACTTTTGGAAGTTAAAAGAATCTTTTAGAAAAGTTACTAGTTCAAATTTTCCTACGGGGGAGAGAAAATAGTTCTTAAACGACAAAGATGATGAGCCAATCTATTAGCTCTTAAGTTGGAAAACTCCTATGCCATGATAATAGCTCCTGAGGGCTAATAAATTTTGCAACACAAATTTCTTTTATCAAGAAGGAATTATATTGGCGTGTAGCAGATCTCACTTGATCAGCATGCTATGAATTCGCCGTTAACCAAAACACTTGTCAAACAAAAAAACATTACATAGGAATAGGAAAGTTACATACATTAAGCAGTCCCGTCATAGCTGAGAAATCAAATGGATTTGGCATTCCTCCAGCTGAAGCAGGAGTCCCTATTCTTTGTCCAGCAGAGGTCGTACTCTGAGAATCAGACTTGCCTTCTAAAGAGCAGGAAATGAGAGTCTAACATTATTGAGAGATCAAAAAGGGTACCTACTATTTGTTTAAGTCTATTACTTAAAAATGGTTCATAACTCAAAAGACAAAAGAACTAATACCCAATTTGTTTCAAATGGAATGATTCTTGTAGTTGAAATAAAAATATATGAAACGGCTATATTTCAAGCAAGTCTTCAATTCGAATAACCATGACATGATCAACCATCGAAACTAACACGTATACTTGACAAATTAAAAAATTTGAAAGAAAGAAAGAAAATAAGCTTACCATCCTTGGGGAGTTTAGATTCCTGGACAATCAAAAACATAATAAAAAAAATCAGCCCATCAACTGACATAATAAAAGAGACAATACTTGAACTGATGAAATTGCAATTAAGAAAACTAACAACAAATCGTCATCCGCCCAACCGTTTGATAGAGAGCAAGTAATTAAGGTCATAATCAAAGTTAGTAAAGTCCGGTAGTACGATTTCTTACTCAATAAAAATTGAAAAAACTCACAAAGAAATATGAGCATGGATTAATTAACAATACCTTAGACATCTCTAATGAGATCAGATACAGAGATTAGATCCTTTGCTTCGAGAAAAAAGAGGTGGTTTGGGGAGGACACGAAATGAAACAGGGTGAACAAAGGGTTTTAATACAAAAGATTATTATTTTGCATTTATTATGTAATAACTAAAATGGATAATATAGCGTGTAAAGAAAATAATACAAAATGGGATTGCGATTACGAGAATGAAACAAATATTGTGGGCCAGATCAATCCTCATCGCGTATTCAATGAATGGTGCAGATTTACTTTTGTGGATTGCTTCTGCGTTTGGTTTTTGAGAAGTGGACTATTTCTTTGGATTTTGTTGGATTGGGCTGCATTGTTTATAGAGGTGGCCCATTTATTGAGTTAATTTCCCAAAATAATCGGACCTTAATTACTTGTTAATATTTTAGATACATATCATATAAGTATTAAATTTTACTTGTAATTTTGCTATTTGGAAAAGAAAATAATAGCGACTTAAATCCTTAGTTTTAAGTTTATGAAATATATTATTTACGGTACACTATGATTCTTTTTATTTCCTGATACATAATTTACGTCGGCTATCTTTATTGGATTCAGATTTAGATTCAAATTTCAATTTATAGGTGTTCATAAAATGCGCATTCGAATTAAATAAGTGATACACCTAACTTAAGGTGGTATTCTATTTGATTAATTGAAAAATAAATTGGCTGTACATTAAGTTTTAATGATTTTATCTACTTATTCTCTGCAAAGGTTTCACGTGCTGTTAATTAGTATCACCAATCCATTAATACATATAACGTCTGCAAATAAATAAAGTTATTGAGTTGTACATTAAATGGCAAACAGATTCCGATGTTATGTTGGCGTGATAAACTGATATTGCAATTTGAAATTGAGTAACTTATATTATTATAATTATTATTTTGGTTGGCAAGAAAAAAAAAAAAAAAAAAAAAAAAAAAGCTAAATCTTCGAACAATGTCGCTCTAGTAACATAAAATCAGGATGTAAAGGTTTATCCTACTTTTTTTGTATAAAATGGTGAAGTTTTAAGGAAAATGAATTATGAAATTAAAAAATGTTTGGCATAATGCTACAATGACAACCCTCAACTCATGCAGCCACAAAGAGGGTAGTTTTGTCTAAACCATTGGCCAAATCTTAGGTAAATAATAATTATATTAAAGCACGGTAAAAAAAGGTAGTTCATTAAAATTTCAAGATGACATCAATCCTTAAAGCATAATGATTATTATGAGAGTAGTTTTATTGAATTTCGTCTCACTTTGTTCTCATAAATTAGTTTGGGAGTGTTCGTGAAATTTTTAAATTTCGATTTGGATAATGATTTTAATGGAATATTGAGAAAATAAAAATTATTAAATAATAGTTAATGGATTTTGAAAATTTAGGATATGATTTAGATTGAAGTTTGGTTATTTGGTTGTTTGAGTTTGAAGGATAAAAATATGTTGTAGATATCAAATTAATAACTTTATTTGTGTGAAAAATAGATGACAAATTTCAAATCAAACTTTATGGATCTCAAATAGGGCTGTGTAGGTTTTAGGTTCGGCGAAAATTTGAGATTTGGGTTGAAACTTCTTCGAACTTTTTACCTCATAAGGTTTAAACTCGCTTTGGATGAGCTATCGAGCCTAAGTGGTTGTTTTATTGAAACCAACTGGTAGGTTTCAATGGGCTTGTTTGGAAAGGTTCTAGTCCGGTCTCGCGAAATCGAGCGAGAACTCTTCTTAATAAACTTTGACAAAACAAATTTTTTTTTTGTTTTATTTGGTCCTCAGTCCTAAATTTTGTTTATTATTTTGAGATAATAATTTTAATTGAAAAAATATAACTTTCATTTAATTTAATTAACATTATTATTTTAATTTTGATTTATTTTAACGAATGTGGGGTTGTATTTATCACCCAAAAATATTTTTTTTAAAATCCTATAATTTGTGTATTATTTCAAAATAATTACCTTTGTCATGCTTATAATTTATTTTGGTCAATCTAATCTTTTGTTTTTAATTTTTTATTTATGAATTAATTTCGTCATACTAGTTGTTTTAAAAGAGTTATTTAAAATAATGCGGCACAATCATAACATGTTTTCGTAAATACAATTACAACCATACTAATACATATTGAAATCAAGTATGTTTTCATAAATACGATCACATATGGAAATATAAACCTTAATTTTGACTTTGTGTGTTCCACACATGTTCGAGTGAGTCATTTAGAAGTTGGTGATCGACATCTACTGTTCGTATCTGGTGACGGTGGATCATATAATCTTCTATGGATATGAGATTTGTTCGAGGATCCAAATCAAGAATAGTACCTTTTGATTTTAAATTAATGCAATTTTAAATTTATGTTTGGTGTAATAAGTAGTGAAAGTAGGAAATAATAAAATTTGTAACTAAATGAGTTTGATAGAATGAGTCACTAGAGATGACTAAGAATTCTGGGGGATGGGGAGAGGGTATTCCCCCCTACGAGTCATTAAAGATGGCCTAACTAAATAAGATTTGAAAGACTTTATCAAAATTACCCAAACTATTTTTTTAGACCGAAACATGAAAAACCAAATAAAAATCCTTCCACATAGGGAAAATTATTGCCTAGACTATGAACAAAAGTAGTGTATTTACTAAACATATCTGCAAAATTTTGTGTATGATCTATGAAATACCAGGTCTAGGCAATAATTTTGCTCCAAATAGGGCCTATAATTTCATCAAACCTTAGGGGAGATATAGGTAATTATAACTAGAAGGAATAAATATTAATCGCTAAGAAGATAATGCTCATTTAACTTTGTGTGTTCGGTTTTTTGGAGTCACCTACCATACTTTTGATTTATGTGATTTTTGTAATCGACGTGTGCTGTGTGCACCCCATTCTCTCCCAAAAAAAGAAAAAAAGAAAAAAAGAAAGGGAAAAAACAAAGAAAAGTGTAAGATCTTTAAATTACAGAGCTGTCATAAACTCATACATACATTTCCATTATCTTCTACCATTTTCTATTTTTTTTTAATGAAGGATTATCTTCTACCATTGAAACAAAACCAATCGTGACTAAACACACCCCCTTCGTTTAGACTCCTACAAAGGAAATTGACTCTTTACCTACCCACATGGCCACCCATTTCAATCTTTTGTACTCTCTTCCAAATTCCAATAATGCAAAGCAAAAACCAAGGCGAAAAACAATTCATCGACGCACTGCTTTGGATCCACAGTCCATACAAGCTAAAGCTAAAAGGATAACAATAATATAAGAAAAAATGAAATAATCATTTTGGCAATAACCAAAAGAAGAAGAATATAACTCTAGAAATTCATATTACTTTGAACTTTGGTGCATAAATCTGGAAATTGAACCATATTATTTCATATGCATATATAAAGTCTGAAAGATTACCGATATATAAATGAGAATCAGATATCAACAATTATCTAGGGCTCATGACATTTCCCCCCAGTTTTCATCGAGAATTTAAACTCAATCACTACATCTAAGAAGGATGAACCTTATTCGACTTATTAGAAATCGCCTTCACCGCAGATTTCATTGAAGCAGTAGCAGAATTAACAGCAGCTTCAATATACTTTTTAGAAGCAAAATCAGCAAGTTTTTCCAAATTCTTCCCCATTTTTCTCGCGCTCTCCGCCACACTCACCAAACTATCGTGCTCAGCTTCACAAACACTGTTCATTTCCTCCTCGAATCGCCGGAATTCGTCCATGGCGCGATCCATGGCCGAATCGAGATACTCCTCTGCTTCTTTCATCTCGGATTCAGCGGTTTGGTATTCGTTTTCGTTTTCGAGCTCGAGATTGGCCCAGGCCTTGTACGCTTCGATCTCGAAGAGTTTCATGAGATCTTCAATGGTGGATGGATCGAAACTTTTGTCTAGGAGGGATTGATCGGAGAGGAATGTGAATTCAGAGAAAAGTGCTTCCATTTTTTTTTTCTTCTTGTCCTTGCTTTGTGTAATAGTGACGGTGTGGGTGGTTTGAAATACTTATAGTGTGGAGAAAAGGAGAAATTGTCACATGAAAATAGACGTTATTTGTGTAGTGGGACTGGGGACTAATGCTTTGTTGTTTTGTTTAGGGAGATAAAGGAAATGCAAAGCATATGCTAATGCAACAGTACTTGAGAAAAAAGTTTCACTTTACAAAGAGCTAGCTAACTATTCGGTCTATGAAATTTCATTTTTTTATATTATAAATACCCGTTGATTATGTGAAATTAGTTGTATATGTGAATTTAACTTGAAAAATCACTCTAAAATACAAATATCTATACTAAAAGTTGAATATTTGCTTCCATTTCCTTCACAAGAACACATACGATGCGTCATGTCATCTCTAAAAACATACCAATGCTGACGGCATGATGATTGTTATTTTGCGTTCAAAATGTTAATTTTACTTTTTTCTTTTCTTTTTTAATAAAAAGTAGTTCAATTATTTTATTTTCAGTAATATATTTCCTCCTAATGAAAATATACATAAATTTAAATGTATAGTTTAGTTTCTAATCTCTTATAAAAAAAAACTGGAGTAGAAAACAATACTGACTGACATTTGATATTAATTTATCCAAGGGAGGGTTTAATTAAATAATAAAATGAAGATAGGCCATCTTATCTTTTCCATAGTTGGGAATCTAGCTAGTGCCTAGTGGTGAAGTGGACCAGCGGTGTCATATTTGTCAATACGTGCTGTCTTTATTGAATTCAATTCGACCCACCCTTCCAATTAGAAAAAGGTTATCACTGCTCGCTTAATTGGAATATATATATATATATATATATACTAGGGATTCTGCACCGCGCATAGCGCGGTGCTGTCCCCTGTAATTGTGAAAGTCGAATAATAACGATTAATATACCTCCCAATATATTTAAGTGTAACGGAAATAAAGACAAAGATAGAGAGAGTTGAATCTCAAATTACTACAAGTTTAAATTCTAAAAACATGATGTTCAAATGTGAGAACCACGACTGAAGACCCAAATAAAATGATCGGAATATCTATCATGAAAGAGGGAACATTTGAGTGTACGGTACAAAAATACAAATCTATGTCAAGGATCAGTAGCCAAATTCTACCAGGGTACCAGAATAGACACGACTGAATGTGGCCTTAACTCGGTAAATTAAGATGGGCAAAATGTGAGCGAGAAGTGCTGGGATAGAAGATCGCGCCGAAAGAAAGCAACTGCACTTACCTTCTGATGCCTTAGATTGATAACCATCATCTGATGTTCTTGGAAGAAGCAACAAATTAGCTTGTAACAATGCTAGTGTTGCCATCAAGTGCGAAGATAATACTTCATACCAAGCACTATACATTGCATTTTCCTGAATGTATATAATAAAATTGATAATGAGATGAACAGTACTCTAAATTAATTTGATTAAACAGGTAAGTAAGGTTATGCTTGACAAGTTGAATTCCTACTCCCTGCAAAATACAAAAGAGTAGTAACACTTAGGAATATGAACATCAACATGTGAGCTAGAGATCAAAATCAAGCCAAGCTACTTGAAGTTCATCTCGAGTACACCAATAAAAGATTGTTTGAGCTCAATTGGTTGTCATATAAAAATCAAGATGGAAGAATATATTTTGTTGCATAACTTCTGAAACTCGATTCTAACTCGACTTCTATAAGCTTAAACTGATAATATACATATAAAAATGTCAAGCTAATCGACTCGAATAAAGCTTGTTCAGATCTTAATTAATATGTCAATCATTTAACAGACAGAACACGGTATTAAGGCTAGTAACTACTATGTTTACACCCCTAATCAAAAGCGGATTAGAATTGAACATACTTAAAATATTTAACCAATCCCAAAAGAACCGGCAAATGGTCTTCTAAAGCATGAAGAAGATCACCCAACGTCAAACCTCCTATAAGAAAATGATGATGCAACGTTAACATCAGACAGCATCAATGAAAACAAAACGTTTCAAGAAAACACATTTATAGTACTACTAACACAGCTAAGAAGACAGCATATATAACAACGTAAGGTAAAACAAACACAAGGAGAAGCAAATAAATACATGCGTGGAGTTCGCTTAGGAGAACAGCAGCGCAGAACCTAAGAAACATGAGAAACAACAGCTGGTAAAAACTCTAGCAAACATATTAAAAACCTCTTGCTAACTTTGATAAAAGAAACTGAACTTAAAAATAAATAATCAAATCCACAGGAAGCTGCAAACCTGACAATATTTATGTAAAACAGTGCATAAAACTAAAACCGGAAGATATAACAACCCTTGAGTAAACAGATGAAAAATAACCAGGTAAATTTCGAAAGAAAACTGGACAAGGGAATAGAAAAGGATTTGCTAACTTCAAATCTTCAATTTAACTGAAATAATGGGAATATTGCTGGGGACCTGTAAATGAGTGAAAAGGTTATCCTGTTCAAGGAATTGAAGACCAACTCATGTCAGGTGTCATTTGAGGATGGGCATTTGCATGGTAAGAGAAGAGAAAGTTAACCAGAGCTAGCAATTTCCCACAGTTTCACCATTGAACCAACATGTAATACACATATGTGCAATTTCAGAACCACTTTAAAATAGAAATTAAGCTCAAAATTTATCACCAGTTCACATGTATATATTAACAAGTAGAAAAATGATGGGCAAGTGGGCAGATCTACCAAATTATTTTTTCAAGTCCGAGTGTTTGCACTTTAGACTTTACAACCACTTAAGTGTAAAGTGGGAATCTCATTTATCTGAAGTTTCATAATAAAATGATATCAGAAGCACTGGCATCCCTTGTTTTCACCCAAACAAATAATTCAGAATAAGCTACACCATGGAAGATACTAAAATGAAACACAATGATAACTCATCATGTCCACACTATCTGAATAGAATCTAATCCTATTAAGCCATTACTTAAATCCTTTATTAGCATTCAATAATTACACTGTTTCTTTAACAAATAAAAAGCAGTCATTAGAAAGGATATTAAATTTAAATCAAATATCAAGAGTTCATACCAGTATTTGATTAAGCCATCCCAACCACAGGTTGCAACTTTACTCTGTTCCAATGGATTTCATTCAGCACCAATACAAACTCCATCATGACACTTGAGAGTTCTAAATACCTTACAATTCTTATCATTACATGCTTTTGCATCCTTAGGTGGCGCAATCCAAAAATCTTGTTTTAATTTTGAAGCAAGATCATAACATAGTAACACAGATCCGTGTACAATTCTCATACACTGTGGTCCTGAAAGAAACATTCCAGGTAGCTTATTCTTTATTATGTAGAAAATAATCTACTCAAGTACCATAAAAAAAACTAACTCCAATGCCCGTTCTGCAATTTACGTGTTAATTCTTTGCATTTTTCAAAGCATGGATAGCTAGAAAAATTCCATAGTCTCTAAGAGACAAACCTGAAGTGTGACTAATACTTCTTCAGCAAAAGAAAATTTCTTATTTCTAAATTACATATACACAGATTATATGCAAATGTTTAAACTAAAACCAGCTAAAGAAGTAATTTGCAACTAAGAGAACTAAAGAAGAATTACCATATATAGAATTATAAGAGAAGACCCCTTACCTCAGTCAAGAAATTCATATCCCCACAATCCACGTACACTGAGATTTTAGAAAGAAGGAGATGAAAGAGAATGCTACCAACCCTAGCATTTTGCAAATCTTAAGCATGTACTTGATGTCAAGATCGGGTAAAACGGAAGCAATTAATAGAATTGCATCTGCACCTTTGACTCGAGCATAGTAGATTTGCCATGCTTCTATAACAAATTATTTACACAACAAAGGGCACTGGATTTCAATTTGCAAATAACTCTGTTAAAAGAATAGGAAAAGAAGTATCAAATTATGGATAGTTATGCAGAAACATAATGAAACCAAGTGTACCTGTACTCCTGAACTCCTTATGGAGTCTAAATTTTCAAAGCTTCCCTTATCCACCAAAAAGAAAAAACCATTAGTCTTTCATATAATTGTTTTGTAAATCAAGCAATCTATCTTAAATCAAAGACGATTCAAAAGTTAGCTCTCACCTGAAAATACTTCTCATCAGTCAAAGCACTAGACGTGCTGCTCCACCTTTTTCATAAGATATAGCAATTTCAACCTGTCATGAAAAATTTCACGGTCTAAATTCCAAAATGAAGATGGTATTCACAATGTTATAAAAGGCAATCAAAGAGTCTATACACTTACTGGGTCAAAATTTGAAAATAAAGCATAAGATCAATCTTACCTCCAATCAAATAGAAAAACAAACTGCATAAAATTAAAAAAGACAAACACACGGAACATTGAGAATGATCTAACTCAAACCAGAAATGGGATTGAGAGTAATAGTTGTCAACCATTATTGGCTTAAATTGAACATCAGTAAGTGCTTGACATTGCAGGCGACTACGTATTTGGACCTACATGCAATAACAAAAAAGATTACGTATTAATTAGAGCAATATATAATAACTGCAACAAAATGTGTATTGATTACCTGAGCTGGATATCTTGTTCGATCTAAACCACCTGCAGTCCAAGCATATGAATAGATGTTCATTTTCCCTGAGCTAACTGCTTCATAGATAGCGTGAAGTTTCCTTTCACTATAGTTGAACAAAAACAGCGGCAATCCTAGTTCAATGTTCCTTACGTATGAAAAGTGCTGAGCTGGCAGGCCTATTATCAAGAGTACGATAAGTTTAAATTGCAAATTACAGCTAAGTATTGATCATAATAAAATAGAAATGAAAGCTTTTATGACTAACCAAAGAGTTGATTGGAGTGACATTCTTTTAGAGTGTCATTTGTGCAGCCAAATATGACACCTCCAAGTTGATTTTTCTTCAAATTTCTAGCCCATGGCACACTAGATGCCATCCACGGAGAAGAGTTTTCACTCGGATTAGAGGTCCGTGGTTTCCACGCAGCTTCCATTCTGAAAACGTAACTGGGTGAAAGTAATCAGGAACCAACTGAAACTCAATTTGAGATTAAAAATTTCTGATGGGATGAGTTTACTTTTGATAGTCTATACGTAGATTACGAGAAGTATTAATTGTAAAAGTTTCTGGAAAATGGAAGTAAATTTAGATAGTCTAAAGAATCGTGCAAATGTTATCAACTCAAAACATCAGTACCAAAGCGTTTCTAAAAAAATCCAAGGTATTATGGTCTGTAAGGAGCACTTACAGAAATCAAATGCATATTATAAGCTTCATTTAAGACATTAAAGATATAATCTTACAATGAATACAACAATTAAACTCACCCAAAGATAGGTATATAATCTATTATTACCTTATTTTAATAAACCATAATCATCACAAGCCAAATCTCGAACTATTTTAATAATATATTATTAATATTGATAAATCTTCCTACTCTCTCATCCCTAAAACTTCCATAGCTGAGGCAATACAATGGTTAATACAGTAACTAAAACAAATGAACAAATAAATTAATACCACCATTCCACAGTTAAATCAGAGAAAAAAAAACACCCTGCCTCAATCTTTATTTTGCAATTACCCAAAACCACGTAATATATCACAAACAAAATCATCATAACATGAATACATCAAAAGAACTATAGGTGAGATCTTTTCTCAGTATGATACTGCAAAAATAACGGAAAGCTAGAAAACCAAATACAAAAACACATATCAGAATAATCGAGGAATAATTGTGAAAATCTCAAAATAGAAAAGAGGGGAAGAGAGGAACAAACAATTCATGGATTTCAATTCTGCCAATAAGATCAAATTAGGCATAACAAAAAGAAGCCAGTGGTATAATTGGAACGGTCAGACCAAATAATATGAAATCACAAAACAAGATGATTAATTTGAGGCACATGCCCATCCTAATCAGGGGCGATGCCCCTCTGTTTTTCTTCCTATTTGGATGAGTGGTAATGAATCGATCCCTTAGCGACTTCTTTCTCAGAGAAAGTAAGAAGACTTTCAAATGAAGTAAAGCAAAATAGAGACAAAAGTAGTAGGCGGTGGAAAAAAGGAAAGATATTTTACATACCAAGCAGCTGCTGTCAAACTAATTGGTATGTAAAACTGAGTCGTGGAAGAAGGAGAGAGGCAGGAAGCAGGAGGTGGAGTGTGAGGGAGAAGCTGGAAAGGAAAAAGAGTAACTCACGAGAACAATTTTTTATTTAGGGCAAAAAAAAAAAATATTCCTGGATCAAAACGGCGTCGTTTTGATATCGGACGAAAAAAAAAAAAAAAAAAGAGGAAAAGGAGGCGTGAACAGTAACCTATAAGCAGCTCGAAAATTGCACTGTAGAATAGAGCCCATCGGCTCTTATATGTTAGTAATATATTGCAGTTTATGTTTATGAGTTTGGCGAATAATTTATTTGGCTTCATGAAAAAGACTAGATAAAAGTTGGTGCCATGAACCCACAATGTTTATGACCGTTGAAACTTGAACTGCAAACAAATTTCTAAATTTCATGTTATGACTAGACACTTTTAAGCAAAAAACTGGCAGTTCTATTATACTCTTTCAAATTATCAATAATAGAAAGAAAGGAAGTATTACTTAAATTATCTTGATGTTTAGTTTAATTACATAAATAATTCTTCATATCCGTTCCAATTACCCTTGAGATGTTGAATTACGGCCTTAATTTTATCAAAAGAAAAGTTGAATTTAAAAAAAAAGCTCTGTGAACTATTTAAGAAATCACAAACTCAAGGACGGAAGATTGATTCCACTTGTTTTTTCACCGATTTTTTCAACAATTTCACTCTTTTTTTTTTTAATCGATTTAACCCAATTTCAACCTTATTTTTTTTTTTTATCATTATCACACTTTTTTTTACATCAAAAGTTCTTTTTATTACATTAGCATGCTCCGTCAGAAATTAACACCGTAAATGAGATAATTGTAATGAAACTAATTCCTGATCAGGGATAGTTAGTATAAATTCCCAAACATAAGAGAGATCAATGTAATTAAATTAAACCTCATGCTCGTGGATAGTGTAGGTACTTCACCCTAATAAAAACATCGTTTTTTAGAAACAAACTCAGTTTAAGTTTAGATGAATGGTACTTGGTCTTGTTAGTTGAGAACTAAAAGAAACAAATTAACTTGATGAACAAAAGTTTCAATTAATATCGTATTGTGAGTATAGGCCCATATAGAATTGGTCCAACTTTTAACTAAAAATGCTCGAGCATGGGCCCACATGCAAAAGGCCCAAAACCACGGTAAGAAGAAAAAGAAGAAGCGAAATTAAAACCCGAATCAGAAAGAATCCGAAATCCTCCTGGTTTCAGGAACCTGGAAAAGATTTCATTCTTCGAGATCAATTCGTAGATACATGTACTGTACACAGAAGGAAATTGGAGATAAGAAAAGAAATAATGGTGGCGTGCTGTGATAACGTGCGGGGAAGGCTCCTTATAATTTTGCTGTATCTTGTACAAAGTAGCGAGGCAGTATGGCTGAATATGCCTGCAGCCTCCGGCACCAAATGTGTGTCCGAGGAAATCCAGAACAACGTCGTCGTTTTGTCAGATTACGTAGTCATCTCCGATCATCATGTCCATCCCACCCCCACCATTTCCGTGAAGGTTATATAGGTTTCTTTCACCTTTTTGACATGCATTTATTTTTTAGGGAATTGCACTGCGGAGGAGTCTATTGTGTTCAACTTAATATATGTATTTATATTTATTTGTATAAAATATAATTGCCGTTTCAGATGTTAAGATTCGAAGTAAGAAAATTCTACATACATACGGTGCGTGCATGTTTGACTAATGTGAATTTCAAAGCTGGTTAAAATTTAGATTAAGTTAATTCAGGTTATAGTTATTTCGTGATTGAGATTGCATTGTTTGTAACGATTGAAAATATTTGTTTTGGGTTCATTTGAAAAATAATAAAAATAAAAATTGAAAGGAGCTGATTACTGATCTTTAACATATATATATAGTTTTGTGTTGATGAGAAATTCAAGCATATATGCATAGTAGGGAAAACCTTTGAGATCTGATTAAAATTGGAACCAGGATAAGATCAGGCAACAAGATGAGAATGTTTATTTTTAAGTTTTAAGTCAAAACATTATTTATTTTCAGTTTAACACATGGTTTATGTAGAAAGATAATATAAAATAAGTATGCTGTTCGTATGTATTGTGTTTTCTTCCATAGTAGTTAAGTGTCAAGGCGCATCAAGGCACTTAGAATCTCATGGGGCTCTTAAATATAAGGTGCAATGCAAGGCAAACTTCTTTTTAAAGTGAAATGTAATGCTTTTCGGCTTATAAATAACAATGCCTCAATGATTTGGGAGATTGGCACGGGCACCTATACTGGTGTCTTTGCAAACAGATTATGATCTTTTCTTATCTCGAATTCAATGATTAATTAGTGTTTGCAAGCGGATTTATTTTGAGCCTATAAGCTAGAAGCTTCTCTTGAGGTGCTTCTGGTTATATTGAACCGAACTCACAATCTCCAACTTCAGCTTATTTACTAGAGTTTGCAAACACAGCCTAAGAATACGCAATGTATATGCCTCATTTATTGGAGGACATAGGTACTGCCGGTTTTCGGATCTGAGCAGAATAGTTGCTGTTCTGTCACATTGGACGTCACATAAGAACAGATGAATTAATATGGTTCTATGTTTACAACTCAGAAAACCAGCCAAATTTTTTTCTTTTTTTCTTTTTTGTTTTCTCTTTAAGTGCAATTAATATGGTTCTATGTTTCTGGTTTAGGTCACTTCACCATATGGAAATACCCTCTATCACAAGCAAAATGTCACGCATGGTCAATTCGCATTTACAACTACTGAGACCGGGAACTATTTGGCTTGTTTCTGGGTTGATAACCAAAACTCAGGAGGCGGTGATATAAGTGTTAACATTGATTGGAAGATGGGTATAGCAGCTAAGGACTGGGAATCAGTTGCAAGAAAAGAAAAAATCGAGGTGGAACCTTTAAGCTTACGTGCAACTGCTAATTTCATATTCAACCTCCTTGTTTAAGCATTTAATATTCTGCAGTCATGCAGATTAGCTGCAAAAAAAAAAATCGTTTTAGCAAATTATATGTATTCTATGCAACTGTGTCATTTACTTGTGCTGCTTAAAAAATTGCTATTAGCGTCAATTAAATGTATTTGCGTTTTGATGGCGACTAAAGTTCATAATAACTTGAGAAAATTAAGGACTCATAATGAAACTGAAAGCTTATGAGGTTGTTCCTTGTGGTCTAGAAACGATTTACTTATTTTGATGTATGATAGGGTGTTGAGCTTGAGCTAAGAAAGCTAGAAGCAGCAGTAGAGGCCATCCATGAAAATCTCTTGTACCTTAGAAGCAGGTACACTTTTGTTTTTGTAACTCAATTTCTTTTGTTAACTCTATTTTCCTATTCTTCGTATATGACTCTGTGCAGAGAAGCCGATATGCGAGATGTGAGTGAAAAAACAAATTCTCGGGTAGCTTGGTTCAGTTTCATGTCATTGGGAGTTTGCATTCTTGTTTCAATTGGCCAGATATCATTCTTGAAGCAATATTTTCAAAAGAAAAAGCTGATTTAGATATAAAAGGCTAGTTTAGGTTTGTCTGATTTAGTGGTATTTTAAGGCATAACCTTGTGCTTTTGTTAGTATATTAGATGGAAATTCTGACTAGAATGTAATAGCTTCACGCTTTATTTCAGAGAACGAGGTAAAGGATTAAATTATGGAAAAATAATTGTAGAAAAGTTTTTAATGCCTTGCCCTCATTTCATGCTCATGATACTTTCTGAATTGCTTGTTGGCATGTGTGTCTGGATGTAATAGAGCCAAATTAAGGTGAATTAGTCTAGTTTTATTTTTATAATAGCTTGATTGTTTTGAACTTAAATTGAATTTTAAACGAAGCAAATCATTATGAACCTTAATCAAGCCAAACACAAGTATTTTAGTATTTGCACATAGAGCTTGACTGGAGCTGAATATTAGTCAAGTTTGACTATTTCAATATTTTGAATATTGCTAGTTTGTCAGTTCGTATTGAACAATAAATGTGTAAACAAAAATCAAGTTTATCAATCAGTGCAGAATAGTTCTAATTTTTTCAATAAACAACACAAAAAAAAAAAAAGTTTATCAATGGAGAATAGAATAGTTTTCAATACATTATCATGGAAACACAAAATATGATAGCACTTAAAAGGAGAGGTAACACTTCAATAGTTAGAGAATGATTCATTTGAGCAGATGTCAAGAAAATTATAGAATGTGTAAAACAACAATTGTCTTTTGAGTACAAACCAATGAATTGTTCCAATGGAAGAAAAAATGAAAAAGAAAAGGCTCAACAAACAAACTCTATTCAATTGTAACAATCTTGCGATTCATGTATCTAAATCTGCAGATGTCCTCAAAGAAATCATCTGCACTGCTATGGCTGCTCTTCATTTGAAGAATCTTTATTGCCATCTTCTTTAAATTCTTTGAATACATTAACAATGTTTCCAATGTACTCATCTTCTGTTCAGCATTTAGTGGTGATCTTACCGTGACCACAACCTTCTCAAGGCAGGGAATCAAAAACCTTGAGTCCACCTGCAATATGTGCAATACAACTTCATTAATCCTTTAATTTTTCCTCGCGGAAAAAACTACTTCCTTAAATCAAGAATCCCATTAAGGATTATTAAAATGAAATTTCCATTGTATTTATGGACTCACATTTTTTAGGCTGTTCTTTTGGCAAAGAGCAGCAAACATTGCACCATGAATATCAAAGGTTTGCAGTTTGGGATGACCGTTAAAGAAGTCAACTAAATCAATCTCTGGAAAGGGTAGAAGGTGATCAGAATTTCCAGTGAACTCGACTTTCATGTAGAGGTGCTTAACCTCACCAGCCATTTGAAGCATTTTGCTTATAGCATCCCAACACCATTGTACACCTCTAATGGAAAGTGTCTCCAATGCCACAAGTTTCCCAAAGTCAACCAAATAAACTCGTCCTATTATCAGACAATGAAAAGAATTGGTTAACAACATAGATTAATCGAATCATCAAATAAAGCATTATGGCAGCATACTGGAAATTGAACATAACTCTGCATAGAATAATCTCAAAGTACCTGAATTGTTGGCAATGGAGAGATTTTTTAAGCATCGAGTTTCCAAAACCCTGATCAAACTACAACCTTGTACTTCAAGAGATTCAAGTTTCGATGAATTTACTATAAGCGAGCAGTTCCCAGCTCCGAAAAAGTCAAGCTTACACTGCTCAAGATGAGGATTATCTATTGAGATAGAGTTTAGCCCTTCGCATCCAAGAAGCAATAAGTTGGTCAAATTAGGACAGGCACGGAGTGCATTAGAAAGTGCATATTCCTCGAATCTTGCACCGACTATTTCGAGATTCTTGAGCTTATGGAAAACATCCCAATTTGGAGAATGAATCATTAGCACCCCCCAAAGTTTAAGCGATTCCAAATTCCATGCAGACCTAATGCAGTCCAACTTGGAGGGGATTTCGGTATGGTTTTGTTGCTCAGATATGTTATCCATTCTCAGCTCAAGGCTCTTCAGGGAATGCCCTGTCGTAGATAGCCACATTGCAAGACCCAAACTTGAAAACGGGCAATAAATCACAAGCTCCTCTAGTTTAACAACTGATGAGATAATTTGGCTCATAATAGCATCAGGAGTATAGCCATTTGTAAGATTATCAAAAATGTTTCGAGGAAAAAAAAGGCTCGTCAAATAAGGCATTGAGTCCTTCCATCTCTTGGACACACAATTACAGGATGCCACATCCTTAGCGTTGCTTATTAGAGATAAAATGCATTGGACTAGAGCATCAGGCAGCGACTCCATTCTCTGAGTAATATAATCAAACACTTAATAAGCACTCCCAGAAAATGAAACAATATTACTTTATATAAGCATATTTAGCTGAATTTTACATCTGGGTAATTGGATATCACGAAATAGCATTTCATATGAACTATAAATCCACACATAACAACCACTCCCAACAAATTCAATAAAAATAAATTTCATAAAAGCAGATTTCAACATTTGGGTAGTTAAATAAATGTCAAATCCGAACAATTTAGAGAGTAAATTGACTTCATTTGAACACATAAATACTGTACCGAATGTGTTTACGGGTTCTTGACGTAAACTAAGAGCTCACCAAAGTGGAAGATTGATGGATTGCTAGCTTCGCCCAGGAAAATGTTTAGATTCAAGCTTCAATAAGATGAATTTGTACTCTGTGTATGTGTGTATGAGAGATACAGGACAGGAGGGGAGGAAATGCAAGGCGCGGTATATAATATGTGAAGAGAGAGGGAGCTTTTCAAATTTTGAAAGGAGCTGCAGAAGAGAGTTTTCAATTTTTTATTACTAGCTAAAACTAAAACCCGCCTAGAATAGTAGATTTGAACTTTTTTAAATTTTTCGACCGTTCAGTCGGAGCATAAATTACAAAGTTACATCTCTTCTTTTGAATTTTTTTTTATTAATACTGGAGTAGTTAACTCAAACTATTCCATCCCGTTACAAAAAATTATACAAATATAGTAGTATTTACTCACTTTGTTCCTTTTCTTTTTTTACTCCTTTTACTTTTTGTGCGAAATTTTAGGAAGAGTTGAAGAAAGTGAAATGTATGAGTATTTTTCCTTTTATAAGAGATAATATTTTTTGAAAAAAAAATTGCAAAAAAATTTTTTTTTTTGGTACATTCCAAAAAAAAAATGAAAATGTAAAAATGATGAGTTATATTTATACCACTTGTCTAATAAAATACTTCCTCCTTCCCAGTTTTATTTATCCATTTATAAAGTTGCCTAGTTAACTTGACTAAATTTATAAAAATTATAATAAATAATTTTATTAATATATTTCACTAATAAGTTGATCATATCATATCACACCGTATACATTAATATTTAAAATATTTAATATACCACAAATGTGAATAATTTAACATGATAATTCACTTAAAATATTGAAAAGTTTAACTGAATATTGTAGATAATGGAATAAAAATAGTGGGATAGAGAAAATACTTTTAACACAACAAATAGAACAATTAAGAGTTTCTATTGTTCCTTTTGTTTTAGAAAACGATAGTTTCATTTCATTCAAAAATCAAATGTTATGATACAATATTTTGGACTAAAAAGAGAGGCTCGTACAATATAAAGATTTACAAAGACCTAAATACGAGGGATATACACAATATTTTTTGGATTTATTTAAATGTAAAAAATTAATTAATAAGTAGCCTTTAATAAAGAGAGGTTCGTGCCGTCCAATTGGATTGCCATTTATATATTTTTTTTTTTATAATTCAGGTGTTAAACTTACACTAAATTAATCATGAACCACTAAGACAAACTCATAAAAATGCTTCCATCAAAGTTTCAAATGGAATTCGAACACCCACCCTTGCCGTTGGAGCAAGCCTTATAAATTGTTGATCAGTCAGTTGAAGAAATACCGGTAAACTACATTTTTTTGCCAAAGTGTGTCACATTATTTTGTGCCTTTATAATGTGGACACCCCCGAAAATCTTCTAGAAAATTTAATAATTTCAGTCACATTTTTTATTTCTGGTAAATTCACGGTACGATATTTTTCCAAAATACTGTATTGTTTTTAACTACAATCCACCACGTGTTTTTGTCCATTGAGTTATAGCGTTCGAACTTATTGCCATTTGATATGTTATCCATCCGAAGCAAAAGGTTTACGAAGACTTAAACAACCAGGGATATGCACAATTTTTTTGGATTTATTTAAATGTAATAAATTAATTAATAAGTAGCCTTTAGCGCCTCTATTTTGTTTTTAAAATACATAATATAAATCTAACAAGTTCGTTTTCTTTTTAAACATTTGTTTATTATAGTAGTATTATTTATAATAGTTTTTAGTAAATAGATATTAAGAGTTCTATATACCCAGGGGCGGACCTATACGACTTTCGATGGGGGACCGAAGATTTCTTTTTTGTAACAAAACCTTGTATTTTTTCAATGTTTGATAAAATAACAAAAAAAATTATTTATGGTAAAGTAATACTATAATTTTATTCAAGAACAAGTGAAAAAATATATTTTCCATATTTCAAGAATACGAATTTTTAAACACTCAAAACAGATGTTTAAGATGCAATATAGCTAACCTAAAAACAAATAAATATTGTTTACCAAGACATATAAATGTCGAATGTCCAACTAATATGTATAATATCCTGTTAAAATCATATTCCGACTTTTGTAAATATAGTATAATTATGATCTCATAATTCAATAAAATTATATCTACTAAGGAACTTGAATCTTGAACAAAGACAAAATTCATGAGAAACGTCAATTATTGAATACTTTAAAAAGGAAAAACTAAATAAACTTTAGGGTTAAATGAAAAAATAAATATATTTGTACATGAGTAGATGTTTATGTCAATTGAATTTTTATAAAAAGAAGTATATATATATATTCCACTTGGCCAAGATGGAGGAAAATATTTAGTCTCCATAAAATGAAGAAAAAAATTATTCTTCATAAAGAGAGGGCCAAAAAAAAGCAATTAATGCCTAGCTACTTCATGAAGTAGACTAACCACTTCACCAACTATAAATTCAAATTAAATTTTACAGTAAATATAACTTGAGGTCCGCCTCTGATATACCATGCTTAAATTTGTTTATGAAGAAAATATAATGAGTACTTATAACAATGGACACCCTATTTGAAGACTAAACAACAGACCTATTGAAAAGTATAACCTATACAACATGTCTATAATATTTATAACTTGAATTGTCAACAGTGAAAATGGATTTATTGTTGAGTGAATAGCATTTTTGTTCTCTTATGCATTGGATTTTGAATATTCGTTCCTCAATTTTTTTTAACAGATGCATCCCTCTTATAAATGTAATGTTTCGTCGATTCATTTTCTGACTATTACATGACAGAGACAGTCTCACGTGCAAAACACATGCATTACGAGGAGAGCATTTTTGTTCCTTCACCTAATAGTATAATTATCGCTTTATATAACACAAGATAGTGTTTCATTCTGATCCCTCTTAAACATGTTTTATAACTCCAGAAGTCCCTATGAATTTTAAAACATGTCAATTCTTAAAAACTATGAATTTGACAATTTGACTAAATTCAAAATTAATAACTACATAATTACTCCTAAAAAATTAAAATTGTTAAAGTATCAATAAACATAATTAATTGAACTGATAATGGCTTGAGCTAGTGTCATGTACGGGCCATTTGCTCGAAAATTTGAGAATTTTCACATTTGGGGTTCCTTTTGACAAGGTGTAGAAGTTCATAATTGCATATTAGCCCCTAAACTTTAATGAATTTCAATCTATTTATATAAATGAAAAAAAACCACCTCCATCCTTATGTAAATTGATTTAATTTTAATAAAAATGCATAAATATTTTTAAAATAAATATATGATTTAATTAATATGTAAATAAGATTTATTTTCACATTTTAAAGTTAAATATTATACTACGTAGTTATATTGTACTATGTTTTTGAGTAAGAATACATTTGTGGTTATATAAAGTGGGAATTATAATTTTAGGTGAAGGAATGACAATGTCCTCGAAGTCATGCACGTGATGCTATCTCCATCATGTAGTAGTTGAAAATTGAATCCGTGAAACACTACATTAATAAGAGACATGCATTTGCTATGAATTTTATTTTAGGGATGAATGTGCAATTAAAAGTCGATCCACAAGGATGATGAAAAATGCAATTCAATCTTAGTTCTTTATGTTAGAAGTATGGGTCCGTCTAAAATGAGATTTTGAGGGATAGAGAGCACATGTACTGATAACATTTATCTTGGTGACACGTGTTCTCTTAAATTTTAAGTTTAAATAATTTATTTTTTAAAGATAAATTTACCCTTTTTAATGAGAAAATTCAACCACACACTTTATGTTTTGTCTAACTAAAAAAATATGTATTATTTTTATTAGCAAAAAATATCCATCTCAAGTCGAAATGACAATTTTACCCCATCAAATGATGAAAAATATCCCCTTCACTTAAAAGATTGCCAATAGCCCTTGGTAACTTTAAAATTTTGCAATAACCCCCCTGTTTATTTAAAAAAATGGACAAAAACTTCAATATGATTTCTGAAGTCCAATTTAAAGAATTGAAAAAAATTGTATCCCCCAAAGTTACATATGTGGCACTTTACCATCCATATGTACAAAATATGCATTTTACTGCCTCAAATAATTTTATTTTATTTTTGTTCGACGAAAAATATACATGTGCCTCTCACATGATTTTCAAAGTTAGTTACAACACTTCTTACAACTCCAATTACTTCGCTCATGTTAAAGAACCAAATACCGAAGTGAAGTAGAAAAATATTTTATTTGTAAAGAGAGAGAAAAATGCACGTCATGTTTTGACTAATTTACTATCCTTAATATACACATGTGCGTCACATATATGAGCTGTTTGGCGATCAAAATTGGCATAAAATTATTTGAGGGGGAAAGTGCAACGGATTTCATATGTACTTATTTTATACTTTTGGGTGGTAAAATTCAAAACATGTAGTTTTGGGATGGGGTATAAAGTGCATTTTTTCCCTTAAAAATGTTTCAAATGATCTTACACTGATAGTCTTAATTGTCAATTTCATCAGACCGATAGTTTCGGGATTGAAAATGTCACATGTTCGTTAAGTCACCATTTTTATCTCTTAAATGGTATTTGCAATTAGCAAAAAATACCTAAAAATTGGGAGGGGTAATTGCAATTCCCTTATCCCTCTCTCTTCACCTCCAGAACCACAACCACCGCCCAACCCTCCATTGTGCTTGTTGAGCTTTGAAGTTGCTGACCATTCTTCTGCCCAAAAGTTCATTGTCATGGTCAGTAAAGCAAGCATCAAAAATTATTTTCGGGCCTTAGATTCATACCAATTGTGCAAGTACCGAACACAAATCCCAAAAATAATTTATTTTTCACCAAAGACAGAGAATATTGTGTTTGTTTACTAATAATTAAGTTGTTCACAAATTACAACAGAGAAATGAGAAGCTAAAGTTTTTATTTTTGAGGGGCACATGTATATTTTTCATAAAAACTAAGGGGCATATGTCTATTTTTCAAGAATATACATGTGCCCCTCAATGTATAAAACATGCAGAAAATTGGTATGAAAAGTGCAATTCCCTCAATTTTTTTATTTTTTTAAAGAGATATGAAATTAATTAAAGATTAAAGAGATTTTTTTAAATATATTAATTAAAGGGTTAATATGTAATTTAACATATGTTTATTTTTTAGAAAGACCCTAGAAGTATAATGTTCAACTTACTTTTACTTTCTACCGTTATCAAGTCCTATCCTCCATTCATACATTAATACAAAGGGATAAGTTGTCTCATATCATAATATAAGATAATCATGATAGACTTCACTTACAACCCACTTAAAAAAGGTAAGAGAATATTGGAAGATGATCCGTTTTAATATGACAATTTTATACAAAGTATGGTCACCCAAACGATGGATTAAGTAGAACAATTTCTGCCACTTAGGGTTAGTTTGCCCCACAATTGTAGAATTGATTCTAGAATAATTACTTCTAGTATAATCACTTTTTGAAGAATTGATTTTTTATAATTGATTGAACGTTTGGTTTCAATTATTTTATATTGATTCTAGAAATATCGATTCTTAAAACATTTACAAAACTAACCTTACAATAAACTTATAATAATTGTAACTAAAATATGAATACAATTTACAAAGAAAAATCAATGAACTAAAATTTTTAAATATTGTCAAAATTAAAAAGGTTATAAAAATCATATATAAAATTTCGTAACATCAAAATAAGACAATAAGTTAATAATTCATAAAATCCTCAAATTGAGCTTCTACATAGTTTATTATGTAAAATATATTCATCGGGAAATTCTTACCCAGACCGGGTTTGGCCGAACCCAAACTAATTACATGACAAGTGTAATACACTTGCTTTGGGATTGGATGTAACTTCCAGGAAAGTGACCAATCCAAAGCAAGTGTAATACACTTGTTTAGTGGTTGGATGAGTTTGGCCAAACCAGGCTTGGGCAAATGTAAAACGTGGGATTGTCACGTTCTGTACAACAATCGTGAAAGCGAAAAGAATTGGCCAAACGGTCAACACCATGCGTTAGACCAGCAATCGTGATTTTCCACTAGTGTAATGCGCGGCCAAACTATCTCTTAATCTGTTATGGAATCAAATTGAGTATAATTCCATATGCCATAATCAAGTGACTTTTAAAATACGAATAGTATTAATACAAAAGTAACAATACAACGTGGATGAGTGAATTTGGTCAGCTATTTGCCTATTTGATTGATAATGATAGTATATTCATGTTTAACTTAATTAAAGTCACAACAATGACTACTCTCCAAATAACTGAAATTGAAGTATAAATATATAGTAGAATAATTCGCGATGGAATGGTAAATGATTTCGCTTTTTGGCACATGCATTATTATGAATTGCAAATTGTGACAAATTTATTCACCTTTTTAAATCTCTTTTAAATTTATTCTTCCACACACTTGCTTTCTATTTCACCTTTGCTTCTCCTCAACGTAGGTTAGCCAACTCATTATTAAGTACGTACTTTTTTACAAGGGCAAAGCATCATTATTTTCGGGAAAATACTACTCATTATTTAGAGTTATTACCTACGTACGATAGGAATAATTTCTTAGATTTAAATTTGTAAATTCCGATAAATATTGCAATTTCTCCCATGTTCTCCACTCTTAAACTAAATAACTCTATACATTTACGTGTAAGCTTGTTACCAGTTGGGAGAGCTAATTAAAATTAACGGGTTAATTACAGGGACTTCCCCTGATGTTTGGTGTAATTCGCGTTCAATCTTCAAAAATCATAATTACAATGACATCCCTCGAGATTTCAAAAATCTTACATCCGTTAGTTTTTATTGATGTCATCCCCCTAATTTAAAAATTAAAGGGTTAATTACAGGAACTTCCCCTGAGGTTTGGTGTAATTTCGCGTTCAATCTCCTCAAAGAATCATAATTACGACGACCTCCCCGAGATTTCAAAAATCTTACATGCTTTAGTTTTTGTGACGTCATCCCCCTAATTTTATTGAAAACCCCATTTTACCTTTGATATTACTGCAGCAATTTTCGTGGACAATTATGCCCTTGGTTATGTTTTATATATGGGAGAGTGTACATTGTAAGGTTTATGATTATGAATAGATGAAAATGTTGTAAATTTACATGAAACTTATAATAATTTTATTAGTATATCTATATTCTTAAAATAAAAATATAATTCATTGTGCTTAAACAATTAAAGTAAATGAATTATGATTAAGTATAAGAAAAAAAATGCAGAACACTAATAAAAATGTAAATACATTCAAGTTTTAAATTTAACCCGTAATTTTAATAAATCTAAAAGAATTTATAATTAAAGTACAAGGATAAATTAATGAATTGTGTTCAATCATAAGAAGTAAAAACCTTGAACAAAAAATTATTAGACATAATAAAAATAATTACATGTTCATAAATAACCCGTACTAAAAAAAATCGTAAACCTTTAACAATTTTTTTTTACAAAAAAAAAAAAAATACTCATATCCAATCTAGTAATAGAATTATTATAAAACAATTTTTAATATTTCTTATTTGTACAATAATAATAAGGATTGATAAAATATTTTAATAGAAAATAGAAAATAATACTTATATACATATTTACTAATATTATTAAATCAATAAATAATTTTAATATATATTAATCATGAATAAATAAAAAATACATCACCATCCCTAACACCCCACCCACCCGTCCTACCCTATTGGCACCTCTCCTCCCAGGTCGTGTTGTCGTCCTGGCTTCTCCTTCTAATTTGTCACCAGTCTAGAATCTTAGATCCAGGTCGGTGGCACAACTTGGGAGGAGAGGTGCCAGTAGGACATTTTGTTAATCGAACTTTTTTTTTATTAAAATTGACGAGGACAATGATGTCATTTCACAGATTCCGTCCAACTCCGCTAGTATCCGTTAGAGTTTTGCAAGGTTTTGAAAACCTCATGGGAGGTCATTATTGTAATTATGATTTTTGAAGGTGATTGTACGCGAATTACACCAAACCTCATGGGGGGTCCTTGTAATTTTGTGCATCGGGCAAGGGTAAATAGGACATTTTGTTAATAATTTTTTTCTTTTTTTTTTAAATTAAAATTTACGAGGGCAATTAAGTCATTTCGTCCAACTCCGTTAGGATTTTATAAGGTTTATGAAACTTTAGGGAAGGTCATTGTAATTATGATTCTTGAAGGGGGTTGGACACGAATTATATCAAATTTCAGGAAAGGTCCATGTAATTAACTCAAGAGTGTGTCAATATTTATCATAATATTAAAATTTTTTGATTACTGAAATGAAATTACTTTGATGTACCCTTGCTTTTGTGACATTCAATCACTAAAAGTTATAAAAATATCAAAATTGCACAAATTACGTATTATTATTACAGTTTTTTATTGTGAGATTAACCATACAAATATAGTCCCTTCTATGTTATTCACGGGCAGACTAAACTCGCCCTAAATATTGTAAAACTACTTATCTTAGGTGAGATTTTTCAAAAATATTTTGTTATCTTTCGTGAAATTTTTCTATCATGCTTTTTTCTTCTTCTAAACAATACCAAGTCAAATTAAGTCTGAATAATTCGTCTAACGAACCTATATTAAATTAAGATTCACTAATTTCATTAGTTCAATTTTCTCTTTCTCAAGAGAAAAATAGTTGAATTTTCTGTTAGTCACAATTTATTTGATTATAAGTAATTAAAAATTTCAAATACAAAAGGGCATGTAAAATGTGTTCGTCTAAAATGAGATTTTGAGGGATGGAGAGCACATGAGATATCATTTATCTTGGTGATACATGTCTCTTTAAAATTTACGTTAAAATAATTTATTTTCCATCAAGACAAATTTATCTTTTTTAATGAGTGAAATTCAACAACACCCCTTGGGTCTTACCTAACTAAAATAAAAATTGTGTGGTATTTTTATTAGAAAAAAAACCCTGTACTTTTCTTTATTATTACAAAAAAATATCCCTCTCAATTCGAAATGACAATTTTACCCTGTCAAAGAATGAAAAAAAATCTCTCGTAGCTTTAAATTTTACAATAAACCCCCTATGTTTTTTTTTTTTAAAAAAATCGACAATGACTTCCATATTATTTATGAAATCAACTTTAAAAAATTGACAAAAATCTTATCCCCCAAAGTTACATATTGTGGTACTTTATCACTTATATGTACAAATTTAGCACTTTACCGCCTCATATAATTTTATTTAATTTTTTGTTCGATAAAATATATATATAAAATTAATTAGTATTATAAATATATCATTATTATTTATATAAAATAATAAGTAAAGTCATATGTCAAAATATAAACTAGCTGTTTGAGTGAAATGATATGGTTGTTAAAAAGTAGTCTCTTAAAATATAAACTAGCTGTTGGAGTGCTGAGTAAAAAGTGGAAGTGTATAACACTGTTCATTAGTTATATTTTAAGATAAGAGGCTGAAATTTAAGAGAGCTGTTGGAGATGGCCGTCACAACACTTTTTACAAGTCCAACAACTTGGCTCATGTAAAGATGTGTTTTCAACTGGGGAAGGGTTGAGCGGTGGTTCTGGTGCCGGAGGTGAAGAGAGAGGGAATGGTGGCAACAATAATTGCAATTACCCCCTCTTAATTTTTACTTTTTTAGGTATTTTTTATCCAATTACAAATATCCCCTGAAGAGATAAAAATGTGACTTAACCGGATACGTGCTTGACGCGTGACCTTTTTCATCAAAAAACTAACGGGCGAATAAAATGTAAAAAATATTGTCCAACTTTTGTACAAAATGTGTTTTCTTGAAAAGTTTGATATCAAATGTATAAAGTAAGCAAAAGTTTAATATGGAAAAATGTAATTCCCTCAATATTTTTTTTAAAAGAGATCTGAAATTAATTGGAGATTAGAGAGTTCTTTTAAACATATTAATTAAAGAGTTAGTATATAATTTAATATATGTTTATTTTTTTAAATGTCCAATGCCACATTGAATATTTTGACCATAAATTATGGTTTAAATTTTTTTTTAATGATTGAAATAAAATACCTCATATACATTTATATTCTATAAAATCTCAATTTAGACATAACCACTTAAAATTGTAAATCATCATATAGCATAAAAAGAAGAAAAAAAAAAGTTGACAGTGAAATTCTCGTTTTAATCACCAGTATTTAAAAATAAAACAAAAACAAAAACAAAAAAATAGGAGTTTTACAGTTCATTTTCCTTCTCGTGTTTGTGCGGAGAGAGAGAAAGAGAATAGAGGCATATTTTCACTCTGCACACACTTGTTGTTAGAGAGAGAAACAAAATCAGAGCAATTCAAAGTCTAAATCAGTTTAATCCATTCAAGTACTTGCGTCTCTATACAAGTATACATTCAATTTCTAGTGAGAGAAAGTTAGTATGCTGTGTTGGAAATGGGGAAAGGCGATAATCAGCGACTGCCAATTGTGCAGCAGTCTAATGGCAGCGGTGGTGGTGATTCTAGATACTTCCTCTGTCAGAGATGTTCGATATCTATTTGCACACTCTTCAATTTTAAATGCGCCGTCGTTTTGATATTCATTGTCGCCGTTTTTCTTTCCGCTGTTTTCTGGATTCTTCCTCTTCACTACAGGCACGTAGGGTTTGATGCTAAAGACTCAATCAAGCTCAGTGGTATAATTTTTCTATACCCGTTTGGTTCATCTTAGGGTTTGAATGACGGTGTTGCTTTAGAATTAGATTTTCTCCTGTGATATCTTTGAATTAGATTATTTCTCTGGTGGTTTTGAAGATTAGTCCCAAGCGTAGTTACTATTGCCGCTTCAATTGTGATATTTTTTTTTTGTTTTTTCTGGCGGAGCATGTTGGAGGTGTCATACTTTTGCTCAATTTTTGCCCTAAATTCATGTTATATAAGCAATTCGAGTTTACTTTTCCTTGAAAACCTAAATTTGGAACTTTTTTTTTAAGTATTTTTTATGTATAGGAGTAAGTTTTTGACTAATTCTTCATCTAACTGCAAAATCTCAGATGTTATTATTTGAGTTTATATTGGACTGAGCTGTCAAGGCTGCTTCAAAAGTCCAAATGATTCATTAGGGCTTTGATAGCTAATTTTTGCTTATCTACCTTGTGAACATTTAAAATTCTAATCCCCTAGGATATCTTGCTATACTGAAGTAGCTTGATTATAAGTTAACATCAATCAGAACATTAGTGATAATGCATTTTTTATGTTTAGGTTGTTTTGCATTTAAGAGTTATGGATTTTTCCTTGAAGCAATTGATGCTTTGCCAAAGTATCTCATTTAGTGTGAGGAACACTGGACTAAGCTAAAGTTAGACAGTTATTTAAGCTGGTCCCCCACGTTAATGGAACTGAGTAGGTTTCTCGTGTCAGGACTCCTGCTTGGGAGTAGAGGCATCTTTGGGCTTCTTGTGTCTCATTTGCTTGTTACCATTTTGCATATTTTCTCTTTTCTAGGTCAAGGACATTTCCTCTCTGTCTAAATTCAAATGTGCATCCTTATTTGCTAGTGAATCCAAGGCCACTAAGCAACCTTAGAATTAAAGAAAACATTATCTACACGATCTACTTGTGGCATCATTTTTCTCTGGCATGTATTTTTCCTGTCCAACTAGGATGTCACTTTTGATTGGTTGTGACAGAATTGTGGACAAACATAGTTTAACAATTATAACAAAATGCAACGAGTTGAGATATTGAAGAGTTACATTTTCGCGGTATAACATCTGCTATTAATGATCTCTTCTATGTCAAAAGTCTGAATCATATTAGGCCCTTTCAAATGAGGCATTATGTTTATGAAATTCATACTGTAAGGAAAGAAGCGTAATATTAAAACTTGTAGCTTTCAGGTGTTGCATTGGATGTTTCCAATGACGGTCTTGCTCATCTTCTCTGTCATTATTCTTTTCTTATTTCAGCGAGTGTGCAAGCACACTTCAAGCTTCAGAAACCAGTTTCAGAGCTTGTTCCATATATTGCAAGACTAGAATATGATGTCAATGGGGAGATCGGTGTCCCCTCCTTGAAGGTTTGCTTCAACTTTACATTTTATAGAGTATACTTGTGTTTTTTTCATTGATTTAGAAAGGAGCTTGCCACGAGTATTTTTTTCATTGATTTACAATTGAGTTTGCCAATGGCTAATTTTTCGTAGGTTGCTGTTCTGTCAATGCACCCAGCAAAATTAGCCAACTGGACTGATGTGGTGTTTGGATTCCTTCCAGATTCAATTAATAGTTCAATTATTCCAGTGTACTTGAGTGTGTTGAGGTCGTCCTTAATAGATCTGTTTCTTCAACAATCCAATTTGACATTGACATCCTCAATATTTGGAGAGCCCTCTTCATTTGAAATTTTGAAATTTCCTGATGGTATTACCATAATTCCAGAGCGAGCTGCTTTGATCTTGCATATACCGCAGGTCCTTTTCAATTTTACTCTCAATAGCACGATTAATGATATAAAGGAAAATCTTCCGCAGCTGAAGGAACAACTAAAATCGGAATTGCATCTGATGCCCAATGAGGTAAATGACTTTTTATGCAACTCTCTATCATTTAGACATTCATTATTTCATTACTTTGTTCATGGAAACTAAGTTTATTCTGAGGTTTGGCCTTCGGTAATGATATCTTCAGCCTTTCTTCATGAGCTATCAATGTGTACTACTTGTTGTAATTCAGATTCATTAACAAATTTACCCCGTCGCACGTCAATTTGAATAGTTTTTTTCCAAATCAAACAGGGTATGATCATAATCCACATACTGCTATATTGTAGCAGCGGTGGGTGGATTTAGGTCTATTATTTCTAATAAGTATCCAAATTTGAATTTCCCATTTTTTTTCTTAAAAAAAGTTATTTCTCATCATTGATAACGTTCAATAGCCGGATCCCTTTTGCTAACGGAACATTTGCTGTCATTTTATTTGAATTGCATTATAATTTAACCAATCACACCTCAACAAAGTGAACCTTTTGATTATTTTTTATGTTTCATTTTATGTTATAGGTGTTGTATATACAAGTTACAAACAAGGACGGGTCAACAAAATTTCCCCCTGTTACAGTTGAAGCTTCTGTTGCATCTGATCTAGGAACGCTGCTGCCGGAGAGATTGAGACAGTTGGCTCAAATAATTACTGCTTCCCCTCCTACAGAAAATCTTGGCCTTGATCATTCCGTCTTTGGAAAAGTTAAAGAAATTAGCTTATCTTCATTTCTAAATCATTCACTTAATTCCCCAACACCAACTCCTTGTGCATCTCCAGCTCCATCTCCATCTCCAGAGCAGTTATATGATTCTGGACCATCCACCGCACCATCTTATTCTCCATCTTTATCACCCAACTCTCATCATTCACAATCACCTTGTTTTAACGGTTACTCCTCTGCACCATCTTGGCCAAGCCAGCCTTGTGCACCGAGTCCACAGGAAGTGCCTCAACATTCTTTATCTCCCACGTCTAATTCTCCTGCACCCTCAATAGCTCAATTCACTCCACATTGTGGTTCTACTGATCCACCAAGTCCTTCTCCAATCACTCATCGTGACAAAACGTTTCCTATTGGATCTCCTCCTGCCTCCACTGAATCACCCCTAGCAGGTTCCTCACATCAGATTTCACCAAGTCCTTCTCCATTGCCCATCGTTGCATATGGTTCTCCAGGTCTAAACGAAAGGAGTAGGAAAGGTTTGGTGTCTCCACCACATGTTTCATCGTCTTCTGCATCTTGTGGGTCATGTAAGTTGGTACTGCAAATTATCTTTCAATATATCTCTGAGATTCTTTGCATGGTAATTGATCTGATCAATGGACATAGTTTAAACAATACGAAATTGTTAAATAATGGATAACATGCATCACCAGAAAGACGGTTAATAGATAAATACATTTGAAGCTTTGTCTCTAGATCGTATGACGTTAGTTCCAAACCTCAAAGAGCTTTGATATTTTGAAATTAATCATGAATGACTCCACCTCCTGCTATAACTGTTTTTTTAAGCAAAACTTAGCAAAACTTATTGTTATATAGTTACTTTCCTTTTTTAATGCACTTCCTTTCCTCGTACTCCATTTTTTCTCCTCTCTTTTACGTACACACCGGTTCTTATTAAGGTGGGGGTGGGGGTTGGGGTGGGGGTGGGGTGATGAAGGAAATTGGACTTGGTTTTTGTTTTCTAATATTATTCAAACTACTATCTTAAGTAATTTCGTTATGTAGCTCCTTTTAAGAAATCTGATTTAGAATGTGTAATTTTGCAGCTTGCAATTGGGAGATACCATGGTTCTACTTAATCGGAGTCCTGACATTTCTTCTATTTAAGTAATCCTAGATGTTGATTTCAACCTGAATATAGTTTTGGGGACCCGTTTGATTGCTGCTTACAGTTTTGTGAACGGGTGGGGAGGAAAGTTTAGTTTAGAGGTCAAAGCCAAACGGTGGCAGGCCTCGATGTGGACACTGACAGGTTATGTAATTGTGAGATGTTTCTTGCCCAAAGGGAATGACTGCCCAAAAGAATGAATGCTTTCTCCTTTGCAGGTACCAGAAAGAACTAATATATATAATTGTAAAATGATATGGTGCTTTCTGAACATCTGCAAGGAGGCAGAGATGAATTGTGTTGACTGTTCAGACTTACTGATGTGTACAAAACTCAGTCGAGATATACTTAGTAATATTTAAAGGAATGAATTATGTTAATTTTCTATTGTCCACATCCTTTTGTGGGTTTTTATAATACTACCTCCGTCTTTTTTTTTTCACTCCCTTAACTTAGGTAAGAAATATTTGGGTGGTTTTACTTATTTATCTTTAAAAGTAGTGGTTGAAAATTAGTGATGTTAGATCATTACTTTATATGAGAGGATAATTTTGAGAAAAATAATTTCATTTATTAATTGAGTTATATTTTGGGACATCTAAAAAAAAATTAGGATTACAAAATTAGGGAGTACTTTTTTGTACCTTAGTGCTAAGAAATAGAAGCTTCAGATAAGTTCTTGTCTGTGTTGAAAACCATTTTTTGATTCAAACATTTCTTAATTTTTTATTTTTTTGTGATTGTTATCTGATCTATGATCCGAGTCCTATGACAGAAGAAATTAGAAGTAATGGTTGAAATTTTTTTGATTCATTTCATAATTTATGTAATAGAAAGGAAAATTTCAGCCTGATACAACAATCTACTAATAATGTTATTAAGAAATGAACATTCTTTAAGAAATGAACATTCTTTAAAAAGCGTAATATTCCAATTTGAGTTTTTTATATGATTAAAACTTAATACCAACCACTTTCCTAGTAATTCGGACTCAAATACATTGTTTATTTATACATTTACAGGACACCAAACTTTCAAATTAATAATCCAGCATTCCATTTAAAAATAATGATATAGATAAATTCAACTCAGTCATGATTCTAAAAAACTTAATTTTTTGGAATCAAAACATTATTTTATGCAGAACGGAAATTTGTAACTGTTGTTGGTGGGGTGCGCCAGGCCCGTGCAGTAGTGCAACGCATGGGCGACGCGCGAAAGCCCAGACAGCAAGCTGCCTTGATGGGCTTTCCCCCTTAAAAAATTAATTTAATATCGTGTGGACCGATGGCCCACATATCAGATATTAAACTGATAAGAACAGATACTACACTTGATCTTAGCCAAAAGGCCGAGAAAGGTATGAGTTTCCATATGTTGGGCCTTGGTTTTTATAGAAATCCTGCCTTCCATATATTTCCCTCAAGCGATGTGGGAGAAAAACCAAAGCCATAGTCAAACCAGAACATATTTATAGTGCTAAGTATTTAACAACATCAATTCGTTGCATCGAAGAAAACAACAAATCACAATATTATCTAAAATCAATTTGAAAATCACAATCACTTCTTTCTCTAACCAAATGATCCTATATATTGATTTCTTCGTGTACAACTAAACAATCTTCTTTCACAATTTGTTCAAATAGCTAGAAACTAAATAGTTGGCAGTTGATTGATTGATTTAGTTGAGGTATCCACTTTTCTCCCATCTTACAATCAATAAGCTGGCTAGCTAGCCAGCCATGAAATTGCAGCTCTTGATCTATCAAGCTTCCAGCTAGCTGAAACTTTATACATCATGAAAACTGATTCGTGTATTAGGTAACTGGTCCCTATACTAGTTAGCGTGAGGGAAAATAAATGAATTTGAAATAACTGATTGATTTTCAGATTGCTTTAGTTTTGGAGAATAAAGATTTAGAATTTTCAAATCATTAGCTATACATATATTTTACATTAATAAATGTTAGCACTTAAGCAAGCATATTGTTAGTTGTAATATGGATGAGAATGCACATACCTGCTCTATTTTAATAGCTTCCTTTCGTCTTCATTATTCTCATCAACCATAAATTTAAAATAATGGAATTTATATACATATTACTTATATATATATATATATATATATATATATATATATATATATATATATATATATATATATATATATATATATATATGATTACCTTAAAGATTGATGTGCCACCACGAGCTATCTACCAAATAATAAACACAACCATTGGTAATCACAAGTATATACTAAATTTATTGCATATATGATCGATGTACGTATATACTAAATTTATTTACCTCCATGTGAAGCATTAATTCTCTCATCAAGAAAATCAACACAGAATTGTGCCCAGTTTAATACCAAATTGAAAGGCCTCAATGTGAACAGATCCACCCATCTCCATTCTTCAGAATTCATCCTATTCCTTTCTTCTCGAAAATGCCCTTGGAAGTTATTGCTCGTCGACAACCCTGGCACCTCGTGTCGACAAACGGGGCATGTATTGTGAAGTTGCAGCCAGGGAACAATGCAATAGGAATGGTAATAATGTTTACACGGTAGCTCCTTGACTCTAACACCAACCTCGAACTCGTCTTTACAAACCGGACAATGCGAGTCATTTTTCAAATGATCGGAGCTCAATTCCACTATTGGCAGGGAATCAATGGTTGATTCTGGAGCCGGAGGCGGGCCGGGCCTGTCGTTTTGAGTGGTCAATTCTTGGATGAAATGATGATGATCATCATCATCCAAAGGAAAGTTCCTCCTCGGAGTCGGATGATTTCCTTGCATGGGGAGTATGTTTTCCAAAGGGGGAATGGGCCTAGGGGGTACTAATTCATCATGGCCTATGAATTGAAGCAATACCCAAGCTTGGTGATTATGTTGTTGATGGTCATGTTGATTGGTGGAAGTATCCAGTTCCAGTACTTGTGCTAAGCTGTCAAGTAGTCGTGAACGTGGAGAGGGTTCTGGCCTCCTGGTATCGACGAGGAAAGGTCGAGGCCTTGAAACGTCTAACTCGTACCTGATTTGACCTAGACAGTGGGGACAGAGAATTTCGACGGGGTTGGAAGTGGTGGTTCTGATAGTACGTTGACAGTTCCGGCACCAGTAGTAATGGTACGTTCGTGTTCTTTGGACACCATTGACAATAACACCATGGCGGCGAGCTGACATTTTTAATAATTAATTGAATTGAATTAATGTGTATATATATATATATGATGTGTTTGCGATCGATGAATGAATGAGAAATGACCGATCGATGAATAAGTTTTTATATTAATGGCTTGTGAAGGGAAGAAAGAAAGGTATGGCTTTTTGGAACTGCATGAATTGAGAAATTATTCTTTCTTTAGAAGTTCTTTTTACTCCTCCCTTAGTCCTTTGATATAAGAAAGGGACGAGGGGATGAAGACTGACTTCAGAAAGGTAAGATTAATTAAATGATTGAGAAATAAAAAATATTAATATTTTGAACATTATTAAAAAGCAGAAGGAATATCTTTCAAACTGGGCCTCATGAGAATTATCAAAAAAAAAAAAAAAAAAAAAACTGGGCCTCATGAATTCAGGCCCATCTTTCAACATTTTTTTTTTTGTCTTATTAGCTTATCTCTTAAATTTTTTTTAAAATAGTTTGATCTCAAAAATTATTTTATTTCTAAAATGATAATATTAAAAGCATACTTGAATTTGACACAAAATAAATATTTTTTTAATTCTAGTTATCTCATATATATAACAAATTTACTGAGTAATAACTCTTTTTTTTTTTTTTTGAGGTAAGTAATAACTCTTATTTGTATATGTATAATCTACTACTTCCTGAAAAATAAATTAATATTTATCTTGTCTCCAAAAATTCAAACAAACAATATATGAAAATATAGAATATCTCAAGATCCTCCAAATTTCGTAAAGTACTTTCTGGACATCCAAATAAACAGGTCCATCTAGTTTTGAAATCATGACAAAAAAAATTGAATTATAATAATTTTAAAATCATATACACACATATCGTATATGTGATATAAAATTTAAACTATACTAAAGATATACTAATATACAACAGATGGAAAATGTGTAATATATTGTCAATCAAAACATTCAATATAAAATAATACATTTTTTTAATCAACAAATATAATACACTCCACTTAGAACTTAGAAGTATTTTTATTTTTAGACTGCGCCTGGGGGCCGAGTCGACTCAGTTCTGAGTTTCAAATTTCAATTGAGTTTGTATCAATCAAAACCTTACCCACACCTTATATCCTGTCTTCTCTTTCTTTCTCCGCTCTCATATTGAGAGAGTAAAAAATACCTGGAGAAAACGAAAAATAAATCAAATAAAGAAAATCTCCATTTCTATTTCTCGTATGAGAGGTAAACCCTAATTCTTCAATTTGAAATTCTATCCATTGGAAAAGGAGATAAAAAATGTCGCACTTAGTATTCCAAATTATGCCCCTGGCACCAGCCTCCAATACCTTATCATCCAAACCCTCACTTCCAACCACCACCGTTTTCCGATCATCAGTTTCGCTTTCGGCAGCTGGAAAGCTCAGGAAGTGCTCTCTTACTATTAAGGCTTCGTCATCTGCGGTGGTTGACGGTGATGCTATCGCAAGCCTTGAGCGATGTTTTCAGGCGTCGCCTCCGGCGGCCGATGCTCCGACCTCTTCCTGCTCTGCGGCTGATTTTGGTCCCGTTATGAAGGGGCAGTACGGTTCACTTGGTGCGGTTACGTTGGAAAAATCAAAGCTCGATTTGACGCAAAAGCAAACCAAGTCTAGTCCCGAGGTATCATTGTTGTAGATACCTGTTGTGTATGATTGGAATTAGTTATCATTAGCTCGAAAACTAAGCTAATTTCTGTCTTATCCATTGAATGACTAGTACGTAAGTTTAGAAACTCTTGATTATCAGATTTCTAGGTTCTGGAAAAACGCTAGTTTAAGTTAGATAAATAAAAACATAACTTTAATGCACAATATTTTTCATGTTAGCATTTTTTTCGCAATATCAAGTAGCTTTCTGTTGGTATACTTGTATAGCTGTATGCAAACTGTATTGAGAATCCATGTTGATATGGTATTTCGGTTGACTACTTAAATTTAAAAATACTAATTGTTGCAACATGGCAGCTTTCAACTGGGGGAGGAGGTGGTAATATGGGCAAGGGTCTTAGTCATGGTGGTGGTGATGGAGGGGATGATGGTGGTGATGATGATGATTACTTTGACGATTTCGACGAGGGTGATGAAGGAGATGAGGGTGGACTGTTTAGGAGAAGGATCATTATGGCAGAGGTAACAAAACGCTCACAGACACACACCCTTGGTAATTGTTCCAGCTACTTTATCTGCTATATCATTTGATTAATGGTATTTGTTTATTCAGTTGTTTGATCGGAAATTTGTTGACGCTGTATTGAATGAGTGGCAAAAGACGATGATGGATTTGCCTGCTGGATTTCGTCAAGCCTATGAAATGGTATGTTTTACATTTTTTCCATCATTTATAATGTTACTGGATGACCTCAGAACTTGACTCTAATGTGTAACTGCCTCTAGGGCTTGGTCAGCTCTGCTCAAATGGTGAAATTTTTGGCAATGAATGCTAGACCTACCACTGCGAGGTTCATTTCTCGATCTCTTCCACAAGGATTGTCGAGGGCATTTATCGGCAGGTGAGTTTATTATCATACAATCACTAAATATAGAACTCATTTAATGGTTTCTGTTGAACATTTTTTATAAAATAAAGAAATTATATTCTCTTAATAGAATTAAAGTATTTCATAGCTTAAGATCTGAATTATCTGGCCTTGGCATGTATTATGCATTGTATCATTGAGCAGTCTAGTAATATTTGTACTAAAATTTGAGATAACATCTTTCTGAACCAAATACCAGACATTTGCTCTCGAAAAGCTTTCTTGTATTAATTTCTTTAAAATCCATTTCTGGTTGTTTAATAGCAATAAAGAACGGAACATAATAAAGAGTAGAGTGTAAAAGATGTTGTAACTAAGACGTTCAAAGCTGCTGGAATAATCTAAGCATTTGTTTTCACCCCTTTGGAAGGTAGGCAATACTCTTTTCTTGGCAACTTATGTGACTAGGAAAAAATAACTAGTTGATGAGGGTTGGCATTACTTCAGAAGTGAAATTAGTAAGCATATGCCAACTTTTAGTTTGTCTAGCGTATCAAAGTACAAGATTAGTGCCATCAAGGTATTACCTAATTAAACTCGCCTTCTTTCACCTTTGGCACTTATATGTCCCCTCACGCTTTTTGATTAACAAATACTAATTCTGGCCTTGTGAAAAGATTGTAATTTACTTATTTCAGGTATGTTTAGGCTACATAAGTTTTTAAGTTGGTTGATACTGAATGCACGAGAAAAAGGAAAGCAAGCCCTAGGCCAGCCAGGAGAAAAAAAAGTTTACCGTGCAGAACATTTAATGTTTCATAGTGTTCAGGCTGTTTGAAATGGATGATATCGTCAGTTATTGACCAACCTTGTTTGCGGACTCTTACTGAGTTATTTTCTTTATATATGGATGACTATTACATGTGGTCATGTGGAGAAGATCCCTTCAGTAAATTTGTATTGGTAGGTATTTTCATATTAGAGCCCTCTAGTGAAGCTTATTCTGCTTGGTAAAATAATTTTTTTTTCTTAATTTGATTTTGTTATTTAAACATTCTGTTTAGTTGGAGTAACTTGGTTGAATATGCTTGTGCAATGTATAAATTTGTGCGAAAGTTTATACATGCATCTCATAGAATATAAGCTAATTATGGATGATGCTTATAAAAAGATTGGAAAAAAAATTATAATGTCAGAGAAAAAAAAAACCAGCCCCGAGAATCTAGCTTCTAACTCTATATAGTGGAAGAGAAGCGCGATGACATCTAAACAAATTGAAAAGGTATCACACTATTTGGATTGTTAAGAAATATGTTGATCAGAGTTGTTTCAAGATGGAACTGAACTTTACCAACAAATCCAATTGTTTAATCAAGCATTTAATGATTACGTAATTAATGAGAAATGGTCTGCGGATGTTTTTGATACATGATGCAGCTGTTTGATTATTTGATATTTGTGTTCTTTGTAATATACTAGTGGATATTTTGGCTCTGCTGCATATTCAGTGAGAGAACTTGCATGTGACCAGAGTATATCTAATAAAATAGTTGCCTGATTTCTGAGTCTTTCTTGTCTGACCAGAATGATTGCAGATCCAGCATTTTTATACAAGCTGCTGCTTGAGCAGGCAAGTACAATTGGTTGCTCTGTTTGGTGGGAGATAAAAAATCGCAAGGAGAGGTATCATTTTAGACATGATATCTCAAACTAATTGAATCCACTGACTGATTGCTTAGTTGCCTCGTCAGCTCAATAAACATATGTAATTTCCATGCAGGATTAAACAGGAATGGGATCTTGCCCTCATCAATGTACTTACCGTGACTGCTTGCAATGCTATTGTTGTTTGGTCGCTTGCTCCTTGTCGTTCATATGGAAATACCTTCCAATTTGATTTGCAAAATACACTACAAAAGCTCCCAAATAATATATTTGAGAAGAGCTATCCATTTAGAGAATTTGATTTCCAAAAAAGACTTCATTCGTTCTTCTATAAAGCTGCAGAATTGTGTATGGTGGGTTTTACGGCAGGAGCTGCTCAGGGTGCTCTTTCAAACTTTGCCGCAAGTAAAAAGGAGGGAAGGTAGAACAACTTTAATTTAGTATAGTCCTTGCTGTTTTTAGTCTATCATCTTTCTTTAGTTAAGTTTTGAGCTACCTTATTCTACTGTAGGTTATCTGTGACAGTTCCATCTGTGAGCACAAATGCACTTGGTTATGGAGCTTTTCTCGGTCTTTATGCTAATATAAGATATCAGCTCTTGTTTGGTCTTGACAGAGCAGTGACCAGTTACTTTGATGTTATTGGAGTAGCTCTGTTTTTTAGCACGGCCCTGAGGTATGATCTGAATATTCTTGGATTATTGTTTGCAATTGGCTCAAGGTTTTTGGCTTGGTGTTATAGCAAATTTGGGTCCTCGGATTAGTTCTTTCTTGCTGGTGGCATGCATGGTTTAATGTGGGAATAAGGGCGGCAATAGGGTCCTGACTTATGGGTCGGCCCGACCTGGCCATCCGAACCAAATTCTTCTTTTCTCTTTGGTTGTGTTTGGGTTGAGTTAAATTTGTACTGGTCGAAAGTGGGTTTGACTGGGTAAAAGTCGAGTAGAACAAATAAACAACACTCAGATAGTAACTTACAAAGGTTGACGCAACTCTGATATTCCCGCTATTGAATGACCAACTAATCTAAAAACTTAAGCTGTTAGAGAGAGGAATCATTTAAAATACATCACTTAACACGGCCCCCTCACTTGTAGGCGGTATACATTTTGATCAAGCCTAACACTTGGAATTTAGAAATGGGTGGCGGAGAGATTCGAACATAGGACCTAACATATTGAATGACCTACTCATCTAAGCTAAGCTTTTAGATGAGTTGGTCATTCAATACCCGCCCTTGTCCTGACCTGACTTAGCCTGAGCTTTTATTTGGAAACATTTTTTTCCTCTCTAAGCTTGTAAATTTTAACCAAATAAGTGTCATTTAAGCTTTTAGATGAGTTGGTCATTCAATACCCGCCCTTGTCCTGACCTGACTTAACCTGAGCTTTTATTTGGAAACATTTTTTTTTTCTCTCTAAGCTTGTAAATTTTAACCAAATAAGTGTCATTTAATGTTATCTAAATTTAAAAGATATGCCAAAAGAGAATGTACAATTTATTTATTTATTTATATATATAAGTTAGATCATCTTAAACTAAATTTATACATGTGTTTTCTTGTATTCTGGTGCATGTTTCATAATGTCTAATTGAAGAAATACACTTGACACGCCCAAACCAACCGAACCAGTAGTACTAGAACTTTGTGCGATGCCGAGTCAAATAATATTTTTTTTCCCTTAATTTAATTATCGCATTTCAAATGTTTTGCTTTGCTGCGTCTACTGCTACTCATATGGATAAAATGCTGGCTTTTGAAACGCGTGCAGGGTCTTGAATGTTCAAGTAGGAGAGACATCTAGGTTGGCCTGGCTTGGTGTTGAGGTAGATCCGTTAGCTCAATCGGATGATCTATTGAAAGCTTACAATAGACCATCTGAAGGAGTCAACCAGTCTTCAAAGTGGTTCATATCAAAGAATGCTATTGTATCTGGGCTTGGGCTTCTCGGAATCAAACAGGGACAAACTGACTCGAACATGGAGGGTGAAGCTCCTGCACCCAAGGCTCGGAGGAAGAGAGTTGTTAGGAGGAAGGTGGCTCCAAGTTGAGTATGTACTTTCTATCAACTCTTCAATTTTGCAGCCTAGTTGACCTACATGAGTGTTCGATACCCCCGTCTGGAAAGCAACTGAGTTATGATGTTCGATTTGGATCACAGGGACAGACCGTGAACAATTGTAATGATATTTGGAATTGATATGTCCAATTCTTTTGTCCTAATTGTGACCTCTTACATTCTGCTTATCGGATGTCTTTTCTTTCGCGAAAATTTATCTGCGATTTATTGTTGATGAAGGGCTTTTACTACCGACCAATTCTACTGTTCACCTTCAAACGAGAGAAGGGAAGGTTTTCTTATCTGAAAAGGATTTTTTATTTTGCTATAAAAAATTGTTACCCAACTCCACTTTTACTTTTTTACTCTTTCCATATGAACAACGATTTTTGGGAATGAGAATAAGAAATTTAGCGTGTAATGCACGAGTATTAATGATGAAATGGTGCATTTGCTTATTTGAAATTAATATATGTTGACAATACCAATTATGAATCATTTTGGGAAGTACGAAAAGTTATGTCTGTGCTTGATTTAGTCAAGCTTACTCTAGCTGAATTGACTGAATTCAATTAATCACAATGAAATATATTTATAATTATCAAAAACATATCTTTTGATTGATAGCTATTAACAAATGCTATACATTCATATCAAAGGGTTATATGTAGTGGAGTAAGTTAGTTTCTGGCAAACTCATATTTTATTTTCTGCTGAAAAAAATGTTAACTTAATTTTTTCGATAGTTCCTCAAAGTAAATCAAATCAGACCTCAAGTACGGGTACTAATGGAAGACCAAAAACAAATGTTATCTACTCACAAGAATTGTTATCTATCACTTATGAATCCAACCATATTTAGGCTATAGCTAAATTTTGGCATGACATTAATGTATATTAAAGATACATGATTAGCCAATAATTTTTTCCCCTAAACAATAAAATCCAAATTACCTTTTTTTTTTTTTTTTCAGAGATATAAAATCCAAATTACTTTAAAATATATATATTCAGTTAAAGTTATAGAATTGCCGTCAATGTACTATATACTAGGAAATTGTGAGTCTACCCCTGTGGATTCAATCCACTGGGATGCTGGATGAGTGACAAGTGTGTATGTGTCCTCTTATGAACATGTATTTATCATCCTAACACCTATGAATATAATCCACTGGTGTGGGATGAATGTAACCATATATACTATATAGCATCAATATGCCTATAAAATAAGCATGTCAATGTAGCTATGTTTTCCTCAATAGATGACTACTTCAAGTGAAAATTGTATGAACAATATTGCGTATCAAGTTGATCTACCTAGGCAAACAAGTCCACCTCCAATTGAGATTTCTCAATCGTTGGACGATGTGGGAACCAAAGGCCCCGTTTGGATTGATTTTGGCTCTGTTTCGTCCTGTTTCGGTGTTTCAAATTAGTTTGGGTGATTTTGGCGAAACATTTGAAATATGATTTGGATTGGTTTTGGTTGGAATATTGAGTTGGTAAAATATTAATAAAATAATAGATAGTGGGTTTTGAAAATATGAGATATGATTTGAATTGATTTTGAATGTTGGGGTTTGAAGGAGAAAAATGATGACATGTCACATCAATGACTTTAGTAATTGATATATAGTATTGTAATGGTTGAGATGATTATTATAATGATATTATTGTAATAATAGTAATGATTTGGATGATTAATGATATTATAATATATGTAAATTAATTATTCAATAAATATTTTTTAGTTCATAATTTATGAGAAACTGAAAAAATAATTACGTTAATCGGTTAATTGGTTGGTCAAATTACATTACTTTATGGTTGAATTGAGATAATGTTTTAGATGCATGATATTTAATTTTAAATGATTTTTTTTTCTGAATAACATTGATATATATACATTCTATATTTATATACTTAACTATATAATATTATTAACATAAGAAAAGAAATAAGGAAGTTGCCATAAATATAGAAATATAATAATAATATAAAAATATTTAATGGCAGCCGCAACTTTTTAGTTGCAGTAATGCAGTCTGACTCAAGTCAGACTTTGTTGGGTGTATTTCATAAGCTCCAAACATATGTTTCGTCCAATTTTTGGGCCAAATGCTAAACAAATAATGTTTGGCCTGTTTAGCTTTGGACGAAACTCAGCGAGAATTGATCCAAACAGGGCCAAAGGTTTTCCGTCCATTCCAACAACAATTGTTTTAAGATATTAAAGCAAAAATGGTCCTTTTTCTATATATCAAAGTCGATTGTCAACAAACACAAAAAAACCCATCTTCTAAACAAATCAAATCTTCTCATCAACCATCTCACCACCACCACCACCACCACCACTTATTTTACTCCAAGCCAATAGATGTTGGGCATACAAATTCACACAATGAATAAAAATCAAATCAGGGCTGCAAAAGTACTAAAAAGTGGCGTAAAAGTGTCAAAATCTTGCATGATCTTTTTAAACCCATCTTCACAAATTTGTTGGAGTAATAAAAAAGTTTATCTTTGAAGAGTTTACAAGTGCATTTTTTTTTATTGGAATTGTGTGATTAATTATATTTTCTGCTGAAAAAAGTGTCAACTTAATTTTTTCGATAGTGCCTCAAAATAAATTAAATCAGACCTCAAGTATAGATACCAATGGAAGACCAAAAACAAATGTTATCTACTCACAAGAATTGTTTTCTATTACTTATGAATCCAAACATATTTAGGCTATAGCTAAATTTTGGCATGACATTAATGTGTATTAAAGATACATGATTAGCCAATAATTTTTTCCCCTAAGCAATAAAATCCAATTTTTTTTTTTTTTTTTGAGAGACATAAAATCCAAATTACTTTAAAATTTATATATTCAGTTAAGAATAGAATTGCCGTCAATGTAGCTATGTTTTCCTCAATAGATGACTACTTCGAGTGAAAATTGTATGCGTATGAGTCGAGGGTGTAGCTAGTTTGTCCCCTAATTAGCCGCTAAATTCATAACTACTTCTGTACCAAATTAATTAATTCTTGTTTGTGCACAACATTTAAAAGTCTATCATTGTATGCTAATCTATTTGGTTGTCAAGTTAGGATAATTCTTGCATAGACCTGGTCTATGAGTTTTTCATAGACCTTGTGGGTGTAAATGAACCACATCATACATTTTAAGAGTATGACATCATCAAAATGTATGATGTGATTCATTTACAACCACAAGGTCTATGAAAAGCTCATAGACCTAGTCTATACAAGAATTTTCCGTCAAGTTATATGTTGCTGGATGTGTGCATCCATGGAGTTGCATCGAATGGACGCCATTACTCATTCGCAACTTCTAGGCCAGAAAAAGAAAAAAAAAAAAGTTTGATTCTCAAAATAAGAGAAGGCAGTTTGATCTTACCATTTGTGCAAGATGTACGTTAATCACAAGGAATGACTAGAGCGTCTTCAACCAGTCTTATTTCTAGTATTTTAAATATTAGCCATGTTTTCCAGTTACTGCAAAACCTTGGAGAAAGGACTGTTTTAACCTTTTAAGGGTCACTCACACTCACAATTATAGTCATACCGTACGTATAGAGGCTGTGAATACGGATCCTTCTGTTAGTTCCCACATCATTTAGAAGCAGCAGAAATGCAAGAGGCAAAGTAATATAAAAACCAAGGCCCAACATTAAGGAACTCATACCTTTCTCGGCCTTTTGGCTAAGATCAAGTGTAGTATCTGTTCTTATCAGTTTAATATCTGATATGTGGGCTATCGGCCCACACGATATTAAATTAATTTTTAAAGGGGGAAAGCCCATCAAGGCAGCTTGCTGTCTGGGCTTTTGCGCGTCGCCCATGCGTTGCACTACTGCACGGGCCTGGCGCACCCCACCAATAACAGTTAAAACATTAACACAGCAACGCTCTGTATGGTTTCAGTCCAATAATAGTGAACAACTATAACCAAGCAAGCCCTTTTTTTTCATTTAGCTACAAATAAATTAAGATCACTCAAATTTCAGTAGGAGAACGTGAAAATCAACCCCAAATGAAGCGCTCTTCTTGTAGATTTTATTGATTGATTTCTCTTCTAAGTTTTAATTTTTTTCTAATCTTTTTGTTTTGTTTTGTTTGGTTTAAAACTATTTAATTATCCAATCATCTTATGTTCACTTCTATGTTTTATTCAAATAACATGATAATTGTATGTATTTCAAAGAATCCAAGTTCAGTCGAGCCAGAATAAATACTACTAGTACTAGAATTTTAACAAAATAAAGTTATTAAATAATTCAAGAATCAAAAGCTAAAAAGAGAAGATTGATTGTGCAAGAAGACATGGGTAGAATACTGCAGGAGGCAAGGAATCTCTTGATTATCTTAGAAGAAAGGAAGCAATTTTTGTAGCTGTGAATGGCCATATTTTCAGAATGTTCACTCTCTTCAACACGTATTCTTCTACATTCCCTTTTAAAAATGTTACCAAATACTATAAAAACATTCCACTCCACTGTCATCTTCCAGTTAGTTCATAAGTAAATGGCCTTCAGTTTCAGCATATTCCCCAGAGCCTTCTTGTCCTTGCTTGTCATAGCCTCAGGTGCTGTTATAATTGCGATTACAATATTGTGTCTGTCGGAGTCTAAACGAGTCAAAAACATGCTGTTGAAACTTGATTTAATTTTCTTATTCAACTAGAGATTGTATTTCGACTCTGTTTGCTTGTTAAACGATCCCAGTTCGAAACCGCTTGTACTCGAGTCCAATGTAAATCTGAGTACGAGAAACTTGTAATTTCTAGCTTACTGAATCGAGATTAAACAACAAGTTTTTTGTTATGTCAACCTGACCCCAAACAATATTTTACCAATTGAAGTCGAATATCGGATAGTTTTGTTGTATTTTCTTGCCTGTTAAAATATCAAAACGAGCATGTTTCCCCCCATAATGTTACTAACATTAGTATATCTTTTCTTTCCTCAGGAATTAAGTTAGCTAGGTGCACAAAGTTTACCATCATAAACTATTGCAACGAAACCATATGGCCCGGAGTTACCCCCAACAACTTCAGTGGTGGAGGCTTTGTTCTAAAACCAACCGAATCCGCTGTCTTCACAGCTCCCCCCGCTTGGAACGGTCGGATATGGGCTCGAACCGGTTGCAATTTCGACAAAAACGGTAACGGAACATGCCAAACCGGTTCCTGCGGAGCTGCTCTCCAGTGCACCGGACCCGGCCAACCACCTGCTTCAATCGCAGAATTCACCCTTGGAGATACCGATTATTACGATGTTAGCCTAGTTGACGGATTCAACTTACCCGTGATAGTAAAACCAATAAGTGGTCGAGGCAACTGCAGCTCTGCTGGCTGCTATGGCGATTTACGAGTAAATTGTCCAGTGGATCTTTCTTTGAAATCTAATGGGAAGACTATAGCTTGCCAAAGTGCTTGCAATGCATTTAATACAGATGAGTATTGTTGTAGGGGAGCATTCTCCACTCCTATGGCTTGTTTGCCTACAAATTATTCAAGAACTTTCAAAACGGTTTGTCCGGCAGCTTATAGCTTTGGTTACGATGATCCTACGAGTATCATAACTTGTTCATCCACGGACTATGTTGTGTCATTCTGTCCCTCCTCAAGGTATATTAACACCCGTTCATAAAGACTTCAATTCATTATATTCACTCTGTTGGTTATAGCCAAGTAGAGTCTTGGTCTTTACATATATAATCACTTAATCTTTGATATTTTGGCTATTTCGCATTTATTATTGGACTAGGAATCAAACACAATGCACATATCATGACAATGGACTTTCATGTAACGGAGCAGCCAGTGGATTGATGTGGAAGCATCTGGCGATTGTGTCTGCTGTGGCGATTGGCATACAAGTCATTTTGATGTGAAAAATATGCGTTTCCGACTCTGATTTTGATTTATTTTTTGCTTTAATGTTATTAGTATCTCAATTTTGGACAGGGGAGAGAGTGAGAAGGAAATTGTTTTGTAATAATTTATGACAAAAAAATTCCAGAGATTATGGGCTTCAGTGCTTTGAGTTTTGCTTTATACACTTGTTCAACACCAAATTCTAATATAAGAAAAACATTTCCATGAGTATATTCAATGTACTGAAAACAACCGACAAGCCATCATAGATAAACATTTAACTGTTGTTGGTGGGGTGCGCCAGGCCCGTGCAGTAGTGCAACGCATGGGCGACGCGCGAAAGCCCAGACAGCAAGCTGCCTTGATGGGCCTTCCCCCTTAAAAAATTAATTTAATATCGTGTGGGCCGATGGCCCACATATCAGATATTAAACTGATAAGAACAGATACTACACTTGATCTTAGCCAAAAGGCCGAGAAAGGTATGAGTTTCCTAACGTTGGGCCTTGGTTTTTATATTACTTTGCCTCTTGCATTTCTTCTGCTTCTAAATGATGTGGGACTGGGAATTAAGTAGAAAAGAAGTCTCATTGCTTCCATTGTTCATTAATGCCAACCAACATTCACAGAACAATTACTCCTCTCCTCCTATATAGTCCTCTCCTAGATAACAATTCTACAAGTAAAAATGTCTTTACACTTACACTGAGGTTAATATTCAAGAAACTAAATACAGACGGGAAAGAAGCAAGAAAAGTTGATGTCTTTTCTTTTCTTGATCCATCCCCTTAATTCCTTCCTTGTTTTCACTTTTATAGTGCATACTTTCATCTCATACTCTACAAGCTAGATTGACTATGGTGATAGATAGGCCATTCTAATGTTACCTTACCTATATCACATTATATATATTAGACGCCTAATTAATCTCGTACATATGGACCGAGAATCCATTATCTTTATCCACAGCTCTAGATGGTAGATAACAGCATGAGTGAGATATACAGAAAGAAAGAAAAAAGTATTGCAAAATCAAGACTCATTCTTGTTACAAAAACACATTCAGTCTTTCCCATTTTCTATTGGAAAACATTATTGATTCCTTGCTTTCTTACAGATTTGGTAGCGCTAATTATAATGTTTAATAAATTTAAAACCACAATTTTTGTGGTAGTAAACATAAAGAAAAAGGTTAACATCAGATCCATAAGTAGGTAGTTTCCTTGTTGGGAGAAACTTTGTAAAGGAAACACAGTACAAGTTTTAACAAAAATTAGAATAAAGGTCAAAAATTCCGTTGCCGGGAATCGAACCCGGGTCTCCTGGGTGAAAGCCAGATATCCTAACCGCTGGACGACAACGGATTATTGATTGTTCATTGCAAAATATTATAATAGAATAGGTTGAAGAGGTTTCTATGAATTGCATGAGCTAAGTTATTTATTTATTAACAAGCACATATTCCACACTACCAATGAAAACTCTTTGAAAACAGGGTAAACTTAAATCTAATTTGGATAGTTAAAACTTAAAATTTATTAAATATAAAGAAATGTTATTATAAATTATGTGTAAATCCAATAAAGAAGGTTATTCACATATACAATATATATTTATTATAATTATAAACCTATATATTAGAAGTAGTAGATTATTCTACTAGTTGACAAAAAGGCTAAACATATGATTGGAATGTTTCAACTTTTTTTTTTTTGTTGCTAAAAGAAGTTGACATTGTAACTACATGGTGGTAATTAGTGGGAGACAAGGGAATTCCAGTTTGCACTAGATCTCCTTTTAATTTGCAGCAAGTCAAAAAAGCCCATGAAAACAGCAATCACCATAAACAACAACTCCATGGTCAAACAATACCACTTACTATATATATATATATATATATATATATATATATATATATATATATATATATATATATATATTTTGTAGTAACTTTTTTACATTTTTGTAGCTTAATTTATTAATTAGTTATCTTTATTTATAATTCGACCAAAAAAAAAGTGGTAATTATTTGGAATTAAAGGTGGTAATTGAATTGAATTTGTAATTAAAAGTGATGATTTGGGTTGGGTCAAGGGAAAAAGAAAGTTTTAATTTGGCAGGGCACGCCGCCCCCACAGATCGTACAAACACCATGCACGCTCATGCACCCACCCCCCTCGGCCCTTTTCTGGAAAAGAAGCCCACTACGTACTGTTCTCCATAAAGTCATATAATCTTAATTCACCAAATTGAATTTGAACTAGAATTGAGATTTAACTAGCTAGTTTGCATGTGTGCACATTAATTTACTTCTCTAACACTACTAGACAAAAGGTGAAATTTCAACCGAAAAATCAACATTTTAATCATCTTAAATGAGAAATACTGGCCCAAATAAATAGAACATTATTGAATATGCCGTTGATTTTTTTTTTTTTTTGAATATGTACATTATGATCATGTGGAAATTAATAATTAAGGGCTTGTTGGATTATTGTCACTTCACATACAAGTTTATATTTAATTTATGGTATTTAAAAGTACTTATGTGTAAATGTATAATGAATTTGAATATTATTTTGTATGTCGTCCATGTCAGTATTTTGAATTAATTTATATAGCATGCAATGTGGAAGTATATATGAAGATTTTAGTTAAAATTAAGTCATTATATATATATGCAACTCATGTAGAAATATGAAAGTTAAATACTAAAATCAAAGTATTTCAAAATTCATTTAATTAATTTTTCACACACAAAAGAAAAAAAAAATCATTTAGTTTTCTTTAATTTATAGTCAATATTCAAATTACTTACCAGACTATATGATCGATATTGATGAAAAGTTGATATATAGTGGCCATCGCGCAGCACCATCTTAATTAGTTCTTATATACTATATATATATAGTGCTAAGTCTGCATTCATTTAATCATCTCCCTTCCTCTTTCTCTTTCTCATACGTACGATCGAGTAAATTATATTTATTATTAATTAGTACTATATATATATATACATCTGTAGGGTTTTTCAGGAGAAATATTGCAGAGCTATTTTGGCATTCTGTCCACCTCCAGCCCAGTCCCACTAGCGCTATAGTAATTAATAAGAACGATCGAGGCGGAGGCGGAGGCGGAGGCGGAGGCGGAGGAGGCCAGGTTGTCAAACTAGCACTGTAAATTTCTCTTTGAGAACTCCTCCTCAAGATCATCACTATATCCATATCGTATTAATTCGTCATGAAGCAGCTGAGATCTATATATATATATATATATATATACAATACTCCTAAATATAATTAATATATCTTTTTTCTTTTTCCATACCCCTTCTAGTAATTAAATGCTAATTGCTTGCTGTACCTTGTGAGTCTGCTCTTAATTTATTACGCGCGTACCTTATTTATGGAGATATATAATTTCATTTTATTTAAGTTGAGATAACCTATGTATACTAATTCAATCGTGACAATTACATATTGAAATCAACCAATGATTTAGACGGTGGTGATAGCAATATCAACAGCAGTAGCAGTAGTAATGGTGGCAACGAATATGACGGAGATGGTGAATTTCCTTATATGGGTTAATTTTATATTTAATGTAGTTTTTTTCTTTTCTATGTACCCTAATGTACTTTTTATTTTAAATTTATCTCTGGTGTAATAATAATAAGTAGTAGTAGTAGTAGTAGTAGTGAGAGTGGACATACAATGATATAATTGTAATTAAATGAGATCGATAGAATAAGTCATTAGAGATGGCTAAAAAACTAAGAGGAGACTAGGGGAGAGGGAGATGGAGATATATAGTATTTCTCATTGGAGATAGGGTAATAGGGCATTAAAATATTGCAAAATTACAAGTCCACCCTATATATTACATAGAAATGAAAAGTTGAGTGCATTTTTGTTCAGTTATAATATGTAATTATAGTACTAATTGGAGATGTTTAAAGCAGCAGCTAGCAGTACTCTTGTGTTGGTAAATATATATTAATGCAGGGGTCGAAGTTTCATGATTATTAGCTATATATGTTTGAGCATTGGATACCTCGGCTCGGACTCGATCGGAGCATATCATATATGGATCGAGTATATGTATATCTTATTATTATCATGATTGAAAATGACATCAAACTTTGAATGAACCGTAAGTATCGGCCGGGTCCCTTCTAAATTAATTAATATAACTCCAGAAGTGATTTCCAGCAGTATATATATATATATATATATAATATTGCTGTTTCGAAGTTAATTAAAAGATAATATTACCCAAATATTGCTTTATTATTACATAAATAATTAAAAGTTACATTAAATTTATTATTTGATGATATCATACCTATGTCATCATAACCTGGTTTATCCTATTCTATATATCTGTAAAGGTAAGTACAATGATTATTCTTATCATTAACCTTTTTACGGAGTGATTTCTCTTGTATATTTTATTTCACATTATATTTAATTATGTGTTTCATTTTAGTCAATATCCGGTGTTTCAAGGTGAACTAAAATATCAAAACAATTTTATAAGGGACTAAATTAATAAATAAATCATTTTAAAAGAAACTAAATAATTGATAAATAAACAATTGTATATACGTGCTTCTTCAAATGAATATATCTCTGTGGAAGTATACTTTACTGCAGTTTGTTTCTCAAGTTACCATGCTCAGGTGCTCGCTCTAAGAAGTGGGGCGATTTCGTTTTTCCCCTGTCTCAATTTTCCAACCTTTTTTTTTAAAAATCTTAGCTTCAGCTCTTGCCATTCTCCAATATGTAAAAACAGGAGTAAGGAGTTTCGTTTTGCAGAAGTGTATATACTATATAAGCAAAAATGGAGTCAATTATTTTTTTTTTCAAATAATTTTGCCAAGCTAGTAAGAATGTAAATAACCACAGTTGACCTATTCTTTAAATCGGGAACCACAAAATGTTGACTTTACCCTTTTAAATATGCACGTGCATATCATCTGAAAATTCTTGTCCAAGCCTGGCTTGGCCAAACCCATTCAACCACCAAGCAAGTGTATTGCACTTGCTTTGTGATTGATCATTTTTCTGGAAGTTACAACCAATCCCAAAGCAAGTGTATTACACTTGCCATGTAATTAGTTTGGGTTCGGCCAAACTCGATCTGGGTAAGAATTTCCCCTGATATCCTCCGGTTGGAATTTTTTTAATGAAAATTTGAATAGGCGGGCAAGTGCAAAGATTTTGACAATTTAAGGGGGCATTGTTGTTTTATTTCAAATCTAGGTGATTTATTGTAAACATTAAGAACTTTTGGGGGGTTAAATGTCAATTGTCCTTAAATTTATACAGTATTTACAAATTATATGTGTTGATTTGAGTCGCAAATAAATTCTACAAACTAATTGTCCTATATATTTTGCCTCATAATTCAATGAAATATTTAAGATTGAGATTTAGGTTGACAAGTACTATTAGTTGCACAATAAATATTTGATAAAAATGTACAGCATATAACTAAAAGGAAAGTCAATGGAAGTAATGATTTTTGCGACAAAATACATCGGCGTTTTTTTTCCTTCCCGTAAATTAAACAATTTCAATTTTCCTCCCCTACTTACAAGACAAACTCTTGAATACTTGAAAATCAAATAATTTGTTATTTAACTACGTACATTTTCTTTTATTCTCTTTGATTTGGGGAAATAAAATGGAAATATATCTAATTTGGATAGAGGGTCTTGATAATGGATCAATTAATCTTGACAAATCAAGCTCCTCAAATATTTGACTAATAAATAAATAGTCCTATATCTATATGTGAACGTATTGGCGCTTTCCCTGTACGTACTAGTACTAACATTTCAATCGTACGTACTATACTAATTTCAGTACAATTATTTTTTACGTAATTTCCCCCCTAAATATGTAGTACAATATAGTAGTACATGTACAAACAAACCAGTTATACGATTACGGACCCGTTCATTATAAATATGTCCATCCATCATTTTCTCACATCGATCTCATTCTCTTTTATTTACATTTCATGTTGTTTCCTGCACGGCTTCACAAGATCTAACAAACTACAAAGCCAATATAATGTATGTAGTACTCCATTCGAATGATCGATTTTTCCCAACTATTTCTCCTCTAACTAGATCTTTGATAATTTTATAAGAAAGTTAAATTTAATTATATATATATATATATATATATATATATATATTCTCGATTAATTTGTATTTGCAGAAGAAGATTTAAATGAACATGCAACGGTGGCTCTTGGATTTTGTGTGTTGAAGATTTGGCTATCTAATTGGAGTACGTACTTGAAACTTGGACTGACCTAATCACAACTAAAGGTACAAAATATATTTTAATACTACTTATAAGTTATTAGCCGAATCTCTGAAATTAAAGTTTGTTGATAAATTAATTTCTTCTGGTTACAAATTATTAGTACTATTAACTTAGAATATTACTCAAACATCATATGATATTCGAATTCATGTCTTGATCTCTAGGTCATGGGGCTACAGTTGCGCCATCATACTAGACCTCCTTATTCACATCAATAAAAAATGAATTAAATACTATAGAATCCCTTTTATATATATTCCTTGAAACAAATTGAAAATTATTTTGATCTACTGTAATATTTGAAGATGTTTGAATATCTAAAATGAATTAAACACTTGGGCACTGTTCACATATGAAAATCAACAAATAAAAAACAAAGTTAGCCTTTTAGCAATTTCTCTTCTATAAAATCAGTTACATTAAGAATAATTTTTGATAACTTCACTTATTATAAAAATATTTTTAATAAATAATTCAATATTTACACCAAACTCATGGATCAAAATTTAGAAATTTTAATTTTACAGACAATTGCATCTTTTAATTTTGTTTTTGAACTACTAGTACTTTGTGATTATGAACTTTATTGATTTAATTCTATATTATTTTTTGATTCTTATGAAATATGATCAGTATTTTGGTTATAATTTATAGATTTCACCTTCGATATTCCTATGTCTCTTCATTGTTTAGTCTGTAATGCAATTATTTTTTCAATAATTAACAAGCAATTTATCTTCTTTTAGTTTACAACAAGATTTGAAAAGGGCATTAATGCATTATATATTATTAAATGTTTGCATTCACTTTGCACTTCTAGTTCAAGTTAGATTGTGCTTTACAAATAAGAACATGATTTTACTGGATTTATTTTAACGATAAGTGTGTTTCCTGATTTTTATAATTTTATCTAACGTTTTTGCAACATTTTCAGTTTTTAGATACCAATACTCACCTACAAAACAAAACTTTGATCCATGACCAAATTCAACATTTGTTTCCTCAAAGTCAAATGGCATGCTCCTTTTACGTTTCAATTTCATTTCTATTCTATTTAATAATAGGCTGCATTGCTAGAAATAATTAACTCATGAATAGATAATGACACAAATATGATTTGAATAATATTAAAAGCTCATCCTCAGGACAATTTTATATGTTTACCTGTATAAATTGAAGCAAACTAGGGGGGAAAGACCTTTTATATTCCAATTCATAATTATCAACATTATTTTTCTTTAACCTTAAAAGGTTAACAGTACTTCATAAAAAAATAAAAATAAAAAGGTTAACTTATACTTAAGTAATTAATTTAAGCAGCATAAGCAGCTATCTTCATTCCAAAGTCACAATGGCTGGGAATTCCACATATGAAGTAATTGGGTCCTTTGCGTAGTTTTATCTTATCATTTCCTGAAGTGTATGGCTTTGCATTTGCTGGAACGGTACACGTGTCGTAACTTGATTTGTCCACTACAACAACATTGTGTAAACCTACTATATAACTAAACACTGCAAAATTCGGGAAGTTACACCAACAAAAATCAGTCAATATCTTTAAAATAGTTTGAACAAAAGGTGGTAAAAGGTATGTTGATTAAAATGGGATCATGGTTCATATTTCAAAATTTCGCTTATATAGAATAAGTTTCAATCAGTTAATTACAAATCCTTTTAATAAATTTTTGAAAACTTTTAAAAAATAATATATATATATATATATATATATATATATATATTTGTAATTAATCACTAAAAGAAAGAGAGAGTTGAAGCCAAATAAAAAGTTTCAAAAATACTCAATATTTTTATTTTCCTTAATTCAAGAACAAATCCTTTGGTTGAATTTAGATGATCAATGGATCGGACAATTGTTTATAAATTAGTTTATTACCAATTTGTTGGATTAAAACCGAATAAGTGGATTTTGTATTTGGATCTCAGAATCCGATTGTCGAAAATTGTGGTTCGATAGATCCAATCTTTTCTTTTAAAAAAAAAGTATAGCATTGGTTTAAATCTATATGTGAACTTATTAAATACAAAACTTTTAATTAGATAAAAATCCTTTAATTTATTTTTGTTGTGAATTTTAAGCAATAATAATAATAATAATAATAATATGTATGATGAAAGTGAATTTGGATCGGACATACCAAGAGTGTCGCCTGCTTTAAATCTCTTGCCGTTTTCCCATCCCGCTACGTCATAGTCCCAGCCGTTTGAGTCCCCAACATTGTAAGTTGCTGCGTGGCCCAAACTGGTATGAAGCACAAGGCCCAACACCATTACTGCAACTGTTGTAAGAAAATTTGCATTTCCCTTCTCTCCAGACATTATTATTATTATTATTATTCTTACGAAAATCAAATAGTATTATATATTCTTATTTCTAAATTTAAAACTTCACTCAATGTTTAAGATTTACAAATATAAAAGCAACACCTGTGAAGAGACTCCAAACTAAATGGTCTTTATATAGTCCATTACTTGTAATCCAATTTCTGATAAATTATTTAAAAGATCCTTGCCATAATTATCCTTCCATATATACATTATTTATTATTTAATTGGTAATCAATTCTCATGATTTACCTAATATATGAACACATTTATCTATTTGTAATTCTATGGAATGTGTACAAATGACTGTTACTTAAAATACTTCTATTATGCCTCTCAAAAAAAGAAAAAAAAACAAAGAATTGAAATATGCGTAAATTTCCATAGAAGACACGATTTTTTCTTTTTATATTTTTATTAATCGAAATGAAATGAAAACAATTTTGACTATCATTTGGGTAGTCACCCTCACCCCCTATTAGGGCAAACCCAACGCTAGGGGTTAGGAGTCGAGTTTCGGAGCTCCCCAGCTGTCCCTGTCCCTACCCCTTGCTTATCCAAATCCAACCATGGGGCTTCCCACTTTATTTAATCTCAATTTAATTCTTCCCCACTCTCACCTTTATAATAATTATATAATAACAATACTAATAATAATAATACTATTACTACTAATAATAACAAATATAATAATTTTAATAGTAATAATAATAATAAAAAACATTCATTAAATTGCCGGAGTACAACACGAAAATACATCATCGAATTAAAAAAAGTCCTACCACTCAACAAAGGAAAATAAAATAAAATACAAGAACACACATCATCGACAATAGGATATGACAATATTTTAATTAATTAAGATCAAAATCAGCTCTTCCTTCACTCGACGAACCTCCAGATGAACATGAAAATAAGTGTTTTGTAAGCCATTTTTTTTTTAATTTCTTTCCTTATACCCTTCCAATTAGCCTTCGTATATGGAGTGTACGAAGAACAATCCATGGACATAATTCGATATTCATTAGCGATTTGGTCGTCGATTCTTTTAGCTTCATTTTCTCGTTCTTTTTTTCGTCGTCAATTGATTTTTGTTGGAGATTGTCCTCATGCCTTTTTTGGTGTTATTTTGTTTAAGTATTTTTTCAAATTAATTCGTATTTTGTTTATGTGTTATTTTGCTTAAGTATTTTTTCATTTGTTTGTTTTTATTTTGTTTAATTGTTTTCTTGCTTAAGTGTAAGGGTGGGCGTTGGGTTCGGGTAACCCAAACCTGACCCGTCCCATTTTTAAAATACCCGAACGGGATGAGTATTTTTTGGGTTTGGGTACCCGAACTTGAATACGTGTATTTTATTACGGAAATATGAGACGGGTTTGGGATTGGTCTCTCCAACCCCAAATACCCGAACCCGCCTATATAATATTATTATTATATAATTTATACACTTTACTTTAATTAACATTATATAATAAATGAACTTTCTAACTTTACCCTAATATTCCTTTTAAATCTTACATTAGTTATTAGTAATTAATATTATGGGTCGTTGTATGATTTTAGATTTTTAGTTGTTTAAAAATTTATAACTATTGTGTAATTTAAGTGTTGGCTTGGATAAATTATTTTGGTATCAATTATAAATAGTATTTGGATTGAATTTTTCTTATTGAGATTCGATGTGGGTCGTTTTTTATCATTTGCTCATTATATAATTTCACTTTTTGATCGTATTTGGATATATGTGAAATAGTCATTATGATGAATTAATGATATGTTTTATGTAATAATGAGTTAAAAGTGATACAATTTAGCAAAAGGAAAATAACGAAATATAATTACGTAATATTGTAATATAATTACGTAATATTATAATATTATTTTGTTAGGTGGATGAAAATTGATGAATAAAAATAATATGGGACCCGTAATCCCGTCCCGCAATAATCCGGGTAATTATTACGGGGCGGGTTTAGGATGAAAAGTGTCAATCTCGAAATTTATTATACCCATATCTCTAGTCCCGAACCCGTCCCAAACCCAACTCGTGCCCACCCCTACTTTTTTTTTTTTTTTTTTTGAGAGAAATCCAGAATTTATATTGAAATCAAATCAGAGTTTACAATTAATGAAACAGAATCAGGAAGAGCAATATTATTATCAAGGTGTTCAAGAGCTAGTTTCGCCAAAGCGTGGGCTGCTGAGTTTCCAATTCTGTTAGTGTGTCCCAAACCCAACTCGTGCCCACCCCTACTTAAGTGTATGTTTTATATACATTCGCAGCATGCATTGGTGTCAATTTTGTAGATCAATTAGTTTTATATATGTAAATTGTATTTTTTTTTTAAATTTTTTCTACTTGAGTTGAAATAGTATAAATTAAAGCCATAAAAATTAGATAATGCCTACTTTATTTTTATTACGCTTAACGAATGGAAATAGTTATGAAATTCTTAAAAAATATGATAGAGCAACTTAATTGAATAAAATAAACTCGATAAATCATGATAATCCGAAAATACAATCTGAATTATTATGACAGTATATAGCTCATCCTAATTTTTGGAATTGATTAATTAAACTAAGCAGCATTAATAGCTATCTTCATTCCAGCTTGACAGTGGCCGGGAATTCCACAGATGAAGTAAGTGAGCCCTTTTCCCAGCGTTACTTGATCATTCCCCGAAGTGAATGTCTTTGCATTTGCTGGTACACTGCACGAATCGTAGCTTGACTTATTCACAACCACCACATTGTGTGCGCTTGAGCTGTACTTGAAAACTGCAAATTCAAAGAATAAATATATAAATAAATATTTCAATTTATTTCTTGTAGCTAGAATCATTATTTGATTTTTCAAATTAAATTCAAATAAATAATATAGTCATTATCATTAGATTCCGAATACATACCAAGAATATCGCCTGTTCGAAAACTCTTGCTGTTTTCCCAGCCAGCTACTTTAAAGGCCCAGCCCGTTGAATCTCCAACTGTGTAAGTTGCGCCATGGGTCAAGTTACTATGAACAACCATAAGGCCCAAAACCATTATCGTAACAAAAATTGCATTTCCCTTCTCTCCTGACATCTTTTTCTCTTTCTATATATACTTAAAAATTCACTCTAAACAACTCTTCGGGAAACACTCAAAACCAGATGGTCCTTATATAGTTGTACATTTAAATCCAGACTTTGTGGATGGATATCTTAAAATTTTAGGTTCAGATATATTACAACCGAGCGAATAAGATTCTAATAATCTTTGATATCTTATTTTGACTTTATTACTTTGAATTCGTTTTGTCTTTCCTTCCTTTAATTTCTGGTAAATAGAAAGATTTCATTTATTATTATGCATTAAAGTTAGGAAACTGAGGGCCCATTTGGATGGATGAATTTGAAATGGAGCGGGATTTGAAATGAATGGATTTGAGATTCCAATGATTTGAAATCCATTCATTTGCAATCTCTTGTTTGGATAAATTTTTATACAAAGGATTTCAAATCCATTCATTTGAAACCCATTGTTTGGTATATCATTTGCGTTATTTGAAATTCTCAATCTTGCCTTATAATTTGCTCTATGAGTTAATTCTTGTTGTTGATATCGTGATAAAATTGCATAAATCGAGTTGGGGCAACATTATAATTTTTGAAAATTGAGGGACCAAAATTACAAATTCGAATTTCATAAAATCTGGGGCTGAATTGAAAATCTTAATTTTCTGAAAATTCTGGATTAAATTGGAACTCTGGGTTTTTCAAAAATTTGGGGTCAAATGGCAACTTTTTAAAATTAAGGGACCAAAAGTGCAAAATTGGATTTTTGAAAATCAGGTGCCGAATTGAAAATTTTAATCTTCTGAAAATTATGGATAGAATTGCAGTTCTGGGTTTTTGAAAATATGGGGTCATAATGCAATATCTGAAAATTGAGGGACCAAAAGTAAAATTTGGATTTCTGAAAATCAGGGGCCAAATTGAAAATTTTAATCTTCCAAAATTAATTGAATTGTAATTCTGGATTTTTCAAAAATTTAGGGTCAAATTATAATTTCTAAAAATTGAGGGACCAAAAGTGTAAATTCGGATTTCTGAAAATATGGGCCGAATTGAATTTTTTTAATTTTTTTGAGAATTCTGAACTGAATCGCAATTCTTGGTTTTTTAAAAATTTGGGGTCATATTGTAATTTTCAAAAATTGAGGGACCAAAATTGAATTCTTGGTCTTAAAAGAACATTAATTTTACATTGAAATCCTAAAAAGTTCTGAAAAAAGAAAATTAAGAGGTAAAAGTAAATTCCCAAAATGTTAAAGATGTAGTGGCATCTCAAACTCAGGCTTACAAATAATTTCAAGATAGATTTATATGTCACTTTAGAGAAGAAAAAAAATACCACAATACATGTCACTTTATAATTTCAAGATAGATTTAAATGCTAATTTGACATTTTTACCCTTCTTTAATCCTAAATACTATACTTAGGGTGAGTTTGGCCTAGCGGTTGAAGCTCATAAAATTACTTTTAGATCTCTATTGTGATTTTTGAAGTGTTTGGCCCAGATTATAAAAATTGCTTTTGCTCAATCGTGATTTTCATGGTGTTTGGCCCCCGAGATCATAATTGCTTTTGGGATCTCGAGAAGCAAAAAATCAACTTATTTTAGAAGCTGCTAAAGTGTTACTTTTGCAAAAGCTATTATACAAAAGCAATTATTCTATAATTAATTTTTATTATAATCAATTATTACCAAAATCAATTTTAGTAAAATTAATTCTCCTATAATTGATTTTCGAATCGCTAGGCCAAACTCACCCTTAATATCTCCCAATTTTCAAAATAAATAACCATGCATTTATTAAGGGCAATTTTGTCCAACTATCCTTTTAATTTTCCTAAAATATAGAGCATTAAATAATTTCTTAATCCTTGTGAAACAACCTTAAACGACATCTAAAATGGAACGGATGGAATAGTGTGTAAAATTTAATAACATGATTAGTTTTAGTTTTGAAAATTAAAATTTGTGAGCGATCCTAAAATATGTATACAAATATGGAAAATTTAATTTTTGAACTTTAATTTAATTTAATCACATTGTTAGTTTAATTTTTAATCTTAATTTTGTCTACATTACAACAACGAGTATAAAGATTAAAAAAATAACTTAAATTGTATACGATCTAATTTAACAAAATTATATTCAAACGGTTGTATTCATATTTAAACATCTAAATAAACACGATCATTATTGCGGATATTATTATTATTGTGTACCAAAAAATAAATTATTATTTTTATTATTATTATTACTCCCTCCTTTTTTTTTTATTTGTCGTTTTGAAGGATTGCACACGAATTAAGGAATGTCATAAATAGCTATTTTTTCGAAGCAAAAATTTCAAAATACCCTTTTAATCAAATAATTTTAGCATTAATTTACATTAATGACAAGTATTAGTAAGAAGGGTATAATTGATAAAAGAACATTAATTTTACATTGAAATCCTAAAATGACTAGATAAAAAAAAAATCCTAAAACGACAAATAAAAATAAACAATTTTTTTTGTCAAAGCGACAAATAAAAAAACGGAGGGAGTATAGTGGAGGAGAGTCTGAATTAGAATTAATTGGTGGGGGAAGCTCTCACGATAGAAGGGGAGGGGGACGGGGAAGTTTGAAGCTTGTCGGTTGGAGATGCCTAAGCCATTGTTTCATTAATACTCCAGTACAAAAAAATATTAAAAAAAAAATTAGAAGCTCACGCGGTTTGATTTTCAAAACTTTTAATATCAATCTGTAAACTCATTAGTGAATTACGTCTAGCACTGAAATCACATCAAACTATCCGAACTTAACTCAAGCTTATGTAACAAAAGCTCGTTCAAGCTCAATTTGACATACATATCAAACAAGTTGAACAATATTATTTTTATAAGCTTGGTCTAGCGCAACTAGATAGTTTAAGTACATGACTCGAGCTAGTTTGACAAAACTCGTTCGAACTTGATTTGTTTAACATTCAAAATACGCTCAAACACTATTTCTAAACTCAATATTAAATTCAAATTAAAATTGGACGGATATATTCTGACAAAACTTGACTAATCTATATTTACAACATTTGAAAAATATGAAACTAGACTGTATAAACCTACGTGTAAATTATTTTATCCTACTTTTATTATAATTTACTATAATTACTAAGAATTATGCCGATTAATTAATTCCCATGTAGCAAAGAAGGGATAGCAACCCAAACCACTGAAACTTTATTAGATCTCCTTATTTAATTTATACTATTACATCTCTCAAGATGAAGTAATCATAGTACTAGTAGAGATCAAAATTAAACACTAATCTTGTAAGAAATCAAATCAAATCATGTTGCCGTGATAGCTATTTTCATTCCAGATTCGCAGTGCCCTGGAAAATTGCATATGAAGAAATTTTGTCCCTTGGCTAGTTTGATCTGATCTTTTCCGGTCTGATACATTGTGGATCCACCAGGAGTGGAACAACCATCGTACCCGGCTTTGTTCACCTTCACCACATTGTGAATTCCAGAGTTATAGTTGAACACTGCAACATTTTTAACAAAAATAAGCATCATCACACGTACGCACGCATATAAGTTCGTATAAGATCGAGATCTATTATGGATCCATGATCCATGGTTAGACTATATTATTTTGCAAGTACAATAAATGTTTTCTCCAAATTAGTCAATATGTGAGAAATGATGATGATAAATATTAAATAAAATGAATTTTCAGTAAATTTATTTCTTTTTTAAATGCAAAAATGGTTAAAAAAGTTGCACATAACATTTTCCCATATCTTAAAATGAGAGACTGGTGAAGAAAAAATATATGGTTACTAATTGGTGTTCTTTCGGGTAGATAAAGATTGAAGAATACATTATTTAATTTAGTCATTACAATATAATCCTTAACACTAATAACCAAAACTATTTATATCACTTTGAACTTTTTAACTACGACCTATTTTGGAAGCCCTCCGACCCTCTATAAATCGAAAGTTAATTTTGTGCAATTTAACTTCTGTAATTACAAACCAGTGGTAGTCGAGATCAGACACTTTTTTCTTTCTTTTTCTTTTTCTTTTTTGGGGGGTGGGGGTGAATGAACCTAATATGCATATCCTTCTTAAAACTAAAATATATTCTTTCATATAAAGTAATTATTTGACACGATTAATTTTCAAACACTATTTCAATAAGATATCAAAAAGTTAAAACATTTATAACTCTTAGATAAAATTCAGTAAAAAAAAAAAGGAACATGCATTATAAACTTACAGAGTGTGTCACCGGCTCTAAAGCGTTTGCCGTTGGGCCAAGCAACCATGTTGAAGGCCCAACCACCGCCGTCTCCCACCTTGAAAGTGGCGGCTTGAACCACTCCACAATGGAAAACAACCACCACCAGCATGACCATAGCAACAAGTAGTGCACTGCCTCTTCCCTGAGCCATTCTCTCTTTTTTTCTTCTAAATAAAAGTTACACAGTGCCAATCTTATGAGACAACTTTGTGTGTTTGGGAATAATGCAACTGCAAATGAAGTACCATTTATTGAAATAGAAATTATCATGTTGGGGTCTGTAGGGACCAGAGAGTTGTGAGTGAGGGCCTGCTTCTGGGAGAAAAAAAGTGGCAAGTGGTTTGCATGCGCAGACATTGAAGACATGTTTTCTAATGATTTGAGTTGAGTTAAATTATAAACAAGCTTCAATCGAATTAAATACCCACACATATATGTGTTATATAAATTTGAGTAATTTGATATTTATGGGATATCTTAAATTAAATTTCAAATGTTGTAAAAATGGATTTTGTTCAAATTAAAATTATTATGGATAATGAATTAATGAGACGAACTTTTAAAAATTGAAATCATATGAGATTATTTCAATTTTCAACTCATTTTTTCATTTTCTGTTTATCGTCATTTTTTTGGATCAATGGGTGATTGACCTAATGAAATATACTAGTTTCCCCAATCAGGTGAATCCACATTCAAAAGGAATCAAAATAGGTCAAAAACCTAAATTTCCATTAAAAAAACTAAAAAGTATAAAAGAGTTTTTGGATCCGCAGTGATGTTTGAAAAGTTATGGGGTTGTGCAGATTGTCATCACAAAAGGGGGCCATGTGTCATGATGCAATAAATTTTGAGCTAACCAACCCACTATCTCTATGAAGGACAATCATGTTCATTCATCATATTAGCTTTGAGGATTCATTTTGGGATTTTGTAGGGCTATATATATATATATATATATATAATTCAAGTTCAATTCTATAAAATGAAAAATGCATAGTTCATCTAAAAATATCAAACTATCAAAGATCAATTCAATAAAAATAGGTCCATTATCCTGGACTGGAGACGTCCAATAATTCGATAAACATGGTGGGTCCATTATCTAGGAAACATGGTGGTTAGAGCTACTCTTTTTCCTCCTTGTAATCGTTCAACTTTCGCAATTCAGTACTAATATACTACTCCTATGACCTATCTTATAGCTATATATGTCTTTTTTCATTTACTTGCAACCTTTTCATAGAAAGTAACAAACTCAGAAAGAATAATTAGACCCTACCGTAGAAACTCAGACAAGCTTTTTCGGTAAAAGATAGTTTGCGACACTTGCTTTGACGCCTGTAACAATCACGTGAGATTGGTTGACAAAGTATTATGCTGACAAATAAATATACTTTTAACGTTCTAAAAGAACAGTCCCTTACTGCAAAATGACATTGTTAGTTCTATCTTTACTCGTTTTTTACTCGTACAAAACGAAAGAAAAAGTTTAAAAAAAAAAAAAATGTAGTAGTAGGAGTATAATTTAGTGCGCGCACAATTCATTGGGGTATAATATAAGACAAACTTTTGTTTTCAATAAAAGACCAACTTCACGGGACTCAAAATATTTAAATATGTAATCAGTGCTCACTATATCAAATTATTGACTTTACACATTATCAATCTTTTTTTGGGTCTATCTGTTATGATTAAAAATATACCATAATCACAGGCCCTAAAAATGTCTCTTGAGAAAAGTTAAGACTAATCAAATCTTACCTTTAACTAACCTTCATCTCTTAATCCAAAACATGGAATTTTGGCACCTGCCTTTTGAAGCTAAAACTGAATTGGTTTTATGTGTTGCTCATTTTTCAATTATTACTATACACTCTCAATTTTACAGAAAATCAAGAAGGCTAAGGAATTTTTTTAAACTTTTTGGGCTTCTTCTTTCTTGTAATTTGTTAAAACCCACCTTATTTCAAAATAAAAACAGCATAAATACAGGACATGTACCATCAATCTGTAGCACTACCGCAGTTCATTTCTTCTTTAATTATCTGCACAGCTTTTGAAACTCCATCCTGGGAAATGAAAGAAAAAAAAGAGAGTTGCATCCTTTATTTTATGGTTTATGCACAATGACATTGTAAATGATCATAATTTATCTCTAAATTTTCATAAAATCGATAAATTCTTGAACACCATGAAATGCACCAATAGTCTACATGATAAGCACTACCTCAGTGGAAATTCTTTTAGCCATTTGTGATGCACGCAACTTCACTTTTGGAGCCAATGCACAATTTATTGCTCCAGCTAGCACATTTGCAGCTTTTTTTATCAAACACTCATCATCTTTATCAGGGAGCAAGCAGTTACTCTTTACTGGCTCTGGGGCAACCCCGAGCCAAAACATCCTCTCAGCCCAATAAAATTGATCCAGAATAAATGGACAGATAACCTATCATCAGACATCATTTAGTCGTGCACTTTTCTATTTCTCTAAAAGTGGAAGTTGATCATGCGTGCAGCTAAATATTAAGCACACATGTAACGTATCAATACACAATCAGAACAACAACAAAAGGATAAAAAAACCCGCAGACTGAGCTTTTCTGAAGTCAACGAATATTTAACAGACTAAATGGAATATAGCTTCGCTGCCTTGAGTTATAATCCATTATAGTAATTGAAAATTATCTCAGCTGGACACAAAATGTACTACTCCGAGAATTATTAATGAATAACTTATGAAAAGTAAATATCAGAAGTTTATAGCTGAAGGACAAAATAAACCTGAGGAATCCCTGCATGTAGAGCAGCAGCAGTGGATCCACTGAAATCACAATCACAAAGATAAAAACAATGTGTTATTCCAACAGAACATATGAGAGTTGAATGGGAAGTATAGGTTAGCCAAGAAACATCACCTTCCTCCGTGATGGATAGCAGCGGCACATTTTGGAAATAGCCAATTGTATGGAACAGCACTGTTCATATGTAAAAAATTGGATTTCAGTCTGATGAAACATCTCGAGTCTAGACAAAACTACAAAGGAAAAGTGATATGAAACAAACTTTACACTAAATGGATCAAATTAGAATCTTCTCGGTGAAGGTAACAAAAGATCCACAAATAGATTCACAAACAGCAACCAAAGTTTGCGTTTCAAGGGAGAGCTGGATCCTTATATATTAATACTATGCAAGTATATTTCTGAGAAATTCACACATACTCACCCAGAAAAGCATAAGAGTTGGGTGCCAAAGAGGTAGGTCTGATCCTCATTAGATTGCATTTGTTCTGAAGCTGAACATGTTGTCTGGGCCAGGATTTTGATTGCAGCATCTAAAGGTTCATAGCCAGCCGAGAACAATAAAATTCTATGACTTGTGATGTCCAAAACATTTCGAAGGACCTGAAGGAATGCTTGAGGATTCCTCAAATAACCCATGCTGCAGATAGAGAACTTACTTAGAATGAAACAAATTAAGTCTTAATAAAAAGGACTAAACAAAATATTACAAAATCAAACCATCGAACATGTAAACTAAGCTACTAATGGAGTAATGAAGCCCTGCGATTGAAAAATACTAATATTAGCCCCTATCAAGCCATAAATTGCACTATCTTTGAATTGTGGGCTACTATGCAATTATTTGGCAAGCGTAACTATGAAACAAAGGAACACTCACGCATTAGTGGATGAATCCACTTTCATAAATGTCTTCCTTGCAAGTCAGTTAACTACTTTCGAGCTTATATATACATGAAGAGAAAGTTTATCACAATACAGTGACAGAAATTCTAGCTCATAAATTTTTTTCAATTAAGATATGTCAATTCTTCAAAGAAAGAACATGCAACACATTTTGCTATAAATTACTAAAACACACAAATACAATTAGCCGGACGAAACCACATAAGAGAATTCTCTAAATAAGTTCTGCATTTAAATGACAAATTAAGAAACACAGTTCAACCTCTAAATATAGACTCGCCTACCAACAGAACTCAGACTTATGAAAACAGGTTGCTCTATTGAAGAATCCAAGAAACTTTTTAACTTTGCATGACTTGAACACAACTCATCTTCGACATTCAATTCTCTCAAAGAAATCAAAGATGCCATGTGTGCACATCTGTTGCAAGAGAATTGCCATTCAACAGGGAGAAACCAAAAGCCAGAAACCCGAACTCTTGATGGCCAGTAACCTATATTAGAGCAAAAGTACATGCAGTGAAGAACCATAATAGAACCGACTTAAATATAAATATACAAGATCTTAATGAAATACTATCTGCTAATTAAGTACGTTATATAATGATAAACATGATATGGGAGGTCAGACTAATGGAAGAGACAGATATAACTATATAAGACTGACAAGCCTCAGACTTTGCGCTTTCATCGTGATTGGGAACACTCGTCTGTTATACCTAATATCTGTTACTTCTCTTTACTTTTCTCCGTGAACGGGGGTGAGCAGGGAGAGAGAAGAGGTTATGGCAGGCTGATGGGTCACCCGACCTGGCTATCATCATAACATGAGATAGACGAAAACTTTACTGATCAGTCTGATCTCACATAATCTAAACTAGTTCCATAGATTTATCCATGGAAAAGTTATTTATTTTTCCAAAATCTTTAGTTCACAAAACATGCCAAAGAAACTCGAGCTTAGATTTCATATCAAAGTCATATAAAATATCTTAGAATTCAACCAAATCATCAATTTGAGAAACAAACTAGAATAGCTAATCAGCATACCATAACCACACATGTCTTAGCAACTGATGGTATCATATTCTTTTCAAATTTTTTGTAGTCAAAAGTTGACAGTCAGGAAAAAGGAAATGTGTTTGGAAGTACAAACAACAAGCCCAGCAAGCATGCGTTGACCACAAAATATGTTGCATAAAAAAATTAATTTAATTCCTAAACAACGTAGTTTCTATCTGAACAGCATTGATGAGAGGTAGAGTGCAGGAGTATTTATTAATTCCTTTCCTTCAGCTGCTTTCACAAAAAGTTGATCATATAAAGGGTGTAAACATCTCTTATGAAGAACACGGTGTTTTCCTCCTCTCAATCATTATTCAATGCTTGCTACTTTTTGCTTGAATGATATACCATAATAAACCATTTATGGGAAACAAAAACTATTGATGCAGAGCAGACTCGGGAGAAATAAAATGTACATAGACAACACCAGTAAGGAACATGATTCTCAAAGATAACGACGTTGCAATTTTTATTGTGTGGAATTAACAATTAAAAAAAAAAAAATTACAAAATTACCAGGGCACTCAACTACTTCTTCGCTAAATCCATACCTGCAGTATCAAGCAAGTAAACAATAAATAATTGATGAAACAAGTTCACAGCTAGTAACTACACAACTATAGCAATGACGAACATGAAACAAAAGAGTTAGTTAGTGTGAATAATAGACAAAGGGAAAAAGGATTCAAATATGGCAGATTACCAGTTAGCAATTAACTCTATGAAGCAACATTGCTACTTAACTAGTTAACTTGTATTTTATAAAAAGCATGTTATGGCAGTCACTCACAGAGGAAAAAGCGTTATCACCAGGTGAACAGATATAAAAGAAGACCAAAATAATACAGTTTTGATGAATATTTTATATTTTTGGGGAAAAACATAGCAAACAGATTAGATGTCCTCTAAATTACCATACCCGTTGACTACTAGATATGATTAGAAAGTTTTCTCATAAATCAAATTTTCTTAGGAATGTATTCTTACAGTAGCAGAGGAGACGAAGTTCTATCATGCCATGTTGGAAGGTCGGTTACTGGATCCTGAATTTTATTTAGAACAGTGCATGAGGAAAATAAGGAAGATATTAGTAAATAAGCATTTACATTCTTATTTCAATTAAAGAAATAACTTCTGCAAGAACTTCAATTGGTTGTAATAACAACCGTAAAAGGCCAGAAACTCAGCTGCAGGTCATGGCTTCTCCACGTTCCCCAATCTTCAGTGAAAAGTGGCCACATCCAATGGATAACATCTTCCCACCCAATCTATAAATGAAATGTAATTAAGTAGAAAGTAGAAACCTAATTAAATGAATATAAATTATCCCCCTCTCCACACCAACACTCAAACCCCAGAAATAATTAGATAACAAAAGCCAATGGGGTGGGCTCAAGAGCTGAAGCTACTCGTATAATTTATTCACCCTAAGACTACCTTATAATATTGACTATGATGAAAACCAAAGAACAATGCAAGAGCTAGAACAAATCAAATTTGCAAGTAATGAAACTCAAAAAATTAAATTTATCAACTGATACATGATTAAGATATTGTAATGAGAAATATATAGGAACGCATACCTTATCAGTCGGGGCTTCTCGGAGATACTGATATAAAAGAGGAAGTTCTTTCTTGAATTGCCGTTCGAAAGAAGAGGGCGCACTGAATTGCATGAAAAGAAAATCAGGATTTTTCTCTTCAATGTTAGGGAGCATCATTAGTGAAGTGCAGAAACCGTATCTCAAGACATATCTGAGTATCACACAGCCAAAAAAAATAAAAATAAAATAGAAGATGATGTTTTCTTGTCCTTGCATGTGGAGGACTAGAGCATGCATCTCTCTGCAACCAAATGCATGTGTGCAAGAGAGGAGACAGACGCAGGAACAGAGAGACAGGAGAGAGGAAGGTGGGAGATAAGGGAGCAAAATCAATAATACTCTGCATCAGCAAACTATACTGTACATCGGTTAGTAAAGATATCTATATTGAAGTCATATACTACATAATTGGATCAATTGATTGGATAACAAGGACTTTGTATGGATTTAAGTTATGTCTTCAGATGTCAAGTGGATTATATATGAGACTAAAACACATTACAATAGGCTTAAGGCCGGGCTTAAAATTCCGACAATAACTTGACCTCCAAAAGAACTAAACCATAGTTTGAGAACTTGATTGAATATGTTGCTAGTTAATGAGTAATAAGGATAACCACAGCCCATGGTTACAAGTAAATAAAGTTGGCCAATGTAAAATTTAACAAACAATGAAACAAACTTACCTGTATGGAACAACATAAGGGGCAGCTATGATGCAAGGAACATGAAAGAGTTCTGCAAGACTCCAACCTTCCTAAACATTAGTCAAATATAACTTAATATGAGGCACACTACGGTACAGCTGCATTATAATTCAAATTGACTCTTTACTTATCTGAAAATAATTTTTTCTTGGACTATTTTTCTAGGTGATACTGTTTGAAAATATGCTAGCTCAAATAATAGCAACCATATAGGTTTCCGAGTGCCAATTAATTTCAAAGTTCAACAAGCTGAATAATGTCACATATTTAACTTCTTGACAATTATGAATTTCAGTGACTACAAATCAAGCCTTTTCCAATATGGCTATGAGCCATGCATGTAAAAAATTATTTGCACAGGCCAATATGGTCACTTGCCTTCCATGCCTGATTATCGACAAAGACCAATCTAAATTGATATGTACGGAAAGTAGTTAGGTCATAAGACTGAAGCAGGTCATCCAGCCAATTACTTGTCAGCTTTCCCATTCATCATTTTGAAAGACCAACAAAATCCAAGAGAGCATCAAACAGAGTAAACAATTTTGCTAAGAGGTTACCACTTACCAGTGCAAAGAAATTTATAATGAAAAGATCACCATCCATGATCGGGCGTGCTCCATATATCCGATCAACAATGGAAACACATTCCTGTCTGTGTTTTCTTGTGATTTCTTTCTTCTGCAGAGGAAAGGGCACCTCGACGGAGCCTAGTAAAATTAAAGTAGTTTTAGAGGATAAAACTTATGAAACATGCTGACCTCAGGAAAGGATATTCACCTATGTATTGGCCATAAACGCAGACCACTCTACCGTAAGAGGGAATACTTGAGAATATAGGGTCCACATGAGTCATTGTTGGCTAGGTTCGCTTGATTTTGGTTTCGAATAATAGATTTGAGTGGTTTTAGTGAAAACTTTGATACACATTTCCATTGAGTTTGGATGTTAGGTCTTGTGAGTTTTAAAAATTTGAGATATGATTTGGGTTGAGTTTGGATGTTGGGGTTTGGTATGTGTTAAATCGGTGACTTTTATAGTGAAAAATTAGGTGGCAGGTGTCAAGTCTATGGTTTGATAGGTTTAGGGTTATTAGGTTTGCATAAAGAAGTTGAAACTGGCTTGGGCTTGACTTTGGATGAGACTAGATACAAATGGGGTCTGGCCCCATTTCAACGGGGTGAAACTTGAGGCAATCCATATGGACCAATCGTGTTTCTAATTAAGAATAGCAAGCTTGCTTGCTACAAATTAAAAGCTTACAGCTCTATAAAAGATCAATAGCTTTTATAAATAATAAACAGCAAACTTGCTTATTTTGATTTAATAATGAAATAAGCATGTAAAACCTGCAGCATCAGCATCTTGATAAGAAGACAAAACAGGTGGTGATGAAACTGGATAATACACAACTCCGTTTGCTCCCAGATGACCTTTTAGGTTCTAAAAGCAGAGTAAAAAAGAACTATTATGATGAATATAGAATACAGCTGTCAAAGTCATACAACTTCAGTTGAACTTTAAAAGATAAAATAAGGGAATGATTCTTGCATCACTACCTTTAAATGAATTGCAGTCAGACTCAGACTGCTAAACCTATTGCTAATTTTGCTATAACAGTAATTGCTTCAAAGATGCCACAAGAATTCATTTTAAGGGACATTTACTCCCTGCACATTATGTATTGTAATCTTTTCAACATAACTACATGAATTTGCTTTTGGCAGCATGCCATCAAGTACTTAGAATTCCTTCAAGAATTAAAGAACTAACAAATAAAAATTGGATAATTGGAATCTCACCGAACAAAATCAAAATTTAATCCCCAAAGTCTCAATTCTATGTCCTCATATATAGCAACAGTTCCTAAATTACAATTTTTTCAGCATGGAATTGAGGCAATATCCTTTAAATTTGGATCCTTGTATCCGTTTCACTGGGCTAGCTGCGAAGTCGTCATTCTTTACATCCTCTGCTACTTGACATATTGCATTCCATATTGGACTATACTTCTTATTAATCTGACTAAGCTTTACTGTTTTCAATTCGAATGGGGATACTGCAGATTCCACCATCAGTTTTTACTTCGCAAATGACTTTCTTGTCTTCTTTGAGGCAGAAATATATTCATAATGTAATTTACCATAGACTCCAAAGACTATCGCATATTAACTATTGAATATATAGCTTCGTTCATTGATAGCTAGAAGATAAAAGGTTTTTGTAACTATCCCAAGCATCAAATAAATAACAGCGCATTTAACAACAGGATACTTTGATTTCCTAAATTTGAACCACATTATAAATCATTTTAAAATAGCAAAAGGTAATAATTATCGGACTATAACTACAGGCACCTTACCTCGTGGGCTGAATGAGTTACAAATGCAACCTCATACTGCGGCTGATCCGACGCCAACGTTGCAGCTATTGCCTACATTAAAAACATAAACCATACGCTACTTGTGTAAGCTGTAAGCAGAAATGTCTACTTGAATATAAACAGAATAAAATAAATACGAAAACGAAAAGAGATCATTTACAGCGATGGGATAAACGTCTCCTTTTGTACCGAAGGCCATAAACACGGCGGTTGGTTTGGTGAGCATAGCTTCGGCCGCCATTACGGCGTCGTTCTTGTGATTTTAGAGGAGACTCCGGTGATCGCGTTTCCGAATGCATCAGCGAAAATGGGCTATATTACTCGAAACCGTACTAAAGCCCATATACAATGGGCTTATGATTTTGAGCTTTTAAACGCAACTATTATTTTATTTTAAGCTTCTTAACTAATATGGAGTGGATATTAATTTGAATTCGGTCGAGATGGTTGATATTTTCTTATGATTAATGATTTTGATGGGCCTGATTCGACTGATAAGTTTTGTAGTTCGAATATACGGAGCATATCTGAATTTATATTAATTTGATCATTAATTATTGAACCCCGATAATAAATAAATTAAAATTGCGTATGTATGCATAATATTTTATTGGTTTACCAAGACATGAGGAAGTATTTCACTATGATCTCATTTTAATGCATAATTTTATCTTACAAGATATAATAAGTTTGGTACATTAATATCAATATCATTGTTTTACGACGTAATATATTAAAGTATATGAAATAAGATCTTTTTTATATTGATGCTTAATGAATATAATTATGAAAATGTTTGAACAAGTGAACTAAGTTGAATGAACTTTGTGTAAAAAATAATAGTGGTGAAAATGAAGATTTTAATTAATTGGACTGCATAAATATATTTTATTTGTTATTTTTCTTTGTGCAAGTTACACCTTATTCAATTACATAGTGCATGTATATATATGTTCAAGAGATGTTGAAAATTCCAATCATTGCTGATTTAAGGATCTAATCAATATGTGACAAGTATACGAGACTAATAATAAAATAAAGATAATCTTTTATTCTCATAAATTTATTCTAGCTTTGTGTGTTACTTGGCGGCGGTATCCTTTAGTTCTTCAACATTGCCCTTCTTATCTGCATTTTGAGTCAATGAATTATATTGATTAATGCACATGTCGACACAGGCGTAAACATTATTATATTATATATATATATATATATATAATTTCATAAATTTGATGGAAATCATAATGTGCTGAAAATTAATTAAGTTGACCTTTAGTTGGAGGAGGATCAGAGTCTTCGGACGAGGAGGCTTCGTGAATAACGGAGCATAGGCCAATGGTTTTGATGGGTCTAGGGCTCTTATTATTATTCTGCTTAGATTTGAACTTAGTACAAAGCAAAAGATTTATGCTCCTTCGATCCTTACCTTTCTTGTTGCTACTATCCGTACTTTTATTAATGTCGTCGGAAGTAGACATGTCTGTAAAATATATATCACCCAAAGCCAAAAGACAAGGTGAAAACTCATAATGCATGTACTGTTGACACTATAATTTTAATTACTATAAGAAAAAGAAAAAAAAATTAACGAGAAAATTATATAATGAATTAATAATCAATTAACATGTCATATTTGACTAAACTAAAGTAATTTAACAATCCAAATATATTCGCCAAGCTATAATATTATTTGATCGATGCACAATATCTATTCTATTTTCCATTGTTTTAATCTTAGAACATAGCTTCTTACCTTTATGAGAGTAGAAGTCTCGTCGTAGGAATTCCTTGATTTTTGGTTATGCTAAGTTTATACTTTATATAATAATAACAAGGGTGTGGACGAAATATTTAGGTTTAAATGCGGTTTAATTACCAAGAATATTATCATTAGTTTTATTCGTGAAATATTTATTTATTAATCAAAGTTACCAATTATTTTGTATTATCGTCAAAACATGTGAATTTCAAATTTGCATCATTAATGATAATATTGTAGATATTAATCATCGAGAACTCGGTTACTAACATGGCAACATCTACTTGACATATAGGATTAATTGTAACTCATGAGTTCTGAGTTTTGGTAATATTTTGAAAATCTAATTTCGATGTTTTAAGATATTTATATTTATTTTAATCATCAAATTACTGGAATCGACAATTAATGCAAATTTATTTGATTTAATCATTTTGATTCTTTTTTTTTTTAATGAGAACAATTTAATATTCCTTTGATATTGCCATGGTTACTTAAAGCACCTGTACTGTATATTTCGTGTTATTTTCTAACCTATTCTTTTTAGAAGACCAACCTTTTAATGTTTTCTTTTAACATTAATTGTTTGTGTACGTAGCATATGCATGACAAATTGTGGTAATTAGATAGTTATAATTACCCTAAATTTATAATCTACTTTTTTTTTTTTCTTTCTCTCCCTGTAACCTCCTCTCCTCGTCATTCCAAAGATATGGATATTTGTTTGGTGGTGATTATTAATTATAGTGAGGGGATTTGGTTGCACTAAGCTAGAAAGTGTTTGGGTTGGAAAGATTAGGTGGTGAAAGATAGAAAACTTAGATTACATCTTTTTTATTTACTTATATTAAATAAAAACAGTCTTAATTCATGTAAATGTAATTCCTAAATTTTAATCAAAAGTGTTGGTTTAGTTTTCAAATTAAACTTAAGAAGATTAATTCATTTGTTGTAATATGATTCCACTGATCAATTTTATTGTGCTAATGACATCCCCGAAGAGCGGAGAATTTCTTAATATTAATTTAAATTAGTTGTAATTCTCGAACGCGAAAAAAAACCCAATGAATTCAAATGAATTGAACGATGAGCCATATGAGAGAACTCATCAAAACAAATAAATACTAGAAGTAATAAAAACAACAAAGAAATGAGTACATAAAGATTTAATTTTGTAAAAATAAGATTATAAAATTACACATAATAAAAAATGATTCCTTCTCCTGTCAAGTGTCAACCAATTATACAAAAATAATAATAAAAAACCAAAGGTAAAGTACTTTGTTCTGAAAGATATCGCCACAATTAATTTTATTAGTACCAAGTTCATCTAAATATAGTTAAAAAAAATCTCTGTTTTAAATAGATAAATAATCATGAGAATAGATTCTATAGGCTGCCATATGATGTGTTACAATTTCAATCATATGATGGAAAGTGTAAAAAAGAAAATATTAAAATGTCAATTGTTCCAAAACAATTTTAAAAGCTAGAATTAAAATGGTTGTACAAAGCTAGTACACATGGCAAGCAGCAACATTGCAGATGAGTGGTGGTTGGGTTTGCTTGTTTTTAGTTCATTGCTTTTATTTCTACCAAACCATTTGTTCTTGATGAATACAAATTGATGTACACGACGTTCATGTTTACTCGTTTCTGCGCCTATCTACATTAGCTTTTTTATCGTTCTATTCTTACATTTAGATTCTCTCTCCACGATATTCAAGTAATTTCAATTAATTTCTACCCATATCAAATTTTATTTTTCCATTATTGGCTTAATATATTCATTGGTTGTACGTGGATTATTAAGCTAGTTAGGGAATCTCATACTTATAATTTAGTCATCAATTTTTTTTTTTAATTTGTAATAATAAAACGGGGTCTAACATAGTATGATCACATTTAGACAAAAATATGAACATGTTTATGTGTTTGTTCCAACTTTTGTTTTATTTTATGTTCTCAGTAGTAAGAATTACGGAACTAATAATTACTAACAATTTTTTTTTATATCAGATAATTCAATGTGAAAAAAATTATCATGAGGAAATCTAATAATGTAACTATGTTAAATGTTAAGTCACATAAAAGAGCATCATAAAATTTTGAAAACCTCAAAGAAAAATAATATAAGCTAGAAAATAAGTTCCATGACAAAAGAAAGGTATTTTATATTTATTTGAAATAAAAACTGTATTTTAGGTAACACCAATCAAAAAGTTGTGCACCAATAAGTATTAATACTAGATTTATTTATTTAAATACAACTTAATATGATAAATTGATGATTGCAATTCGGTACTATCGTCAATTTCACAAAGAAAAAAGAGCATGTTGTTATTAATTTTTATGCTCAACACGACTCCTCAATTAAAAAAAAATGGCGGTAGTATCAAATTACAAGTATCAATCAATCAATCAAGTAATATCGAGTTAAAGTACATATTTAATATCATAAGTAAATGTTGTTACCAATTTTGTATTTCCATCAAATGTGAAATGGTCAAAGTGTGTATCGTCGTTATTTTTTTTGTACACCGCATGTTTTCTTGTTAAAAAACTTGATCTTAGTACTAATTTCACAATGATCAATCGATCTACATATAATATTGAGCTCGTATTTTTTTTCTTAATAAAAGAAAGTAATATCGTATGTTTAAGATCGCTTAACTAATTATACTCCATCCGCCTCATAGTTCTTTAATCCTAGTTAACAGTCAACAAAGGAAAAGAGATCATAATAAATAATTTAGTCAATTTATTTCAATAATAATTTAATAATATTTTATAAACACTACATATATTAATTTCTGGAATGTTAAAAACATCATAAGTGTAAATATTCAAAAATTGACTCTGCACTTATCTAACAGGGTAAAAACTTCGAGACAGGAATATAATTTAAAATTTACAATTTAGCCCATGTCCAAAAAAATCTTTTCAAGTCACTAACCATCTATGTACATAGAGTCATGATTATATTGCACCAAATAAAAAGAATGCAAAATTATACAAGTCAGCATAATTCAAGAAAGTAAATACGATTTATTGCTTCCTACTTTGTATTTTTGTCCTTTGTTCAACTAAAACTTTTAAAAAATCAACAAATGAAAGCACTCACTCTCATGTAGATTATTGAAATTCAATTTTTTATAATCTTCAATTCATCGACTGGCAAGAATCAGAAATCATGAGAAGACAGTGGCCTTGTTCCAAATGTGGATTTGCATGTGAGTTTTAATCAAATCAAATGAAATTTATTGCTAGTTAATTAGGATATATATCCGGGAAGCTTAGCATTCGAATGTCCTAGATCTAGCTCTATTTTTATAATCAGCAATCAAAATCTAGGTAGTTTATATGACTTAGTAAACTTGAGATGCTCATTTGTTGATTTTTTTTTAATTTCATTTATATGCCCTTTTTGATTTTGAACTTTTATTTATTTATTATAGGAAAACATGGTTTATGTGAAGCATTTGAGTATGTTTCATGTATGAGTGAGGCAATTGGCGTGTGTGTATGAGTTATCAATGGTTGCAAAAAAAAAAAAAAAAAAAAAAAGTTAACAATGCATGGTTGCCTTGATTTTATTTTATATGGTGAGAAGGGGAAAAAATTAGAACAAGAAATCATTGTATTCCAATTCACTTATAATACAATGATGCTCTTTGTTTTACTAATTCATTTTGGCCACATCTATAATTTTCCTTAAATTTGAATCTAGGGTTTGTAGTTTTTCATTACTAATAAACGATTTTTACTCATAAAATTTTATTAATCGGATATAGATTTATGTAATGTGTGTCTTTAACACTGTTTTAAAGTAAATCAATGAGTTATTCTTTTTTTTTTTTTTTTGATTAATAAATCAATACTTAAATGATCTTTACAATTTGTTATTTTGACTTTAATTATAATTAGTCTGTTTATCTACTAAAATATTGCACTTTGAGCCCTAAAGCCATTTATAAGTAATCTTAAATTATATGCAGTGAACCTCTTAAAATTGTTTAATATATATCTTTTTAAGAATATATATATATATATACAAGTATAACTTTTGGCTAGGTAGTTTTAACAATTGATCATGTTGACATTTTCCACCCCTCTAATAAATAAAGACAATTTTTAAGGGAGCTACAAATTAATGAAAAGATTATGAAGCAGAAGTGTGCATTCAATCTTTCTCATAATGTATATATATAATATAACTGCAGGCTCCTCAACTTGGAGAAGTGATCCTTCAATGCCAGTAATGTGTTATGCATGTGGCAGATTAAGGCAAAAGAAAGTTGTGGAAAATCTTCTTCCTGCTGCTGCAGGGAGATCCAGAGTACCGTACAATGGACCAAAAAAACCCTCTACCTCAAAGCCACATAAAAATCTTCCATTTGTTTTGTTTGGATCACAAAAATCAAAAGTTATTGTTGCTCATGATAATCTTCGCAGTTCACAAGATCACCAATTTTTCTCACTTAATTCACTCGCGGAGGATGACATGCCCAAAAAACATGAACATGGTATATCTCATTCTTGAATTGCGATTCAATAGCTTTCACATAGCTAGGTTGGTTATTTTATAATATTTACTTTGATTTGAAAATTAAAAGATGTACACAAGCGTACCCGTCATTAATATTTGAGTAATAATACAACATTCATTTAGCCGAAGAGTTGTGAAAGGATCGACGGATGTCTGATCTGGTTTGGTCAAACTCATTCAACCATGAAATAACTATATTTGCACATCTCTTCTGATATCCTATTAATTATTATCTTTATTCTAGGAGTCATATCCAATCACAATACAAGTGTATTATATTTATCGTGTGTACAATTATATTATGAGTAAAAGTCAGAATTTCAATAGTCCATTGGTCATTTCAATAGTCTGAAAGAGTATTAAGCAAGTATGAATACTTGGTTGCATATTTGGAGTAGGACTTTATGGTAATTTGTATGCATGAGATAAATCGAATTGTATTTATTTTTTTACTAATATATATATATATATATATATATATATATATATATATGTATATATGTCTAAACTTATCTTCTAATCATTATTTGTTGTTATTGGCTATTATATATTTTATTTAATAATATATAGATGATGTAGATGATGATCATCATGATCAATATGTCAAGTATTGTTGTTCCATACATTTAGTTGCAGAAAAATCATCTAGTCTTTGGGACACCACTAACATTCAAAGGAAAAGAAGATCAAAGCTTCCTCAACACACACAAACACCAATTGAAAGGTTCTTTAATCAGCTCCACCATATCTCACAACATCCAAACTCAAACTGCCGCAAATCAGCAACTGAAGATAATAATGTTCTTATGGCCGCCTACGAGAAACCAATGTACGATGATGTCCTAATCTACGACAAATGTAAGTTAATTCCTTACAATGAAATTGGACTAGGAGTGGAGCAACTCAATTCGACGAACAACATTAATATGGCACCAGAGTCTTCGGATTCTGTAACAAGAAAAGAGGTTAAGATGAAGCAGGAGCCTTATAGACATGGTGATGGTTTTTGTTTGTTTGAAGTCCCCATAAGAAGTTATCTCGAGTAAATTACTAGTACTTTTATTCCAAGGATGATGTAGAAAAACTTCATGATTTGCGTATGAGTTTAAAGATGTTTGATTTTATTGAAATTTGATTGGATTACTGTGTATTGCTTGAGTTTGATAATGATCTCTTTCTTGAACTTATTGCTTGAGTTTGATAATGATCTCTTTCTTGAACTTAAAATCAATATCAATCAATCAATATCCAAGTTTGCTCAAAATGTTTTCTATCTTCATTCAAATTTTCTACATCCCAAAAGAAAAGGTCAAAAAATGAAGGAACAATCAAATTAACTATTTTAAATTATTTTCCCATATTTCATTATTTCTATTTCTATATATAACAGGAGTAAGTATTATGTTTTCTTTCTTCCATTTTACGTCAAAATATCAAAATTCACCTCACACTCTACCCATGCGCGTGGGAATCAACCTCGCCTCTGAATTTCCAGTAATCTAGTTAAGTCCCTTCCTATCACTCTACCTCGCCACCAAACTCTCCGATCTCTCCTCTCTTTGTCTCTCTACAAAGTTAGACGAAATAATCGCCTGTCTCGCGCCTCCATGGGATTCGCGAGTAGTGCTTCAAATCAGTGCGTCATTCTCATATCTAACTTATTATTGATACTATTATCAACCGTTGGATCAGCTCAAGCCTCAATTCACATCTACAACCGAGATCAATTCCGAGAAGTCGGCAATGCTTATCTCCTCTCCGGTGGAAGCGAAGGCATCGCCGCCTCCCCCGTCACTACAGACCACCACGGCCGCTCTTACATTCGGTAAACTTTTGCTTTATTTCCCCATTTGTCAAAATTTTGGATGTGCGTGTATTGAATCAATGAGCAATTAGTGAATTAATCAGATCTACTTTTACATTTGTCTCGTTATGTTGTTGGTGTTCGTAGTAGGCTTTATTTTAATTTTTAGAACAGGCTGGTAACTTGCATTGAGCTAAGTTCGATTTAGGTTTTTAACGGTCAAGTTGTGATCTTGGAGTCTTGAACTAAATTACTAATCGATAATAAGAGGTAAATTTCTCAGGTTTAGTGCTTTTTTGCTGTTTAGAGTTCTTTGTTCCTGACAATTAATATAGAGAGAATGGCTTGGATAGCTTTAGGGAGAAGTGAGTGTATTGAATTACAATCTTTTTTTCTGAAATTATGGTTGATCTGCATTTCAATGTATGTATTTGCTACTTCTGGACTCTCAAATAAAGTTCAATAACCAATAGTGGTGTGTAATATGTATTTGTTTACGGATCCGTCTATCATTATGAAACGTTATTTCTTTGTTTTTTCCCCTTCTCTTTGTTTTGTAGAAGGAAAATGTAAATTTCATAATTATATTTACTTGTGTCAAATGTTTGGTGTATTTGTCTCTTTATGAGTGTTTGTTGTTTGTGTACTGTTATACCTTCAAGAATTATTTGTAAGGAAGTAGGTAGTTGTTCACTTTATCTGTCTAGCCATCTATGTGTGCATGTTGAACTTGATCAATTCTTTTCTGTTTATGTCCTTTCTATTTTTGTTGGAGAAATTGCTAATGCCGCAAGCATGTACTTTAAGTTTATTTTTTATGAAATTAGTCATTCACAATGACCTTTTAATAATCCATTTGAGTTAATTTAGATTCGAGAATATCACATTCTTGAGGAGTAAAGATATTGCAGACCATCATCCAACTATGGCATACAATAGTGGGTTGATTCAAGTTATAATTTTTGAGGCAGCTGATCGTGATAATATTGGTGGATCTGCTTATGGTGGCCAGAGGTCTATTTGTTGCACCCCTGATCTTGCCAAACTTGAAGGTTGCAAAGAAGGACAAGTAATAAGAACACCATCAGCAACTGATAATAACTGGCCAGTTGTTTTGAATGTTTATTTTAGAGGAAACATGTTATCCACCCATATGAAAAAGAATAAGGAAGTGAACATTAAAAAGACTGGAATGTACAATTTATTCTTTATTACATGTGATCAAAAACTCAAAGGGATGAGTGTGACAGGAAGGACAGTGTGGAAAAACCCTGATGGCTATTTACCTGGTAGAATGTCCCCTCTGATGAAATTTTATATATTCATGTCTATCGCTTATGCAATACTTTGTGCCATTTGGTTTTTCCAGTATGTTAGATATTGGAATGACGTTTTGTTACTTCAGCACTGCATCACTTCTGTTATTGCTCTCGGGTTATTGGAGATGACTTTCTGGTACTTTGACTATGCATACTTTAACAACACTGGAACAAGGCCTGTTGGAATTACTACATGGGTTGTGACAATTGGGGCCGTAAGAAGAACTTTGTCCCGCATTCTTATTCTTTCTGTTGCAATGGGCTATGGTGTAGTCCGGCCGACCCTTGGTGGTTTAACAACAAAGGTGCTTCTCATTGGAGTCACTTACTTCTTGGCATCAGAAATGCTCAATATTGCAGAGTATGTGGGAACCATAAATGACATAGCTGGAAGAGCAAGAGTCTTTCTTGTCCTTCCTGTTGCATTTCTGGATGCCTTTTTGATTTTGTGGATTTTTACTTCTCTTTCTAAAACACTGGAGCAACTACAGGTATTGCACATCTCACTCTTAATTATCTTACTCCCAGTTAGTGAATGATTTGGATGCCCGGATCCTTTACTCTTTTTCTTTTTCTTTTTCAGGCTAAAAGGAGTTCTGTTAAATTGGACATATATAGAAAATTTTCGAACACATTAGCAGTCACGGTTATTTTTTCAGTTTTATGGATAGGATATGAGGTATGTGCTCAGTTCATTTGATAGTCTCTTAATTTGGTACACATTTTTTCCTTTTGTCAGATGTCATTGGATAGAATTGAGCACTTGAAATCATTTCTCTCCCGAGAAAATTCTTGCTGTATTCCTTTATTGGCTCTGATTTTGCTACGAGCTACCTGAATTTAAACCTCATATGCCTTGCATGGAGTAGAACTCACTTTTAGACTGAAGAACAAAGACTCTTTGTTTTTATGTGTGAAGTTCTTCTTGTAGCACCAACTTATCCCTAAAATCATCTTGTTACAGTAATGAAGATAAATTTTCATTATCACTAGGATGGCAAAATCCTCTGAACCAATTTATGTTCTTCTCTGCACATGACAGAATTTATTCTACCAATTTTATTATTGATATCCCCTAATTGTCATTTCAATTTGAACCCGTCAATCAAACTTCAGTGAACTTGATCCTGCAGGTTTACTTTAAAGCATCAGATCCCTTCAATGAAAGATGGCAAAGTGCCTGGATCATCACAGCTTTCTGGGACATTCTTGCACTTGCCTTACTCTGTGTTATCTGCTACCTCTGGTCTCCATCCCAAAGTTCCCAAAGGTATATCTGAAATTTTACTTAAATTGGCCCTTCTATTTTTGGAGTATTTCATGCAAAAGTAATACAGTTATGGTCTAATTTGGGTAATCTATATAGAAAATGTTGCTACACTTCTCTAGAAACTCAGTTAACCTTAAATTTATGAAGACTCACTGTTTTATGTAAGTAAAACATGGTTTTACCATATTAAACATAATTCCCTTCATCAGGAAATACATTAGAAAGAATCTTTATTCATGTGCAGTTTTAGAGAGAATAAAAAATAATAGCTGAGTTATGTGTAGGGTTGACTTGAACTGCTAAGGAATTCTTTCGATAACTTCGTATATATATTTCGGAAACTATTCTTGCCAGATATGCATATTCGGACAAGGGAGAGGAGATTGATGAGGAAGAAACTGAATCCTTGTGTAGAGAAACTCCAAAGGGTAGTATCAGTTTGGTCAAACAAGACAGAAACAATGGCAACACTTCTGATATAGAAGAAGATGAGGAAGAAGAAATCGAAGAGGGTAAGAGGGAGTGATTTTAATGCAATTGGTGAATGATCTCGCACGAGGTGAAAGCGAAGCATTGGCTGCAGCAGCACCAACGGATAAACAGATCTGAAGGGTTCGTTGTACTTCATAAAAGCACGGTAAAAATTCATATTATTTCCAAAAATGTATATTTAAAAAATGAAACATATAGTTGTAGCAACATTGATTCTTTAAAGAATTTTTGATTTATTTCTGTAAGTTAACTCTTGTGGGGTGTTGTAACAGTCAGTATACCTTTGAGCTATGACTGCCACTAGGATTTGATATGAACCTGAGACAATTGCAAGAAACTAGGACTGTTCTGTTAATATGGCCAAACAGAAGCATTTGTATCTCTTTTGTTTCGTATACTGTTGGAGAAATTGGAAAGTAATTTAGGATGCATTCGCCATTCAGTTCAAAATCCTTCTCAATGCATGGAATGTCTGGTGCACTTTTTTACAAATCCTAATTTGGCAACAATTAGTCATTACCAAACACCAATGGGTGATTGGTTCGCATCCTCGCTGAGAGTGGTTTCCATATAATATGTTCGATGATTCTTAGAAAACTATAAGATTGAATTAATCTCATTAATTAGTTTGTCGATTGGTTGCAGGTTCAACGAAGTAGGAGAAATTAGGAGTGAGAAAATATTATGTGTAAAAAATAATCAAATAGATGTGGGGTTCAAAAAATAGATCGATGAAAGAGGTGGTGTGAAAATTGGAGTATGATGAATGAATAATTTCGTAAATATAAAAATGTGTGAATTTTGCTTTGAAAATTTCAAGTATTGTGTGAGATTTCCTTATTTTCCAACAGATTTTGCTTTGAAAGTTGTGTGTTTCAAATAGTGAATCCCCAAAAGAATAAGACCCTAGTCTTTTCCATTCTACACTCCACACCCCACCTGCAACTGATATTGCCCTCTATGAGCCCATGTCACAACCCATAAATCGAGCTATCTTGGGTTCGATCAAGCATATGAACGCATAGCGTAATTTATGTCTTTTTGTAATTTTTGAATCATCGGGATATTCCTTGTAATATGACTGAATCTCATAAAATCTGAGTGTAGATCACCATTTATAATATTAAAAGAAAAATCATATCACATCGGTACATCAAATATATTTCTTTCTAAAATCATTCTATATTTAAAACTAAAAAACATACGAGGTTAAAGCTTTACTTTAATAAACACCACTTTTGGTGCCACTTATCATTATTTTTTTACAGAATAATCCCTCTTAAATTTATTTTCTCACTTTAGTCCCTCCTATGAATTATTTGTTTCAATTTAAGCATTTTTCAGGTGGTCCAAGACAATTCCGGTAACATGTGATATGCACATGAGGGCAATTTCATCATTTCAAGTAAACTAACGGGGATATTTTCGTCTTTCTATTTTTTCTTTAAAACTAAACATCTAATCTTTTCCAAACTAGGCTTTCATTCCAATCCAACTTAATCGTCAATTTCGTTCAAAACTAAGTTTTCTTCCAAAATCTTCTCCAGACACCAAAAGTGCTCACCAATTAAGCTATATATATCACATAGTCTCAATAGTGAACTGACGAAAATGCCCTAAATAATTTTCATGTGCATGTCACGTGTTATCTGAACCACCTGATAAGGACCAGAGCGAAACACATAATTCATAGTGACTAAAGTGAAAAAGACAATTCATAATTGGAACCAAAGCAAAAAAGAGAGACCACTATGTAGAAAATTAATAATAAGAAAGATCAAAAGTGCTATTAACCCCTTTACTCAAATGGAACTAAAAGAAGATTATTATTTTCCTTTAAAGTATAGCAAATTGGATAAATGAAGCAAGTTATTATATATTCGAGACACACTTTACTCGCCAAAACGAGTGCATAATTACTAAAAATATCTATTAACTAGACAAATGAATAACTATTACAACGATCCTCTATTTCCTATAAATATTTACTAGTTATTTTTTTCTCAAAAATGTGTCAAACAAGATTTCTTTCTTAAAATTAAATTGTTTATGTAATAATACACTTCCATATAAAATAACAATTATTACAACTAATTCACAATCACCAGTTTTTATTTTTATTTTTTGAGAAACAAAATCACCAATTTTAATGATATAAATATATATCTAAGAAAAGGAAATTCTCTTTCAATTCTTGCCCATAATTTGGCGCCAACATAGATGGAGAAAAATAGAAAGAAGGGAAGGGAAATATTATAATAACCGAATTAGTTTTTTTTTAATCAATATATAGCCTCTGCGTAGGGGTGGCAAATGGACCACCCGGATCGGATCCGGATCGGATCCTTGCGGATCGGATCCTAAATGAATCCATAATGATGGATCTATTTAGGATCCGATCCAAACCGGATCCGGGTGAGAAAATTTTGGATCCACCATGGATCCGAAGAGATCCATGACGGATCCACGGATCCACAATGGATCCGTCATGAATTTCAGCCAATTTTTGGATATTATAATTTTGACCCTAAATTTTTGAAAAATCAAGAATTGCAATTCAGTCCAGTATTTTAAAAAAATTGAAATTTTTCAATCCGGACACTGATTTTCAGGAACAAAATTTGCACTTTTGGTCCCTCAATTTTTGAATATTGCAATTTTGATCCTAAATTTTTATAAAATCAAGAATTGCAATTCAGTCCAGTATTTTAAAAAAATTGAAAATTTTCAATCCTGACCCTGATTTTCAGGAACAAAATTTGCACTTTTGGTCCCTCAATTTTTGGATATTGCAATTTTGACCCTAAATTTTAGAAAAATCAAGAATTGCAATTCAGTCCAGTATTTTAAAAAAATTGAAAATTTCCAATCCCGACCCTGATTTCATAAATCCAAATTTGCAGTTTTGGTCCCTCAATTTTTGGATATTGCAATTTTGACCCTAAATTTTTGAAAAATCAAGAATTGCAATTCAGTCCAGTATTTTAAGAAAATTGAAAAATTCAATTCGGCCCCTGATTTCAGAAATCCATATTTGCACATTTGGTCCCTCAATTTTTGGATATTGCAATTTTGACCCTAAATTTTTGAAAAATCAAGAATTGCAATTCAGCCCAGTATTTTAAGAAAATTAAAAATTTCAATTCGGCCCATGATTTCAAAAATCCAAATTTGCACTTTTGGTCCCTCATTTTTTGGAAATTACAATTTGGTCCCTAAATTTTTGAAAAATCTAGAATTACGATTCAGTGTATTTCTGAAGATTAAAATTTTCATTTCGGCCCCTGATTTTCAGAAATTCAAAATTTCACTTTTGGTCCCTTAATTTTCAAAAATTGCAATTTGACCCTATATTTTCAAAAATTCCTAATCATGCCTTATAATTTGCTCTACGAGTTAATTCTTGTTGTTGATATCGGGATAAAATCACATAAATTGATTTGGGGCAAAATTATAATTTTTGAAAATTGAGGGACCAAAAGTGCAAATTTGGATTTCAGAAAATCTGGGCCAAATTGAAAATCTTAACTTTATGAGAATTTTGGATTGAATTGAAACTCTGGGTTTTTCGAAAATCTGAGGTCAAATGGCATTTTTTAAAAATCAAGGGTCAAAATTGCAATATCCAAAAATTGAGGGACCAAAACTGGAAATTTGGATTTATGAAATCAGGAGCCGAATTGAAATTTTCAATTTTCTTAAAATACTGGACTGAATTGCAATTCTTGATTTTTCAAAAATTTAGGGTCAAAATTACAATATCCAAAAATTGAGGGACCAAAAGTGCAAATTTTGTTCCTGAAAATCAGGGGCCGAATTGAAATTTTCAATTTTCTTAAAATACTGGACTGAATTGCAATTCTTGATTTTTCAAAAATTTAGGGTCAAAATTGCAATATCCAAAAATTGAGGGACCAAAAGTGCAAATTTTGTTCCTGAAAATCAGGGTCAGGATTGGAAATTTTCAATTTTTAAAATACTGGACTGAATTGCAATTCTTGATTTTTCAAAAATTTAGGGTCAAAATTGCAATATCCAAAAATTGAGGGACCAAAAGTGCAAATTTGGATTTATGAAATCAGGGGCCGAATTGAAATTTTTAATTTTCTTAAAATACTGGACTGAATTGCAATTCTGGATTTTTCAAAAATCTAGGGTCAAAATTGCAATATCCAAAAATTGAGTGACCAAAAGTGCAAATTTTGTTCCTGGAAATCAGTGTCCGGATTGGAAATTTGAATTTATTAAATTCTGGGTTTTTTAAAAGTTTGGGGTTAAAATTATAATTTTCAAAAATAAGTATTAGAGAGAAAGGTTTTCACATTCCAATAATAAATTTTTTTTTTGGATTCAATAATGGATCCATTACTTGTATGTGTTGATCCAATATGAATCCAAATTTTATGAGATCCGATCTAGATCCGATCCGAATGAAAATTTAATGGATCTTTATGGATCGGATCCTTTGGATTTGGATCGGATCTGGATCAGATCCTGATCCATATTGCCACCCCTACCTCTGCGTAAGAAAACTCTGTTTCTAGTCCCCTCGCAAAACGAACCAATCATCTTCATAGCACTAAAACCTCATGCAGTTTTTCACAACTGCCATTCACCAACACTCTCCACCATACTCATTTCTCATTTCTCTCATTCTCTTCACTAATAAAAAGTTCTCAAATCACCACAACGAACAATTGAATATCAAAGATACATATACATAATAATGGTGACCAACGCAACTGGAGGAGACGAATTGACGGCTGAACTGGGCGAAACCCTAAAAGAAGAGGAACTACTCATTGGCCCGACCCAAAGACCCAACGGAACCCTCCGCAAACCAATTCCGATCCGGGCGGGATTTGTTCCCCAAGACCAAGTCCCCATTTATCAATCCAGAGACGCACTTGTAAGTGTGTGCGTGTTTGTGTTGTCGAGTGTGAGTGTGATTCTAGTGTTTATTCAATATAGAGAGCTATTTATTCGAGTGTTTATTGTTTGTTGTGTTTATTGATTATTGTGTTAATTCATTGGAATGTTTATTGATTATGGTGTTCATTGATTAGTATAAGTAGGAACCGGTTAAGAGATATGAGAGAAAAGGAATAAAGGTTCAGCAGGTTATTAAGTACTATATTATGGTTATTTTCTTCTAATTTGATTTTCGTATTCTCGACTTCTTTAGTTATTTGTATTTGCTTGAGTGACTACCACGAAATTGCTAATTGTTGTTGTGTCGTGTTACTAAGAATTATGACTGTTTGATGTGATGGCTCGCAATATTGATGTATATGAATATCTTAGATGTGCAAATAAGCGGGAATCAGATGGTTTAAAAAAATCAAGCCTATGTTAAAGTTAAACTTCAAAAGCAACTTCTTGAAAAGTTAAAGAGGTTGTTGGTCTCATTAAACTCCTATCCACATTGCTATTGATCCACTTGGTGCTCTTTAGAAACCAAATTATTTATGGAAGCATCTTGGTGAGGATGATAGGGTCGGTATTTTTTCAGAGTTTATTTGGAATCTTTATGAACAGGATTAGTTTTAATTGATAGAATTATGCTTGATCTGTATATTAAACAAGTATTTTTCAAAAAAAAAAAAAATCAAATCAGAGTTCCAGTTTGCTTCAGTTGAACCATTAAGGTTATAATATAGTCAAAGGACAATAAGTTTTCAAATGACTAAATTTCTCAGAACAACTTCATACTTATCTTTCTTTTCTTATGTTTACTTTGCGGAAGAGGATCTCATGTAGGTTCTGTTAAGCACGACGCTCCTGCATTTACATATTGTTCTAACTTTACGGTATATGATTGTTCTCAGGCTGGTCTTGTCAAGGATGAGGATTCAGAGAAAAATGACTTATTGCCTGCTGATGATTGGGATGACCTGCCAGAAGCTGTAGAGTGGGGTTCGTCAAAGATGAATGAGCTCCCTCTTTCTGGAAATGCCTCTTTGGTCTCATCTCCATCAGATTCAAGAGACTGTTCAACTCCAGAGAAACAACTACAAGATATTGATGAGCACATCCGAGCACTGGAAAAGAAGGTAAACATATTTATGATTAAATTTATGTTGCTAGTGATACACATTTATGTTTAGTTGTTCCAAGACATTGGGTGTGTTATGTTATTCCCATTCAATTCTTATTTCTTAATCTCTCCCTGAGATATGTGCAGCAATCACAAATTTATAATCTTTACTGATTTCTGAACCCATTTTTATCTGCTTATAGTTATAGCTAATACCAAAAAATGAGAAGAAACACATGAAGTTAGGACAGTTAGAGATAGTCGCCAATTTAGAAGGCCTGCAAGATGAATTGAAACTTTTGGAATATATAAAAACACTTCATTAGTTCACTCACAGAAGTTTAATTCCACTATTTTCTTTGTATAAGGAGCTTCAATGATATACATATAGCTTCACTTTTCTGCTTTCTGTTTTTAGTCAAGAATGTTACCACTTCACTAGTTTTGGTCAATCCATTCATGAGCTAGAAATCCGTTCATGAGCTAGCTATACTCTCTGCAACTGGTTTGGACAAATCCATTACCAGCACCGCCATTGTCACCGTCTTCTTCAAAAGCTTCTATGAGAAAGAAGCTTGTCAGTGTTTAAATTAAAGACCTTTTAAATTCCTTGACAAATTCAGGTTTCTCTGTTTTCTTGGTTTTTTAACATATGTTTTGTACTTGTGCAGGAGCTAGAGAATGAAATTGCTGAAGTGTTGTCTGATTTGAATCAACCATCACGAGGTCCTTCTTCAAAGAAAGAGGATTTAAGAGAAGTCAATAGATCGAGAAGCGATACGAAGTCCTGTGTTTCATCGCCTATCTCTAACTCTAGTTCGACTAATGATCCAGTATTAGGACCTAAGTCTACCCCTTTTTCAGCTGTCCGTAAGTATTGATGAATGCTTCTTAGCATAATTTTAGACCATCTTTGGTTAGATTCTCAGCTAAAATCCTGTTCTTTTTTACAGTTCCGAAGAGAAAGAGGCCTAGGCAAGTATTGGAGAATTCAAGCTATGGTGCCCGAAGTGGCCCTGTTTCTGCAAAGCCAGAAATGGTTCAGATTCCAAAGAGTGAGATTTTGTCTCCTAATATTGAGATAATCCCGGGATCTGTTGCCGAAAATGGATATGAAATTGGGGGTACAACCGACATTTCGCTAGAACAGCCTGCACCCGAGTCCGTGAAGTTGAATTTAGAGTTCAAGCCTGTGGTGACTGAAGAGTTGCAGGAGAGCAGAGATTTGGTTGCAAAGGAAGAAGTAAGCTCACCAGAGGAGAAAGAATCTCATGTAGTGAGAACAAAGGAAATCAACAGTGTGGAATCGACCTCGATGGTGACAGCTTCATTTGCTGCTACATTGAATAAAACGTGAGTATAAAATGATTTGATAATTTGGGAGTGTAAGATTTGGATTGTTTATTAGAAATTTTCTGATGGGATTTCGATAATTGGCCTGTTTTGCTTTGTGTTGAATACAGGAATTCGATGGTGTCTGAGGTGCACAATTCGAGGGAAGAAAAGTTTGAAATTGATCTAATGGTGAGATTTAAGATATGTTAAGAACATTGTTTGCATTTTTCCTTGAATGGAATTCTGAACTGGTTATTTTGAACCCCATTTCAGCTTCCACCTCCTCGAGGAAGATCATCTCATAAAAGAGAATCCAAAATTGATATAAGCACTAAAACCGTTGATCAAACTCCAATTCTGTCAGTTCTTGATTCTGTATGTAAATAGATTGCTTAATCTTTTTTACACATTCTAGGGTTTTTTCTTGGGGTTTTGCATTGGCCATATCTTGGTGTTAATATGGTGAGATTTGTGCAGGAGTTGAAGCTCGAATCTAGAGATAAAGAATATGAAAAGGGGATGGCGTTTGAAGAAAAGAAAGGTGAAGGGACAAAAGAAGAAGCTGAATCTGAAAAGGGTTTTGTTCCCCAAGACGAACTATCCATCTACCAATCTAGAGACGCACTTGTAAGACTTGTGTGTGTATATGTTGTCTAGTGTGAGTGTGATTAGAGTGTTACTTGATTATACTCGTAGTGTTTATTGTTTAGAGTGTTTGTTGGTTTATTGATTATACTGTTTATTGGTTAGAGTGTCTATTGCTTATAGTGAAATTTATTGATTAGAGTGTGTGTTTATTGCCAATAATGTTTATTGATTAAAGTAAAACGTATTGATTAGAGTGTTTATTGATTAGTAGAAGTCATGAAAAAACGAAGAGAAATGAGAGAAAGTATGAAAAGCGACAGCAGATTAATTAGTACTATATCATGGTTTATTTTCTTCGAATTTGATTTTCAAATTTTCCGATTCTTGAGCTAAAATTTGATTTCTTGAGTGACTACCACGAAATTGGAACTTGCAGTAGTGTGTTACTACAAAATTCGACTGTGGAATGTTATTTGATTTGATGGCTCCTTCGACAATAATATTGTGATGTAAATGTATATCTTAGCTATGAAAATAAGCGGGAATCAGATGGTTTAAAAATGAAAAGAAATGAGAATTATACTATCAAGTCAATGTCAAAGTTTGAAGTTGAAGAGCAACTTCTTGAAAAGTTAAAAGAGTCTCATTAAACTGATAAACTCATTTCCACATTGCAATTGATCCACTTGGCGCACTTTAGAAACCAAATTATTTATGGAAGCATCTTGGTGAGGATGATTGGGTTTTATTTGGAATCTTTATGAACATGATTGTTTTTTATTGAGAGGATAATGCTTGATCTGTTTAGTTAAGCTAGGTTTTCTTATAAATCAAATGTCAGCGTTCTAGTTTGGTTAAGTTGAACCACTAACTTTATATTATAAGTCAAAGGTAAGGATGATAAGCTTTCTTTCCTTATGTTTACTTTGCAGAAGAGGACGTCCTATAGACTCCACTGATGCTAGATGTAATATGGAGTGTAGTAGAAGACACCTGCTTTTAGATATTGTTCTAACTTTCCTATATATGATTGTTCTCAGGCTGTCAAGAATGAGAATTCGGAGAATGACCTGCCAGAAAATGTAGAGGCGGTTTCATCAAAGAATGAGCTCACTAGTTTTGGCAATGCCTCTTTGGTCACATCTCCATCAGATTCGAGAGAGTGTTCAACTATGGAAAAACAAGATGAGCTTATCCGAGCAGTTAAAAAGAATGTAAGTATATACAAATACACATTTATGTTTTATTTGTTCCAAGACATTGTGTCTGTTGTGTTATTCCATCCAATTCTTGTTTCTTTATCTCTCCCTGAGATATGTGTAGCATTCATGAAATATATCTTCACTGACTTCTGGACCCATTTTCTCTGTTATAGCTAAAAAAATTAACTGAGAGGAGGAGGATGTTAGAACAGCTGGAGAAAGATGCCAAATTAAAAGGGCTGAGAAGATGAATTGGAATTATTCCAAAAGACACTACATTAGTTCACACAGAGGTTTAATTGGCACTTTTTTTTTTTTTTTTTGTGATGTCCATATAGCTTCTCTTTTCTGCTTTCTGTTTTGGTCAAGAATGTTTGTCACTCCACTAGATTTTGGACAAATCCACTCTTGAGCTAGGTAGACTCTCTGTAACTGGTTTGGACAAGTTCATCGCAAAAAGTATCATGCTAGAAGTTGAGATGTAAAACAAAGTCCAGAATCTCTCTCTCTCTCTCTCTCTCTCTCCATGAATTAGCTGATCATGAGAAAAAATCATGGAGTGGAAAGACAAGCATATGTTTCATTTCATCATGGAAATATATCATTCAGCATAACATCTATAAATATATAGGAAATTGAGGAGTAATTATATATATACAGCTAGCCCCAAATTTAATGAATTAATTGTTTGCATTGTCTACCGTGGTCTAATCTCATCGGAAATAGACCTACCCAAAGCAACCAACCTCCTGCAGGCTGCAGCATATATAACTTTATTTGATCCAGGACAAATAAAATGGAGATAAGCATGTATCGTTGATTTTTATCAAGTTAAGTTAAGATTGTCTTGCAATAATCAAATAATATCTTCTAAGAAATGAACTAGTACAACAAAATACTATTCCATATAATAATAGGAGGTAAAGTAAAACTTTAAAAGCAAGCAATGGCACTCTATAGGAGCTCCTTGAACTTGAGTAGAGAAAACATAAACAGAATCATTCTTACTTACTTGCATTTTTTATATCACTAAATATGAAAATGAACATTTGGTACCATATGATAGGTTTTCATTGTAATTTTGATATCAAACCCAAATTTTCTACAAATTTAATGGCAATTTATCCTCTGTAAACTTTTTAATGAAGCAATTTACTCCCTTCAACCGGAGAGTGTAACTAACTTTCCGAAATTGAAAATAGGCATGAAAACTATTTTATAACATAGAGGGATAAATCGTCATATTTATCATAACACGGGGGATAAATGTAACATTATCATAGCAAACATGGGTAAAGAGCCGCCTATTAAAATATCAAGGAGACGGTGTGAAACTTTTACAAAATTTCAGGGACTAAATTGCTATTTTTTAAACCACGATTGGGTAAATTGAATATTATGCATTTCATAGGAGTTAAATTATCATTAACTTTGAAAAAAGATTGGATTTGATATCAACATTGCAACGAAAATATATCATATAGTATCAAATTTATATTTTTATATTTAATAATATCAAAATTGCAAATAGATCTATCATATTTGGAAAAAGGCAATTTTCCCGTTAACAACCTTAATAATAAATGTTACTATAATTTAAACTTGTACGGTGATACTTATAAATAAAAGAATGGTCCAATTTAATTGAAATCTAAACAATATAATTTCATGAAAATATATTTTTTACTCAAACAAAAAAGAGGAACTGAAGATTATTTTAATATGGATAATGAATGATATCATTGTTTTGCCTAAAAATAATGATTTGACATCAATAATTCCGAACCATCACTTTTAAAGATACAACAAAAGTTTAAACTTTTAACTCTTAGGCCATCTCCAAGAGCAATGCTAAAGGTTAAAGTTTAAGAGTTTTGCTAAAATTTTGATAAAAAAAGCTCTCCACGAGCACATATATAATTTAGGAGTTGCTAAATTTTATAAGTTTGGCTTGCCAAATACCCATGGACAAATTAAAATTGCTATATGCAATTGTTTGTTGGAAAGTACAAAAACTTTTGTACTTTTATGCAAAATATTAAATTGGAGGCATTACTAATTAAATTAAGTATAAATTTAAATTCATGGTTTGTACTAATTAAATCCATATTGCTTGTACATTCAAATACATATTAATTAAATTCAAATGCATACAAATTTGAATTAAAATTTTAAAATTAAAATTTTATAATTTGAATATTATTATAAAAAATTTGTCAATATTGACAAATAGTGGAACCTCTTTAGCGATAATTAACGTTGTCATGATGATTTAGTGATAATATTTTGATTATAATTTTTGGGGCATCGCTAAATGTCAATAAAAAAAACTATTTTTTCTATTATGAAATAAAAATCAATTAGTATTATAAATATATTATTATTATTTATATAAAATAATAATTAAAGTTATTTGTTAAAATATAAACTAGCTATTTGAGTTAAATGATATGGTTGTTAAAAAGTAGGGATGGCAATATGGATCAGATGCGTGGATCCGATCCAAATTCAAAGGATCCGATCCATAAAGATCCATTAAATTTTCACTCGAATCGGATCTGGATCGGATCTTATAAAATCTGGATCGGATCAAATCTGGATCTACTACACATACAAGTAATGGATTGTGATGGATCCCATCAATGAATCATCTGGATCCACGAATAGATCCACTAATGGATCCACCGGATCCATTATTGGATCCCAAAAAAATGATTTTTCGATGAGTTCAAAAGTAAACGTTATTTTTTTTTATTTTGACCCCTCAACTTTCGAAAATTATAAATTAGCCCCAAAATTTCCGGAACATGCAAATCGGACCAGAAAGCAAAAAATTAACAAAATTTCCAGGAACTTTTGTTTATTGCAAAACAGACCCCAAATTTATGCAAATAGCAAAAACACCCCCTAACCTTTCGTAAAATGCAAAATGGTCCAGATTTTGAAAAATTCCAGAAATTTCAATTTGGTCCAGAATTGGAGAAAAACAAAATTTTACTTTCTGTCCAGATTTTAAAAAAATCGCAATTTGCAAATAAGCCCTCAATTTTTTGGAAATTACATTTTGGCCCAAAACTGAAAAGTGCATAGATCCGAACATTTAATTTATCACAACAACCAAGAATAAAAAATCAGAACACAACAAACACATATAGTTTGCTTGTTTAACTGTAGAGTAAACCGAACTTTTACTAAATGAGCTCGAGTCAAGAATTGAGAAGCTTGGTTTGATTACATATCATGGAGTTTTTAAATTGGTTCTTGTAGAAGTTTTTTGAATTTTTGACGGTGTGATTTTTTATTTATATGTTTTATGCTTTATATTTCTTCATATTTTGGTTGCACTAGTACACTTTCAATCTTTTAGTAAGAATTTTTTAATTTTCTCAATGAGATCCCTTGATCCACAACCATGGATCCATGATGGATCCACAATTTATAAGTTTTAGTTTTCTTCCCATCTTAGTTGCACTAGTACACTTTCACTATTTCAATAAAATTTTTCATTCTATGAGATCCCTTGATCCACAACCATGGATCCATGACGGATCTACTGTGGATCCATGACGGATCCACGGACGGATCCACTGTGGATCCGTCATGGATCTATTCGGATCCATGGTGGATCTGAATTTTTTTCACCCGGATCTGGTTTGGATCGGATCCTAACGGATCCATCATTATGGATCATATAGGATCTGATCCACAAGGATCCGATCCGGGTGGTCAATTTGCCACCCCTATTAAAAAGTAGTCTCTTAAAATATTATCTAACTGTTGGAGTGCTGAGTAAAAAATGAAATTGTATAACACTATTCATTAGTTATATTTTAAGATAAGAGGCTGAAATTTAAGAGAGCTGTTGAAGATGACCTTATATAGAACTCCACCTCAAACTTAAAGTTAACAATAATAATTGAAAACAACGGGGTTATACAATTAAAAGAGAGAGAACAAAAGTGATTACTTGAGAAGATAAACATGTAATTGCTTAAAATTTAAATAACCTATATGTTTAATAAAAGGATAAAATTTATTTTAGGTTTTTTTCGCCTCCAAAGCACTGTTTTGAAAATCGGACCGGATTGGTCGGTTGAACCGGTTCAACCGCTAACCGGTCCTCAATCCGGTCCGGTTTACCCCTAAAAACCAGTTCTTAAATTAACCAGTGTGAACCGGTAAAATCAGTTTCAAAACCGGTAAAACCAGTGAACCATTGGTTCACTTAATTTTTTTTTTTTTAAAATTTAGAGTCTTTTTTGTTATTATTATTTATTTGAACTCTTGATTAACTTTAATAGGATTACATTTATATATTTTAATTAAAATAACATTCATTATTTTAGTGTTTTAACAATCAATGAGGAACAAAATAATGCAATATTATACTTTTTTTTCGCATAAAAAAGTACATAACAATTTTCTCATCATTGTGAATAATATTATTTTTTGTTTGAAATTATGCAAATCTCAATTACCATATAAACATCAACTTACAACAATAGAACCCAAATGAATAATCCAAAACGTTGAAAATGAGATGAATTTTTAATTTGTGGTCTTGTTTTGAATGTATGTATTTTTTAGGGATACTTGAGATTTATATTTTTCACATTGATCTTAATGTTTTTAAGACATTTTGATTATTTGCATGAAACAAAAAAAAATTATATTGACAAAGAATGATTTTTTTAATTATAATTGTATTTTAGATAATCTAAAAAAATATATATAAATATTACATAATAATAAAGTCATACCGGTTATACCGATCGAACCAGTGGTCGGCCCGATCTAACCGATCGAACCAATAACCAGTAGAGTTTCCGGTTCAATGACCGATCCGGTTTTAAAAACACTGCTCCAAAGATGAGATACCATTTTTGTCAGTGTCACAGCTCAAAATTTAATGGAATAGACATTCTAAAAAGGGTGATTTGTTTTTTAAAAAAACAAATACTCCGTAATTTAAAAAACAAAGTAGTAATTAATAAATCGAAGTAATAGTATAAAGTATTCAGGGCTTGACCTGCGAAAATTCATTTGAGCGGCCTTTTTCCCGCCCACCCATATCTTCTCTCAAACACTTCACGGTACCAACTCCGACGTCTTCCTCCGCACCGTCGCAGTAATGGCACCCGATGCCACGACGGAGGCCACTATCCTCTCCAAAATCCATTCCTCCACCGACCTCACCGGTATTCACCGCCTCTTCACCGCCCACCTCCACCCCTTCACCCCTCTCCTCAAGCCCTCCACTACCACCGCAAAAACACTCACAAGAAAATCTTCAAAACCTAAACCTCCAGTCGATTCCCACGCAATTCGCGCACTCGCCAAACAATTCATATCATTCTTGCACAAATCCCTCTCTTTCATTCCTAAACGCCTCTCCGAATCCCCTAGAATCCCCCAAACTTATGCCCTAGAATTGTTAGACGCATACCGGCTCTGCCTCGACTGTCTTGATTTGATTGCGCCGGAGCTTGCTGGAAAACCTCACTCAGTTCTGATGCAGAGGATTCGGTATGTACATTGTTTGGAAAACTGGGAGTTGTATAGTGAGGCGGAAGCTGAGGGGTTGTCCGTACTTGATAGTTTCAATGAAATTGTTAAGGGTGCATCTAAGGGTAAGTCGAGGAAATCGAAGACACGATTGGTTCCTGAACTGGATGAGCTGAGTGTGGATCGAGAAATTGCGGTTTTAATATTGGAGATTGTTGTGACATTAGTGAAATGTGCGTTGAAGCGGAGGAGTAAGACGGACTCTGATTATTGGAGAGTCATTTCCCTGGTGAATGAATCCGAACCTTGGTTCAAGTATGATTATATGCACTGTTTTTTGCTTATGTGTATTGTAAATGTGCTTTAAGTTGTGTATTTTTTGGAATCACATATATTAGTAGAATTCTCTATTTAGTCACTTTGAGTCATTATGCTATATTTTTAGATAGTTAATTTTACGGGATTTACTTGTATCATTCAGGGTGTTGGACGGCAAGGACTATGAGAAATTCCACCATTTCTTGGTGACTAATTTACATATAACCGCTCTGTTGTTGATTGGGGATATAAAATGTTTTGATGTGGATTTGATATGTGAATTCTCCTTAGTCACCTTTAAAGAGTACAAAAAATCATCTTCCCAAGATCAAATGTACAAGGTGAAGTAATTACCTGGAATTAAGTCTATTTGGTTTTCCATGATTGATCTTTTTTATTCTCATTGATATTCTGGTTCTCTTTTCTTTTATTTCTTTTATCACAGTTTGTGCACAAGATTTGCTCTTCTATATTCTCTCAGAGAGATGAGGTTTCCACTGATATCATTATTGATGTGTTAAAAAATGTCTGGGATTTTATGGCTGCTGATTGCAAGGTAACTCAGCCCTCTATGAGCATCTGCTTATTTATTTCTAGGTGCACTTGGGATGAGCTGAAACCAATTAATAACAAGTAGTACGCAACTCTACTTCTCATGAATTTCTTGCAGTTTAATAATTCTCAACGTGTAGATTGTCTGCATTCAAACATTTGGGCGATTCATTGTTATACAACACTTGCATCTTCCATCATCAAGTCTATCCCCTTTAAACATATATTGTGCTTTAACACATCCCACACTATCTTAAAGGAGAAACCTTCAATTCTAATATTGCTTCTCTGGGATAAGCTTGGAGACATGTCTTCGTCTTGGGTCATTGGTTTTATTTGACATGGTAACATCAAGGAATGTTTACCTCCGAAGTTCATGTTTATGGTTCACCTTAATATTTGATTAGCCGTTTAGCCATACTTATATTGTAGAGTTCATGGGAAAAGGAGCAATTTTTGTGTGGTTGTTCCGACAGATACTATTGTTGCGATATAAACATTTGTCAACACATAGTTCATGGCATTTGGTGTGACGGAGCAGAAGGTGATACTTTCAATAATACACATCAATGACACAGAGTAGGCTAATCTGGTCAATTGAATCTTTAAAAAAACAGTAACTTGAGGTTTCTGTTCACGAGGATGTATAGTTGATGTCACTTAGTGAAGAGGTTTTGGCTTCTGGAGCCGGGAGCTTGAATTTCTACTTTTTCAACATGAAACAAATGCCTAAGAAGTTTTTAAGTTGCTTTTGTATCTATGAGTTGTCTGTATTAGCTCCTTTTCATCTCAATATCAGGACAATCTAAAAGTGTTTATTCACATTAGCTCTTTCTACCAATAATCCTATGCCAATTAAAGGATAGCCCTCACCCCAGTCCAAGTTGGAAGTTATTTCTACGATCTGATCCAGTTATTATGTTGCCTAACCTTTTCTTTTCTAACTCCACATTTTCAAGTATATTTTAAAACAGCAATAGCTAGTAATTTAGGTCTCTTTTAGTTTGCTTTTTCCATAAGTACTAATAGTTGCTTCAGTCATATCAATTTCCAGTGAAGTAACTAAATATGTTTTAGTGTTACTTGTCAGGTCGGAGTTGAAAAAACAATTGCAGGTTTCTTGGAACTTGTCTGCTACTGCGCAAACAAATGTCATGGTGCCACTATGAAATTATGTGGTCCTGTTGCAGAACATCTGAATAGATTAGCAAATGCTTTTCAAGAGGTACTTATTTTTCTCTTCAATTAGGTTCCTCGTATATGGCACTTCACATGAACTCAAATATTCTTGTGCTTAGTTAACAATATTAATATGTTTTCATTAAAGGGTTTTCCATTCATCAGTTCTATCCTGAGGCTTTACGTGGCTGGATTGTTAGCAAGCTCAACAAATAATGAGACGAACGGAGAGACTTTAGAAAGTTGTAGAAAAGCTCCACTTAGATCTGCTCTCCGATCATTGTTTGATAATAAGGAACGGCTCCAACAAGTGTCCGTGCATCTTAATTTTTTGAAAGGCCACTCGGATTTTGGTGGCAAAGACAAGGATTCCTATCCGGAAGGAATGCCACACCCATCATCTTACTGGGAAGCTCTCAATTATTTTTGTCAATCACTAGCTGACTCCATCTATTCCAACAGGAAAGAATTTTTTTCTGAGGCAGATAATGCATTCTCTTGGGATGATTTGAGTGGTATTATTGATGTGTTTCATCAGTTTTCCTATATGTTTCTTCAAAGTCTGAGGTACCTGACTTCTTGTCCAACACATGCCAATGGTTCCTCTTCACTATATCAATTTTGTTGTCTTTGCATGAAGCTTTTGACTTTCGCATATTATGAAGATTCTTGTATTAGATGAGAACTTGACCTCAAGGTTTATGTGTCTTTATGGATTCAGTGCAACTGAAAGAGAGAGAGAGACATCTGGCGACAATCACAGAGTGATATCTGCTGTAGTTGTGGCTGCTCTTATGCTTTCATTCAAAACTAACCAAAATGTTAAGGTTCTCCTTGTCCATCAAAATGTTTAACATCGTAATTGTTAATTTCATCGTTGTTATAGCTATTATATTTTCAATCAACAAACTGCTCTTGTCTTCTGATATGTATGCAGGAGAGTACTTTATTGGTAAAGCATGTTATCTCAACCGAAGGGGTGACAGTCAAGAGGCTTAAGTATCTCTATGTCTCTCTTAACAATTTAAGTGTCATTTTGAACCGGGAAAAACGGCTGAAAGAGGTATTAACAATTGATAATTCAATAATTAAATATATTTGCAGAACTTCCATGCTATCCCCCCTCCCCCTCCCCCCTTAACGTTATGGCTTATGTGCTTGCCTGATGATCTGAAATATAGCTATCCATGTCCCAATACATTCAAAGTTGTATTTAATGATTCTGTTTTGAATCTCATCTCAATTTGTTTGGTTAGAATAGATTTTCCAGACTTTTTTTCTTTTTCTTATCATAATACATTTCTTATATTAGTTGTTTTTGTAGTTTTCCTTCCACCAATTTTTATTTCTTGCTTTCTTTTTAGCGTTTTAAATGTTGACAGGAGCATATTAGCTCTGTTGGCTTTAGTTGTCTTTTGTTGTACCTTACTTTAATTTAGTGTCAGTTTTTGTGACCGATACAAGTGTGGTGATCTTGCTTTAGTGTTATAACATTATTTTCTCTCTCACAGTATTTGTTTTTTCTGTACATAAGAATAAATACTTATATTTTAGTATTTGTATTTATGTGAGTTCTGATTGAGTAGCTATATACATATATACTGTTTTAAAGAACATATATTACTAGTTGGTGAGGTAGTTCCTCCATTCCCTATTTGATTTATTTAACACGAGTAAAAGGAAATTGATTTTTGTTATGATCCTTGAGTTGTCAGGAAATATTACACTGTCATTATTTTTGCTGTTTGGTTCCGTCTTTTGGCGCTTCTTATGAATCACTAGGACAAAGAATGTAAAGTTTTTTTTTCCATGTGGATATAGTAGTGCATCAGTAAGGTAGACTGTACTTTTCCTTGTTTTACACTAGTAAAAAATGACATCCATCATGTTCCTATTGTAGAAATCTTGATATAATGTATTTTTGTTCATATGTTGAATATTAGCTAACAATATTGGATATTTATGTTTGTATGCAGGGTGTAAAAGCCTTAAAATTATGTTGTAAAGCATCATGGGTTTATCTTGTCAATCTTTGTAAAATGCACGCGGACAAATCACATGTATCTCATGAGGATCTATCAGAAAAGGCCATTGCAGATTTTATTGAGGAGGCATCTGAGAAAATTGCTTTTCTTCTGGAACTTAATCAAGAAAGTATGTGCAAGATAAATGGCATCATAGAGGAAAGCTTTAAATGCTGGTCAGTTGCAGAAAGTCATATTGCAACACTTCCAACACCGGCATCTTTGGTTAAGAAGTGGGTAAAGGTAAATCTCAATGGCTCTTTGAATTTCTTTGCTATTTTTTCAAGGTCACACTTTATGCTTATATGATTGTGACCTGGTTCCCAGGTAGAGTATTTAATGTCGAAAAATGTAGAGACAGAGCATGGCGCACCGCTGTATTCTTTGCTTTCATCTACGGGAATGTCTACCAGGGCACTTGGAAAGTTATTGGAAGAGGTTTCTCTCTCTCTCTCTCTCTCCCCCACACACACATATCGCCCCTGCTCCCTCTCTCCCATGCACACAGTTGCTAGTTCCTTATGATTATTGTTTTATCCACTTGAAATATGATGCCATTTTCTGTCAACAATCAATATGACTAGCTCGAAAATTATTAGGAGCTTGTTGCATACAATGAGAAGAGTCGCCTGAACCCCAGATTCTGTAGCAGAATGCAAATGAAAATAATTGATATCCTTTTAGAAGAGATTTATGTTACAAAAGAGACTAATATAAAGAAATCCAGAATTCTCATTGAAAAGGGAAAATTACTACGAGCTCATGGATTAGCACGGCTGGATGATTGTATTCAGTGTCTATCAGATGCAATTTTGACATTGGTGAGCTGTTTGTTACTGATTTATTTAAAGTTGACCTAGATTTGGTTCTTTATAGTTTGTTTTGTTGACATGTATATCTGCAAAAACAGAAGCCTCTCTATGATGCGAAAAAAAGCTGCAGTTCTCTGGTTCATAATCTCCTCATCCATGCTTATTTAATGCATGCACTCTGTACCCAGGAGGCAGTGTCCAGCTCATTGGTTTTATCCAATAGAAGGCTAGTCCTCAGCACTGAATAAATTTATACAAGCAAATTAGACATATATAGTTGATGATTGAGGAAATGTTGCCCTGCTAGTGATGCTTAACGACTTTTCTTTCAACAGTGACTTTATTCAAGATATTCACTCTGCAGTGAAACTCTGCCTGAGCCCAGATCATAACCATGCAGATGAGCAGTGTGAAGACGCGCTTTATTTGTGGTATCAGCTCATCGATTTGTTATCAGTAAAGGTAAGATTTACTATATATGTTTATGGAGTCCTATATATGAAGATCTTGACATATTGCATGGTTACTTTCCTCTATGTTTATCTTACTCCAGGGCTACTTGGACTTACACCCTAGCTTGTATGATGTAGTGATCAAGTTGTTTGACCAGAAGAACATCCCTTTGGCTAAGACTGTATCTGAGCTCTGGAAAGGCAAAAGGCTTAGTCATGCTCTCTGTGTTTCACCTGTAAACCATATGTTTATAAAAACTTTTTCTAGGCATCAGAGTCAACTGTGTAACTCTGCTGAATTTTGGAGAATGTGTACAGAGGAACTGAATCCCCTAGTAGTTGGATTCCATCACATTGATAATGAGATAAAGCAAGCTGCTTCTGATCTTCTTTCCCATGTAAGCTCCTCTAGTACTTAATGTGGATTGTGGCCCACTTTAAAGTTGCAAATATTGCCTCACTTGTTAATCTCTTCTTATCTCCTTTTTGTAGGTTCCATTATCCAGTTGCCCAATCTTTCTTTCTTCTCATCTCTATTACGACTTGTCTAAGAGACTAATTTCAAGTGGACAAATGATTGAGGTGACTTAAACTAAAGTTCTACTTTAACATTATTAATTTAACTTTACTTTGCAAGTAAAATTATAAGATGGTATAATCATTAGCAAGTACGATCTTTGACCACATACGTAGGCGGGAGTTCTCGTAAAGCTTACGACTTGTATAATATTTGAAGGAGAGAATAACCCTTGGAGGTCCTACAACTTCTGCTTTGCTTGCTGAGTGTTTTTAGTTTATCACAAATGGAAGCGAGGAAAGAAAGAAGAAACAATTCTGATTGATTAATGCATACATTCAATCCATACATGATAAAAATATAAGGGTAATCATCTTGATGAAGAAAGTTGTTTTCCAGCTTTACGAGATTCACAAGTAGAATTATCTTGATTTTCATTACTTTTTGGTGGTGCTAATTAATTTTATCCTATGTTTGAGCGAAGATTAAAATTAGTAAAAGATCTCCAAATTGAGGCGAAGGCACTGCCCCTAACAACTTAAACATGCCTTGCTTTCTGTTAATGTAGGGGCATATTCTAGGTGCTGAGTAAATATCCTGCATTTGCAAATGCGATAAAACTAACCCTCAAATTTTCTATTGTCAAGCTAACATGCTACGGATGCAACTTTATGTGACTTCTATGATCAATAACGTGTGACTGGTTTACAATTGGAATACATGCTCAAAAAGGTTTACAATTGGAATACTGTAGATACTTTGGAACTTCCTATAATGATCTTGCTCCTGATAAATAATTGCTTCTGCTGATGTTCAACAAAACTTATTATTTTAACAATGTCTTCAATATATTATAGGCTCTTTTATATGCGAAAGAAGCCCACCGCTTACGTGGTAAACTCTTACAACAAAAATTTGAATACTCAGTGGAGAAAGTGACTCAGACATTTGATGAACATGGGAAGATCATCGAAAAGAGTTACCATGGCATCCAAACCTTCAGAGTTAAAGATTTGGTAGTCACTAAAGTTTCTTGTGATTATGAAGGCTGCGTTCTTACTCCTTGGAATGTGCTTAGCTGTTACCTTGAAAGTATATTACAGGTATTGAATTTGATGCAAAACTAATTTTTTGAAACTTTCTTCTGAAGTTGTTATGATCACTTTATATTGTATCTGAATTGCTTGTCTATCATAGGTTGGAGTTATTCAAGAGATTCTTGGAAATGGATCTGAGGCTGAAATGCTTTTACAATGGGGTAGGAATGTTTCCCAGTTTCAGGGATTGCCACTTTTTGAGATTTCTTTTTCTTCTACGTTGGGTATGTCCTGAAATGTGTCTTTTCATATTCTATCATCCATGAATTAACCAGACATGGTAGGAAATTATATTGTGGAAATACAACTTACTGTTGCCTTATCTCTCTTATCAGGGAAACTATACCGCAAACAAAAGCTTTGGTGTTTGGCTGAAAAGGAATTGTCCTGTGCTAAGAAAACCCTAACCGACAATCGAGATATCATTTCCTGTGAAAGATGTGTCTGTATGCTGGAAATTTCCGTTAATCAGCATATTGCAGATTTATTCTTGTGCAGTTCATGCAATACTGGAGAACTTTTATTTACGAAGAAATTGTTTAATGCCAAAAGCTTGTATAAATTAGCCCTAGACAAGCTAAATCTTTCTGAGTGGCGGACTTCCAACTCTATGTCTGAAGAAGCTAGGGCTGAGCAGGTCATATCCCGAGAGAGTTCAAATTCTAGTTGTGCAAGCAATCTTGTGGACCCAAATGATTCTATTTCAAGTGTCAAGCTTGAAACTAAAATTGAACCTAAAAGATCTAGAAGGACAAAGAAGGAACAAAAGCCCGTCACACAGAGACAAGACATGGTAGGCGCCCAAAATCGTAGAATAACTCGGTCCACCTATCGCTCTTTAGTAGAAACCCGTGAGATTGCACCAGATGACAGACTGATTGGCTCCACTGCTGGGATAGCCACTGAGCATATGTCTACTTCTACTACTGGTTCTGATCATAGTGTTCCTGATTCTGATTCTGAAGCTAAATGCTCTGTTGCTGATCTTGAAAGTGACATCACATCTCTTTGCAACAAAATGAACTGTTGGCACTGTTTTCACATCAAATCTGTTCACTGCAGCAGTCTAAATACCTTCATAAACATGAATTGGGAGCTTGTATACAGGAAACTTTCTTTAAGGTTACTCATTAGCATAGGTATAGTGGGATCCTGCCAGAGGTCTTTTTCAAGTGTTTTTCGCTCATGGTATCTTTTTACTTTTTTTCTGATAAGCTTTCACTCATGTTATTAGTTTTGTGATCTGAACCTTCAAATCTTTCTATCAGAAACGCTGCGCTAATATCAATGGCATATTGAAATAAGTTATACCATATAATTATGCAGTACAATGCTTGAACATCCTTCTAATTCATGGTGGTATAACTTGAAGCAACTACGGGAATCAATTCTACTTGGTGTTTGTTTGTGGACGGCAAGCTTAAATAATGAATTCTGCTCTAGAAGATGTCACAATCTGATTGAATAGCATCTACCCTTGCATTACTACATTGCACTAGAAATTGCACGTTCCTTGGTGCAGAGGTTGTCAAGAATGTCTTCCTCAAGAGAGATAGAAAGCACAGTTTAACCTTCAATACACACACATGTAGGCTGAGAATGGTTGCAGGACTGCTAAGTAGAAAAATGGTTGTCTGGTGAGAGAATACTCCGCCGTAGATGCTGCCATTCATAGTTAGCCTAGATGCTAATCATATTTTGTACCAGTAGATTAAACAGTTTGCCCCTTTGCTGCATTCATTCACTAAACATGCACGCAGAATTGTGTTGTTTGCTATATTGCCTGCTATTTACATTTTCTTAATCATTAAAAATGTATCACAGCTTTGTGTTGTTTGCAATATGTCATAAATTTTTTCTTAAAAGTCTCATTTGACATTCAAGATTTTATTTCTCAAAATTTGTGACCTTTTCTGTTTTGTAGGCAAATTTTCTAGCATTTGTGGTGACTATCAAGAAGCAAACAAACTTCTATTGCAGAGCGTATCAATTTTGTTCAGAAGAAACTCATTTTGTTCGAAGTACTCCTCATGTTCCCTAATTTTCTTGATTGAGTCAACTGGAAAGCAATTTCCTGGAGATGTATTAGCAGTCGAACGTGCAGCACTTCTTTACTATATTTGCTGGTTTGCTTTAAGATGTTATCCTTATCAGGGTACCAGGTATATATACTATATTTTGTGTGCTTATGCGGCCATATGTCATTTTTTGGCCATACAAGTAAATTTTCCACTTCCTGGTCGTGACAGTCCTTAAATTTCTCTTGATTTACTTTATATATATATATAGGAGTATATTAAATTGGACTGGAAAATATAATATATCTTGTATGATTCACTGGTATTGCCCCATATCTGGTTATTGGAAAATGATTATGATGTTAGTTTTTGTCTGGTTTTCAGCAATGTGAACTTATTAATTGGTTATCAATTACTGGACAATTTTAGCTTCAATTTATTTTTCTACTGAAAATATGGCAATTTTGGTAGTAGATGCCTTTGGTCTGACTGCTCTGATTTTCCTTGTCTGGCAGTAACATTTGCTGTGAGCTCTCATGCATTGGGACAACATCGATTGTGTCCTTGTTGAAGTTGGCCTTCATACTTTGTCGAGAAGTACCTTCACTTTTTGAGAAGGCAAGACCATGCTCTTCTTTTGTTTCCCATTTACTGTTTTGTATTATTACCTAATACCTACCATATCCATCGGGGTCTCTAAAGCTCGGGTTTGGCTGTGAAACTATATTTTTTAACATATTTCCTTATTTTAAAAGTAGCTTTTAAAGAATGTGATTTACTAATGCTCTCTGAGTTAAATTAGTTCTATGTCAAAGATCTTATGGGACTGCATATGGTTGCGGTCAATAACTTCATTGAAGCTTATCTTAGTAAAGTTTGCTGATTTACTAGTTAAATTATTTAGTTGCTCTTGTTCAGAGTATTTTCCCAGTAAGCTCATGACAGTGATGTTAATATTTGATTTGGCCTTAGATTTCTTAATTTCTCCCCGTGTCTTTAATGCGTAATATGACGTAGTTATTGTTGGCTCCCCTACGTAATCTTGCTACCAGTTAATGTTATTAGTTGGCAATTTCCTTGGATAGACAGCTTCTAACTTTGAATTGGCAGCCTGTGCAAATGATCCTGATTAAATCATTGCGAAGAATAAAACAGTTCTCTGAGGCTTTCGGTTAATACAACACACGTTTAAGAAACCTAGTTTTTTACCTTCCAGTTTTCTCGACTGATGATTGGATCAGTCTTAACTGACCCATTTATGATGTTTCATCAGATTTCCAGGTTGCTTGCAGTTCTATATGTACTTTCTACATCAGTGACACCTTTTTCTTTATCTCCAAGTGATGAAGGTTCTGAAAGTCAGTGGGCTTCCTTCTTCCATCAAGCTTCTCTTGGAACTCATCTTAACCAACAAATCCACGCCGGCATGGTGCAGAAAAGACAAAGTCCAATTGCTTCAGATGAGGTATTTGAGTTCTGGAAATGTTCTGTTTGCAACTATAGTAAATTGGTGGTTGTATGATGGAGCATATTTCTAGTCCTATTTATGTGTGTTACCAGTTCGAGACATGCGAACGAAAAATTAGATGCAATGTTTTACTTATAAGTCACGCAGAATCGCAGATATCGTTCTTATAGTTTTGAACAGAGCCTCAAATCCTGATGATATATGTTAAACTCATCTTCTTCATTTTTAAGAATAAATAAATTTAAAATGTCTCCTCTCTTTAACAGCTTACGATGTTTTGGGCATTTGATAAGTTATCAGACTCACGCCAAGCCAAGAAGAGGTGTGGTCGAAACTCAACGGCACCCTTTATGTAAAAGAGCTATACGTGTTAGGCTTAAATAAAAAAGAATATCACCTACACGCAAGGGGAAGTAAAATAAATATTAAAAATTTAAAATGTCTCTTCTCTCTAACAGCTTAGGACCTTTGGTTAGTTAGACATTCAATATTTATATATAGTTTCCACGTATGTACTCCTGTCTCATACACCCCAAACTGTTTTTTCCATACTGCTGTGAGTGTTAAACAGTTGGTATGTCCACTCTGGATCACTATACCTTTAAAATCTCTATCTCAATGTTATAACTTCATTTTGTCACAATTTATTTTTTGTACTATTCGTCTGGCTATATGGTTCTCACACTTAGTACAATCTTTCTTGTTCTTTCCAGAAATCATAATACTAACATATGACTGTTTCAGTCTAATCCATTCCATTTTCCCCATTATCTTGTTATTTTTATCATATCAGATTGATTCACTTGGAGTATTAGGTTTAGGTTGGGTATTTTGGTATTTATGGAGTCTTATCTCTTGGTATAAATACCCCTTCCTGGGTTCATTATTAATAACAACTTCATACTTTCTCCCTACATCTTTTCTCTTATAACAGAAATAGTAAAATTTTAAAAAAATAAAAAGGAATAGATGGTCTCAGTCTTAGCAAGGAGTTTTGCCTGCAGTATGATTGAAATGGAATGTTGTTCCCCACTCTTAACTATGTCTTTTCTATGTAATTCTATCCAGTTAAACGGTAGACTACAATCACGAACCTTGTTTTTTGTGAGATCTTCGAATATAAATTAAAACGAAATCACAACATTTTATGCCATTCATACTTTTAGGGTGTTAACGGTATCCAGTACGATGGTGAGAGGAAGTGATTTCACCTCATAGATGATTGTTTTTTTGGTTTTGAGTGTGTGTAGAGGCGGAGGCAAGTTTATGCATTTAATTTGACCATTTGTAGAGAAACAAGGAAATAAATGAAACCAATGTTATTTAGTGAATGTATTATGGACTTGCGGTCTTACACTTTATGCAGAATTTTGTTGCATAGTGCAATTTTACTGAGTTAATATGCAATTTATAACATTGATTTATTCTCGTGTTATCCAAAATTGCTAGTGCAGTATTATGTTGTCAATGGATGAGTGATTCTCGCTTTTTTGTGTAGAAGTGGTCCTTCGTGACTGACTTGGCTGTTTGTGTACCTGTTCTATGCTTTGGTTTTTATTATATAGATACATATTCTCTCTTTGAAGTAAACTTCCAAGAATTTTTAGATTACATGTACTGCTGACTGCTGTATTGTGTACCTTTACCTTTCAAAATTGTTCCTTAATCAGGGTTCCTTGCTTCCAAACTCAATTTCAAGCTTCTCGGAAACACTTAGTACTCTCAGGTTTGTCTGATAAAATTGAGAAAGAATTGTTAAACTTAAAGTTGTCCACTTTACCTCTTTAATTTCATCCCTTTCGTTTCCAGACTTGCACCCGATGCTTGTGAAGATCTGGAAGAATTTGTTCTAAGATTTTTTCAGGGCTTGCCAGCAACTCCAGTCATCTGCATTAGCTTAGTTGCAGGTGCTGATGCTGGTTTGCTTACCGCAATCTTACATTGTTCCCCCACCATATCGGCATGGATTCTGTTATCCCATCTGAGTTCAGACAATCAGCATGTTGTACTTCTGCCTGTTTATACAACTTTGGAAGGTATTTAGTTCAGGATATCCGGCTAATATGATGTTTTCTTTGTAAAACTTTCTGACATTTTTGCTCCTGTTGAGCTTATTCTCTGTTTCATTTTTACAAGAAGCTTCAGATGATGATGGTAGTTCGACCTCAGTTGTCTTCAACTGCAAAGAATTTGTCAAGCAGTGGCAGTGTCCCTGGGTGTCCTCTGTGATTGATGAAATAGCCCCAGTTTTTAGACATGTATTGGAAGGGAATTACTATTCATCCTCGGATTATTTCTTGGAATATATAAAAGAAAATACATCATTATGGTGGATGCAAAGGAACAGACTTGATGAATGCCTCAGCAAATTTTTGCGGTAAGTTTTAATGTGAGCATATTTGGCATCTGCTCTGGTCTGCTCCACACCCCCACCCCCACCCAAAAAAAAAAAGCCATAAATAGAAAAGGGAATAATTTCTCTGAACTATGGTGATTGAAATCCATGCTTAGACTTATTTCAGAAAATTTTCTTAATCACAAACAACTCATATTCAACTTATACACATGTTACAATTAATTAGAAAGATTGACTTTGCAGGTTCTTTTTATATCTCAGTGCATAGTTTTTGTAGCATATAGACTACGAAAGATTCATCAGTTTATTCTTGTCAATTACATATTATGCAATATTGAATTGTTTTAATATATCAGGGATATGGAAGACTTGTGGCTGGGTACTTGGAAATATTTGCTTTTGGGGAAGTGGCCAGACCACAACTATCTTGATTCCATACAAAAGAACCTTTTTGGAGACGAGGAACTTTCTTTGCAGCATATTGTAAGCAAAAAATGCTATGTTGGCCTGAGTTGTGATGTATCAACAAGAAAATCTGTTGAAACCGAAAATACTATGCAGTTATTATATAAAAGAATGTTCGAACCATCTCACAAATTTGACCAGGTTGAATCTGAGAGCAGAAACCCAATCATTTTGGTATTGGACTTTGAGGTGCAGGTGCGTCCTTGGTTAATTAAATTCCTTGTAGTCCATATGTTATCTTTTTAGGGACTTGACATTATAACTAACGTCATGTAGATAAATTCTCAGAAGGGCAGAGGTATCGGAGAATAAGTGATTATAATTCCTTTAGGTTTCATAGAACTTGGTTTTTCAAATTTATAGTAACAAATCTTCATCACTTATTTTGATCATTTTGGTTATGTATGAATCTCAAATCCTAAACTATTTTGTAATATTATTTTAATTAAAATAGTAAATTTGAAACCCATTCATTATTGGGGTCATTTGAAATTCTATTACAAATTATTCATCTCCATATCCTTCAATCCAAATGTAATCTCATCTCTCATGACTGTTCTATATTTCTAACTACAATTTCGTTAACTCTGCTGCCTCTTCTGCAACTGGTCTATTTAAAGTTACTGGGTTCCTATTTTCTTCCCAGTTAATGTGCAAATAATTTCCATTTCAAAAAGTTGAACTATAATCTTTCTCTGCAGATGCTTCCATGGGAGAATCTTCCAATATTGAGAAATCAAGAGGTTTACCGAATGCCTTCCGTCAGTAGCATTTTCGCAACAATTGACAGATGTTGCCAAAACCAAACACAAATTGATACCACTATTCCAGCATTTCCATTAATAGACCCTCTAGATTCATATTATTTGTTGAATCCAGATGGAGATCTCAGCAGAACACAGATCGAATTTGAGAGTTGGTTCAAAGATCAAAACATAGAGGTAAACTCTGAACTTATTTGATATACATGCAATTATCCAAAACGAGTTTCTTTCGAACATCCATATTCTTTTCCACTTAATGATTTGGATAAACTTTATATACAGGGAAGAACTGGAACTGTGCCCACAATTGACGAACTGAGTCTGGCCTTGAAAAACCATGACCTCTTCATCTATTTTGGCCATGGAAGCGGTATGTATGGGATCAAACAATCCACTCTGTAGCTAACTTACAAATCCATCTGGTTTTTCTGTACTTATTTGTTCTTCACCTTTGCCTTTCAGGAACACAATATATTCCTGGGCACGAGATACAGAAACTAGAAAGTTGTGCTGCTACTTTGCTTATGGGATGTAGTAGTGGTTCTCTTTATCTGAAAGGAAGTTACATGCCACAAGGGGCTCCCATTTCTTACTTGCTGGCGGGTTCGCCTGTCATTATTGCTAATCTGTGGGAAGTTACGGACAAAGATATTGACAGATTCGGGAAGGCAATGCTGAACGAGTGGCTGAGAGAAAGGGCAGATGCTTCGGCTGAGTGTACTATATGTGCTTGTAAGCCTTTAAAATGCAAACATAGCCCAAGAATTGGCTCGTTTATGGGTCAAGCTAGAGATGCTTGTAATCTTGGTTTCCTTATTGGAGCATCTCCAGTTTGTTATGGTGTTCCTACAGGTATAATTAAAAGAAAAAATGTGTAGCATTGTCTTTTGAAGATAAGTTTTGGTACTCTTATCCCATCTTATAGTAATGGAAAAATATTAATTTGTTTTGAGGGAAGTGCTTTTAAATTAGAAGATGGGGTTAACTGAAAATGTGGCAGCTGTTATTTGTCAAACAAAAAAGTTTCTCTCGAAGTTGGGTAACCATAGTCTCTCTAACTGATAGGTTGAGGTTTAGCGGTGGAAGCTTTCAAGAGTTTGACGCCTATATTCGGCCTTGTTTGTGTTTAGTTCTTAATGAAGTAATTCATTCTAGAATCTTTGGACGTAGGATTTAAAGTTTTGAAGCTCCGTTTATCTGGGTATGTTTATTTTGACTTTTTTTAAAATTATTTCGTGTTTGTGAATAGCGAAATATACATGTTTTCAACTTTTAAAAATACTTCGTTCCTAAAAAAAAACTCTTAAAATTCATATTTGATAATTTTATCTCTAAAACTGAAAAGACAACTTTCTATTTTATTTCAAAAAATCCCCTAATTCTTTAAAAATACTTTCAGAGAACCCAAACAGATCCATAGTTTCTGATTACTGTAATTCCCAAAAAAATAGTTAAATTTAAAAAATATTTAAAAGATTTTGCCACAGGACTAAACTCGCAATTAATTCACACTTCAGAAGAACAGATTTTTCTTCATATTTTTCCAAATGCTGATCAAAGTTGAATCGTTATAATCGGAAAAAATATTACTCCCTCTATCTCAATTTATCTGTCTTTTTAGAGAGAATTTTGTCTCAAATTATTTGTCACTTTAGAATTTCAATGCACTATTAAATACATATTTTCTTACTTTGTCCTTAATTAATGCATCGAAAAGACAGAGAGAGAATAAAAGAGAAAGTAAGAGAGAAAATGTGTAAAGTTTAAGGCCATCTCCAATGGGTATGGACTCCCATTCCCCTCAGACTTCCATTCCCCTCAGACTCCCATTCCCCTTCAGACTCCTCTTTTTATAGTCATCTTCAGTGACTCAATCTTCACATTCTATTTAATTCCAATTCTCAAACTTCCCCACTCTCACTTAATTTTTCCAATCTTCACATTCTACTTTAATTCCAATTCTTATTCATTAATAATAATAATAATAATAATAATAATAATAATAATAATAGTACAAAATGCACAAGTAATAAAAATTAATTAATGTTAAGATATTAATTAAAAGAATAATTTTTACATATTTACATTAAAAAAAAAATATGGGTCCAATTACAAAAAATTAAAAAAAAAAAAAAAAAAAAAAAGAAATGGGGCTGGGCGATGCCCAGCCCAATTACTTAAAACAAAAAAAAAATAAAAATAAAAAAAAAAAGAAGAAATGGGGCTGGGCATTACTTAAAACAAAAAAATTAAAAAATTAAAAAAAAAAAAAGAAAATGGGGCTGGGCGCGTCCCAGCCCCAAAACAAGAGATGTGTGGGGCGGTGGATGTGGATTCATCCACCGCCCCACACATCTAGGAGGTGGTTGAGGACCTCTCAACCACCTCCCAAAATTCATCCCCTTCCCCATAGAACTTCAATTTTCTTCCCCCCTTCTAATGGATTCACCTTCCCACCTAATGAATGGAGATGCCCTAAATAGTCAATGATTAGATAAAATAAAGAATAAGGGTATTTTAAGAATATAATTTATTTTTTTCCAAAATTGTGGCTATTTAGTAGGTGAATGTTAGGACAAATCCACTTGTTGCTAAACACTGAAATCAAGCATATATACAAGTTTTGACCTGTTCAATAGTAAACAAACATGCAAATCGAAGAGGTCAGACAACACACGTCGTCAATATCTTCAACTCACATTTTGCATTAGTAAGTACACAGAAGAATGCCAATAATTAAAATCACAGGTCATGTAAAATTAGGACGTAACAAATTATACAATCCATTGAAGTATGGAGCATCAAACTGAGAGTAATAAATGTGCTTGTGAATGTAAAAGTCAAAAGTACAGTTAACCCGTGGACTAAGACCTAAATATTTCACCAAACTATATGTAACACCATTACAACCCATCTCCACTTCCATTCACCTCTCTATGCCTTCTCCTCCTTCCCGAACGGCCCAAAAGTACTCTACCTTGTCGTCGTAAACGGCCAGCCAGTGACGTACCATAACTGCCATCATCATCATTATCAGTATCATGATCAGATTCATCATAAGCACCTATCGTACTTTCACGACTCAATCTCACAGCACCTCCATCCAATGATTGGTTGGAGTCCCTCTCATGCCTCCTCATACCTCTATGATGTGATAAATTACCTTCAGAACCAAATGCCTGCAGAAAAAGAAACACAGACATCAGATTCCGATCAACTCCCACTTCCATGCCCTCATTTCGCTCCATGGCATCTGCATCAAAACCATCCTCGTCATCTGAATCAAAATCATAATGACTCCCTTCTATCACATAATCACCAAAGAATACGGCCCCTGGCATTGATGTCCTTATGGTGCTCATAACATCGTCTCTCTCTCGTTCACGCTCCAGCCTCCTCCACTTCTGTTCTATAGTGGGGTCTACTTCACGTGGCTTGGCGGAAGGGTGCTCTGCCTTCACATGTTTCCGAAGCTCTTTGTAGGTTCCACTGAACGAGCAGTTATCCTGCATGCAGCTCCGTTTCTTAGCGTTGAGATGTTCTCGTGCAGGGTCCACAACAGTCCAGCCTTTCACCTGACCCCTGCAAAGAGGACAAGCAAGCTCTGTGGCCTCGCAATTCTCAAAAGACCTACTAGATAATGAACCAATAGTTTGACTATCAAGTAGATTGTGACGTGGGCAGTTGTCAGATAAAGTTTTTGTGTATGCCTTCTTGTACTGGTCAAGGCAGTTGGAATGGCGGAAGCTGGTTCCACACATGTAGGGACGGCAACCTTTTTCATGTGAGGAGCACAAGAGAAGGACAGCATTGTGGGGACATTCCATGCACACAGAACATGTAGTATCTTCCCAGTCTTTCTTAACAATTTTGGAGCAATTGTTCTGCATGCCATCCATTTCCTCGTAGGATGGCAAGGGATATGGTGTAGGTCTGCATTGTCGCGAAGCAATCCCACGTCTACCCCTTGATCCTTTTGCCATTTCTTAATAACTGTAGAGAAATCAAACTCTTAGAAAGTCTGACAAATCTCAATTGAGAATGAATCACAAGATCACATCATTTAGCAAGCAAAATACATATTAGAAGTCTGCAGTTGAGTATATTCTTTTATTTCCATCAAAAGAATTATTCCTATTTAATGAAAACATATATTTAAACAAAATTAACAGTACACAACATTTATCAACTATTATAAGACAATGGTCAACAAATCTTAAAGTTCTCCACAATATGTATGAGCATGTATTCTTGTCAAAAAAACAATGGGAGCATAAGCCAGGGGATAAAATAATATATCAAGATCTAATTCTCATTTTACACATTCCAGTATGAAGTGTAAACCACAGGAAAAATTGGCAAGCTTACATGAGAGGACCCAGTGCGATAGGCAGAAGAGCTTAAGACAAAGATAGATCTAGGTGAAACGGAGGTTTTTTTGTATATGCAAGCTTGCTTACAATGTAATCCACAGAACCAATTGAATAACTCGTCAACTGGTAAACTTCTTATCAGCCTCGAATATTTGGGAAAAAAAAAAAAGCGAGTTTAAAAATAGTGGGGGAGGAGATAGTTCAGGTAGAAACTGAAAGCAGAGGAAAGAATGAGACACAAAAGAAAGTAGTACTCCCTACTAAATATGGGATCAATTAATCAGAAGTATACATCAGTGCCTGAAATGATAGAGAAGTGAACGTATCATAATCAGGTGTCACTGCCTAGTTCCATATAAAACTGCAAAAAATGTAATGACAAAAGCAACTGAAATCCAGAATATCATTATACCCATCCCCAGATCACATTAACAGCAACATTTATTGTGTACAATAAGATAGAATAAGAACATAAATTACCACATATCAAGTTTCAGCTGCATTCCGTCAAAAAAACAAATGAGGATCTGAGATGTGAAGTTAGCTAACTATCTCTCTCACAAGTATATATTTACAAAAACGTATGTATGTTATATATGCATAGAAAAAATTATGGGAAGGATGATGTTTTTGTTGTAACAAGATCGTGGCATGCAAAAGATAAAAGCTTATGCCTAGATATTTCCATAAATGGTATAGAAAGACTAGATTTCAAATCGACCAAAATGCCAAAATCAACAATAGCAGCTCAGAATTCTAATCAGTACCACCACAAGACATTAAACGAGCATCTAAAAATGGAAAGAAGAAGTCACACCATGTGTATGTTCTTCAAAAACCTCAGAAAAAAAGGTTGACATAAAAGTTCTCCAGAAAAACAAATATAATAGCAAAGATCAGCAGACCCTACATACTCTTTTGAAGATACATTTAGAAAGAGAAAAAAAAAACTCCAACAGTCGCCCATATAACCCAAGTAGTCCACAAGTAATATTCCAGTGAATAAATAAAAAGGTCAAAACAATTCCCTTATTTCTAATTCAGAAACTTACCAAAAAAATGAAAAACATAGCATATACCCACCTCGTAATTTGAGCAAAGCCAAATCTGGATCCCAGCAGAGAAGAAAATGCACCCTTAATTTATTTTTATTTATGTGTGTGCGCGCAAACTAAAAATCAAACTTTACAAAATATATAAATTAAAATATCAATCAAAAGTCAGATGCACATATACATACATACATACACACGTATATTTAAAGCAAGAGATATACTAAGTGATAACATGTGAAGAAGGCATCCAGAACACGAAACAACGTGCTAAGAGATAAGAATCACGCTAGCGACGGATAATTAAATAGTAAAAATTATAGTCCAATTTAAAATTAATCAAGCATACAAGAAAACAATTATCAACTACTTAATTATTAGAAAAGTATGATCATTACCATAGATCTTCCATAAATTGATAAAATATCGAGATATGTCAACATACCGGAGAATTTTCCTTGGACGGAGGAATTTAAGAGAGAGAAAATAACTAGGGCTCGAAACTGAAAAGAAGAGAGAGGGATAAAAATAGTTACGGACAGATCGAGGGAAAAATCAGAGCGCGGGCATTTCTAAAATTTTCAGTGAATGTTATTAGAAAAGAAAAGAAAGAAAGAAATACAGAAATTTAACAAACAAGCTCTGTTTTTTCTTTTCTTTCTTTAATTGGTACATCCTGTGCACATAGTTGTAATTTAACGAGGCTCTGTTTGGCTTGCTTTAAAGTCGGCAATATAATTTTTATTTATTCTACTTCGATCATTTAATTTATTCTTGGTTATTAGAGATTCTTTTATGTACCTAAATAAAAGGTCGGCTATGCATGGGAATGGAATTAAAATGTGCTTATTAAATTGAACCGGTAAACAATATATATCATTTAATTTTATAGATGTAAAATTGTTGCTAATTGTTAAATTAATTTAGTTCGAAAATAATCTAATTAATGAATTTAATTATGTTGTGCTTAAAAAAATATTTAATTTAATATTTTGTGTAAAGAAAAAGACTCTTAGAAATACGAAACTAAACGATAATTTAAATAAGTAGTATTTGATTTGATTTCAAAATGGAATCCAACATAGTACTATTTGTTAGCATTCATCATTTTAAGTTTAAGATTTTAAAACTGGAACGGGACCATCCATGAAGGCACACTATAAATTGACACATGTGTATACCTTTTCAATTATTAACTTTCATAAATGGTTTCAAACAAACGGGGCCCTATAAAAAGAATATTACTAAAGAATATATCATTTTCTTCAAAAAGCTTAAAAGAAGATGGGAGAGAAATATGGCATGTGATTCGTTGGGTAGAGTCATTTCTACGCTACTCTATGCTATTACTGGTACTAACTGCTGAGAGTGTGATATGGGCGGTTTCACGCGCCTGAACAAGAGTACTAAACACGCGACAGATACAGTACAGCGTTCGGTTGGCAGAACTTCTGCAGAAGATGTGGGAATAGTGCGGTGACGAGACGTGTGTAGTACTCCTATTTGTTATCAACATGGACATGCGTGAAAGTGCCTACGATGGGTTTTCTCGAATTTTTTTATTATTAATTTTTACATCATAAATTATTTTAAAAATTTTTATTTTATTTGAAGAAATATAATAAATAATTACTTTTTTTAAGGAAAAACTCCAAAACATCAATTAATCAAATAATTAAAACATTAATTTTAATAATTAACAAAAAAGGTAGAATTAATAAAAAATAATTAATTTTAGATTGAATTCCTAAAATGGTAAATAAAATTAAACATTTTTTTTACCAAAAAACAAATAAAAAATGAAGGGATTATAAAATACTAGTATTATACTAGATTAGAATTCGTATTGGTGGGAGTTGAGCCATGACCTCTTCGTGAGACATGAATTTTGTGTATAATATTCTTTTCCTTTTTATTTTTATTTTTTACTAAGTTATGTATTTACAATTTAGACTGGAAAGCACATATGACTTGTTTATTTAACAGGAATGAAATTTTATTTTGGGTATTTGATTTTTAGTAATCTGATATCTAGAAATATGATTCTATTATAGTGCTTAAGTATCACTTGAGATTGTATCAAATAAATTAATTGAATTCATTTTCAACTGTTTGGTAATGGCAAATAATGGATTACATAATTAAAAAGTTCACAAAACCCCCACCCATAGATTAAATAAAATCAATTTAAAGCACCATTTATAGTATTATTAATAATATATTGATTTAAAAAAAATATGTATAATATATCAATTAATAATATAAATTATATCATATAATATATATATATATATATGGTAAAAATTAAAGAACATAAAAGAAATTATTGTTAGAGGAGAGTTGTATGTAGTTATCATATAATCCAAGTATGTAACCATCACAAAAAATGTTGTGTGATAATATTTATAAATAAGTTAACACTTTTAAAAGCATAACAAAATTAAGCGTACAATTTGGAATGAATGTGCTATGAAGCATAAGCTTTGGATTTGGCATGTAAACTATATACATATTTTCAAATCAATTTACATTTAAACAATATTTTATATTATTTCAATGGATTCAACTAGTAGGTAAAGAAACTTGAAAATTTAATATGTGATTTAAGTAGTTGAAGAAGGAAAAGAATGCAAGAAACAAAAAAACAATGGATGTGGCAGAGAAATATTACGTAGGGAGAAGAATAATACTATCATAATTAAGAAAGAATACATGGGTAATAATGTATTTTTTATTTTTAATATCAAATCCCTCAGGAAATGAATCAAATTGGGTTTTACATTCCGACATTTTAATGGCAAGATTCCTGATTTATAGGATCATATTTCCTTTCCCAAATTCCAAAAAAATTGTCCAAACAATATTATATGATTTCAAGGAATTAGCTTGCCAAATAATATGTCATTTCCGAGTAAATAAACGAGTCCATAGAATACAAGTTTCTCCCCAATGTGGTATCTCCAACATAAGAATTAATTTAAACTCACTGTAATATCTAAAGGTATTCAAATAGCACCAAAATTTGCCAACATAACATAGAAATACTATAATCAAACTAGCAGTGGCAGAGCTAGATGATATCCGTTGGAGGGGCGTATTTTTTTTTTCCCTTAATGGTAACTTGTCTGCCAGAGGATATCCATTGGAGGGGCGGTTTTTTGTTTTAATAGTAACTTGATATTTTTTCCGATGTTTAAAAATGAAACGACAAAAATTAACTTAGAATAAAATTACACTAAAGCTTATCTAAATAAAGGGGAAAAACATGCTAGATTTTTTTTAAAAGTCCATTAAAAAAATTGAGGAATTGATATGCACATAAACAATTTACAACATAAGTTCAATTTTGTAAAGAAAACAATGCTATAAAAAGTACCAAAATCAATACTAAAACTTCTTTGTACGTTAACTCATGTGACCAAATTAATATTAATATGTTCATCAAATCATTTATCATGATAATGAAGAAAAAATCGCATAACAGATAAAAATATACATATGGGAATATTATAAAACAAGTTACAATTGTATCAACTGGATGTCTAACCTACAACGCCATAGGGATATTGTTGGGCTACTTCAACCATTAGGTCAAATGATCTTTTTTAACATCTTTGCTAAATGATACTACTAATAGGTTTCCTTGGGGGCGGTCAACCCCCCCTCCTTGCCCCTGCCACTTTAAACTAGACTGATAAATGATTTTTTTTTTTTTTTTTTTTTTTTTTTGGTAACCCAGGTGTACCAGCTTACACTCGACTAATCCTGGACCCTCAGAACCCTTGCCCTAGAATCCTGAAGGATGTGCCTCCACCAAGCCCCGGGTTCCCACCATACTGCTGTACACTCTGCGCACAAAGGAGTCTTCACCACAAATGACCCTTAGATAGACCCATAGAAATGCTTCCATCCAAGTTCCAGATGGGATTCGAACCCCCACCCTTGCCGCTGGAGCAAGCCTTATGGATTATTGGTCGACCAGTTGGAGATATGCCCTGGGGACGATAAAATGAATTCTTATGAGGTTCTTTATCACATCATAGTGCCCAAAATTGCAACATGACAATAATCAATCTTCAACAACAAAATATTTAATTTTATTCTTAGAAAAAAATTAAAAAATTCTCATATTATCAAATAACTATGACAAATGAACTGGAATTAAGCTCAATATTTTGCTAAAAAGTAGGTACATTTAATCTCAAAATTACATCAAAACTTAATGCGAAGATGAAGATGAAGATTGTGTTAGAACTTAATAGCATGTAATTTTTGTTACATGACTTAATATATTAGTTACATGACTTTTTTGTCAGTCCGAAAAGTTGTAGGACTTTTTTGCCAGCAATTATAGTTGCGGGACTAATTTTTAACTGCAGCATGGGGGTTAAGTTTTCACGTCGGCAGTCAAACCGAAATAGGACTATATTGCCAAAATATTTTAGTAACAAGACTTTTTTATCAGCCCGAAAAGTTATACGATTTCTTTGCCAGCGAGCAATAGTTATAGGGCCACTTTTGAAATTTCCCCAAAATAAATAAAAATTATTTTTTTTATAACAATATTACCACGTGTTGCTTAAAGATAAAAACAGTAGAAATAATATTCACCACATTTTAACATTTTGTAGACTCACAAAATTTCAAATGCCCAGCATGTTCTAGGAAAACTATATACTCAGGCAAATTCAATAATTTTCACACTTTAGAAATTATAAACAACAATATGTTCTCAAAAAAAAAAAAAAAAAATTATAAACAACAATACGATTTTTCCTGTAAATAAAGATTACTACTACTTTATTTTGTAAAAATTCTACATTAGTAAGCATGCCACCTGTTACTTGTATTCCTGTTGATATAGAAGAAAATTTCTAAAGACATGGTTCCTATAAATTAAGCTATCAAGAATTTAATAGTAGTAGTGAGCTGTGAGCCCACATTTATACTTGCTACATTTGAATGATGGACTTAATTTGTTTTCTTTTGAAATTTTTGGCTTGGAACTTTATTCACTGGGTGTATAATTTTGCGTTGGATCCCATTTTTCTTTTTTGGAACTTTCTAAGTGCTTTTACGAAATTTATTAGTATTATATAATAATAAGTATAGATATCGCAAAATAGCTCATATATATAAATAAAAAATAAAAACTAAAATATTATCTGAATATGGAATTACTTTTCCAAATTAATGTGTCCATCCGTTTAAAAAGGGGAAAATTGCTTTTTTGGTACCATAGGATAGGCTGACTTGCACTTTTGGTACCATTGGATATGAAAATGCAAATTTGGTACCATAGGATAGGTTTTTATTGCACTTTTGGTACCATTGGATATGAAAATGCAAATTTGGTACCATAGGATAGGTTCTCATTGCACTTTTGGTACCATTGGATATGAAAATGCAAATTTGGTACCATAGGATATGTTTTCATTGCAATTTTGGTACCAAACCCAATTTTTCTACAAAATTAATGGCAATTTACCCCCTATTAAATGCATAATGTTCAATTTAACCCCTCGTGGTTTAAAAAAGAGCATTTTACCCCCTGAAATTTTGTAAAAATTTCACATCGCCTCCCTGATATTTTTATAGGCGGCACTTAATCCACTTTTATTATGATAATGTGATATTTTACCAATTGTGTTATGATAAATGTGGCAATTTACCCCCTATGTTAAATAAAATAGTTTGCATGCATACTCTCAATTTCGGCAAGTGAGTTACAATCTCCGGCTAAAGGGGGTAAATTACTTCATTAAAATTTTACAGGGGGTAAATTGATTTCTTTCAAATTATAGAGTGATAAATTGAACATTATGCATTTAATAGGGGGTAAATTGCCATTAATTTTGTAGAAAAATTGGGTTTGGTACCAAAATTGCAATGAAAACCTATCCTATGGTACCAAATTTGGATTTGCATATCCAATGGTACCAAAAGTGCAATGAAAACCTATCTTATGGTACCAAATTTGCATTTTCATATCCAATGGTACCAAAAGTGCAATGAAAACCTATCCTATGGTACCAAATTTGCATTTTCATATCCAATGGTACCAAAAGTGCAAGTCAGCCTATCCTATGGTACCAAAAAAGCAATTTTCCCGTTTAAAAAGAGATTAAACCCTTAAGAAAGAGAAAAAACGTGAACCAATATTTTTAATTAATAACCAGAAAATTAAATTAGGTCAGGCACGAGAGATCCAACTCACCAATAAGAGTCCGTAGCTTCTTGTTACCATAAAAATATGTCTCTTTTAATTCGATTAGACCTTGTTGAAGCTTTGTAGATAGGGGATTGATATAGTCAGAGCAACTTTTATCATTTTCTATTTTGCCCCCAACTCACATTAGAATTCCTTTATTGGTTGTTGACTTTATATCAGGGAGTTGCATAAAAATGTAAAAACTCCTTCTGAACATTTTTGGAGGTTTCCTTACAAATCATTCCAATATATAAATCAAATTTTACACTCAAAAGAAAAAATAACACAAGAGTTCGGATAAAAAATGAAAAATTATCTTCAAATGAACAAAGATAAATGATTAACTTCGAATTATTGATGAAAACACCAATTTTTAAAAATCCTATGAAAAATTGTTAATAAATTACTAAATCGAAAAATATAAGAGTTTTAAGATTAGAAACTAAGAGTTTCAAAATACCAACATGTGATTGATCTAGTAGAAGGGCGATCCAAATTTGAACCCGTGTTGAGAGAGGTTATCATGTTATATGTCTAACCTACCTCGAAAATAATAAAACCTTAGGTATAAAAAAAAAAAAGAATTTCAAAGGTAAACTTTATTTTTATTTTCATATGATTCAAAAACTAAAACATTCCCATATTTTCAACGAAAAATATTAAAATTTTGATCCATAAATTTATCTAACATTATTGCTCAATTTTTTTAAAAAGGAATGCATTTCAGTGTGTTTTTGTTCACTATACGAGTTTTTTCACCAACTTTTGCGAAAGAAACTACAATAGATCCATTAAAATTTTGTTTGGAGATAGATGTAAGTGTTCATAAATAGGGTAAATAAAACTTACTATTTCATGAGTAAGAAAGAGATGGCTCTGTTGGATGCGTCGGATCCCATATAACAAGGGAGCTCGTTCCCCTCAGCGCAAAGTGCTATCCTCTTCATTCACTTTTCCAAAAATAATTACGGGGTAGGTAATTAAGAAATTAAATGTGACTCAACTAGCTCTCGACTTAAAAAAGGACAAAACAGGAAATGATAAAAGTTGCTCTGGAGCCCAATATAAAACTTAACAAGAAAATCAAATTATCCTAATGGAGTGATTGAGCAACAATACTCTTGTCTCATGTTAAAATCGAACACGAACTCAGTGCTTTAGAGACATAAATAATTACTGAACTTATATAATCCAAGCAGATTAGAACGCCTGCGCATCATTCATTCATAAACAAGCCATTTCCTGAAGACAAACCAATGTAGCAGTCCTAAATAGAAAAGCAGTTTGATGTCCCCTAATAAGATGAAACTCAAACTTGATGATACATATGCAATAAAAAGAACCAAAATAATTTTAATGCAAACCATCCTCCTACATACTTTGGTTCTTTATCATATCCTACATTACCTCCTACTTCCAGAACTAAGAAGCTTTAGTGGAGTCATCTCCAGGCAGATCATCTTCGTCGTGATAGATATTCTCGGCCATCTGCCAAATTTGAAGTATATTATCCTCGGCTACACTAGCCATAACCCAATCATCACACGGATTCCACGAGAAGTCGGAGATTTTGCTGGTATGCCCACCATGAATAAATAACAACTCTGGTGGCCCATCATCAGAATCCTCTGGGCTTTGTTCTTCATCAATTCTATGAGGGGCAAAAAAAGGAAAATAAGGTATGTAAATATTTGAACTTTCATTAATTTAAGCAACTAAATTAATTCACTAGATACATGCTCGACATATAAATACAAGGGCGGAGACCGGGTATGGCCAGACCCGGAGAGTCGACAATCACAAAGTTTTGTGTAATACATTTTCCTTGGAAAGAGTCTCAAACAAGAAAAATAAAGGTGCTTAGGTTGAAGAAGCTACCTGCTAAGATCCCAGACCATAAGTCTCCTACCAAGACAGCAAGAAGCTAAGATGGTCTCATTCTTTGGACTCCATCCAACTTGGAAAACCTCCTCCCTGTTGACAAGTAGAAGCAGATGTCGGAATTGGCATCAAGACAAACGAGGGTATTACAGTTATCGCTCAAAAAGCAAAAGCAAGGAAGATGACTTACTTGTGAGAATCAAAGATGTGTAGGGGAGTAGAAATCTTTCGCATGTCAAATAATTTGACAGTCTTGTCTGTAGATCCCGTTGCTAAAATCCACTCATTGAATGGATTAAAAGCTAAGCAGTTTACCTAAAAAGAAAAAAAGAGAGCAAATTCAAACTGTTATCAGATAAATCACACAATACATTATAATATTGGGAGAGTGTGTGTGTGTTTGTCTTCGAGTTTTAAACTCGTTATGCAAACAAGAGTACAAGACACGTACAATTTTCTTATTTTAATGTAATGGATCATATCAACATGTTACTTTGAACCATTGTAACACCATAGCAGGAGAAAATTAAGTATCTTTAATTAGGAGTGATATTGGGATTAGCAATAAAAATGTTGACGTTTCCTGAACCTACACTACAGAAAAAAATCAATAATTCAACATCATGACTACAATATTTAACAGGTGCATTGGGTCAGAAAGTATAGGTAATATTTTCCCAAGCTCGATTTTACATTCTAAGTGAGCAACCAATGGAGAGAATTCTAGTTTTTTTCTCCATTTGAACTGAATCAAGATATCGAAACCAACCTCACTTTGATGAGCAACCACAGATTGTATGGGCTTGGTGACTGACTGAGAACGCAGATCCCATATATGCAGATATTGATCATCTCCAACCGAACCAAACAAGTATTCGTGCCTGAGATGCCATGCTACATCTTCAACAACACCTTCATGAATCTGCACTTAGCACATATTATAGGTTGTTAGCAAGGAAACCAAGCATCTCAATGTACAAAAGTCAAAAACAGAATAACAAATGTCAAAGACATATGACCTAGAATATAAAAAGATACCTTAAATATTTGCATTGCATCAAGAGACTTATTCTTTGGAGTTGCGTTTATGTCCCACAAACATATTTGGGCATCATCTGAGCCACTCAGGAGATGACCTTGCTTGAACTGACTCCATGATAAACCATAACCCTCAGTATTGTGGCCCCTCAGCCTCAAATCAGGGTTACAAGCACCATCCAAAGGGGGCTTGGACGGATGTTTGCTATAATCAAACACATAAACCTCTGCACTGATTGTTTTAGTAGCGATAATAAATTGGTTCTGGGGCATATAGCGAGCCCGATTTACCTCCCCATCATGATTAATTTGCTGAATTATTTGCACCTGCAAGGAAATACTCACTACATAACTATGAAGAACAATGAGTATATAATTATGACCAAGGTCAAATCTTTTCTACAGATTATACTCCTAAATATGCAAAAGATTTAATATTTACCGAAGAAACCCTAAATAAAACAACACAAAGAGTAATTGAAACTATAATTCAAAAATTATTATTATTAATTATTTTTTTTGAGAAAAGATAAAGAGGAACCTTCCCGTTGGCGCATCCAAATCCACCGAACTCAGAGCGGTCATCGTCGTAATGACGGGCATCGTTTTCGGCATCTTCGAGGGGGAGTTGAACCTGAGCTAACATTAGATAATTGGGCTCGTTCTCCGAGGTGTGGGTCCCAAGTATCATTTTTTGAACGGAATATTCCTTTCCGGCAGGCTCTTCGCGGTCGGGGAGCCATTCGACGGTAAGCGACGGCCACTCGAGCGCGTGGGTGATAACCAAATCGTAGAGAAAGGGGGTGTTCTTCTTCCAAATCTTGTACTCCTCGTTAATCAAACGCTCTTCTATCTCACCCCTCATCTCATCCTCGTCCTTACCCATTCTCTTGCGAATAGAATTTAGAATTTAGAGTTTAATTTACTGGTATCCTGGGTGGCGATTTTAGGGGGAGGGTTTCAGAGGAGAATTGGAGGGAATGAGTGAGGTTTCTTTAGGCAATAGGGGATTGTACTTTTATATAGTACTTCATTTTTAAAAAAAAAAGGTTTTTAAATGTGACGTCATAAGTTTGGTTTTTTTAACTAAATGTTGGGCTTCGGGTTTTAAATGGGCTACGAAATTTCACTTCTTAAATGGACACTATGATCAATACATCACACGATCAACTTAAAAGCGCGGTGTTATCACCATTAATGATGTCGTAATCAAAATTTATATAAGTCGTAGACGTCCGATTAACTAGACTTTAATTAGATTAGAAAGATTTGTCATGTTAGTTTGTCTCGCATTTTCCAAAATTATTTTGTGTTTATGTAAAGCAAGACAAAAATTCTTTTTACTTTTTGAAATTAATTTAGTTTCTTTAATTACGTTCTCAAAAGTCAAACATATAACAATTTTCTTATTTTAAAAATACCCTACACAAACTCTACTTAGATTTGATGTGAGGTAATTTATCTCTTACACAACTTATCTCACATAATAAACACGATTTTTTCGATTAAAAAAAAAACAAACATGATTTAAGATTTATACCTACAACAAAAAATATTCCAAAAAAATGCGCTTACCTTATTCCAAAACTACTCTATCAAAATTCAAACAAATAACAATACATAATCGATATTATTTCACAAATCTTTACTATTCTCCCAAATACCAAACAAACAAGCTCATGTAATTTTTTAACATTTGTATCGCGTATAAGTTTAAATCAATTCGACAAATAAAAAAGTGATACATATGTGTTTTATTTTAAAAAATAACATTAATGATAGTTTTAAATTTCTTTTTTTTTTTTTTTTTTTTATCTATTTAGCTAGACATGAGTTAATATTTCATCAATAAATTTACAAGTGAATTAATTTTGATAAATTAATTTTTCTCATTGTGATTTTTTTTTTTTTTTTTTTGATAACCCAGGTGTACAAGCTTACACTCGACTAATCCTGGACCCTCATAACCCTTGCCCTAGAATCCTGAAGGATGTAAATCGCAGGATGTGCCTCCACCAAGCCCCGGGTTCCCACCATACTGCTGTACACTCTGCGCACAAATCATTGTGATTTATTAATTCAATTGAAGCAGATGTATTAGGTTCGTAAAAAAAAAAGTGTGAAAACATGAGTTAAGTTGAATAATAGCAATGAGTTTTGGTATAAAAATGTTTTGGGGATAATTTTAAAAGTGGGGATTTAGTTAGATCGAATTCGAACAAGGTTCAATGGGAAATTTTTTTGTCCAACTTGGTCAAACTCATCCGGTTACAATGTTGCATAGTAAATATATAGCACTTATTTTACCAATAGGTGATTGGTCCAGTGGAAGAGACTAATCACTACAAAATAGCGGACTCAAATTTGAATCCATGTTGGGAGAGGTACCCACATTAATGCACTCGAAAGGGATTAAACCCTTGGGAAATAAAAAAAATATATATATATATATTGCACTCATTTTGTGATTTGATCACTCTCTTATAAGTTTTATCCAATCTCATCTCAAAGCAAATGAATTGCATTTGTCATATAGTTACTTTAAGTGTGGCCGAAACCGATATAAGTAATAATTTCTCGGCCGATGGATCCAGAAAATTCGAAAGCATTAAGATCCAACTCGATACAAACAAACTCGATTTTAAATTTGGAAATTTTCAGATCCAATGCGAGTCCGAAAATAAGCAGAAATTTGCAGAAAGTTCCAAACTAGTAGCTTAATAGTCCAAGCTGAAAGCCCAACCGTTATTCCAACAAGAGGCCCAATAATTTGTAAATGAAATGAAAATAAATTTCCCATTTCCCAAATGCCCCCTACATTATCGCTAATTTCAAAATTCACTCTATGCAAATCTAATAGGATGAAGCGCGGGAAGAAGAAATATGAAAATACAAAATAAAATTTGAATACATGCAAATCCTTCCGATCAGTCTCCGATGATGAGAAACGCCGCCCGCCTCCTCGAAACAGAATCCATAGCCCCACACCGCCTTCCGCAACCACCCACTCCGACTCACCCCGCCGACAACCCCGGCCGCGACTCCGAAGCCAGCTTCTGCAGTAGCCTCCCCTCCACTGCCTCCACCGCTGCATATGACCGGTACTACCAGCATTCCGCCCTACGGACCATTAATTCGTACCACGCCTCCCAATATTTCCCCCTTTCGTTTAAAACACTAAACCGAAACCCTAAAATTAATGCTCCGGCGACTCGGATTTACTCCGTACAAACTCGTTGAAGATCTCAACCACGTGTTGAACTTCCTGAAATGCCCCTTCAATTTGAACAAACCGGCCCTGCGTGCCCCTAGCCAACACTCCTGGCCCAACTTGCTTGCTTCAATTCACTAGCTTGTTCAGACAATTAAATATAAAGAGTATATAATTACGTTGTGTCGAGTTTCGAGGATGATCAACAGTTTTTGTTGACTATAAAAACCTTCATGTTTTATATTACTGAGGTAGACGAGGCGATGGTTGGATGGAGAGTGTGCGAGGGAGATGAATATGTGGAAGGACGTTGTGGAGGAGGAAGTGAAGGGCTTGGAGGAAACTGTGAAGGAATTGGAGGGTTTGACTGCAGGGTCAAGTCCGAAGGAGGTGTTGGAGCAGAATAAGGCGGATTTAGAGAAGTACATTATGAAGTTCCATGTATTGATGGAGCGGTTGGATGAGAAATAGAAATTGGAGAAGGGGAAAGCTTTGGAGGATAAGGTGAAGCAGAGGAAGAGGGTTTGCGAGGAGAATGAGGAGCTGAAGAGGAAGATTGACGAATAAGGGACTAATTTGAGAGATGCTGAAAGGATGAAGCGGGACCTGCAGGTTATGGAGAGGGATATTGAGGAGAATGAGGCTGCCAGGAATGGGTGGGAGGAGAAGATGTGGGAGCTTGATTCTAAGATTGCGCATAAGTTTAAGGAGCTGGAGCAGTTTGTGATGGATTGCAACCAAACTACTAAGAGGTTTCCATTTCATCCCTTCTTTGCTTGTTATTCAATGCTATAGTATAGGATACTTCATTGAGCCTAACGTACTATTGTAATGTAATGTATCTGCAAATTTTACTGGATAAGACCAAAATGTTTATAGCATGATTAATGAATTGAGGTTTTGTTGAAGACTTTGGAATTATTGAGTTGTGGGTGCTATATGAAAGCAAAAAATATCTATTTGCATGTTTAATCACATATCTTCGAGAATCTTTTTGACCTATGTTACATAGATCCTTCATAATGGATGAAGTACTAATACACTTGATACTTGATAGAGGACTTCATCTGTTGCTTTTGCCAGAAACCATGTTAGTAGACTATACTTTTGTCAAGTTGAACAAAAGGGGAACCAAGGAAAGCAAAATGTCCAACTTATTTAATCAATCCACAAAAGGAGTTTTATGGATGTAGTTTTGACTATATCATTTTTCTTTGCTTGATTATTAGTATTAAACTTTTGATCTTAGTATGAGATGAACTGCAAATATTTTGCTTTCCAAGGTTTAGTTATTCAGCTTTAAACATCACTTCATTTTCCTTTGGATTATTGTAGCCAGAATATTTATTCTAGGTTGAAGCTTGGAAATAGCTTTCAGTATCAGCTGGATGCTAAAGGTTCCACACCGTCTGAAGTCTTGGGGTTAGATTACAAAGTATTGTTGAAGTCTGCACTTGCCTCTTTTGCTGAGGACGTAAAAACAAGCTCGATGGGGAAATTGGAAGAAATGATCTCTCTTCGTCAACAGTCAGGTGAAATGGCTATTAAGGACATGGAAAATAGAAATCGTATTATTGTTCTTCAATCCCACATTGACGGAGCGAGTACTAGTAGCTGATTTGCTATTTGAGAATGGACTTTTTCTGGCATGTGCACCTACTGTTCATTTTGATTAATTCTCTTATTCTCATTGCTGATGCCTCTGAAGGCAGTTGCATGAAGCACATAGGAAGGAATGGTATCTGAAAAACTCTTCAATGCTTTGATTTACGTAGATTGAAGCTCAATTGAACTTAATGAGAAAAGGAGCACATAAACATGTTTTTAGAATGTGCAACAGAAGCTAGAAAAATGGCAGAGGAAGTCGAAATGGAGATTTAGAAAATGTTGGTTGTTGAAAAAGAAGTTGCAATTTTTTCGCAGGTAAGCCCATTTGTTTCATCTATGTTCCAACACCAACTACTCAATTGGCAACCTTACACCTCAAATGCCCATATGGAAATAGTACTATATTTCATGGACAAGGTTTTTACAAGAGTATTTCTTCTTTTCATTTTGACATGATTTGTTGAAGACATCCAAGGCAAAGTTGAAAAACCAAGGAAGAAGTAAAGTACTATGCTCAGGAACTCTTTGCAGTGATTAATTCTGTTTTAAAGTTTAAAGAGTACACGGGATAAAAAATTGCACGGATGAGGAATGATCTTCTTGAAACTGCCTGTGCTGTGGTGTAGCGGCTGACATTTACGAAGGATACCGTCCTTCAAAAGGGGTGGTTCCAAATTCAAGAAAAGGATGGCAAACCGTCCCAGCCTAAAAAGGTTGGGAAACTTGCATTCTTAATCCTACTGGTTGGGCCCTCTACATATTTAGTCTTGTACTTACAAAATTGAATCCTCAAGTTTTGCACTTGTGACCTCATTGTCTCTTTTAGGACCAAATATTCAGAATTGAGACATTCCTATAATCCTATGGGACCAAATTTTTTGAATGTTGACTATTTTCTATGGGATTAAACATGCAAAATATGTTGAAAGAATGAACCACAAGTGTAATTTTGTAAAGTTTGGGACCGAAAGGGAAAAATGTTTTGAAATATTGGGCGAAAATTGCTGAGTTTCCGACCCTGTGGGGTTATCGAAATTTTGCTATGAAAAGGTTTCAATTTGTATATTCTTTATCTACTATTGAGTGTTGTATACTGAAATGAAAATGAAAATAGATTGTAGATGTTTGAATTGCAAGCCATCACATGTTAAAGTATATTATATGTACTGATGTACATGACTTTCTACTTGTAGATTTGAGCATTCTTGTGGAAAAAATAGATCAGTTTCTTTATCTTTTCCCGAGATATGTGAGATCCTGTATGGTATGCTAGTAATTAGTGTTACCGGCACATGTCCGAGCAATAGTTGAAAATGAAGATGTTTATAAATATTGAGTTTTGGGTAAAAACCACTCATTTCTTTGGCATTGATGCATCACAAAATGTTTGAATTTATATTTTACTTCAATGTTCTTCTCAGTGAACCAAGCAAATTGGGATGAGAAAATAAAGAATTGACAAGAAATTACCAAAAATTGAGGGGTAAGGTGTATTTTACTCTAATAACTTATGAAAAACGTGTTTCTAGGAAATTAATATTGAATTGAAAAAATAACATCATCTAGTATTATATTTAGATTGAAGATTAATTTCGTCTGATCAGGAAATTCTATTTTAGCAGGTTTGAAAATGGCTTCTTTTTATAATTCAAATGTTACCACTATTTTTTGTTTTTTTTCTTTTGGTTGAGATGCAAATGTTACCACTCTTGTTTGCATTGAAAATCAAATCTAGCAACTCAAAATTTAACTCGAGTTCAATCATAAAAATATTGTCTTGTATTAAGCTTGATATAAATCCTTCTAAAAGTAATTCGTTTAATTTACAATTATAAATACAATCACAATTTCAATATGAAAATAAACCATATTTACTTCATCAAACCCAGCTCATTTATACTCTACTTACATGTTCACATTATCTAAAAGAACACCATCAAAACTTTGTATTAAAAAAATTTAAAAACACAAAAGAAAAAGAACCAAAATGAGCTGGAGAAGGATTTTCATTGAAATATCAATCCAATAATTAACTTGCCAACATCAATCTATTAAAATTTAGTATTTACTATAACATAACAACCTACGTCGGTATAAAAGTTATATACAACATCAAGACTGCCTAAAATCAAAACTATAACATAGAACTCCTCAACAATTTTTTGTCACATTAATCAAACTTCTCAATTTTGGAATAGATTTTCTGGTTTAAACTTAAAACTCTCAACCAAGTTGATCGAGTCTTATTACCAACTTCACAATACCAATACCAAAACCACAACCAGTATACATATATAATAATATATAAATCTTAAAAACAATTTCTATTGATAAATACATATCCTCAATTTAGAATATCAAGAACAAAGTATGCAAAAGTTTATACTATCAAAGATAAAATTATGTCTTAAAGACAACAGTCTACTAGCCGGGTGTTCTATCATTTCAGATCCTGTCCAAAAGCACTTGAATCCATGGTGAAGTTCCAACCTACTGCATAGGTTCTGGCTTCTATGCTTCCCTCTTCGAACATGATTTCTACATTAAAAAATATTATTTCTAAATTTATATCATTATGAGTTGGTATATAATAATATATGTCAAATATACTTGGATCATATACTAGAATGCAGTATATATGCACCAAGTACTTGTACACAAAGAAAAATTAACTTAATAATCAAACAAGAAAAGAAGATCACAAACATAATTTATTAATAGCTCCAGCAGAGCCATAAGTTATGGAATTTATCGGTGATGCAGTCTCAAATAATTCATTTAAAAACAATAAAGAAGAGCAAATGTAAAAATATCCACGTGCCATCGTAACCGAAAACACATTAAGTATGAAAACATAATGTGTAGATTTACTATATCCAAACTGGATTGTGGCATCATCTCGGATAAAGATAAGAGCGGGAGATGGCGAGGGAGGTAATAAAGACTATATCAAAAAAAAAAAATACCTTAACCACATAATTATTCATCACATCACATAGCTTAGCCTTTGAGTAATTGAACTCAACCTTAGTCATTTTGTTTTATAAAAATCTCATCAGACTTGATATTAGCATATAATTTGTTGTTTCTTTCCTTAGTATGAGAACGGCAAAAAACAAAACTTTCGCGCCAAAATTGTTCTTGCGACTCCAAAAAAGTATTGCTCGTGTGGGTGGTAAATAGTAGAAGTGAAGGGGAAATAACAAATTCCCTTATTAAATGCTAATCTTTCATAAGGGAACTCTATTAGAGTGCTAGTTGAAAACCCGTTATCGGACAAAAATCATTAACGTTGCTTATAAAACAACACATGTCAAAGACCAAATGGAACTTCCTAATACATTCAGCACCCAAAAATGAGCCTACCAAAATTTTCCAAACCCCACAACCAAGATACACCATTTTTTAACTTGCACAAAAGAGATAATTAGGGCTACAAAAAAAAAAAAAAAAAAAAAAAAAAAGGCATCCAAATCCACAAGACAACACAAACAAAAAAATAAAAGAAACATCACATAGATCATGATTGAAAAATTATAAAACATACTCCTAGGTTCCAACTGAAAGCAATGCATAAAAAAAAAATAGAGTAGTACCAGAAGCTCCTAATGAAAATTTGATGGAGGACTAGTAATCATTCTTGAGTGCCCTTCACCAAAAATTCCTTGAGTGACAAAAAGCTTGGTTCGTATAGCTCTAAACTTCCAGTATCATTTTCAACAAGTAGAACCCCAACTTCAGAGCAAGTTTTATCCGTAACTTTATAGAAGGTGGAATCAGAGGTTACAAAAAACATGTCTCCATTTCGTGATTTTCCGACAAGACCAATCTCAAGAGAATTACCATTGATGCCAGAAGGAAACCAACTTTTCAATACGACATCTTTTGTCCAAGACTCTTTCATCGTCCATATAGTAATCTGAGTTTGATCAGAGTTGTCAACAAGACAAAGTTGATTACCATATAATTTCAAAACCATAGTCCTCCAATTCACCCCCACCCCAGGGGGATTCAAATTTTGACCCCTTTTTTCTTCGGCCAGGTCAAAAGTATAAACTCCGCACGAGGTATCAACTTGGGAAATCCAGTGTAACACCCCGTAATGACAAAGCATCGTCTTCTCCCAAAAAGGGTAAGTAATAAAGACATTTTCCAAATCCCTCCAGGTATTATCGACACCGATCGTTAAAATTTCACATTTTATTATAATCCCATCCACCCAACGCTTAGAGACAATCCTCACCACCTTGAATATGTTAATGGATGGAAGAAAACCAAGTATATATCGTGACTTAGTGTTCTCCCCAGGTTGGTCATTTTCATGTTGGGGAAGTGCAAAACACTCTCCCAAAACGGGATTACTAATACAAACTATATCAAGCGCAGGTGTATGCACGGTTACACAGAGGAAACCATTGCAAGAGCTAGAAACGTCAAATGTAGAATTCTCTATCAAGGAAGCAGGTATTGTTGGCTTAAACCCTGTCCAAACAAAATCACCGTTGTTGGAAAATTCAACCAAATACCAAACCTCATTACTTTTCCATGGCATCCCGGGAATTACGACGTTGCTTAAGCCGAGCTGTGGTTTTCTTGAATAGATTACCGCGCGAACCATGATGGTGCTGAAAGGTGATCTCTTAGCATATAAAATCGCGAAACTAGGTTCGCCAAGGATCTTGTACCATGGCTTACACACAAGCTTACAGTGCATGATGTCTCTAGCGGGGATTCTGACGAAAATTTCTTGACAAAGGGTTTTAGGAAGATGTTCGAAATAACTCACCGATTCATTCGACGAACCATTTCTCTGCTTCTTGATGAGATTCATTGATAGAATGTGGGTCTGTCCTGTCCTGTCCTGCCTTAGGGTTTAGGTTGGTTAATTGTTGAAGGTGAAGGAAGATGAAGGAAGATGTGAAATGTGAATTGTGAATGAATGACGACTGTAATCTTATTGTTTTGTTCGGAATATACATATATATATACGTCCAGGTAGGAATGGAATAGGAATTCACGACCGGATAAAGTTATTACTAGAAAATAGTAATACCCTCCCCTCTTTTACGGGTTTGCAAATTAAATTAAATTAAATTTGCCACCTAACATGTTACCTGTTTAACAGGTATATATATATATTTATTCACAAGACACCCAATTTTTAAAAATGGTAAATTACGCACCTATCTTTATAAGATACTATTACACGTCTAATGGGTTTCTTCAAACAATGCTACACCACAAAATTAAGTGTTCAAAATGAAATGAAGTTAGTTTTCGAATCAAAACAACTTCTTGAACAAAACTTCATAGCATATAATTAATTATAGGGAAAATTGCAAAATTGGTCCCGTAATTATTGCTCGCTGACAAAAAAGTCCTGTAACTTTTCGGGCTGGCAAAAACATCCTGTAACTATTATATTTTGGCAAATTAGTCCTATTTTAGCCCGAACTGCCAACGTATCTGCCAAGTCACGCCTCTTTGCTGACCTGGAAAGTAAAACCCCCTTGTTGACATGGAAAAATAGCAAAAAAATGGTTCCATAACTAACGATCACTAGCAAAAAAAGTCCTTTAATTTTTTGGGTTGGCAAAAAAGTCCTATAATTAAATTATTTCAGCAATTTAGTCCTATTTGGTCCAAATTGTGATTTTTTTCCCACCCATTTCAAACGAAAAATTAACCATATCTAACATACTTTAACTTAGAAGTAATTTAGACTCATGATAATATTGAAAGGCACTTTATCACATTGCACCAAGGCACATATTGAACAAGAATCAATCTTCGACAATTAAAAAAAAATCCCAGATTATCGAATAACGATGACAAAATCAGCTGCAATTAAGTTCAAAAGTAGTTATGGAATACAAAGCATTAATTCTGACAAAATCAGCTGAAATTAAGTTCAAAAGTAGTTATGGAATACAAAGCATTAATTCTGTCATCGTTATTCGATAATCTGGGATTTTTTTTTAATTGTCGAAGATTGATTCTTGTTCAATATGTGCCTTGGTGCAATGTGATAAAGTGTCTTTCAATATTATCATGAGTCTAAATTACTTCTAAGTTAAAGTATGTTAGATATGGTTAATTTTTCGTTTGAAATGGGTGGGAAAAAAATCACAATTTGGACCAAATAGGACTAAATTGCTGAAATAATTTAATTATAGGACTTTTTTGCCAACCCAAAAAATTAAAGGACTTTTTTTGCTAGTGATCGTTAGTTATGGAACCATTTTTTTGCTATTTTTCCATGTCAACAAGGGGGTTTTACTTTCCAGGTCAGCAAAGAGGCGTGACTTGGCAGATACGTTGGCAGTTCGGGCTAAAATAGGACTAATTTGCCAAAATATAATAGTTACAGGATGTTTTTGCCAGCCTAAAAAATTACAGGACTTTTTTGCCAGCGAGCAATAGTTACGGGACCAATTTTGCAATTTTCCCATTTCCAGATCAGCAAAGGGGCGTGACTTGGCAGATACGTTGGCAATTCGGGCTAAAATAGGACTAATTTGCCAAAATATAATAGTTACAGGATGTTTTTGCCAGCCCGAAAAGTTACAGGACTTTTTTGCCAGCGAGCAATAGTTACGGGACCAATTTTGCAATTTTCCCTTAATTATATAGGGGCAAGGCCAATTGATACATATGTAATATACATAATGTTCAATTTATCATATTGTGAAAGTCTTAAATGAATAATTTATCTCCTTCCAATATAGAGTGTAAAATAAACATGAAAATTGTTTCGTAAAAAGATAAAATATGGAGGTAAAATATATAACACATTTATCATAATACATGGGGTAAAAGTATCACATTTATCATAACATTTAAAGCTAAAATGCCACATTTATCATATACATGGGGTAAAGTGTCAAACACAAGGGATAAAGTGTCAGATTTATAGGTTGATTGGGTTAAAATATAGTAATATAGTATATAAGAGGGATAAATTTGTCAATTTGTATATTTTTTTCTAAGTTTAAAAATATCATGAAGGTAGTGTGAAACTTTAATTATGTTTTAGGACGTAAAATGCTATTTTTTAAATTACGATTAAGTAAATTGAACATCATATATATCACATAGGAGTAAATTATCATAAACTCATAATTAATATCTCTCCAAAAATTCAAATTTATGTGGGTGGATATTATATCTTCGTACTTCTCTTGGCAGGGAAGTAAAAAAAATAGGGTCGAAGTTGAATGACTTTGTGTAGATTCTTTTATGAAAGGGGTTTGTTTTTTATTGTTAGTTATTTATGGACCTACTAATAAAAATTACTACTACATAATTTTATTTCAAGTTTTAGTAGAAGTTACATTAGGGAGAAATAACCGGCTGTATAATGTCATATTGAGGCTGTCAGTCTTGCTGTATCCTTCATTATTCAAGACAACCTTTAGAAAAAAGCTGCTAATCTTGCGGGATTCTTAGGAATCTTGTTTGGGCCTCATGAGTGAGGATTTCTGATAAAGAAAAAGCTAGGCCCAAAGATATAAATGGATGAAGCAATTCTAGTTTAGTCGAATAGTTAAAAAAAAAGAAAAAAAAAAAATCATGTCATGCATGCATGCATAATAGAGTCTATTCTATTCAACCACCAAAGATAAAAATGGATGCATACATTTAAGAGTTGGATGAGGTATTTACAAAATCAATCGCTTATTTACAATTACAGATGTCCCTATTACAAAGAAAAAAAAAAAAAACATTCTAGTGCTCTAGCAACACCTCCAGCAATACAAAAATTGATCAATCAAACAAACTTGAAGTAGCAATGCCTTCTTTCTGATTTCTTTTTCCGGAAAATAAAATTAACTAAGCTAGCTCTAATCACCTCAATTTCAAATGCATATATTTGTCTGGAATTTCAGTTATCAAACGGAACATATCCTTCATGCTAATACAAGCCACCTGCAAATTGTGTGTTTCTGGTCCGGATACACATTTACTGTTGGAAAGCTTCACGACCTCTTGAAGACGCAAGCATGATTTCTGGGTTTTCCTCAAATACACTTGTTGCAATGACTCTTGATATAAAACCTTTTGCTTTGGAAAACCTGATCTGGACCAAACTTGCCTCCTAACAAATGCAAAAGGTTAATATCAGTTGATTCTACAACCTTAACCCACCACAAAAATAATAGAAATAACCATTTGATTCTAATGTGATTTATCTCCAAAGTATAGATAGATAAATCTGAACAGAAACAGTAGGAGGCTTTATATTGAACTTCGAGAAGGTAGTGCCATAGTGTGAGTTTGATCACATGTCATGAGGCACAGCAGCACATTCAATGGACATAACGAAAAAGCTTCTGTGTGAGCTTCTTGTATTATGACTAATACAGCACCAAATGCTTTGTAAAGAAGCCATAGAGCACTATTGGCTTGACTCTAACAAATGCAAGTTTAGAAGTTACATTTTGGGCTCAGGGCAAGATTTTCTGAATTGCAAACCATATTCATAACCTGGATCTGACAGCCCTGTACCGTCTACACTTCTATCCTTATACCGCCTCATTATTTGAAGTTTAAAGTTTGCATGGTTCAACTCCTATCTAAACATTAGTACTTCATGCCTTGACACTACACGACATGGCGCCTAAGCTCGAGAATGGTGTTCTTAAGCCTACACTCAACTGCGTAATGCATATGGTGTATAAACATCGAAATCTCAGACCCAATAATCCAAGCACAGATAAGAGCAAATAGATAAGATTTTACATGTACTTAGTAATTACCTCACTATCTTCAACAACTGAATAGCAATAAGTCCTACTACAACCGCATGGTGTTATAGTGTGGAGATACAGGACTAGGGAAATTCGAAGGTGTCTTCTTAACAAATGGATGTTCCAATAGTTTTGCAGCAGAAGGCCTATCGTCTGGATTAACTCGCAAGCAATTGAGAATGAAATCCTGAGCATCTCTTGATAAGGTATTAGGTAATGGAGGAAGTTCACCTCTGCCAATCCTAAACAAAGCTTGCATCTGTCAGGCAACAAAACAGAACATTTCTTAGTAAACTAATCACCATTCAACAGTTGGAAGACATTTCAATATGACAATACCAAACCAAATTTAGAATCTTGAAGTTCCCTCTCACGGAATTTACAGATTAGAACATGCCATAATTGGAAACGCAAGATAAAAGCATCAACGCTATTACAATATCTGTTATAACAAATCAGTTATGCACAATGAAACTAGGCATCAGATGATGCAACACAACACATGCACATACCCCTTCCAAGTGAGAATAAGGAATTCGACCAGTTAACATTTCTAACACAGTGCAACCTAGGCTCCATATATCAGCAGCACGACCATAGCCATGGTTCCTTTGGTTCACAACCTGACAGGATGAATAGAGTGTTAGTTTTCAGGTCAAGGTATTCTTTATGATTCATGTGTCAGAATGTAAATCAAGAGAAGAAGTATTAGTTGATGGTAAGTGGAACCAAAAGATGTATCAAGAAATACATTTTTTGCAAATTTAAACAATGCAACTCAACTTTTAAACTTCAATAGAAATAATAACATCCTTCAATGATTAAGGCGACTCATGACAAATTTTCCCAATGAGGTTGGGAATTCTAGATGGTGTTGGCTCTTAAGATACTACATTGTTAGGGTATGACCGGAGAGGAGAGAGTCAAAGAAGATTGATGCAATGGTCAATAATGGTGAGCTCGAGGGAGGAAAAGAATGGAATGATTTATTAGGAGAAGAGTGGAAGTTTATCTTCACATGCTAGGCTGGTATTGGATGCATCGTATATTATTGCAAGAGATTATGAAGACTTATTTTTTTTTTTTTTTTTTTTTTGCATTTTGCTGATTTAATGGATAGTCTTTGATTTTTTCGTTGGTGTTCAGTGTTTCGTTCATATTAATAGAAATTTTGGAGTTTTTAGGTCTTAACTGTTAATTGTCAACTTTTTATCTTAGTTGGTATGGAACCTAACTAGCATTATAGTGCATGAATGTCTTTTGTTAATCTACAGAAATATTTACTCAACTCCAACACACAACTGCAGAGAACAAAGGAGAAGACAAGGAAAAAAAAAAAACATTTAGTGGTCTAGTGCTCATATTTATTTGGGGGGAAATAAATAAGCATTCATCTTCTCATATAATTATTCTTGATCAGATATGGAATAAGTTTGAACCAAAGGAAATGGCTTTTAAGTTAAAATCGGAGTCAGTCAAATTGTAAGATAAATGAGCAATCAAGATGGTGCTCAGGGTTATACCTCAGGGGCCATCCAAAATGGAGTCCCTTTACAAGATTTGATGTCATTCAACTTTGTTGCCTGAGAAACACACAAAGGAAGCTTTATATGAATCCCAAAATGCATATCGGAAAAGGATACACTTATCTATTTTAAAAAGACAAACCTTTGCCAAACCAAAATCAGCCAGTTTCACTGAACCACTGACATCCACTAATATGTTGGCACATTTGATATCCCTTCACAAAGAGAGAGAGAGAGAGAGAGAAGAGAGTTCAGTAAGAATCTAGAAATTTTACAAGCAAGAGTCTAGAAATTTCACAAAAATCTGTATGAACTATGAACAGTTCCATTTTTCCCGAAGCACTACAAATAGCTTCGGCCATGAAGAGTCTCTCAAACTTCCAGCTTTTGAAATATTTGTATAGCTAAAAAATTCAGAATTGAGATAACTACTAGACATAGAAAATGAAAAACAAACATTTCAGGAAAAGAACTTTTAAGACATAAATATATGTTCTGCAGGTGCAAGTAAAAGCTCATATGATACAGAAAAGTTCAAAATATAGGGAGTGAATTATAAGATGCTCCTCAAAGGGAAAAAAACTGATTATAAGAAGCCCCGGCCCCTTAAAAAGGGAGAAAAAAAAAGCACTAATAATGACTAGAAACCCTTCATAATAAGATCATATGTCTCACCTGTGGACCACATTTCGGCAATGAAGATAGTTCAACCCACTCAAAATCTGCCTTGTGTATAGAGATACTTGAGAGTCACGTAGTTGATATCTTTGGTACAGTTTTGCTAGTGAACCTTTAGTTACAAGCTCAAGGAAGATATAAAGTTTGGCGTCATCCTGATAAAAATATTTCAGGTAGTGAATTGAAGGGAAAATATGAAATCCACGCAGCCATCTTAAATAAAGAATAAGAATGTTGATATATGGAGATCTTCTAATAATGGTAATAACATACTTTGTCAGTACCAAGGTAGTGAACAATGTTCTCGTGTTGAAACTGACTTAGAAGAGATATCTCCTGGACAATCAAGGTCACATAAGAGTGATTACTCTAATACAAGTTATCCAGGTATCAGTCTTTAGCAACATGACTTTTATTAATTGTTCTGACCTGTTCAAGCTGAAAAATGCTTTGCTGGCCTTGGTTACCATTGTCCAGTAATGATACCTCCTTAACCGCAAAAAAGAGCCCATCACTGCAGCAATTGAAGGAAAATTATTGTAAGACCCATAAATCATTATAGCAACTTCGCTCATAATCTTATCATATATACAAACATTTTCTCTACTTTTCTGCAGTCTTTCTAGGAAAATGTGTGATAATGATTCTCCATCTCCTGGCGTAATTTACGGAAGATAAATGGTACAAAGAGAATATAAATCTCGTTAAATTTTATACAGTTTATAAATTTCTGAGAAATTTTGATCTCTTTTTATGTGTCAACTAGAATTAATACCTCCACCTTAAAAAAACTTTTTTAGAGTACTTCAATTACTTATCAACCCATTAATATCAATTACTCAATCGTACTAATTTTCCAATTCCCTGAATTATTTAATCCAACAGGCTGAACATCTCCACCAAGACTATATTTTGAGAGCTTCGGGCATCTCAATTGATCAGTGGGGAGGGTGAGTCCATGGAGGAGGGGGAGAAAAAATTGAAGTTTTTTGAGAAGGGAGGAAGGGGAGAGGTGGACCCAGCCCCAATTTTTTCTTTTTTCTTTTTTTTAGTTAATGTTAATTATGTTATAAACAATTTATTTTTTATGATTAATTTAATATTGTAGATTAAGTTATAAATCTTAACTTTAATTTTATTTTATACTTGTATAATTTGTACTTTTATAACTTCTAATACTGTAATTTTACGTACAATCTTTATTAATTGTTATTATTATTTAGCTCTATTATTAATAATTTTATTAAGTGAGATGGAAAAATATGAGAATTAGAACTTTGTGGAATAAATGGTGATAAACTTAACATTAATTTAATTTTATTACTTGCAATATTGTAACTTTTATGTAATAGACTTAATGTTAATTTATTTTATTGTTTGAAATTTAATCACATTGTAAAAAAATGATTTATGGAAATTAAATACATTGAAATTAAATACGGCTAGTGGACTAAAAATAATTATATGTTACATAATTTAAATACGATAAACTAAAATTAATCACATTGTAATATTGTTGTAATGTTATTATTAATTTTTTATTATTAATGTCAATGCTAAATTAGTTATTATTAATGCATTAATGTCAATGTTTAATTTACTATTGACTTAATTATTATATATTTGTTATTATTATTATTATCATTTCATTAAGTGAGATTGGAAAAGTATGAGAATTGGAATTAAATAGAATGGGAAGATTGAATCACTGGGAATGGGAGTCTCAGGGCAATGGGAGTCTGGAATCATTGGAAATGGCCATCTAATTTAGACAATGGCGTTACCTGTATACATTAATTGTCAATCTCGAAACAGATATCACTATAACAAGCTGGTCGCATCCACTAAAACAGAGGTTCATAAGTTGCTATGTGACAGTATGTTCTGTAGAAATATAGAATTGGGTATCCGTATATGAAAGGGATATTACTGTATACATGGAAAGGAAATCAAAATAATCATTATGTGATTGTAGGAACTAATATTCTGTAGAAAAATAGAATCAGGTATCAGTATATGGAAAGAATATTATTGTACACATGGAAAGGAAATCACAATAATAGTATGCCCTAATCTCCCCACGATTCTAGGCTCTAATATGAATATACTTACTTCAACAGTATCTAAGGAAACTACAGGGATAAAGAAAGCAAAGAAATGGAAACAATAACGAACTCATTTAATAAAATCAGCCATATTATATGAAGAGATTAACCGACTGATTTAGTTGAAATCTCCTATTATTGATACTGGAGAACTCCATAACTGATTTAGGAAAATTCTATCGACTAACCTAAGACTAATCTAAAAAGGTTATGAACCAAAAAATTCTTCAACAAGTTCCAAAACTTTCTGATAGGAGCCATGGGAGTGTCCTACACAAGAGCATGATCTTATATCCAATATCATATGAAGTATCAAGCATAGATACAATATCATATGTTAACTCGTTGTAAATTAAATTAAATTTACAGGGGCTTCTGCATAAATAGAGGCATGATTGAATATACTATACTTATCATGTCTTCAATCAAGCCAAAAATCTGTTTCAACAAAAATATGCTTCTGTAGTTCTGTTCTGTAAACAAGATGATTTAAGTGATAGACTCATCTCAGTAGACTACGTAGAGACCTGATCTTGTGTATTCTTTTTAAAGCTCCTCCCTGAATAAGCCTATACTCTAAAGTGATATACCACATTGCAGATGTTTAAACATAAAACAGCCAGCAGATAAGTCGCGAGTAATTGCAGCAAATATTAACAATATCAAATAGTGTATTAAAAAAATGTCGAAATTAGTGTCTTTTTTAGGACGAAATTAGTGTTACTTTCAACTAATTAATCTTCATTACATGTCTCTTATGATTACTACAATAACATCCTAATGCCATTCCAAATGTTTCACATAATTATTTCTACAATATCAGACTTCCAATACTTAGATACTGGTCAAGTAAATGCATTGTGTTGTTCTCATATAATTTTATTAGCCCTTGTTAATAACCCTACTCATAGACTCCAAACTTTTAATTCCCACTCTGACAGTAATCTGAAATGGTAGTGCGAAGTCTTTTCTTATGTACTTCTATCAGAAGTCAAACAAAGTAACCTTTTTTGCATTTTATGAATCATGGGAATACAAGTCAATGTGAGCTACTACCCTGAAGCTCAAAAAACAAGATAAACATATTACTATTAGAGTCTCACGATGAATCTCTGCCTTATTATTCTCAATATGAAAAATCTACAGCACGTTATGTCCTGACTCTGAATAAAAAAGAAACAACCAACAGACAACCCTCCACTTTAAAGTCAAACCGAAAGCATGAGCACTGCTTACGCAAGTTAGCATTTAGCATAAAACATGAAAATCGCTAAGTAAGCACAATTGTCACTATTCATATGGTTATTCTTTTTTGTTAGATAAATGTACCACGAATTCTTCATAAAAATTTGGTATGTTAAGTGAACACTTACTCAGTGAAGCCCTCATATACTGTGCCGAATGATCCACTTCCAAGGAAATCACCCTTCTGCCAAGACTTAAAATTGCACCTAAATGAACCATTTGGTGAGACAGTATGGTCATTTTCACCAACCAAACCAACAGAATCAGCATCAATGTCATCATTTGATGAATCTGAGCACGAGTCCAAACCAATCCTTCTCTCCTCCTCATTCTCTTCTTGGCTTCTACTAATATGTCTTCTATCAGGTTCCTCTTCTTCAGCTTCATCTATTGAATTAGTAATGACATCACGTGGAGAGTTCAAATCTCGATCATCTTGCGGACCAAATGATCGAAATATATCCCAAGTGGAGATTGTATTGTCCACCATCACAGATCGTGTGATTGCTGGTGGGGGCGCCAACTTTGGTGGCCGAACACCTTTAATTCCCGAACCAACATCACTATCTAACTCACTCTCAACTCCATTTTCACTCACCCCATCGGCACTGACATCACGATTGTCCAAATTCAAGTGAGCTCCATCCTTAGCCTCACCATTACCATTCCCAATCCTAGCACAAAATTTATTGGCAAAATCATCCAAATCAACAACTTGTTGTTTCAACCTAATTTTCTCTTCCTCAACCCTAACTTCAGCTTCACCATCACAAACCCTAACCCTAGCCTCAAAATCGTCCAACTCAGTCCGATCACCGAACCTCAGCGTGTTCAAATGAGCAGAAGGCGACGTATTCTTTCGAGCTTCCCAAGCCGCCATAGGAATCGAGAAATCTTCAGGTCCGGAGAATCCGAGATACCGAATAATCTGATCGAATTCTCCATCATTACCTTCTAAGCGAAAGCTTGTGCGGCTGGAGAAATCGGAGGAGGAGGAAGGTGAGGTCAACGCGCAGGTACTCGCGTCGTAGTCTATGTTCTTTACCGCGTTGCGTCGGTCAAGCCTCGGGCCACGCGGACGCCTTTTGTGATTCAAGTTAATCATCTTTCTTCACTATCATCTGCTTCTATGGAGTACAAACCACATTTCTGAGAATATGTACATGTAGCGCGCGTGTGTGTGTTGTTCGTGAAGATTCAGAAGAGACGGCGTAAGTGTTGGTTTAATTAACTTGAGCTCTGCCTTTCAGCTTTTCGTGAGGTTTGACCGGAGTTAAGAGTTGGAGTTTAAACTTTAAAATATTGGCCTGGAAGGGGACAGGGAGGAAAATTGCAGAAAGATAGACGCGGTCCACGTGGCGGATTCGGTGAATAATTGCTTTTTAAGACTTTCCAAGAACCTGCCGCCAAAAATAGAATGAATGAAGTAGTTTGGCCCCAAACGATCTGGTTTGGTTTTCGAAACTTTCAAACTTTATTTGGATAATTGCTATAATCATCGTCAAAATTTTCATCTTTTTCTTCGAAAACATCGAAAAGTTTTCATTTTTAATCAAGCGAAGCGAAAATAAGATGTAATTTCGAAATTATTTGTTTGCCTTAAACTCTGTTATTTATCTAAATTTAGTAACTTTTATTACAATTTTTCTTTAGCGTTTCCGAAATATTTCCAAAATGTCTCGAAAAGTTTCCAATATTTGACTGACCGAAACATACGCTAGAAACGAAATTTTGATCCATGGCTATAATGCACGGATACTTCAAAAAATTATAAAATGTTGTGTCAGATATTTTTTGAATATGATATACGTGGGATACATAGTCGACATTCCACCTGGTGTGTCGATAAATGTGATTAAAAAGAAAAATTGGATACATACATCGAATACTTATTTAGACGTATGAAACACATTTTATATTCTGAATTTTACTAAGTCGCCATAATTGATAAGAACAATATAAGGGGTCAAACCACACTTTGTATTATATACAACTGCAATACAAGATAATTGGTCTATAACGGGACATATTTTATATAACATAATAAAATAATGAACATTATGTATGATTAATAGTATTAAATTACTAAATAAATTTTTTTTTCTAAAAATTATGCAATTTAATACTTATGAAACTTAACTTGATCTATTTCAATATGTATGAATATATACATACATATATTATATTACTTATTTCAATATGCATAAATATATAAATTTATATTTTTTACATTCGTATTCAGTAAATTTTTAAAAATTCGCGTCGCCGTATCCGTGTCGTGTCATATTCGTATCGGCGTATCCATATCAGTGGAACATAGGATAATTGTTTAAATGAAATAGTGAAATACTACTTAAAATTTTACTAATTTTACTATTTTTTTTAGGTTTAATTTTTCTTGAAAATATTCTTTTATAACATAAGTATACTTTTAAGTGTGTACCCATAAAAATACCTACAAATTTCACTTTTTCTTTTTTTTACCTAAAACTCCATGAAAGTGATTAAAACTCTGCACCAATAGTGAAATTATAAGAAAAAAGAAAAAAACGATTGGAGGGGGTATTAATAGTTAGTTTGTTTCGAAAATTGAGATGTGATTTGGATTGATGTTTAGTTGTTGGGATTTGAAGAAGAAAAATAGTTAGTAGATGTCAAATCAATAATTTTATATCATCTTGCTATGCAAACAATAAGCTATTAATGGCACATATGGTTTGAAAAATATCATCTCACGATTAAATTAATTCGACCAATTTATCCCTATTTTAAACCCAAAAATATTAAGGCTTGTATAATGCTCCGCGCGTTAACAATTAACAAATTTGTGACATTTCATTTCCATTATTTGTTCATATATCCTACGTACTGTACGTAGGATATGGCAATGAACATTTTTAATGTCCACCGTGATTTCAATTTTTCTGCAACTTCGTTATGAATTCGGAGGGTCCTCTTTATTTTAAATAAATAAAAAATATCTACTATATACTGTGTCTTCACTATACACGAAAGAATCAAAAAGTTGGGCATCTTCAAATTCTGTGTTGCTCGAGAACATGTCATGTCATGTGTATACCAAATTCAAGACCTGATACTTTTACACACGGGAATCATGTTGTGCCTTTTCTTTCATTAGTTCATATATAAACTCAATAAGATTAAGCAAATCACTAAAATTATCATATAGAGAGTAAGAAAAAGTCTACCCCCCTTTAATCTTTCTAATAACTCAGTTAATTGACAAATTATAGACCCTTTTTTTTTTTTTCCATTGACATACAAACTTCAAATTTCCGTTGAGATTAATGAAAAGAAAATATTTAATACTCTAACCTCACCATATTTTCACTATAACCTTGAGAAGTTGAATTTGGAGAATTAAGTACATACTTAATTTCAAGGATGCTAATATAATAGTATGACCTAAACCATCACTCATGGCAAATGTGGTCGACCTCGACAACGGTTAATCGAGCAAGATTCACGGCTTGAGAGATTGTCTAAACAATCATGGAAAATTTCGAATTGATCTATCTATCTTCGTCACACTTGCACACATGTACAATACATACATAGGCAAAATGAATATATGTAAAAATACATGTAGCAAATTAAAAAAAAAAATAGCCAAGATATATATGTCAAAACAAAACAAAAGACATTCATCGGAGAAATATACATAGCACTAAGAGTCAATTCAAGAAAAATGTTATAAAAGGAATGAGTCACATATAGAAAAAGCTAACCTTTGCATTAGTTGGTGGAAAAAGGATGGGTTAAGGAGTTTGAAATTTAAATAACAAAAAAGTGGGGGAAAATGCAAGATATTCTTATGTGTTATGTTAAATATGCAAGAAATTATTCTATTAAATTTTTTATTGTGCAACATCCTTGTGCTTTAAAAAATCCTGCAAAAAATGTCCAGCTTGTAATAAATAGGTCGTTTAGATCGACATATTTTAAGAAACAATTTCTAAAATACTTCAAGTCGGTCCTTACAACTTCACATAAAATATTTTTGAAATTATTTCTTGAAATATGTCGATCCAAAATGACCTATTTTTAAATAGACAGTTTAATAAAAGGGCAAAATGGAGATGTCCAAGTATAGTAGTTTGTTTTTTTTTTTTTTTCTCACTTTTCTAACCTATACTACTGAAAAGTGCGTGCCCCAAGTGTAAACCAATTAAAATAAAAACTGGTATGAAAAGCTTTTAAGTAAATATAAATATTACTCCAAAAATTAAAATCCCCTGTATAGTAGTTTGTGATTCCGTCACATTAGTAGCTTTTCTAAAAGAACACAGTTGTGCTGGTGGAAAATTATTGTTGGGTGTGGCTTGACCAAATTAATCCAACCATCTAAAAATACTGAATTTTTTTTGTGATTGATAACTCTTTCAAAAAAAATTATTCAATTTCAAAATGAGTATATTGTCTTTTATCATGAAATTATTTTGAGTTCAACCGAATTGGGTAAGAATATTCCTAGGGTTAATTGGTCATGTTTGATTGGTGTTGAAATAGGGCCAAATTAAAGTCCAAACAGTTGGACGATCGAGTGGGCTTTAGCGAGCATTGATCAGTTCTTGCAGAAATTCAGAACTTATTGCACCATTTTATACAAAAAGAGAATATATATATACCATTAACTCTAATATTATAGTACTATGTTACTTTTGGAACATTTAATTATATTGATAATAAAACATAACTTAGACAGTATTAAATCGCATATTTGATGGACCTTATTAAACAATTATATAATTTTTTTAATTTAAATGTCACTTTTAGAAATCAAATTCCATATCCACCCAAACTAGGAATGATAGGAGGATTTATGATTCTAAAACAGGCACATAATCGACATAAATCCTTATCAAATTAATCTCCAAGTTAGAATATATATTTATAACTTTTTACGTGCTATATACATGAGATGAATCAAATAATCTTGAGCTCATAATATTATGTTTCTTTCCCTATCAATATCATTTTCACAACTTAAATGCAAAACTCCACAAAATTAATATGGAAATGTCCGTCCTATCTTTATTGCTTATATCTAATTGTGTTGGAGATAAGGGTGTAAATAACATAATCATAGTCTAACATCATATTGCTTAACTCCATGGAAGGAATAAGTAGTTGGTAAATTTCAAACTCGAACTATGAAGAATTGGAAGCTTTAATTTGTTTTATCGGTATTAAAATTGCAATCGAGTTTAATTTGAATCAAATAAGTCAAGCTACTTAGATCTTGAATCAACTTTGAAAAATTATACGACAATTCATGTTAGTAATTTTGATGCATATATATATATAATTGATTTTCTGATTAATCTCAAATTAGATTTAAAATTTAAATCCGAGTAAATTTGGAATAGCTTGATTTTGTTTTTAACCCAACGGATAAATAATAACACGAGATTACACATAGTATTGTTTACTTACTGAATATATATATATATATATATATATATATATATATATTTACAATTATACTTTTACATCACAAGAAAGAAAACAAATTATAAATAGTTTTATATGCTGGTGGCCCTATTAAATTAACTATATACTATTTCCCAAGTCATGGTGGGAGTGTTGTTTGAATATTCAAAGGCGATAAAATAAAATAAAAATTAAATTATTATTTATATTTATATTTATATTTATATATTAGTAGAATAAAAGTGTATGTATGTATAATCGTATATAGGTTGGGTATAGATACAGGGTAGGATCAATATCGATAGTCTCCTAATCCGCATAGGTCACGAATTCTATTCTTCTAATCACAAAGATAGAAAATAGGGCTATATAACAGACTTTCTTCACAACAATTACACACACACACACACACAACTTTCTCACAATTCATCAAACACATATACATACATACAAAATCTCTATCTATAATCTCGTCCCTCCTTAAAATTCACGCACAAAAAAATCTTCACCATCTCAAGATTGACACATACTAACATATAATCCAGAAGACTGGGAAAACTCACGGCGTTTGGTTTTTCTCTCCATTAAATTCGCCAACACATACAATTGTATTTTTAGACTCCGAAACAACAGCACCAACTCAAGGCGGCGAGCGCCAGGGACTAGGGTTCTCTTTCCCTAGTACACAAGGCTATTTTAGGGTATTATTTTAATCCGAAAAGATTGGGTCCAGTCTAATTTCTGAGTCATTGTTATATATAGACTGTTTCTGATTTTCTGGTAATTCACTGTGTTACTTGACTGTTCAAACTCTAGGATTTTTCTGGGTCTTTTATGTTTGGATGGATTTTAGGGTGTAGGGTTTGATAATTCTGAGTTTTTTTTCACCTGGGCACGAATTTTTGTTCGGAATTGCTCTGTTCTGGGGTTACATATGCATGGAGTAGGGTAATTGAAAGTGCCATTCATCGAATTTGCTTTTTATTGGGATATGAGGGTTCTCTTGGCTTGCTTTTCTTGAGCATGGAGGCCTCGAGAAGCTGTTGTTAATGTTGTTTTTTTAGCACTGTAAAGGTGGTGGGATTTTTGAATTTTTCGATCAATTGAGTGGTCGTGTTTCTGATTGGCTTGACTGAGTATTAATGAATTGTACAGAAAGAAAGACAAGGAACCATAGTCTTCCTGTATAGGACAATTCAGATTTCTTATATTCCGTAAAGAGTTTATACAGGGTTTTTGTCTTGGCTTGTCGGAATCTTGATTAGTTGTTTTGGAGTGTTGACGTGGAATTCCATATTTAGAAATTTGAGATTTAGTATTAAAATTGGACCAACTTTTTGTCAATAGACATTCATTTTCTTTGCTGTTGAAATACGGAGATAGCTCAGCTTGGCACCTGGCTGCCATTAATTCGAAGAGATGAGTCGATTACTTGCCATTTATTCTTTGTAGATGATAATGCTTAGCACTAATTATGGGAAAAAGTGAGCCAGCATTAGTACCCGAGTGGTTGAAAAACTCTGGAAGCTTCATATCTCATTCAGGTAAGTTCACTATCTTTAAGTAAACGTCTTGTATCAAACATCTGTAACCATTTTCTTTCAACTAGTTTCTAACAGTGTTATTTTTGTTTTAGATGATCATGCTGCATCTAGGATTGTGAGAAATAAGTCATTTGTGAATAGTAATGGTCATGATTTTGGACGACCTTCTAGTACCGACAGAACTACCTCTTCATATTTCCGGAGGAGTTCTAGTAGTAATGGTTCTGGTAATTTGAGGTCTTATAGTAGTTTTAGTAGGAACCAACGTGACAGGGGATGGGAGAAAGATGCTTATATTACACGTGATAGTGACAAGTTAGTTTTGGGCGATCGTAGGCATCGGGACTTCTCAGACCCGCCAGAAAACATTTTGTCAAGTAAATTTGAGAGAGATGGAATGAGGCGTTCTCAGTCTATGATTTCTGGGAAACGTGTGGAAACATGGCATAAGAAAGTTGCGAATGACTCGAGCAATGCAAGTGGTAATAACGTCAATGGTTTGATTACTAAGGGAAGTCCTGTTGTTGGGGTGAATAAAGCAACCTTTGAGAGAGATTTCCCGTCATTGGGAGCAGAGGAAAGAGAAGTCATTGCAGAGCTTGGCAGAATTCCTTCTCCTGGCCTTAGTTCTGCCATACAGAGCTTACCTATTGGGACCTCAGCTGCGATTGGTGGTGAAAAGTGGACATCGGCTTTGGCAGAGGTTCCTGTTTTAGTTGGAAGTAGCGGGACTCCAACCTCGTCTGTGCAGCAACCTGTTTCGTCAAGTTCTTTGGGCACATCAAATCTCAACATGGCTGAAGCTGTGGCTCAGGGTCCTAGTCGTGCTCAGACTGCTCCCCAGGTATGCTCTGTTCTCCTTTTGTTCTGGGAGATGATCTATAAAGTGACTGCTGATGCATCCTATTTGTTTTGTTCTAGGTACTTGTTGGATCTCAGAGACTTGAAGAGCTGGCGGTGAAACAGTCTAGGCAATTAATTCCTGTGACTCCATCCATGCCCAAAACTTTGGTAATAAATTTTCCTGCTTCTAAGTACTCCATATAATACTGAATTTCAAGTTTGTTATTCCTAAATCTTTTTTTGCTTAAATTAATTATACAAAAAATTAATATTGAAGAATCGTGTGATTGATGTGTTAAGTGGATGATTTAGGAGATATAAAACAAAACTTCAGTTATGTGGCAACTGACTGTAAATTGTGCCTTTCAGTAAGACTATTATGTTACTTGTTCAAAGATCTTACCTGTTTTGGGTGAATCGTTTCTGATAGCTGTTTAATACTTTAATGATGACCGTATCTGGTGAAATTGGTTATAAAGGGTATACAAACAGGGATTCACTTTATATGCTGGAATTATTTCTAAATGAGAGCCTTTAATATGGTCGAGTTGTATATCTTCTGCTTTTGGCTTGTTAGTCAACTAGATTTCCTCATATAGACATCGATGGTAATCCTATAATTAATGGTTTAAACAATTAGTGTACTCCTTATTCAATCATGTTGAAATTATCTTAGCCTTCTAATCAAAAGGTACACATTTTGGATGGACGAAGAAATTCGACACAGAAAGATTACAAAAGTTTCATTTTATCCCAAAGTGATAAGTTTAAGAAAGATTATTATGAAATGTATCAGACTTAAGAAACCTTGAACACTGATACTGATGACCTTCTAATCTGCTCCGGTTGTTGGGCTAATTATTTGATACAACTCAATTGTTTGTAATTCACATTATTGTATATGTGTGTTAATTGGTTGTTTTATTGTTCATGTGTATTGTTTAGACATATATTAGGACACTGCGGTATCATTTTCTACTTCATATTCGATAAGTCAAGGTAATTACGGCAATGAATGAATATTGATGACAAACTCCACGATAATAAGAAATAGAAATTGATCGTTTGATATCTATTCTTTCTCCCCTCTTCAATTCCCAGTGAACAAAAAGAGAAAGAAAAAATCTCTATATAAGTTGTGAAAAGAGTAAAGCCAATGAACTACCACTTAATTAAATTTCCATGTACATCAAAACCCACATTTGACTCTGCCGTTTAACCTGTGTTTATTCTTCACCTTTCCTAAGATTCATGTACCTTTTTTTTTTTTTTATTATTTTGGACGAGTTAACCACATCTCAGTTAGGAAAAACTCCTGTTTCACATCCAGAACAACTTAACCTTCTTAACAGAAGTTTGCAGCCAATAGAAATTTCATGTCTTCCAAGATTTCTTTTGTTATTCATGCAGCATCACTTTTCAGATAGATTAGTAGAGACTCGGTCTTTCTGAAATTTGAATTATCATTGCTAACCCCCACAAACAAATATGAATTGAATGACCATTAAAGTGTGCGGTCTGTTAATGGATATACTGTGTCTTCTTGGTCTATTTAAAATATTTATTTTTCTTGTTTTAAAGTGTTACCCATTTAGGCTGGTACCGGAAGGAGATACTTGTATTCTGGAAGTATTGTTCTACCCTGCTTTCTGAAACCAACTGAATCGGTGGGTTTCACAACTAGAACTGATGTCTATTAGGATGAATATGTGTGTATACTTTTGAGATTGCTTGATATAAAAAATTGACTGCAATCTGGGAAGGAAACTTGCTTTGAAGGTAGTATTCTAGAAGAATGAAAAATGTGATACCATAAATTTTTCCGCTTTTCCTTAATTCGTGTCAAGTAGATTCAAGCAAGAATGTTCACAGAAAAAGCATTCTTCTATGAACTGAAGGGTATCTAAAAGTCTGTACTTTCTAGTTGGGATAAGTATTTTCTAGTTAGCTCAAGATAGCCGTAAAAACTTAATAGATATCCGTATCAATACGTCAAATGGTTGTGCCTGTGATATGAAATCCAGTTTTTTGAAGTTCAATATTGGTTAGCCCTTGATTGTTAGGAACTTGATTCCTGTTGGTAGATGGCTTTCTATTGTTTTGGCACTATTCTATAGCCAGTTGCTACAATATATTATTACCTTGTCTAAACTTTTCTCCAGGTATCGACTCCTTCAGATAAACAGAAAACTAAAGTGGGCCAGCAGCCTGTTAATCACTCTCCTCGTGGTGGGCCTGTGAAGGCTGCTGATGTTTCAAAGTCATCTAATGTGGGAAAGCTACAAGTTCTTAAGCTAGCTCGAGAAAAAAATGGTGTCACTCCTGTTGTGAAGGATACATTGAGTCCAAAAAGTGGTGACAAAGTAACAAGTTCTACTACTGCTGCTGCGCCATCCCCTTCAACTAGGGGCCCACCAAAAAACCTTGTTGTTGACCGTAAGCCAGTGGTGACTGTGCTTGAGAAACGACCCACCTCTCAAGCTAAGAGTCGAAATGATTTCTTCAACTCGGTAAGGAAAAAATCCTTGTCAAACTCATCTTCTGTTTCTGATTCAGTCTCAGTCGAAGGAAACTCCTCGTCTGGTCTGGACAATGGCACTGCTGCATCACCAACTTACTCGGATAAAGGGGCTGAAATGGAGGCTCCTCTTGCTGGTGATAATACTCCATTAAGTGACCATTTGTCTGAGGAGAGTGGTAGTGACATAATAACCTGCAATGGTGATGCTCCTAAGTATGATAGAAATCGGAAGAAACATCCTAGCTCTGAACTTATAGTATCTGAAGAGGAAGAGGCTGCTTTCTTACGCTCACTGGGCTGGGAGGAAAATGCTGATGAGGGTGGTCTTACTGAAGAGGAAATTAGTGCTTTCTACAGGGATTTTACCAAGGTACGTTCTGGACTAAAACCCCTACGAAAAGTCTGTCTGTTTAATTTGGTGAAAATAATAATGTCCTCGTCTTTTGTGCAGTATATCAATTCAAAACCACTATCCCTTGGAATTCTGCATGGGTTACAGACCAATTTTCTGTTGCCATTAGGCTCACAAATTGGTGGAATTGCTGCTGGTATTTCTTCTGGATTGAGTTCATCTGCTGACACGAAGCTTGAATCTTGATTTGCTAAGTCTCCTTGTGTGATGGAGAAGAGGTGTTTTTGATGCATGGTTGTTGATGTAAGAAGAGAAAAACAGCAGATGCATTGATACTTTTTTGCCGAAGTGGAATAGGAATAACTGATGGGTTCTTTATGACTTCTGATGATGAGTTCTTCAAGCTCAAAAGTTTGAGAAGAGAAAATAGAGATAGGGTTCTTTTTAGGAGAAAGAGAAGACATTGCTTCTGTGCAAAGTCTCTGGATATTATTAACAGTTTTGGTTTTTATTTTTTATTTTTCTTTAGTAGGGGATTTATGTCAAACAAAGGGTTTATGGTTGATTTTAAATAGAAAAAGAAAAGCAAGAATTTTACTATCATGCAATGCAATGTTACACTTTTGCATTTTACACTTTTTTTTTTTTTTTTTTTGGTTACAAAAAGTTTGGGTGGGTTCGGCTCCGGTCGCCACCACGGGCCAGGGCATGCCTCAGGGACCAAAGGTCGCTTACAGAGGTTCTTACAGATCGCCCACCAACACAGTCCTCACGTAGGTAGTGGGAATCGAACTCACAACCTTCTGAGGGGAAGGAGCCCGTTCCTTACCAACTGAGCCAACATGTGTTGGTGCATTTTACACTTTTGCTTGCTTGCTAGCTAGCTTGAAATGTTTGATTTGTATCATGCAAAGCACTAGCTTCGACTACTTTGGGTGGTCCGTCGGGAGGTTTGTATCGAACTTTACTCTTTGAGTTTGTTTGTAACATTAGAAAGAAATAGAATCCTCCCGAACTCCTAGTCCTAGATAGATGGATAGATAAGGAAAGGGAATTGAATGCAATGACTAAAATGAAGACTGTTCGTTCGTCGTATTTTACATTGTCAAAGTAGATTTTTGTTTTATAGGGACTTATTAGGCGGCCACAAAACTAGAATTAGCGTGTTCATTAATCTACCTCTACTTGTAGTCTACATATGAGAATCAAGGATAAACTTACAAAACTAATGTTGGCTGCGTCAACTATATATATATATATATATTTCCCCTCTGAAATTGAAAAAATTAATATATATACTAGTATTTTTTTAGTAGATCAATTTTGGCGAGGAATACGATAGAGACCTTGATCAGTATCTTCACGTTATGAACAAACAAAAGATAGTTGTCGCGTAATGAGTTTCAAACAATATTATACATACTTGAATAATTGAGTGGAAAATGACACTTAATTAGGAGAAAAAAGAAACTGAAACTAATTTTCTTTTTCTTTTTTAAATTAATTGGCTATATAAGGTTGACATTTTGTTATCCAGTTTATTCTTCTTGCAGCCATAGGCCCCATGCATCCTGGAAAACCTACAATTAGGTGGGCGTATGCTATATGGACTATAAATGTAGGGGTGTAAATGAGTCGAGCGACACAATATTGCTTAAGCTTGGTTAAAATTTTGTATCGAACTTGAAATTGTGCTTTGAGTTTGATTTGATTTTTTAATGAACCAAACTCAAATGAGCTATCGAATAGCTTTATATTCTTAGATGCACATGTTTTCTCAATTTTTCGCTTATCGAGCCAAGCTGGAACCGGCCTTCAAAAATTATCAAAGGAGAAATATTGTTCAAACTTATTTGACTTGTATGACGGAACGAGCTCGAGCCGAGTATTGAATATATTGATTTTATATTTTCAGCCCTAGATGAGATTTTTGTTTTCTAGTTTTCTTGTTTTTCTAAATATTAATATTCGAAGAATGATAGTTTTGAAACTAAATAAATTTCATCAACATAAGACTATTTATTTGTTATTTTGTTATGAAAGACAAAAAAAGTGAATTCAAATCATAAAAATTATCTTTATTTACTATTTAGTTCAATTATATAATTTTCTATTAAAAATAAAATTTAAATATTTGTACTTTATATTAATAATCCTTCAAAAAAATATAAAATATCTTATACTTTTATAAGTTTAGTATTATCATTTTGGTTGTGGATGTAGAGCTACATGTTATAAGAACTTCATCAGGCTGAAATACAAAAAATACCCCTTGTGTTATTTTTAATTGACAAAAACTCCTTACTGTGTTTTTATTAGGTAGGAAAAAACTTTACGTGTTATAATTTTATCAACTCATTACACAAATTGAAAAATTAAGAGTTAACTATAGAGGGTTATCTAATCTATCTAATCTATCTAATCTAATATAATTTAATCTAATCTAACTTAGTATTATTTCAAGGGGTGCTTTGGTCAAAGAGTTCAATTTTAATTGAAATTCTTTTTTCTCCTTTTTTTTGAATTTATTTATTTATAAAAAAATATCCAGTTTATGTGAAACAACTCCATCATATTCTTTCATACGTTCTCTTAATTTTCAAAAAAATTTATAACTGTACCCCCTTTTTCTCTCTCTTTCCAGAAACCATATCTCCCACTACCTTTATGTTTTAACTTTTGTAACTTATGTCTCTCTTTCCTACTATCTCTATCATACTTTTTATGACAGTTTAAAAAATTGATTGGTTTTGAAAAAAAAAAAAAAAACCATCATAACCCACATCCTTCTCCCGTGATAAGAAATATATCAATATAATTCATGATGCCCTGACCTTTATAATGATTTGTACTCAAAGAATTATTGGTTCTTTAACCCGCCACATTGGTGAAAATGAAAGATAGGATATGTGTGCAGAGATCAGGTAAAGAACCCACTTCCTTTTATTATTACTCTAAAGTAATCAGAAGGTGAAATGTTGGATCAAATTCTGAGGTTGTAAAATGAAAATGATAAATTTATTTTTAAATCTTGAAGTGATTGATTATATATATATATATATATATCTAAAAAAGTAAAAATAACCCCATTGATTTAATTCAAACTTTTTTGTTTTATGAACGAATTTTTGTTTGATCAGAAAGACTTAATTAAATTGAATCATTAATCTAAAGATGGAAAGTATAGATTTTTATGTAGTACGTATATTTTAATTGTTGTTAAGATCATTTTGAATATGATGATATTTCTTTATCTTTTTTCTATTTAGTTGTTAATTGCTTTTCAAATAGGCAAAGCTTTTTCCTGTTATATATGGAACGGTTATTTTGACCTTAAATTATTTTTAAAAATTGTGATGTTCTTTTTTAATATTTTTTACATGTCATATCCATGAGTACTGAGAGAATGTAAAGACACTATATTTTGGTGTGCTTAACAAATATAAACTTATTTGTTATCTTTTTTTTTTAAAGATCATTTACAGACTGCACTGTTTTTCTAAACGTTGGTGAATACATGACATGGTGGTGGTGATGGGATGATGTTGTGTAGAGGTTTGTTTTGACCAATGAAATACATCAGAGTTCAAAGATAAGAATGATGAAGTTAAAAAGACAACTATAAAATGAGCAATTTGATAATAATGGAGAAATATAGATTGAAAGAAGACTAATTCTAGAATTATAGATAGATAGAATTAGAGATGAAAGCTTGTTATCTATTTAAATATTTGACTTTTGCTAAAAAAGACCAATTTAGAAGTTTTTTAGAGGCAAATGAAAGTGTTATTCAAACGATAGCTAGAGAAAGTGATATAGCATGAAAAAAAAAATTTATAATATGCTTATCATAGTTTTGTTAGGAGTTTGTATACACCCTCTCATAAATATCTTTGCTGTTAGTAAAAGATTCTCTTCTCGGCTCTTCGAATTGCAAAGTTTACAAAAATATGAGATTTCGTGATGAACCATTTCTCTACCTTTGGAAATTTTGGTGTGCCGAGAAGTTTCAGTGAATCAAAATCTCTAGCGTCTCTAATCTGATACAAAGTGTATATTTGCCTATTTGTTTATTCTTTCATTAGCTTTTCATTGTTATCCATTACAAAGTTTTATTGCACACAAGCACAATTCATTGGTGGTGTGTTTGTTGCAGTCATATTTGAGACATGATCAATACGTGGAGCTCTCAGATTTTAATGAGGTTGTCAAATATCCAACACAGTTAAACTAAGGTATCACTACAACGATTCTTGCTGGGAATTGAAAATAATTTGAAATCAAAACCTAGGATCAAACTTGGATAACATGGAACAAGAAGCTTGGCTCAGCTGCAGTACATTTGCTTGATTCATCAATATAGAAGAGTCATTTGTAAATATTGTTTGGGTGTATAGACGGATGACATTGTTTGTCACTCCATAAGATAGAATTGATAGATACTAAAGAATGAAAAATAATTTAGAGTCACTTTACTATTTAGAGGGAAATTGTTTTTGTCTTGTTAACATAAAGAATTTTTTGCTAATAAAAATAATAGATTGAAGGAGTTTTTGGTCAATTAAAAATTATATAGGGGTGTTTAAATTTGTATTTACTCATCTTCAATTAAAAGTGCATCGTGCCGGTTCTGCTTTCGATGCAAGTTTGAGAGAGAGAATTAGCTGCGGCGACGCTTGCTCTTCTTGCACGAGTCCACTCTGTTAAAAAAGTCAATCCTTGGATCACCAATCAAATTTGGAAACTAAAAAAATATTAAAATAATTCCAGATAGGTCGTGAGAGGATGGGGAGTAGTCAAGAGAAAACAATTAAACAAAACTGTAAATAAGTTTGGTGTTGCCCTAGATATATTACTGATAAAAACTGAAATTCAACATTTCATTATTGATAATAAATAGTGCTACTGAAATATTAGTTATAGTTGGATTATTGTGATGATATATACTGTCACTAAATTATCACTAATTGTTTTCTCAGAATAAAATTATCACTAATTATTATTAAGATTGACAAATTAATATAATTGGCATACACTTAATTATCTAGTGAATCTTAATTATTTATTTATTATAAATTTTATTGTAGCATAACTAAATATATATGTCATCACTAATTAAAGAGATCTTATCACAAATACACAGTTTTAGATATTATCACTAGATACAAATTTCTTGTAATGTAATTGTTGACTTGTAAGCAATCCGGACAACTTTTAAACTCTTGACAAATTTGTAGTATGAACAATTGATGAAAAAGTTTAAGTAATAAATTCACATTAATTTCCATGTTATATTTTTTCACCATATACATATATATATATATATATAGTGTGAAACATGTACATGTACACATTGAGCACAAATGATCCAACTTTTGGAATCAAGTGGTGGTTGATCCTAGACTACTTTTCAACCTCTAAATTATTATTATAAATTAATTAATCGATTATCTTAAATAAAAACTTTAAACTGATCCAGCTTGAAGAAATTAATTAGAAATGAAGCATATATATGAATAAACTTATTATATGAGTATCATAAATTATAGTAATAACCTAAAGAAGGTAGCTTATACTATAACATTTTTAATAATTTGAAATCTTGTCCAAGTTAACATGGGAGAAGGTGGTGGAAAAATTGATTGATAAATAATTAATTAATACTATAAGGAAATCACTTCGATCAGAAGAGTAGAAACTAGAAAGGGGTGTGGATCGGAGGTCTCCTAGTTGACTATTTCCAGATCGGATCCCAAGGTTCCACACTTCATATCATATCATATCATATCATATATAATTATTATTATTATTATTATTATTATTATTATTATACTAGTAGTAAGTACTGGGCTCGCTCATATTTCATGATCAAATTAAATTATGTCAGCATTAATTAATCTTCTTCTTTTAGTAGTTAACTAATTAATGACTGCTACTAGTATTTGTTTAATCAAAACATCATTCTATTAATTAAAATTGGAAGAGTACTGCCCTTTGTTTGTTTGTGTTTGCTAAGAGCGTTCTCAGAGATTTTGGGAATTTTTTGAGACGTTTTTTTGTTTTTTGTGTATTTGAAACTAATTATATTTAGTCTTAACATTAAAAAAAAAAAGTGTAAAGGCTAAGGGAAATTGGGAAACCTTTTTTTTTTTTTTTTTGGTTAAATATCTACTGATCATGTTATGCAGTATATATAAGATAACAAATTTTCTTTATATATATATATATAAGGAATGAAGTAAATTACTCCTATATTTTTTTTTTTGATAACCCAGTGCCCTAGAATCCTGAAGGATGTAAATCGCAGGATGTGCCTGTATAATTTATGACCAAATTAAAGAAGCAAACTGTAAGGACTATATAGTCATTATAAACGATAACGATCAGAAAATAAAGAGAGCGCGCCTAACGACACACATATAGTAATAATTAAGAATGTAAATAGTAGCCCCCAGGGCATATCTCCAACTGGTCGACCAATGATTCATAAGGCTTGCTCCAGCGGCAAGGGTGGGGGTTCGAATCCCATTTGGAACTTGGATGGAAGCATTTCTATGGGTCTATCTAAGGGTCATTTGTGGTGAAGACCCCTTTGTGCGCAGAGTGAACAGCAGTATGGTGGGAACCCGGGGCTTGGTGGAGGCACATCCTGCGATTTACATCCTTCAGGGTTCTAGGGCAAGGGTTCTGAGGGTCCAGGATTAGTCAAGTGTAAGCTTGTACACCTGGGTTATCAAAAAAAAAAAAAAAAAAAAAAAAAAAAGAATGTAAATAGTACTCCTAGTAATGGTTAAAGTCAAAACTTAATTGCGTCCTTAATTGCATCTCTAGATAGTACTATTAAATTAGTTAAAGGTATTGTATTGTATTGTTAAATTTCAGACGAGGGAATTGACTTGTGTGCCTCAAAAGCAAGCTACACTCATAGCTATAATTAATAGCAAGAAATTATTAAACTCTTCCCACAAAAAAGAAAAAAAACGTACCATGGAATTTGAAACAGAAGAAAAAGTGGAAACAATGGAGTTCGATCTTTCCCTCAAGTTAGATCGTGATGATGCACAAGAACAATCGATCAACACGCTTTCAGAAGAATTAGATGATCATAAAAAGCCTAGTTATAATAATATTGATGAAAAAAGCTTCGACTCAGAAGAGGTATATATTTGATTTATATATTTTCCTTTGATTAATTAATAGATTAATTAATTTTCATGTCTACTTTACTTTGTAATTTGCAGTTATGTATTATGCAAATGAAGATGAATCGTATGAAGGAGGAGAACAAAGTTTTGAGGGATGCGGTCAACCAAACCATGAAAGATTACACTCTTCTCCAAACCAAATTTGCTATCATTCAACAAAATAATCAAAACAATAATAAGGTATATATACATATATATATATATATATATTAATCGATCATGAGCTATTAATTTTAATATATATCAGATACTTTTCTTAATTATTAAATTAGGTTTTTAATTTGATATATAGGACTCATCAAGTGTAATTTTCTCGCTAAATGGAATTAGTCACCCATCCGAAGAAGAAGAAGTAGAAGAAGCGAATAATAAAATTAGTGGGAGAAATTTTGTTATAAGCAATAATAATAATAATAATAATAATATTTCAAACGAAGAATTAGAAGATGCTGATGAACTAAGTTTGTCTTTGGGAGTGCAAAGCGGTTCAAGGAGAGTAGTAGAAAGAAGATCAGATCACAATATGGATGATCATGAGTCGACGATGATGACCACCGGATTAATTAAGCCGATACAAGATGATCAGAATCAGCTACTCAATAATAACAATAATAATCTGCAAGGAATTATGAATAATATCTCATCACCACCTAATAAAAGAGCTAGGGTTTCTGTAAGGGCAAGATGTGAAGCAGCCACTGTAAGTTCAAAATTCAAATCATCATTACATTACAATATTATATATTAATTGATTGATTCTGGATCAATTAATTTACTTTTACATAAATATATATGTTAATTTTCTGATAATTAAATTAGATGAACGATGGATGTCAATGGAGAAAATATGGACAAAAGATTGCTAAAGGAAATCCATGCCCTCGAGCTTACTATCGTTGCACTGTAGCTCCAGGATGCCCCGTGAGGAAACAGGTACGTACATACTTTAAATTTCATATAATTAGTAATATTGTTACAAATTTATATATTATGAAGATAAATATATATATATATTGCATGTGAATTAATATATATAGTTTAATTATGATATTGTCAATATTTTGAAAGCTTTAGAATTTATATAAGCCATATATATAATTATAAGTAGTATATGTTATATTGTACCTTAATTTGTATATTTTTTTTAATAATATATATATATATATATATATATATATATATAATTCTAACCCTGATATTATGAACTAGCTAGCTCATTCCTTTTTTTCTATTCTTGTAACGCCGAAAACTCATTGTGTGTTTCATAATTTTGAATTCTATATATAAATTAAACAATCATGTCAAATTAATTTTGAGTTTAATTAATTGGTGGATTATTAATTTCTTTGTTTTTCCTAAACACATATATATATATATATATATATATGTATATGTATATATTAATGTACGTAGAGATTAAAATGTAAACTGCAGGTCCAAAGATGTCTAGACGACATGTCGATTTTAATCACAACATACGAAGGAACACACAATCATCCACTTCCGGTGGGTGCAACATCAATGGCATCAACAACATCAGCTGCATCCTCATGTATGTTGCTCGACCCAAACAATCCCTTCATGAGCGATAGTCATCGTGTTTTGTCATCCAACTTAAACCAATCCCATTTCTCTAATTATTATCATCAGAACATGATGAATCCTCATTTATTAATGATGAAGCCCTCTACTCCTTACATGCCAAACCCTAGTTATCATGACCCTACTAAAGGCGGCATTGTTCTTGACCTCACAAATGGAAATGGAAATAGTGCTGCTAGCTCTTCAAATTCAATGCCCCAATTAGGGTATTCTTCTTTGAATATGCCTAAACAGGGAAATTTTAATGGAAACGGTACAGTTTTAAGCCAACTTTTTCCTTGTTCTAATAGACTACTAGATCATCATCATCAAGGGATTAATAGTAACAAATCAATGGCTGAAAATGTGAGTGAAATTACTTCTGATCCTAAGTTTAGGGTTGCTGTTGCAGCAGCTATTTCCTCTCTCATCAATAAAGATACCCAAACATCATCAAATAATGGCACCTCTACTGATGAGAAAACCAGCTGGGTTCTAGAATCCGTGGGTAACTCGACCCGGGACTCTTCGTGATGGAATCTGATGAAGTCATGCATGGGAATTGTTTGTTTGTTTGTTTGAAAAATATCAAATGAAGGATTGTTCACTTTTCGTCCATTTCGGAAAAAAGCTGATTGTTTAGAAGGACACAAATCTCAAAAAGCTACACAATTATCAAAAATATAGAAAATATTGTTTGTTTGAATTTTCAGAAAATATGAAAACAATCATTTTTAAATATTCAAACAAACAGAGCTAAAAGCTTTGATGAGAGACACATATCATGATATAGTGAGATTTTGTTAAATACATGTAGATTTTGTGATACTAATTTATAGTATATGGTTTATATATATAGTTAATCTTTTAATTTTCTGAAGAAAATAAGATGTAATTTTTTGGGATACTCATTCTGGATTAGTCAGATCCATGTGAAGCCTTGACTGTTGTAAAACTCAAGGACTTGAAAGTTTCTTTTAATTACATTTCCAAGAAGATTTGGATCAGATATTTGGAACTGTAAATTAATTCCTTTTAATTGCTTGGTTTTGTATAATGTTTGGATCTGAGATATTTGGTTCTGTAAATTAATTCCTTTTAATTGCTTGGTTTTGTATAAGGCTAGCGATATTACCAGAGTAAGAATTTATGCTGTCAAAGTAATATTTTATAATTTTCTTATTTACCCCTTTTAGTCGGACATAAAACCTTTCTCAATCCTCATACCTACTAATTATTAATACTCCCAACATTATTAACTTAATTTACCTTTTCTTATGAATCTTTAAATATGGATTGTATAATACTCCTACTTATATAAATATGAAATTATTTTTTTTAATAAAAAAACTTCAGATCAACTTTACTTTTTCTTTTCTTCTTATATATGGTCAAATCGTTGAAGAAATTAGAACAGAAATATGTTATTTGAAAATGAGCTACCAAATTTACACGATTAGGGGTGGGATAGAACTTAACGAACCATAATTCGATTAAATTTCTTTTATTAAAAATTTGTTTGAGCTCAGTTCATTATTTTTTTTATATTTTTTAAAATTATTATTCTTTCCATTGACATTGTGATATATCAAGTCATATAAACTTTTTTGTCGTTATAAAAAAATGATTTTCAATATATGACATAGTTTTGGCATAAAATAATTAGAGAAATATTGAAGTATCTTAGTCCACTTAATATTTTATCAACTTTAATCATATTTCTAGTACTGATTGTAAATTGAAGCTATGTATACATTAGAAATCATGTCTACAACTCAAAAATAATAATTAATTTTTACACACAAAATAGTAGTTTATCAACAAAAAATTTAAAAATATGTTAAAGTGCCATACTGATATATAATTTAGGTAATTGGGAGGAAAAAAATCATCAGATAAAATATTTTCAGTTTATGAAGTGTCTTGTTTCGTCTGTAATTTTCCAATGCTAAAAGAACCAGTTTTTATTTATTTATAATTATGCTAAAAGAATACTTAAACTGTTATTAAGTAGTTGTGTCATGATGTGGATATTTCAAAAATCATTAAAAGAACTAATTTATTTCCTTGTTAAAATATGCCATAAAAAGAAAAAAGAAATTAACAATGTACTAATAAGAGAGAGAAGATAGGGTTGACAATTGAATAATAAAGTTTTATGGGGATTGAGAAATATAGTTTTTATGACATTTGACTATAAGGGGCCAATGAAGAAATTGCAAAAAAAATTATCAAAAAAAAAAAAAAGAAATTGCAAAAAGATTAGTTTTTATAACAACCTATATTGCTCTTATAGCAACAATTTTTACTCTGATAATATCGCTAGCCTTTGTATAATGTCTGAGCAAAGGTTTATGTAGACATATCTGTAGCATTAAATGACAATACATGTTCTATTTACTTAAGTTACGGAGACTTGGTGGTTACTATGAATATAATGTTGCCTGCATTCTGCATCTAGCTAGGTTGTATAATATATTGTTTAGTTTTTTATCGGTGATTATTCAAGTATATATAGTAAAAAATGTAAAATTAGGTAACACAAGTCTTCAATAAGTTGACCATTGTATTGAAAAATGTGCATATATCTTGGCATGGTAATTTGAATCAAACTTAACTGAAATTGATGATAATTTGAATGATTAGCGTTATTTTATCAGTTTCTTTAGAAAAGATTATTCTAATTAAAAAGAAATGCTTTTTATAAAAGCTACAATATGTAAATTTTGGCAAAAGCGCGCATATCTATAAAATCAGTTCTTTTATAATCAGTTTTTTATCATAGTCAACTATTTCATATTAACTGGTATGTTTCGTTTAGTTAAATATTCAAAGAAATTCGGGAATATTTAAAAATATTTCAAAAAGAAAATGTAAATCAAGAAAAATATTGAATATTAAAGTATTTTGTAGTTTCATTTTAGTTAACCTAAAAAAAGAATTTTTCCAAAGGAAATGAAATTGTATGAAAAGTTTTACTTATAAATACCATTCTCACAAATTTGTCAACTAATTAGTTTTTTTTATTTTTTATTTTTTATAAATCAACTATTATGCTTGAATAGCTTATAGCATTGTGGTCATGTTCTTGTGCTAATTACAGATTATATTGGCAAAAATTGATTTTTTTAGTGAAAAATACATCACCATTACGTTAAAATATATTCAATAATATATCTTCATTACATCATAATCAATTTAATTAAGTTAAAGTACAAATAATAACTAATAAAATAAAAAGAAACCCGTAGTAATGAGAAATGAACATTTAGATCACGTAATCTCAACTTTACCGTTAACTAACCCTATTGGCATTGGCAATTACTGATTTAATGTATGTAAATGTCTCCTTCCTTGATTATTTAATTAGAAAATAAACTGGCCTAACTAGAATCTATAAATAAATAAAAGCTTGTTTATGTGATCAAGTTGACTATTTGAGTGTACCTTAATTTATTAATTGGCTGAAATGGGGGCTAATTGAGTTTAGACCAAGTACTCCTAGGAAAATTCTATTCCAGACCAAGTTCGACCGAAGGTAAGGTGATTGCAAGACAATATAATATAATTGATTTGGGATTGGATGTACCTCTCAAGAGAATATTCAATCACAAAACAAGTGCAATACATTTAATTTGTGGTTGAATGGATTTGATCAAATCAGGTTTGAAAAAGAATTTTCCGTTTCCTTAATCAGCAGACTGGTTCATAACATCTTGATGAATTAACAAGAAGCAAGAAACTATAGAAAGAGATATTTAGGTAATAAAAACGAACATCCGGTGATTGGGTGGATCCTGGAAAAACTTACGGGTGGATTAGGGATAGGATCCGTCTAGGTCCGGTCGGGTCAGTTGATATGAAACCAAACAATTTTCTCCAAGTCATAAAATTGGTGTCACAAAAAAATTATCAAATGAAATGTAGTCTACAAAAATTATCAAATGAAATGAACACAACAAACCAAATTCAAAATCATCAGAAAAAATGTAGCCTCGTTATCATCACAACAGTTAAATTTATTTGAATAAATACCAGACATGTCTAGTTTGCCATATTAGTCATTTGTAACCCATCATTGAATGCCAAACACTTGTACGTTCTCAATTTAGGATGATAATTTGTTCCTTTTTCAGTAAGATTATTGATGGATTCACGATCACCTGTACCTCTGCAGCCAATGGATAAAAAAAGAAAAAAGAACGAGTTAGTAAACATGTTTACATATCCATGTACATACAGTAATTATATGCAAATGATACAGAAACGGTACGTTCACCTTCCGAAAGGAGTAACCATATAGAGACTCAATATGAATATGATCATCACTGGGAATTACGCGAACACAAAGATCATCGTTTCCATAGCTCTGTTGTTCCCCCTTTATTAAGCTCTGCTGAATCAACTGCAGAACTGCTACATCTAAACAACTCGATCATTTGAAGAGTTGGAATATCCCCAATTTCAGAAGGAATCTCCATCAATTTGGAGCAGTCACATAAACTTAAATGCTGAAGGATGGGAAAGTGAGTATCGTTTGCTACCCAATCCTCTAAAAAGTTCTGAGTAATTACCAAAGACTTCAATGAACAAAATTCCCCATCATTTGGTACCCACACACGTCCACGGAAGGCGTAGTTTTCAGTTTTAGGACTTAAATGTTGGGCAATGAACCAACAATTGTCAGTTGCTCCCAAGGTACTGAACAGCCACTCAAAGTTAGCTTCTTGAGGCTCTCAGGGAAAGCAAAGTTCAATTTCAAAGGCCTCAGTACATCAAAAGAGTCGACATCAAAGCAGCATTTTAATATTTCAAGTTGTTGTAGATGGACAAATCTACTGAAATCGTAGGACGACCATTTCGTACAGGAGTCACAAGTGTATGAAATAACCAATTTTCTCAGATTTGGCATGATTTGAAAGACTTCCTTGGTAAAACTAAAGTTGCACACATCCATAAGTGTTTGTAGGAACTTAAAAGGGACCAAATTTGTGAAGTCATCAATTCTTGCCCCGGAAGGGCAAAACAAGATACATCTCTCAAACACGATATGCCTCAGTCGTGGCATATTCCAGATAACTGATGGTACGGAAAAACTGTGTATAGGGGATATAGCACACAATTTTGGATATGGATGGAGATAGCTTGCTCTTGTTACAATTAAAAGCAAGGAACCTTAAATAAACTAGTTCTACTATTTGAATTGGGAAGTCATTGAAGGATATAGAAAGTGCATCCAACACTCAAAGAAGTGTAAAATTCACTGTAGAGTATAGTAAACAATTCAAGGAGTAACTTTCACCAGAATGTAGAAGAGAACGGACATGAGAGTTGGTAACAAACTTGGGGCATTCCAAAACACAAAACTGAATACTTACACGATGCTGGTTTTTTATGCCTTCAGGGTGTAAACAAGAATCATTTTTAATAATCACAAAGTAGCTTCTCTACCTCAGCCTTTTTAATGCACAGATCTCTCAAGAGATCATGGATGATACAGGTTTTTATTTCCTCATCAAACTTTAGCCTGCCAACTATAATGAGACTTCTGTCAATAAGATCCTTTAAATTATCCTTTGCCACCTCCTCTTCCAGGCTTTTAATTCCAGTTGGTTTTAGAAATCCCTCAGCAACCCATAGCTTGATGAGGCGGGAGACATGAATTTCTTTATCTTCGGGAAACACTCCCATATAAAGGAAACACGCTTTCAAATGTTGTGGCAAATGGTAATAACTCAAAGATAATATCTCTGTGGAGTGTGAAATGATCATCAGTTCCAGCTATTGCCGAAACTTAAATTCTCTGCAACACGTTGCCATGATTCTTGAGTTTTCTCAGATAAATTTTGATTTCTCAATGCTATCCTGACCCAATTCAACACCGGCATGCCTGATGGAGCCTAGAAGGTCAGTGACCATTTTTTTGACAGAATATCCCTGAGATATTGTTGTCCATCAAAATATTCTTCAATAAGTGGGTCAATGTAGATGCTTTGTGCGAGGGTAGTCTTGGCAATGCCTCCCATACCAACAACTGGGATGGTTCTCAAATAGTCTTTCCTTAATACGCAACATATCATCTTCACATTCCACCAGACCCAGTGTGATTCTCTTGCTAGGAACCGGCAGAAACAGAAATCTTTAGTTGTAGTAAGTCTACAACATTCCCATTCTCGATCATAGACAAGTCTACCAAAATGGAATCAAATTGATCTATTACTTTCTGCAAGGTTATACAGTACTCTGAAATTGTTGTTTCACTTGGATGATGCCCAGGCATAATCTTATAATTTGCGAGAAAGGGTTGGTAAAAGTAAATTCAATTAAATTTCGGTGGAGCGTAAGTCCAGCCGTGAAGAGGAATCAAATCTTCTAAGAGAGACTAAAGCAGGCAGCATGAGCCATATCAAATTCCTGGAAAAACATAAAATTGACAACAAGTGATTGAATTTTCTTGTTGATTGGCCTGTAATCAATGTTCACAAATTGCATTGAAGTCAACCTTAGATCAACTTTTGGGTAGTAATCCAAAATTCAATCAAAATCAAAACCATATGGATATACCAGCTTAAATAAATTAAATACATATTCATTAGTTGAGAACCCTAATCTGTCTGTCCTCAAGTCAAGTATCGTACATTTCTAATTCAACTGATCTGCCGGATCGACATCGCACCAAAGTCCAAAAAAGAAAAAGAACCTCGTCTCCGTTATTCTTGGTCTCCTTATGCCATCTCCGATGGTTGAGGGCTAGCCCGGGCTCCGGAGCCCGGGGCAGCCCAGGGCCAGCCCGGGGCCCTGCTGGTCGTCTCCAATGGTTGGGGCTCCGTGGAGGAATTAATTTCATTTTTTTCCTTTGCCCACTCTCACCTATTATTATTATAGATTTATAATTTTTTAATATTAATATTAATAATAGTAATTATATTAATACTCGTAATTTAATTATTAATTATATTAAAATATTGATATTAAATAGAATATTTAATTAAAGTAACTTAAAATTAATACATAATACGCAAACTCTCACCTATTAATATTATAGTTTTATTTTTTTAAATACGGAGTATTAATTAAAATAACACATTAATTACAACAATACACAACATTAATTACACAACATAATCAAGGAAAATAAAATAAAAATAGTCCTAAAGCTCCTTATAAACCTCATAAACATAGTGTTGGAAAAAGTAAGTTAATGGACCATTTTGGACGTAATCTAAGTGGGACCCACTTTGAGTAAAGAGTCGGGTTTTGACGGAATTATATTCTACTCCGTGAGTAGATTAAAATGGTATATGGTACGTCCAAATCGGAGTACGAGTGAATGAGAAATTAAATCTCAAAGTTCACATATGTAATGGGAAAAATTGGAAAGAAATAGACTAATCCCACATTGGAAGTGTGATAAGAAAAACTTGGGTTTATATATGATTTCTAAACCATAAGGGTTAAGAAATTATTACTAGAAGGCTCCCTCCTTGCGCGCAGGGGGGGGGGTGGGGTTGCAAATCTTGGTTCGACTACTTGGCCCTTCGAGACTTGTGCGTGCCCGCGACCTGCGCACATGAATGTCGTCCCGAAAAGCCTACTTGGTCGAGCCTAGTTTTGCTATTTTCTTCCCAAAAATTCCATTTCATGCAATTTTAATTTTCCCATTCCATTTCAGTCCCCAATAGAAGCGCGTCCTGCACATGCGCCCCTCTTCTTCTTCCTCGCGCACAATTTTAATTTTCCCATTTCAGTTCTTATTTTTGCTGCCATGTATTAATTAAACCAATCCCCATTTCTTCTTCAAACATTCCATTTTAGTCCAATAGGAGCGCGTCCTGCACATGCGCCTCTCTTCTTCTTCCTCGCGCAGACGCGCGCCCCGTTCCCGCAGCAGGGCTGCCCCGAGCCCTCTTCCCAGCCCGTTCCGCCCCGTTGCCGACCCCGAGCCCGAGCCCTCTCCGTCTCCAACCGTTTCCCCAGCACAGCCCGACCCCGGCCCCGGCCCCGGCCCCGCAAGCACCATTGGAGATGGCCTTACAGCTACTAAATTTTTTTAGCTTCAAGTTACAAAAGACAAAGAGATTTAGATATTTTAGCTATGATGGAGTACCTTTTTTTTAATTCCGTTGATTTATAGGGACTAATTATTCCACTAAATCAATCACCTATTGTTTTTTCTATAATATATGATATATATTAATTCCCCTAGAAATTACAAAAATCTCATTCAAGTTTGTCACCTTCTGGGTTATTTTCTATTTTTGAAATATCTTATAAAATTTAAAAGTTGGGTGCTAATTATTATATCTTTTAAATTATAAAAGTAAGAATTATATATTTACTATCTAAATAATTGCCCATAAATTTCAATAAATATTGAAAAAAAAATAATCATTTTTTTCATATTTATTAATAATATATATCTATTTTTTTTTTTTACATTTTTTTACTAATATAGAGTAATCAAGTCATTTAACTAAATGTGTAAAAAGTTTTTTATATCTTTATAAGCTATTATTATTAAAATTCTATCTAATTTATTGTTATACAATTTAAACTATTCATAAATATATAAATAAGTCTTTTTTTGCAATATTTATTGAAACTTTTTATATATTTTATCAATTATTTTGATAATAAATATATATAATTATCATTTTTATAATTTATAGGATATAACATTTAGCATCCTTGTTTTAAAATTTATAAAATATATTAAACATTATAAATAACCCACAAGCGAAATTTGAACTTACTTTTCAGGGGCTAGGTGATAATTCTAAGAAGGTAACAAAAATGAGGGGATTTTTATAATACCCAACACGTGAGAGAGATTTTTGTAATTAAACCTTCATTCAGGGTTTTTTTTCCCCCTAATTTACCCTTATGTTTATTTTATTATTTGTAAATTGTAATTGGTGAAATAGCATTTTACCCCTTATTAATATTTTAAAGGTTCAATTTAAGTTCTTCTGTTAAAGATTGTAACTCACTCATCTAAAATGAAATGTGAGAGTGAAAAGAATTTTCTGAAATAGACAAAACTACCCTTCTTTATGTAAAATATAGGAGTAGAGTATCACATTAATACAAACTCATACAAATGAAACAACGCAAAGCAGTAAATTAGTATATATAAAATAACACACATCGACATGTTGTAAACATACTACTACATTTTTTCAAGTGTAAAATAGGTTTAAGTATAAAGTATATAAGGTATTTTTGTCAATATTGTTTTTTTAAGGTTTACAGATGTTATTGTTAATTTCCGTAAAAAAAAAAGAAAAATTATGTCATCTGATGATAATTAGACAGACTTGCTTGTGATGATTTTTGTATTATGTTTATTTGTACTTGTTAATAAATTATTATATATGTTGTCAGATGATACTTTAACTTAATAAGACTTGTTATATTGCTGCTGTTGTTTTTCTTTTCAAATTTCTTTTATTTTATTATAGATTTTTATTTTGTAAATAAATAAATAATAATTTGAAATAATGAAAGTGTTTGATCTAATGAAAACTCATAAAACATGTTTTTACTTTTACTATAACTGAAAGTGTCATATTGGATATCTCCAATGATCAAGAGGAAAGCTAGCTATCCCTTATTCCTTTTTCTACTTCTTCTTCCAAGTGCAGGATAACCCCAAGGGGTTTTGGGTTTTTTTCTATCAATTGGGGCTCTCCCTTCACCACCTCCATGGGGATGGTCTACAGGGTTCATAACTACTCCTCTTACTACAGGACGCTTACCTAGCCAACGCTTAGATCCGGGGGAGGTCCCCTTGAATCCATTGATCCAAGTGGTGGAGCAAGTCAATGTTGGCTTGCCCAATCTCTTGGATCTTGAAGCCAATTATTTTTTGTATTTTATTTTTATTTATTTTTAGTTAATAAAAAAATTTTTTCGTCAAAAGAGTTTTATTTATGATTAATTTTAAAAAGATTCATTTTAATTTTAAAAATGTAACTTTTATCTAATAAACTTAATTAAAATTTAATTATTAAAAACTAAATTTTAAAAGAACGTAGCTTTAATTTAAGAAATTTAACATTTATAATATGTAAATTTATAACATTGTAAGAAACTTAAATATAATTTATTATTATTATTATTATTATTATTAAGTGATAGTGAGAAAAAATAAGGATTGAAATTAAATGAATAGATAGATTGAGAAATGACTATGAAAAAAATAAGGGGAAGCTGAGCTTGAAATCTGAGGGGAAACTGGACTTAAACGGAGGAGTCATTGGAGATGGTCCGATATCTTAATATTTTATGGTTATTGCACTAGAACCCTAAATACAGCTTATACCAATTAAGTTTACCGTAGGAAATGATCATGGCCAAAGTGCACTTATTTATCAAAGTGCACTTATTTATCAATTTTTTGAGGCATATGCAAGTCTTTACTATTATATAAAATTGAAAACTTTTGAAGGGTCCCAATTTTGTAACTACACAAAACATCAAGGAGGTGGGGCTCAGGAATTGAAAAAATTATGAATTTCCACAAAAAAAAATTTCTGCTTTTTTATTCGTCCAAATAAAAATATAAAGCAGCTTATATTCAACATATTTTCTATTTACAATTTTGCAAATTCATCCAGGATATCCTTTTCATGTGCCGGGGAAAGTATCTCACCAAAAATCCATAAATCATTTGATGTACCAAATTCAACCCTTGCCATTAAAACAATAGCTAATACATTAAAATGGGTGCACTGCATGCATATATTTTTCTACTGACATGTGTTCAAATTTATTTTATTTTCTATTTTTAGAAAATACACTTTGATGTGCTAATTAATGAATAAAAGAGAAATATATCATTTGAAGAATGCATTCTGCATTACATGTCATGTAGCATTTAAATTAATGCATTTATGACTGTATTATAATTATATATTTAGTATTTCTTAAACAAGATAGCTATGAACAGTGATAAATGTCATGACCTTGATTTATGCTTGTGTACATCCTTATCTATAAGTCACATTTCTTGGATTTTCTTCCAATTGGTCTCACCACATGACTAATGTGGGAATCAGATAATATTAACTTCTTTTGTTGGATTTGCGTAAAAGAGGGGGTTGAAGTTGGCCCACGAACTCTTTGGATTCGAGAAATTTCGACAAATTCACCAAGTCAAATTGTTATTCATTAAAAGTTAAATACCTTGTTGGGCCCAGTTCATATGTGGAGGACATCGAATCACAATAAATACAAACCTGGGTTATGGAGATTGGTCTAGCGGGAATGTATTTATCACTATAAAATAATTAACTCAAATTTAAATTTTTACTGGAGAGATTCTCATTTAATGTATACGAGGAATTAAACAATTAAGAAAATATATATATATAAATTCACTATGCTTTAATGCCCTAATAAATTCATTATTTTATATTTTTTATAGGAAATTATTTTATATAGCTAAAGCACCTTTTTTTATTTTAAAATGGAGGTTCACCGTCTCTCAAACACTTGGGGTCTATTTGGTTGAGTTTTGACTCGATTTTTCGGGTCTCGGTTTAAGATAAATGGTTTGGGTTTTTTCATTGAAATATTTGAGACCTCATTTGTATGTATAACAATAATATAATCGTAAATGGAAAACAAGATTAGATCAACAATTAAATGAAATACAGAAACTGTATAAGAAAATAAAATTAAATTCGACAAATATAAAATTGAAGCAAACCGAGGTCCGTGTAAACACGGTGTCCTTAAGACATATTCGCTCCCTCACCCTTCCGGATGTGCTCGAGGTTCCTTCGAACGCCTGTCTCCCAGGATACAACGGCTCCAACAAAGTACTTTGCACCAAAGCTTTGTTAGACGAACTGAAACAACTAGAATTCTATGAAGGAACGAGTAAGAGAGAACTGAGAGTGATTTTTGGTGTGTCTAGAGTGGAAAAAGAAGACACTATTTATAGGAACAAATAAGGGTAAAATCAGAACAAATAAATTAAAGGAGATTTCCGGGAGTTACAACTCCTTAAATTTGGAGGTTACACAATTTTAAACAATTCTTGTTACAATTTTTTAATTTTCATTTTTCCAACGGTATGTGTTTTGGCTGTTGAAATTTTGTGGTTTGAATAAGTTGAAACCCCAATTGAAAAAGTAGGTGGTATGTATCAATGTCTTTTTTAGTGAGATTTAGGTGGAAAAATAGATGGTAGGTGTTAAATCAATATTTTATAGTTTTGAAGAGTTTGAGTGTGAGTTTTTTAATAGGTTTTTTATGGTTTTATGGGTTTGACGAAAACTCATTTGAAAGGGCTTTGGCTCGCTCTCGCGAAATCCGCGAGACCTGGTCAATATCCATCCATATACATCCTTAATTCTTTTAGTCTCTTACTCTGGAAAAAATGTAATTTAAGAGATAAAATCTCTTAAATATTTTTTTTTTTTTGGTTTTCCAAGGGTTTAATCCCTTTCGAGGCGCGTCGGACACATAAAATGGGAACCTCTTCCAACAGGGATTCGAACCTGAGTCCGCTATCGGTAAACATCTATGAAAAAATCTCATGTAAGGAAAGTAACTCTACCCTTTTTATTTAAGACGATAATTATGAATCTTCCATAATTTTCTTCTTCCGCGGATAAATCATATTTATTCATCTCAAATTTCTTCTTTTTCTTTCAAATTCGAGATCCAATTGATAAACTACATACATGTTTTTTTACAGTCAAGTGACGAGATACAATCCAACACCCACTTTGCTAGGTTTTAATCTTAAATTATTCTTCAAAACGTCAAAAATAGGATTTATGATGGTTTGAACCTAACCTTATAAGATTTAATTTCACATATGAGTAAATGTAAATTCAAAAGAACATAATCTCAAAACTCACATCAAATCTGCAAATATTCAATCTTATGAAAAATCCGATAAAAACTCATCTTAAAAAATAAGAAGCAAAAAGAACAAGCCCTTATTTTTAATATACTTCTATATGAAACTCCTATTAAAAGAAGAAGAAGAAGAAAAGAATACTACTACCTAGTCATTTTTATTATGCATATTTTTCAATCCAAGAAAAAGAAGATAAATTTTTCATTGAAAAATTACTAATAAATATGGGATATAGCTCGGATAAAAATCATCTTTTCTGAAATATAAAATTGTTAAAAGTCTTTGCAATTTAACATCATAAACTTTAGAAGAATACGTTTTTGTTATGTTTGAGTGCAATGAGTAAGAGTTTTGAAGGAGTTAATACAATTATGACATAATTTCTATTCCCTCCCTTTCAAATTAATAGAAACATTTGATTTTTTCACACAAATTAATATTTAGTCCTTTTTTAAAGATAAAATATTAAATATATTATTAATAATTACTTTAATTAATGTAATTGATATTTGTGTAAATTTAAAAGTAATTTGAAAAATGATACATTAAAAAAGCAAACGTTGAAACATGAAAATTTAAGAAATGTGTGCCAATTAATTTGGAAAGGAACAAATGGAGGGAATAGTATATATATATATATATATAGTAATAATAGTATAATAATAGGAAATTGATAGTACCTTCACTTGATAAAGCACTAAATCATAATCACTGTCACACTCACACATGCTGCTGCTGCTGCTGCTGCCTTCTTCTTTCCCTTTTCTCATTGCCAAGCAAAGTCCTCCTCTCTTGAAAAGAAAGCAAGCAAGCAAACATTACATAGGTAAAAGCTCAAATCAAATTAAATTATATCTTTCTCACTGAAATAGAAAAATAAAATACTACTACTCTTGTGGAGTACTTTATATTTATTTACTACAAGAAAAAAGTAGCAGAAAGAGAGGTGGCCACTGCCGTGTATGGTGGTGGGGCTAACCCTTCACTCTTTTCCCAATTAATTCTCCCAACAAACAAAAAAAAAGAAAAATGACCTCCAGACCCATCACCTCCGCCGCCACCAACGGTTCCCACCACCACTACTACCCCTCCAACACCTCCAATTCCTCCTCCTCCGCCTCCTTCCGTGGCTGTTGCTGCTGCTTATTCCTCCTATTCTCCTTCCTCGCACTCCTCATCCTCGCCGTAATCCTCGTCATCATCCTCGCCGTCAAACCCAGAAAACCCCAATTCGAACTCCAACAAGTCGCCGTCCAATACATGGGCATTAACCCCACCACCCCCTCCTCCGCCGTCGTTTCAGTTAATATACGCATGCTGTTCTCTTCTTCCAACGACAATAAGGTAGGAATCAAGTACACCGATTCCAGGTTCACTGTCATGTACCGGGGTATACCCCTTGGTCGGGGCAATGTACCCGCGTTCAGTCAACCCGCTCACAGTGTGAAGCGGATTGTGGTTACCATTGGTGTTGACCGGGTCAACTTGCTTCAAGCCGATGCGGCGAATTTGGTGAGGGATGCTTCTTTGTATGACCGGGTCGAGTTGCGGGTCGTTGGTGATGTCGGGGCGAGGATCCGGATTCTGGGTATTAATTCCCCAGGTGTACAGGTTAGTACTTTTTTCCCGTGGGATTGAAATTATAAGGAAAATTTCGTATTAGGAATTTTCAGAAACATTTGGGGAAAAATTGCAATCAACACTATATTGAATATTAACTGCTCTGAAATTGTCGATCAAGATGTATGGAAATTTTGATCTATTGAGTTATCCATTAGCTCACCGTCACCGCAATGCAAAAGCAATTAATATTTTTATTTTATTTTTCTTTAATCGAGAAAAATGTTTTATTTCCCTTTTTTGTTTTTTCGACGAATATATATATATATGGAGCATGGTCTCTGCTTTTTGTGCATTTTAGCTTGTTTTGTCGGCTTGCCCACAATTGGGGTCTGCTACCGTGCGCGTTGTCCCAACTTTTTTGCTAAATTGAGCTGGCATGAGACCACCTTTTTATGTTTTATTTCCCTTTTCAATATTTTCTAGTTATGTGAATGTAAGGTAGAATGGAATCACTTTTATCAGCAATAATGGTCTTGGATTGGTGCGGTTATTTTTCTTAATGAATGAGACTAGGTGACCTCTGCTGTAATTAAAGGTAGTCTTCACTCATAAACCTGGACTTGCTACTGGCTTAAAACCGAGGGACTTAAAACCGAGGGACTACCACAAGAAAGCCGACACCCTCGCCCTAACAATTCCGTCGCCCTCCTGCTTCACCTCTCATCTAGTTTCCCATTCAAGTATATAAAGTGAGAGTACTACCAAAAAATGAGATTCTTGCCCGGCTGCAGTGAGAATGAGGAGTCTTCCCTTTTTTCAAAAAGAAGAATGTGAATTTACAGTGTTGTTTTCATGATTAATGTTTGAAGTAGGAGTAATTTATTTTTTCTTTTTCTTAATACAGTTTATAGATTTAGGTATATTTGGATGAGTTTTAGCTTAAGATGCTCAAGTTTTAAAAATGAATTTAGATTGAATTTTGGGATTTTTTTTTTTTTTTTGGAACTTGTTGGATCATTGGAGAGGTCTTTTGGGATTGGGATTTTTGAATTGTGGAGGCGTAATATATTTTTCCTTTGAAAGTTGAAGAATAATAATATATAATTAATGAATCCATCAGGCTTGCACAATTATGGCGCAACCAATATCAGAAATACTAGTTAGTATAATTTTGTAGCACTTGGAACATATTTGGATTTTTCATATTTTTGCATAGTGAATAGTTGAAAGTCGACATTGTAACTATGTTTGATAAAATTTCACACATAAATTGGATTGTGTTAGAAATCGAAATGTAGAATTGCCTTGTGCATTAATTCCTCAACCCATCTCATCTCACCCCATGGATCTTTATTTATTTGTTTTTATTCTTAACTTGTGGGGCTTTAAATTTTAAATTCTTATCATAACTTATTAAATTTGTGGATGATTAAGTTTCTGAGCCCACCCCCACCCGCACCCCACTTGTATTGTATTGACTTTGTATCTTGGAAAATTATTGATCTGTATATTTGTTATTAGTATTATGATCTATCCTATATAGTGCATAATCCTAATCCTTATGTTGAAAGATTATTAGCGCAATTAAGGAAAAATTATACTTACTCTATGATCTCATCATCCCTGCCTCTGCCTATGCCTATGCCTAGTAGGTATTTTACGGAGCATTGGATTTGGATCAAATGAAGGCCCTAATACGTTGTTAGATAGAATTGGAAAAGATTGCAATATACTTCTTCTTCTTTTATATCATTGGAGTTTTGAATGGCAGGTATCGGTGGATTGTACAATAGCCATAAGTCCAAGGAAGCAAGCCGTGATATCGAAGCAGTGTGGATTTGATGGTCTCACCGTATGACCCAATATCTATATTCTTATCTCTCTCTCTCTCTCTCTCTCTCTCTCTGTTTTTTGTTTTGAGAGAGAGAGAGATAGAATGAAGGATTTTACAAAGTGAAGTGTTCCCACCATCATGCACATGGGGTGGGAGCTGTTGTTGAAGAGAAGAAGAAGAAAAAAAATAAAGTAAAAAAAAAGCAATTGCCAGTACTTACTAGAAAAGCAAAAGCAAAAGAAAAGGGAGGAGCTGGAGCCACTAATGTGGGGATTTTTGCATTCCTCTGTTATAAAGTTTTATTGATTCATTTACCATTTCCACCACGTCACGTCACGTCCATTCATTTACTACTAGACTAGTAAATTCAATTGACTGATCATGAGCATATATATATATTTATGATTGCTCAATATGAAATGGAAACAAATGTTAATCATGTTTAGTGCTTTTTTCTTAGTTAACAAGTATCTCTGGTCGACAAAAATTCAATTTGATTTTAATTATCCGACAAACTCTTGTTACAAGAATTTTAGACAACATTATTGTAACTAAGATGAATATATATATATTTGAGGTCTAAGAAATAGCCCATTTACACCATTATCTCTCCATCTTTATTCTTTTTTATGTGTCCCAGTCCCATCGCCTTATGCTATTTATGTCAACAAATGCATGAACAAAGTAAGAATAAATGCAAATGCTCTGGCCACATAAAAAGATATACCCACACACATAGTATTATCTTCACCTCAAAATTAGATACCCACGTATAATCTGAAAAAAGGAAGAGGAAATGAGAGGTTCTAACGAAAGTCTGAAAAAGTACTTCAATTGAAATATAAGGCAAAATTGTAAAAATAGTCCCAAATTAATTACTAATTTTGGATTTATGTCCCAAACTATTCAATTTGGCGAATTTCATCTCGTAATTTAATATTGTTTTGAAAAAATCAAAATTACTAATTAGTTCGAGACGATATTTCAAACAAATATTAAATTGCGGGATAAATTTCAGTGAGGTAATATAGTTTGAGACGAAAATCCAAAATCACTAATTAGTTTAGGACGTTTTGTGCAATTTTAACGAAAAATAATTATAAGCCAAATTATAATTCTAAAACCAAGGAACATCACATGACAACAAAACATAATAAGAAAATAAAACCTAACCACTCCACTTCACATAATTTTTATTTCTTGTTAGATCTGATCAATCAACTTAATGAATTCTTATTATTATAATAATTATTCTATTCCAATAAATAACTTGACAAATATATGATACAACACGTACTAATATTTTAAATTTGAAACATTAAATCACCTAGAAGAACCAAAAATTTGACTCTGGTAATAAATAATGAAGTATAAAAGCAAAGGAAAAATGCATGAAGGAATCCTAAAACATGAAATTGCCCAGAACCCAACCACAAAAAGATGTGAAAACTCAAAGCAAATAGATAGATGAGTCGCAATAAAAACCACGTCCTAGAACCCAAATTTCAAAACCAACAAACAAGCTTCAAGTTGTACTTATAAATATAACAATCTAAGATCACTCAAGCAAAAATGATTTAAAATTATTTAGATGTATTATCCAAAATTCTCCTTAAATATCTCCTAGGCCTTGAGCCTACCGTAAAACTTCTGCTTCTCCTCGGTTGTCTGGAAGCGACCATGTCCAAACTTGGATGAAGTGTCCACAAACTTGAGCTTAATCTCTTCAAGAGCAACACGAGAAGTCTGGTTGAGGAGTGTTTGGCGAAGAGTAACAACCCTCTTCTTAGGACCAACACAGCAACCCTTGATCATCAAGTAATCTTCCTTCACTACACCATAGTGAGGAAATCCACCCATAGGAGTAATATCCTTCTCAGTCCTGTCCATACAATTCAAAAAAATAATTAGCTTCCCACCTCCTTAAAGCGTGTAATACGATTAAAATGCTTATAATATTTGAACCTGTCAAATTCAGTGCTGGCTGTGTGTTCTTCTTTTCCAACCTTGCCAAGCCTGTAGATCTTCTTGTTCATTTCAGTACGGTGATGATATCCATTCTGACCAGCCCTTGCAACTGTGAATGAAACTCTAGCAGGGTGCCATGCTCCAATACATGCAACCTTACGCAAACCCCTGTGAGTTTTACGCGGAAGACGGGTCACACCCCAACGCGTAACAACACCTTCATAACCTTTACCCTTTGTAACACCAATAATATCGATCATCTCATCTTTCTGGAAGACGGCATCAATAGGGACCTGCTTCTCAAAGAAACCATATGCAAAGTCAACCTTCTGAGGAATGGTCCCACCGTTTACTTGGATCTCCATCAAGTGTGCCTTCTTTTGTTTCAATCCCTTCATCTTCCTTATCTACATTGGATGCATAAAATTTAATCAGAATTAGAACCAAGAACACTTAAATACTCCAATTCAGCAACAAAATGGAATAAGGAAATTGGGAAGTTAGTACCTGAGTGTGAGCCAACACACGAATGACAGATGAATATTTCTTCAGCTTCTCAAGCTGGGACTGGATATCCTTCTTGCCCTCATCAGACTCTAATTTCTTTGAATATTTGGTGAAAGCCTTCTTCTTGGACTTGCACCAGTTCTTGTAGAACCTCCTCTTAATCTCCTCGCTCAGATGCTGAGCCCAAACTGTGTTGAGGCAGCGAAGACCACGAGGAGTCTTCACGTATCCAACAACTCCAACAATAACCATAGGTGGTGTTTCAACAATAGTGACTGCCTCACATGTCTCCTTCTTGTGAAGTTCTGCAATCATCAATCAAAAGCTTCAACTAATTAGTTCATAGCCGTGATTGGATATAGCATCAGGCAAACAACAAACACAAACTTCACTTGTTTGAAGAGACAAAAAGGGTATTAAGAAAGTAGCAAGGAATTGCTAAGCAAGGTTTAAAAATTGGAAATACACAAGTTAATCTTATATAATAATCATAATCTAGCATGGATATTGAACTACAAATGTAACAAGGAATGCGCATTAAGAGAGCATCAAACAAAATTTTAAATGAAAGCAAAAAATCTGTTAGAAGGAAAACTATAAAACAAAAAGTATTAAGATGAGTGAACCTTACAGCACTGAAATAAAATATACAAATAGAATTATAAGTAACACATGGCTCAACCAAACTATTTAGGTAAAGAAACCCACATGTGTATTGAATTATTTAACAGCAATGTGTAATAACAGGGACTAGGTACAAAATTCATAAAATAAAATATGAGTTACTTGATCCAGGTTTCTCGACTTCTCTGACTATGTGCGTCATCCCAGCCTTGTAACCCAAGAAAGCTGTTAGCTTGGGGGCCTTGGTGGGGTCATCCTTAGGGAAAGCCTTCACTGCATTACACAGCGCAAATTAAAGAAAAATAGAAACTAAGATGCTAGTGAAAGAGCAAAAAAAAACTAAAAACCAAAAGAACAACAAAAGCAATAACTGTATAGTATTATATAACACATGTAAAGATAAAAATAAACTTCGTCAGAGTAAATCTGATACGTTATCAGTTGAAACCAATTCAATTTATAAGGAATGGAATAACAGATTCATGATAAAAAGTTTTGATTACATTTCATACTTTATTTGTTTATAATGCAATTTTAAAATTTACGAGGGGTACTAACAAGTCTTAGAAGGCAAGTAAATGCTGAGAGCCGAAAGCAACTACGTGTTTAGCCATATATATATTCCACACAAATGACCAAGAGACAATTCATTTAAAAACATTTTCAAGAGATTAATAATTTGAGAACAAAAATGAGATTACCCTTTCCCCTGTGGCGATTAGCCCTCTTCCTCGGGAGGAAACCGAGGGACCCGTGCCTTGGGTGCTCGAACTTCCTGTGCGACATTTTCCACTCTGAAACAACAATGATAATTTAAAAAAAGTAAAAAAAACAGTACTGATCTAGAGAGATGTCAAAGCTTAAAAAAATGAAAACGATATCGAAAATGCAGAGGACGGCGGCGAGTACCTGAATGTTGCTGTGCCCGAGGCTCACTCTTTGCCTATGAGAGAAGGAGGAGAAGAGGATAGAAGGAACCCTACTCTGTATACTTATATCACTGAGTTGGGCAAGGTCTACATTGGGCTTGGCCTATTCTCATTTTTGGATAAGCCCATTTGTTTCTTACTCGTGCATTTAATTTCATTTTTATTTATTCTTTTATGGTATTTTCTTAAACCTTTTCTCATGTGTCGAGAATATATGGGAATATATGGATCTGGTTTGGCCCAATTTGATTTCAGTTAAATTGGGTCAAACTTTGTTTGACAATGGGCTTGGAGGGGCTCGACCCAAGACCGAAACCTTCCCTAGCCAAGCAGTACTGTCTAAATTTTAATAAATTATTTATTTTTTTGCTATTTGCTTTTTTTTTTCCTATGCTTTCTTTAATTTATTTTATTCCTATATGTCATATTTACATAATTTATATTTCCATGATATCAATTAAATTATCATAATATTGAGTTTTGCATTATCCATTTTTGTATTTATCATTTGTTATTAAAATATCTAAATATATTTTAAATGTTATATTCAATTATATTAGATGACAAAAATAAAGTTCATTTTAATATTGTATACATTTCAACATAAAAAATTATTAATTATGTCATTAAATTACATTCTATTTATAACAATATTGATTATTATAATAATTACAATAAAATAATTAAAATCACTTTTCAATAATCACAACTAATATTAATTATCTCATTAAATATACATTATATTTATAATAACCTTAATGATTATAATAATTACAATCACGTCTCAATAATCACAAAATATAATAATAATAATAATAATAATAATAATAATAATTTATCATTTTAATCATTACATAATATAATATATTATTTCAACTATTATAAAGTTCTTGATCTGACTCACATCATTCACTTTTCTCCCCCTAACTCCAACAACCAAACATCAATCCAAATTAAATTTCATATTTTGAAAACTCACTAACTATTATTTAATAATATTTTACTATATCAATATTCCATTGAAACCATTATCCAAATCGAGTTTCAAATGTTTTGAACGAGACCTCTGAAACCAGTTATTGAGTACAAATCGAGATCAAATACAGTCAAACTACTTTCATATTAACTCTATAAGCCCAACAAAATATGAAATCGTTTTCAACTTTTCATTAATCTAAGGGTGTATGTGGATAGATTTTGGGCCGATCATGCGGGTTTCGCGAGACCGAGTCAAGAACCTTTCAAATAAGTTTTCGCTAAACCCATAAAACCATTAAAAACCTATTCAGAAACTCACACTCAAAATCTTCAAACCTGTAAAATATTGGTTTGACACCTACCACCTACTTTTTAGTCCAAATCTCATTAAAAATTGATTTGACACTTACCACCTATTTTCCCCCCAAATCTCATTAAAATGAAATTGATTTGACAACTACCACCTATTTTTTCCTCCAAACCCCAACATCTAAACTCAATCCAAGTGGGGTTTCAATTTATTCAAACCACAAAACCCAACAACCAAAATCCATCTAAATGAGGTATTAATGGTTTCGTCGAAATCACCCAAACCATTTTTTTTTTACCAGGACACACGAAACCGAGTCAAAATCCTTCAAAATAGACCCTAAATATTTTTTAATTATATAATATGAATTGCGGTATGTAAGTAAGTGCCCAACATACAATCAAGGATAAATCAAAATGAAGTATGACAATCAAGCCTTTGGTATCTGGACGAAGCGTGAATGCAAAAGATAAAACCAAATAGTGAATAATGACGAGTCATCATATAATTAGGTGATTCACATTAACTTGATGTTCTAATAAGTTATTAGATAATAAACATGAGTCTGATTGATCACATATGATTTTGGTCTATTTCGCCTCAAAAGTTAACTCAAGAGGTGAAAACTTGTCTATTACCTTAGAAAGATTACTTAATCTTAATATTCAATTTATGTGAGATATTTATAGCGAGTTTGGACTAATGATTATATAATTGCTTCTATGATAGTTAATTCTCATATAATTACTTTTGAAATTATTACTTTTATTATAATTGATTTAACGTATGGTTACAATTTATTAAAAATATATTCTAAAAATGTAGACTTTTGTTGAATTTAATAATCATTCACATGCCAAAGAATATCCAAAAATATTTTCCACAAAATATAATACTATAACGAAAACTTATAAGAAAAAGTAACTAAACAATAATATTATTTAACAATGAATAAAACTTAGGGTATTGAATGTATATGTCACCAACCAATAATATAACATTAAATATTAATAGGTTTTTTATTGTGTATATTTATAGGTTAAATAATTAAAGAAAACTATCTTATTGCATTTGATTGTCTAATAAAAAGAATTAAAAATTTGAAATATTAATTAAACTTTGGGAATTAAGTGAAGAAACGCTAAAAGTGGGAAATTGAAATTAGCACCAAATGTGTAAATGACATCTGACATCACATTAATTTCGCTACACACATAAGTAAAATAAAATGGATTATTTCAGCCGAAACACTCAAATTCTTAAAATTGACTTTGAAACGTGAAATTTTGTTGTTCAACAGTGAGGCCAAATGAGCTATCAGCAGTGTTATAAAAATCGGATCAGCGAACCAATCATCGATTGATTGTCAATTCGATTTGTTAAGTACTCCAAAACTATGGTGATGTTCTTTCCCAATTCGAATCATAAAAATTCGGTCAAAATCTGTAAAATTGTTGAACCAGTTAACCGATTGAACCATTGATCCACTTATAACAAAATAAAGGTATTTTTAACTTTTCACGTGTAGACTTAAAAAAAGACTCTCACTCGATCCTTCTCTTCTTTCAATTTGAACCATACAAAATCAACAAAAACCTAAAACACTTTCTTACAATAAATTATATATATATATATTTGAGCACCATTTTCCAGAAAGAAAAAAGACTCATTTTTTTCAATTTCAGGTATTTGCATGGTTTTCTACAAAAAATGAATGGTTTAGGTGACAAAATTTATCCCATTTTTTCTCTTTTCTATAAATAGTATTAAAATTATTGTTTTGTTATGGTGTTTTTCGTAGTTTGAATTGTTGTTTTGATATTATGTTATCATATGTAATTTTGGATATTTGGTGTTTATTTTGATTTAGATCCATGTTTTTTATATATGGTGGTTGATTTATGATATTGTTGTTTTCCTATTGAATATTGATGTTACAATTCCTATTTAACATGTTAAGTTGGATTTAAAATTGCTTGGTTTACTTGTGTTTGTTTTTATTTTTAGTTACCTTAAAATAATTTGTTGTCTATTAATTGTGAATTGTTATATGGTATTTAGTTTATGAAAATAACTTGGAGAAGTTTAGATAAGAGTTGGTTTTTGAATGATTTATTACATATATTAAAGTTTATGTTATAGTATTAATTCTTAATGATGTCACACATAGGCTAGTCAAATGTCAGGTCTGGACTAGACCCAGACCTAGTCAATATCTTATTTAATTTAATATTACTAGACCTGGACCCAATGCATACCCAACCATGTGACTATGATTGGACCCGACCTGAAACTAGGCCCTTTTTTTTTTAATCTACCTACATAATCTATAGCATTCTGAGAAAAATTCAAATATTTTGCCCTTCTAATTCAAAGTGGGTGACTTTCTTTTTAACTAAATTCACACACACAAAAAAAAAAGAAAAATCCAAAATACCAGAAAAACTCATTTATTCCCAATGTTTTCATAACCGAACTGGATAGTGAACCGGTGAGCCGATTGATCACTGGTTTTACTGGTCTGGCCACTGGTTGGACCGAATGACGTCATAAGAATATAATAAATATATTTAATTTTAATGTATATGTAATATGCATAAAATTTAAACATTATCCTACAATTAATTAAATATATAAAATCTTAGAATATTTTTCAAATTTGCTATCCAAAAAATAATATTGGAAAGATATCTTATAGATCAAATTTTAATAAAATAATATTATAGTATTAATTTTCATTGATAATGTGTAAAATGTTAATTTGAGTTAATTATCATAATCTAATTTATAAATAAATTTGGCTACAAGTTTTCTACAATTTATAAATTTGTGTACTAATAGTTCAACAAAAATGATGTAGCTCAAGTGGTAAGGATGGCATCTGTAATGACTCGGAGGGGGAATACCATTTCCCCTTCCCCCTAGATTTTTGTATCGCTAATGATTCGTTCTATCAAACTCATTTAATTATAAATTTTAATAATTTTTTCCCACTCTCACAGTCTCCCTACTTAATATTATTATTATTACTATTATTACAACAAAATAAATATAAAACATTATTTTAAAATCAAAAGTACATTAGGGAACATAAAAAAGAAGAAATTTCGTTAAATATTATATTAATTCATATAAGGAAATTCATCGTCTCCGCCATATTAGCTGTCACCATTGTTGATGTCGTTGATATTGCTACCGCCACCGTCTAGATTGGTCGAACATCACAACGAATCTCCAAATAAACGAGCCCAACGACGTTTCTCGCGAATTTCAGTCATCACCTCATGCCAATATTCTTTTGTATTAGGGGTCATGTATGAGTAATCCATTTTCATAATATCTCATTCGTCGGCCTCTTTTTAATTAGCCATCGTATTTATGAAAATATATTTGATTTTAATATAATTCGTAGGGTTGTAATCGTATTTAACAAAACATGTTTGATTTCAATATGTAATTATCATAATTGTATCGTATCATATTAAATAGAAAGAATTATTTTTTTGTGATAAATACAACCCCAAAATTTTTAAACAAATCAATATTAAAATAATAGTGTTAATAGTTATATTTTTATAATAAAAAATAACTATCTCCATATAATACACAAATTTTTGAATTTTTTTTTTAAAAAAAAAAAACACAAAAATTGAACCAAATTTAAAAAAAAAAAAAAAAAAAGTAGCTTGTGAATGAGAGGTTTTGGGTTGGGGAAGCTCCCCCTCCCCTTCCCTCCAGGCCCCCTCCGAGGTCTCTCTATCATTTTTGCCCTCTCCTCCTAGTCATTAGGCCATCTCCAATGGTGCCGAAGGGGTCGGGGGGACTCGGGGCTCCGTGAAAAAACCATCTTCTATGGTTGGGGGCAGGGGGGGCTTGTCGGAGAGGGAGCCCTGTCTAGAGTCCGGGGAGCGCGTTTGGAAAGCGCCCCAAATAAGGGCACGTGTTCCAGAGAAGTGCCCCAATTCTTATTTTTTTTGTTTAATTTATAAGATTTTAATAAACTAAAACTAATTATTTTTAAGTAAAAAATTATGCATCTACTTGTATTTATCTTCATGTTTTATACTATAGAAGTACACCACAACACTCTCTTCAAACCAATGTGAGATAATTATTTCTTTGTAGATTAAGTTATTATCCCATATTAGTTTGAAGATCATTTTTGAATGACCTTCTAGTAGTATAAAGCATGAAGGAGGACCATTATTTTTTCTAAGGAGAAACATTATGTTCATTCCAAAATGTAACATTAATTTTTTTTAAGAACAAATGTAAGTTTTAATTAATAAAAATATAAATTTAAATGAACTTAACTTTAATTTTAGAAACTTAACATTAATGTATTATTGTGTGAAATTTATTATTTTTAAAAAATTAACTTTAATTTGTTTTAACTTAGAATATTATAATTTAAGAAACTTATTGTGTGGAATTTATTATTTTTAAAAAATTAACTTTAATTTGTTTTAACTTAGAATATTATAATTTAAGAAACTTAAATTAACATTTTATTATAATTCCTTTCTTGTTTCCTATGTTGTTTGTTATATTTCTTTTCTAGTTTATTGTAATTCCTATTATGTATGAATTTTAATTTTGTGATTATTTACTCTCTTTAATTTTAATATTTAAATATTATTATTAATTTAAGCATATTAATAAAATTAATTTAAAATCAAAAGTACATTAGGGAACTTAGAAAATAAAAAATTACATCAAATATTAAATTAATTCATATAAGGAAAGTCATCATCTCCGCCATATTCGTCTATGTTTTAGTCGAACATGATTTCATGATTGTATCGTATTGTTTTAAATTTTTAGAAAAAATTATTATTGGGTGATAAATACAACCCCAAAATTATTAAAACAAATCAATATTAAAATAATAGTGTTAATTTAATGAAATGAAAATTATATTTTTATAATTAAAAATAATTATCTCCAAATAATATTCAAATTTTAGGAATTTTTTATTTTTAAATGAAGATAAAAAAAGAACCAAATAAAAAAATAAAAAAAAACATGTGAGGGAGGGTGCTTGGATGAGAGAAGCTCCTCATCCCCCTTCATCCAGGGTTCCTCTAGTCCGTATACCCTCTCCCCATCCCTAGTCATTAGAGATGATTTTTTTCCCCCTTCCCCTCATATACTCTCTAGGGCACCTCCCCACTAGTCATTAGAGATGCCCTTAGAGTTGGATTTCCCCCCCCCCATTCCCCCCACATACCCTCGAGGGCATCTCCCCATAGTCATTAGAGATGCCCTTATGTTTCATGCAAGAGGTTAGATGTTCAAATTCCAACTTTCTACAAGAATTTTTAGTTTATTTTAACATTAAAAAAATTTAAAAATCGAAAAAAAAGGCGAAATTCATAATCGGGTTGAACCGATCTAAACCGGTTTCAGACCGATTCAGTCTGATTTATTAGTCAAGTGATTTTAGGGAATAAATCGGATTGAATCAACCTCCGATTACGATCGAACTGGCCGGTCCAGTCCAGTTTGAATAACATTGCTTATTCCCCTAAAAAATTGATAATAATATCCCGACTAATACTTAAAATTGACATTATTTTCAAATAAACCTCAAATCTAATATGAGACTAGACGGTGGCATAGCAGCAAAATGAGAGAATTTTTTGTAAGAGAAACAACGACTATGTTGGAAGAATTTTTTTTAGGTATGTATTAGAATATATATATAAAATAAAAGAATCGATTCGGGTACGGATCGCGTCCAGGTCTAGATCTGAACCCATTCATTTGGATAAAAAGTGTTTGGGTTTAATATTAATAAAAAAAATCGATTTTGGGTACCGATCGCGTGGTCCAGGGGCGGATCCAGGAATTTGGGTCAGTGGGGGCTAAACTTATACAAAAAAAAAAAAAAAAAAAAAATCAAACAGTTAAACATAAAGTTTATATTATTCACATAAGAACCCAAAATATCTACATATTTAACTTAATAATTGACCACGACGGTTTTTCATCTTTTGAAACCGGTTCATGATAGCATCATTTGAAATACTACTAAATATGTCTCTCTCTATAAAGACAACTAAACTATCATTTAGTCATTGATCGCTCATTCGGTTACGAAGTGGATTCTTTACTATCTTCATAGCCGAAAAAGCTCTCTCCACTGATGCAGTTGCAACGGGTAGAATAAGCACCAATGTCACAAGTTTGTAAACCATCGAGAATGCGACATGTATTTTAGTTGCAACCATCTTCTTAGCAAGATCACCAATCCCTTTCAAACTAGAAAAATCATCACTTGATCGAATATCCCTAATATAATTTTAAAGTTGATTGGAAAGAGCCGAGAGCTCAAGAAAAGAAAAGTCATTTGGATAAAATTCGGCAAGACGAACAAGTTTTTCTTTGTCAAAAGCTTCAAAGTGATTGGATGGGTTTAAGCATGCAACACAAAGAAGCAACTCCGTGTTTACTTCATTGAAACGGTTGTTCAACTCTTGCAATTGTCTATCTATCACCGAATTGAATCTCTCAACTTTGTAATGATGTTCGATAGTCACTTGTTCAATCCTACGCTTTGGCCTCCCATATGGAACATAAACATTACTCATTGAAGGAACTTCAATTTCATGTTTAGAACAAAAAGAAGTAACATCCTCCAACAAAGTTTCCCATCCATCATCTCTTGTCTCTTGAAGACGATCTTTAGCTAATTTGACTAATTTTATAGCATTCACTATATCTTAATCTTTTCTTTGTAAAGTTTGAGACAAGTCATTAGTGATCCCCAATATCGACGCCATCAAATGTAAATTGAAGACAAAGGAAAATGATTGGGGCTTAAAATTGGGGCTTACAATTGGAAGAGTAAGTTATTGTTAAAGTGGGTATATTAATTGGACTTGAAATTATATTTGGGCTATTGAGCTAATATATTAAATTTATTGTTAAAAAAAAATTACAACACATATATATATAAAAAAAAAAAAAAAATTCCAGGGGGGCTATAGCCCCCCCTTGCCCCTACGTGGATCCGCCACTGGCGTGGTCTAAACCCAACCTGGACCCATTCGTTTGGGTAAAAAATATACTCCAGTAGTATGTTATTACTTACTGTTATAGAGTATAATCTTCCTCTAGTTAATTGTTCACTACATGATTACATTTATCATGATTAAAATTAACTTTTGGTCTAATTATATACCGGCAGAATGAAAGGTGTTGTGCATGAATCTAATTATATACAAGTGGAATGGGAGAATTAGGTTGTAGGTGTAAGATGTGTAGGACTTTATGTCAAATCATATTTGTTATGTAGATAATTTGTATAAGAGATAAGTTATATATGTCAAATCAGAGTAGAGTTTGTATATGTGTTATTTAATGATAGAAAAATTATTGTTTGTTTGACTTTTGAGAAAATTAAGAGATGAAAATATTATTTCAGAAAATAAAAAACATATTTGTTTGACACTTCCCAAACACGAAATAATTTTGGGAAACGCCAAACAAACAGGCCCTAGATTTTCAATTGAGCTTCAAATCACGCTAAGGAAAAGAGATATATATGTAGATTATTTTTCTTGTTTTCAGTTTCTATAATAAATGAAGGGCAAATTAGTTATAATGAAAAAGTTGCTCTAGCAACAACAATATGTGTTCTAAGAATATTGCCAGCCCAATATTAAAGATGGGTTTGATCTAGTGGTGGAACACTTTTAGATCTTTTTGTGATTTTTTAAGTGTTTGACTCCAATTTTAAAATTACTTCTGGTTAATCATATTTTCATGGTGTGTGACCCTCAATATCATAATAATTTTTGAGATCTCAAGAAGCTAAAAATCAACTTATTTTAGAAACTTCTAAAATGTTACTTTTACGAAAGTTATTATACAATTTATAATAATCAATTATTGTAAAAATTCATTTTAGTAAAATAATTCTCCTATAATTGCCTTTTAAACCTCTAGGGACTAGACCAAACTCACCCGAACTCATTTTTATCTCCCTCCTAAGAGCTTAATCCATTTGGGTGAGCGTTATACATAATTAATAGAAATCTCTGTCAATAAATATCCAATCTTGAGTCCCCACTTTGGGGTCACTACCCCATTATTGATATCCTTATCATTCATACTGAATTTTCCAAAAAAAAAGAAAAATCATTCATGTTAATCAAAAAAATAAAAAATAAAAAATTCACTTTTATTTTTCTTTTGTATTGTTATACTTTTAATTTAATTAATTTAAGAGCTTATTAGTTTTTTTATGCACATAACTTTAGGTTCTTAACCCCCCATCCCCCCTCCTCAAATGTTCAATCCCTTTCGAGACGCTTCAGAAGTATTATATAGGATTAATCTCTCTGAACAATGATTTGTATTTGAGTCGCTATTTTGAACCTATTAGTCCATTTCACTAAACCAATCACGTGTTGATATTGAGGTTCATAATTTGTTGCTTCATAAATTACTTGTAACTTATGAATAAAATGATTATTTTTGAGATAATGATGTGACTCACGAACCTTATAGTCCATCAAATGCAAGTGATAATTATGACCTAATAAGAATTATCCTTCATTTTGAACTACTCAAAATCACTTAAAGTTAATTGAAATGTGTGCGAAGACAATATCTTGCATAGTTCATAATATCTTAACATGGAAGAATACAATATCTTGTTTTGAAATTAACTCGTGACTATAATTCTAAGTAATCTATGTTAGTTAAGCGTCTATTTTGATTCAAAATTCAATCATATCTTGCAATCTAATGGCGTATCAAAGAAAAAGGGTCGTGGGGTAAATTTTATTGATCTTAAAAAAAAATTATAAAACTAATTGTGTATGTATTGAAACAATTTTATGTTAATTAAAATTAGTCTAGCTACAATAGAGGCCTTTAATTTCAATTACACTAAAAAAACAAAGACAATTAAAGATGAAATTAAATACTAGTACGTAATATGTACAAATCCATCAAAATTTCCCCAAAATTTGTTCTATTTATATCACTTATTTAAATATCCTAGCCCTCTTTTGAACACGATTCTTGATCAAAGGCCGAGTCTTTTTGTAGATATCGATAATTGATCCAAATTTTGATTTTCTTCTGGGCAAAATAGCATCCTCCAAACAATACTTATGATCTGGATTAATCAGGGTCGATGATACGGTTTCACCAACGCTTTCTTCTAATTTACTATTATTATTTTCTTCTTCTTCTTCTTCTTCTTCTTCTTCTAATTCTTTTCCTCCATGAAAATTAACCCAGTAGTAGACCTGAAAATCATCGCAAGAACTGCGGCTGAGTTGAATCAGCTGCAAAACTGCGTTAATTTCTGTCTTTGTTAGGTTCGATGATTCCATCTGGTTTCTCGATTTTAATTCCTTATTTTCTTGGATGAGTTATCTATTCTATTTAATTGAGCGATGCTTTATATATATATAGTTCAGGAATTTCTGACCAATGGAGCAAAGCTATTGATTCTTGTATCATTTTCTTTATTTTCAAATGACCGTAATAGCCTTGTGGGAACTTGTTTGTGTTTCTGGTGAACCGACTTCTTTCGAGGAGAAAAAAGGTTATTTCATGTTAGCGTAAACTTTATATACGTGCAATCCGTGTCCATTGAATAATTGGCAAGTAAAATTAGGCCATGAGGTAAGGGCCCACAAAATACTTAACAAATTATATTATCAAGTAATTACTTTTAACTTAATTTTATTTGAAGAATGTTGGTGCTGTTACCCCGTAGTTATTTTGTCTAAACTCAATAACTTAATCACAAATCTTACTTTTCTTAATAAAACAAATTAATATATCTTTTCTTTTTCTGTAATTATTACAAAATCTATGCAAACTCCAAGGGGATTTTAAGAATCTGATTTTTTCAGGATGATTACATACCTAAGGGGACATATGATGACAGTTTTCTTCTAATACTTTTGTAGTCCATCACATTTTACACTTATATGATATTCGTAATATTTAATAAGTCATACCATTTTTTCTTGGACCATATGAAAATAATCGTAGGAGTACATTATTATCACCCGTTCTCGGTACTTATTTTTCTGTGTTAAAACAAGTGACAATATGTCTCCTATGTTTTTATAGAAAATCTCGCTGCCTCCATCACATTCTTAATACAAAAATGTCATGTTTTATGTGAAATGTTATTTTATGTAAATGAATCTACTTATATGTTATTCCATGTGAATCAATTTATCTCTAATATTAAACCCCTAATGTTTCTCGTTTAATTGAAGTACATTTTATTTGTTTTAGCTTAAGCAAATCACAACATATCACCAACGACCTTTACATTTAGCTGGAAAAAAAAAGTGAAAATTAATAGTTGAAGTTATAATTTGCATAAATTCTAAACAAATTATTAACATAAAATAACTACGGGGTAACAGCACTAACATTCTTCAAATAAAATTAGAAACGTTTAACCAACCAATTACATATTTATTTCAACAAAATAACTACTACAAATATGGTTGAAAGTTTGAAGGACATAAGGTTTTCTTATTTCTCTTTTTTAAGAGATTTTAAAAATCTGTTTGAGATATTATAGATTATCTTATATTTGGAAAACAAATTTTTTTTTTTGAATTTGTAGAGACACAATGAATAATAGGTTTAACTTTTAAAAAACTGCTGAGATTATAGGAAGTAGAAAAAATAGTATTAACAGATAAATTACTTTATATTAAATTAAAATTATTATGTAATTAAAGTAAAATACTAAAATATATACTAACTTCTCATCGAGCACTGAAATGCTTTTTGAAAAAGCAAAAAAGCTTTTTTGAGAGCAACATTTATAACATTTATACTTCCCCTTTTGCCCATTTACATTATTTTATATTACCTCATTATATTGTTTTATGTGGGGGTCAATTTTATTAGGTAAAATTGCATAATACATTCCAAATTAATCAGTGATTTTGAATTTTTATTCCAGGCCATTTCACTTAGTCAGTTTTATCCCGTATTTTTATATTCTTTTGCAATATAGTCTCACTTGCTACATGATTGCTTATGTGTCAAAATTAAACGTGGTAAATTTTAGCATGAACAATTATACAATATTGCAGAATTTGTTCCAAACTAATTATAAAATTTTGATTTTTCGTCCCAAACTATATTAATTCGTCGATTTTTTTTTGGTTATTTTGCATGAATTTAGTCCATTAATAAATTCATAATTTAATGAAAATAACGATTCATCTTTTACTTTTTTGAGGGACTAAAGGCAATTTATCCCGTATGATATTCATAATGTTCAATTCATCCTCTATAATTTGAAAAGAAGCAATTTAAGGTAATTTGAATATTATGAATATCACATGGAAGTATATTGCCATTAACTTTTTTTTAAGAGAAATCTAGTATGAATTTTTAAAATTTCCGTGCACTTTTGAGAAAAAAATCATATCTCAGATCATTATGAAAAATTTGTGCATTTTTTTTGTATTAATAAATAATAATTATTTATGTGGAACAAATTTTTTTTCCATGTCATTTCAATTACGGGACGGAAGTCAGCTTGTTGAGAGACGAAAAATTAAAATTTGTAATTAGTTTGAGACGAATTCTGCAATCTTATATAATTATTTATGATAAAATTTGTCATGTCATGACACGTAAACATCCATGTGGTAAGTGAGACGATATTTCAAAAAAATATAAAATTACGGAACGAATTTGACTAAGGGTGAGTTTGGCCTAGCGATTCAAAAATCACTTATAGGATAATTAATTTTACTAAAATTGATTTTGGTAATAATTGATTATGATAATAATTAATTCTAGAATAATTGCTTTTGTAAAAGTAACACTTTAGTTGCTTCTAAAATAAGTTGATTTTTTGCTTCTGAGGATCCCAAAAGTGATTATGATCTTGGGGGGCCAAACACCATGAAAATCACGATTGAACAGAAGTAATTTTTATAATCGGGGCCAAACACTTCAAAAATCACAATAGAGATGTAAAAGTGATTTTAAGAGCTCTAATCGCTGGGCAAACTCACCCTAAGTGATATAACTTGAGACGAAAATTCAAAATGATTAATTAATTTGAAACAATTTTTTCATTTTATTATCGTTCCATGCAAATTAGTTAGGGGTATGCAAGAAACAAACACAGCTTCTGTGATTTCCTTTCTTATTTTATTAAAAATCCGTCGGGTTCACTTTCTACACCCGATCCCGATTCGAATTGGAAAATTGGGTCATTTTTTTTCCCGTCCCAACTCTCAACCGGGGAAAACCCGATCATGTTTGGGTCGGATACCCAAATAACCGACCCAACCAGATAACCTAAATATTCTCGTAGAACCCTTATTCTGCCTTAAACCCAGTTCATTCACAAACACAAAACCCCATAGACAATAACTTTCTCTTTCTCTGGTTCAATGGCGGTGGACAAGAATAAGCTCGAAGAGGAAAATTGTATTCTTCGATTCTACAAAATTGTCCTCAGCTGGGATTACCTTCGCATCCTCAATGAATATGTAATTTCGTTTCGACCCATCCCCTCTAACCTTCTCTATATATTGGTTAATTCAATGTTTGTAGAGTAATTTCGGACGTATAGTATTTTCAAATTCTGTACTTTTTGGATCTCTAATCTAATTGAGTATATTTGCATGTGTTGTAGAAGCAAAATTCCGATAAAAAGCATGTGAGTGGAAGTGGTGTGGAATTGAAGGAAGTGAAGAACACATATAAAGATGTGGATGAATATCTTGATACGTTTGAGCCTTTGCTTTTCGAAGAGGTCAAAGCACAGATTGTTCAAGTAAAAGAACAGGAAGAAGGTTCTTCTTCTTTATATTTCCGGCACTTGCATAGTTTTTTTGCTGATTTATTTTGCATTAGCTCGTCAATACACGTGATGAGTTCTCGTTGAACATGCAGAAACTGAATGGCAGGCAGCAATCATAGCAGAATGTAGTGAAATCAATGGTTTTCATTTACCTATGGTCGTACGTGATGACTCTAATGCATTTTCGATATCTCAGAATGATCTCGTATTGCTTTCGACTAAGAAGGTGCTTAATGTTACTAATGACTTCATACTTTTTGTTGAAGTGTCTACCATAAATTTTATCTGAAAATGATTTCATTAACTTTGCAGTTCGGTGAGGACAAACGATTACCAACTACATATGCTTTTGCATTAGTTGAGCATCGCCAACAAGATAATATAAGACTTAGGTTACATTTAAGTGGAGAATTCAACAGATACAATACCGATGATGTTCGAACTTGCCCAAGACTGCTAAATATGGTCCCTCTTGTTACTGAAGTCAGGAAACTCTTTTTTGTTATGAAGGTAGAAAATTCAGTTTTCTTTAAATCGTTATGCTATCAATTTTGTTTTCATGTTCTTTTAATGCCACACTGTGTGGTGCTTTGACACTTTAAATGGTCGATACATGCATCGATAGTATATGCAATTAAGATACGGGATATTGAAATTTCTTGTTTACACTGGTACTGATGTTTATCTATTGCTGTTGGTTCAGTAATTGAACAAATACCTCGTACATTGTATTGCTAACAAAGATCTGCAATATTTATTTCCTAATTACCGTTTCTTTTCATTATCATCTTCTGTTCCAGATTTGCAGCCTATCAACTATAGTGCGTGAATATGTTGCTATGCGGTCCATTAGCTCTCTCCCATTCAAGGATTTGGTATTAACTGCAGCTGACATTGATCACACCAATGATGATCGTGGATGGAAAATATCGAGACCCTTAACTGAGTATATTGAATGCAATCACAATAAATCTCAGATAGCGGCCATATATGTATGTGAGCTCTGAAGCAACGCTCCCTCATTTTTCAGGACTATTGTCTATCTTGTCATCTTTCAGTAGCTATCTGCAGTATAATATTATAATATTAGATTGTATAGCTATCTTCTAGTGTGTAGAGCATTTACTAATTGAAATTTTGTATCCTGACTTTGTTGCAGGCAGGTCTTTCACGTAAAACCTTCGTTTTGATACAGGTTTGACTTGTTCATCTATGCTCCTAAATTTATTCCAGTCTTCAGTTTTGTCCTGATACATTCCCAATTAAATGCAATTATGATCTTGACTAAGATTATCCAAGGAGTGCAACATCATCATTATCTCACCAACTATAAAGCATACTTTGAAACACCCAGGAATTATGCATGTGCTATTTACTTCTACTGTGTTTGATAAAGTATGTCTATTTAACGGAATACTTGCTTCTAGGGTCCCCCAGGGACAGGAAAAACACAAACCATCCTTGGACTCCTTAGTGCCATTCTGCATGCTACTCCAGCTAGGGTGCACACCAACAAGTGAGCATTTTCCGTTCTATAATTTATTTCTTTATTGCTTATGCATCTAGAGCTGGTAATCTCAGTGAGCAACTGCACATCCAATGTCCTATTCAGAATTATGTATGCTAACTCAGTATATTTCTTACATTCAGGGGAAAACTAGATGACATAAAACGTGCGCCAGAACTGCCTATTAAAGAAAAGTATGTTTTGCTGTTAGTTAACTTAGTTTACTTTTTTTTTTGATAATATAACTTAGTTTACTTACGTGCAACAGTTTTGAAGGAATAGTACTTTGTGTGGGTTTTAATACATATGCACACGCTATTGTGTTTGTATGTATCCACGTATACATCCATTTATGTTCTTGTGTGCGCACTTATATTTATCAATTTTGGTATTTTTTAAAGTTTTCATAGACATGTTGAATTTTTCTTGACCTGAACCCTGGAGTTCCTATACTTTCTCTAGTCATAAGCCCAGATGATTATGACTTTTATTGACCAACAATAAAGTGACTAATTGTTAGTACATTGACACATGGTCAGAGGAAATCCAAAGGGAACTTGCCCGTTTGAAGCAATGTGGTACAAAGCAACTCGCGTTAAAATCTGATAGAGAAATTGGCTTTGTTAACTGTATATGGTGTAAGGATGACATTAATTTCCATGTCGACGTCGACACTTATTAGTACCAAACAAATACAACAAATTAAAACCATGATGAGGCATACAATATCAAAATGAACTTCCGATTTGACGGTCCGAACTTCAAATATGGGACACCACTTAACATTACAAGGTTACTTATTTTTGCAGGAGTTGTTAATCCTTCCTTACTGTATCATGCTTGAAAAAAGAGTTCGTTCGGCAAAAGAGAATTTTTTGTATCTTTTTCTTGAAATTTCCAGTATTTATACGAAATCATCTAAATTTGACCCCAAACAAATGTCTTATGTGTGTTCAGATCTTACGTACTCGTTTCTGAACTTTCCATTCTGAATATCATGGAATACTTTACTGCATCATCAAATTTACTTGCTATTTAATCAAAGCAGTATGTCGAGATTGTTTAAGGTTTTTCTTCCTCCTTTCTCGCTCTCTGTATACTTATCCGTTTAGATGCAGTGGTAAAAGTTTCATCCTAATTTCATTCTTATTAGATATAACTGCATTGGAGAGTTTTCATGGAAAATTCAATAGTTAAATTTATTTGCAGATACAATCACTGGGATAAAGCATCTCCATGGTTAGCTGGTATTAACCCTCGAGATATGATCATGCCTATAAATGGCGATGATGGATTTTTCCCAACATCTGGCAATGAAATGGTGAGTGTCATTTCATTAATGAATAGATTGATTCTAAACTTATCTGCAACCATGTGTCCTCAAGCTAATTAACTTAATTTAGAAACCCGAATTGGTCAACTCCAGCCGCAAATATCGTGTTCGTGTTCTAGTATGCGCCCCGTCAAATTCGGCTCTTGATGAGATTGTCTTGCGCGTTCTTAATACTGGTGAGGTTTCTATCTTGTCCAATTTTTTTATATCTTTTATTGATCTGCTCTGGAATCTCATTAGGATATTTTATTCCTTATCTTGATTTATTGTCTATAGTTGCCTGCCTCTAGTGACTGTCATAGTGTTCACAAGTTTTTGGAGAAAGAATGTAATATCTGTAAAAGCTTTAATATAATTAAACTATCCTGAAGAGATACAAAAATAATTTAAATCTTCAGTCAGGACAAGTAATTTCTCATGGTATCTAGACAGGGATGGGAGGAAGAAGACGGAATGGATTTATGAGTACAATTTTGATCTCATTGAAATAACGATACTGTCTCTTTGCTCAGTCGCTCCCACCAACTACTTGAATATCAAAAGTAGTAAACATGTGATTTAGGAAGTGTATGATTTAACCTCCTCCTCTCATGCTCCAGTTCTACTCTTTACTTTCCTTCCTTAAGAATAAACTACCTCCTCTTCCTTAAAACCTTATAACTGCCTTAATCTTTCTCATATAGTCCACTTTCAATCACATGGAAGATGCCTTTTTTTTTTCTTTTCTTTTTTTCCTTTTTTTCTTTTGGAGATTTTTATCGAACAGTCAATAATATGCTCTTGCAGTGAGCTATGTTTGTTTTAGCATTTTCTGATATTATCTAGAGGTGGTTATGCTGCTTCTTAATGGTGTTGCTATTCTGGTCGTCACTATTTATAATGGCCCAGAGGTGTTATCAAGAGCTTGTGTGTATTCTTTCATAGTATATTATTTCAAAGGTGCTAACTGCTGATGGAAAAACCTGTAAATGAACTAAGAAAAAAAATCGTCATCACCTCATTGGAGAACATCATCTTAAATAATAATTTGTTCAAGACTCTAAACTGATGAAGCGGAACAAGGAGGACGAAGGGATAAAGGCTGAATATTGTTTTGGTTCACTAATGTTCAACATCAATGGCACAGGGACAATAGCAGAAGTGCATTAGTAATCCACATGCCAACTTGCCAAGTATTCGAAATGACACTTTCGTCTCAACACATCTCACGTGTATTCTTAGATCCTCATGTACCCAGAAAGTTTCTTCTTTACCTTTCACTTTTCAATTTCATTTTACATGTTATTGTGTACCACTGGGACACACGAGTTAATTTGACACTCCAGCCTCTCTTTTAGAGTTTCAACTTTCAACCAGCTTGTATTGAAAGTTTTGTTTGCTCAATGCATTTACAGAGACCAATGTATCAATAATTTTGGAATTAAATATTTTAGGAGGTGAATGGGGTCAATTTGCACCAATCAAGTGTATGTGACTCTGGCTGTGGATGATAGTGTTAACTTATATTAGATTATGGCATGTAATATTATATATTCTTTCTAATCTCTTAAACAAAAAACTACTAGTAGACAGAAATAACAGTTCATTGCTTATGCATTGCTTACAGGCAAGGATTCTCTATTTGGTTCTTAATGCTGCTGCTTTTCTGCTTACATGGCAGGCATTCGCGATGAAAGCGATCGTGCATACAGTCCTAAAATTGTCCGCATAGGTCTTAAACCTCACCATTCAGTCCAGGCAGTTTCCATGGATTACTTGGTTTGTAAATGACCTTTCGCAAATCTTAAGACTGCCTAACTATCGCTTCATATTCTTATTAATTTTTTTTAAAAAAATGTCACAAGAAAGCTTCTTTTGTTCGTAGGTTGAACAAAAACTTGCAGGAGGTGACTCTCAAGCTGGTGATAAGCAAAATCAAGGAGGTGTGGCAAAGGATAAAGACAATATCCGTGCTTCTATACTGGATGAAGCAGTCATTGTATGTGGTTACCTCTTTTAGAAGTTATATCCATAAATAAGTTGCTCAGTTGAAACATATTGCCATGATAACTTAGTTATTATTTGTTGGTACCAGGTTTTCTCCACCCTGAGCTTCAGTGGATCAGCTCTTTTTAGCAAATTAAATCGTGGATTTGATGTAGTTATAATTGATGAAGCCGCTCAAGCTGTAAGCTACTGTGCTTTATAATCTTAAAAGTATGATTAATGTGGGTTAAGCAATTGTGATGTTGCGTTCCAGAAAGTCATCGTGATTTTAACCATTTGTAATTTGTAGCATGTACACAATTGTATTGTAATCATATTCATTTGTTTTTATTTTTTTCTATCAGTTTGGCAAATGATTCTATGACAAGAATGTTTCAAACACCTTGCCACTTTTAAATAATTTGTTTGCATGCTATAAACTAATTTCCAGAATGTTCTGACTTCTGACTGGCATTCTACTTTTGTTTACTATATAGGTGGAGCCAGCAACCCTCGTTCCACTTGCTAATGGATGCAAACAAGTATTTCTGGTACATGTTCTTCCGTATCACTCAATATTAGGTTTGGGTGTCTGGAATGCGGCGTCGTTTTATGTATATATAGGCTCTTCACTTATCAAAAATCTAGGTCCCAGGGCTACGGTCAGAAGGCTTTGGAAAGGAGTGTCCAAGGCTTGTGGACACTTTCATCAACTTTGTAGATAATGTTAGGACACTCAGATATTTAAAATAAATTTGACAATGGAAAAGGACTTAGTTTTCTAATCCAAGAATTGATGACAAATTCGTCCAACTCTGAATCGGAATAATTCTAATTATATACTTGAAGGATTGAAATACCAATTAAATTTTTTATTATGGTTCATTTTAATGTTCAAGTTCCTGGAGAGCTCAAGTCTATTTTTAGAGTAGGAAAGTAGAACAGAGGAAGTTTTGCTCAAAATACTGGGGATGGATCTCATAATTATGCACGTCACACTTGTGACGATGTGACGATTTTATAACATGTTGGAACATATGTTGCCTTCATCAGTGGATCATACTGTGGTTTCTCCAATTTTAATCTGAATATATTTTTATAATGTCAGTATGTTGTAGCAGGTGATTTCATTGATAAAGAATCTAAGATTAAGATCATTAATTCTTTATTGTATAATTTATGAATTGTTTTTTTTTGCACTTTTTACTATCTAGAGTTCTCTAAATTTTCACGCGACAGTAGCTTATAAAATTCATACAGATCTATACAAATGTATATGACCACAAAACAATAGGTGTCATCTGAAAGAAAGTTCTTTGTTGATTTCCAAATTATACAATCCATATTCCAACTTTATGCATCTTTTAACAAGCGAAAGTAACAGCTGGTTGAACTATTGTTTGTTCTATAATGTTTTCACACCATATATATGCATTGAACTATGATGAAGATACTACCATTTGCGTGAACATTTGTACGCTTATGGTGGTTCTCCTTCAGAACCAACCTTTTATCAAGGAGCTTGTGATTATTTATGTAATTGATCCATTTTTTAATGGGGCTTTTGGCTCTTTTTATTTGAAGCAATTTTCTACAGTTTAAATGTGTTTCTAAGTTTGTTTGTTTATGTCCTATATGTTAAATATTTTTGGGCAAGATGGCGTCTGTCTTCAAATATTTTATCTTTTGTTCAAGGTGGGGGATCCAGTTCAGTTGCCAGCCACTGTTATTTCTCCTGTTGCTGAGAAATTTGGGTAAGAGCAGCATTCTATCAAACAAATGTATTTTTTCTACCAAAATACAAATATAAACCATCTAAGATGTTCCCTGAAAATTCTGTAGATATGGAATGAGCTTATTTAAAAGATTCCAGCAAGCAGGATATCCAGTACAGATGCTAAAGACCCAATATCGTATGCATCCAGAGGTCTGCCATTTTTTCTCTCTCTCTCTCTCTTCTGCCTCCTTTTTCTAATTGTGGAGAAGTGTGACACTTTTTGTAAAGGACTCTTCTAGATATTAGGAAATGGCTTCTCTAACATTCAGATTTAATCACAAAAGGAAAATTTGTAGAATATAGAAACAACAGAGGCAAGGACTCATAACACAAAACTCATTTTGATCTTGATTTTTCCTAATTTTTGAATTGAATATTGATGCAGATTAGGAGCTTCCCTTCTAGGGAATTTTATAATGAATCACTGGAAGATGGACCTGATGTTGTAGTGCAAACAAAGCGCTCATGGCATGATTTTCGCTGCTTTGGGCCCTTCTGCTTCTTTGACATACATGAAGGGAAAGAGGAGTCGCAACCACCAGGAAGTGGTTCTTGGGTAAATGAAGACGAGGTTGAGTTTGTCCTTCTGATTTATGGTAAATTGGTGAGTAGATATCCAGAGCTAAAGACAAGTTCCCGTCTTGCAATTATATCACCGTACAGACATCAAGTCAAGCTCATTAGAAAAAAGTTCCGTACCACTTTTGGCGTGGATTCTGATAAAGTTGTAGATATCAACACTGTTGATGGATTTCAGGTATTTTCTCTAACTGTCAAATTATATGCATGACCTAGCAAATTATGACACTTGTTTGGGCCATATTTGGCTTTTGGACTCTTGCTAAATGCTATTGAGTTGACAAAAACTCTTCAGGGACGTGAAAAAGACGTTGCTATATTTTCATGTGTTCGGGCAAATAAAGATAAAGGCATTGGTTTTGTTAAAGATTTTAGACGAATGAATGTTGGCATTACTCGAGCAAGGTCTTCTGTTCTGGTATGGCTTAATTAATGTTAAAAATCCAAGACTAGTTCAGGATTTGTGGGTTTATCGAGTTTTCTCTTCTATGATTTTAGGTCGTGGGTTCTGCGTCAACATTGAAAAGAGGTAGTGACCACTGGAAGAACTTAGTTGAAAGTGCAGAGCAGAGAAATGTGTTAATGAAGGTAGGTATTCCATTTAAATGGCAAGTTATTTGAATAGTTGATTTCTTCTCATTCCTTATTTTTCAGCACCGCTGGTTAACATGCATTTATGTCAAGTTTAATCTAAGGATCCACTTCTAAATTCCAAATTCATGAGACAATTCATTTCACTCATATAAATGGTTCTCTAAAATCATTAGGCAGAGGTTTTAAATGCAACTGTTCGTGATTGATCTGAACTCCCTCCTCTAAATTAGTGAATCCTTGGCAATACCCCTTTGGTGATAGAAACAACGTAATTATACAGTAAGTGACGAGAAATTCACTAAAGCTAAAATCTTTCCTCATGCTAATGGTCCACTTGCTATGAATGCTATATTCTGCACTCGGAAGTTTATTAGTTATTAGACATTTCTGTTGTAGAAAGTTGCCCTTTTCTTGAATTTGGGGAAGGCCCATTTTAGAAGACCCAAACATCCATGAAATGCTCGAGCTGTGTTCTCTGCAAGACTGTTCTGGAATTGGTTTTACAATAGCAGTTGCCATAAAACTAGTTGGATTCTTGTCAGGTTTCCAAGCCATACACTGAGTTTTTCAGTGATGCTAACCTTAAATCAATGGAAGTGGTGGAATCCAAATCTGAGGAACTCGAAGATCCTCCAGAAGATATGGGTATTGATTTACCAATTAACGTTGTCATTGCCGACCAAGGGGAACCAGATGACAATGACTGGGGGGGGTATGGTGGAGAAGAAGATGGAGAAGACTTTGGTGGCGACTTTGACTAAGCCAACTATTCATTTCGGATCTCTAATGGGGCAGAATGTGTTTGTTAAATTGAAAGAATTGGTAAGTTATTTATTATTGTTTGTACACCATGGTAATGCCAAGTAGTAGTGCTTTTCTCATTGCAAAATGTATATATAGTATATTAGGAACATTGGGGTATAATTAGTTCGATGATATGAAATATTATTAACTATATTGTGTACTTGATCTATGGACTCCAGTTCTACAGATAGAATCAGTTTCTATTGAATTTTTTCCGAAACTCTTGATTTATTAGAAATAATCCATGACTCGCTTTAATTATTGTGTCATTAGGTTTACAATGTCGCCCTTCTTATAGTTCATTTGTTTGAATTTTAGTTTTCATTATATCTGGTAAAAAATCTTGGTTCAACCTATACTGACCGACCCTAAGGCCATCTCCTATAATTATAGAGATACGGGAAGTTGGATTTAGGGGATAAAAACGATGAACTGAAATGAAGTAAGGGGTGGAAAGGGCAATATTGCCTTGAGTCTTTGATCCACCACTTGAGCGGTGAGGCAAGAGGCTTAAAAAACCTTATTTCATTAATGTAACTCTTATTTAATTTTAGTTTTAGTTATAGTTAATTTGTGTATTATTTTTAAAAAGTTAAAATTTAGTGTAAAAAATGGTACTCTTATTTAATTTAATAATTTTTTTTTAAATTCTTAAATTTGTGTATTATCTTAAGAAAGTTAATATTTTAGTTTTAAAAATGTCTCTTATTTAATAAATTCAAATTTAATTTAATATAATTAAATTTGCTATATAAATGAAAAGGAGAAGGGAAAGGGGTGAAAAAAGGAAAGAAAAAGGGAAAGCTGGACTGAAGTCACTGGAGATGGCCTAAGATGTATGACACGAAATGAAAATAATGAAATACCTCGACTGGAGGTTCCGTAATTAATTAGTGCCCCTTGTTTCTGCCAATTTGCACAAGTTCCCCAATATTTTGGCCCTTGGTTGAAAAATTGAAATTCAAACTTCCCTCTCTTCCATAATATGGCTGGAATTATTTCTCGTTCAATTCTATGACACCTTAGTCCTTTATATCATTGAAAAATGTTACTAATATGTGATTGATCTAATGGAATAGATTAGTCGTAATACTTCGGAGAGATTCTCATGTTATGTGTTTGACGTGTCTTTCAAATATGAAAAACACAGTAAATCTTTGGTAAAACCACATTATGTATAAAAGAACACAATTTACAATTTGATAATTATGTAATCAACACAAGATAACATTTTTTAAAAGTATATATGTATCTTTTAAAATACGACCATACTTTATAGATTCCATATATCTAAACATCATTTACATATTGTCGCTGCCGTTTTACTTTCTTCTTGAATCAATAACTGTTGAGTGAAATTCCACAAATTAGGATTAGTTCAGTTATACTAACAGCAAAATATTCAAAACTAATAGCAATATAAAACAACAAAACTACACATTTTTAGGAAACGTGATAGAATAGAGAGAAATGTTTGATATCCCTTCTCCCTACACTTGATTTTGAAGCCCAAGTTTTATTATCTTTTTTTCCTGCTCTTTTTGCAACCAAATCAATTGTTGTCAAAGATACAAGGGACATGCGAATCATGGGACGTATGCATTTGGTAAGATAGAAATTCAAATCTAAGCCATCTGAAATTTGGCTCAAGTTCATTCATTAAATAATAGTTCAATTTCTTTTAATGAACTTTTATAAAAATTAGTTTGAGTTAAATTCCCTATTCATATCAAATAAAATTAAGGGTAAATTACGAATATCCCCCTCAAGTAAGGTCTAATTACAAAAATCACCCTAACGTATTGAGAATTACAAAAATCCCCCTCAGGTTTGTCACCTTCTTACAATTAACCCCTTGCCCCTAAAATGTTCCATTTTTGCCCTTGAGTGTTATTTGTATTGTTTGTAATGTCTCATAAATGTTAAAACTTGATTGCTAATTATTATATCTTATAAATTAGAAGAGAGATAATTATATATTTACTACCAAAATAATTGATAAAATTTATAATTGCCCATACGTTTTAATAAATATTGCAAAAAAATATTTATATATTTATTAGCAATTTAAATTGTAAGATAAAGGATTAAATAGAATTTTAATAATATATTTTATAAATATGAACAAATTGTTTACATATAAGTTGAATGAATTCATTTTATAAATTAGTATATTTTAATAAACTTATATTCTTTTATAAATAAGATGTTTTAAATTATTAAAATATTTATATATTTATTAGCAATTTAAATTGTAAAATAATAAATTAAATAGAATTTTAATAATATATTTTATAAATATGAACAAAGTGTTTACATATAAGTTGAATGAATTCATTTTATAAATTAGTATATTTTAATAAACTTATATTCTTTTATAAATAAGATGTTTTAAATTATTAAAGTTTATATTGTATTATAAATTGACATATTTATTGAAATTTATGGGCAATTATAAATTATATCAATTATTTCGGTGGTAAATATATGATTATAATTTTTATAATTTAAAAGATATAACAATTAACCCCCAAATTTTAAAATTTATAACATATTATAAACATTACAAATAACTTTCAAGGGTAAAATTGGAACATTTTAGGAGCAAGGGGTTAATTGTAAGAAGGTAACAAACATGAGGGAGATTTTTGTAATACCCAATACGTGAGGGGGATTTTTGTAATTAGGCCATACCTAAGGGGGGTATTCGTAATTTACCCTAAAATTAATTAATAGTTTTCATTTGATAATTTGAAGTTTGACTCGAATTCAGCTCAATAAACTAAGAATTGACAAAATATAACTCGATACTCGACTCGAGATCCTTTGCTAAAAACACGCTTGAATTTCTTTCGTGTAAAGCAAACTCAAAATAATTTAAAACTTAAAAAAAAAATTCAAATTTAAACTTGAACAATGCATACAAGCTGGGCCTGGACGACTCAAATATATTTGGCCCAACATTCACTAATTTCAGCTTTACGTGTCGACACAACACAACAGGACTACGCATATTTTTTTTGTTGAAAATCATTTTTCCTTTCAATCAATTCGTATTCCACCTTTTTTTTCTTTCTGGTTCGTCTGTACAAAAAACGTGTGTTTCATCTTCAGATGGATGCAAAGGATATATTGGGATTACCAAAGCATGCATTACCTGTACAAGAGAAGAAATACAAGCCACCCAAAGAATCTCAAAGAAAACCTGATGGCATTTCACGAGAGGTTTTTATTGCATCACTTTGATTCCATTTTTCTCTAATTTTTTTTGTATGTTTTGTGAATGCAATTGGAAAATTAATGTTGTTGTAGGTTTACGCACTTACAGGAGGGATGGTGCCTTTGATGCCCGCCATTGACGTGAATCAATTGAAACGAAAATCGCAAAATGGCAAGGTTATTTTGCGTGTTGTTATTCAAAACTCAAAAGCATGTTTTCATATACGGTTTCAGTATTTGAAGTTTTTCCACTTTCAGATTACTTGGCAATGGCTTCCTTTCACAAGTTCTGCTAGGAAAGACGATTTGCAGCTTTACCATTGGGTATGATTCTTTTTAGGAATTTTCTTCAGGAATTGGAGATTGATGAACTGTTTGTAGGTTAGAGTTGTGAATGGTGTTCCGCCCACAGGTGATTACTCATTTGCAAAGTATAACAAGGTAGACTATGTTACTCTTCCAGCTTAAGTTTCGTCCAAATTTTGTGCTTTTTTTTAATTTACTTCAGCTTTCTAATTTATTTGATGCAAATGCAATGCAGTCCGTTGATGTGATCAAGTACACTGATGAGGAGTATGAGAAGTACTTAAGTGATCCTGTACGTATTGAGAAAATGGTTTTGCTTTTAATTTAGTCTTTCTTCATAACACATAATCAACTAGAAGAATTATTGCGATTACTCTGTTTTGCATCCATAGCCCACTATTGGTTCAAATTTTGTATCAATATGATGTCAAAGTGATAGATATGTTTTTTTCTTTCATATGAACTTTATTGGTAATATTGGGTCAGCTTTGCGTACTGTTGGGAACTCCTCGAGAGCTTGCGCCAGTTTTCTTGGTGACGTGGATCAGGGCATGATAATTATAGTGGTCTCGGAGCATCTATACCTCAGTCATCAGAAGATAAAAGCACCATCATTTACCCGTTGCGTAAAAAATATGATTTCAAATTAGAATTGTTAGACTGGAAACTTTTAAAATTGGTTCCCAAAATTATGTAAATATTCAATGGATAAGGAATTGACGAAACCCTTAAGTCACAAGAACATGAAAATCAGGGTAACTATGTGTGAAAAATATATATCTCAATAGGTTCTTCAGAATTATTCTACTGCTGATCTACTCGATGTGTTTAATATATTTTTGGTTTCTTTGATATGTCATTGTGCAGCTCACGGTTCTTATTTTCTGTTCCGTTTCATTAGGCATGGACCAAGGAAGAGACAGATCAACTATTTGATATGTGTGAACAGTTTGATCTCCGCTTCATTGTGATAGCTGACAGATTCCCATCATCAAGAACTGTGGAGGAACTGAAGCATCGCTATTATAGTGGTATTTTACTATTTATGACATTGGTAGATTCCTTGATTATCTTAAACGAGTGTATTACTACTGCACGATTGATTAGTTTATGTTATATGATCATGTGATCTTTAAGAAGTTTCTGATGCTTATGTTGAGTTTTGTTTGTCTAGTATCTCGGACTATCTTGATTGTTAGGGCTCCATCCCCAAGTGATGTTGCTGGACATCCACTCGTTAAGGTTTGTTATGTTGTAGGGTTCATTAGTCAGGTGTTTACATTGATAAATGTGTTTCTACTTTACCAACAGGGGATGAAAATTTCAATTATAATGGTTATCATCTTGATATCTAAGTTCCCTTCAATGTTGTAGGAGCCTTACAATGAAACTCAAGAAAAAGAGCGTAAACGTGCATTGGCTTTGGTTCTCTCTCATACAAAGCAGCAAGAGCGCAGAGATGTTGAGGTCTGATTATTGTTTTTGTATTCCATGTGATATAAACAGATGATACTGGAAGATAATTTTTCCCTTTTCCTCTTTGTCTTTGCATAAGATTTGTTTTACTCTCAATATTGCCATTATTAGGTTCTTGCTGAAGCGAAGAGAATATCTGTTGCTCGGAAGACTATAAAGGTATGCCCCTCCTCCCCCATAAAAAATTGAAGGTCTCGTGCCACACTGTTTCTTTCTTGAAATCCCTCTTATTATTTAAAGAACTAAATTGTTCTAAGTAATACATTTATGAGTAATTGTCTTGTTTTATGTTTCAGTATTCAGTAAATTTTCTGAGGTTATCCTGTTCCTTCAGACAACCCAACACGACCATCAAAATAACAACCAAACTTACTGAGAAAACAACATTTATTTCTTTCTTCACTTTACCTCATTTTTTCAAGAAATAATCTCTTAACCAAACAAAGCATTAAAATAGATGAAGAAAGTCTGCATTCACCATCTATTCTTCGTCAGTTATGCACATGTATTTTTTCATGCGGAATTTTTTTTTCCAGGCTCCCAAAGAGTCAGAGTTGCCAGTTATATCAGATGTTCCAGTCGGCATTGATGTGGATACTTTTACTGCTGATATTGTTTCTCCATCTGCAAATTCTCAGATTACCTCTTCAATTGTCACAAATTCAGTGTCTGAAACTGCTTTAGTTATGGCTTCTCTCCGCATGGTACGCCTCAAATCACTTTTTCTTTTTTACACTAGTTTCGTATTTGCTTCTTGCTGCTAACTAATTTATTCAACTAAATATTTTCTTTATAACCTCCTACTCCTTAAGTTTGTGCTTAAATTAGTTAAATACCACTGCAGTCTGATCAGGTATAGGTGATAAATAACTTTGTCAAAACATGTAATATAAGGTGGCCAATGAAGCAATAGGCCACCCCTGGAAAGATGAATTTCTGTACCGTAAAGCTATTCTTTTTTTTTTTTTTTTGAAGTGGGAAAATGTGTTAACTTGTCTTCTAGATGTGTGGTCTATGCTATCTAGAGCTTAAAGATCGTTGTGGCCCATCATCTTCTTTATTGTTTCATGGATGTTTATTTATTTGTTTGGATTTTTATTTTTCCTTTTTCTTTTCGCGGAGATGAGTCCTCTATATTTATTTCGGGCAAAACCTTTGCGTCTGTTTGTCTGTTTCCTTTTCTGTTTTTGCTTACTGGATGGCATTCTTTGGGAGGAGCTGTTAATAGTACTAATCTATAAATTATGCAGTTGCATGTGTACTTGAGAACATATGCCCTTGAGCAGATGGTGCAAGCTGCTAGTTCGTCGGCCGGACTTCGGACTATCAAACGCCTTGAGCAGACTTTACAAGATCTTGGGGTTAGTTTTTTTATCCTTTACACTATAAAATGTTATTTTCATGTACTTTTGGCGTATTTGTTATTGAACATTTGTTAGGTAACAAAATTTTCAGCGAGACCATTTTAGTTAATCTGTTTTATTTGATTGACCTCTATATATCATCTGTTTTGTACATGTTAGCATTTAATGTTGCTAATTTTATGATTATTTGAAAGATCTTAATGTTTTATACTCCATTCATATTCGTTTTACCTTCTGATTATTTCATTTTAATCTCATTTTGTTGATGATCTCTTCAACCTATTGATGAGCATTAATGTAAAGAATAGCTATAAGTTTTTTGTTCTCTTTTTCACCGTAAACTAGTTGTTAAATTAAGCAGATATACATTATGTTTCACAGGTGAATTTAAAACCAAAAGTTCCCACAAAGGCGGTTTGCTCAGAGCATCTTGAACTGAGATTGGAAATATTAACGCTATTTAATCTTCAGAAACAGGTTGTTTAATGTTCATTTTTTGTTTTACTAATTACTACTATTACATTGTTCTTTGGTGTGTTTTGAGTTTTTTCCCCAGACTTGCTCCTAATATTACACTGCCGAATATCTTAATAATCCTCAAATTTCACTCGGAAATAATTTTGAGGATATAGATTTTTACATTCATTTTCTTCTGCTGTTCATGATTATTACTTTCTGATTTCCCAGTTCCAACACAAGGAGGCAGAAGGGTCATCATATCGTGATGGTTCATATAGTGAAACTCCTGGTACACCAACTAAGGTAGGTTAAAATTAAAAATAAAATAAAATAGAAACTAAGGCAGATTATATGGTCTAATGTTGCCCCTTAACTTATTGTATATGTCTTTTATTTCCCTGGCTTCACATGTATATCATGTTATTGTATTGAACAGCGACCATTACGAGCTGCAGATCTTGATCGAACATATACCCCTGATTCATTAACTTTTGGAGGTGATTATGTGACAACAATTATTTAAACTCTTTGTTCTACCTACTATGTTGGTTTTTTTTTAGGTATCTGAATATCTAGTAGGTTTGTAATATAGATTTGATTCTTGAATTTCAGGGGACAGATTTGGCAAAAGGGATCAGAAACGGAAGGTACACTCGGCCCAAATTCTCATTTTTGTATTTATATATGCTACGGTTCATCTCGTCTCTAGCTAATATAGCGACACGTAAATTGGTCGTGCAGGGACCTGGGAGATCATCAGAAGCTCCATCATCGCCAGCCCAGTCTAAAAGGCCAAGAAAGTTTTAGATTTCAGATTTATGGTAAAATACTGACACATTTTCGCTTCTTGCTTTTCTTTAATTTAGTGCATTTTATTTTGATGTGTATATGACTATGACTATATGTGAGTGTAATTGGATTGTTCTTAGATGCTGTCTGCTACTCTCTTTTTTTTTTTTTGAGGAAAATACAGTCAGGCATCAGCCACTGAATTATAAATTACATATATGTTTTTATTACAAATTAAGTTGAAGCAAATAAAGTAACAAAAGACTCGAAAATAAACTGAATCTTCTTGGACTAAAGAATTTCATCACGTAATTATGATTGTTTGGTCTATAAAACTATATGAAAAGATGTAACTCGGTATTAGCATGTATAAGATGTAGCTATCTAGTAACAAAAGTGTGATGGTAGATGTTTTGAGAGTAAGATCAAAATTTTATGTATGACACACTTGTCTTTTAGGTCATCAGTCATCTCCAATTGGGGGGGGGGGGGTGTTAGCTAGTCTAAAGAAAATCATTTAAATAAAAAGAAAAACCTTTTCTAGAATTATTTAATAATTAAGCACCAAAAAATGGGAGAAATTATATTTGTGTGTATATTATCACTATTCCTACACTTTAACTCTTACTTTTTTATTGGGATTATTGCATTTTTGGTATTATAATTATAGCTCGTTGGTGTTTCTACCTCGTATTTTTTCGGGTTGGCACATTTGGTGCCACAACTTCGACATCAGTGGCAATTTTGGTGCTAATTGATATCCAATTCCAAAATTGGCCCGAATCCTCTTTGTGCGGGCCAATTATCATGTCATGTGGCTTACACGTGGAGGATTTCGGGCCAATTTTGGAATTGGACCTCAACTGACACCAAAATTGCCACCGATGTTAAAGTTGTGACATCAAATATGCGTTCCCGAAAATATACGGGGCAAAAATGTCAGCAAGCTATAATTGTGACACCCAAAATGTAATAATCCCTATGTTAATCTATATGATAAATTTTTTACTAGTTTATTTTTTCACATTTTATTGAATAAAAATACAATGTTACTTTATTCTCTGTTAGTTGTCATTTTATCACAACATAGAAAATTTATTGAGTTTGTTATTAAAAAAAATCTCACCCCCCATACCAAAATTCTCTAGTTCTGTCATTGTTGATCATTGCCAACAATGACGTAATCAATCTTAACAAATAACATCAATCACATTTCATATTTAAGTAGATAAAAAAAATTCACCACAACAAGAAGTAGACTAAGATAGAGGAAAAAATACATGTTAGACACTAATTTACTAAATTAAACCATTTTTTTTTCCTGAAATTGAAATTCATTTCTTGCATATTATTAATATGATTATATGGATTAAAATATTCATTGGTAAACATTAATATGGGGATTATTGCATTTATTGTGCCATATTATAGCTCGCTGGCATTTCTACCTTGTATCTTTTCGGGCTGACGTATTTGGTGCCATAACTTCAACATCGATGACAATTTTGGTGTCAATTGATGCCCAATTTCAAAATTGGCCCGAACTCCCCACGTGTGAGCCACATGACGTAAAAATTGGCCCGCACAATGGAGATTTCAGGCCAATTTTGGAACTGGACCTCAATTGACACAAAAATTGCCACTAATATTGAAGTTGTGGAACCAAATTTGCCAGTAAAAAAAAAATACGAGGTCGAAATATCGACGAGTAATAGTTGTGGCACCAAAAGTACCCTATGTTTTCGATGAAACTAGTTCAAACCCACTCATATGTCACTACTAGAAAGAAAAGAGGAAATGATAACACGAGGGTTATGTTGCACGGATACATATACGCATACAGTACGATATGGATATGATGATATAAAATTTTGAAATTTATTGAATACGATTCGGCATGAATATGAATGTAAAAAAATAATGTAAATTTATACATAAGCAACTAGATCTTTCAATTCAAACTATAGAAGAAAAGAAAATTCAATTTAACATAAACAAAAGTTATATAACTATAAAATCAAACATAATTCATTCTTAACAATGGAATAAATTCATTTTTAAATTTTATGACTTATGAGAGAGACTTAAATAAGAGACTGAGTAGTGTTAGTAGCCGTTTATATTTAGTCCTAGAGATTTTATTATTTTATTATAATTTAAATTTGATCCATAATATTACAAAAAAAGCTTCCCGGAGTATCTTGATGTCAAACTAGTGTATCTATTTTTTTATTTTTATTATCCATATATTCGATAAAATATTTTATATTTTTTTGGACTATCAGCATGAGCTAGTAAAAGGACATTTTATATTATTATTAATTTTTTATTGTTAATTTATCGTAAAAAATCAGTTTTAATAGAAATACTACAGTATTATTTTTCAATCCAATTCCTAGAGAGCGGTGTGAAACTGACATTAACTTATACCTCACCCTTTTGTCTTTAACTTCTTCATCTTTTGCCTCCCTATACGTAAAATTTCAAACTTTATGCATTAATAAAAAAAAAAGAAAGAGAAAGTGATTACCAATTTTGGTCGGAAAAATTTCAGAGGAAAAGTTCAGAATAAAACCCGAGAAAATCGGTGGGCAGGTATTTTCAAATACAGATGGCGTCGTCGAGGGTGATGTCGTCAAGATCACCTACCAATTCGGATCTTCCACGTCATCATTCCTCCTCTAACCCTTCAAATCTCCACAGTCGTGGTTTCGATTCCATGAACATGGAGGAAATACTCAGGAACATTTACTCCGATTCCGATTCCTTTGCTCCGGAGAACGACGCAGGCGGAGGATCTTCCGTCGCCGAGAGGAATAAAACTGTTGAGGAAGTATGGAAGGATATCGTGAGTGCCGGAGGCGGAGGCGGAGGGAGAAGTGTCGAGCCGGCTATGACTCTGGAGGACTTTCTCACTAAGGCTGGGGCGGTGGCGGAGGAGGATGTTAGGGTGCCGGCTGTTCAATTTGGCTCGGCGGCGGTTTGCGTGCAGAATGGAGGGTTTGGGATGGACTTTGGGAACGGCAGTGGCGGCGGCGGAGGAGGAGTTGGGAGAGGGAAGCGAAGGGCGGTTGTAGAAGAAGTGCCTCTGGACAAGGCAACGCAGCAGAAGCAGAGAAGAATGATTAAAAATAGGGAGTCTGCTGCTAGGTCTAGGGAGAGAAAGCAGGTTTCTAATTTTTTATTTTATTTTTTTTGCCACTTTTAGTTTTATTTCTTGTCATAATAAAGCGTGTCTTATTTTTTAATTCAAGGCTTATACTGTGGAGTTGGAGTCACTGGTGATACAACTGGAGGAGGAGAATGCAAAGCTTATGAAAGAGGAGGTATGGTTTTTGCTTTTTCATAGTTTTAAATTGAGAAAATATTTTATGCTATTCTAATTCTATTTCTATTGATTGAAAATTGTTACATAAATTATAGTATTATTATTATTTCAAAAAATTGGTTCTTTAGTACTCCCCAAAGAGCGGAAAGTTGAGAATTAGGAATTGTATTGATCTCTATTCTTTCAAGAAGATCAAATGCAAATTTAAGAGTTCTCTGCGGACACTCGAAGATTCTATCCTCCTTTTTTGGGATTTTGAAGGCCTACCTTCTCCATTTATTTTGTTGTACTTCTTGGTATTCCAATACATAATATTCTTGCACAGCAGGTTGTCTGATTCTTTAATCCGAAATATTATCATTTATGCTGTTATCCTTTATTTGTGTATCTTTGTATTTTGGCATTCTAAGGTATATCCTGCTGAGTCATAAACATTTAGTTTCGTCTTCATTTGCACAAAACAGACTGCACTCAGTATGTGACTTCATCGCGTGCAATGGATACTATGTTCACTTTCTCGATGTTTCTGACTAGTTATTGCTTTAACGGTGACATAACTGTCTCTTGTTGTGTATCATATTGAGGAAGGTTCTAATTGAAATTCTTACTCCACAGGCTGAAATGATTAAGGTGAGACGTAAGCAGGTATGATTTTGTTAATATTACTCAATTACAAATGATTTATCAGTCTTCGTTGAGCTTTAAGGTTGTGATAGTTGACACTTAGGTTATTTTTTTTTCTCTATCGTGTAGTTTACTTTTCATGATAAATCTCATTCTATTTATTTTGTATGAACATGCACAATTTAGCTATCTTTCAAGCAGAGTTGCTATTTTTAGTTTCCAGTTCATGTCTCTTCTGTGTTTCCATGTTTAAAAGAAAACAATTGATCATTTGAGTACTGCTAAAATTTATATATTTGATTATGCCTGTTATATCTCAGAGACATTGTTAGATCTAGATAGATTTTGTCAAAAGATTAGACGTGGTTCATATTATCTATTCAAAGCAAAGTTTCCAGATTCTTTCATCTAGAGCTATGTTGTTCTACCAAAGCATTGAGTCTGTATATATTTGTCACAACTATTGATTTGATATTTAAAATAATTATCACCTGGTAGATTCATTGCATAGCAGAAAACGGACATTACCTAGATTGTGTAGTTCAATGCATTATGATTCCGAGAAAATCTTGACTGAAGGATATTTCTTAGATTGCAAGATGATATTCTTGCTACTGGTCATTTATCAATATTCAACACAGGAATTGAACTAGTGTTATTGACTAGGATATATTTTGGTGTTGAGATGAAATACTTTTTTGGTATTAATTTTGTCATTTAATTGGGGTATATAATTGCAGCTTATTGAGAACCTAATCCCAGTCGTAGAGAAGCGAAGACCTAGACCGCCAAGTGTTCTCCGAAGAGTGCGTTCCGAGGAATTGTTTGACGAAGATGAAACTAGTTCTTTGTTTCCCGCATGGGGTTCCAGAAATGTCGCAAAAAGACGATCTGGCATGGGCTAGTAGGAGGAGGATGTTAATTTGCATAAATGCATGGGGTTCCAGAAATGTCGCAAAAAGACGTTCTGGCATGGGCTAGTAGGAGGAGGATGTTAATTTGCATAAATTACTACTACTACATATCAAGTAGGAGTACCTTTTTCTTTTTCTTGTATAGGAAGCAGAATGTAGCAGTTTAGACCTGTAATGTTTAAGGTTTATGTGGCAGCATCTCCCCAAATCTGTCGTTAATTTGATAGTATATCATAAATAAGCTAAACTTGTTCTAGGTCAAGAATAAGAATACTTTGATAAAAAACTAGTTAATTACTCACTTGATCTAGCATTGTGCTTGTTGGTTAAGTAGCTGTTTTGTATCAATTTTAGAGTGTCACTAATCCTTGGCTGTTGTAATATTGTGACTTTAGTGTGTATAACGAACGAACGAACGATAAAGGGAAGTACTTATTTCAATGATAAAACAAACATTAAGCCATTTCAATTTTCTATTTTACTCATTTTAATTTTTCAATGAAAATCACTTGATTCAAATTAAAATGCCAGTCAGTCTGTCCTCTCATGACATGTTCATCTTACCAGGCAACACAACAGAGAGAGCTGTCTAATTAATGGCAACCCATGTATTTGAACCACACAAATGGGCTTCATGTTGGCTACCAAATTATTTTTGTGTCTTCTTCAAATGCCAAAAATATTTCAAACAATTTTTTGTGTCCTATAAACTATAAAGTCATGTGCTGGGGCAGGTGCAGCAACATTTTCTTGTCTTCACAGGTAACTAAATCTTTACATGCAATAAAATTTCAAGAATACATAAGAAGTATAAAGTTTTGTACAAGAAAAAATAAGAAACAAATCAAAATGAAAGCCAAGGCTATTATATAGAAGCCTTTAAACATAACTATGCTAGAATTCTTGCTGAAACCACCTGACTTTGCTTAACCCATCCAACCACATGTTAACATTCTGGGTTTGACCAAACTTCGTTGGAGATTCTTACAAAAAAGTATAAGGTCTACAAAATCTAAAATAATCCTCTCCTGGAAATGCAATAATGATTCCATAATAATCAACATAAGATCTACAAAACACTGCTCGACTGATTAACATTCTAAGTTTCCGTAGCTTTGCCTTATAACTCAAGACCCCCTCTACGGCAATTCATAACCTTTCTGAAAACCTCCCTTAATCTGCGCTCTAACGGATCCAATCCATTCTTACATACTTCACAAACCAACGACAACTCTTGCACTTTCTCTTTCACTTCTTCTTTCATTTCCTCCGACAATGGAAACTGAGCAGAATCCACCAATTCTGTAATCTGATTCACCAACTTCTCAATTTGATATATTTCCTTTAACAATCCACTAGAATTACGCCTATCTCTCTTCTTAGACTCATCCAATATCCTGCTCTGAAGCAAGAACAATGGCGTACTCCACGAAAAATTACGTGGGATTGTAAACAGAATTTGCACACCTCGGTCTTGGCAAGGAATTGAAGCCACAAGAGCCCATAGAACAAACATGAGAACAAAGCTCATGGAGAACACAAGTAAAGCTATACCGTTAGTCGAAGCTATCTCATTCGTACGAGGAGGAACCAAGTTGCTTGCTATTGATTGGAGTTGCTTTGAAGCCGACCAAGAATGGGATACACTCCATGATAAAGATCGAGAGTGACCGGAAGATCGACGGATGTGATCTTTTCCCTTGCGACCAAAAGACCGGTGCCTTTGTGAAAGAACGGAACCGTTTTCCTTGTCATCGAGCATCACGAGTGCCAAATCCATCAAAGCTTTTCTTGCTCTACGAAAATGACCTTCACCTATCATCCTTTGTTTACTATCCAAAGCACTTAATACAATCTCTAAATGTTTTTGCCATACACGAATTGTTTCTAAGCCATCTCGGGTTGCGTTGAAAATGTCCATTGCTTTTATTGACCGGTCGAAGAATTCGGTAGCAAGTCTATCTGAAGGGGGTTTTGAGAGCAAAGCTTTGTTGCTGGTTAGTATGACTTGGAATTCCTCAAGACAGGCAGTAAATGCATCTAAGAGTTTGTTAATCCAAGAAATGGAGAGGAGTTCATTTGGATCAACCACCGATAGATCGTGAAACCGAGTGAAAATTTGTCTTTGGAATAAATCTAGGCCTTGAATATGCGAATCATGGCTCGTTTCTGAATGAATTTGATCGGTCCTTAGAGACATAATTGGGCGACGAAATGAAGCAAAAGGCAAAGGGGAACGATGATTATCTGAAGAAGGCATTGCTCAAACTATCACAAGTCTTCTCAAAGTTCTTAAATAAATTCAAAATACAACATTCATGCATAACCAGAAAAGAAAAAGGAAAAAAAAAAAACCAAAACAGAATCACTGAGTGTATCTGAATAATATGCAATAAATATATGTTTATGAAGTCCACAAATTAATCCAAATTACGAAATCTTATTACACCCCTTTAATACCCTACGTTTTTTTTCTCATGAACCAAATAACTATATTGAAATAACTTCATTAGCCAAACAAAACCTAGAAAATACAAATTTTCAAAAACCAACCAAGAGCACCTAAAAGAATCACAACGCCCATTGCAAAAGATCAAATCTCCACATTCTCATTAAAGGGTCGAGAAGTTTGAAAATTCACTTATAACTCGATTCAAGCATATTAATGAATCAATATAGAAAGCCAAGGAACACCTTAATTCTCAAACAATAAGTAAACCCAGATCAGGAATTGCATAAAGAACAGATCTTTAACAAAAGGGCATGTAACAAAAATTAGATTGCAGGCCAATGAAAAGCATAATTCAAATGGATGTGAAGAAAATTCAAGAAAGACGAATTTAATGCATAAAAAGATGGTACCTTTGATGCTTTACAGGTGTACGTGTGTATATATGCATATTTACAAGCTTAAAATTGAATGATTTTAAACAAAACCAGAAAAAAAAAAAAAAAAAGGAATTGAAACACCAAATCCAATGAAGGTAAATGAAAAAATGAAAGAAGGAGAAGTTGAAAAGAATTTCGTTGAAACTTAAAAGGCTCACGAGAAGAGAAGCTGTATAGAACAAGCAACGTAAAATTAGATTGAAAATAAGACTGATGAAGACAAGTGTGCCATTTTTGTTGGTTGGCTTGTTATACTATGACAGTATCAACAATTTTTGAGTTATATATCATAAATAAATAATTGATGCCAGCTCAAATTAACTCTGAAACTCAAATAATAATCAAGCCAATATTGAGCTGGATTATATTACAGCCTTTATTATTTGTATATTTTATTCATGAAGACAAAAATCTTGAAAAAATTTCATTTTCATAGTATTATTAAAATCCCAAAATATTTAAAAAATTAATAAATAATAAATTAAGAAACATATTTAAATATAAACTACTCTATATTTTCTTTTTGAATGGATTTTTAGAGGGATATGTATCAAAATATTAGTCCATGGTTAATATTTTGGAGCATTTATGGTAATCAACATTATTGTCAACATAATGAATTAACTATCACATTTTCAATTATTAACTTTCTCAAAAAAAAAAAATATATTACAATTATTAACATATTCTAAATTACTACTCCAATATTTCTGATATAAAATTTATATAGATTCTAATTGAGACGTATGGCTGAAAACTATATTTAAATTTGCTTTTTGACCTAATCTTTATTTGAGCAGTTGAGAATTTTTTGAGAAACTATTTTATAACAAAGGATAGGTGAGCCAACAATTTATGATATAGAATTTAACCGGACACAAAATATAACACCAACTAAAATATGAAGTGATACATAATATTCTTTGACTCAGATTTTTTTTTTTTTTTTTTTTTTTTTGACATTTGGTAGTCCAATTATTTAAATTTGTCCCCTTAATCTGTCCATTTTATTCTTCATAATTGAATAAACTATAAATACTAGGATTTTGCCTAAGAAAGGGAAGCAAGCCAGGTAATACTTGATATTAAATTAAATTAGCCAGTGTCAAGTTCTGACAAAATCATGAATAAAAGCTAAAAAATTAATGAAAAGGGACAGATAATTACAAAAATTAAAATGGCTTAAACTCTTGGAAAAGTACCAAAAAAAAAAAATCTGGAAAGTACAAAAGAATTAGATTCGCCTTTGAGATGAACACCTAATTTAGCATCTTTTATGCAAATTCTTATATCATTTATTTGTTTCCTTTTTGTGTGTGGGATTAAGCACTAATTTACGTAGTATTTTATTTTTTCATTAAACCAAATTAGGTATCATGTGTGATCTTGGCAGACCATGTTTTATTTATTTAATATATATATCTCTCTATTCGAGTGTATAAAATACTAAAATAGTGCATGTGTATTTTTTTTCTGGAAAAAAACAAAAGACACGTGATAATGCATTGTAGAACTCAATGCAACGTCAGAAAAATGTAAAGTCGCTAATTCAAATGAACTTGTCATTACTCAATCAAATGTCAATTTTCCAATATAAATTAGTAGTACTAGTATTTGTTTGTGTTTGCTGCTTATCTATAATTGAGGTTGTATGGTGAAAGTTCTTGCAAACCGTATTAAAATTGGACAAATTCAACATACCCAATCATTTAATTTCATTCTATAAATTACTACTTGTAATTATCATTTAACTTTTATAGACGAGTGTCGAATTCATCCGCTTGCTCTAAAAATCAAATCAAATAAAAAAATATTTCCAAAACCAAATGGTCCACCACCAGGCAGCAGGAGGGTATTATTGAATATTGATGGGCACAACCCAACCATATGCTATAATAAATAGCTAGCTGGGATAAATGCATTAATTCCTTGCCTATATTTCTGGCCAACAAACTATTGAATTGATAACCCACATTATTATTATTATTATTCTCCTTTCAATTATTTGGTCGAAACCCTTATTTTGCAATTCACGTGTTGTTTGAATGGTTAATAAAGACTTGACCTACTTCTGTTTGTCAACATGGGCTTAGGCATTTTGAACTAGTGTGGACTAGTACCCTACAATATTGACAAGGATCTTTACAATATGAATCCATCAAGTATCAAATTATAAAGTATTACATACTATATCTATTAGTATTAGTATTATTTAAAATGACTTTCTTATTGATCCAATAGAATATATATCCACATTGATTGTTGATTAATTGTTTAAATGGTTAATAAAGACTTGACATACTTCTACTTGTCAATATGGACTTAGGCATTTTGGACTAGTGCCCAACAATGTTGACAAACATCTTTACAATATGAATCCATCAAGTATCAAATTATAAAGCATTACATACTATATCTATTATTATTTAAAATGACTTTCTTATTGATCCAACTCAAGCTCATGGGATTTTAATCTTTTATATGTAGTTAATCAAAACATTTATTTCCTTTTCATGATCCACAAAATGAGATGCATAGTTTATGAACCAGAGCACAAGTATCTCTAAACCAAATTCTGAAGAATGAAAATTGAGGAAAATTACAAATTCATAAGTTTCTGTTTTACGCCCTTGTAATCTTCACTACAACAGATTACAAACAAATAGAAATATGATGAAGAAATCCTACATCAGGAGAGGAAAATATACAAATGATAAAACAACAGGGAAGTAAAATTACTTTTCTACCCAGTTCAGCCTGGAAATATTCCCAGTCCTCTCCTATTCACAAGCCAATTTGGTGTCAAAGCTACTCAAGCAAATCGCAAACGCCTGAAACGCAGACAAGGGATATCGATAATCCATAGTAAACATATCTTTACCAACCTTACCAAATTGGAGTATTATTTTATCATGGTCCGATGGGCCCGGCTGAGAAGTCGTGGGCCCCGGTTGTGTAGAAGCAATCAACTGGAAATTCTTCACAGACGCCACCGTCACCCGACCTCTAAAATTCAAGCACCAGCACTGCAACTGTTCGTGCCATCTCGGAGACTTGTTCTTCAAAACCAACGGTCTTGATTTACTCTCATCGCCTTCATTTGACAATCCCGCAATTTCCGAAAACCTCGAGCTGCTGAATTCGGTAGAGTGGTCGAGAGATTTCGAGAAGGAGATGCTTCGAAATGAATCTTCGAGGGCTCTTGGGAGAAGTTCCGGTTGACCGGGTACGACACCGCCTGGCTCGAGGGATGAGGCAGGTATTGAATGCATCATGCAGTGCATTCTGCGTGGGCCCCGGGTTCCGAGCACGTTTAGCTCGTACGTGATTTGGGATATGTTGTAGTTTCCGGTGGTTGGTACTTTCGGAGACACTTTCTTGGAGTTGAATCGGCGGCTTGTTCTACCGGGTGGTGGGATGTGTGAACAAGTGGGTGGAGGCTGCGTGTCGTATATTATGAACTTTGTTCCGAGAAAATTTGATCTGCAATGAGTAAAATTAAAGAGTTAATATTTATGAAAATCGACAAAAAGTATCATCATAAATAAAAATTAGTCCAACTCTATGATAATATATATAATCTCTAGGTCCTACGATAAATTTAGGTGGTGAAAATCTTGCCTCATTTCACTAATTTACCAACAATTTATGCTTTATACTCTTTTACCAAACAAGTCCAAATATTATTTCCGCCTTAATTGAAAGGACATAATTAATATTTTAACCATTAATCTATAGTTACTGACAAATGAGTTCTTAAAAGAGAGCTAATACGAAGGACCGTGAATATTTTTTCCAACAAAATGGCCAAAAACACATGGTGTACAAGCCAATCAAGAAGAGAATGTAGAGATGATTCTCTATCATCTTGTACCCCTCTTTGGCAAAGTTTGATTGACACTTTGTTTTGAAGATGAAAGTGCGAAGTGATTTGACGTTCACAAAAAAGTATTTATAATCATCTATATTGCATTAGCCACATATGTGTTGCGTGATGAAATATATAAATACATAAGAGTTAGGTTACACGTGAAAATAAATTTTAATAAATACTACCTTAGTTTTCCAATGTAAGTGCTACTCGATCTGGAAATGTTATCAGCATCCATAGAGATAACATATTCTGTACAAGTAGTTCTACGAGTTCTTTTTGCAGAGAGAAGGAACTTCCCATTTTCAACTAGCAAAGCTGCAAAAAGTTAAATATGTTTAACAAGAACAGTTACAACCAGCAGGCATTCTAGATGAATTAAAGTGCGACAATAGAGCAGATTCATACTAACGATTAAAAATTAAAAAATTAGCATCTTGGTTCACAAAATTGTATTTAAGTAAGGAATGAATCACCCCAAGTCAGGTCCACAATTTTGTGAAGAAACTCCTTATTTGCTAATTTCTTAGAAGGTAATAAAGGAAAAACCATAAAACTGTGAGAATAGAAGTTTCCGAAATAACCAATATGGCGTATCGGGGATATCAGTTCAAAGAAAATACCGCTTGATCTCCTTTTAACCATTTGTGGAAATAAAATAAAATAAATCATCAAATCTCTGTAACAAAAGTTACTGGTAAAACCTATTAATCTTTCAAGAAAACAAAGCAAAATTGGTATAATTGTTACACACCAAATTATAAGAACATAAACAAGCAAAGAGGAGCTACAAAAGGTCCACAAGAAACTCACCAGGACTAAGACACAAAAAAAGATGGTAAGTTAAATTAGACTTGTCCCTCTTAATAAAGCATTGTATAGGTCCATCACGATACCCTGGCTGCACAACAAAAAAACAAAGATTCAGTATATGCTTACCATATATCTATTAGTATATCGTATAGCAAAAAAGAATCTATTAGAGAAATATGAACGATCGAGGATTACCTGTTTCAATGAAACTGGAAAAGTAAGTTTCCCACATAATTCGGGACTTTTAACAATTTCCTTACACATACTCCTCCACGACCGGCAAACGGCAGAGCAAGAAACCACATGCTTACGAGAAGGCCAAGTGCTCTCACTCTCCTCCAACCTTTTAATTACATCAAAAAGTAGTTCAGGTGGGAGATTAGCCCAATGACTACTCTGAATTATCAAAGGTTGGTCATCACTTATATCATGGAAAGAACCGTGTGATTTTCCTCTATTATGACCGGATAGCCTCACATCAAAACTCCGCCTTGATAAGCTCCCAAAACTATCTCTTATATCCCGAGCTATACTTCTGAACGACATTTATTCAACTGTTCAAGAGCCAAGTATGAAGCAAACTCGGTTACTAATAGTATCAGAGAAACGAGAACTCGGCTGTTAATGAGCAGAAAGGAACCAATTTTCAGATATAAAGATAAACTGCAAAGGATAAAAAGGAAAAGGATAGGGAGAAAGGTCGTTTATGGGGAGGAGAAGAGGACAGTTTCACATGAAAAAATTGAAATAACTTTTCATATTTCTATTTGCAGGGTAAAAATAATGAATAAACGAGCAAAATGAGATCTACTTTCTACTAAAAACCCTCAAATTTTCCATTTAAAATGCATAATCCAAACACAAGAATCAAAAATATATACAGAAAATCTACAAACATTGAAGAGTGAAGTATTTCATCCATTTTATAACCAGGGCATTAAAGTGATTATATCTGACTACTGGCCTCTTCAAAAGCCAACTTCGGTGGTGACTTATAATTAAGTGAATGTTTAAGCACTCTAAATTGTGAAACAAAAGCATAGTATTTTGAGCTTATAAATGATCTAAGTTTTGAATAAGCGAAATGCAAAGTACAGTTTAAAGTTCAAACGAATCTTTAAGCACCAAGTTCCAAACCTGTTAAAAGGATTGAAATAACCTCTGCAACTCCTTCAGAGATCTGTAAGAACCACAAACTTTACTAAAATAAAGCTCAGAAACCTGCAAAAAAGAAAGAAAAAAATAATAATCATTTCATCTCCCTCCATAACAAGTCTTGAACACATAATCCCACCGACTTCTCTGAAAACACAAAATTTAAAAAGAAAATGAAAAATCCCAGAAAAATTTAACCCATTCTCAAGTTTATCCACAAGATTTATCCTCTTTCTACACAATAAATTAACCCACCAAAGATCAAGAATAAAAAATGAAGCATTGACCTGAGAAATTGAAACATATCTTGAGCCCCAAAAAAAGCATTCAATTTACCATGAAAAGAATGAAGGTTAAGGAAATGAGATCGTAGATCTGTACCTAAAAGAAAAAAAACAAATTCTTGAAACCCCAAGTCCACGGCATGTAAAGTAGTAGTAAATTTGAGACCTAGAAATTGAGACAACTTTCTCAAACAACAGGATCAAGAAAACAAAAAAGCGGGACAGAAGTCAGACAAATACTGTATATAAAAAGAATCTTCTCTCTCTCTCTCACACACTCCCACACAGAATAAGAGGATTTTTCATCCGGACTCTAAGATGGGATTAAATCTAGAAAGAGAAGGAGAAGAGATGGGGGTGGGGCTATGACCATTATGAATTGAGGAGGATAAATTAAACTTAATACAATACGAGTAGTAGTAGTATACATACAGTGGAAAAGGAAAAATCAAAAGTAGAGGAAAAGAAAAGGTCTATGAAATATGAATACAACTGTTCTTTATTATTGGTGCTGGTTAGGTCAGTGGGCAGAATAATGAATGAGGAGGATTTCTATTTTATTTTATTGGGCCACTGACCAAGAACAAGGCTATGGAGCAACTACCAATAGAATATGGGATTTCTTGACTTTTTCATTTCTATTTTAATTATGTAGAGTTTATTTTATATTCGGGAATACCTGCACTTGAAAATAATTTTGTCTGTGTTTGGATCCTCGAGTAAGTGTGACCCGATTGGAAATAGGTTAATATGGTAGTATTTCGATCTTTAACTTGATCCAAATTTTATAAAGAATATGAGTTGAAATGAATTTACAAACACATGTTAGGCTTGTTCTATGCAATATAATGAGTCTTCAATATATAATTAATTTTATTTTACTTTATACCATACTTAACAAATAACATTTCTTTTCTAGAAAGGGTTAAGTAAAACATTTCCTCAAAAATGTTAATTTCATTGACGACTTACCTAAAATTTTTATCCTCAATTCTTTTAACTATAAGAATTATACATATACTCACTTATGATGATGTGGTTATATTTTTATCTTTGTTTTACTCTACTTGAAGAGAAAAAAGTAACATTATATGTTCTATAGATTTTATTTTAGGATGAAATACAATTTTGCCTCTTAAAGTATTAGGGTGGTATCAGTTACCCCTTAATGTATTAATTGTAACACTTATCTCACATTGTTATGATTTTATAGTATTTATTCAAAAAATACTCCCACCCTTTTCATAGATAATAATTTCTTTATTAATTTATCAAAATAAAATTATATCTTTATTAATTATGAATCCATTCATCCACCAAACAACATTATATTTTATTTTCTTCATTTTTTGTGTTACCTTCCTTTTAATTTATCTCAATTTTTTTTCTTCATTTTTATCTCATTTTTCTGTATCGAAGGAAACAAATTGAAAGATAATATTGTTTGGTGGATGGATGGATGAATTCATAATAATTAATAAAAAAAATTATTTTTATTAAAAGAATGAAGAAATTAGCACATAATATCATTTGGTGTTAAACTTAAATTTTGCGAGAAATAATTTGAAGGAGAATTAATCAACATTTTGACTAATAATTTGTATGGAATATAAATGAGATAATTATCACCAAATAAAAACTCTGAAAAATATAAAGTAATAGATTGAGATAGAAATAAAAAAAGTTTGAAACATAAAATAAAGAAAACAAATTGAAACATAAATTTAAAAAAAAAAAAGTGAGATGAAAATAAAGAAAATTTTGAGACCATAAAATCGAAGGAAACCAAAAAAATTAAGAATGTAAAACATAATATTGTTTGGTGGATGAATGGATTCATAATTAAAAAAGAGACAAATTTATTTTAATAAAGAAATTTATTATTTATGTAAGGGGCGGGGGTATTATTGGAATAAAAACTATAAAATTATAATAGATGGGGGGTAAATGTTACAATTGATACTTTAGACCTTTAGGGGGTAACTGATATCACCCTCATCTCATACTTTAAGAGGGGAAACTGTATTTCACCCTTTATTTTACAATCAAATTATGCCATTTAGTTGGTTGATGGTTATTTTTTTTTTGGATAACTTCGTATTCGTATAAATTTCTGATTTGAAAATTTTTTCACGATGTAAACAAAATACAGACAATGAGCCAAATATATTGTCATAAATATCATATTAATGCAACCAAATTACTCCAAACATTGAGCCTATATCTTTTAGTGAGAAAGTTATATTGCAAGAAACTTTTCCAAATAAAGTAGAATGACTGATAAACAATTTTTTCCTAAATAAAAAGTAAAAAAAAATCAATGAATGCGTAACAACTAACAACCGTACGTTACAAAACTTTGTGGGGTTAGAGTTGCGTGATTCCTGTGAGTGAGGGAAAATTCTTGTCCAAGTCTGGCTTGGTCAAACCCATCCAACCATCAAGCAAGTGTATTGTTGTGATTGGTCACTCTCCTGGGAGTTACATCCAATCACAAAACAAGTGTATTACACTTGCCATGTAGTTGCTTTGGGTTCGGCCAAACCCGGTCTGGGTAAGAATTTCCCGGGAGGGGATCATACCATGGCTATACTAACTCAAAGTAGGGATAATTACATCTATACCCTAAATTCTTTCTGAATGTCTATACCCTATCAAGTTTGGTAAATATGCAAATTTACATATTTTAATAATTACAAACGCATCTCAATTTCAAAATTTATCTTACAATTACACATTATGCAATTAGTTTTCTAAATAAAATAGCTATTATACTACCGATAAAATCTGGTAAACTTTGACTTTAAGTTTGAACATAAAGTTTGACAAAAATAAATATTTAATATAAATTAAGTATGCAACCTGCATGGAACAACGCTTATACTAAGATAAAAATTAATATTTAGAAACCTTTAAAAAAAAATCATGCACATTTCACAAAATTATTCTCTATCTTAAAGTAATTTATTTTCTCTTATTTTTAAAAAAATATGCTTAAAAATTAAGCATGGATTCTCTATTTCTCTTAATTGACGGTGGAACCTGTGGTCTAGCTCAAAAGTGAGCAACAACTTTGACAAACTTTGAGTAATTAATATCAATTTATATGCTTCTTTATGAAATTGTCAATCAACGAACCAGAATTTTGACCATTGCAACATTTGCCATTTCCGTAAAAATGATCGTTCTTGGCGTTAAAAATACTCCAATTAATACCCCTTTAAAACTCTTAGCTTTTTTTTTTTAATCAAAACTTTAGTTTTTAGTTGAACAAGAAACATTTATACACCTACTCACGTGAAAGATTTTATTATCAATTAATCTAATCAAAATGTCAAAGATAGTACAGAGGTTCTAAATAAATTATAACGAATAAAACGGTGTTAATAGTACTGTAATTTGATATTATGTGTAGCATTTATTATATAGTAGTTAATCTGTAGTTTTTTTGCTAAATCTATCACAATCTAATATATAAATTAATAAATAGCAACTACCTCTCCAAAAATGAAAATTAATAATTCAACCACACCATGGCTTTTGATCATGGTGGATGCTTCTACTATGGTTGGGAGTCGTGGTGGATGTTTTCACCATGACTTCAATTAATTAGCTATGATTTATGATAATATTCAATCACGATTATTTAGATTGATGTCAAAATATTCATATTCACCACAACACTTAAATGTTGAGTTGCCAAAACTCATTTTTTTTATTGAGGTGTGCAAATTTTGTACCCAAAGGATTTTATGAGATTACACAGCTCTACACGAAGTTTATATAAAGGAGAGATTTGTAACATTTTTTATTATTTAAGTCTTGTAACTTCTGTAACGTCTTTATCATAAACTCTCGTAACTGTCTTTATATTTATTATTTGTAAAGTTTTTCTTAAAAAGATAAGTTGCCCTATTTCCAAATAAGGGAGAACCAATTTACTATTACAATTACAATCTTGTGCAATTTTTCTCTCAGTATCTGTGTTCAAACCTTATTTTATTATTATGATTTTATTATTGATTAAAGGGCTTGTTCCACCTTTAACTTGAACATTTTTATACAACATAACTTATAGTAATTCTATATATAAAAGTTTATTATGTTAACAAAATCCTTCAATACAAACTTCCTTGAAAAAAAAATCTTGAAGATCTTAACATACACTTTATCAAATCACTATTTAGATTATACAAAAAGATCTAACTTCTCATTTACGAAATATTATTTTATTTGCCGAAATAAGTCAAAAAGATGTGCTAGACTTTGAAAATACCAATTTCGAGAGTTACAAAATTACTATATCTTATTTCTTGATGGAAAAATAAATAAAAGAAAACAGACGTCAAACTCCCTGGACTTTCATAATACGATAACATAAATTTTGATTTTCTTTCAGGAAAGCTCCTTCTCTTATAATCTTTCTTTAATCGCCGGCGCCCCCCTCCGTTTATAAAATAGCTGTGTAAGCATGAAGCACTTTGCAGTCTGCACTATTTATTTTATTTATTAGTGATGAATATTAAAGTTGTTACCTTTAAATATATTTAGTGACGAAGATTTTGATTTTGACAAAATAATAGTTATATATATATATTCAACCTATTATAGATTTTCACTAAAAATGTAGTGTAACCAAGGCAAACTTAATACGAGAGAAGTTGAATTGGCCAGTCCAAGAATCAACCAGTCGACATTTTATTATTATAAAAGCGCATGTCATCAAATTAATAAATCTAATCTAACTAACTAATATTTTGTCATACGACACATGTAACTACAAGGGGCAGTTGAACTTTTTAATAATATGATCTAATCTATTCTAACTTTTTTTTCCTCAAAAAAAAAAAAAAAAAAAAAAAAAAAATAGGGGGTTGAATTCTCCAGATATATAATTTCCTACTTTAGAGTGTCAAGTTTCTATTGTTTTTCCCGACATTTTTAATTATATAAGAAAGCTCAAGTTCAATAACGATCAACATTTAAGAGATTTAAAATTTAAAAAAAAAAAAAAAACTTTTTTAATCACTATTTCTTTGGTTATAATGAATCGCGCATTAAATAGTTTGGAAATTTTGAGTGGAGTTTATTTCTAAAAAAATTAACTAAAGAATATGCCATCACTTACTATTTTTCTTTTTAACATCAATTACGTTGACTTATATTGAATATTAGAAACAGTATAAATTTTCTAAATTTTTTTCAGTGATTTAAAGTCTTTATTCTTTTATTTATAAAAAAAAAAAAAGATTCATTATTCTTTAATGGTATTTTTTTTTAGATTGACAAAATATTTAACCCATAGTTCTTTGAAAATATTAGTATTTAACCCATATATTTTTCTTTGTTAATGAGTTGATGTTGGGTTGAGTTTTGTAAAAATATGAGTTTTTAGTAGGATCATTTGCGGATCATTAATGGGTCATATGAACAATCACACAACTAGCTAAACCAATTAACATTAATGACTTATTTGTTACTTCAAAGTATTCTTTCCTTCTTTTTGTTTGTTTCACTAATTAAAGAAATATTTGTTACAATATTCTTTTTCATATCTCTTATTTCTTATAAATTAAACAAACTGTAATTTTATTTTTATTTCTTGAGACTTGTATCACAATCGAGATTTGTACTATATTCATATAAAACTTCAAATGAAGAAAAGGCAAAAGCAAATGACATCACAAAAAATTCTTTTAAAATCTCCGAAAAACACTTTCAGAAAATCCAAACAAACGGCCCATAAGATTCATAATTTAAGATGTTTCTTGTGTGGTGTATCACTCACAACATTCTGCCTAGTAAAGTAAGGTTGGATTTCTGTATTCCATGCCAAATTGGATTGTCCAATTTGCCAAATTGGATTGTCCAATTTGCCAAATATATTGAACATATAACTTTTAGGTATCTTCCTAACTCGTTGTCGTTTGCTAAAGTTGTTTGGTTAAAAGCCAATTAAAAAGCATTCACATTTACTAATTAACTCGCATGGGAAGTATACATGTTCTCTATTGAAAAAGTTGGGGAAATTTCTCAACTTTTTTATTTCTTATTTGAATTTCCATTTTCTTTTAATAATTTTACAACTCTATTATTTATTTGGCATATTAATGAAGGTATAGTGGGGAATTAATTGTATACTTTTTTATTTGTAATATTTACCTTTACTATTTAAAAAAATACTTTTGAGCGACAAAAAATTACTGTTGTAAAAGATATATCGTTAAAAGTGATTTAGGGGAGGAAGTTAACCGTAATTATGTTATTTCCGTCCCAAAATTAATGGAAGTATGCAATGTGTCATGTGTCTTTAAAATATGTATGGTACACACTACACATGCATTGCATTTATTTTTTAAAGTTAATTTGATAATGTATCATTAAAGTATGTAAAATTATGATATCAAAAGTGTAATTTTCTCATTTTGAAAGTTGTTGTCTTCAAGCTTGATCGATAATAGAAGCTAATATTTGGACTAAATGGAAATTTGGTGGCATGTATATCAGACGATTAGAAGAATGGTGGTCTCAAGGCACCAACTTTGCATCCCAACATCTTGCGGAGTGAACTTTCACTTAAAAAAAAAAAAAAAACTTTCACTTAAAATTGGTCGAATCAAATTCCTTTTGTATTTATAAGTTAATAATGTATTTTGTGATAGAAAAACCATTTTTTAAATTCTAGAAGTCTGAAATACAGTTTCTCTACTTTAAGTAGGAGGATGGTATTAATTACCCTTAAAGTATCAATTGTGACTCCGCCCTTTTCATAAATAATAATTTTTTTTATTAATTTATCAAAATAAAATTATATCTTTATTAATTATGAATCCATTCATCCACCAAACAACATTAAGTTTTATTTTTTTCATTTATTTTGTTACCTTCCTTTTTTCGATCTCATTTTTTTTCTTCATTTTCATCTCATTTTTATTATTGAAGGGAACAACAAAAATGAAGAAATTAAAACATAATATTGTTTGGTGGATGGATGGATGAATTCATAATTAAATTTTTTTCTATTTTTTGATAAAGAAATGAAGAAATTAAAACATAATATTATTTGGTGTTAAACTTGAATTTTGCGAGAAAGAATTTAAATGAAAATTACTCAATTCTGAATAATAATTCATACCGAAAATAAATGAGATAATTATTCAAAATTAAAACTCAGAAAATATAATGAAAAAAATTGAGATAGAAGTAAAAAAATAATTGTAACAATCAAGAAAACAAATTGAAACAGAAATAAAGAAAAAAAACAAGATTAAAATAAAGAAAGTTTTGAGACCATTAAACCAAAGAAAACAAAAGAAATGAATAAATTAAAACATAATATTATTTGATGAACGAACGGATTCATTATTAATAAAAATATAATTTTATTTTAATAAATTAATAAAAATATTTATTATTTATGTAAGGGACGAGGATATTTTTAAAATAAAAACTATAAAACGGAGGAGTAAATATGACAACAAATGCCACCCCATACTAAGAGGGAAACTGTATCCTATTCTAGAATGTTAAAAGAAGTAAACTAAATTCAGATGGGCTTTGGGCCTTTGAGTAATTCACCTCAAGCTCCAACATTCAGTTGTAATATATGAGCCCCATGATGGGCTTTTATTAAAGCCTGATATTTATATTTATAATCAACTGTAAATGAAATCAAGTCGAATTTAACCCATTTCTTTTATTTTTTATTTTTTTTTGGTAGAAGAATTTATCCCATTTCATTAACTTCCTTTATATTGGAGAACTTGGAAGATTCAAGATGTAGCGGCTGGAACCAATTGAATTGGGAATTAGGGATTTTTAGATTATTAGCTTTACCCGATTGTACATTGTGTTTTAATTATGTATCGATTTTATTTTTTAGTCTCTTGTATATAATTACACGTGTCAGCTATTTATTAGTTAGTCAGGGATAGTTAGTTTACACTGTTTACTACACTGTTTACACCGCCTTAACCAATCTAATCTAATCTAATTTAATCTAACTTACTATTATTTCAAATGGATCTTTTAGTCAAAACTGTCTATTTTGACTAAAATTCTTTTTTCTCCTGTTTTTAATTTTTTTAAATTCAAAATCCACTGCTTTTTAAAAATGGATTAAATTCTTCCCACGCCCCCACCTCTTGGATGCAACTTCTTTCCAACTTCCCCTCACCTTTGTTGGTTTAATTTTGAATCCCATAATTCAGTTGATTTCAATTAAAACTCCTAACTTCCCTCTTATTCTCTCTCCATCTCTCATAAACCATGGTTCTCTTTTCATCTTAACATCAAAATCCACTGCAATTTGCAATTGAGGCTTCAAATAATTGGGTTTTTGAAAACCAGAGGCAAAAGGAAATCCAAAACTAATCCAGGAGAAATGTTAAAGTTTCATTATTTGACTTATCTCATTTTTACAGCATTTTAATTTCAAAATATATATACTGGCAACGTTTTTTTCTTCTTCTTTGAAACAGGGGAAACCTTCCGATTATTCATGGACAGAGGTTTTCGTTCCTTTTGGTTTATGAGAGATGGAGATAGAATAAGGGGAAAGTTAGGAGTTTGAATTGAAATCAACTGAATGGAAGTGAAGAAATGTCGTTCCCGTTACAGTACTGTCGGGGCCTGTAAGTTGATGATATCTATCTATATTGAATATTAATAGATATTAATCATTGTCATACTACCTGTTATATGAATTGCTCCAGTGAAGGTAAACAACCTTTTTTTACTATTTTCATAAGGAAGGTATCACCATCACTTTACATTTAAAATTTGGTAATCTTATGGTAGAGATCTGTAAAAGCTCACCAGAAGATGTTTTCTCGAAATTTATTCTTTGATTTAAACCCAGTGTTTTTATGATATCAATTCAAGGATGCTTTTGCAAATTGTGAAGCAGTTTGAAGGTACGCTATAAAATAACACTTGGACTTGTCTAATATTTTTGCAGTTTTATGTTCAGAAGAAGAAAAATAAATAATCTTCCCATGCTACATATAGTATTTTCATTCAAGAATAAACTTGGAACTTCTCTTGGCAAGGATTACATAAAAACAGAAGTTGATTCTTTGTTAGTAGTCTTTCCCTTTGTGTCCGTGCGGTAAGGAAATTTCCTAGCCAAAATTATAATTCTTGCCTTCAAAATCAGTATGATTCATGCTTCTATACATATCCACATGTAGATTCATTATCTATAAAACCTTCCTTGGCTTTTATATTTCTTATAAATTAAGGATTGGTCTTCTTTTATGTTTGGTTTGTGAAGATGAAAGGAACATTTTCTGAAATTAAAAGACCTCATGTGCTTTAGGTTTTTCTGCAAATCACAAACTCATAGCTTCTCTTATGTTGATTTATTTCTTGCTGTTTACAATAATGTATTGATGTAGTTTATTGAATATTAAATATATGTCGAGATATGGTTAAATGTCTTCTCATCATGACTAAGATGTACTAAGATAATAGTATGTCTAACTTAAAAGTCTACTAATGGTGAATGTTGAGTACAACCTGTTTTTCTCCCTGCCCTCTTTCTTATTCAGGGATATACAAGTCTAAGTAAACAATTCTAGAAAACAGTTTCCTCTAACTCATTTTAACTTCTATCTGATTATCTTTCATTTTAATGATAGCTTGAGAAAATGCATGTCAGTTCTTTATGGAAAAAAGGCAATTGCAGAAGAGCCAACAAACAAGAAGAATGATGCAGCTATGAAAAATTACCTCGTGAACATTGACATTCAAACAACGAAACTTGGTCTACTGCAGAGACAAGAAAAAAGTCCAAGATCAATGGCCTGAATTTATCTCCCGAGTCCATGACCACGTGCTTCCCTTCTTCGTCACATGGTTGGCTCGCTGGCTCGATATGACTGCATTATTGATAACTTCAACAGTGCCATGTCCACTCATCATACACTAGCTCTTTTTAGTTAAATCGTTGTACTTAAATACATTTGTATCATCTTTTTAATCATTTATAATGCATCTAAATTTCAAGAAAAGAGATCAAATTTTCATGATCATTGGGTGTTATTGTTTTGGTTTCAAGACTTTATGTTTGGTTCGAGAAAGATTCTCTCTGCAGGTTATAAATTGGAAAAAAACTGTGATTTTTGAATATTTGATTTTTTACAAAATAGTGCTATTATGTATATTGGATTTTATTAATAGGTTAAGTTGAGATTGAAAAGTAAAAAATGTATTTGAATTGATTTTGGATATGGGTTTTGTATGCGTCAAATAGATTAGTCGTGACAATCCAAGAAAATAAATGTCTTCAATGTCTCTTATTGTTGCATTGAATTAGTAATTAATATCATAATGAATTTTGAACGAATTAATAGTTTTAAATTAAACCTTAATAAGTTCAATTATTAATATTAAGCTATATTTAAATACAAACTATTATTTTAAACTATTTAATATAATTCCATGCATAGCACAGATTTAGGCTAGTTTAAAATTATTTAATGTCTGAGTTACTATTTTCTGATGGATTTTGAAAGAAAGAATGCATTTAAGAATTTTGGGATTCTTTTAATTAGGTTATGCTTAGTTCTTGAATTTCTCACGTAAAGGAATTTTCTTTATCTTATCTTCAGTGACGCAACGTTGAGCTTCATTTCTCATTTATTTGTATTTTACTCAAAATCTATAAACCAAACACAGTCTTATGAATCTATTTAATTTCTCGAAATAGTTTTTTTTTAGGAAATTTCTCGAAATAGTTGATAATGAAAGAGAACATTATATCCTCACATTTTAATTTTTGATAGGTTTCATTGCGTACAATAATTGACATTTATAAGAGAAGTTGTGACAACATTCAATCTCTACACTATCTAAAGGCTAATTTTCGAGAAATTTTCACTTTTGGTATCATAAGGGAACTTACTTCAACCTCACGGTACCATAAGGTGCAATGCCAATTTAACGGGGCTCGTTACTTTTGGTACTTCCATCAATTTTTTTACGAAATTTCCAATTTTGGATTGAAATTGATGGAAAATTTGCAGAATTGATCCTCTAATTACAGATGACTGGCAAAGTTTGCCCCACATATTTTCTAGCCGACAAATTTATTTCAAATTCACAAGTTTGAAGCATTTCAGTCCCCCGTTATAAAAATAGTTAAATTATTAGTCCTATTTAATAAATTTTATATATTATTATTAAATCTTTTAAACTAATTAAATTTTACATTTAATATATTTAAATTAAATTAAATTTTATATTAGATCTGAAAAATAAATATCACTTAAACTTGTAGATTTTTTAAATTACGGAAAACAAATCTTTTAAACTAATTAGATTTTACATATAATATAAATAATATTTTATATAAAATCTGAAAAAATAAATATCAATGAAACTTATTAGATTTTTAAAACTTCAAAAAAAAATCTTTTAAACTAATTAGATTTTACATGTAATATATATAAATTAAATAATATTTTATATAAAATTTGAAAGAATAAATAGCAATTAATATATATTTATATAAATAATATTTAATACAAAATCTGAAAAAGAAATCTGTTTAAAATTACATAAACATTAATAATTCTATTTAATAAATTTAATATAATTTTTTTTATGTATGTATATATATATATATATATATATATTACATACACAACGCCATCCATAGACATATTACTACTCAAATACTTCCACCCGAGATCTTCAATTGCAAAATTTAGTTCTACATATTACTGATAAGTACATATGTGGCCATACACAAATTACAAATTTAGACACTTATTACTAGATTATATATGACACTAAAATGTGATAATAATTCATTCTCAAAGATCACATTTATACCTTCACGGCGTGCGGATTTGGTATTTTGGCCTCAAAATCTTCATCTTCCTTGTCATCAAAATCTTGTACTATTTCATTCTCCGCCACAAAATTTGGAGTGACAGCCAATACGTTGACGTTACCATATTGATTAAAACCCCTGGAGCTTTCAGTCTCACTGTCGACTTGATCATTTGTTTTTGAAAAGGTTTTTGATGGTACCAATCGAACTATTTTCTTCATTTCTTTACTTTTCCCCCATAGCACCGTGTACAGTCCAGTTACTATTATTGCAGCTCCTAGGACACTGTAATTTGTGGAAAAAATATATACAGTATATTATTAGTTACAACAAGTTTAAATTTATGTGAACAAAAGTATTTAAATAAAAAATGAAAATGAAATTAATATATATATATGTGTACCTTCCTAAGTGTAACTTCTCATTAAGAAGCAAAGATCCAGCTAAGGCAACCAGGACGAGCATCAATGGATTAAAAACGGACACAAACAATGGCCCCCTCATCCGTACGCTTGCCATCGTGAATCCCCACACTATTCCCGAACCCAAAATGCCCTGCATATATATATATATATATATATATATATATATATTATATTATATTATATTATATTATATTGTATTGTTCTGATTAAATTAAAATGTTTATGTACGCAGGTGTCACATACATAAATTCAATTAATTAATCAAATCTTTTGATGCTAAACATGACTTTTGATTTTCAATAGTTTTATTTAAGATATTAACTCATAAACAACTCAAAGAAACAACATACTTTATATAACATAGTTAACAATTCCATTATTATATGATGCAACTAAGATATAAAATTAGTTAGTCATGTGAAATATACGTGCACTTTTCTAATATATATAGTAATAGCAAAACCAATTTTTCCCTTTCTATTTATACCTAAAATGTCTTTAACTCAATTACTAATGCATGTCCTTATAAAAGCACATTATATATAAATACATTTTCATTGCTAGCTTGAAACTTAATCACATATTTCACTTCTCAAATTTGTTAGGTTATTCATTTGTACTGACTTAACTAATTAAATATTCTCTATCAATTAAATTAGGAAACAAGTCATGTGATTGGGTAATTTATCTATATATGATAGAGATATATATGACTCGAACCATGTAAGCAACGATAAGCAAGCGGAGATATATATATTAAGTGAGGATATATACAAGTACAACTATGAAACGAAGAATTCAATGTACGTATTAATTAAGTTACATACCATGTAAGCAACAATAAGCAAGCGGAGATCCCATCCAAGCTTCCATTGATTAAAGTCCTTTTCCGTACAAAGAGCATAAACAACAGCTTGAAGAGATCCCATTATTGAGATAAGTGCAGTGCTTGAATAATGACAGGGGTATATCTGACTCAATTTTGTCTACTCATGATATGATATTAAAACAAAAACAAAAACATTTTGAGTAATATAAAATAAAAATAAAAACAATTCCAAATCAAATAAAATACTAGTATATTTGAAGATTCACCTATATTATATATATTATGATTTTAGAAAATAAAAAAAGATTCACCTGAACAATTAATGATAAAGCTGCAGAGAAGCAACTAAAAAAAGCCAGTAAAGGGCCCAAGAAGTTATAAATGGGCTTGTGGTGCACGTGTCCACCACCAGTATCAGTAGTATGTTGATTCTTGTGCAAGAGGTCAAAATGGGTTGACCATATATTAATTTCACAACCCTTGTAAAAGCTCAAAAGCATTGCTCCTCCAATGCACATTAATGTTCCAACCACTTTTGCTTTTCCTGCCCTTGTATTAAACCCTAGCCTCTCCATCCTAATTTAAAGAGGAGTAATTCCATTATTTTTTGAATTCTCTCATTTAATATTATTAACTAAAACTCCCTAATATATCTGTATAGTACGTATTAATAATATAAATTGATGATGAAATCTAACCCAAAAATAATTGCGAAGATGAAAGTCATAGCAGGCATGATATTGCTCATGGCCGCCGCATACGTAGCTGATGTTAACGCTAAACTTTCTGCGTATAAGTTTTGGGCCATTGATCCCCTGCCAGCATTAATTATAAAATATATATATGTCATGTATTAAAGTTTCGTTTTCGATATATGTTTGATAGAAACTTTTTCGAAAAGTTTCGGAACACGTTTCGAAAAAACTAGGAAAATTTATGAAAAAAATTACTAAATTAAGAAAAAAATAAAGTTTCAAGACAAATATAGAGTTTCAACAATACATCTTATTTTCGTTTCGATTGATTCAAAAATAGAAAATTTTCGATATATATATTCGATGATATAAATACTTACCCAAACAATGCACATATGAATCCTTGAAAGGCAATATTCCAAGTCAATTTTGGCCTGTTTAATTTTTTCCTGCAAAAAAAGAGGAATCAATAATTCGTGCATATATATATATATATATATATATATATATATATATATATATATATATATGTAAAAAAAAATTTACTTATAGAAATCCAAGAATGAAGAACTAAAATGGAACGACAATAGTATATAATTAATAAATAATTAGGTAGGTGTAGGTGTAGGTGGTAGGGTACCTATTAAGGATAAGGGCAAGAGGAAGAAGAGTGGGAACCGCAAAAATGAAGCGGTAGGCAATTACAACCTGCAAACTGATCCCACGATTAGCAGCCAATTTGTAGAACACGTTGACCCCGGTCAACGATATTTGAACTGTAATCATCATTAAAATTGGTTTTAATCCTTGTAATACATCACAAAACTTATTTCCCATTTTCTAATATATAATTAATTAATTACTATATGATTATAATAATAATAGCAATTGGAAGAAGATCAAAAAGCAAACAACAAGATCGACTAAGAATTTTGTAGTCTAGTCTAAGACTTGTTGCTATGGAAATGGGGAAATTGAAATGTACATGAAAATGTGGTTAATTCTAGAGGTAGGTCTATATATATATATAGAGAGAGAGAGAGAGTGAAATCAGTGAATTGAATTAAATGTGAGGAGTTTGCATGGCGGGTGAGTGAGGTGGGTTGGGGGTTTTAATTTAATTTTATTTTATTTTATTTTGGATGAAGAAAACGAGGATTTTGCTAGTTTCCGACGTAACAAATCAAATGTAATGTAAATTTGATTTTTTGTGGGCTTAGCGGATCATCTACTTAATCTTATGGTATGGTGGTGGAACGGTGCACTGCGACACGTGGCCCTCCCATATACACCTCTCCCATTTGCATGGCTTCCTTTCCAGCAATTTCATCGGTGCAAGGAAGACCAAATTAAATACTCTACTATCAAACTTAATTAATATTAATTAAATTAATTTTTTTTTTCAATATCTATATATATATATATATAATTGTATTCTAAAAGTGTTTGAAATGTTAAAGGGAAACGATTAACCTCATTTTTAGTATCAGGTTGAGGTGTTTTAATTGTTTCTTTTCTACAAAGAAGTATATTGCATATTTCGAGTATCAAATAAATTAAATTGCTATTAACCAACTAACTCAAATAAAGTTGATGAGGACTTAGTCAAGTGGTTAAGGATGAGGTTCTATGATTAGGAGGTCATGTGTTCAACTCCCACGAATGTGGGTAATTTTCTAGTTTCATACTAGTCTTTCTCTAGTTTAATACTAATAATTAGTTCACTTTGATATCGTTGTAATAGTTTCGATTCTTGATGTAACAATTAATGTATTCACCATTTAAAAAAAAAAAAAAAACTAACTCAAATCAAGTTCAACAACCTGTAAACTGTTTTAAAATATGCTCAATCACAATTCAAATTAATACATAACATATTTTGTGGGTGATGTTTTAATGTGAAGAAATTTGAAGTAAATTTCGTTGTATTGAATCATCCCAAATAAAGGTTTATAGAAAACGTCATTGCCTACGTCAACTCCACTATGGAAGTGAACTTGAATGAGGAATCATGAAATAAATTTACAATTGAGAGGAATATATATATTTATTTAGTATTTATATAGTATATTTATTAGTGATGATGAATAAGGTTTGAATTTATAGTTTCCTGGTTAGAAGGAAATGAAGAAGACTTTTGGAGAGAAAATTTTATTGTAACGCTTCCCGCCCTGACACCCTGTTTGTTTGTTCACTAGTCATTTAATTTTTCCTGATGTAAATCTCAACAATTCGACTACATAATAATATCTCTGCTTATTTTTCAATATGTTTACCCTCTCTTTTGGAATTACTCTCTTCATTAATTAATTACACTACACAAGTTTAGGTGAACTTAATTACGTACATACACAGACACACGATTCTCTCTCTTTTTTTTTTTTTTTTTTTTTTTTTTTTTTTTTTTTTTTATGAGAATTGTTGCATACTTACACATATACATATTCAATCTCAATATTTTGATTTCTGTAACATATTTTTCTACATATAAAATATTCAGTTCACTTCATATTATCTGTTAAATATTCAAATGTAAATATATTTGAATACTTTTCAGTGGTTGAGAAACTTCTTTCAACATAAACAAAAGACTTTATGGATACTATTTTATAACAAAAGGCCGCCAATAAAGTATAGTATCTGGTTTGATCAATTAGTAGTCATAGTATATATGAACAATTTTTTAATAATAATATAATTATACTCTAAAATAATTATCATAATGAGTAAACAAATACATATTCATGTATGAGATATAAATTATATTGTATTTATGTATTAAGATAAAATAATTCTTAAATTAATAAAAATGAACCTTATAAATATTTGGGCCCCAAAAAAATGGGGGCCATAGGCCTTTGCCTAAATTGTCTATAGGCAAGGCCAGCCCGCCCTGGACCAAATATAGGAAAAACATGTCCCCAGGGGCATAGCGGAGTTGGTAAGGCTTTGGGGTGATGTGGGGAATCTTTTCCTCCGGCAACGCAGGTTCGAACCTCGTGTGGCACAATTCTCCATTGAAATATTATGGAGGTTGTGTTGGGGTTGGTATCCTGTTGGCTCTCTCCCTCAAAAACCCTGTCATCCGGCACATCCCTCGATTAACATCCTTCCTGGTCAAGGGACCTCTGATGCAGGAGGGGGGTTTCTACTTCGGGATAAACCTTTTGAAAAAAATATAGGAAAAACATACACATCGTTATCTCATATGGGATGGTCTATTGTGACTCACCCTTCACCAACAACTTAAATTAGGTCCAATAAAATTTGAACAAGTGTCCATATTACAACATCATCAACTCATGTACAATCTCAGCTAATATTGTGCAATGTCTTCTATACCCTTTTCTTTATTTTGAGAAAGTCCCAATATACCCTTTTATTAAAAAAAAAAACAAATAATATGAGCACCATGCCATATATTAGAAAACTGAAAGTAGAAAAATGAATTGAGAATTGTATGTATAATCTGATAAGCTACAGCCCTATTTATTAACTTATTTATCTAACAAACTAAACTAACTAACTGTTTACATAAACCGTGTAAATAATATAACTACGTTTTCTTCTCTTTTAATTATTCCTCTTAATTCCTTTAATTAATTTAAATCAGACTGCGTCAAACGTCTTCTTTCTTCTTTTCTTCCCCTTTTTTCTTCTTGCTCTGAATTGATTCAATTCCTTCAATTGCTGCCTCTATTACATCACAAGTTCAAAAATAGATGAGTAAATGCCAGAGCCACTGAAATCGATTTTATGATCTAATATTTGCAAATTTACCTAATACAGATAAGATCTACTGGAACATATAATTAAATTAAAAAAAATCTCAAAATTGAAAAGAAAAAAGAAAAAGAAAAAAAAGACCTTCTTCCTGGGTAAGAAGCTTCACCGGTGAAGCTCCACTCCGTTCTGGTCGCGACCAGAACAGGGGCGGCGGCGCCGTGCCGCCCGCGACAAGAACGACGGCGAGTGAAGTGTCGTTGTTCTTGTCGCGTCGAGGACGGAGGCGGCACTTCTCCACTGTCATTCTGGTGCGGCGGAGCAAAGAGGAAGGAGGAGGAGGGGGAGGGCGGCGGCGGCGGCGGTGGTGGTGATGGTGAGGGTTAAGGTTTGGAAAGGGGTTGGGATTGAGCTTTGGGAGTGAAATTGGAGAAGAAGAAATGAAGGGGACATTTTGGTAAAATTGAGTATTTTTGTTATTTTTATTTCAGGATAATAATGTAAAATTACTATTTACGATAAATTGAACATTAGGTATAATACACAATATGTAGGGGTAATACACATTTGTACACAATTAAAGGACAAAATAAGTCTTTTATTTTTTTCAATGGTTGAGATTGAATTATAGTGATGACTCAAGTTTGAGATGAGAGTCACAATAGAATCTCCCATCTCATATTTATAAGTCAACTAGGGTCTATTTGGATGGATTTTGGCTCGATTTTGCGAGTCTCAATTTAAAAAAATTGGTTTGGGTGGTTTCGATGAAACCTTTGAGACTTCATTTGGATGAATTTTGACTCTTGAATTTTGTGGTTTGAATAAGTTGAAACCCCACTTGGATTGGGTTTGGATGTTAGGGTTTAGGGGAAAAAGTAGGTGATAGGTGTCAAATCAATATTTTTTTTAGTGAGATTTGGGGGAAAAATAGGTGGTAGGTGTCAAATCAATGTTTCATAGGCTTGAAGAGTTTGAGTGTGAGTTTTTTAATAGGTTTTTTATGGTTTTATAGGTTTGACGAAAACTCATTTGGAAGGGTTTTGGCTCGGTCTCGCGAGACCCGCGAGACCGGGCCAAAACCCATCCACACACACCCTTAATTTTCATGTTAGTTGCTAGTGGGAACGCCAACAATGGTCCTAATTTTATTAGACCTATTTGGATTTATTTTCGTAATTCAACATAACCTTATTCCCCATTGTTGGCAAGCACTTTTAATTTATTTAGTTCAAATTCAAAATCCAAATCGCTTGATTAGAATAATTTAGTACCATCAAAGTAGTAAATCAAGTTTATATCTATGTGACAGATATTTATATATAATATGTTTGACGCACCTCAAAATAAATTAAATTATAAAAATTCAGAAAATAATAATAATCAATTAAATATTAGATGTAACAAGACAACTGAATATTAAGGCCATCTCCAATGGAGAGGGCCAGCCTCGGGCCTTGCCCCCCCCCCCCCCACCCCCAAACTCTTCTTTTCTCCGCTCCCCCCCGAGTCCTGTCTGGTAGTCTCCAATGACAGGGCTCCGAAATGAAATTAATTCTATTTTGAATACTTGCCCACTCTCACCTATACTTTTAGTTTTAATTTTATTTTTAATATTAATATTAATAATAGTAATAATTATTAGTAATAATATAGATTAACTATTAATCTAAATTATTTGTATAAGTGTTTAATTTTATTTTTAACTAATTCCGTATTTTTAAAAAAAATTAGCTATCACCAAAATTGTAGTTAAATAATTAAATTTTTAATTACAAAAGATAATAAAATAAAATGGGCTAATTATTTATTAATTATTTGTCCACAAATAAATTTAATTACATTCTAATAAATTATTAATGATCTTAATTTAAAATAAATTAATTTTATTATATTAAATAATCAAATTAAAAATTGATGATCATATATATTTATTAAATATGTACAATAAATATGCTAACAAATTTTATTAAATAATTCAATTCTACAAATTTAATTTAATTAGGAGGAAATTTTAATTTTATTAAAAATTACCTTAAATAATTAATTTTACAATTATAAAACAATAAATAAGAAAACAATTAAAAGAAATAAAAAAAAAAAGGAAAGGAACCAGTCAGGTGCCACCACTTGGCGGCACCTGACTTAAAGAGGGGCGCGTGCCCCTCTTCTTCTCGAAATAACCCACGCAATCCCAGGGCTGGGCGCAGGGCTCCGCCCTGCCCCCAGCCCCCACTGGAGATGACTCCTTTCCCGCAGCCCCACCCCGCCCCCCGCCCCCCGCCCCCAGCCCGGCCATCTTCATTGGAGATGGCCTGAGAGACCTTTCAGCTCTACCCTATAACAAGGTTCAGAGTAAAATGTCTTTTCCAGATTTTAAAATCGACTTATTTATTTATTTAGATTCAACTTGACTGCTGTCAAAATCGTACATGATTATCGGACATGGTTACTTTGATTTATACTTCCTCCATTCCAAAATTTTTGCTTCTCTTAGGTTTGATACGGAGTTTTAGACAATATGTTAAAAAAATAAACTTTTGTTATTCTTTGAGAGAAAAAGGAAGTTATATTTTGGGACATCCCAAAAAGAAAATAAGAGCAAAAACAATGGTACGGAGGGAGTAATTTTTTTCCAAATATTTCTCGAAAACTATAAAAAAAAATCAAAAAATCTTTAGAAAGTTAAAAAGATTTTAGTGACCGAAACATATCACGAAAATAAATCATTAATTCAGGCTCTTGTGCAAGTATCTATAGATAAGTAAATAATGCTTACCTTGTAAACAAATATGAGCACAACTGATCTAATCTAAAGACTAAAATGGTCCAGAACAACAAACATCTACATTTTGTTTGTACGGAAAATCTGTACAAATATCTTTTCTTTTTAAAAATTATAAAAAAATATTCATGGGTTTAAAATTACATTTCAATTTAATTTAAAAAAACAAAATTACGTTCCAATTTCTTATGAAGTGTTGGATTTTTAGAAACCACGTGTAGGTTTTATTGGGTTTAAAAATGTGTTCCAATTTGTTATGAATGGTATTTTTAGAAAACACGTGTATCCAGGGGTGAGTATTTGGACTGGACCGAACCGAATCGGACCGATTTTTGGTATATAATCGGTTCGGTCCTTTTAAAACCCCGGACTGTTTATCGGATTAAAATATTCGGTCCGGTTCGATAAAAAACCGAAAATCCAGTTCGGTTTGGGTTCGGTCCAAAAATGGACCAAATTGCAATTTGGACTTTATTTTATAAAAAGCAGCAGGGTTCGTAGGAGTAATTGCTAGCAGTAGTGCAAGCAATTAATATACTAATTAGATTAATGTAACAATCCATACTTTAGGAATATTGCTAATACTCCAAGATCCGTCCGCCACCATTTTTTCTCACTATTTATTACTTTTGAAAAGAAAATGCTGCAGCTAGTTAAAGAGGTGGAAAGAAATTCATAGATTTATTAATACTAACAATACATAACCTTTTCATTTTTCAGTCACAATTTTACCCAACAAGCAAACGGATAATTGGGAAAAAAGGTAGGGGTGGGGTTGTAGGGCGGGCACGCGATTCCGACGGAGCAACTGTGGTTCCGGTTGGCAGCTGAGGTGGGTGTGCGAGGCAGTGGTGGAAGACGGTGGTTCTTGAGGCGGTTGTGGCGGCGACTTAGGTGTGCAAGTTAGGGTTTGTGGTTTTGGGAAAGATTAATAATCGGTTCATTGTTTTTATGAATGAGAGAGAAATCAGGTTGGGGGTGGGAATCAATTAAGGGAAAAAAATATATGTATATATATTCGGTAAATCGGTCCGGTTCGGGAAATCGATCGGGTTTTATCGAGAACCGATAGCTATGTTGGATCGGTTTTGGGGTGAGAATCGTTTACCGGACCGAAAAACCCAGAACCGATAGCTATGTTGGATCGGTTTTGGGGTGAGAACCGTTTACCGGACCGAAATTTCGGTCCAGTAAACGGTCCGAACCAAAAATTGGGTTCCGATTCGGTCCGGTCGGTAAACCGGACCGGGCTCACCCCTACGTGTATCATTAGAGTTTTTGTAAATTTCAAATTGTGAAAAAATTTCCAACGTTGTGGGATCAAGTTTTTCTCCATAAGTTCGGAAAGTTTGACCATCGAAAATTCATGGCTCGTTTGGAACCATTCAACTTGTCTGTTCAAGTTCAAGTCTTGAAAGTTTTCACTTTGGGCTCGGTTTAAAAAAAATTGTTTGGATGGTTTTAATGAAATTTCCGAGACCTCATTTCGATGTGTTTGCTGATTGAATAAGTTAAAACTCACATGAATTAGGTTTGGATGGATTAGAGAAAAAAATAGGTGGTAAGTGTCAAATCAATTTCTTTTTTAGTGAGATTTGAAGGGAAAAGTAGATTGTAGATGTCAAATCAATGTTTTATAGGTATTAAAAAGTTTCTGAATATGTTTTTTATGGTTATATGCATTTTGACGAAAACTCATTTAAAAGGATTTTGACTCGGTCTAACAAAACCCGTGAAACCGGGCTAAAACCCATCCACATACACCCTATATGACTATTTCTTTCCCAAACTTATAAGACACTTATTTTTGACATTTCACCAAGCTGCAGATTTCGTGTAATTATAATTAACAATACAGAGAGGAAGTCAAATCCCATATCAGAATGTAAGATAGAAAATAAGCAGCCACTGACTGGTTTACGAACATTGTGTCAGTAGTTACAACTTACATATAAGCCACTTTGTTCTCTGTTTACTGATGTCTCAGCTCTGCAAATACACAACTACTACTCTGAAAGTCTTCACTTTGAACCCCCATTGGCTTCTTCAAGTCCTACCAATACCAATGTTGAAAAAAAAACATCTTTATAACTTCAAGAGAGTTACGTTTAACAATAGTACATATGCAAAGGACCTTTAATCTCAGAAAGATTAGAGATGTTTTATACATCTAACCCAAACATGAGATTGCATATGTCCCCTTTCTAATGCTACCTGTCCTCATGTAACAAAAATATAAAAGGGTTCTCAAAATTTCATCATATGGACTAACCCCGAAAGAAGTGTTTAGATACTCTCGTCTAAAAAGCTGAATTTGGGTGGCCACATGCACACCTTTCTCATGTTTTTTTCAGTTTGTACAAGTACAGTCTTGTACCAAAGAAAGTAATACAATCTACATTCAATCAGTTTTATACACGAATCAAGCACAGTAGAACAAACTATAGATTAAATTCATCCTTTTCTTGACTAGGTTAGTTTATTGGGAACTTTTTCTTTATTTATTTATCATCAATACAGTGCTCACCGATTGAAGATTGTGGTATCACTTTTATCTAGAAGTAGTTAATATTGACACAGCTTTTGTGATTTTACCTTCATTACTTAAGATCACACTAATTTGATGCCAAATAGCATATCGGAAAATGCGGTTTAGCAAGAAAGAAAGGTCAGATTTTATTTAAGAACATGCCGCACTTGACAAAAGGAGTCTTGTGCTATTCCTAATGTAAGATTTGAAAACTTATGCTATGTTTTGTTGTTGAATTTTTGTAAGTAAAACATCAACCAAGGAAAATGTTTTCCTAGCATCAATGAGCTTAAATTTTTGTGTGTTTTTATTTTTCCTCACTAAAAATACAATTAGGCTATGTTTGATTCAAGGATTTCAGTGATGAAAGCGTTATGGAAAATATTTTTTCTTGCATCCAATAACGTAACATTGAGCTTCTTTTATTGTTCATTTGCATTTTACTTATCCTTTTTCTCGCTGAAATCCATAAATCAAACATAGCCTTAAATTTCGTTGAATCACTTAATAGTACAGATGGAGTGAGTTTGACTGAATGAAAACCTGTAAACTAAACCCTATACTAATCAATTAAACAGAGGCCAAATCTTAGCTCAAACTTTTTTGCCTAATTACCAATTTCCCATCAGTCCTACTATTGTAACAACAAACAAACGAATCCTAACAATTAAAAAACTAGTAATATAAAAAATGGGGGAAAATAATACCTGGACTGCACCTAATCTGGCACTTGCGATCGCACCGGGCCATACGCCGATCTGAATTAAATTAATTAAATTATCAACAAGGAAATACAAGGAGACGAAGAAGATCTTGCAAAAGAAAAAGAAAGAAAAAATACGAGTCGAAGAAAGTTGCTTACCGTCAGGAAAATAGCTTACGCAGGCCGTAGAACAGCCATCGTAACAATCAGCAGCGTCTGATTTAACACCCTCCATATTTGCTGCTGAAATTACCAACAAAACCATGGCCATTAAAACTATCATCCTCATTTTCTTCTCCATTTTTCAATCACTTTTCTGCTACTGCTATTATATCTCTTTATACCCAATCAATCGGATAGCTTTTTGACCATATTAATTACTTATTTAGTTGGAAACGCACGCCATTAATTCTGAACATGGTGGGTGGGCCATTGGGGCACTCACCTTTTTTGGAGGGACTCATTTTTCTTTCGTGTGTTGTTGTTAATGGATTGGTCGTCTTTCCGTCGACATTCAACACTCTTCATTGTGGAGACTCAATTATCGACAGGTAAGGGTTTTCTAATTCAAAGAGAAATTGACTTCATACCTTATTTATATAAATTTCATCTATTTATTGTATCACGCATTTGATACAACGAAATAATATTTATATGGTTTAGGATGACACTCCATAGAGATTCATTGGATTTAATTTAAATTATAAATAAATATGATTGTACAATTATTTCATAAATTTATAATATCTAACGTCAAAAATAATAATTATATTATGTTGATAATCATTTGATAAAAACTCGTTTGAACTCACATCATCATACAAATCAATCACATCATCATACAAATCAATCAAACTTCAACAAGATTTCTCGATTGATAACTTTTGAAGCTCATTATATTAAAATTTAAAAAAACATATTTAAAAGTATCAAGTTACACGATATTTAGCTTGAACTCGTTTGATAAAAGTTTATTTGAGCTCGCATAGTTAAGAAATCAAGCCAAACTCAAAACACAATTTCAGGCTCAATTATACGAACCAAACTTGTACAATATGTTGTTCGACAATACCCTAACTCATTCACACCATTCCCAGTAGAAGATGTGCCTTAAATTAATACTAGTAACTTCATCAATATTTTTTAGAAGGATTCTGAAGCATATTATGAGATATTTTGATTCTTTTCGATGTTAAAATATCTTCTATATGAATTTGTTTTGTCATATTTTAATGTTACATCTTGGATCCACATTATAAGTTAATGTATGGGTTCACACTAATTTAAATATGAATATTAATCAATATATGTAAATAAGTGACATCAAAATTGAACAACAAAGTGTGATCGAAGATCCATCCCGCTGCTTTTCATTGGATTTGTTTAAAATATTTCAGCAAATTTTCATGTTTTAGAATTGTGAAAACTCTAAAATCGCACGATTTTAATTAGTCCAATTTTGTATACAACAAAATTTTTATTTTATTTTTCTTTACGATTTCGAACAGACAATATAGTCGAGCTATTAGCCCAGCCAAAACATAAAATTAATCACATGATCATAAGCATAAAACTAATCACAGACATACATCAACTTAAGTTTTCAAGTCGTTAATCCCTTTTTTGACATATTAAGTGTGAACCTCTCCAAACAGGGATTTGAATCTGAATGCACTACTTTATAGTGATTAGTCAATTCCACTAAACGAATCACATGTTGGTTAAGTAAAATATTTTACCTTTGGTACCAAAGGTAAGATTATTTCAGAATACTAAAATAAGTGCAATTGTTTAACTAATCAATTGGACCGCCAACAAGATTTACACTAAGAAATAGGGTTGAAGTACCAAAATTGTGCAAGTCAGGGATCATTAATAAAAATAGTTGAGATTGTTAATCTAGTATATATGAGTTTGTATTTATAATATTAATTGTGATGAATTTAATAATTCAAAAACAATATATTAATGATCTTATTCTAAACAAAAATTCAAGGCAATGATCAGATAATGAGCAATCCCTTTAAGGATAAATGTAGAGACCAGATAGAACTTCAGAGCTAGCATGAGAATCCCTTTTCTCTTCTTCTTCTTCTTCCTCCTCTCCGGGAAGGCTACTTCCCTTACGCGATGGTGGACCCTTTGTGCTGCCATTACGCGATGGAGGTGGATTTCCAATACTACCCTCGACTTCATTTTCCGGTGTCAATTGAGTCAACTTCTTAATTTCCTTACTTTTTCCCCACAATACAATATATAGTCCGGAAATAATAAAAATGCTTCCAAATACCCTGGCACAAATAAACATCAGAACAGCATTAAACCAAACCTTTTCAATCATTTTTTTTATCAAATAAATCCCCTTGAAGATTAATTTCAGGTCCAAATTAAATGGTCAGTTTTGAAACTGATAAGAACACATACATTCCCAAGTATATCTTCTCTTCAAGAAACAAATTTCCTGCAATGGCTACCATCACAAGGAGTAGAGGGTTGAATATCGACACGAAGAGAGGTCCTCGCATCCTAACGCACCACGCAACTATGGTAAACATTAATCCAGAACCCAAAGTACCCTGTAATAATTAAAATCACAGAATCATAGAAATTGGAAAGAAAAAAAAAAGGGAAAAAAAAAATATTGACCAACTATATATATATATATATATATTGTATTTGTATGTAATATAGACCAAAAGAAAAAAAAGAACCTCACCGCAACAAATACTGTTAGAAGTCTAATATTCCATCCCAAAATCCACTGACTCCAATCCCTCTCTACACACAGAGCAAAAACAGTACCTTGAATTGAAGCCGAAATTGTCATCATAGCAGTAATAGAATAAGGACACGGGTACAACTCCGCGGCCTTAGCCTAAACGCCAAAAAAAATAAAAAAATAATTTCAGATTACATTACGAAAATATATAAGGCCATGTTTGGCAAACTGATTATGATTAGAGCTTGCTTACCTGAACGATCAACCATGATGAGTAACTGACAACACTTGCCAAGCCTAAAACAAGTCCGATAAAAAGGTTATGACCACTTTGAGTATTTGGAATTGCTTGATGAGATGAAGTTATTTCCAATAGGTTAATTCCGGTTTTCCAAGTGTTCAAGTCGAGACCTTTATAAAAGGTGAAAACCATAGCTCCGCCTATTCCTAATAACGTTCCAAACACCTTTGCTTTACCCGCCAGTGTATTCCATTCCAGCTTCTCCAACCTTAATGAATAAATACGATATAGATATGAATGAATGAATTTGTACATATACGTATATATAGATATATATATTGGTGAATTAATTACCTTAAACAAATGGCTGTAAGGAATGTAACAGCTGGAACAAGATTGGCCATGGCAGAAACAAATGTAGCAGAAGTCAGAGCAAGACTTTTCAGGTATAGATTCTGCCCCAATGATCCTCTGTAATCAACATAATATATATAACAAGCTGACACGAAATTACCAATTGAGTATGTGTGTGTGTGTGTGTTTGTGATCTAAATTAAAAACTTACCCAAATAAACCACAGAGGAATCCGTATAAAGCTACTCTCTTTGTTAACTTTGGCCTCTTTTTCCTGTAATAACATCAAATCACATAGATTGGATTAGTGTTTCTATTTTTGAGTCAATCAAATTGAAACATAATTAAAAAAGTTCTCAGACATAATATTATATTTAACTCATCAAAACATACAAAGAAAATGAAATCTTAACGCATAAGATACAAAATTAATCAAAGTTCATGCATACAATTTTAATAATCACCCCCAAATTTTACGAAAGAATACATGCATGAGTACAAAACATAGTGATTAGTGAGAAAAACCTGCAAAAAATAAACTGAGTTAACATGCATCATTTACGACAAATTCAAATTCTTCTTTGATATAATTATGAACAATTAATTAATTAAGAAAAAGAAAACCTTTCGACAAAGAATGCAATGGGAGCAATAAAAGCAGCACCAAACATAAATCTGTAGGCCACCAAAACAGGGAGGCTCATCCCATCATTTGCAGCCAATTTGTAGCCAATGTTTACAAGAGATAATATTGTTTGCATTAAAACCATTAATAGTGTAGGTTTCAATCCATGAATTGTTTCGCCCCATGATCCCATTCTAATAATTTCTCTTCTCTCTTAATTTAAACTTTCAACCTCTATAATTTTTGTCTTTCAAGAACCCTAGCTAGATAGAGAGAAGAAAGAAATACAAAAAAATAGGACTCCGTTGATTTCTCTTGTTATAGAGAGAGAGGTAATGTTATGTTTAATTGACTGAAATAAGAAAATGGAAAGTCCGTAAATTTTCAAACTTTATTTGGTGTTACTGTGATTCAGGTCTTTGACTCTTTATATGACTATAACTAATGTTTCTAGAAAATAGGGAAACGAATCTCTACAAAAGTGAGAAAAGATGAACCCAAATTACTCATTTTACTCACATTAATTAAATTATTGCATGGCGACTATTCTATATGCATGAACTGTCATATAATTAATGGCTAGCGATATTGCCAGAGCAAGAATTGTTGCTGCCAGAGCAATTTTTTGTAGTTTCCTAATTTACCCCTATTGGTCAAAAGCATTAAAATCTGAATTTGTTAATTTCTATAACATTCCTTTATTTAATTAACAACTCAACTAAACATTCTCTCTCTTATTAATACATTATTAGCTTTTTTTTTTTCATTTCTTATTGAATCTCTCCACATAGAAATTAAATAAATTGGTACTTTTTCTCTTATTCTCAATTAAAGAAATGTTGAGGATCATCATTTTCTTTTTCTTTTTTTTTTCAATGGTATCATTTTTATTTTCATTAGTTTCTGGCAATTATTCGTCACAATTTTATTTTCCGTTTATTGTTTAGCTTTCCAAGCATTGATTATTCATAAACTTTGTCTAATAATTAAGTAGAAAAATACTACATATAAAGCAATAATGAAAGAGGGCTATGCTAAGATGGTGAATGTGGGTGTATTATTATCCAAAAGTTACTTTATGTGCATCTAACGTGGTGTTTAATGTAGATAATTCAAGAATGCATTTAATTTTCTGTATATTATATGTCTTTTGATGATATAAGACAATATAAACTAACTACAATATATTATGAAATTGTTATTTCACTTGTTAATTTTTTTAATTAAGTATATTTAAAATCATGTGTAATTGTTAAAAAAAAACTAGTATAGTGATATATTTTTTGTTAAGCTTGGTTAGTTTTTTTTATCGAGCTCAAAATTGTTGATTGTTAGATAAATCGATCTCAAATGAGCTTTAATCAAATCAAACATGAATCATAATTGTACAACTAAATTATATATATATATATATATATATATATATATATATATATATATATATATATATATATATATATATATATATATATATATATTATTTTCTTAACTTTTCGAACTCGAAATAAATTTCAAATTTCAAAATCAAATTGTTAAAAGATTTTTTTTAAATGATCTTGCTTGATTTTCTGCCTAATTAATTGAGTGGAATAAGTTGGGAGATTTTCAAAATTCAAAACTACTGATTAATATATTCTATTCAATACTCTATATGAATTAAATAATTATCAATATTCCATGTTTAAAAAGCACACGGAAAAGAAAACAAGTATTACTAAATATTAATGAATTGGAAGGAGAGAGAAAATTAAGTATTTTTCAAGTTATAAATAGGAAAGAGAAGATATAATAGCTGTCAACTTGGGAGTAATTAATATAAGAGAGAGAGGGGATTATAGGTGTTGTGAATTTGACTAGAAATGGCACAATAGGAAATTAAAAAAAATTGCTCTGGCAGCAACAATAGTTGCTCTGGCAATATCGGTAGCCATAATTAATGAATTGTAATTATATATATAATCATAATCTCGGGAAAGTAAATTCTCACTCTAATATGATGGTATTTTGAATTGTTCTAGAATTAATTTAAAAAAATTATGAAATCTTTCATAAATTATATTAGTACGTCAAATATTTATACAATATATTTTATTTTTCAAAGTCATACCGAAAGAAAATAATTAATCTCATAAGATTTACCCATCAACAATATCTAGAATGTTTTTCTATATGTAATTTGACTTTTGGGGTACTTAATTACTTAAACTACCACTTAGCTAGGTTGAGAGTAATTACATTAATCATCTTTCAAGTTTGAGAGATAACACAAAGTTCCTCTAAGAATTCATTACAATAACACTCTTACAACGTTAACTTTTTACGGTGCATGACTATGTCATCAATAGAAAATCTTACTTTGAATAAACAGGTAAATTGAATTAATCGAGAAAAGAATGGTTGAAATCAGTGCAAATGTGTGAATCTGTGGAAAAACGGTTGAAATCAATAAGCCCACCTGAGGTTTGTACTATTTTAGATGATACCGAGGGATAATTCTGGAATTCGAATATTTTTTTGAGTTTATATTCTGAGATTTATGGCTCTCGCGTGTTGTTAATTTTAGCAACTGGATCGAAAGAGTCCCAAAAGTGCTCCAGATATGTGACTTATGAGGTAAAATTATCGACCTTACCATTTATGGAATTGTGGTTGTAGGGCAAACTTAAGAAAGACGACCATTAATTAGAAGTTCATTCTTGTCTATTCAATAGTTATCTCCTTTACATATATTATATATATTCAATCCTTTACATTGAATAGTTATATATATATATATATATATATATATATATATATATATATATAGTTATTATATTCAATTAATACAAAATAATAAAATATAATAGCTATTTTAAAAGTAGATAGTATGACTAGGATGAGTAGTAACAAGAAACCCCATGCTGTTTTAAAAATTACAGGGATATCCCCTCTGGTGAGGCCTATTTACAAAAAAAAAATCTCCTTAGGCTGAATTTGATGACGTTAGCAATTTTTCTATTGATTTTTCAAATTTACCCCAGATCGAATATTATTACATGGGGTGTCGATGTAATAATATTATATTATAGGGGGTGTATTTGAAAGATTACAATAACTTTAGGGGTTACTTGTAGCTATTTTAAAAAATGACCATTTTTTTTTTGCTTCTCAGGGGTTTAATCCCTTTCGGACGGGTTGGACACATAAAAAATGTTCACGTGTAAGGTGTGTGAAGAATGCACCCATAATGGTTGCGGATTTGAAGGTGTATCATCCCAACGCGTGAACATTTTGAATTATAGCCAAAATATGTGGCCAACAGTAACATCAAACTGACAATTTTTAAAATATGACCATTGGCTACAAGTAACCCCCTGAAATTACTGTAATCTTTCAAATACATCCCCTGTGTTATAATATTTTTACATAAATACCCCATGTGGTTATATTCAACCAGGGATAAATTTAAAAATCAATAAAAATTTTGCCGACGTCATCAAATTTCGTCTCTTTTTAACGTCGTAAGGGTTTTTTTATGAGTAGATCTATGCCATAGGGGGTGTCTCTGTAATTTTTAAAACAGTGAGGAGTTTCTTGTCATATGCCCAAATATGAGGGGATTTGAGGGGTTTTTTGCACTTTGCACCCCCAAAACATGGGAAATAGGCACTTTGCACCCCCAAAATAAGATTTAGCACTTTGCACCCTCGAAATATGAAAAATGAAGCACTTTGCACCCTATTTCATTTTCAGGCAAAAACTCAATGACAAAATAGATAACTCAATTGTAAATCTTTGGCACTTTGCACCCTCCAAAAAAATTAGCATTTAACACTCTCTAATTAGAACAAATCAGCAACTTGCACCCCAAAACACAATAAATAGGCACTTTGCACCCCAAAACACAAAATTAACACTTAACACCTTTTTTTTTCCTTTAAATTTTGCAAAATACAATTATAAATACTATAATACTCATTTCCCTCTCCATCTTTCTTTTCATCAGTATACATATCCGTAAATAACTAAGTAAAATACTAGTAAAATTCTCAAAGACCCATTGTCGACTTCAGAATATCAAAGACCCATAAATAATTACCTATTTTGCCTTAGATTTTTTTCACCCAATGGTAAACTTTGTCGAAAAAAATATGGGGTTTGAGTTTTTTTTTTTTTTTTTTAATTTGAGGGTGTTAAGTGTTAATTTTGTGTTTTGATGTGCAAAGTGCCCATTTATTGTGTTTCGGGGGTGCAAGTTGTTGATTTGTTCTTAATTAGAGAGTGTTAAGTGCTAATTTTATATTGGAGGTGCAAAGCGCCAAAGATTTACAATTGAATTACCTATTTTGCCCTTGAGTTTTTACCTGAAAATAAAAGAGGGCGCAAAGTACTGCGATTTTTATATTTAAAGAGTGCAAAGTGCTAAATTTAACTTTCAGAGGATACAAAATACCTATTTCTCATGTTTCGATTGTGTAAAGTGCAAAAAACCCAGGATTTGAGTGTAAATCACCATTTTAATTTTAGCTAATCATATTTAGCAAGCGCCATTGAAAATGCAGTTGGCTGCTGAAGGGACGGGGAGGTTATCCGATTTTTGAACTATTGCATTCCTTTTTTTTTTTTTTTTTTTTTTGGGTGTGGAATGATTTTTAATATTTCCATAAAAGAAAAAGGAAATGACAGCATCATAAATCCTATTCATTGTTAAATCGGGTTGTATTTTTCTAACTTGGGCTATCCAGTTGCTTTAAATTGGAGCCGAATCATAACTCGTTTTTTATTGGAGCGTGTCATCCCCATTTTTATTCAGTAATTTTCATGACTTCAAATTTAATGAAACTAGCATACGTCCCGTGCTATGCACGGGTTTTAAAAAATATATATGTTAAGTACCTTGTTTAATATGTTAAAAATATCTATTGTACGACATGTTTAAAAAAATAAAATGATTGTATCAAATATATATATATATAGTGAGAATAACAATATTTATATACAAAGAAAAATAATATGTTAAATATTAACAAAAAAGGATAGAGGACGAAATTATATATATTCTTTACAAATACATCACTCTGGACATCTAAGCTACATAGGAATATTTGCACACCATCAATGTTAAACTAAAACCTAAGTAAAAATTATGTCATATCTATGCGAGTTTTATTTTTTGGTATCGACAGTATATTAGTGAAATTTTTCAATTTGAATTTGTTGAATGTTAATATGGTAATTGAAGATGTGATTATTTGGTACCAATTTTTGCTTTGCTCACCCGCAAGTATTAAAGAAAAATACTACTTAAATTTTAATACAAAGAGACAAATTTTAAGAAAAATAATAATAATCAGAATGCTTCACATAAAAATTAAAAATATAAAGAAAAAATATAATTGAATTGTGTAGAACCCATGTCGGGGTATAGGGTCAAAACAATTGATCGTTGAAACCTTAAATATAAACAAAATCGTAGGCAAGCAGTTTGTTTGAGAAATAGGAATGATTTCAAATGTATTTTCCTTACATATTATCTTCATGTTTGTAATCAGGTATTCTATGCATTAGGAAGAAGGTTTCAAGTCATTAAATGTTTTGATTTTTTTTCCTTATGATAACAACACTTGATAAATGGATATATATATAAACGACATAAGAATTAGTGGCATATAATACCTCTTTGATTAATAAATAACACCTTCAAAATCTTCTCAACTGCCTGCTTAAGATATACTTTACTCCACTGTTGTTATCATAAGAACAGAACAAATTAAAAACATTTGAAGACTTAAAATCTTGGCCAAAAAAATTTAAGAGATAAAAAAAGCTAAGCAAAGAACATCACCAAAATCCTCTAAATTTTATGTCTATCCCTTTATCAAGTTTTGTTATCATAAGAAAAAAAATAAAAACATTTAAGGACTTGAAACCTTCTTCCTAATCCATAGAATACCTGCTTACAAACATAAAGATGACATGTAAAGCAAAATACATTTGAAATGACTAAGAATATTAAGAACTTAATCCATGTAAAAAGAACACATATCTTAGTCAATGTAATATATATGCACTAAAGCAAATTGTTCAGCCAAATCGCATAAAAAGAAATGAAAAGTTGTGCAACCGCCTAGAGCAAACTGTTCAGTCAAAAGAAATACAAAGAGCATAATATAATGAGATATTAAAATCAGAAAGGTGAAAATATTATGAAACTGAAAAAAAAATAATTAAAACTTATTGAAGAGAAGATGGAAAAAACTGAATTGTAAGTGAGTTTGGGATTGTACGTGGGTTTGGAGGTAGTTATATTATTAAATAAAATAAAATAAATCAAAATAAGGAGAAAAACGTGGGTGTGGGTTTGGAGGTGGTTATAATATGTATGATGTAATTATTAGATAAAATAAAATAAATCAAAATAGGGAGAAATTAGTATTTTGGTCAAAACAAATTAATTGAAGTCAAAACTGCTGTAAAATATATTATAAGTAGATAATCTTCCCTTGAAAAAAAAGGAAAAAAAGTAATGAAATAATCGAAGGGCGCACCCTACGCACTTGGCGCACGTTAATTGACGTTGGCAACTCCCCCAAACCCTTTTTTAAATAGTCAAACAATTCCGTCCTTCCCGAAGCTTCCCTTCACCTCCGCCACCTCTAATCCTCCGGTAATTCACACCGATTCACGCATATCTCCTTTGTAGATCTGTGTCTACTCCTTCGATCTCCAAATCCAGGATTCCATTTCTTATATTTTTATGGTTTATGCTTTTTTCCTCCGTTAGATTGACTGGAGTTATCGTAATCTTTTTTTGCAGGTTTCTTTGCTTCATTGTTTGAATTTCTAAAGATGTAAGTGTTATTACTCAGTTTTTTTCATATAACTGAATTTTAATTTCCTTTAAAACAATTGTTCAGCATTGTTGTTTTAGAGATGTAATGGATTGAAGCTCTTTTATTATTAGATTGAGAAGATATGGTTTTCAGCCACTATTGTTTTCTGAAGGCAGCTCATGTATCTGTAATTTATCTGGAGTGTGGAGATATCTGGATTAAATTGAATAGTTGTGTTCAGTTGAATCCGTTTTAGGTGTTGCAATAACCTGTTTGTGATTAATAGGAACCTGTTTGGATATGCTACAATAGGATGAAAAATGACTTAATATACTTTGAAAAGTTAGAGTTAGGACTTAGGTCTTACGATTTTAGATGCAATATATGGTGAGTCTGCTCCACTAATCTGGGTTTTTTGAATGTTATCATTTCACTAGGTTCAATTGGCTGTAAATAAATCCTTAAGCTTAAAGAGGCTTAACATGTTTGTAGAACATGTGCATTGTCTTCTTGTCTCAATACTGTTGAGGTTTCAAAAGCTTAGAATTATCTACATATTTAAGGAGATTATTAAACCTAAAGCAACACGGTATTTGAGGCAAACAGCAAAATATCTGTCTGTCTGAGCTGAATTGAAGATGTATCCTACATTTCTTCACTTGTTTACTGAACTTGATTTGTCATTTAGGTCTGATGAGGAGCCTGTTGATCCAAAGAAGGAACTTGAGGACCGTTGCAAGGCACCTTGCACCAGGCCACTTAAAGAGTATCAGGTGATTTATGTTTCAAATCATTGATCATTACATTTATAAGGTACTTCGAGTTTGCTTTGCTTCACGGATTTTTAGTTTCTTCTTTTATGCTTCTTCTTGAGCCTATTACATACAAAAAAAAGTACTGAATTGGTTTTTGATGCAATCTTTTCTTTATAGGCTTAAGCCTATGTGATTTTGGCTGTACCCTGAACTCTTTTTAGTCGAATAATTTACTTGCTGAACTTCCCAATGTACTTCAAAACAAGGAAATTGTTTTGTAGACATCTCGTCACCTTTGTCATTTCATCATGAGTCCTTTTATGTTTGGATCATTGAATTAAATCTTCTTCCCATCTCCATTTAGTGTCATTGTTGAAATTTGAACAAGCTGCATGTCGAGCATCCCAGTTGTATTATGATCAAGGAGCTTGTCTTTATAGCTGTAGCAGCTATATTTTTGGTGGTTCAATAAATTAAAGATAGGTCTGGATGGATACATCTTGAGGCCTTTTATCCCCACCGCCCTCATTTAGCTTGTTATATATCCAATTTCAGAGCATTTCTTCCATTTCCCTCTTGTAGGTATAACATGTGTTGCTTTTCTGATTCTACATGATGCGCCATATGGATTACTTTGTATATTATATACTCCATTATATACATGTATTATGTGGTTGTGCTGAAATATTAATCTGCGCTTTGTGACAGGCGTGTGCTAAAAGGATTCAAGGTGATGAATCTGGGCATAAGCATTGTACGGGACAATACTTTGATTATTGGCGCTGTGTTGACAAATGTGTAAGCCACGTTCTCCAATTTAATTTTTTTTAATTTAATTTTCTTTTGACCTATTTATTGAGGATATCAACTTTGATGTAATGTTTTTCTGCTGAAATATCTTCTGAATACAGGTCGCGACGAAGCTATTTTCTTATCTTAAATAACAGAACGAGACATGATTGGTGTGCTAGCCCGGGATTAAGCTCTATGGTCTTTCAGAACCAAGTAATTCAGTTTTGTTGTCTCTTGCTTTGCTACAAACTAATTGTGCTTGTGCAACACTCCTTAGCCACATGAAATTTTGAGTTATGGAGACTCGTGGGATCAATAAAATAAGTACCTGTGGAATTGCATTTATATGCTTTTGCTAGTTAACGTTGTTGCGTTCTCTTGTTTGATAATTGAATTTACACAATTTGCTTGCACTTATATTAGCTTTTTGTCTTTTGATGAATTCATAACTTTATTATCTTTTGTTGTGTACTGTTAATTCTAACTGTGTATTGATTAGGTTCTAAAAACAACTCAGATTATATTAGTGATAATATAATTATGCAAAATACCAACAATCAGTTCGTATTTTTCTTATAATATAAAGTCGGTCAAAAGTAGCAGAAAGCCAGAAACTTTTATATTTTTTTATGCGACTGATTACACGTTCTGTTAGAGTTCAGCAAAAATGAAATTTAAAGATTAATGATATGTAATAGCACTTGTGTATCACTAATAGAATAACTAGTTGCCACTTGTACATTTGATAATTATTTTAATTGTCACATGTACATGTGGCAAATAATTATTAGTGATACACAAAACTGGTACACTAAAAGTCGCTAAAGATTCTCTGTCCCATAACTGTGTACCAATTTGTGTCACATTGATAAAAGAGTGACACTTGGCAAATACATTTGACCTGCATCACACAGGATTATTTCCTTTATGTGAACCGTCATCTCCATCTTTGCTCCATTATATGGTGTGGTACATTAAAATTAATTTCACCAACAACAAACTGAATCTCTTTTGCAATTGCACTTCTTGTTGGGAATCGCACAACAAATTGATGTTCATATTTCAATTGAAGTTTCTTATTAAATTTATGATTAATTCGCTTGAAGAAATTAAAAAAACCCAGAAGTAGATTATTTTTATTTGTTCATTTGTGGTTTGGAAAAGAAAAGCACCAATGTGATTTTAATTAAACAAAACAAATCCTAATTAAAATGGTATGGTAATAAATCAAATGCAGTAGAAAAAGAAAGAAATAAAAAAAAAACCTCAGATCTAATTGAATATTATTAATGGCGTAGTTAAGGATCTTCATATTTTTGAAATAGTGGTTCTGTAAAAAAAAAAAAATCCACCTGAAATAGAGTTGCAGAAGGCATATGAACTTGTTACATTTTGTTTGGATAAAGTCAAAGTGTAGAGATGGAGAGCAGACGTACGGAGATGGAAGACGGTAAGTGAAAATAATCTTGTGTGGTGTGTTCCAATTAAACTTGACACATGTCAATAAATTATGATTGTGACACAAAGTGGTACACAGTTATGGGACAAAAGATCCTTAGCAACTAAAAGTGGTACAGAGGATCTTGAGCCTATGTAATAGTTTTGATTAGAAGTCACACAATTTACGAAAATATTTTTGTAATTAATGCTACACCGAGTTCATAGTATAGGGGCTCAAGATCCTCTGTACCACTTTTGGTGTACCACTTAAGTGTACCACCACTAAGTGATTGACACATGCATATATTAGAATTATTATAATTATCAAATGTGCATGTGTCAATCACTTAGTGGTGGTACACTTAAGTGGTACACCAAAAGTGGTACAGAAGATCTACACCCTAGTATAGGTGTAGTTAATATCACTTCATTTAAAGCCTTGGAGTTGAGGAAAACAAAAAGAAAAATGATTTAGGATGACTCTATGAAGTTCTAACTAACGGCAGTATGATTGGAATATTTTGGATCGGTATGGTTCCCTTGGAAATAAGGAAAAAATAAAGGAAAATGATTTACTTGAAAAGTTTCAGTAAATAATAAAGGATTTTGTAAGGGTTAGCGATATTGCCAGAGCAAGGATTGTTGCTGCCAGAGCAATTTTTTTTCATTTCCTAATTTGCCCCTTCTAGTCAAAAGTCATAAAAATTCTTACTTTTCAGTTCCTAAAATATCCCTTATTAATCATTAACAACTCACTCTCTTCTTTCTCCTATTAAAATATCATTAACTACTTTTTCTTTTTCCAAGAAATCTTCAAACATGAAAATAATTTAAGATGAATTTTCATTTTTCATTTTATAGAGTTTAATCTGTTGGGGAGGTCATGAACATAGATTACAAGTTTATAGTTTCGTTTTAATTAAAGTTTAATTTGAATATTATTAAAAAATTAAAAAACTTTATATAGAAACAGCACAATAATATATTTTCAATGAAACATGAATATTCATTAAGCAACAAATTAATTTTCACTTTCACACAGTATAATTATATTTTTATTATCTAACTTGTTAAATTATTTTTAGGAACAATTTATATAAAATAATCTGTTACCTTAGTTTTTTTCTTTTTTCATTTAAAAAAAAAAATTATTCTTACCTTAGTTGGTCGTATTCAAATTCTTTTCATAGAAAATATTATTTTTTTCGATACATTTAATCACTTAATAACCTGATTTCAGAAATCATGTTGAAAATTGTTCCATTCATATTAATTCACGTGATCGGGTTATGTATAAATATGTGAACATGAATGAAATATTATGACATTTTTATTAAACTGATATAAAAATATTACTAATATTGCTTACTTGTTAGGTAATGAAAATAGAATTTTATATAAATTGTTCCTAAAAATTATTTAGCAAGTTAGATAATAAAAATATAATTATACTGTGAAAGTGAAAATTAATCTGTTACTTAATGAATATTCATATTTCATTGAAAATATATTATTGTGTTGTTTCTATATAAAGTTTTTTAATTTTTTAATAATATTCAAATTAAACTTTAATTAAAACGAAATTACAAATTTATAATCTATGTTCATGACCTTTCCAAGAGATTAAACTCTATAAAATGAAAATTCAAACTTAAATTATTTTCATGTTTGAAGATTTCTTGGGAAAAGAAAAAGTAGTTAATTATATTTTAATAGGAGAGAGAAGAGAGTGAGTTGTTAATGATTAAGGAGGGGTATTTTAGGAGCTGAAAATTATGGATTTTTATGACTTTTGACTAGAAGGGGCAAATTAGGAAATGAAAAAAAATTGCTCTGGCAGCAACAATCCTTGCTCTGGCAATATCGCTACCCTTTTGTAAGTTTAAAAATTGGCAGTTTTAATATATGCGTTATTGGTGTTAAGTTTTTGAAATATTTTGCATTTTAGTCCTACATTTATAATTTCACTTTTATATCTTGCATTTTTTATTCTTGGCCAATACTTTCTTTTTTACTCCTCTATAATTAATTGGTTCCGTCTAAAATGAGATTTTGAGGGATGGAGAGTATATGAGATAGTATTTATTTTAAGTTAAAATAATTTATTTTCTTCAAGATAAATTCATTCTTTTTAATGAGTGAAATTCGGCAATACCCTTGGGTCCTTTCTAACTTAAAAAAAAGGTTTTTTATTTTTATTTTATTTTTATTAGTTAAAAAATCCCTGTATTTATTATATTATTACCAAAAAATCCCTCTCAATTCGAAATGATAATTTTACCCCATCAAAGGATGAAAAATAATCCCCTTAACTTAAAAGATTATCAATAACCCCTCGTAGCTTTAAAATTTTGTAATAAATCCCCTGTTATTTTTTTCTTTTCAAAATTTACTAAAACTTGCATATGATTTATGAAATTCACTTTAAAAAGTTGACAAATATATTATCCCCCAAAGTTACATATTGTGGTACTTAAGTTACATATTGTGGTACTTTACTACCCATATGTACAAATTAAGTACTTTACTGCCTCAAATAATTTTATTTAATTTTTGTTCGACGAAAAATATACATATGGCCCTCACATGAATTTTCAAAATTAATCACAACACTTCTTACTAGTCCAACTACTTCACTCATGTAAAGATCTATTATCAAGAGTGGAAGGGTTGGGCGGTGGTTGTGGTGTTGGGGTGAAGAAAGATAAATTAGTGGTGGCAATAATTGCAATTACCCCTCCCAATGTTTACCTTTTTAAGTATTTTTTGCCCATTTGTAAATAATATCCCCAGAATAGATAAAGATGGTGACTTAAATGGACACGTGCTTGATGCGTGACATTTTTCATCCAAAAACTAACTGTCGAATAAAATGTAAAAAAAGTTGTCAAACTTTTGCACGAAATGTGTCTTTTTAAAAAGTTTAATATGAAATGTATAAAGTAGGCAAAAATTTGATATGGAAAATATAATTCCCTCGATTTTTTTTTTAGGAAAGAGAAATGAAAACTAATTAAAGATTAAGGAGTTTTTTTTTAAACATGTTAATGATTAGTATGTAATTTAACATATACTTATTTTTTCTAAATGTCCGATGCCATGCAATCACTGGACAAAACTACTGATAAGAACTTTCAAGAATTGATGAGATTCTTTTCATTGTAGAATATATTATATTATATGACATACAAAGATATATCTCATCTCCAAATGATTCATTATTATAACATAACGAATATGTGACGTGGAAAGATATTTCGATGTTTAAAAGTTTAACTTAAGCATCAAATTAATGTGTTCACACTAGTGGAATGATTCTCTTGATTGAAAGAAAATATATAATAGAGTGGAATATATAAACTTTGACAACCTTTATTAATCTGTGAAGAATCTTCACATTATACTTGGGTTCTTACATAAAATATAATTAAAAGATCGTGGGTCTCATTTATATATATTTCAACCTAGTAAATAAATAATAAAACAACAAAATCACAAAATTAATTTTCCATCCATGATCCATCTTAATTGATAAAGAAGACATCTATAAAATGAACAGACAACAAATTAAACATTAGATGATACCTCACTTGTGCATAGCACAAAGACAATTTTGTGGACCTATATCAGATGCAACACAAGGAGGCTGAAGCTTTCCATTATTATTATTATACCACATTGCCCGTTTCTCAATCAGTTCATTCAAGAACCCATCGAGCTTTTCGACAGTAATGTTTGGCATTACAATCACATGAGCAATATTTCCTTGACATGCAAGTTGCCATTTCCGAACAAACTCCTCATCATGAGGGCGTTCAAACACAACTGTGCTGCTTAATTCGTTTAGCATTGCTCCTATTCCGCCAGCTCTCAGGCAATCTTTCAAATAGTGAGCATTTTTTAGGCATTTCTTCACTTCTTTTTGAAAACCTTTATATCCTTTGCGGTTTAAGGTGTACCAAAGGAAGATTGGAGCGTGACCGTTTCTGCTTCCCATGATAGTTGCATCCCTGGAGGCGAGATACTCTACATTTCTTGACAGGGCATTGATATGCTCCAATCTTGTTATCTGGACGCCACATGGCATTGGGCATCCAACGAACTTGTGCCCTGAGACACTCACGCTTCCAATTGGTTTCTTGAAAGTAACTTTGGGTGCCTGAAGTAAATAGTATCGACTCTAACAATTATTACGATAGTTTTATCTTGAATAAACTTTCCTATGTATAAATAATGCATTCTCTCATTTAAATTATGAGGTCGATGCAAAATATTCATTATAAAAATAATAATTCGAGCAATTGTCATTGTGATCTAATTACTAGAGTATCTCAACTGTGAATTCTTTCTCCTATTTCATTTTTGGGATGTCCCCAAACAAGACTCTTTCCAAAAATCGAATGTATGTGCCATCTTACATAAATTAATGACGACACCATTAATTCTGAACCACTATTTTTAAAGGCTTAAATATAAAGATATCTAAGAAGTTCATTTTTTAACTTTAACCTAAAACTTTGTATCAAACTAAAAAGAGTAAAATTAAAGGGAGAATAAGCTAACTCATGCCAATACACTTGGTTTTTAGCTCCATTTAGGATCCCATATGCTTCCAATTCTATAGAGGTTCATCTTGACATGAGAAGGTTAGGTTGTGTTAAAGAATGACCACTTCAAATTTCCATCTGCATATCCAAAATCATAATATTGATCCTCAGCAGAATGTGCAACAATAAGGCCATATCATGTGATTAAGAATCTTAAGTTATTGTGGAATACTTCTATCGTGCACTTCTATAATCGCACTACGGATACATAGTGAATCATCTTCCCACTACAATAGTGAGAATTCCATGAGAAAAGCTGGATAAACTTACGCGTTTAACAAAAGGCATCATGAGGCCAAACAAAGCCCCATCACAGTGGATATAAAACCTGTCATGTCTAAATCCTGTTTCTTCAAGGGTTTGGATCACCAGATCAAGGTCATCCACGGCACCCTTTACAGTTGTTCCTGCAATATTCTCAAGGACAATGAAAGTACTAACCAAATAAAGATAAAATATTTAACATGAATTGTCACGCACTTTGCGTGTGTGTGATTTTTTTGGGTTGGTTGGGGGGTGAAGGGAATGAGATATCGATACCTATATTCACATTGATGATTGCAGGTTTGCCTTTATGAAGGAGTAGTTTAGTTCTGAAATCCTCACAATCAATCTCACCCGAGAGCAAAGTGCCCACCTTCTCGCATTCCATCCTGTACATTCTTGCTGCTTTAAAAACAGAATAATGCGTCTCACTTGATGCATACAAGATTCCATCTGGAAAAACTTCCCTCCTGCAAATTGTCAAGATAAACATTCCAGTATAGATTGAGACAAAGTGATTATAGAGCGGTAAGGTACAGTACATCAAAACTAAAGCTTATTACAACTGACCCGACTAGAATTCCATGAAGATTGCCTTCTGTACCACAATTTGTGATGTATCCCCAGTACTCATTCTTCTCCAATTCCCATAGGCGGGCAAACCAATCTAACACACCAACTTCAAACTGTCTAGAATGGACACCATAGTTGCTCTCAATGAATGGATCTCCAAGATTATTGATGGAGAAGTGTTGCAGTTGTGCTAATGCACCATACTCGAAATCAAGATTATAGGGATAACCTGAATGCCAGTTTGAGAGCAATAGATTTTGAAAAACATCACAACCAAAATAATGTGAAATGGTGAATGACAATACTAGTTGGTGAGAAGCAGAAATTCATTAATATCTTCATCTTTCCTGAATAAGAATAGAACTCCTTCAAGTAGGTTGAAAACAAAGAAAAAGAAATATGTAGTGATCCATGACAATACAGTGATAAGATTGAGAGAGGTGTGAAAATCCGAACAAGTCGTGCAGTAAATCAATCAATCAACCCAAATATTGACCAATTCACATTCCTTTTGAAACTATATAAATCAACCTTCCTCTAGTCCACTCCAATCTTTGGCGCCAGAGCAGTGAAATTTTTTTTGTAAGGAAAACAAAGATAACTGCATCTACCTTAATTTATTTGACTTTAACTAATACTTGGTCACCACCTGATGCCACACGGGCAATCTCGGAGTTCATGGGATTAGACTTGGTAATGTATGAGATTAGGTTTCATCTCGACAGCAGATAATATGGTAATGCATGTTGCACTTAGATTCTATCTTCAAAATATTAGTTGAACCCAACATAACACGATATATAGGAAATTAGTTGCGTGTGTTTCCTTTCTCAGTCCCCAAAAGTCGCACACTATTAAGATCATATTCTGTAATAGTAGCTTCGAGGACATCCACAGAGTGTCTGTTATTCATTGTAGAACACCAACCAGAAATGAGGCTTGCCTAGGTAAGTCTAAGACCTCAATTCATAAACTTTTGGAAGTGGACATACATAATCGAATCCTAAAACTGGAAATACAAAGGCATGTGAGCAAATTACCCACTATGAAATGCTTAAAGGGCAATTTATGCCTCAGGGATAAAACTTATTAAGCATATGACATAGGGTAAAGTGAAGGAAAGATGTTATCAAGGGAGGGTTAAATTGATCATTTTTTCAATATATCAAAATTGAGCCCCAACTGCAAATTTGAACACCTTTGCAACATTGCATATGCCAATTATATATGATAGGGAGTTAAAATGCCCAATAGGCCTTTCATAAGGGGTAGAAATCCCTAAACACAAGCAATAGTCTGTTTTCATTTTTAGCTTGGATTAAGAGAATAAAAACCAAATTCCAATTTCGAAAGGCATGACTCGTGCTGACAACCACAAAATCGAAATTCAATTCATTCGCAGAAACCATCTACTATGATCACCGCCATTTTAATTAAACAATAGATCTAAATATCCAAAAAAGACAATAATTCTGGTATATATATAGTAAATAGATTTTACCCAAATGATTTTTGGTTCGCTCGAGTAAGGACTTCCTATACCGTGCCAGAATACTGGCCATATACGCTTCCCTTTCTCCTGTGACGTCATCATCCGCATCGGGCTCCGTCACCTCCAAACACATCGTGTGCACATTTCGTCCCAGCACGATTTCTCTTTCGTCATCCTCGACTATTGCATGTCCATTCATGTCAACTGCTGCCGGGACCGGCTCCTTGATGACGGCCGTCGGATCGAAATCTTCTGGTAAAGGCTCAAGATTCTCCAGATTCGGAGCTCCATTGGATAATAACACGTCGTCCACAGTACCAACCATGACTTCACTGTAATTAAAATATTCTATTTTATTTATTTGATGAAATTTTGTTAAATTAATGATTGTGAAATTGTTGCTGTATTAAGATGCAAATCTGAGGTAGTAGTGTTTTTAAACACTTTGCTTCCTTCTGTTACGTTACGTACGATAAACTGGGTGCGGAGTTACAGGGGAAATATGTGTGTGTGTGGTTGTGAGTGTGGATCAAAACTGTTAAGAATGAAATTCGCGCCCGTCATATATATATTTATATATATATATATATACCTCGAAATTCTATTCAAAATTAAAAATATATAATAATCTATCTGACCACAAATACTCTATATTTTTTTTGATTAAAATGCAAAAATACGTACCCTATATATGTCTTATGATTATTTAAATGGCAAAACTCCGTGTTGGGTTTATTAGCTTTTTTATTATGTTGTTTAAGCATACTTAAATTATTAAACTACTCAAATTTAATAAATGTTCACTTTGTCGAAATTCGTCTTATCTTTATCCGTTCAACAATCAAATCAATTTCTAACTTCAAGTTAAATTGGTATTTTTCTACTTTATTGCTAGTCTTTCTAGTAGTTTATTTTTGTAGTTTGATAGATATTGACAACATTTATGATGTAATGATTGAAGATTAATGTATGAATATATTCATTATCTAAACAAATATAAATAAAAATATTGTTAAGGTAATTACTATTTATCTTATTTATTGTATTTTAGTAATCCTATTAGATTTTGAAAGAAACCATGTGGGGACATAACACATGTTTAATAGGAAAGGAAGAAAAGATAAAAAGAGATGTAACTGATATAGGGCAAAGATCCACGTCCTTGCGAGTCGGTTTGCAACTCGATTCCGTAAGCGCCGAGAGTATAGTTTCTCAAGCTACTCTAGACTTGGGGGACAAGGGTGTAAACCCTTAATTCCTTCCGCGAATCGTACCCCGAAGAGAGAACCAAAGCTCGCATAGTGAGTACATATCAAATGTGACTTCTCAGACCTAGCGAGACATGATCTTCATCTGCGAGCTCCAACTATGAAAATAATCGATTCATAATCCCCATTTTTTTAGGGAACATGGGCAGATAATTATAGAAAACTCCCATGCATGCACACCACAATCCCCTGATTACGAGATTCTCTCAACCATCGTGATCACATTTCACATGTATAAATGGTTGTATGACTTATGATATGACCTAAGAGACAATTTAATGTACACTCTATGTTTTTTCTTACATTTTCTCTTAAGTTCCGACAACAATATTTGCTTTTGCAGGATTTGGAAGCAACGCGGATATACTTCTTGAGAATACATGAATAATTTGAATTTGGTAGTTATCTAAATTTCTTTCCAAATTTCAATTACCGGTTGATTTCTATGAATATTTAATAATTGCTTGTTTCTACTCTGGGAGAATGTACTGATCATATTATAAAAGTACTGCTTTTGATGATTTTGAACTTTTGATTCTTGTACTATTGATTTTCTTGTTGAAGAATCATATTTATTAGGGTTGAAGTGTTCCGTTTTAAATATTATAATTATTGTAATTATTGTTGCATTCAAAACAAGAATTTGAAGAACGGAACTGTGGAATTTAATATGCTTTTGGATTTTGAGTGCAATGTTTTTTATCCGGTAAAAAATGAAAATAATGTTCATCATCTTTTATTATTCCATGTCTTGAATACGATGAGTAAGACTATATATTTTCTTATTTTTGGTATTATTGCTATTGCTTTAGCTTATCTTTCGCTGTAAATGTTTTCGCTTATGCTATGAATATTGGATGGTTCAAATGATTCTTTTGTATCCTTGAACTTCTCCGAACTTAGACAATGACAATTTACATGTGTAATTACTAGCTAGTATATATATTGGTTCATGCATGATCGATAGTGAAATCAACAGTGCAATACTTATGATATTCAACCTTAGGAAGAGAGAAATTAATTATAGCTAGGAGATCAACATAAGCTTCATAATTATTTAGATTGAAAGTTAATTTTGGATGAAATTGTTATGCTCTTTAATAGCGTTGCCCTCAAACATTTCAGAACTAGTTTTACATTATTTTGTCATTGCTAATAATTTTGCATATTATTTTTTCATCACTTATATCCTTTTTCTGTCAGTATTATATCATTGATTTTGCTCAATAATTTTCTAGCTTTACTATACTAGTTTCATGGAATTTAACAAATGATTGTTTGCAGTGATGTTAATCTTGTTTACTATACATTGAAGAAGCATATATTGTTTAATAGTTTATGATTTATTTATTTATTTATTTATTTTTTTTTTTTTATGGTGCAATGTGTTTTGTGCTTGTCTTAACCATAGGAAATTTAAGCACTAATTAAAGTGTTTTGATTTATGTCAGAAAGAGAAAATAATTTGTGGGCTGGTTAGTTATTCCACAAAATGCCAAACTATTATTTTGAATGATGAATATAGACATCATTTATTTAATTATCGCAAACATCTAAATATCAATATTTTATCCTACTGTAGGTTCTTGTTTTCTTTATTGATTAATTATGATTGCTATGTTAGTGAATGTTAAATAGTAAAAGACTTTATGACCGCTCTTAGCTAGTGCATCCACAACAGACTTTGCTAGTTTTCTAACATGGCGAAGCTAAATATCCCAAGTCTTCATAAGAAAACTTCTACAATCCTTAAATCAAGTCAAAGGGTGTTCCGACGTGGACTCCTTCGTTACCAAACGACATACCACCTCTAAATCGACATCCACTACCAGTTTCCTCGCCTCCTTTGCCAAGCTCACTAGAGACCTTCTCTGAGAGCCAATAATTATGTCTGAGTAATAAAACTCTCTCCTCATTGACTCCTTCAATTAGTGTCATCTTTATAAAGTTTAAACCACCCCGCACCCGGTCAAACCCACCTCTGAGTAGGGGAAGCCATCGACACCTGACAGGAACCTCGGAAGTTCTCCCTAATCTCCAAGGTAAAGTGCGCGATCATCAACTAGCATTGTGAGGTGTTCTTTCTAAGAGAACGCACAAAACAAATTTCTTGCTTTTCACACAATCCATATCTTAGCCAAAAAGATCGATTTTCACACAATATACTCAGAGAGTGGAGAAACATATTGTATTGTGTCTCTATTAACAATTGATAAGGGTCAACAAGATTGTCGGGGATAGTACAAATTCCCAAACTCACAATGTTCACCCTCATATCCTATTATTTCCATGTGGTTAGAACTTAGAAAATTCAAATTGTTATGACTTTTAAATTTTATAGCTGGATCAATATAATAGTACATTTTTATCCAAGGCAAGTAGGAAGTAGGCAGCAGGTGATGCTTATAAAAATAGCTGCAACAATTGTTCTTCTAATTTGTGAAACCCTGAGTCAGATCTTTCTTCCATACTTAAACTCAATAGATGCTGCTGCGTAGAAATTAAACAGAACTTTGACAAGCATAAAATTCTCCCATGACGCCCAAACCTAAAGAAAATTGCGGTTCCTCTTCGTCGACCACCGTCCCGCCGCCGCCGCCCGATAAGAGGACCCGAGACCGGCCCAATTTATCCGATTGTCATTGCTGCGGCCGCCGAATTAACCACACAAACCCTAAAGATCGGCTCCAACCACTGGACAGTGTTTGGCGCATCGTCCTCCTCTGCAGGAGATGCCGCAAAAATGTTCGTTCCGGAAAAACGTGCCCTTATTGCTTCCAGATAACGGAGAATTCAGGTGATATTGTTCAGTGCAGCGTGTGTGAAGGTAAAATTCATGAGGATTGTGTTAGGGTTTATGGTAATTGCACACCGTGGTGTTATTCGGGGGTAGGGTTGGGAAGGTTTAGGGTTTGTGTCGATTGTTGGGTTCCTGATCCGCTCAGGTGTTCGATTGAGGTTTGCAGGAATAGTGAGAATAAGGCTGTTTGTAAGGAAGATACATTGGAGAAGTTGATGAAGGATGTGAAATTTCACGTAAAGAAGAAGGTGAAAATGGCGGCCAGGGTAAAGGTGCAGTCGTTGAAGAAGAAGCGGAAGGGTGGAAATTATGACAGCGGTAAAGCAATTGAGAAAGTGGGCGATGGGAACTTGGAGATTCAATCGCATAGAACTAGTAATAGTTCGCTGAGAATTTATAGGAGTAAGTGCTTGCTGAATCCAAGTGCTTCAGTTCTGAGAATTAGGAACTGGAACGGTTTGTCATATAAGAGGTCTGGCTTACGAAGAGATCACGGTAGAGGTCAGAGGCGTGGAGTGTGTCCTACTAGTACAGAGAATGGAATAATTAATTGGACTGAGGGGAATGGTTCGTGTAGTGATGGTAATGGATTAAAATTAGGACTTCTGACGTACAAGCGAGACAGAAATAGGAAAATATGGCAAATAAATGATGAAAACGCTATGTTGGATAATGCTAGGACTAGTAATGGTTTTTGTAGTGATTCTAATGGATTGAAGCTAATATTCCTAACTTACAAGCGAGACAAAACGAGGAAAATGTGGCAAATGAATGATGTGAGCACTATGGCTGTGGAATCTGGTTCTAGCCAGCCAGATGAGTTAAAGCTCAAGTTACATTCAGATGATGCTAGTAGTAATGGTCCTTGTAGTGAAGTTAATGGATCAAGGCTAACGCTATTGACTTTCAAGCGAGACAAAAAGAGGAAAATATGGGGAATGAATGATGAGAACCCGATGCCTTTTGAATTTAGTTTTGGTCAGCTAAAAGAATTGAAGCTCAAGTCACATTCGGATGATACTAAAATTAGTTGTTCAACTGATGTATTCAAGGCCTGTGTTTATGTTCACTCCAATGAGAGCGGTTCTCAAACTGATGTCATTAGATATATACCCGAGGCTTTAATTTGTGGTCATGATGATCAAACTTTTTATTGTATCAATGTTAATAGATTCGGGAAAAACCCTGTTACTTACAAGCGCACTAGGTTTAGGCAGAATGTTAGCAAAGTAGTAGATGGCCTTGTGGGAGATTCCGGAGGTTGCAGCTCTTCTGATAACTATACAGTGGCCTGTCTACCAGAATATTGGCGACCAGATGATGCAAAGCATAGGACTGGTTGTCGAGTTACTTGTGAAGCCCAGGAGATATTACCTAATGGGAGTTACGATGCAGAGAAATACCGCTGTTTCCAGAAATATGGTAAGAGGGTAACTGGCACCAAATCCTTCGTAAGCCATCCATCTCCGGACACTTTTCTGAGTGAAATTCAGGCATCGGCATCTGCTTTTAATGTGTCTGATACTCGTAATTCTGTTAAATATGAGGGCAGCTTAAGTTTGCCAGATGGGAGGAGTAATGCAGAGCTTGACCGATATTGTCTCAAGTATGTTAAGAGGGTCAAAAGCTCCAAAGGTTGGTCCAGTTTTGAAACTAAACTGCATTCTGATGCTTTCTAGACCAATATCAGGCCTCTGCCTCTGGAACAATTATGAAATGATCTGCAGAATGTACGAGTGTGTCTGATGTTTCATTTGAATCCTTTACTATTTATCTACCAAAGTAATGAGGTTAGACAATTTCTACGACTTCTTTAGCTCTCCGTTTCTGAGAAGTGACTAGATGTAGCTTTAATGCTGTTATTTTCATATTATGCAGATTGGTGGTGGTTTTTTTTTTGTTCTGTGTTATTGTTTAGTGGTCATTGTAATTGTTAACCAGTGATTCTATTCTGCATTTTTTTGTGATTACACATTACAAGTTGTTTGTAAAATGTGGGATTTTGTTATAGAATAATGTATCTTTGTTTCTTTATTGTGGCACTGTCTTGTGATTTGGTTTTCAAATTGTGGGAACCAACATTTTATTTATTTGGTGGTATAAAAGATGTGACCGTGATGCAGCCTAATTAAATAGCTTTATATTTTCAATTTATTTTGTAAAGTTGGCCATATTGCCAGTGCATAAAATTTAGCTTCCATGTAAATTTGACTCCTACTAACTCATCATCATCACCACTCTTTAATTACTTAACATTTTCAGTCATTCTTTCAAAGAATTTTTATTTTAGTTTGATATTTAGGTAGTCAAATATCACGTGTTTGCTTCTTTCATCTGTAATTGATCCTTACAGACAATCACTTTTCCAGAATCTTCTCAGACCCGTATTAGTAATTCCATAATGTTGGGAAACATGTTCCAGTATTTAAGAGTGAGCCTACAAAGAAAATTTAGATTCGTAATTCATTTATTAAACCGTGTGTCATGGAGTTCCTTGTCTGTTTAATGGTGGTTTTGATGGTTTATTGAGCCTTTTGAGGGTATCTGGTTTTAATTTTTATTACGTTATTCCTATTTGATTTCTCAGGTTTTGTTTCAATTCTGTTCCTTTTGTTTCCATTTGTGAGATGTGGCACTAGCATATAATTACCATGTAGAAAGTAGTTCCTAATATATGCATTAGTCAATTAAATTCTTGAAATTGCCCAAAATCTATCTAGTGTCTACTTCTGGATGCAAGATACAGCGTTCTTAAAGTTAAATGTGGGAAATTTTCGCCCTCATAATTACATGTGGAGCTCAAATCAGATACTAATTCAGAGTACACCCTTGTGATATCTTTTAGGATCTAAAGAGCAGACTCATTAAAGAATTGGTAGTATATGTAGGGCTACTAAAGATTATGCACCTAGTATTAGATTCAACATGTTTAAATTAAAACCCACCAAGACCAAGGCTTGTGTACTAGAGCTTTTAGTAGCTTTTCTCTGTAAGTAAACGAGTAATAATTTCCGAAACCAAGTCTGAATTATGATACCAAAAGACAATGCAGACCAAAACCTTCATGTATTGGAGAGGAATATGACTACTCAATGGTTACGTGCAGCGGTGCTTGGAGCCAATGATGGATTGGTATCGACTGCATCACTTATGATTCTCACGGACTGTTAGCTGGCGGTTGTAGCATGACTATAGGAGAATTTGTTTCAGTTAGCCCAGATAAGGAGAGGTAATAGTAGAATGGATGCAAACAAGAAAAGACTCCCGAGCCCCTTTTCAGACTGCAATTGCATCAGCTTTTTCGTTTTCTTTGTGTGCCGCTACTTGCAGCTGCATTTATGACCGACCTCCAAAGTCAGGATAGGGGTGGTAGCGGCTGCAACTACCTTGGCTTTGAGGTCATGTGTTAGGGTGCTGGTTGGAGGCTGGGTGGCTATGGGAATCACAAAGTTACTTGGCTCCAGCTGTCTATCAATGTGATTATCAACTCTGAGTCGTACCTTCTTTACATTTTTTACTTTTTTTTTAATTACTTTATGTGAAATAAAGGCAGGCTGGGCTGGTTCACGGATAGATTATGAAACGAAATTGAACTCTTTTATCATGCAGTGTAAGATTTAGTCTTAACATTGTTTCGCTCGCTTCCGAAAGAAAAGAAATGTCTAGGCCCGTATGTTCTAAAGCTCTTTTACGCGGCGGGTGAGAGAGGAGAATAAGCTTATTTGCAAAAGAGATTTTATGGTTATTAACAAAGTACTTGTATTCTAGCAGCAAAAGTTCCATCTTAACTTTGCTTTTGCTTTGGGTTTTGATTGCTATTATGTTATTTTTAAAGCATTTACTCCAAACATAAATGACTAGCTTTTTTCAGAATTTAAAAACAATTATTTTGCCCTATTTTTTGTTTTCATACATAACTTGACTTGCATAGTTGCATGACTTACCTAATTTCATAATTTTTTTCTTGCGGAATAGAATCATGTTTAGCCGACACATTGCAGACTCAGGTTTTGCTAAACATTTTTTTTAGCTCCAACACCTAGATTGTAACTGGACGACTGACAAATGAAGTTGAAGAAAATCACAAAATGCCGCCGGAAAATTGTTCTACAATTGCATTTTGGAAAGACTTAAAACACATGTGGACAATCTTATGTGTATAAACTAAAAACCAAGTACATGTCACCCTGTGTTATATATACATAATGTTCAATTTATCCTTATGTGATTCTTATCTTTACCCCGTGAAAATTTTAAAGGAATAATTTACCTCCTTCAATTGAAGAGTATAACTCACTCTCCGGAAATGAGAGCATGCATAAAAATATTTTTGTAAAATAAAGAGTAAAATACAATATTTATCATAAAGGAGTATAATGCCACATTTATCATAACTTATGGATGTAAAGTGATATGAGAGTAACGTGCCTCATTTATTATAACACAGGAGAGTAAAATACTTCATTTATCATGATACGGGAAAATAAAATACTCTTTTTCAAATTACAAGAAAGAAAGTAAGTTGAATATCATGCAAATCATATGGGATAAATTACCATTAACTCTAACTAAACTGAAGTGAATCTAGCATGTCAACTGATCAACCCGTATCAGACCTGACGATCTTGGCTCGACAAGTTTGCAGATGGACGCACGTGTAATTAAAAATAGGACCCAAGCAAACACATCGTCAATGGAATAATACCCCAGCACTATAAGAAAAGGAAAAAAAAAAAAAAAAGGAAAAAAGGAAAAAAGGAAACGAAAAATGAACTGCAACCATGAGCCTATCTCGAGTAAGTTCACCGAGGGAAACAACTAAATTTCCAATTCTCGCCCAATCTTCCAGTAAAAAGTGAAGTGGCAAAAGCCGGTGGACAAACAGAAAACTGAAATCAGCCCAAGAGTTCTTTCTATCCAACAAACTTGGCAATAAAGTGAGATGCGGGAGATAAGAACCACGAACGCTATCGCAATTTGAAACAGACATGACCGAGATCTCAGCTATAAAAATCTGGACCGAACAAAATAGAACGAGAACCTTCTCCCAAGAGACAGGACCATAACAAAGAAGGAGACGACAGTTGCTCAACTCTTGGAGAAGAGTATCTATCAAAACTGTCCCGTGTTTTAAGAGGAACGCGACTCTCCCTTCAGCCATCTTGTAGAATACAAGAGTGACAATTGATGCTTATCGCAATCCAAAAAGCTTTTTCAAGTTTATTTATGATTACATGTAAGCCAACTAGCACAAGCAAGCCACTCATCAACTTTCCAAAGGGCCATTAAATGACCAGGTAGCCTGCCAAAAGTTTTAACCACATTAATATTGCACAAATCTAGAAGAGATTAAACAAAACAAAAAGAAAACAAGATATGTTACCCGGTTTAACTCCCATTAAATCGTTAAGAGTATAGAATAAAAGAAAAGGTGTATAGCCTCTAACATGGTCTCTATGTTTTGGTTTTTGGAGCACACTCGGTGATAGGGCCGTGTTTATAATCAGCAATTCCAAGTTTTGGCCTCGTTCCCATAACCATACAACTCCATACAGAACGTGTGATGTAAGTTCCCAAAGAACGAAAAAAAATTACAAATCCAGCATCACTTAATGGCAGTGTAAGCAAGAAAGCAGACAACCAGCAGCAGTAATAGCATTCAAATATTGTAAGATCAGAATCGGTTTTGCACATCAAGCAATCAAAAGGACCCCATTGAACAAAAGTAGAGAACGTTTAGGAACACAACATAGTAGATATTAGAGCCATTTCGGAACTTTTTAAAGTTCAACCCATTTCGCTAACATGCCTAGAAAAGACTTCAATGTCCACTGCAACTCCATCCCGTAGCCACAGGATCTCAAGGTCTTCTAGCTGTCAAAAATATAGGATAAGCCCATAAGCCATCACAAGCAGTCGACCATAGGAATACATATTATCAGAACATTTTGCTTTATCATAATACAAACCAGTAAATTACCCAGATCAATAGCCCCCAGAACCTCGGCGATCATATGGCCCAGCACGGTCACGACCATAACGATCACCTCTTCCACGACCACCATTATCCCTGTCACGTCCTCCAAATCGATCACCACCGCGATCAGGACCATAACGACCACCACTTCTGCCGCCACCACCGCCGCCACCATAGCGATCATCCCTGCCCCCATATTTACCACCTCCCCCATCACTAGGACATTCCCTAGCAAAGTGCCCTGGTTTGCCGCACTTAAAGCACTCTCCACCACCGCCGCCGCCGCCTCGCCCACTCCCATACTCGCGTCCTCGATCACGATCACGATCACGTCCTCGGTCACGTGAACGACCACCGTCATTGTCTCTTCCTGAACCTTGAGGCTGAGCTTTATCAACAGTTATGTTTCGACCATCTAAATCAATCCCATTCATAGCTTCAATGGCCTCTTCCATCGCTCGCTTTTCATCAAAAGTGACAAATCCAAAGCCACGAGAGCGCCCAGATTCCTTGTCAAGAACCACCTACATTGAGAACGTCTTCCAAGTGAGAAGTCGGATTTGGTTCCCTTAGTAGGAAGAAAGTTAGTTGATATATCTTATAATCTTAACATGAACTGTTCCTATAGAAGATAACAAGAAAACTTGTACAGTTGTTACCGGAATGGTCGCAAATTATAGTGTCAAAAACTCATGTTTCTCCAAAATATTTCTAGAAAAGGTCAAGTAAAACTACACTTTTTCATCGTCATTCGCCAAGAACTCAAACAGGCAGAATGATACGCCCGACTAAGTAAATTTTTATCCAAATTGGTTGAATCTAACCCCTCTTGATTTCATCATTAAGGATTGGGCATAGGGATGGAATTCTTCTTCCTCATTTATTCTTGTGTGTGTTCCTTTAATCACTAAGAAATAAGAACATACATAACCATAATAAAGATGATATTGATCTTCGCTAGCATAGAAAGTTTTCCTCAGCATTAAAAAGGAAATAAAACCTCCAACAAATCCAGAATAATATCAATAGTTACATTAATTAGCTAGAAGATGATAATCAAAAGCCTAGTCAGCATTATGATTAACGTTGTCACCGACAAAACATAAATATAAATACGATATAAACAAGAAATTAAACACAATAAAATATCCCAATACCTTTGCCTCAAGAAGATGTCCAAACTTCTCAAATGCATCTTTCAAACCTCGATCAGATGTAGACCATGAGAGGCCACCAACGAAGCATCGATACTCAACATCATCTGACATGTTTCAAACTGATTTTCCCTCTAGAAAATGAGTGGGAGATATGAGAAAGAAGCACATTGAAGAAATGGCAACAAAGTTTAGTTACCAAAAAATGGTTATTCATGTTATATTCTGATAATTTGCAATTGATACTTTATGGTAAAGAAAGACCCAACTCCGATTTAAATCAGATGAACAGATCATATAACAAGCTAATATGTACCAAAAAAGTTGTTGGTGGTGATATATAACGGTAGTATCAGGAAAATAATTGAACTGCAAACCATTCACGCCAAGTACAAAAGTCGTTCTCCGTAATGTTTATTTCTGAAAATTATAATGTAATTGAAGTTTTCGACAAACAAGAAAATTAATATACCTAATGGACATATCCAGATAACCAACTTTAAAATGATTAAACGGAAAGCTCCAATATGTAAACGTAAGCATTCATTTAACCACAAAACGCTAAGCCAAATCTCAGTCTCCTTTTTCTAGGACAAAACATCTCCAACGACAATTATTGCATTTGTTTATCATGTCTGCAATTCAAGTGGGGAAAGAAAACTAATATTTGTTTATTAAGTCTGCAGATCGATTGGAAAGAAAAACTAATCTCGAACAAGTCATTCAAGAATTAGGTTCAATGTGAAAAAAGTTGTATTAAAATTTATACCCCCAAACAAAATCTCATTTATAAACTACAGGAGCAATTTTCCACATGTACTATCAGAATTGTGTTACATCTCATCATCCCACCATAGAGTAACTGAAGAATGAGTAGTTTAAGAATCTATACATATGGAACAAAATTGGAATGTCTCGTTATTTTAATAAGATTAACCAGTTTATATATTTAGTCGTTATAAATAAGTTCCTTCAAAAGTCGTATAATTATACTACTACAACTCCATCATTAACTTCCAATTTCTTACCTAATCTAAAATTTTGGATCTTTCAAAAAGCATAAATCAACCCAAGCAGAGCAACACAACCTATTAAAAGAGTAATTGAATGATGATAGCAAACAAACTCAACATGTAATATCAAAAACTGAATTTTATTCAGATGTGGTGCCAAGTAATTAAAACGAAACGTCAATTTAAGATTATTTGAAGAGTAGAAAACCGATTGTACCTAAGCAGAAACTCAAAAGGAGCTAGAGAAAATCTGAAAATACCTTGCGTAGATGTGAAAAAAGGACCTGCGAAAATTCTAGCGAATTATTTCAAGTGCAGCAGATGGAATGGAACTTTCACTTTTTATTTTTTATTTTTTGGATATGTATCCAAAGAGGAAACTTCAGGTGCAGCAAGTTGTACAATAAACTAGTACGGGGTTGAGCCGTTGGATCTATTTGTTCGGCTTATTCTTGGGTAGGTTGATCGGGTTTACTTAAATTTTTTATTTTTACAAATTACTCCTATATAATAGATATTTTAAAAATATTTCTTTTTATCTTTAAAAAGTTCAAAACATCATAAATATAAATAGTTCAACTTTAGGTCACTTTTTCTCTTTTTTGGGATAATTATAACTTTCCTATAATTAGTATATGGTCAAATGTGTGAACGTGCATATTTGTGTTAATTAAAAAAAAAATGATAGAAATATTGTCTTGTTTGGATCCATTTGTCTATGAATAATTTGAGTATAATATAAACTAGCCTTCCATTCAAATACCTATCACATAACCAAAATATATATTTATTTTTTTTCTTCGTGATTAATTAAGTGCAAAAACACATATATAGTGATTAGTGAGTGTTTAGACTTTAATAATAAGAGTAGCATACTTGTATATGTCTACCACAAAATAAAATAAAATAAAATAAAATTGTTACCACCTAGCTAGCTAGCTCATTGACCCATTGGGCATCCGTGTTTTGTGGTAAAATTGTGGATGATCTTTGGTAAAAGTAAAACAATACCAACCAAGAAGAACATGAATTTGAAAGAAAAAGGGCAGATCTAGAAAGAGATAAAAGAAGAGAAAAAAGGGGGTGAGAAAGGGAGAAGAAAAGTGTCATTGCAAGTTCATTCTTTTCTCTTTTACCCTTAATTTTTTGCTTATTCGTCTACAGCATAAATATATATATATATATATATAATATCACATGATCATACAGCCAAACAAATTTCACATTCCGGATTCAAATAACTCGTAAGTCCATGCATCAGTTTTCTTCTGATATATCTTTAGATTATGATCATAAAAATTTTGACTCAATTTTGTCAGGTTGACAAGATCATAAGAAGAATATAATAGATCGAGCTGAGGAAAATTTACCAATACAATACAATACAATACAATACCTCCATATATATATATATATGCATGGCTCCAAGCAAGTTAAGAAAAGCCATTGGGGCAGTGAAGGACAAGACCAGCATTGGCCTGGCCAAGGTAGGAACCAACTCCATAACAGATCTAGACGTAGCCGTCGTAAAAGCAACCAGGCACGAAGAATACCCGCCTGATGAGCGCTACGTACGCGAAATCTTAAGCCTGACAACCTACCAACGGGCCCACGTCAATGTCTGTGTCACCACCATTGCGAGGCGCCTCAACAAGACCAAGAATTGGGTGGTGGCTTTAAAAACACTCATGCTCATCCACCGCTTGCTTTTGGATGGCGATATTGCTTACGAGCAAGAGATCTTCTTCGCAACTAGGCGTGGCACCCGCCTACTCAACATGTCCGATTTTCGAGATGCCTCCGGAAGATCCAATGCATGGGATTACTCGGCTTTCGTACGCACCTACGCTCTATACTTAGACGAGCAACTCGAGTTCAAGATGCAAGGCCGCAGGGGGAAGCGTAGCGGCTACGCCTATCACATCGAAGAGGAAGAAGAAACCGGCGGGCCCGATGCTACCAATAATGCCATGGTGGTCAGGACCACTCCGGTGAGTGAGATGAAGACTGAACGCATTTTCTCAAGGGTTCATCATCTGATGCAGCTTCTTGAGCGGTTCTTGGCATGTAGACCAACAGGTAGTACTTTTGTTTATTCAAATTGCTTATTACAAAAGTGAACTAGATTGGGTTTGGGTCAAGGTCTCTCGTTACAAAATGAATTGGGTCGACCTATTTTTTAACTGGTATGAAAAGTCAATATGTTTTGACAAGCTAGGTACGTAAAGCCAACAAGTGTCTTGTTTAAGTTGTGGTACCTTAACCCAATTTCAACTTAATTAGCACAATTTTTGAGTTAAACTAAGGGTGGCAAATGGTCGGGTTTGGTTGGGTCTAGGCCTATAAAAAATGAATTGGATTAACCCAAGCCTCTTAGGCCATCTCCAATGGTTCAGGGCTAGCCCTGGGGCTGCCCCCCCGGGGCAGCCCCAGGGCTAGCCCTGAGCCCTGTCGTCGTCTCCAGTGGTTGGGGCTCCGTGGGGGAATTAATTCCATTTTGAAACTTTGCCCACTCTCACCTATTATTATTATAGATTTATAATTTTTTAATATTAATATTAATAATAGTAATTATATTAGTACTCGTAATTTAATTATTAATTATATTAAAATATTAATATTAAATAGAATATTTAATTAAAGTAACTTAAAATTAATACATAATACGTAAACTCTCACCTATTAATATTATAGTTTTATTTTTTTAAGTACGGAGTATTAATTAAAATAACACATTAATTACAACAATACACAATATTAATTACACAACATAATCAAGGAAAAGAAAATAAAAAAAGTCCTAAAGCTCCTTATAAACCTCATAAACATAGTGTTGAAAAAAGTAAGTTAATGGACCATTTTGGACGTATTTTAAGTGGGACCCACTTTGAGTAAAGAGTCGGGTCTTGACGGAATTATATTCTACTCCGTGAGTAGATTAAAATGGTATATGGTACGTCCAAATCGGAATACGGGTGAATGAGAAATTAAATCTCAAAGTTCACATATGTAATGGAAAAAATTGGAAAAAAAAATGAACTTATCCCACATTGAAAGTGTGATAAAAAAAATTTGGGTTTATATATGATTTCTAAACCATAAGGGTTAAGAAATTATTACTAGAAGGCTCCCTCCTCGCGCGCGCGGGGGGGGGGTGCAAATCTTGGGTTGGATTACCACACAGCCCTTCAAGACTTGTGCGTGCCCGCGAACTGCGGACACGAATGTCGTCCCAAAAATCCTATTTCGGACAAGTCTAGTTTTGCTATTTTCGGCCCAAAATAATTTATTTTATCATGTTATATTTAAAATAACATTACTTATACCAAATAAACACATTAATTAGAAATACAAACAACACATAATTGTACCAAATTAAATTATACACAACAAATTTTAAAACAAAAACACTAATTAAAATAACACATTAAATAAAATCACATTAATTACAATAACATTAAATAAAATCACATTAATTACAATAACATTAAATAAAATCACATTAATTAAAATGCAACACATTAATTATACAAAATCATACACACATTAAATAAACCATACACACAATAAATACACAACAAAAAAAAGAAAAAAAAAATCGGGTCCAATCAGGTGCCGCCACTTGGCGGCACCTGACTTAAAGAGGGGCGCGTGTTTACACGCGCCCCCTTTCTTCCCACTCGCGGAGCGGGCTGGGCGCAGGGCTCCGCCGAGCCCTGCGCCCAGCCCGTTCCGCCCCGCAGCCGAGCCCGGCCCCCGCCCCGCACCGCTGGAGACGACTCGCCGCCACCACCCCGACCCCGGCCCCGGCCCCGCCCATACCGCTGGAGATGGCCTTAGTATGAGTAAAAAATGGGTGAGGTTGAAAATGTGCTGGGCCAAAACGGGTTGGTTGAAAATGTTAAGCAACCCAACCCATCCACAATAGAAAAATTATCAATTGGGTTGAGTTGGATTGGATTGGGCCCAACTCTATCATGGGACAACCCATGGTCTTGACTAATTTTACCATAACCATTTTTAGGCGTACTACGCACTTCTTCTGTTCTGTGTCTAACTATTTGTAATTGAATTCCAACACAGGGGCATCAAAGAATAACAGGATTGTGACTGTGGCCCTCTACCCCATAGTCAAAGAAAGTTTTCAGCTATGCTATGACATAACAGAAATCATGGGAGTCTTAATTGAGCGGTTCATGGAGCTCGAAGTACCCGATATGGTACGAGTTCATGAGATTTTTTGTCGTGTTTCCAAGCAATACGATGAGCTCGATGACTTCTATAGTTGGTGCAAAACTGTTGGAATAGCTCGATCTTCTGACTATCCCGACGTTGAAAAAATCCCACAAAAGAAACTTGATATGATGGATGAATATATTCATGAAAAGTCGGCCATGGCGAAAAATACAAGAGCCAAGAGTGCAGAACCTGTTGAAGAAGCAAAGGAGCCGGAACCCGAGCCAGAAGAGGATATGAATGCAATCAAGGCCCTACCACCACCGGAAGAACTTGTGGAGAATAAGGAAGAAGAGAAAGAGGAGGAGGAAGAAGAAGAGGAGGAGAAACCAAAAGAAGAGAAAGAGAAGACTCAAGAAGAAGGTGATTTATTAAACTTAGGTGAAAATGCACCAACCATAGAAGAACATGGCAATACATTAGCCTTAGCTTTATTCGATGGGGGTCCAGCCACAACTGCTCCAGAAAGTACAACTACTCCTTGGGAAGCCTTCAAGGATTCATCGGGAGACTGGGAAATGGCATTAGTTCAATCTGCCAGCCATTTGTCAAACCAGAAGGCAACACTTCCCGGAGGCTTTGATACGTTGATGCTTGATGGCATGTACCAACAGGGAGCTACAACTCATGCAGTGGCTTCATCGGGTCTTGTGGCGACCGGAAGTGCTAGTAGTGTTGCACTTGGGTCAGCCGGAAGGCCGTCGATGTTGGCCTTGCCTGCTCCACCAGGGTCTGATGGCGGAGCAACTATTTCATCTACAAATATAGACCCTTTTGCCGCCTCCCTTGCCATAGCACCACCAGCATTCGTGCAGATGTCAGAGATGGAGAAAAAGCAAAAATTGTTAATGGAAGAGCAAGTAATGTGGCAGCAATATGCAAGAGATGGGATGCAGGGACAGGTAGGCTTTACAAAGATACAACAAAATCCTTATCAGTACAACACAGGGGGTTACACGAGAACACATTAAAAAGCTTATCTGACAAACCCCCAATGATTGATATGTACAAAGCCGAGAGAGACGACATAGTAGACCTACAATATTTTTGTTAGAAACAAATAGAGATTTTCAACAGTTTCTTTCAATTCTTTCTTTAGAGAAATTTTTGTTATTTCTTGTAGAAACCTATACCTCTTTTGTGGTAAATATTACTTGTTTCTGCCAACCATTTGAAATTTATGAATCTAGATGATCATTTATTCAATTAGCAAGCAATTTACATGAATGATGCCTATAGTAATTGAAAATGACACATCCAAATATATATAAACAACACGTTTATCTTTATCGCACAATGAATGTCTAGTGGGGCGAGAAAGACAAGTTGATCACTAATCATGTCAAATTGAGAATACTGAAACTATAATTATATACATGTCTTGCCAGTCATCCGTTACTCGCAGAAAGTCTCATGCCCCTATAACACATGTTTCCATCTTTGGCAACACTTCATCAGTGAGTTTCATAGTGGAAACACCCAGTTTCATTCCAACAGCAACTAAGGTCTCAAGTGATCTTTCACTGTTTTCCAAAAGGTCATCATCAATCTTGATTGTATCCTGCAAAAATTCACATAAATTTGGACATTGTCCAATGATCTATAAGCAAATTCCAGGATCATCACAATTTTTCGGCAAAATTTTCAGACAAATAATGTTAACTAATCAGTTATTTTGTGAATGAAAAGAGCAGTAGCTTAGTTTCTTGAGGAATTGGGATTACCATATTCTGTTACGTTAACCAAATTTACAAGGGGAACATAAGATGAAGGCAACCAGCAGAAGGACAATAGAGACATAAGTAACTGAAACTAAACATAAGTTCTACAACATATATGCTTAAATTAGAGAGGGAAATACTACTATGTCGAGATGTTCTCAAATCCAAACAACCACTCTTTCCCGTTTCTCCTATCCTCAATGCTTGTAAACTACTCTTTTTAATATAAATAAGGCTGGGATATACCAAAGACCTTTTCCTTACTTGTGGACTTTTTCCCAGTTAATAAAGGTAATATTCATTTAAACAAGAAATAATTTAATATAAAAAGCTTGTCAACATGCATATTTCTAAAAAGTTGGCAGTCTGTAACTTCGAGATATAATTAAGGATAAAGCAAATGTATAATGATATTAGGTTATTTGAAGGAAGTTGTTTGGATGCTAACCTTTTCAAAGACACATATTACCGTACTTCCACCAAATGAGAAATATCCAAACTGCACATAGATGAAGGAGATGAGAAATAAAATTAAACAATGAAATTAAATATGAAAAAGAGATGAGCCATAAGTCTATGAGAGTGAACCTCATCTCCTTTCTTGACAAAGTCACCCTCTTTCTTTGTAAAAGTGATGCTTCCAACCATGGTTGCTCCAATAGCAACAAATGCTACCTGCACTCAAAATAAATATATACACTTTTAACCATGGTAGATAATAGGATACTTTTCTGTGGTGAAATTTGAAAGATCATAACTATTATAGTATTGTACTGAGTGATAAACCAGAGTGGAAGACAATTTTTTCGGGTTTGAGCGAAACGTGACTGTTTTTGCTCAGCAGACAATCTATTGCGAGAAAAAGAGAAGTAGGGGTACGTGGTTCACATCCTATAAGTTCCACGTAAAGATGACCTGTAATATTTAAATTTCAATTTTATAACTCTGCACTCTTTTAGCCAGGGACAATCCTCTAAGTAAGCCCACATGCTCTACCTATGAGAATTCCCCAACATCATATTCCGATAAGACCAATTTCAAAGATAAAACTCACAACATTAGGATTACCAATGATCGAATGGCATATGGTATTATCATCTAAAGAAGAACCAGACATGACTAATCCCATATTAAATGACAATTGAATTTTAATATCACAGTAAGAAAAGTGGGAAAAAGACAAACCTTTCCAAATTCTTTCGTCGTTATGATAGACACAACCCGCTTATTTTCAGTGAAAACATTACAGTACTTGCTATTCACGGCGATTGGATTAACCTTGAAGATTTAAAAAAAAAAAAAGGAGGATGGATCAAACGTAAACCATTTATTAAATCTTCAAGAAATTTGAAGCTACCGTATATAAGCATCCAGGTATTTCCACAAATTTCTCAATAATTCCGGAAACAGGAACATGGAATCGATGATAGTCCTGCAATAATTTGGAAATACTGGATTCATTATTGGGAAAATATTTGAGAAAATAAATTCTGCTCTAGAACGAAAAGAAATCCACAAGCAACTAAAATAGAGGATTTTTAAAGAACCCTAACAAGCTCGAGAATAAAGAGAGAATGACAGTAGCGAACCTGTGGCGCCAACCGAAATATAACCAAGCTCCCATCATTGAAGGCATTGGAGCACATTTCAGTCCCCAAAAGACCCCGTATAGAAAATTTTCGACCCTATTGGCAAGAAAATCCAAAAGATAAGATGCTACATAGCAGAAATGCATACTTGGAAAATGATGATATAAATTGTTTATAAACATCAGACACAACCACTTATCCCAATATCCTCTGGTTACGATGAAGTGCAGTAGAAACTTATCACACATGCTTATGAAAGAGAAGGAACGCGTAATAAGATGCAAAGCAGAATGAGAAAAATTGGTCTCAAGGTTCCGTACCAATACCATCACTAAGTATGTAGCGAGTTTATAAGCAGTTACAATGATTTACATGTTTACTTGTGTTACTGACTAAGCACATTGCTTAAGAACTATTCTGCAGACTTACTGATCAAATGACCAGACAGAGGCATACACAGACACCACATACGCAGAAAAGTTCTGAGGTTGTCTTGACATTCAAATAGTTATACCTTAATCCAAAACCTCATGGAATCTGCAGCACTTTTAAAAGCCGTCAACCGGCTATCAGCTGCACAAACTGCAACATCATCACATTCAATGCTAGTGATCGGCCTCGCCCCGGGTTTTAATTCTCTTATGAAAAAATCATTAAATGTCTGCATCCAGGAAAAAGCTCATTATTGAAAAAACAATAAATATACAAACAACTCAGAGTGACATAAGAATACACAGGGATAAATGTAAGCTATTTCGACAGGAAGGAGACGAAATAGTCCCCGACACCCAACTAAACTTAATTTACATGAAGGACTAAGCTATGCTATGTCACATACACTATCAAGTATAATAGAATAGTGTGATTTTGCATATGAGGATGGAAAATCTTTTGAATTAGAATTATAGAGTAAAACTGTGGCGGATGCAAGAAATTATGGAATTAATTTCTTTACACCCAAACTTCATTCCTGCTGCATCTTTTTAATATGTTGTGTTGAAAATGAAGCATGAAGACCTAATTTCATTTATCTTACCATAACAGAGACAAAACAGCAAACAACTGAAATCAGCTTTAAAATATCACTGAGAACTCACAAAATAAACCAAATTAACCAATTCCCCAAGTATTAGTAGTAAAGACGGACCGATATAATATAAGAAAAATTCAGAATGTCACTTGATACCACAGAGTCAGATTCTTGACCCACCTTAAAGTGCTCTAAAGGGTATTTGATTTCAGACAAAGTTATTTGATCCTGCACCATAATTAATAGTCGCAATCAGGTTAAGTATTCTCCGAAAATCATTTGCCAAGATGTAAGCAGAAGTAAATGTAAGAACTTACGGTTGTAATTTTTATGTCAAAAATGTCAATAACAATTAAACTAAATAAAGAGAAATATATGCACAATCTGCATGCAATAATAGCTATGAAGTCCATGCAGCTGCTTTCTAAACTATCGGAGATCTTGTTTTGTAAGTAATGCTTCCAAACCACACATATTTCTTTGGTGCATGCCTACATAGGATTCTGCATTCAATTCCAAAGTCAAAGTGGACCATTTGGCTGATTAGAGAGTGATACAGCACATAAACAGTTGGTTCCTGGTGGTCATCTGAGATCACACAATCAATCAATCAATCTATCAAGAAGATTTGTCTCTCTCTATTCAAACCAAAATAGGTTTAAGAGCATAGAAGTTTGGTAATGTTTGACTGAAGATTTACATACTATCATAGATATGAGATTTAAGACCAAGGATATACCATTCACTGCTTAAACTTTTTACTGACCCTGTAGCTATTATTTTATCCGTCAGAATTATATTATCATAAGCTATACGTTCCAAATTCCATCTTGATTAGAAAAAAAAAAAGAAAAAATAAAGCACATTGTCATCTGTTCTCAGCCAGTCTTGAGTAAAAAAAATGCAGTCGAAGGAAAAATGAAGAAGGAGGAAATGCACATGGACATGACTGAATTTATATGCTTGCTGGAATTTCATCAAGGAAGTGTGAAGTGGAAATAATAAAGTATTCTTAATAGATTTCCCAAAACTGGTAAACTAGTCAAATGGGATGTTAGATGAATAGTTTCATAGAGCAATCAAGAAATATAAAAACCTTAATACCCCAAGGACAAAACACGAAGTAAAGAGACATTAAAGCTATGTGGTGTTCAGGAAACAAAAAATATCATGCCTTAAACAAATCGATAAATTTTGGAATATCTTTAGCAGATTCAGCAGACTCCATTTTCCGGCCCTGTTTTTCTGAGATGCTGTGCAAGAGTTCTTTCGCCCCTGCAAGGGTTTTCCGCAAATCATGGATACATGTAAGGTGAATAAATTAGTTGAACTAAGCCACTCAACAAGAAAATGCTTTACATAACTATATATAGTGAAGTATCAGAAATTAATGAAAGTTCATTAAGACCAAAAAATAACCAAACATATTAAGATGAAAGAAAGAGAGATAAATGATTCCTAAGTACTGAATGTTATTACTCAAAGTGACTCATCACAACTGATACGTTAAAGCCAACCTTTGTCCATGAGTCCGAGTCCTACTTTAGATTGATAAATGGCTCTCATAGATAAAATAATCTTGGAATCAATTATTTCCTCCACTAATCTCTTAGTTCGACGATCAAAAACCTGACAACAAACAGAATGCCCCAGGGGGGCTAATATAAATGTGGTGTACTGCTTTTAATGAATAAAAAGTCCTGTATCATAGGATTTTAATCACAGCGGACAACAAGCAGCCTTTTTTTAATTAGTCAGACTTTATCTCTTACTTGAGAATAATAGCTTGGAGCATCAAAATATCCAGCACAAGGCAGTGAATAATTAAATTTAAAAATAAATATTCCTAGGGGTGCAAATTTAGTAATTCAATGAAAGGAAAAAGAAGTCCTTCTGGTCACTCATAGATATAACCAGTCAATTGAGCTGAGACCTGAGGGGGCAAAATACCAGAATATTTGAAGAACTTGATCCAGACCTCAGTCCAACTTCATAGGATGAAAAATGAGCCCATTCACTTACTTTGAACATCCACCTATACGGAAAATACTGATCTTTGAACAATCAAATGAAAACCAAAAGCTATATCCATCACAAAGGCAGTAATTGTTGTAAACGGTAATGAAACATGGCATTTTTAAAGTAAATGAATCCTTATCCCATTATGCAAGCAAGCTACATAATTTCTGTAGATTAGTCAATAAGAAATGGGATGTGCATTTTGATTTACTTTGATTAACTAATGGGACCATGGAAGATATATGAGAGTCAGGTACTTCTAGCATTCGTTGCATCTCTTTTCATTACAATAAAATTCTATTTCCTCTTCCTTTTACTCCTAAGATTTTTCACCCTCGCTGTGTTATGTATATGCCAGAAGGTAAATATAAGCCATATTTATAAGCAAGAAACAGTCGAAGATTAACAGGTCCTCACCCATTTGAAGCCTGCTTATCAGTCAAAAAACCTCCAGTCATAACTTGGTTTCCAGTGCCTTCATCAAAACACAGGGTCAAATGAACCATAGTATTCAACTTATCTGACACTTGAAGAATTTCACCACAGACAGGACAGCAATTAATGAGCGGATCACTGCACTCAAAAAAAAAAGGTAAAGCCAAAAGTAAAAGCAGTGAGAAACTTTTCATGAGATATCAGAAAGTTTTATTTTGTCAGAATGGGCTGCTTCGGAAAAAGATAACTCAAATGGAAAGCTCCATAATACAGCAGTGGAGACCATGAATATTAGATTTGACATATTTGGTTATTGGTAACTACATCCATAGATAATCAGTGGATAAGGGATTTAATGTATATCCATGGCTCTTCATTGGAATATATCCACGGCTTCACCAATGCCAAAGAAATCAATATGCTAAGCAAAGTTCCCCAAGGTAAATTTTTTAAATGGGACAGAATGCTTCCAATTACAAAACCATCCAAACCAAAAACCATAGATGAACTTTTCAACCTTAAAAAATGAACATCATCTTATAAGCAAGGAATACCATGATATCAATAGGAAAAGTACTGACCTAACTAACCAATTTTTTATATACAAATGTAAAGCTAATGGGAAACTCCAAATGCTTGTGGCATTTTTATGGGAATATTACACAATCACACTGACCCACGAAAAGTTTGAACTTCATGCGAACCAATTAAAGGGGGGATAAGTACAAGTCAGGAGGATATGATGTATGAAATAGGAACTTGAAATTGAGATTAATCCATAAACAAATATTACAATCAAAACCGAAGACGATCCAAGGGGTTTAAGGAAAGAGAATGATGATGCTACTTATATGAACCTGCCCATGAATTAATCCATAAACAAATCTTACAATCTAAACCGAAGATGATCCAAGGGGTTTAAGGAAAGAGAATGATGACGTTACTTATACGAACCTGCCCATGAAATAGATAAATCCATAGTGTAATGAATCACGAGAATAGTTGTGTACTACGAAAAGAGAAAGTTATTGTCTATGAACAAAGGTCATCTTTATAAGAAACACAGCTGACTAATATTGTCCGTTGTTAGTAATCTATTAAATTAGAACATTTAAGGATAAGAAGAAATACTTCGATACATTGTTATTAAAGGCACAAGTTATTCTACCTCATAAGACCCAAGCAGGATGAAACAGAGAGCGACTTAGGGATAAATCAGAGTTGTTGTGGAGTATTACATGAAGTGAACAACAAATTTGACAAAAAAAGAAAGATTTTGTGCAAGTTAATAGATATTAAAGGTATACTTTTCTTGTTGAAGAGCCAGAAGCATAGCCAACTCATCCATGCTGACAACATTGTCCCCATTCTCGTCAGCAGCTTTGAAAAGCTCCTCTTTCTAAAACAATGTAGGATTAAAAATAAGATGATAATACTTATCAAACATAGTTTAAATAAGATACTCCACCTTAAAGCGGTTTGTGTTTGGTCCACTATTCAACGTAATCCATTGATACAGCAATTATTTGCAGAAAATTATTAAAATCTTAAGGTTTGGGCGGCTGGCTTGTCAGACATGAGTCAAAGCCGCCAAGAGAGGAAAGAGGGTATAAACACCCTCAGGCTATATCAATTAACTTAAATGCTTGGATCTGTATTCTTAAAAAGAAAAGAGACAGTGATTCAACTAAAGCAATCATTGTAGAATGCCTCTTATGATCTCACAAGTTCTCTGATCGGAGAAATGCATATTGGGAAATGTGAATACACTATTGAGTTTGAAGTCCTCACATGCCACATACTTCCGATTATGTATGGGGATAAATGGTAGGATCAATGCAGACTAGATTGTCAAGAAATCAATATTTTTAGCTCAGTGTATCTCTGACCATGTAGAAAAACTCTTTTGTCAAGTCAATATGTGGGATTGAATGAAATACAAGAAAGGATACTCCTTTTGTTGGTTCTCTGAAGACAGAAATAGGAGGATTTTAAGATTTTAAAGTGCCAATAAAGGGGCATGTATTGCAGATGAGATCAAGTTTAAACTGGCCACTAAGAGAACAACAAGCCCTTCTCACGTGTCAAACCAGCAAAGAGATGGAAGAATGTGAAATTCACTTAAGAGAACTACGAAAGTAGGAAAGTATGATGTGACCTATTAGTTACACCTAAAAATCGAATACAACTATAATAACCACTGGTCACTCAAGGGAGGCAATATCAAATGGAGCAGGGGCGGAGCTAGACTGATTTCCCTTTGGTGGGGGGGGGGGGGGGGGGGCGAAGATTTTTTTGGAAATGAACTCGACATTTTTTTCAATGTTTTGATAAAATTGTTATGATTAAATGACAAGATCTAAATTAAGATAAAGTAATATAATTTTATCCAACAAAAAATAAAAAAAAATTATACTAGCAATTTTTTTAAGAAAACAAATTCTTCAACACTAAATACAAAATGTTCATGACGCAATAGAGTAGGATATAAAACAAATAAATGTTGTTTAGACAATACATGAAAATGTCAAATATACCATAGATTAAGGAGATCTTATTCCTTGGGAAAAAAAAATAAAGGAGATCTTCAAACTTGCATAAACAAAGATTTTTCAATTAATTTTAGGTTGTGCATAACACAAGAACTAAACTAATATAAATAAACGATGAAAAAATAAAGATGAAGCAGGGGTCGAACTTGAGGTCTTGTACAGATTTTAGAAGAAACAAACCCCTAGGACAAACAGGTGGTTAAAATGAATTTAACTACAAAATAAAATGCATAAAATGGACGAGCCTGGATTCCAACTCCGAACCTCAGTTGGACGACAAGGTCAATATTTTAAAATTTTACATGAAAATACATGCATATTTAAAAAAGTTCAGGGGGGGACCATCTCCCCCCCCCCCCGCTACGTACAGCCCCTGAAATGGAGCAAATGAATTTTTGATGCAAACCTTGTTAGAAGCCACTTGATTACCAAATGCATCAACTAAGTCGGAGAATTCGGCGAATGAGAGATTTCCATCTTCATTATAGTCCTGTATAGTATAATAAAAAGAACACCAGATAAATGCCTCTAAGTATTACCACAAAGAAAAAGATAATCATGCAAATAAGAGGAAAGTGGTCTTGGATTTAAGATACTTTATTTTATATTATAGCCTCTTCCTGATTCAAAGTAAAATTAAATGTGCACTAATGGAGCATTCTAATTGTATATGATGTTTGGAAAGAATGCATGCTGTGAGAGGAAGGAATGAAGGATCATTATTCAACATAATTCACATCCCAAAATGCACCCTCTTATCATCTACTTTGCCATGTGAATTATACATAATTCCCTTTGGGGGATAATGACGCATCGATCTCTAAGCAGAGGATATTTTCACACATTACTACACATCAGCTGCTTACTTTACTATACAACTTTGTAGACTTATTAACACATCAACAAGATGAAAAGTGATCTTGAAGTTCCTCAGTAACATTATGCTAAAACCAGAATTTTTGGGAGTATCGGCACACAAAACCTCAATACCCCATGCATCCTAAATATGTAAAATCGGATTAAGTTAATATTATGTAAGGCTAAATATGCAATATTAAAATTCTAAAAAAGACCTAGCAACAACTCCATTTCATCAAAATATTATTTAGCGAGAAAGGATACATGTAATATCAATGTACTAGATGTAAAGAGATAAAACATACCACTATGGACAAAATGCGCTTTACAAAACTCTTCTCTGTTTCCATAGGATCCTACAGATGTTATAATTACGAGTTCAAAGCAAACAAAAGGTTACATATTTAGCAGAAATTAAAGATATCATACATATTTGCACCTCAATGGAACATGACAAACTTATATTGCCAACAACTGCTGCCGCGGATGTTGGATCTAATAAGTCAAAAACCTCGATGTCAGAATCCGAATCCTGCAAAACAATTGGTCTTATAACTAGGAAACGCATTATAAAATTTTAAATACTCATGTGAATCTGCAAGATGGTAAAGAGAGAATAAAAAATTAATAGAAAGAGGTAACCATAGCCCAGCAATCACATTTGATAATCAAGTATAAGATATATCAAAGAGTGGTTTTAACTTGTTAAGCATACCAAAGTTGTCATAAGATTGTTTCTCAGGAACATCATTGTCTTGGACATTTTAGTTTAAGAACATTATTTGGAAATATTCCATCATATGTTAAAAGAAAAGGAAAACTTAAAGCGACCAAAAGGTACATTATTACGTGCATATTCATCTACCAGGCCACAAAAACCACTTCTTCAAAATTCTTGTCATTCTAACTCAAATGTATCCCCAACTAAAGCCCCCTAACCAGCCTCATAGCCACTATTGTCACCTTCAACCACCAAAACTAGCCATGTACCACTATAAACCACTGCTTACTCCAAGAACAATGAACACTCATGTCAAACACAAAACTACAAACACCAGAAACTTGCTGAAATTTCCAATGATATATATCTACCACAGGGAACGGGGAATGATAGAAGGCAAAGATATCTTATTTTTCACTCTTTCATTTTCATTCCTTTATCCAACATGAAGTGTCTATTGTGAAGCCACGGATTTTTCCAACAGAAATATCTCCCTAAATCGTTTCTCTAAAAAAAATGAAATGGGTATCTGAGATAAAAAAATCGGACATGGAAGTCGGGGGAAAAGTTAATATGTTTAATCCTTCTTAACCGGATAAATTTTTCCTTTTACTTACTTTTTCAGTTTCCAGGAAAAACACATGCATCAACAAATACAATGCTAACATATTCTGCCTTTGCTTGAAATTTCCAGGAAAATGATAAAAATAATAAGAATAAAACCTTTAAAAGCAGTGTAACTCACCCGAGTAAGAAATTCATACAGGTCAATTTCACAAAAACCAATAAGATTGTTCTTGGACATTTTATTAGTCTGCATCAAGAGAAGGAAACAAAATCAGATAACCAAAATAGGAATATTGGAACATCATTGATATGGTTCAAAAGAATCATTAGTTATTCTAAATCAAAATGAATGGAAAAACATGAGAGAAAGGGATATATAGAGTTAGATGATGAAAACTTATCCCCAGATTAAGTCAAAATTCATGATCTGGTGTCGACAACAACAGATATATTACACACCTCAAATACACTTATCCTTGCAACATGTGCCCCGTTTCTTTCCAAAAGAAGCTTTTTCTCCTGTAGAGAAAGCCATTCATTAGATTATGGAAAATATTGTAATAAAAGAAATCAACATAACATTAAAACAGACTAGGTTGTAAAGCCCGTTATTAGAGATGCTTTTATCCATGATATCACTAATAAGACTATCCAGCGGCAAGGTACTTTCTGAATAAAAGAGAAATTAGACACTATGTCAAACCTATAAGCCCTTTATGATACTTATTATGACAGTGTAGTGATGGGCATCATGTTCCGGTACTCAGCAATTTCAGGGTACAAAATCCGGCACACAAACGTCTTACAAGATACAGAACACTTTACTCTAATATATATCTAAAGATTACTTTGAGATATTACTAAAGAATCTTTGGTCAAACGGAAAACAACGAGGTGATCATCAATCTGTAATACACATACATCAATATCCACTCCTTCAAAACCTAGCAGTTCTTTCATGCCATAAAAGTCATCAAAAAATCAAATGAAATTTAACTATCATATAGCATATTAAGAATGAATTTCGTAACCGTGGTTGTCAAAGGCTTCAAGTCATAAAGTTCAGAATAAGAATGTTGAGTTATTAATTGTGTATATACTTGAAGGAAAAAAAGACATGAAGCGACATGAAGTTAAACAGAATAGTCATGCATAAAATGAAAATAATATTTGTAATACTCACAGAATTCCAGACAGGTAGGTCGGTGCTGCACAAAAATTAGAACACAATCAATGCATGTGGAAAGATAAATGATCTCTATGGAGATTGAGGTTATCTTGAAACCATGACTATATAGTGATTTCTAATATTTGACATCTTACTTTTTCATGAGAGAAAAAAAAAACCAATAATTCAACAATTCTAATTATTGGTGTGAGTGTATGAAAATAAAAGGTAGAATGCATAACTTAAAAACCAATGAAGAAAATTTTGTTGTGTTCTCTGCAGCATATCATGAGTGATATTTATCCAAACAAACACTCCTATTTCTTAGAAACTATTTCCAAACAACTTCTTGATAATATAAATGGAATGTTTTGTATTATAATCTTTCTTGAACTTTCTGTATTGTGTATCATGCAAGCACAAAATTCGGTATTTCTGTTTGCCTTCGGTTGAGTTAAAGAATGATAATAAGTAGTTATTTATCTTGCATAGAGATAAAAAGAGTATGACAAGAAAAGAAAGAGGGAAGTTAGATCAAAATGGTAAGATAACGGAATGACATTGGATTTTCAAGCATGCAAACTTGTTGAAAAGTAAATGTAAAACCAAAGCAAAAGTTCCAGTTACGAGATTAAGGGCTTTTCTGGAAATATAGGACTTGACTGGCGAAGTAAATTTTGATCAGACTTTCCATCCATGAAGAAATTGAGAAATGTACCTAAACAAAATGAAACTTGAACAAATATGCATAAAGCAATAAGATTGGATCCTTAAAAAAACTAATGGAAAACAACTATAAATTTATAATTCCAAATTGGCATCAAAGATCGATTTTAAGACCTGTAAAATAAGCTTCAAGGAAACTCCTGTTAATTAATGACTGAATTACTGATAATTTTTTATTTAAAGCGAAGGTATAATGTGAACATGAAGTACAGAATCAAATGACATGTTCTGTTTTATACAGAATCAGCCACAGCTACATTAAACTTACTTTGTTGATTTTATTATCCCCATGGCAGTGAATTGTGGAAAAAGGGACTATTTATACAGATTTCACGCGTTCGATCAATTATTCATGACAGTAGTAATATGTGGAGAAAAATACAGAAAACTAAAATAAAAAGATGAAAAAGTTAACTGATTAGAGATGGAGGAGCGAAAAGTCTGTTCCCCAAGAGAAACGCATGCAAGCCACTTGTCCTTGAATTTCATATCCGCCTTCAAACAACAAACAACAAATACAAATTTCATATATGTGCGATTGAATTCGAAGTTAAGAAGTAAACGAAACGAGGTGTACGCCGATGAGTCGGAGAAGTGCGATCCCGGCGAAGTCCTCTTCCTTTAGTAGTTTCCGTAGGCGGGAGTTGGAATCCTTGCGGCGGCGGAAGTGTGGGCGGTGGAGGTGGAGGCGCTGCCGGAGTTTCTGCACGCGCGAGGATGTTGAACCAGAACTGTCAGTTGAGTCAACATTGGCGCCGTCATGTTTCGAATTTCCGTGCCCCATTGATTTTGGACCTCACTCGCTCGATATTACACGGTGAGTTTTAATAATAGTAATACCAAGTCTTCGAAAACTGAAAATATTGAAAGAAAATTTCCTTCCCTTTGATAGAGCTATATGCCTATGACAGTATGACCTTTTCTTGAATTTGTTGGTAAAACTGTACAAGCATTGTTTCTTTTGGCGTGTAGTGTAAGCAGAATCTTTTTTTTCTTTTTTCTTTTTTCTTTTTTTTAAGGGGTACTGTACAATTAGGAAAGTTAATACCAGAAAAGGAAACAAAAATTAGTGAGGATAATTACTTTTTTACTCCCACTTAAAAGATTTTACACGTTTGCAATTTGGAAGGTCAAATTACTACTATGTTCTAGACAACTTATTAGTCTTCTAGACAAAATTATTTTTTAATATGATTTAAACTGAAATATACTTTCTTAAGAAAATGTGCATTTTGCGATACATGTCAGACGATAGAATATTAGTAGCATTAAAATATTTTTCAATATGACATATAAGGTATATTTACCTTTCAGTCTAACACATTTTTACGATAGATTCTGTAATTACTTGGAGCCAAATGAGTAATATATGGAAAATACTTACATAGACCATGTCTATAAGCTTAGTGGTAGATCTTGTGATCTAGATTTTGCCACATCATTTATAATTACTTAAAATGCAATTATTAGATTTAACTAACTCAACTAGAGTTAAATAGAAATAAATAATTAAGTGTGAGCCATTTTTTTAATTATCATAAAATTAATATTAATTAAAATTTAAATATAATTAAACTCTGCAGTAGCCATGTACTTAGGAGCAGCTACCATATGAAATTAAAAGCTTGAATACGATGTAATAATCACAAAATCTCGTTGAAACAAATGTTGCAAGAGTTGTGAAGGATTCACTTTTAGTCTAAAAGTTAAGTAAAATAATATAATGGAGTTTTACGACATGGGGATGTATTTTTGTTAAATAAATAACTTTGAGGTGAGGGATAACTTTAAGGTCTACTTCAAAAATTTTTCTTCCACTTCTAAAGTAAGGCTTTACCATAACTGTATATTTAAGTTTTGTGTGAAAAACCAAGGAATTTTAATATTAATTAATATTAATTAAACCAAGGAATTTTAAATTCTAATTAATATTAATTGTATGTTAATTAAAAAATGGCTCACACTTAATTATTTATTTCTATTTAACTCTAGTTTAATCTAGTTGAGTTAGTTAAATCTAATAATTGTATTTTAAGTAATTATAAATGATGTGGCAAAATTTAGACTACAAGGTCTACCACTAAGCTTATAGACCTGGTCTATGTAAGTATTTTCCGTAATATATGACTTCCTTGAGAGTAGAAATGACAGAGTGCTAAGTCAAATAGGAGATTGGTTCATACTTCAAAATATTGAATATTAATGTCATGTATTCTTATGTATTCTGTTATGCTATGTATATTTTACAGTTTATAGATATTAGATGGTATTGGTAGTTTAACTCTAAGTTTAAGGCTTTAATTAAAAGTTAGATTAGTTCGGTACCACTTTATTGATTCTGAAATTTTCATCTTCAATTATAGTTCCATTTGAATTTTTTTAATTATCAATATTTTTTTATGTCATATCTAATATCTATATATTTTTTCAAATTATGCACGCGGTTACCTCGGTGGCTAGTAGTAATAAAAGTTAACTTGTAACTATTATCATAATAATTTTTTTCAAATTGTTACATCGATAGGTATTTTTATTATTTTTTATTTATAACAATAGAATTAGGTTGGCCACGAGGCGGGTTTTGGGGCATGTTTGGGGTTAGAGATATGAGTATAATAAATATCGGGATTGATACATTTCATTTCAAACTCATCTCGTAATAGTTCGGGTACTCGAAAGTGGGTACCCAAATTACGAAACGAGATTACTTGTCCCATATTATTTTAAATAATCAATTCTTTACGCACCTAGCAAAATTAAATTACAATATTTCGTATAAAATTTTGGAGGGAACTGCACATTTTATACCAAACTTTTGATACCTTTATACATTTCATACCATACCTTTCAAAATGACACATTTGATACCAAAATTAACCAACATTTTTCACATTTGGTTTGGCCGTTAATTTGTGGATGGAAAATATCACATGCGTGTCACATGCCCGTTAAGTGAAATAAGAGGCGAGAAATGCAATTATTAGGAATTGGGTAGGGGTTTTTTGCAATTTCGCCTTCTTCTTCCTCCTCCCATACAATCGCCGGCTTCCGGTGACTTTTGGTCGAAATTGGTTAAGGGGCTTTGTTCATGTTGTCGTGGAAAATATTTTCCATGGGGTAATTGCAGTGGCCGTCGACGGTGGAGCTGCGGGGAGGCACATTTTTCGCGAAAATTAGGGTTTAGGCTGAAAACCTTGGGCGGAGCTCAACCGTCGACGACAATTGTAGTTACCCCATGGAAAATGATGCCCATGGCCATGACAAACTATTGCAATGAGAACCACGATTTTTGGTTGAGAGTCGAAGGAGAAATCACGATTTTAAATTTAAAAAATTTTGACCTACGAAATTCGAAAATTAGAACCCATAATTTGAATAGATTACTCAACGGATTGAAAAGATCTTTATGTGTACGAATTCTCCACGACAAGATCAACAAAAACCTTCAACCAATTTCGACCAACAGCCACCGCAAGTCGGCGATTGTATTGGAGGAGGAAGAAGAAGGCGAAATTGCAAAAAACCCTGCCCAATTTTTCAAAATTGCATTTTTCACCTCTTTTTTTCACTTTACGGGCATGTGCCACGCACATGACATTTTCCATCCGCAAATTAACGGCCAAACCAAACGTGAAAAAAGTTGGTCAATTTTGGTATCAAATGTGTCACTTTGAAATTTATGGTATGAAATATATAAAGTACCAAAAGTCTTGTATGAAAAGTGCAATCCCCTCTAAAATTTTGTATGTAATATATTATTAGTAGTAGTAATTAAATTTGTAAAGAAAAAAAACCAAAATAAAATTAGTGTATGCTGTGGAATAAGTGGGAAGAATAAGTAGTAGCGACGTAGAGACTATGATGGTTTTTACAGCTGAGACAAACTTAACGTATTAATAACTAGTGTAGGATTTAAAATATATTATGGTAAAGTAAAAAAGTTCTTCGCTAGATGATCTTAATTCATTAATAAATTGATATATAAGTAAATTTTATAATTATATACTAATAATAAAAAGATATAGACGAACTCGGGTATTCGGGATTGAAAATATTAATTTCAAATCGGTAAAAAAATACGGATTTTCAAGTTCTCATACCAAAATTTAAAAAATACTCATTTCGTTCCGGTATTTAAAAAATGGGACTCGAATTATCCGTCCGGTATTTAAAAAATGGGACTGATCAAATTATCCGAACCCAACGCCCATCCCTAATTATAATCAACAAAATACACGTAATTTACATTTGCTCTAGAGATTAAATTTTGACATTTTAAGGTTGCAAATTATCAACTACTCATAAGTTAAATTACTAAAAGTTTTATTAATTTAATAATAATAATAGTTACTAATGATGACTAAAAAATCATCAATGTTAAATCAAGGCATTATTATGAAATCCTCAAAAACCCTTGCATTAGTGAAAAAGCCCTAGCCCATAAGCTTTCATTTTTGGATTCCTCATCTTCAGTTGATTTCTGTTACTTGCGCTGAAGTTGGCACAAAGCCAGCTGCCAGTGTCGTCCGTCCGCCTCTTCCGGTTCTCCTGCCGTCGGCCGTTGATCTCTTGGTAAAGGTTCCCTTCTATTCTTAATTTGTTTTCCTTCCTGGTTTTTTTGTTTAATAACAATACACATTCTGTTGAAATTCTCTTTGTCTCTTAAGCTCCATTTAGGTAATTGATGTTTTGAAAATGATTACTTCATATTACTGCTGTCCAATGATAAAGAATCTATGCTTATTGATAGCACAACTTCACAAGTGTTTCTATTTTATTGTATCTTAGTATTTTGGTAAAATTCTTAATGATACTGTAATTCTGCAATAAGACATTATATTTAGGATTTGGAGGGGGCATGGGATTAGCTTAAAAGTTAGGGTTGATATGTAACTTGATTCATTGAATTTGGGTCAAGCTACAGTTTTTAAAATTAATTTACTGGAAAGTTTCCCCAAAAGTACACTTTTCGTTTTTTTAGTAGCGAACCGTTTGGTAGCTGAAATGATTTTTTTGGTTTGTCATGCGGTACCAATTCTGAAATTACCGATTAGTCTAGATACCGGAAATTGCTACGGTGGTTTGACTGAACGCACACGCCTAAGATTGAGGAGCCTTTTATGTAACAGTAAGAAAATATGTAACTATGTTACATAAATATGTAAGAACTTTTGATAATACAATTTATGTAAATACTTAATAAGAACTTAATAAGAAAATAAATTTTGATAATACATACTTTTCTGTGTTGTAAAATAGGGCCCCATAATATGTTGGGCCTCCCTGTTTACAGAACTATCAAATTGTGAAATTTGACTCCATGTGAACTTAATTTGGGTCTTCCATTGACTGCCTTATTACTTTCATGTTTAGGATTTGCATACTGCTTACTCTTAAGTTTATAAGTTTTGAGAATAGACCAAGCATTTTTAGAGCACGCCATACTATAATATGGAAGGAAAGGCGAATAAGATTGCATAAAGGTATTGACATCTTACCTTTCTGAAATGTTTTATCAAAAAAATCTTACCTTTCTGAATGGTGGATATTTTGACAAATGATCTGTTTTGCAACTTCAAATAAAGAAATCATGCATTTCATACAGATGGATGAATTGTTGAAGAAGACATTTGCAGTCCATGCAGTGGCTGCTGCTGGTTCCGTAACACTAGGCACTGCTCTCACTTACCCCCTTGATACTATCAAAGTCCTGATACAGGTCTGAATTTCGTTCTTGTACTTGTCTGCTGAACTTGTGGCCATCCTCAGTTCTCACCCTTCCATAGTATTTTATTTACCATTCATACTTGCGCTTATTTGGACCATTAAATACAGGTTGGCTCCATTTCTGGACAGCCATTGACAACGGATTTTGTTCTTAACAGAGTTCGAGCTATATCTGGAAATTCAGGTAATATATTAGTTTCCCACTTTTTAAATCATTCATTACCAAAGAGAGCCGGGCAAAGTTTAAAATTGTTGACATTTTCTGTTGGTGCTTCTGTCTTTTGAACATCAAACTTAAGATGATGTAACTGAGATTTAATGTTTGTTTCTAGGATCTTATTAATGTCAATTTACATGAATGTTTTGCATGCAAACATGAAAATGTTTCTCCAAATAGTCAAAAAATATTCAGCTAAAACAGAGAAAGCAGTCTAGAATTGACATATATTGTCGGAGCCTGATTAAATTCAGGAATTGAAGGCAAACGTTTATGGAGGAAGTAACAAATATAAAATCTGGAAATGTGGGGTTTTCAGATGTCAAATGTCAATGGGCCAACAAGAATGTGCAAGCAATTCTTCTTTGCTAGATCTAAAATATTAACACATATAGCTTTCGTGTTTATTCAAATGGTTCCCAGTGCGTGAAAATTCGATTGCTTGCAAACTCATGCTTCATAGTGTTTCTGTTCTTGATCCTTGATAGATCAAATTCTGCAAAGTGTATTGACAGTAAATGAGATTTGAGGTTTAACTGGTCCCTGTTGCTACCTTTGTTCCATTGCTCTTGCCACTAGCAACCATATAATTTTTTTCCATTATCCTAAAATATAGAAGATATTGACGTTGAGAATTTGGTCCCCCATAATCTGATCAACCGATATGTCTTATTTTGTTCCTAGGTTTGTATAATGGTGTTGGATGGTTGACTATTGGAAGTACATTAGGAATGGGATTTCGCTTTGGTATTTACGAGATATTGACAGCATATTGCAAAGGTAAAACTACTTTGTGCAGTTATTTGTTCTTTGATGTTCTCTGTTTATGAGCCTGCTTTAGTTCACTATACTGGTTTCAGCTCTCCCTTTTCATGATAAAGAAACTGTTATTAATTGTGTAATGCATATATCTTGACATTTCCTATCAAGAGACTAAAACAAAATAAGAGGAAGTTATAGACATAGACTTGCAATGAGAATATCCATATTTATACATCTCTTAAGAATATCCAGTAGCTGTGAATAATATTATGAAGTAAGACATAGATTTCGGAAAAAGATTTTGGGAAGTAAAGGGGAGGCAACACAACTAGTAGTACCTGGCTACAAGTTTTGCAATATGATCGAATGCCCAAAGTTTGCCTGTTGTCTCGAGTAGGATGATCGTGAGCTAACTACCAACTGGATTTAGATGTATAAAACCTCAAGGATACTTCAATTACCATCAACTTTTATCAAAATTGAATAACATTTGATGAAAATTAAAAATAGAAGTAAGTTAGAAACAATGTAAGCTTCCATATATTGTGAATTACTGTAGCTATCTCATTGTACTAATTGCTGCACACTAACATCATCTGCATGATAGCTTGCATATGCTATTACGAATTTATGTACATGTGACAGATGTACAGAATAACTCTTGTGCTGGGCGATAAAAGTCGACTCATATCTATTCTCTTTTTTTTATGTTCTAACCGAGTACTGTTGTAAGAGATAAGCCATGCTCACATGCATACTTCTTTCATCAGATGGTCGAGAAGATAATTATGTGTATGTCTCTGAGGCTTTAATGTCTGGATTTGCTGCTGGCGCGATTGAGTCTCTTGTAAGCTCTCCATTTGAACTTCTTAAACTTCGTGCCCAGGTGTCGTCTGCTTCTCGTGTTCAGCATTCTCCATACAAGAGCGAAGTTGCTCATTTAACTTCAAGACTACTGCCCAGATATTCACTGGACATGGCGGCCATGAATAACTCTGTCAGCCTCTTGTCCACCTTGCCCTCAAGACATGCAAATATGTTGGATGCTTTGAAAGAATATCCATGGACGATGACGGGATCTGGGAAACCACCAGCTGTCAGTTATGTTAGAATGCCATCAGATATCATCTCTTTGGAGGGATGGAGTGCTCTATGGAGAGGTGTTAGATCTGGAGTAGCCCGAGATTCAATTTTTGGTGGCATATTTTTCTCAACTTGGCAATTTTTACACCAAGCAATGCTAAACTGGAAAGCAGTAGGAATGGACCCCATACCCAGGTTTATTTTTGGTCTTTGGATCTCCTATCAAGTTTTTGCTGTTGTTTACTATCAGAATTAACAGGAATGAACAACTTCTTTGCAAGCTGCAATCAAATAATCTTGTTTCTTAGTTCTCGAGCAGTTATGTTATAAATTGTGAAATTGGTGAAAAAAACTGTTAACACAGAATTCCTACTAAGTTCTGAAAAATGTGAAATTCTTAATCAGATGCTAAAGTTTATTCTCTATTTCTCTAGGTAATACTTTAGCAATTCCAGACAAACAACTAAGAAGAGTGATTTGTGCTTTTTGCAGCTTGGGTCATGTTTCCAGTATTTCTGAAATACTTGCTCTACTTCTTGGAAAACTAGAACTCCAGTTTAAGATATGGATCAGATTGCGTCATTTTAGAAGCCTTATTGAACTAAAATATGGCAGTCATAAGAAACCAATCCTAACGTATGACTTGTTTAGTTGATAACGGATAACATTTCTTTCTGATTCAGCGGACCTCTGCAATCCAAATCCTATGTGATGTAGATTTAACAGGATAGATTGTTTGCTAAAACTGGAAGTGGCATGCTGAACCCAGAAATTTGGAGGAATGAGAATGGTGAATTCAGCTGTTCTGTAATTGCCAATTTTCCCTTTTTCCATGGCTGACATCATTTGTTGTTTATTTGCTGTTCCATTTGAGATACTGGCAGAGTGATATATCTCTTGCAAAATGAGAAATATCTCATGCTTTGCTCTTGAGTATAGATCTTCTCGTCAATCTTCAATTGTTGAATTTAGTCACTTTTTGTTGGTCTTAATATGAAAATGTATGGTAATATATTTTCTTTCAATTTGAAGGGGTTCGTCATTCTACATTTACCTCTTTTCCACTGTGTGTCTATTACTAGAACTGAACATACATATATGAAACAGAAAGGAGTCTTATGTTTCTGTTTTAAGCAGAGGTTCCTCGTTCAACAATTACCTCTTGTGTGTGGAGATACCACCTGACAGTGAAGATATGAAACAAAAAACAGAAAGTTGTAGTAATTCTTTTAGCTCTTGACTTTGTTCCTATAGTAGTTTTTTTCTATGAATTATCCTTCACTATTACCTGCACCCATGTTCAATGTTGGGCTCAGTTGGCTATATATGTTAGGATGATCATCTGTGATGTGAAAATAATGTAAAATCGGTATGCAATAGAATATGTGTATATTATCATATTGTGAGGTGCTATGTGAAATATCGAGGAGATAAGTGTCATGCTGTGTTTGAATGGCCTCCTTGTTTTTTTTCTTTCTTCACTGAAGATGATGATTTTCAGGTATGACGAAGAAGTTGGTCCATTGTCTCCAATGGCTGTCAGTCTTGCGGCCGGAGTTTCTGGTTCATTTGCTGCAGCTGCTTCTCATGGTTTTGATACAGCCCATAGTCGATCACAATGCACTGTTCTGCCCAAGGTATGCCAGAAGAAGGGTTTGCTCCCAGAGCTTTATGGAACTAAATTACATTTGATAATTCAAAATTCTTTTCTTAAATGTTAGATGGTTTTCTGGCTTTTTCTTCTGAATCACTGTCAATTTAAAAAGTCCTGTTAATGTGACGTATCAGTAACCCAAACCTTTTGTTGATTATAAACTTGATCAGGTCACAATTCATTGGTTTAATGTTGGGTCAACATTGTCACGATATTTTCGTAATATTCCTTCATATTAAAACAGAATCAATTAGTAAAAATTGTCATATTGATTTAAATATAGGGTGATTTACATTCAGACCCCCCTCAAGTTTGGGCATATTACAAGAAACCCCTGCTGTTTCAAAAATTATAGGGACACCCCCTCAGGTTTGGACATATTACAAGAAACCCCTTACGGCATTAAAAACAGACGGAATTTGATGACGTTAGCAAAAAAAAATTGATTTTCCAAATTTACCCCTGGCTATATATACCCACAGGGGGTGTCTATGTAATAATATCATACCCACAAGGGGTGTCTATGTAATAATATTATACCACAGGGGTGTAAAGTGGGACCGTTTTTCTAATGGTAGGTCGAAGAATTATGGATGTACGTACGTAGTCAGTCTTCCATTAATTCCTTTTTATTTAATCTCATCAAAGATAAGAATTAGGAAAGTTACATATAGAGAAGTAATTTTCTTTTAAAATGAAATGAAAACAATTGGAATTATTACATTGTTTCGATATTAGTTTACTATATATTTTACTGAAGAAATAGTATCATCCTCTTGGAAAAAAATAAACCTTAATTATTTAAATTTCAATCATGGGGAAAGGCAGACATAATAAAGACATCATACACCCCCTGTGGTATGATATTATTACATAGACACCCCCCTGTGGGTATATTTAGCTAGGGGTAAATTGGGAAAAACAATTTTTTTTGCTGACATCATCAAATTTCGTCTGTTTTTAACGCCGTAAAGGGTTTCTTGTAATATGCCCAAACCTGAGGGGGTGTCCTTGTAATTTTTGAAACATGGGGGGGTTTCTTGTGAATGTCCAAACCTGAGGGGGTCTTAGTGTAAATCACCCTTAAATATATTACATAATGGTAATTGAATGGCTGTTTCCTGCAGTATGTAACCATGGAGAGGAAATTTCTAAAGTGGAATAGACCAGGGAAAAGATTTGAGAGGCTAACTGGGATCCACCCCTCAGATAGAAATGTACTAAAGAATGGCATATTGTTGCGGATGGCTCGTTGTGGAATTGGATCATTTGTCGTTGTAGGAAGTTACTATTTGGCTGTTGATCAATTTGCTCGTAATTGAAGATTGCATATGCAAGAATTTGGGTGGGGCACCTCTCAAGATGATAAATTCTTGGAAAGGCTTTTTGTTTTGATTGCATACCAGGTATGTTAGTTATCTTGCTAAAGTAAAGGGTTTCCTTCAAATTGTATTTCCTCCTTAGTATTATTACCAGTATTAGTGTTGGCCGCTTCCTATATAAAATGATTAATACCGGGGCTAGGAAATTGGCATACTGATCAGCCAGGCAGACAATTTGATTATTTGATAGCATGTAACTGTAACTTATAATAACATTGGGAACATTAAAACAGCTAAATATATATAATTATTTCTCTTCACAACTAATATCGAGCACAAGCTCTTTTTGCTCAGTCTTGTGATAGGATGAACATATGACTTCAAACTGAGCATTCAATTAGAGCTGTATTTGGTTAGTGAAATGCATAGTGGTCAAAGTTGCTCGAGTAATTTGTGAACCTAACTTGTTCTGTTTAAGATTGACTGCACCTTATATGGGTTTCCATAGACTTGTGTATAGCATCTTATTACTAGAAAAGTCATTTTCTCAAGTCCATCTGCTTTATAGGTTTTCTCACGAAAAGGTATTTCATCCTTGAGCACTGCTGACATTCAGGACTCATACACCGTTTTTGTTTTCCCCCCTCCCTTGTGGTTTGGCACGAAGCTTCAGATGAGCATTAGAAAAGTGATATTTTTGGGTATTTTTACCCTGAAAAGCAAAAATTAGTGGTCTCATATCATTACCACAAAGGGTAGTTTCAAGATAGAAGCAATCTACGAGCAGAATAAGTTGGGGCGGATAATGACATTTTTATTATAAAAGAGCTGCAAGTCATGATAAGTTTTCGAAGGTTATGAGACATTTAATTTCATAAATATATATATGTGTGTGTGTGCCTTGAACAACTTGAGTTTATGGTGAAAGTTACATAAAGGGACCCAACAATACACTTGATATTTGTCAATTTGTGCTACAAGTGGTATCTCCACTTCCCACAAGTTTCTATCTCATGAATGCCAATCCCTTGTATTTTATCTACTTTTAACCCAAGAAGTGCTGTTGACTTAAATTGAGTTTTTCCTTTGACATTTGATGTGGAAATTAAACATGGTTTAGAATAATTAGCTTTACTCAAAAGCTACATGTATTGTCCCAACAATGATTCATAGTTAGAAATTTTCCTATTTGATGCTGCTCAATATTTTACTAAAGAATTATCATCCATCCCTACACAAGCAAATTAGAAAGTTTTGGCTTGTGTACCTTCCTCTCTTTCTCTTTCCCCTTTTTGTGTCTCTATCAATGAAACTAAAAAAAGCCTTTACGAACAAGTCGAGAAGCATGTCTTGTGCAATCATAATGACTTTCAATTTGATTATTTGGTCTTTTCGAAGCAAAGTTCAAAAATGAAAACAAATTTATGTACATGGGACTTGCCTTTGGTCACAATTAAGTGTGCATTACAGTTTACACATTCACATCACTCTCTCTCTCTATAAATATATTTTATATGTATATATTTATATTGCATGTGGGTTGTTTGTAAATGTGCTCTGTATGGTTGAGATGATTGCATGTTCAGTGCTTACGAGCTAATTAAGCAATGAAATAGTTTTATCATTTAATACATGGAATGGAACATTCATTGTATAAATAATAGGGATCTATTTTGGATAAAACTTTTTGTATGACCCAATCTTATTTTGAACTGATGATTATAAATTTCTAATTCTATAGAGAAGTTAGGATGTGAGATGGATCTGGGGAAGGGGTTGGTTAAGTTATAATCCGATCCAGAAACGATTCTTGTTTCTAGCTAGTATTTCATTTTAATGCATATCTCTCCAAATTTCATATTATATATATGTAATAATAATCTAGCTCAGATTAATACTAGAAAACTACTGTAAAAAACATAGGCATGCATGCTGGTACAGGAACTTTTTCAACCTAGGAACTAGAAAAAGCATATCTGTCATCCCACAATTGTTAATTCAAAATTAGGACACAATTTGAGAAGTAAACTTAACCTGAAAGTAATGTAAAGTGGGTATGGTTTTTCTAATGGTAGGTCGGAAGAATTATGGATGTACGTACGTAGTCAGTCTTCCATTAATTCCTTTTTTTATTTAATCTCATCAAAGATAAGAATTAGGAAAGTTACATATAGATAATTAAGTAATTTTCTTTTAAAATGAAATGAAAACAATTGGAATTAGTTTACCATATATTTTACTAAATTAAGAAATAGTATCATCCTCTTGGAAAAAAATAAACCTTTAATTATTTAAATTTCAATCATGGGGAAAGGTAGATATATATATAATAAAGACGGACCAAGAAGGCAGTTGCATTATAATAAAAATATAGCAATATATAAGTTAATTCATCTTATAATAAGCTAAGTTTCCATTTTTATCTTAATTAGTTGAGAAATTAACATCTAGAATTGTCAAGAAGACACTTGTATAGTACGTATATATATGAATTGTGCACAAGGAAGAAAGCAAAAGGGAAAAGAAAAAAGAAAAGAAAAGAAAAAGCAAATAAAAAAGTTAAGTTGGTTGGTTTCATGAGAATTCGATACAATTTAAAAGTATTACATTCGGAGTCGGTCCTCTTCTAGGGATGGATTTTAGTATTTTGGATTTGGTATGTAAAAAAGCTTGCATCACAAATGACATAATGCTTATCTAATCTAAGTAGCCAGCCTGCCAGCCACCAATAAAATAAAATAAAAGAAAAGAAAGTGTTGTTTGTTTCCTTAGCTTTGTGATACAAGACAACTACCAAATAGCCATCATAGCAGAAAAAAGGGTTAAAAAGATTCAGCATATGATATATACATATAGGACCATGGATCAAACAAATAAAAAAAAAAAAAAAATTAATTAAATTAATTAAGCTAACTCGGGCAGTAAATTAAAGTGAGCAAAAAGCACAATTTTCTTCACCAATTCTTGTTCCACGTGAGCAAAATCATCAAATAAGAAACCAATTAATGATCAAGTACAAGTAGTAGCTAGTGTACGTTGTTAAGAATTTTGAAGCAACAGTACTAGAGTCTCTACTGGACCATCCATCCGTAAGGAAAGGAGGCCAATATAATATATATATCAGTACTGCTTCGCCATTTTAATTTTTAATTCTTCTTGTGGTTGCATGACATGGAATTTTTAATCTAAACCCACGTCACGTGACATGCATTTTCTCATATATATTCTAGTTATAGTTAGTTAAAATTTGATTTGGCAATTGTGGGGATTACAAAATAAACATCATCCATCCATCGTTTTCTGATTACTTATACTCCTATCCTTTAAATAAACTTAGAAGTAGAACAACATTATACATCAAATCATAAATTTCCATTCAAACAATACAATATTAATTTTACACTTGTAATTAATACATTTCCTACCTAATTAATAAGAATTGAACGAACCTTCTTTGGAATTTAAATGTTCTATATAGAGATATAGAAAAAGGCTAGCTAGCTAGCTAGCTGGACACAATATAATTAGATCCAAACCAAGCCAATATGTTTTTTTTTTTTTTTAATTTCTTCGATCTTTTGTTTTCCTTGGACCTAGCTAGCTAATTATAATATTTTTTTTTTTTTTTTGCAAGATAGCTAATTATAATTGGGCAAACTAATTTCATCAAGATCATCAAGTGATAGAAAAACTTCATCCAAACATGAAAGCTCCGTCCCATCATCATCGTTGTTGTCGCAATTTCGCTCGTACACTCGACAAATGACCCATTTACTATAATCCTATCAAAAAAGAACCAATTAATTAATACAGGTAAAAAACGAAAATTAATTATATATATATATATATATATATATATGTAGACTTACTATCTTGGAATTTCTTCTTCTTGATGATGATCTACTAGTAGACGAAGTAGAATCCGAGAGCCTGTATTCCTGCATTATCCAATTGGTTTGAACACCTTCTGAAGGTTCACCAATGTAAAAAGCACAATATTTCTTCATCCCAATTACTTTTGGTCCACCACCACCAGCACCAGTACCACTTGAATTATAAATTGCTTCCTCCACTCCTATAGATTGCCAGTATCCACTCCCAGTAATCCTACTTTGTGTCCTCCTACTGTAAAAGTACCACTTATTCCCTTCACCCATTGCTTTACCTACAATTAACATTAATTAATTCAAATTCATGATATTAATTATATATATATGTAAACATGCATGGATCGGAGGAGTTTTAAATTTTTAATTAATTAATTATAAGAAGAAATTAAAATACCATTACCATCCAAGTCCCAAGGATTGTAGGGATAGAGATCAAGATCCGGTATGACGTCCGGATGACAAGGAAGAAGGGTGGCCTTACGTTGTAGGAAGTGAACCACAAGCTCTTCATCCGTAGGGTAAAATCGGAAACCCGGTGGCAAGTTCAAATGCCCCCCGTTATCCCCCATCAAATATATATTAATCAACAAGATCAGAAATTAAGATTTTGAACACTACAAGCTACCTAGCTAGCTACCTACCTTATATATATATATATATATATAATAATTTTTATTTGCAATATCTATCTATCTCTATATATATTTATATATATTATGTTTATAAGATTTTTGGAATGTGCATATATGTATGTATATAATATATTGTGTATTAATTTGAAATTTGAATGAATGAGTGGGATAAGAAACTATTGATCAAGTTTGTGATCGATATTTATAGTGAGAATAGAAATTAATATATATAGATGGGAGGAGAGAGAAAAGGGATTGACGTGAAATGGAAGGAGCTTAATTATGGTGTGTGTTTTGATGATCAGAGGCACCATACATACATATACATAAATAAATAAATTAAATTAAATTTAATTTGCATATATAAATTAATTTGTGCATGTATTGTTGGGTGGTGTGCTGCCTTCCCACTCCAAGGCGGCGGCGGCGGGTAATAGTAATTAGCAAGTACATATACATATGATCGTTGGATACTTTCCAAGTAACGGGATATATATAATATATAATATATAATATCTGTGTGTTGGCATTGGAGGGAACTCAATTCGTTTTAGATCTTGGCTGTGGGGTGGGGTACTATATATATATTTTACTTACACATTGACATATATATAATTAATTAATTACGTGATGAATGCATAAAATTAATCCTCAAATAATATCAATCATATGAAAAGAAAACGTAAAGCTAGCTAGCATGTATCTCACAATTCTGAAAGTGGTTTTGAATATTAATTTAGATTTTAAAAAAATTCTCATTTTTCTTTAGATTGTTTATTTGGATTTTTTGAGGTGAAATAAATATTACGTATAAGTTTTAGAAAAAAGAAGCCTAGATTATGGAAAGAGAAAAATAGTGTTAGAAATAAATTATTTTTTTTCCCAAGGGGTCGCACGGATGAACGCCCCTTCTATCAAAAATTATGACGTAGGCTCAATCACTTTGGCCGACCTTAGGCGGACACCCCTCCTAAGTGCAATGGAGGTTGCCATCCTAGGCCATGGACTTGTTGATCGCTTATTGACCCCGTCCAAATAAATGTTAAGAGATAAATTACTTATGTCAAACATGTTTGTTATTTGAGATTAGTAGTGTATAATATAAGTTATTTTAATGTCAAATCAAAGTAAAGATTTGTTTTGGATTTTCTAAGAGATAAGAGAATTTTTCCTAGATGAGATTACTTTTGAAAATTTAAAAACAATAATTTAATTATCAAAAATTAAAATGATTTGATTTATTTTGCTATTCAGATTACCGAAAACCTTCCTTAAAAACGAGACAAATGAACCCGTATTACCTGTGGTCATGAAAATTATGGAGTATATTTTTAAGAATAAGAATATATATAGTGCAATTGCATTTTAAAATCTTCTAATTAATTTATATTGTGGGGTCATCATGACACTTCATGCTTATATCATCAACCTCTCATGCCATCCACGTGGCATGATGGAATCAGTTGGGTTTGTAGGCCATTTGAACTTAGGTGGGAAGGGCCACCAAATGGGAGTGCCCCTAAAATCAATTATTACTATAATTAAGGGGGTTCATATTATTGAGTTATTTGCTAGGTTAATTTTATCCTATTAATTTTTGATTTGATTTTATCTTTCTTTTATTTTAGATAATGACAACTAAACAGGGTTAATTTTATGGATTTACCAGAAGGATATTATTCATGACCAAATGATTAGTAATTAAAGCTAGTGCCTATCAAGTTAAATCCAATAAGGAAGTGCATTGCATTTTAAAATCTTCTAATTAATTGTCCAAATCTAAGCGCAATTTGACTGATCAAGACGATCTTCATATGGAACTCACTCAATGAGTTGGTTCTTTGAAATACTTACGGGGCACTTCAAAGTAAAAAATATTATATCAACATAATATAAATAATGGAAATATGATGTAAGATGTGAATTCAACTTTACAATTTATTCCCTTCATTTTTTTTATTTGTCGTTTAGGTGGATTGCATACAAATTAAGAAATGTAATACTACTAATTACTTTTTTTTTAAAGCAAAATCCCTTTTTAACATTGAACTACAAATAAAATTAGACAATGTTATTGCCAAAGAAAACCGGAGGGAGTACTATATATATTATGTACCTTGTATCTAGGACAATTGATTGAGTTGGGTTTATTCCCTTTATCCCCTATATGTCATGGCTAGAACCATTTGTACCTCTTTCTATTTTTTGTGACCATAGGTATCCCCCGGTCGATCTTTTGTAATTTTGTTTCTTGTTGTTTCTTTTTATATGGTAATTCATCAAATAAAAAAAATAAAAAAAAAAAGAAGTAATATACTTATTTCTTTTTTTAAAAGATTAATTTCAAAGGAGAAACTCTGTTCATGAGTATATAGTGTCTCTATCTATAGACCACTCTGTTCACTACCTTTATATTTATACACTCCTCCACATATATAGCATGAAATTTTGTGACCTGAATTTTCCTTTGCCCGTGCCATCCAATTTTTTAATTGGCATTTTAATTTGTGCAGAAATTTGGTGCAATTCAAGCACGAATCCGAAGCATTTAGAACCTATTGTTGTGGGGAATACATTATACATACATAATGAGACAAGATAAGACTAGAAAAATGTGTACCAGAGGAAAATGACTTCATCATCGCATTATCAAATTAAGTCTTTTTTATTGGAATTGGAAAAAAAAAAAAATATATGCTCAGAAATTAATTCAATGCTCTTGCGCAGTCATAATCTTTCACAATGAATGAACGTTTTTCCACCAATAACTATATTTTCACTATTGTTTTCATCCCAATTGACCGCACTACTTTTACCCGAATATTCTCACTTTTAGTTTTGGTGTTTGTCAATTTGATGGCCAAATAAACAACTAAATGATTTTTAATAATCATGATAACCTACCTACCTAATTAATTACTAATTAATTTCCTTTCTTTTGCTTGATTTGGTTTGATTTTGACATCATTAAATTATTGGGTTCGCCATTGAATCTGAGGTTGAGTGTAACATTATTAATAAGAATGATCGTGTAATTGGCAAAATTGGTCCAAACCCATCGCCCTAACTCAAACTCAGCCTTCTTCGATCTTATATATGTTTAATTGGTTGTGCTTAAATTAATAAGTAAAATACATTTATAGTTGATGTTGTATAAAAATGTTCAAGGCAAAAATGGAATAAGCCCTTCGATCTATAACAACATCACAATAATGAAATAAGATCTGCACACAGATACCGAGAGAAAATTTGTATTGTAATTGTAATAGTAAGTTGAGTTCTGTTCCCTCTGTCGGAAATAGGGCTACCTATTTATAGGTACGTACAGGGGTATAATAGTCTTTTCAGGAAAGACGTTACAAGTAATAAATACAAAGACGTTACAGACGTTACGAGAGTTTATGATAAAGACGTTACAAATCTCATATTTATGCAACTTAGTGTAATCTCTTAATTGTCCTCGGATACAAAATTTGGACACATCATATTGCCCCCCAGTTTCGGGAATAATTGCGCGAGCGTTTATTGTCGAAACTTGATTCAAGTATCTGAGCATTGTAGCCACCTACTCCATACCTCCATATGTGATAAATAAGCATGTAACACTGCCTCGTTAAAACCTTGCCAAGAAAAACCCATTGGGATAAAAACTTGGACGAAGGAAAAAGAGTACAGTGTTTAGACACGCTCCCCCTGTAAATTTGGTGAAGAGTAGGGATGATTCGTTTCTTTAGCTGCTCTTTCTTATATGGAGTAAATATTCTTCTTTGAGATATCTCTTTGTCAAAAGTTACCTCCCAAAGCCATAATTGCATGTAAAACACAAATTTGTGTGGTCAAATATTATCACTTGAAGGTAAATCTAGTAAAAATAAATATAATTTCAGCCACAAGTGTAACTTGATTCACGCTGTTTTTTTACTTTGATAGTATTCTATCGTCGTTGTCGTTGTTGTCTCCTTCTTTCTTTATTTTTTTTTGTTTGGTGCCGAGAGACGACCGGACTACCCCTTTTGATCATTGAAGGATGACCAATTTACCCCCTAGCATTTTGCGGAGGGATGATCGATTCACCCTTTGATCTCTAGAGATGACCGATTTACCCTCGATCGTTTAGGGATGACCGATTTACCCTTTTTTGATCGTTGATCAATGATCGATTTACCCTTTAATTTTTTAGGGATGATCAATTTACCCTTTTTGATCGCTAAGAGACCATCGGTTTACCGTTTGTAGTTTTAGAGATTCATTTATTATTGGTTTCATGTGTCCGTAAGTAAATAATATTAATTTTAATTGGAAGACAAAATTAAAATTTTACCTCCTTTGTAATCTTGAGATACTTCATTTGTGCAATCTTGTCCAATTTTTGGGAGACTTGCAATATTGGCTGACCTTTGGGGCCATTTTGCAATAGCCCAAAAATTCAGTGAAACAGATTGGGCGTAAGTTCTCCGAGATTCTTGAATTTCATGGATGCTTGGATTTAAAAACCCGTGAAGCATAGATGTGAAGCAAGACCAAGACACGGGATGAAAGAGTAGAGGTTCGATCAAACCGGAAAAGTGGTAGGTGGTTGTTGGTAGGCGGTTGTTTCGGATTTTTGGGCCGGAAACATAATAAAATTCGTGCCCTTTTCCTTCTTGAGTAACGTAAAGGCCACTTGTCTCTTTTTCGCTCCACTTCTCTTGGAAACGACGATGCATACCAGTCGTTCCCACAGACGGCGCCAATTATGATGTTGTATAAAAATGTTCAAGGCAAAAACGGAATAAGCCCTTCGATCTATAACAACATCACAATAATGAAATAAGGTCTGCACACTTATATCGAGAGAAAATTTGTATTGTAATGTTATAGTGAATTCCGTTCCCTTCTGTTTGGAAATAGGACGACCTATTTATAGGTACATACAGGGGTATAATAGTCTTTTCAGGAAAGACGTTACAAGTAATAAATACAAAGACGTTACAGACGTTACGAGGGTTTATGATAAAGACGTTACAAATCTCTTATTTATGCAACTTAGTGTAATCTCTTAATTGCCCTCGGGTACAAAATTTGGACACATCAATAGTTTAAATAGAGAAAACATACGTAACAGTAAGATTCCCAACTCGAATTAGCTTAGGACGACGACATGAGTGAATATGTCTAAATTCTATCAACACAATACTCTGTGACATGGACCCTTACATTAAGGTAAGGACGGGAATTTCTTCTTGATTAAAGCCACATCATTATTGTGTGAGAATGACCTTTTTTTTTTTTTTTTTTCCTTGAAAGTTAAATCAAAGTGTAATGACAGAAAAATGTCCAAAATAATATAGGCGTCCAAGTGATGACTAGTGAAAATGGAACACAAATATTAGCTCTCGAGACTATATTTGAATATCTTTTATAATAACTAAAAATATGTACTACTATTTTATATTGAAACATTGAATCAAATTTACTTTCTTGGTTACTTCAACTCAAAAGAAATTTGAAATCTTGGGATTTTTTTAGATTAGCATTTCTACGTAGCTAGGTTTATCAAGAATATTTGTAATTAACAAATTAAAATGGATGATAATTCATGCAACTACTAAACTTAAATGAACTAATTTAGAAACCTTTTTATTTTTCTTAATTTTCTTTTTTTGATACTTTACTAGTTAGAAACTTGGAGTATAAATGTTATGGAACCCAAATATATAAGCAGAAATATGATTGAAGATTGAAACGAAAGCTTACCAAACAACTGGACAACGATCCACGTGGAGTTGCCAATAAATACGTACGGCCATTGGCATCCTAAACTATGAAATGATTTGTTCCTAACAATTAGGTTTACACCATATATACAAACTTAGATAGATCATATCATTATTTTCCTAAAATCATTAGCATAAAACAAAGTTCACCTAATTATAAGTAAAAAGCACAATCATTTTATATTTATATATATATATATATATTCACATACATGATTAAAAAAATCATGTTATATGAAAAACTATAACTCGCATATTTTTCAATCAAATCTATGCTCTCAGTTTAAACATAAATTTATTTTAATAGTAAATGTATTGTACTTAGTAAATAAAGTGGATATTATTCAACTAATACATGTTAACAACTTAAACTCCAAAATTGCATTCTACACTCATTTAGAGTTTAGAGATGAACATTTAATTGTCAAAATCAGAACTGGTAAAATTGGTCAAACATTTATTGGTTGACCTCATTTTATCTTATAACTTTTTACTTTATTTGTTTAGATTGTAAAAAAATTAGTGAAAGGGCAAACTTATTTTGATATATATGGTCAATAATGAATAAATTAACTTGTACTTTTAGTTCTAATGCTTTACCTATTTTCATTTTGAATATTGTAAACTCGGAAGTTCTTAGTTGAGTGAAAGCTATCTCTTTATTTCCAAAAAAAAAAAAAAAATTCCGCATTCAAAGGTTTTGATATGACCTTATTGTAATTAGACCCACCAAATCATACTCATTTTTGATAGAATCAATCCGTCTTGGACCCGCTCAAATCCTTGACTAGCTTGATGTCACTCATTAGTCAAAATATTATAACCAATAATCTTTTTTTGGTAGTCAGGTAAAAATTCTTGGTTTAATTAAATATGATAAACTTCAAATGAATTAATCATGAGGAGATTAAAAGTATCCAAATTAAAATTAATCTTTAATTAAGAGCCGTAACAGAGGTAAAATGATATTTGGAAGAATATCTTCTTCTTTTCTCCTCTGATGAATGCATAGTAGTGTCACATCTCTTTTGGGAGCCACTTTCTATTCTAGTGGCAAAAGAAACTCCATCTTTATCACATTGGTGATCATTATTTGAGTTCCTTATCCTTTTTGCCTAATTAGTTGGTTTTAATCCATATCTAGATAAAAACTATGCTTCTCTTCTGTTCCAACTCCATTGACTAATGGAAATTTATGGCTTAGATTAACCAAAAGGAAAAAGGTGGATTAAAGAAAACAAAGTTAAAAAGGACATAAGATTAAATGAGTGCTTTTAATACTCCATTTATTTAAATTAAATATCTTGTTTTTTGGGAAACTTCGTGTCTAACCCAGTGGAGTGCTGGATGAATGTCACATGGTCGATTATGAAAGGACAATTTTTTGTCCTCTCATGCCCGGTTACTTACATCCTATCCCAGTGGATTTAATCCATTGGGGTTGGACGTCCTACACATGAGTATGAGAGGACAAAAAATTATCATTTCATGCCCATGTGGCATTCATTCAACACCCCGGTTGATTTAATCCATCGGGGTAGGTACTAATTTTTCTCAGCCTCAATGAATTAAATCCGTTGAAGTAGCTAGGATCTATTTAACATTTTTTTGATTGACAGACAATAATTTTAGATACAAACTTAAAAGCAAAAAGTTTGCTTAATTTAAAACTTGGGGTGCCACATCATGGTTACTCTGTTTTTTAATGTTAATTTTGAGAAGAAAAAAGTTTTTTTTTTCTTTTTTGAAAATGAAGTGATGTACAAGAAGGAAAATAGATAACAAAACAAAAATAATAAGACACGTGGATAGCAGGAATATACTGTACTATATTTAAGACACCCTTTAAATCATAAACCTTACTAGAGTTATGGCTTTTAATTGTGCTTAATTATAAAGGAATCAAGTTATTTATTATAGGGCAGGGCAGGAATGACGTAATTTTTTTGACTCATCCAACCACTAGACAAGTGTATTGTACTTATTTTGTGATTGGTTACTCTCCAAAAAGTTGCATCTAATTCGAAAACAAGTGTATTGTATTTGTCAATTATCATGTAATTACTTTGGATTCAGCCAAATTCGATCTGAATAAGAAGGAATGACTTTGGGAATGTGTGATGTAATAAAAATAAATTTATGGTGTGCCAAAATCCGGCCCAATCCATGTTGGGGGATGGGATGGATTTGCCCATAAACTGCCACTGCTTTCCAGAGGAGGAGGCCTTGCTGGTGTAAATTCTTTCGAGGGGCTTTTTTCTCTTTCAAAAGTATATTTGTCTAAACAAGTAGTATTTTTTTTTTTTTTTAAATTTATCAAATATCCTCAAGTGAAAGTAAAATTAATTAGAGAATTGAAATTTATTGCAAATATTGAGAGCTCTCAGTGGCAAACGTTACAATATTGATCAATACTTTTAGATATAAGTTTTAGAAGTACATGATAATGAAAAATTGATTACAGTGAGAAGAAGGAACTTAAGCTGATACTGTTATCAATCCAAAATGTTTTTTAAGCTAAGAAGTGATACTTCAAGTTCTTTAAACACTTTTCCATTGTACATAATACAATATTTTTACCCACTTCTCAGATAATTATTTGCAAAGAATTTCAATTAAATTAGGGTTATCGTTCAATTTTTAAAACTCGATTTGATTTAATAGACTATTGATGGGGTATATATATATATATATATATATATATATATATATATATATATATATGTATATGATGGGGTATATTATAGTAATAACAGTTAGTTAGTGAGTTTTAGATATTGATATATGATGTATTTATGGGCGCCATATAATATAATATATTTTTATTTTATGTAATGATTGAGATAATAATTATATGCAAGTATTAACTTAAATTTAAAAAATAAATTTACATCATAATATCTAAATAAGAAAACTTGGAAAAAAAATATGTGTTAATAAAATAGAACTTGAAATACGAAAAGAATGCAATTGTGCCCATGAGATAATAGAATAAAATGTAACAAATTAAGATGCGTCTATATAAATATTATAGTCAATTGTTGGAAAACTTAAAAAAGAAAAGGTCTGTAACATTATTTATTTGAATCAGCAGTAGTAGCAAGTAATTAAGGTAAATCCCTGTTTATTTTTACAGAAACAAAGTAAAGTAAATGTAGTAGAAGAACTAAAAGGCAAAACAAAATGACCTGAATTCTGGTATAGGAAAGGGAAATTAAGCCCATTAATTTATTATTCGTATTGATGGAGATAACTCTAGTAGGGATAGGGCCGTGATCGATGATTCTTATTCTGATTCTGCTTTGAATTAATTGAGTGATACACCCAACTTTCATCGGCCCATAAAATATTTCATCATGGCCTTATCACAAAATTTCTGTGTTTATTCTCATTCGAGAACTCTGACACCAAATACATCCAAACAGGGCACTATTTTCATTCCAATTTTTCTTCAATTGTGTACTTTTATTTTAGGACTTCCTTCTTTCTACATACCAATGTAAACAGAGAGATGAATCTACCGGAATGTTATTTTCGTAACTTTCCCAAACACGATATACCTCACACTTTGAATTTGCCATGGTACATCTAAGTTACAAATATAATTTATAGGCACTCCATCAATGTTGAACTGATACCTGCATAATGAGAAGAGAGAAGTCAATAATATCTTAATATAATTGAGTTGTGCATGCATATTTAAGATTTAAAGTAATGAATTATGACTTACTTGTTTTAGCCTAAATCGATCGTCTCTTTGGAAGATATGAACATTCTTCAGACCAGTCTATAGGCAAGACAAATTTAACCGCACAAGAATGTGGCCTCCCCATCTTCGACGGCGCCGGAATGATAAAAGTAACTGCACAGTGTAGGAGTAGAAGAAGAAGAAAAACTTCCAGTTTTTTGGTTTATAAGTTTTGACACACCTCTCCCCGCATTGAGCAAATCAAATTATTTCACCCCTCAATATACTATTGACAAAACAATATCAATTTATTCAGTATAAAGACAAAGTCCATAACATTTAATATCTATCAACCAAAACAACCAAACAATAAAGTAAACATCAATCTCGATTTTTCATTCTATTGAACTCATACCAATATATACACCCTCTTTTAAAGTTACCATTATATCATCATTTACTAAATTAGGAAGTAAGCATTTAAATAATTTACGTAAATAATCTTACCAAGTTTTGTTTGAGATTTCCTCGGGGCGAGTCAGGACGAATGTGGAATTCTTTTTTATTCATATATAACTTACACAAACAAATTAGTAAAATAAGGCATAAGAATAACATGAGAATATTTCAAAAGTCAACTTCCATTTTTTTTTTATAAGTTTGAGGTATGAACCGTTTGATCATCAAGAGGAGCACATATTCTCTTTTTCAAACTCTTTCATAAATTCCTCGTCTATGTCACGCCATCAAGAAATTGTAAGAGTGATTGCTTTTCATTTTTAGAGTGTTGATTTAATAATGGGTGAAATACAGTTTAGTACCCTAAAGTATGGGCGATGTCTCACAATATTTCTTTAGATTATATTCTGTACTATGTTTACTAGATCTTTGTAGTGGTGTAATTAGGGACAATTTATTTTAGTATACATCAGATCAACAAATTACAATCAATAAACAATTGAGATTAAGTAAGAGAACTGCGTATGAAAGTGAACACATCAGATTTGAAGTCTTGGGACCTTATGAGTTTACCTCAAGGAAAAAGACTAATCAGCAACTCCGACATTTTCTTTATCTTTTAAAATCAATATGAGGAGGAATCAACCAGTAAAAAGAATCGATCGGTTAATAAATCATGTAATGTAACTACTTCAATGGATTGGTTGTTAAAAGTAAACAATAGTTAGTTTTTGACATATTAATTGTTTGCTAGCTGACGATTTTAACTCAAATTCACTAGAAAAAAAAATAAAAAATATGAAATAAGTGTAAACTAATTAATCCCTAATAGAAGTTTAATTTGTGGCTAGTAGTTGAGCAAATTAATACAACAATATCCTGTCTTGTGAATCAAGAATCTTGAGGGCAGATTTCTTCAAACACTTGCAGCCTCTTTTTCTTTGAATTAGTATTAGTATTAGTATTAGTATTATTCTTTCCATAAAGAATCTTGTTGATATGAGCACCAACATCTTCTCTTGATGAGAAATTAATGACCTGATGAATTCCATCATCCAAAGGACTCCAATCAGTTGTACTCTTCTTCGAGTTTGTACTTCCAATCTGCACCGGAGCATTAACGCTCGCATCCATCTTGACCTTCAACTGCACCACCCGCGAATTTGACTTCTCTGATGCTGATGCGTGTTTTGACTCGCCGTTCATTAGTCACTGTTCAAGAGATTCTATTGAATGATATATATGTTTATGCTCAAAATTCAATCAATACAAAAATAAATATAGTAAACCTAATACATATATATATATATATATATAGAGACAATCCAAGTTTAGGTAGATTTCAAAATCTAATAAATTAAAGCAAAACTTTGTGTGAAATCAAACAGAAAATATGAAAAACAAATCAAATAAACTAAACCCACTAGTAAAAAAGTTAATATCATCAACATCTGCATTACTAATTAATTAATTAATTAATTAATTTACCTTAGATTTTTAGAGAGTTTAATTAAATTGTAAAGTATGAGATTGATATATATATATATACGAATTATCTTATTAATTCTATTCCTAACCAAATTGGGACTCTAATAGGACTTCTTCATATAAGGTAAGGTCTGGTAAGGTAAGTAAACAGTTGCTAAAAGAAATTAGAAAAATATTAATTAGTAGCCAAATTTTATGAAGAAAGAACCAGAGCAATATAATATAATATAATTTATAGTAGTTAGTATCATTCTCAAATCTCAATTTTAACCCCTTCCCATATTTAAAAAGGCAGCCCAGCTCGTATACAAATTCAATTCTTCCTTAATTACTCCAAGTATCCATACAAACGATATGCACAATAATCATCATTATTTATCATCCAAATTTGTACAGAAAATTATTAAGAAATAAAAAAAATTAAAAATATATGTATTCAGATTAATTAAAGATGGAATCTTGTTGTGAATTACCCAAAGTCATTGATCAACGCAGCAACAAAAATCGTCAACCTCAATTTCTTAATTAATATGATCAGTAGTGTTTTCTAGTGTCCAACAATATAATTGCAATATAGTAGCGATTTAAATTAAATTAAGTAACCCAATAAACAAGAGACAATTAATTCATCTTTTTGTATAGAGCATATTACTAATTTTTTTTAGTGAATGATTGTGTTTTGACATTTTATTCCAAGAAAAATAACATTTATAGTTATCACTACAACCTTGAAAGTAGATAAGTGTCAATGATTTAACACACATAACTTCATATATTATATAGTACTATTTTTTTGTCAATTAAGTAAAACACAGATAGATGTTGCTTTTGTTTTGCATTTCAATCTAACTAACGTTCTTTGATTTCACAGTCACATTAACCATGACTTGAATTAATTAGATTTTAACAGATTGCATACAAAACCTCTCCAATATTAACAAATTCATAACTCATGAAAACAACATTCAATTCAGATTAATATATATCCTTAAGTCCAAACAAGTAATTTTCCAATCAAAAATCCTTAAGTTGTAGTAAAGTTGGACATAAAACAGAAATTCATTGCAAATGCTGATGAGCTCTAGCTATATTCATATGGCTAATACCAAAAGAAAGTTTTTCCAATTTTTTCAATTGTTGAATATATATATGGTACTAGTAGGGGCTATTGGACAGTTTTTTGGGGGGAAATTAGTCACAAAACATAGCGCCTATACAATACATTGGGAAAATGTTTGCACTCTTATTATGAATATTTTATTAGAAAGGAAAGAAAAAAGTTTATCTTCATTATTATGAATTTTATCATTATGATTCTTCGAAATTAATTATCTAATTAAGTTAATGGTTGTTACTGCAATTTATCCGATCAAACTCTGTGTTTAAAATATCATTCATTAATTATTTTGAAGGGCTGACACAACACAATATTGGGCGTACTGTTCTAACTTCTATATATAATAACTACGTACGTACCAAAATTAAAGCTCTAAACAAACACCAAAGGGTATTTATTAAGTTAATTCCTAATCAATTATTTCCCATAAAGAACCTTGTTTATATAAGCATCAACTTCTTCTCTTGAGTTTGAGTGATTCTTTCTTTTTTCCTCAGTTTGAGTTACTTTAATTCCATCATCCTCAGGATTCCAATTAGATTTGGGCAGAGCTGTAGAAGAGATTGATTTCTTAATTTCTAACCTCACTCCTGTTGCTATTGTTGGATCAAAGGACCCATCCTCTGCCCCAACAACAGGAAGACGGCCTACTTTTTCACTCGATTTCATTTCTTTTCACTTTCACAAATTCATTTACGAGTTTTTCACAAACTTGATTTGATTTATACTCCATTTAATAAACTATTGAGATGCTATATATATATATATATATATATATATATTATAGTAATACCAATAGTTAGTGAATTTGAGATTTGATTTTTTTGTGATTACTGGATTTACCAAATAATATTATACGATTAACTTATATTATTATAAATAATAAATATAAAATCTTTGACCAAAGTTTATACTCAAACCTCATCTTAGTTGAAGTTTGACCTAATCTCAATAAAGCAAGACAATATGAAAGTTGAGACCTATGATCAAGAGATCGTGATTCGACTTCTACTATTTGGGTATTTTTAGTTGGGATGCAAGGAATTCTTGGTAAGTCAAATTCTTACCCAACCCATGTTGGATTATACAAAGTTACAAACTAAGCACAATTATTGGAGATATTATTTTGTGCAATTCAATTCATAAATGACTTCAACTAATGATGTGGTGCAACAAAAAAAATCATTTTGTTCAAGTTCGTTTTTGCATAATATATATAGTGAAAATGAAATCACGGAGTCAACTTCTCCTTAGATTTAAAAATTAAATATAATCTTATTTATAATGACTTGACATAAAATGAATTTATGTCATAATATCTAGATAATATATTTACATACTCCTATACTGGTTTTTATAACCTCTAAAATACCTGAAGAAAATAAATATTTCTTGCACCAAACATGTCTTAATACATAGGAACTTGAAATACCAAAAATGTGCAATTGTGCTCATGAGATTGAATCAAATGTAACTGAACATTAGAACATACCACAAGAATGCGTCTATATATTGGAAAATATCCCCATTGTTACTTTTTACAGCCCATATCAAATCAAGTGTTGGAAAAACTAAAAAAGAAAAGCTCTGTAAACAGAAACAGTAACCATTATTCATTTGAACCAGCACAGTAAATCCCTATTGATTCTTACCAAAAACAAAAAGGTTGTGGGTTCTTCAGCAAAGGCGCTTCCCAAATCAATCAATCAATCAATCAATTATTCATCAGAGCAAATTTCCTCAAATACAGGCAACCTCTTCCTTGAACTATTATTCTCATAAAGAACCTTGTTTATACGATCATCAACATCTTTCCTTTTCTCAGTTGAAACAATAGAAGGTGAAACTACCTGAATTCCATCATCCTCAGGGCTCCAATCGGACTTGGACAGAGCAGTAGAAATTGGTTTGACGTGAATTGTGGCTGCAGGTACAGGAGAGCGCATTGATGGAGAAAACAACAGCGGTGTTTCTACTTTAAATTGGGTAATAGACCCAGTCATTATCGGCCCATATGATAATGGGCTTGATCCACTTAACTCGTAGTAGTCGATCTGTGACAAAGTTACCAAATTACAAAACATTCACAAGTAAACAAAAGTCGTATTCAGCCCAATACCTATCACTAGAAATCGGAATGCGGAAAACAAACAAACAACTACAACTTCCTTTCGTTCCAACTTTTTGCTTAATTGAGAAAAAAAGAAATATATATACTTTTTGCTTAAATAAGAGAGAGAGAGAGAGTTCAATTTACCTGCAAGTTATCCGAAGGGAATGTGCGGAAGCTCTCCCAAAGACGAAGCACCTCAGACTTGAATTTGCTATTGTCACTCCCGCTGCCACTACCGCCAGATAATGATGATGAAGTTGAAATCGTTCTCAAACCAGATGCGCTTCCTCTTTTACCGGACTTCGGCACCGGAATTCCGTTTATAACGATCACATCCTCCTCGATCTTCACCGGCACCGCTGAGAAATTCGAGCGAATTGAACTGTAGCGGCGGTCGACGGCGAACTTCGGCTCGTCCACCGGAGGTTTGGAATTACGCTTCTTTCGATCCATATGCGCTGCAATTGATTTTCGAATGTAGAGTTAGTACGTGCTCATTCAATCTAAAAGAAGGTTAGGTTTTGGTGATTAACCGACATTAAAATTCTCAAAAAAAAATACAATTCAGACTGAATTTGAAGCAACAGTGGACTACAGAGCAAAACCTAGAAGAATGCGCGCGAGTTCTAGGTTTTGTGAAAATTGAGCGATTTTGATTATTATGTTGAATGAATAACTCTGAGCATAATCATAGGAAGAAACAATGCACTTAAGAAGTAAATCCTGACGAAATATTGAGTTCAAGTTTGGATACGAAGAACAGAGAATTAAACTGAAGATTCATTCATTCATTCGATATATAAACGCAGTAAATTAATTAGTATCTTCATCTGCGTTGTTGACAGTTCACCTGAATGAATCAAGATCAAGATCAAGATGAAGACCAAGACAAGAGGATGTGAAGTAACAGAGCGGGAGCAACTTATATTTATTATATAACCGAACCGACCAAGGGAAGGGATGAAGATGAATTTAAGAAACTAGCTAATTGTTGTTTTTATTTTCTGGCTTATTTCTCTTTTTCCAACTCTTTCAGAAGTTCTTCGTCTATATATGCCATCAACAAATTCTTAAGACTTTCTTTTATGAGTGTTTGCACAAGTTTTCTTTATATTTTTTTTGGTTTGTGGGTTAATTATTCAGGACAATATATATATTTTTTTCTTTTTCTTTTTCTTTTTCTTTTATGAGTTAGTAAAACGGTTAATTGTATTGTATCATAATATATAGGAGTATCACCCATTGATTGAATACATTAACAAATTAATTACAAAGATAGATTAATATTAACTTATAAGTAAAAGTGATACTTATGGAACTAAATGGATTCTCACAGTCACATTACATGACATCCAATCCAACTCTGCTGTTGAGGAATTATTATTATTTTCTGTAGTGACCTGAATAAATCCCATCATCCAAAGGACTCCAATCAGATTAGTACTCTTTTTTTTTTTGAGAAAATTAGTCCACTAGAATTGTAGCGTGACTTGCTGACCTAATACAAACCAAATTACTAAATTAATTACAACTTTAATTCAAAATTCAATTCTTTTAATTTCACAATTACATTCAAAAGAAAAACCTCTGGAAGGAATTACACAAACAACATACATACATACATACATCACAAGTCACAACTGAATATTATTATTATTATTATTGTGATTATTAATTGCATTATTCAGATTTCCTCCAAGCAAAGACAACAGCCCACCACCATGAACTCTCCCTTCAGGAACCACAAAATCACTGTTCCTTTCAACTTGCTTCTCAGAACCCAATGGTCTAAAGTAAGACGATGAGGCCTTCATAGACAAAGGAACCAATACCTGTGGTGGTATAAGTTGTTGCCTTTTAGCCGGCTTCTCCAGCGACTCTATAGAGTCCGAAACCACACTCACACCAGATGACGAACAAGTATTCTCCAAACTACCCCTACCCGTAGATCCACCTCCAGGCACCAACCCGTTAAACAGCCCAGGCCCAATCATTCCTCCTCGGTTCATATCCCGACCCTGCACAAGGCTACAATGAGCAGCACAAAGCCCACTTTTCCCCCTAGCAAATTTCTCACACTTCCCTTCACCCCAATTACATCTCTTTCCACCCCCATGCGCTTTGCAATAATCCGTACTCCCTTGAGCACTCTTTCCGCAGTTTTCAACACTGCACCGTTTTCCCCCTCCGTGTTTAACACACGAATCCGTTTTTCCACGCGCGCTTTTCGTACATCCCGGAACCGCACATCTTTTACCTCCACCGTGGGCCACACAAAAGTTTGTACCCCCGTGTACACTTTTCGGACATATCCCACCACCGTCGAATAAGCAACGCTTACCGCCACCATGCCCTTTGCATAGCGGCGTGCTCCCCTCGGCACCTTTGGTGCACCCAGCAAATATGCATCGTTTCCCGCCACCATGTGCTTTACAAAACATGGTACTTCCTTGAGCACCTTTGTTACAGTCGATGAACTGGCAACGTCTTCCCCCTCCGTGTGAGATGCAAAGACCAATTTGACCCTCGGCACTACGTGTGCAGTCTTCGACTTTACATCTCTTTCCCCCACCGTGTTTTATGCAGAGCCCCGACTTACCACGTGCGGCTTTGGTGCACCCTTCGGGATATCCACAACGTCTTCCCCCACCATGGGCTATGCAGTGCTCGGTTTTTCCTTCGGCACTCTTAGTGCATCCTAAGTGTTGACATCTTTTACCTCCTCCGTGAGCTTTGCAGTAGGCCGTTCGGCTCTCTGCGCCTTTGTTGCATCCCGGCTTTTGGCATCTATGTCCGCCTCCGTGGCCTATACAAAGACCAGTCGCCCCTCGTGCTCCTTTTATACATCCGGAGAAGTTGCATCTTTTCGTATTGATGCCGCCGCTTTGATCGGAAGATAATGTCGCACTTCCAGGCTCGGATATTGCGCTCATGGAGTAATTAGAGACAGCAGAAGGTTCTGAACTCAGTTGGCCACGAGATTTTGCACTTTCGGCATTTTCCATTCTTGGGTTAAGAATAAATCTTGTCATATAACCCCCTGATTTCTTGGCTGATGTAGAACCCTCATCAAGAACAGGAAGTGCATCGTAAGGACTCTGAGTTGAAACTGAAAAGTCGAGTACGTTGGAAATTACATCAACGCCACCGGACAGGCCTAGTTTCAGAATTGAATCGCGTTGAGATGATAGCCCTTGATTATTTTTGTTACCCCTGGAAGGGGAATACTCGTCAGAATATGCACTCGGAGTTGGGCCCAGTCCAAGCACTAACTTGCAGGCGTCGTCAGGAGCATTTATGCAAGTACCTCGAGCACCACTATTAGTTTGACTGTTTCCAAATGTGCAGGCAGTTTCACGTGTTCCGTATCCAAATCCATCCAACCGTAAAGTAGTATCTCCGATATTACCATTCTTTGGCAAGTTGCCGTAGAAAGATGAATACATTTTTACAGGCGTGATCAATCAAATCCCAATACTATATTCTACTTGTTCGAAGGGTCGACCGTTAAAAAGAATGTTACTTAATACTAGTAGGTAAATCCATAAATTAAAATGAAAAAAACAAGAGAAACAAATCCAAACAAACTACCTCCACCACTCACGAAACCTGAGGTATCAGACCTATCCATTCTATGAACTACTTCGGAGAATCACCGTATTCATGAAGGAAAACTGATTTTGAGCATTAGATATGAAGTGTGGTATAATTAGACACGCAATTCCAGGCACTAAGACTCAGCCACCTGACAGAAGAGAATAAATTGTTTAATTTCAGAACATAATCAGAAAAGGATGAAGAAACCTCGCATACAATTAAAAGGTTTAGATAACTAGAAATTTTGATTTTTAATGCACTTAAGCAAGATGAGCATTCAGTCATCATTTTTTCGAGTTTGAGTTTCACACCATCATCCAGGTTAATTCACGAGAAAGGACACTGTCAAATTACAATCCAAGCACAACAGTAAAATAACTGGACAATAGTTTTCGGAAACAAGTTGACTTATCTCAGACTTTAGGATACAAATCTGAGAATTTAGTTCTTAATTATCACTTATTGGTCTAAAATTGATCATTTATTAGCTCAATTAATCTTCACTTTATCCTTTGTTTATCAGTTCGAATCCTTCACCAAAGGAAATTTGAGATCTAAAGATTTAACAGACCAAAGATAAAAATAGAAGAGCAAAGAGTCAAACGCCTTCTCTGAAGCTTATAATAGACAATATTACATGATTTAAGGGGGAAAAAACATAGAGCAATCACAAATTCCCTATCTGCTCAGATTATCACAAGCTTATAAATCACAAAATTAGGGTTCTTATTTCAAATTAAAAAAAAAAAAAAAGAGGAAGCAGGTGATTAATTCAATTCATAAGAAAAGGCTATAAACTTGCAGCAGCTCATGTTAAATTCCTAAACTATCAACTCCCAAAAGAACATAGTAGTACTAGTAAATCTTCATAAACCAAATTTAATGAAAGAAAAGGGTAATAATTAATAAACAAAAAATGATTAAACATTTCTTACAATTAATTCCCTATAGATTAAGAAAATTATTAAATTTAGACCGGCACACACATTATTGTACAGAATCGACACAATCTCATTTACTGCAAAAAGTATACTAATGGCTACAGTTCATAAATAGAATTGGAATATTATGGATTAACAAGAAAACAAAAGAAAAAGAAAAAAGCAAAGTAAAATTACCATTTTTCAGCAAACTATCTGCAAAAATGCAAACTTTCCCAAACCATTGCAAAACTTTTATCAATCTATCTAGTTTTAGTTTAGAGAGAGAAAGGGGAAGAGGAGAAAAGAATAGGAGAAAATGGGCAAGAGAGCACACAACAACTAAAGTTGAAATTCTATAAAAGAAGAGAGAGAAAAAGAGGGAACCTAATTAATGGTAATGGAGTATTAAATAGAGCTAAATTTGATTAAAATCTTGACTATTACAGTTAAATACAATAATGCCCCTTGATGACATTAGCAAAATAATTGTTGTTTTGGCCAGCAGACCACTGATTTGGACAATGCATACTTTCTTATGAAAGCGACGGACGATGGATTGACGGTTATGCCCTCCTATGTTGAATGGGATGGGTAGTGTAACGGAGGGTAATTTTGTCTTTTCGGAGTTTTAATGTAATAAAATGGTGACCCCTGGTGATACAAAGGAGTTGGCGGGTAGGAAAATAAGTGGCGGAGGTGGAGTTGTCGTGGCGCGCCCTAATGAGCCACACACCCAATAGCAATTTGTTATGGTGTTGTGTTGTGTTGTGTTTTGTTGTTTGCTTAAAAATCTGGCCATGCAAATTGTAGTTGAGCCGGCTACATATGCATTTTTGTGATGGCTTGGCTTCCCCTTATAATGGCTGGCTTGAATGGCTTTGTGGGTCTCTCTTTTTTTCTTTAATTTATTTATTTTTCTAATAAAGAAAGACTTATAGAAAAAAAGATAAAATTACATTTTTAGTTCACAGGATCAGTCTTCATCAATTTTGGTCCCACGTTTTATAGAAATGTTCATTTGATTATTTTTTAAAAATATTTTACAATTTTGGTTCCACACTATACAACAATTCGCACTTTACATTTCATATAAAGATCTCTATTACCATTTTTGATCCAAAAGATATTATTAGTATCGCACTTCTTGTAACAAAGTTGGTATCAGTATTCTTATGGGGATCAAAATAAAGTGTGGGACCAAAATGCCCAAGACTCTATTTTATTTGGATTAAGAACATAATATTCCCTTGAAAGAGGTAATACTTTTATATGTGTTTGGTAAATAAAAGAAATTTTGATCTCGTTATTTTTAAGAAATACTTGCAAATGCATTACATGTGTTTAGTTTAATTAACAATCATAAATACAAAGTATGCGTTCACATTTATAAAAATCTTTTGGTTTAGGTCATCCATCGAAAGAATCTCGAAGATCCATCAAAGTACGAAAGCCAGGATCTTTCAAAAAATGGATTCCTATTTTACATTTTTAAAAGTGCACAACTGCATTGATAAGCTCACATTAACCTGTTTTGTTGTGTCAATGAGATTCATTTGTACATTAAATGTCATGTGCGCATAATTCATCGCTACCAATGATTCGTTTTCTTCAGGTGAAATAAGTGTGTTGTCACCTAATGACCTTGAAATTTTATTTTTGTTTTTTAGGAATATGTGTTTATTAGTTATTTTTTAAGTATAAAAATATACTATATAGTATATAGTTAATATAATTAAAAGTTTAAAATAATGAATGTTTTGTGTGACAAATGAAAGAAAATGAATCCAAATGGATGCCAAGCCTAGCCGTATAGTTGTGTGTTGGTTGTTGGGCAAATCGAGGTCGATCCTCACCCGAGTCTGCTCCACTTTCCATTTGTTGCATACAAAACAGTACGACAGCTTTATTCTTTGGAATATTGTCGAATTTCACATGCAATTTTCTCATTAGTGGAATCTACTACAATAATTACGATCCCCGTGATTTTTACTAATTTTTTTTCTTTCAATTTTTACTTTTTACTATTGCCCATCAGTGCGCCTTTTAGATAAGTGTCCATCCCATGTTTCGGGTTTTACACCTCAAGTTTTACTGATATTACAGTTAGATTTTCGTGATTGGAGTAACTGGCAATTTACACCTCAAATATACACTTTTTCAACACTTTATACTTTGGAATTAAATTGTTGGCACATTACAACATTGAATTGCATATGTTTTGGCAAAACAATGAGCATTTTACATTCCATAAAGGTGCAACGTACCAAAAGTTTAATTTTAGAGAACAAAGTGCTAAAATAATGTATTATTTAATGATAAAATGTCAGTTACTCTCATAAATTTAAGTAGTCATATAAAATTTTCAATTAAATAAATTAAATTTTGTTTTTACAAAATTTAACCACTCTAAATTGCGATAAGATAAACCAATGAAATGTTATTTTTCAACTTAAATAGTTTTACCTATTTAATATTATCAATAAAATAAAGCAATGATTTTTCTTAGTTAATTAACTCTAACCTTGCTAATGAGCCATAGTGGTCATATTGAGGCCCCAAGATCTAGAGGTATTGGATTTGAATCCCACTTATATTGGTATTTTTCTATCTTATTACTAGTCTTTGTAATTTGATATTTATTGAAGTTTTTCTTTGTAATTGGTAGTTATAATTTGATGAAATGATTAATGTATGAATGCATTCATAGTCTAAAAAAGAAAAGGGAAAAAAAAAACTCCAACTTTCATATGCACCAGCATAAATTACCTTTGTTTTTGGAAATAATATCGAAGTAGTTGTTATTTCTTGTTGATTTCGTTTTCTTGAGGAGTCAATTTATTTTTACTTAGTTATTTTATATTTGCAATAAAAGCCAGACTGTTGAACTTATATCTTGAAGTTGATTATTGATAATGAAATCGATAGTTTATTCTGGATTTTTTGCTCATGCATATTTTCTTCGTAATTGTGATATTCATCTTGTGCCTATATAGTAATCATTAATTTGTTACGGCTTCAGGGATTCTCAGATCATTACTGGGGCATAATAGAGTTTCTATTAATACATTTTTTTCTTCATAACTTTGATATTCATAATATAGAAGAAAATAATACAATAAGGGTCAATCTCACTGCAAAGACTTTTAAGTTATTCTTTTTATTTACTTGTGTGTGTTATTAATAACATTAAAGACTTTTTTTGGTAGTGAAGGGTAATATCATATTGCTTTATAAAATGTCAAAAATATCAACTTGTATTGAATTTAAAACATAAGAGTCAGATGCTCCTTTATGAACCAAAAAAACAAAAAAGAAAAAAACATAGGAGTAAGACAAACAGATGGCGCAGAAATCAATGCTATCACACGTGTCGGAAAGCGACTGGCTAAAGCAAACGAAGGTGATTGGCTGAATGTATGAGAAAAATTAACGGATGTGTGACGCCTCAACAACGCAACGGAGCCCACTAGGAAATAATTAATTATAAATGCATTATCAATTTTGCCAAAAAACCTTGGTTTATCATTAACTAACGTGACTCGAGGGGACCATTACGCCTCATCAAATAATTGTAGCACTTGTGAACAGTATTTTACTCCTAAGAAGGAAAATAAAATGAGAGATGTGCCAATTCAATTTCGTCAACTATTTAATTAATCATTCTATTTTTGCTAGATTGCAAAATAATAAAATCGTGCGAGATAGAGGGTTGAATTTATTCATCAGTAGGTTGGATTTAACAAGTATTTATCAAGTTTTAAGGTAGTCTGTAGAAGCATTTTATTGGAAAGAAATATGAAATTATAAAGTAATATATTGATAGATTTTATTATTAATGCTATTATAATTAAGGGTTTATTCCTTTTCATTTCTTAAATATATATATTCAGGTTAAAGACTTGACTTAATTTTTTTAAGGTGCGTTCTAAGAACCAATTCTAATGGAGATTCGTACATGAGTTCAATATAGAATAGGAATTAGGAACTATAACTTTCATCAGATGATCGTTATTTACTTGTTGGTATAGTTATATAATTAGTATCATAAATTTTTCTCTGCGTTTGATCTATCAGAAGAATTAATCACTTATCTTGAGGCCGCTTGGTAGGATCTAATAGGGGGGTATTACTCTTTATATGTGTGTTAATATGGATTAATACAACGTTTGGTGACATTGCTATAAATATATAAAAAAATAAAAGTAATTGAAAATGTATATTTAGACATGAAGTCTTATTATATTTATCTCCTACATAAACTCCTAAAATTTATAAATTCTCTTTTACACGAATTTTTGTAATTTTAATATTAAGAAAACACTATTATTTTAAATAGCCCTTAAAATATATATAAAATTATTTTATTTTAACATCAATATTTATTTAAGTAAGAAAATGTTAATTTAAAGATTTAGTACAACATAAGTCATAAACACTCTAAATATAAATAATTAAAAATATCATATGTTACAAAAAAAATTAGAATTGAATCGCCATATTACTATGAAAGAATAAAAATTACTTATAACTTAGCTAATTATGTAATTTTACTTTGGCTAGAATATAAAATATGAAGAATATTCAATAATTTCAAGATATGCATTACCTTTATGTAATTCTTTTCATGAAAAAAGGGTTGAAATTCGTGGAAAATGATGAAATATATATATAAAATATAATCATTGAAACATGTGAAGTCAATAAAAATTCGGGTGAAATTGGTGAACACTGGCGAAGTTGGTGAAAATTTGGTTGAAAATGATAAAACAAAATACCCCTGAAATCGATGAAAATTCGTGAAAAAAAATATGAAACCGGTGAAATGACATGACAATAGTGCAAATCAGGTAAAATTGGTGAAAAAATGAATAAAGTCGACGAAACATGTCAAATCAATGAAAATTCAGGTGACATTGGTGAAAAGAACATGTGAAATCAGTGAAAAAATATGTGAAATAGGTGAAAACGGATAATATGATAAAAACGTTTGATTCAATAAAAAAAGTTTAACAGAGAAAATAAGGTGAATCGGTAGAAAAATAGTTTAAAAATGAAAATAAGTTATAATTGATAAAAATGGGTAAAACAAAACTAAACTGGTAAAAATGAATAAAATCGGTGAAAAATAAATTAAATAGGTAAAAAAAAGGGTTAATTTACTTTATTTTATGACATAATAAAATTAATTTTACACTAACTTACTAAAATTACCAATAAAATTAACTAAATACGTGCAACATGCGTGCACTTTCCTAGTTACTATTAAACTCGGCTATACATATTGCCTATCTCTTAAAAGTTAAAAGTCAACCTGCAAATCAAATAGAAAAATAGATGAATTTAGGAGTTCCTAACCATGGATTAAAGATTTGTTTCATATGTATGTTTGTTTTACTAAATAATTGAAATTTTATGAAGAGTTTTCATAAACGTTTTGAAAATACGTATATTAGGAAAACTATTACTAAAAAATTAAAAAGGAAGCTAAGAGGGCTACAAGGTAAATAAAAAGTTACAATATTTTCAATTTTATTAATTAAAAAAAAAAGTAGTGATATTTTCAAAATACGTGCTAATATAATTTTCAAAATAGTAAGGCATGCACTAATATAAAATTTCTGACCAATATAATTAGTGGAAGACCCCGTCAAAATTTAGTGAATGCTACAACCATTGAAAGTTGAGCGCATCGTCAATTAATTCAGATAAACATATATTAATTTATAATTGTATATATTCGATGAATTAACCACCTAATAATACCCGGAATACGATAATAATCACTTAACAAAATACAAACCAACTATGCACGAATTACTTATAGTCTATCAGAATGATGAATATAATGTATTTTACTTGTACCAAATTCATTGCGCGCTCATGTTTCTTTTGAAGATCTCCTTAATAAAATAAATTTATTTTTTCGAGTATACTTTTCATTTTGAAAAAATATCCTTTATGATATAACGATGTTACACTATTAATTTTAAAAAGTTTTCTTTTAGCTCTTATAACTATAAAATATATGGAGTATTATTATTATATTTGAAAGAAAAAAAAGTCCTAACTAGGTGGAGTAGTGGCCTGTCGCTGTCCCGAACCAAAACCTTTTAATTTGATTAATCAGAACCACTTATCACTATTTCATAAATTGGTTAATTGTAATTACTAATAACTAACCCATGAGGTCATAGTAAGTTGATAAGATGTTATATTAATATTCTGGAACTTGGATGGAAGCATTTCTATGGGTCTATCTAAGGGTCATTTGTGGTGAAGACTCCTTTGTGCGCAGAGTGTACAGCAGTATGGCGGGAACCCGGGGCTTGGTGGAGGTACATCCTGCGATTTACATCCTTCAGGATTCTAGGGCAAGGGTTCTGAGGGTCCAGGATTAGTCGAGTGTAAGCTTGTACACCTGGGTTATAAAAAAAAAAAAAATCAAAATACGTACATTAATTCACATTTTTAAATTATAAAGTACTCCGTATCTAATGGTTATACAATCCACAAAGTAGCATTAAAAAGTTAAACCCCAACAAACACATTTTCTCAAAATCTTACATTTTCAATTTTAAGAAAAAAAAGGTTTTATTAATACCTATAAATTTCTAGAGCATAAGACTCTTGGGCCTTAAAAAATTATTAACTTCAACACTATTAATTGTATATAGAGTATTTTCTTAAGGTTAGCCGAACACTATCTTTCTGACATATATTATCAAATATATATAATCACAAATTTCAATAGAGCACGACAGTAATAAATTAATATAAAATAATGAAATAAAAAATAACAATATTAAAATCAAAGAACTTCCTAGAATGTTGATTGAAATGAAATATATTGCAACTTGGCAAGTAGATGGGGAGAATCAACACATGCAATTTGCCACTTAGCTTGTACCAATGGGTATCAACCTTACAAATAATGGAGACTGCAAACAAGAAAGTTAAGTTTGTATTTGGGAAAGGCGAGTTTGTTTTCAATTTCAAATAAAATAAATAATTGAATTAAGAGTGAAATGCAAAAGCATATCTGTGGTTTAGTTAATTCTAAACTATTGTCACAAAATAAATACATGATAAATGACAATTATTCGCTTTACAATGAAATAGACATTAAACACTTTGTAGTTGTAAACAATCATCATCGATAACCCCTCTATCTTATATATTTCATGAGAAGTCAGTGATTAAATTGCGATGATGAAAACAAACGAACGTAGAGTATAAAAATATTGACAAACGCTATTTTTGAATTCCCCAAAAGTATTTGAATTAAATAGAACGGTGATGGGATCTAAGTGACAGCATATTGTGCAATGATCTTTTTGGTCAATTCTTCTGGAGTTATTTTTTTTGCAAGGCTACGGAATCTTATATTAGTTATTTTTATCCAATCCAATTTCTTTATGGGCGATAGAATTCAGGTTTTATTTAATATTAGAAAGGTCAAAACTAGGAATTTATTCAGCAAAGAACCAAATTAGTCTCAATTGAGTTTGTTTGTTTGTTAGGGCTGTCAATGGGTGGATTTATGAATTCGGTCCGATTTATTAGAATAATTGTTCGATTAGTGATTTGATGGACCTGATTCGATTAAGAAGATCCGTAATTCGAACTAAATAGAGAGGACATGGATTTAGGCTGATCCGAGCCGTTACAGATCCGTATCCGATATATATTACTATACGTTGTTTATATATTATATATTTAAATCAAAATAAAAATTAAACTATCTATGTTCCACTAAAATATTTTGCTATATTAAAAATAATCTTATTAAGAAATGCACGAGAGATGTTGTTGGACTGGCCTGATAACTAATTGTGCCTATAACATATTAATTTATGTTATTTAATAAGATAAATAAAAAACCTAGCCATGCATCCTTCAATTTCGTCTTCTCTTCTATTTCTCGATATTGAGTTTTCTTCTTCTTTATCCCAATTTATATCTTTTTACTTATATTTTTGGTTTATTCCTTTGATCTATTTTTTATCGTTTATATTAGCCCACCATATTCCATCTTCTACAATTTTCAGGCAATAGTTTCGATGAATTAAATAAAATGGTACATATGTTCCATCTTCAACAAGTGATTTGGAGCAAAACGGAAAAAAAACAAAATTTATTTTTAAATGTGCTAAACGTATTCGGATAATTTATCCGGAACCGGTATATCCATATGATTCGGATCCGGTTACTAATATTCAAGATCTGAATGGATTCGGATCCGAATTGAAGAAATGAAAATCGGACACGGATCCGGATCAGCCCCGGTCCGAGTCCAATCCATTGACAGCCCTAGACTTTTGAGAATGGTAGAGAAATTTAAACATAAATCTTTTTGTGATTTGAATCAATTAGATTGAAAGGTAATTTGAATCAATTAGATTGAAAGGTAATAGATGGCCACTCATTTCATTTCTATTTTGTTGTCTTGTATACCTGTACTATATTCTAATTGGAAAATGGAGGAAATCAAAATAAAATAAAATTGGGAAATAGAGTATTGTACAGGCATAAAAGAATGGAGTGATAGACATGCAAAATAGCATGTGTTAATCCACCGATTAATACCTCATGCTATTTAATAAGCATTCAAAGGTCATTATGAAATCTTAAAAGTTCTCAGAAGGAATAATATTATATACGAAGAAAATATCGAATATTTAATGTCGTTTAAGTCTATTTAATTTTTGATATAGAGTAGTTTTTACTTAAAGATATTTTTTATTAATAATTTTACTAAATATGTTTTTAAAAATTATAAATGGTCTTCTAAAATATAAATATTTAAGTGACCGAAATATATAATCATTCAATTTTTTGGAGTATTTTTTTTTACTAGTATGATCATACAACTCAGTTAAATGAAAAATAGTTGGATAGAATTGGATTGTTCTGGTCCAGATTATGTTCTATCCTGCCAGGCAGCTTAAGGCCCAGTAATTGGCCCATAAAGCTTATGGTGATTCACTTAAGTCAGAAGAGCTCGGTCCAAGATTTTGAATTCTTGACCAATTGATGCAGATTAAAATTGGTCACCTATAGGCAGATATATCAATTGACATTAAGGGTTAATATTTGAGAAATTTATATTTTTGACCAATTATTCTATTTCAGTTCAGGCTACAGAACTAAGAGAAGAGGCCCTGAGTTGAACTTTTACAATTGTCAAAATTCTTCTACTTTAATACTTATCGCTTCTTAAACTTGATTTTTACTCCAGTCAATAAACTAAACACTAACATTACATATGAAAATATTAGATTATTCAAACTTAGTTTGTATTAAAATTATTATTAAAGATTGTGAGAATTTAATTATCTAAAATATATAGAATAAGTTTAACCACAATATCAAATCAAAGTTCAATTAAAAATTAAAATACTCTGATTCTAGGTGTGAACAAAAAGAAAAGAAAAGAAAAGGAAAGAAAATGCAGCTGCAAATTGCAATAACATTTTATTATTAACTATAATAAAATGATGAGATAAGCTCTTTTCCTTTGACAAATTATGATGACACAAAGTTACTTTGCATTTCAAAAGAAAGAAGCAAATACAATTGTATTGACTATTTGTGACTTAATTATCTCTTCCCCAATCCAATCAATCAAAGTAGAATTTAATTTTTGATTTAATTTCTTCAAATCCTCACATTCAACAAGTGTTTCAAGCTCCCAACGTGAAGAACATGCTCCCCCAATGCAACTTTCCTTTTCCCATTTTCATCCACCAAACTCAAATGCTTGCAAACGTCAACCTCAAATTTCACAACCCCTTCTTCTTGTGCTACCAAATGCAACTTTTCAAATCCTAACAAATGTTTCTGTGGTGCATTATGAACCTCAGGAGGACTTGAAAACAAGAAAACAGTATGACTTCCACTCATTTCTCCAACATTCTTCACTCTCAAATGAATGCTGAACCCCAAACTCTTGCAATTCTCCTCCAAAGCATCCACCGATTTGCACTCCGAAGACCGACAAACGTGCGTTTCTTCTAATGGCACGGAAACGAGCTTTGGTGCACTAACTAATTCATGATTGAATTGAGAGTAACTCAATCCATCCTTAAATGAGAAGACAGTCGGTCCTTTGTAGAAACGATAAGTACGACCCGGGTACCCTGTCGTAGGATCCGGCCTCATGTTCATATTAGTCATGTTCACTTTTTCTACATATGATTGTGGATACCAAGTCATTGGTAATTTCCCACCTACAATTTTAACCTATGCTAAGCACTGGCTAGAAAATTTCATAGGACTTTGTAATATATTGATGGAGACATAGACAAGAAAACTTACTTGGATTGTATTGTCCAAATATTACATCGGCAATCGCGGCTCCACCGGCTTCTCCTGGAAAACCGACCCAAAGAATGCTACTAATTTTCGGATCATCTTTCGCGAACTGAACATCCATACCACCACCAGACATTATAACAAGAATCACTGGTCCTTTCGACACATTCGCAACCTCGGAAATCAATAGTTGCTGCTGTCCCGGAAGGGTAATATCGACTCTATCCAAACTCTCTTTCTCGATCGATTGATCCGAACCCACAACTAAAACTACAGCATCAGCTATGGCCGCTATTCTCTTCGCCTCGTCTACGTGAGCAGTGCCACACGACACATCTGCACACCCTGACGCATACATTGTGGCCACGGAAGCCGCTAGGCCTTGCAATGGTGTCGTATATTTACACGGTGTGCCTTCGTAATTGCCGATCATCGTGTGAGTTACATTAGCATTGGGGCCAATAACGGCTAAGGATTTGATGAGAGTAGGGGATAAGGGCAGTGATTTTTCGGTGTTTTTAAGTAAGACGATCCCCTGTCGGGCTGCTTCACGGGCGAGTTCTTGGTTTTCAGTGGTGCATACGTCTTTGGGGCCGAGATTTCCATATAGTTGTTTGCTCGGGTCGCCATCAAAGAATCCTAGTCTCATCATTGTCGCGAAATTGTTTGTGACGGCTCGGTTGATTTCCGTTTCGTTTAGTAGTCCGCGGTCGACTGCGGCTTGAGCATGGTCGTTCAAGAAGGATCCGCAGTTAAGATCAAGACCTGCGGATGTTAAGTAATTAATACTATATGTCTATCCATGTGATCATCATGTCCCTTGAAATCAATAAAAACCAGCCAAATATTGTAAAGGCCAAGAAGACATTTGCTACCAAAATTTCATACTACACACCTGAATTCACACTCAGAGCAGCAGTCTCCTCTGGAGTTTTGGTATAGTGTTGAGCATTGAATATCTCATTTAAGGAATCACAATCCGAAACAATGTACCTAAAGCACCAAAAAACATAAGCAACATATTTTTAAATAAATATGTTTTCATAAATGTCACCCACAAAAATAGATACATATATATATATATATATATATATATATATATATATATATACCCATTTAACTTCCACTCTCCTCGAATCACACCGGCTAACAAATCGGGGTCGCCACAAGTCGGCTTGCCGTTAACTTGATTATACGAACACATCACACTAGCTACATTTCCATCAACAACACAACTCTTAAATGGTGGCTGGAATGTATCATCCATATCTTGCTGTGTTACCTAAATCAATACAACAAGAAAAAATATCTTTTGAATAAAAACTCTGAATTTAGAAGTTTAGGTTCATTATAAAGTAGTAGTATATACCACAGCATTGAAACTGTATCTTTGGATCCCTTTCCAATTGTCTAGATCATAAGCAGTGTAATGTTTACAACAAGCAGCAACTTTGAGTCGATTTTTATCACCATCGTCTCTCTGTTGCAAACCTCTAACATATGCTGCAGCGTATTCGCTAGCAAGTACAGGGTCTTCTCCCGGAGTTTCTTGGCCTCTTCCCCATCTGGGATCCCGAAAAATGTTGACGTTTGGGGACCAAAACGTCAATCCGGCTAATCCAACATTGTACATCGCTCTAGCCTCAGTTGAAACCACCTTCAAAAAATGAAATAAATTTCAAACTTTAGAATTTTTAAGATGAATTGGAACTTTTTACAAATTTTTGGTAAATCAACTTTTATTTCATTGTTGAGAGTTATCTTCATAACTAATTAAAGACTAAAGCAAGATAGCAGTGAGCTTTGATGGTTGAACGACTTTAATAATGAGTTCAACTACTTTGTAAAAGTAACTTCATATAATTTGGGCATTTAGAAATCACTTACTTTAATCTTGGATAGATTTTGTGATTAGTACAATCAGCAGAACTACTTTTTTTTAGGATAGATATGCTTTAATAACTACAACACTAAATACAATCTTAAATTGCCGTCTGCAGATAATTTAGTTAACTGTCTTTATATATAAGAAAATAATGTGATGGTGACATACGCGTAACGCAATTATTTTTCATGATTTACATCACTATCCAAAGAGAATGAAGATCATAATCATAAATATCAGAAAATCTCATGTACGGTTCTTAATAGCAATAATGGGAATAATCATATTATCATGGACTATGGAGAAATGAATAATAATTCTGCCTATTCGAGCTCCATTGTAAAATGTATACTACTACTTCTGTTTACCAACAACAACAAAAAAAACCAAGGATCTTTGCCCAATCCCAAAACTAGTTCGAAAAAAAAAAAAAACTTTAAAATACAAATTTTTACATTCATCCTACAGCAATGGATTATATCCATTGGAGTTGGATGATAAACATAAATATTTGGACAACTTGTCGCTCATCCATCACCCCCATTGGATTGAATCCATAGGGATATCCCAAATCTTCATGAAACAATAATGTTGAAAATTTAGTAAATAAATAAATTCCAATCTTAAAAAACACACACATTAATTACCTTTCCGATGGTTTCAAACAAGGATACATTGAAACTTGCAGCAGTGAGAATGACCTGAGGAAAGCTGGTGGCGCCTGGAACCAGGCCCGAAAACTTAGTGCCCGGCCCGACATAAGAGACTCCATGTAAAGCCTCAGACCACCATTCGTAATTCGGAATCCCAAGCCTACTCACTCCCTTTGCACCATTAACCATCCATCCAATTTTCTCTTGCAATGTTAGCTTACTCACTAAATCGGAAACTCGGGTTTCCACGTCCAATGAAGGATCACAGAAGCTATAATTCTTTAAACCCGGATTATTGGATAAATCGCAGGCGAAACCTGGCTTCGTCTGAGCTAAAACAGGACTTAATTTTGTGATGAAAAAACAGAGGAGAAGAAAAACAGTGTGTTGTTGTTTTGCAGGGGCCATGGTAATGTTATGACCTCCCTACCCAAAAAAATGTACAAATTATGTTGAGAAATGGGATTTGATTTATAGATAAGGAATTAAAAGACTTAGGTGTTATTTTTAAGCAACCCGTGATGGATTCTATTTTAAGGTAGTCTTGGGGGTCCATTTAATATCACGCACTATTTAAATATCAGTACTCACTATTTCTGTTTGTCCTGTTTTCTTGTTTTTAAAATAAAGCCCAAAAAAGATTCTTTCATTTTCATTTCATTTATGGGATGTTGTTTGATTTACGAGTTTCGAAGAAGACTTTTTTGTTTGGGAGTTTATCTGCAGACAAGAGGAGAAGAGAAAGAGAGTTGCGATCGAGCTTTTCTTGCATAAGAGTGAGGTTTTACTCAGAACTGCGCGCAAAAAAAAAAAAAAAAGGATTTACATTTTGTTTATCGGTTAACTTACATATTTTTCAGCATCTATGTATTGAATATTGCTAGCAGCCGATCGAGCCAAGCTGTGGAGCCAAATTACATGATCCACACGTGACTATTTTCGCCAAACTAAACTTGAGTTATGAGATTAAATTGAGTATTCAAATAGTAAAAGGGACTTATTTGTCAGCACATTAGTTACAAAACGATTCTTATAATTATAGTTTTGACTTTGAGCATGAATCTTAAATTTCACAAAGCGTGTAATCTCATATCGATTTTTCCATGAATGGTATTTATGGAACTATATAATATTTATATAAATTTTGTAACTTTAATTTTTATGGAGTAGATTTTTAATTATTTTTCTAAAAAAAATGTTTATTAACATTCAACTTCTTTCTTTGTAATGGGTAAAGGTACAATTGCTTACGTTCATGGAAATTGAAGCACGGATAAAAGAACATGGAACTAGACAAAATGAGCATACGTTTTGACTTCTTTTCCTTCTATTTTGCAGAGAAGGGGTAAAGCATTAATTGCTTTTACAATTTCCTCAAGTATTTTTATGTGGAGTATACAAGTAAGAAATTATATATGTAATAGGATTACATCATTGAATGTACTTAATTAGAAAATTCAGTCTATTGTAAAAAAGATAAATTCAGAAAATATATAAAGAGGAAATTTTCATATTTCCAGGAAAAAGGCCAAAAATAAAAAAAAAAATACTTCAGTGAAATTCAAAACATTATTCCACTAATCGGCGTCCTAAATAAATGTTATAGTATATGAACTTAAGTTTACACTACAATATAATTATGTTATGAAACCAACTCAGGTTTGATAGAAAAGATTTAATCGAGCTTGTTATGAGTTCCTTAAAAATTAAAAATAATTATTTTTCTTTTTATCATTATATAAATTAATTTTAGTTCAACTTGATAAATGAAAATGGAGCAAATATTATAAGGCTTAGTTAGCATTTCATGTTTCACTCGATTTTTTAATATTATCTTAAACTCATTTTATATTACAATATATCGTAAAGAACCTTAAATCTCTAGTTTTTTTTCTTAATTTTTTTTTTAATAATGTATAATAATTTTGAACTCAGATTATATAAATTTAGCTAGATATATGATATATCTTTAAAAGTAGTGGATTATTAGATTGATTTTATATAACAATTAATATTGAATACTTGGTATTAAATACTGTTGAAATTAATAATTATATACAGTATGATCTTATCTTTAGTCCAATTCTTGTTAATCAATAGGTAGTGAATAAGAAAGATGAATTAAACTAGAAGGATAAAAATAAGGTAATAATGTAGGAGCAGCAGCAAGTGGATGATAGCCGAGCCGAGCCGAGCCGAGAATAGTTGGACTGGGAAAGTGAAACTGATTCTTCTCTCTTTCTCTCTCTCTCTAATCATGGGTGAGAAGGAAGGAAGGAAGGAAAAGGATACGGGCAGCCCGTGATTGGTCCGTGAGCAGCTGAGCACTCGGTGGCAGCTGTCATTTTTGGTTACATTAATTCCTCGGAAATTATGGGGCCCTCTTCTCTTCTACTCTACACGGGCAGGTACGACATAACATTTGGCCCTCTCTTATTTCTTTTTCCCTCATGTTTTCCACTATCGAATTATTAATGAAATATATTTCCAGAAATTAGAAAACCGATCCCTTCATTTTCTCTTTGATGCATGCCTAATTCTTCGACTTGTAGATCTCTTCTATTAAACATGGATAAATTAATCTCCATTCCCTTAGTTGATTGATTCCGTATCGAGTTCTTTAAGATTTTGAGATGACATTTCACGAATACGATTTTCTTTTTTTTTTAGTCTTACATTCTTCTGGACTCATAGTTAAAAAAAAAATTTTCTTGTCTCAAATTAACATAATAATTACAATTTTCAACATATTCAATATGCTAATCATCATGTGAGTAACATGGACTTGTATAAGTTGATTCACCTAACAACCATTAAATTAGTATTTCTTTTTTTTGTATAAATTAGAATATATTTTTTGAAGTCTCCAACAAATGTTTTAAAAACAATAAAAAAGATTTTGAAATCATCAACCCATATAAAAACCATTAACGTGACACTCTTGATTGACACATTTTTATCCAATGTGTAGATCAATTGCAAATATTTCTCATTTAATATTATAATATTAAATTATGGATAAAATAAGGTTGGACCTAGCTTCACAAGTTGTAAGCTAATAATAAGTCCTTCGTTTTATTACAATTCTGAGACGATGCCAACTTGCATACTCCACTAATCATTCACGGCACGGGTAATTGAACAAACCAAATCCTTTCGGTGCGACAGGTCTTTATCCATTTCTTGCAGTTTTTATTTTTTTAGTACCAAACCATTTCTTGCAATTTGATGTACGTACTTCACTGTCCGACCAAGAATATATTATCTCTTGTCTAAATCTAAATGTAGAGAATAATTGGATATATATATTTTTTTTTAAATATAGAGATTCCAAGATCCAGAGGTTTTACGGTGTATGTGGTTGGGTTTTGGCCTTGATTGCCAAAACTCTTTTGAATAAGTTTTCATCAAATCTTTAAAATCATAAAAAAAATTATTCAGAAACTCATACTTAAACTCTTCAAATCTATTAAAAATTGATTTGACATTTACCACACACTTTTTCCGCCAACTCTCATTAAATAAGACATTGATTTGACATCAACCACCTACTTCCCCCCCCCCCCCCCCCCTAAACCCAACATTCCAATTCAATCCAAATGGAATTCCAACTTATTCAAAACCCAACAGTCAAAACTCATCCATCTAGTTTAATACTACTAATTTTGGTAATTAATGTATTTTGTACTTTAATAGTGAATGCAACGATTTAAATAGATTTTTGATATAACGACATGAGTCATTATTATATTTAAAGAAAAAGTTCTAATGGTTAAAAAACATTTACATTTTATTTTCTAATTAAATTAATTTCACTATTTGTCGTGAAACAAAAACATGTACTAACATAATCTTCTAGCTAATTTCTTATTCTTTTCTTACAATTTTATTTGCTCATTTTTTATTTTTGGTTTTTGAGGCTACCCACATTAATTCATCCTTCCTGCAGGCATGATGAAGGAAACTTGACTGGCTCAAGAGATCATGATTCCTTATTGGAAGTGCATGTACCATATAGTGGGATCCAGCCCATAATTCTTTTTAACAAACCTTGCGAATTTATTTTTAATGGAATAATAATTATACCATATGTGGTTGTTCTAGTGTAAGTGACTATATAATTCTAAAATTGAGATTTATATTTGAATTTCTATTGGAAGAAGTTATCATATAATATGTCCGTAATGACTCGAAATGGATTAAACCCCATATATATATATATATATATATATATATATATATATATATATATATATATATATATATATATATATATTGAATTATAATTTTTTTTTGGATTACAAATAAATTATAATTTTAATAATTTATTTGTAATCCAAAAAAAATTATAATTTATTTTGGATTACAAATAAATTATAAATAAAAGGAACTTATTAAACTTAAAGAAAACTCAATACTAGTGAAAATCGAACCCACAACCTCTTGTCTTAGGGCCTCAGTTCAACGTAAGCGTGTAAAACGAGCCGAGTAGTAGGAACGATACATTGTTCAAACTTGATTTGAATTTTGTAACGAGTTTGAAATTGTATTTGATCTTAGTTTGATTTATGAACGAACGAGCTCAAATAAATTTTTATCGAACGAGATCGACTGAGTATCGAATAATTTGATTTGATACTAATCACTGAGCTACATGCTCGTTGAATAGTCTTAATTTTTTGATTGGATCGCCTCGATTTTCATACATATATTCCTTTACTAGATTTCAATTTATTTTTTTAACCGTAATATATCATTTATCATTTGTAGCAATCATAGTGAAAAGTTATGTTGTTATTAGGCTGTCATTAAAAAGTTTATCGCTAATTACAACTTAAGTTGGTACATATGTTTCATTTCTAGTTATTAGGGACAGTCTTAAAATAAATCATCATTGCTGCATTTATCAAAATCATTACGACGAAATTAAACATTAATTTGCTACTAAAATATATGCATTGAGTAGAGTGATGATGTTGATATATATTAAAAAAAAAAAACACGCACATGATATGAGCAAATTAGAAAATATGTTTTGATGTTACTCCTATATATTTATTTAGTTTTTTTTTTTTTTTTAATAACTCAGAGCTTACATTAGACTAATCCTAGATTTATTTAGAATCCTTGTCCTAGAACCATGAAAGATGTAAACTGCGAGATGTTCCTTAACCAATCATCGGGATCCTACCTTACTTTTATACACTCTGCGCACAAAGGGGTCTTGACCACAATGACTCTTATACAGACTCATGAAAATGCTTTCATCCTAGTTCCAAATTGGGGCAAAAATTCAATTTTCATACCATAGAATATGCTAAAGTCTATTTTTCCATACCAATCGAACGAAAATCATATCAAACCACACTTCCGTCAGTTATTTAACGGAAGTGTCACGTGTCCGTTAAGTTGAATTGAAACTAAAATATGATTTTCGTTCGATTGGTATGGAAAATTGACTTTGACTTATTCTATGGTATGAAAATTGAATTTTTGCCTCACTTTCAATTTTAACTCTAATCAACTTTAATTTGTTTGTTCTTGACCCATACCCTTTAATCTAAATAAATATTGCAATGCATATTAACCAAAGGGACAGACGGCCTTTAGTAGGTATTATATCTTACGTGTAGGTCTCACATTAGAATGGAGTTTTGATCAATGAAATCAATCAACATTCACATCAGCAAATGGGTGTACTTGGAAAAAAATTATTAGGACTCGTCGAAGTTGATCCTAGTAAAATCATTCAATGTTTAAGTTGGAACATATTAAAAGTTTAACACACGAGTAGTTGAGTAATTTGAATAATATTTGATTTGATATAATTATAGAAGGTGAAATATCATATTTCAAATTAAGTTGGTTTGTAATTCAAGTCAAATTATCCTTGACTTTTCTACCCAATTTTATAGCAGAAAAGTATTTATAAATCAAATAATTTTACTCGGTGAGACCGGACAACAAATGCTTGAGTGGTTAGTAAAAGAAACTGAATGAATATATATCTATGTCTAATTAATAAAATGTAATAGGCAACATTTTTCATACTATAGAACATGACAATTTTCATTTTTCATATTACACGTGTCTCGCACGTGAGTTTTTTTCCCTCTCAAGGCGACTTAATGGAACACGTGGCTATTCAATTAAAAAACTTGACAGAAGTATGATTTTTGAAACGTACGTTTATTCTACAGTATAATTTTCATCCGATTGATATAAAAAATAGACTTTGACCACAAATAACTCATAACAGACTCATAAAAATGCTTCTATCCAAATTTTAAATAGGATTCGGATAGTGACCACATGAATAATAGGAATAAACCATTGCGTAAGGGACACGACTGCAGTCTCAATCATGGAATTCTCTATCTATCTTCACAAATTAAGAGTAATTATATACATTTGCAGTGGTTGGTATTGTATATTAAGCCACTTTTTCTATCTCACATACATGTCACATTTAGTTAGCTAGAACTTCTTTTAAGAAGGAACACAAACAACTTTGTATATTTGCTGAAATTATAGATAACAATAAAATCGTTTCCCGACTGTTCCAACTATATACAGGTGCATCATATCCAAATTAAAATCAATTGGCATCTGTGATTTTACTTTTATTTACTGAGGTTCTAATTTCTTTTACATGCAAAATGGCCAAACTTATCGTTTCAATTTTGAATTAATGGAAGCAAACATGATGTATAATTATAAAACTCTTTGTTTGCTTTGAAGTTCTTTTATTTCTGATTTAATTATTTGTTTATAATTTTTTTCTGATGTTAACAAAATATTTCTAAAAATTGTCTTTAATGTTAAATTGAACTTTACATGCGCTGCTTTAAGAGTACGAACTGAAGGTCAATGGTTTTGTTTTTACATGGGCAAAAGTCTTTAGGCATAACCAAGTTGGGGATGTATATGTAGCAATAATATTGGAACTCATCAATATTAAGGTGAAAATGCAAGTTATCCCCTAGTTATGTTAAACCTACAAGAAATTATCATGTGAAAATTTTATTGCGTCAAACTTGTGTTTCAAAAACCCTACAAAAAAACTCCAATCTGTAAAAAATAGGTCATTTTGGATCAAAAAATTTCAAGAAATAATTTTTAAAATGAGAAAATTGCATTTTTGGTACTGAGCTATAAGTCAATTCCTACTTTTGGTACTGAGCTTTATGAGTCCAACACATTTGGTACAGAGCTTTAACAAATTGTGACACATTTGGTACAACCGTTAAGTGATGATGTGGCAGTTAAGTCTAATTGCAAAGTTGATGTCATTACTTATGTTGACTGATAATTTTAACCCATAACATTTCAGATTATCAAAAAAGCGTCACATCTCCAAATTTAGTGACGATTTTAGTCCATATTGTTGTCAAATTTAAAAACTGACTCAATAAGACACATGCGGACCAATTTGAATATTTTACTTATTTTATTTAAATAACTAATTTGATTCATAAACAATATTAATAAATTAAATAATACTTTAATATAAATATCACCAAAATTAAGAAAATATATTCTTTTTAAATATATAATTTATATAATAGCATTGATCTACTTAATATTTATTAAAATAATAAATTATTTAATATTTATTAAAATAACAATTGTGTCACAATTTGTTAAAGCTCTGTATCAAAAGTGTTGGACCCATAAAACTCAGTACCAAAAGTGGGAATTGACCTATAACTATATATCAAAAATGCAATTTTTTTAAAAAAAAATATATCAAGTGAAGTTATAGGGATCAACATGAAGTATTTTAGAAATGGTTTATTGAAATATGTCCATCCAAAATGACATTTTTTTTACAAATTGAGTTTTTGTTTGAGAGTTTTTTTAAATACAAGGAAGTTTTGCGCAATAAAATTTTCACCGGATAATTTTTTGCAGGTTTAGCATAACACAAGGAAAGTATTTTGCATTTACCCCCAATATTAACTTGCCTTTTCGGGAAATTACTTGTGGCCTACGCTGTCAAGTGGAGGTGTACTTGCCAAGACAATATAATATAATATAATATTAGACGTCTTCAAATAAATATTTTAGTTTCTTATTTCTGCTCTGCTAAGGTATGGAAAGCATGGGAGGGAGGATGTCCCAAATTTAATTGCTCTTCAATATCCAACCCATGTTGCCCGAACTGGCCATGCATACGGCTCGGGACGGAGTTAGAAATTTAAATTATAGGGGCGGGATTGAAGTGAAAATGTATTTATAGCGATTTGCGACTCTCGATTGGAGACGAATCTTACTGAAATCACCACATTGGAAATGACATGTAATATATACACTTCTCCATCCTAATTGTGATCCACTATTTATTAGACAAAAAAAATCAGAAAGATTGTCTAAATAGATATTTTCAAGAATATTTTTATTTTTTAATATGTCAATAACTTTTATAGCAATGGATATAATTGATATATATAAAATAAAGTGAGATACTGTATCTATCACTAAATATATAATCAGATTCTTATTATGAGAAAAATACTATCAATCATAAAAACATATGGAGTAACTTGAAATGAAAGTAACCTGCACTGTATAGTTTTTTCATGACATCAACTTTATGTATGATTGAGTTAGTATATCAACTTTGTTCAATGTTCTTTTAAGTTGATTTTATCATTTAAAAAAAATTCATTAAAAACACTTCCAAAAAGGTTTTACAAAATAACATACATTATTAAATATTTAGCTAACCAAAAAATTACTTTTACGTATAGAAATAATATTTTTCTTATTTAGTGTCTACTTCAACAGGTAGGTAAATATTGTTGGGCCTTATTTCGAATTAGTTGATTGTTGGGTAAGTTTAGAGGGTTGAATTGGGCTAGACGACTGAATAAAAAGGGATTTTCGCACATCACCCCTATGAATTTTTTCATTTTTGCATTTTCCTCCTATAATTGAAAATTTTGCTTGTGCTAGAAGTTGATTAGTAATTGCACTTTTCCTCCTAAGTCTAAAATTAATGTAAGATGTAATTACCAAGATAAGGAATTCTATGAAATTGTTATTTGAAGTGTTAATAATTAATAACTTAAATTAATAAAATTATGTGCATTTAGCCCCTCAAAAGTTTCAAATTAGTGCACTAAACCCCATAATTATACTTCTATCATTTGAAATCCAACAAAATATTGAGCAGGGTGCAAAGTGCACTTATTTATCAAATTGTAGGGGACAATGTCATATTTTTCAATAATAGGAGGAAAGTGCAAATTTTTTAAAAATTTGGGAAGTGACGTGCAAAAATCCCTAATGAAGAAGAAGTCGTACATATTCGATTAAGGGGATTGAGATGAAGTAATTAATAAATGGACAAAAAACTACTAGTGTAAACTGAGCTGGCAAGGGGGTGCTGGTGCCTCCACACGCATCCCATATCCCTCCGCGGTACGGCATACACTTATTTGGCTCTCTTTTCAAAAAGTATTTTGGTGTTATTTGAAATGACAAATAAACAACATTTCTTCTATTTGAATCATGTCGTGCCTGAGTTTTCTTAAGGTGAAAAATGGGAAATTTATATTCTTTTATATCATTGCAACTTTAGTATCATTGGACACAAAAATGGAAATTTGATACAATAATCTAAGTTTTCATTGTAACTTTTATACCAAGCTCAAGTTCTATCCGAAATTAATGGCAATTTAACTACCTCAATAATTAAAATGCATAATGTTAAATTTACACCCCCCCTATGATTTGATAAAAAGCAATTTATCCATGTAAAAAATATATAGAAGCAATTTACCTCTTTCAGTCGGAGAGTGTGATTCACTTGCCAAAATTGAGAGTGAGCATGAAAAGTGTTTTGTAACACTGGGGGAGGGGAGGGGTATATTGCCACATTCATCATAACAAGAGGAGGGTAAATTAGCACATTTATTATAACACAAGGGGGTAAAGTGCCACATATAAAAATGCCAGGGAGGCGATGTAAAACTTTTATAAAATTACAGGAGGTAAAATGCTCTTTTTCAAATCTCATGAAGGTAAATTGAACATTATAAATATCATAAGTGATAAATTGTCATTAACTTTGGAGAAAAAAATGGGTTTAGTATTAAAGTTGCAATGAATACTTGAATTGTGGTATCAAATTTGTATTTTAATGTCCAATGATATTGAAATTGCATGATGGTCTATTCTGTGATACCGAAAATGCAAATTTCTGGTTAAAAATAGTCCAAACAACCTTACTTCTCACCGAAGAAGAAGAAGAAGAATAAGATCAGGGTTGATGGAAGGCCGAAACAATGGGTTGGGGTTCCTCAACTGTGGGCGGGCTGGGGTGGTTAGGGATTAATAATTAATTATAATCAGTTTATTAATAGATTATGCATTATGTATATTAATTAGTTCATATATAGAGGGAAAATTAATACTTACTTCTGTTATTAAATAGGCATTTTATTAAAAAAAATTGTACTAATGATATTTATACGAAAATATATTTTATATACGCACAACTATAGTCATCCACGTGTGATTCACCCTCTTATAATGTGACATGTTTCTATTGTAATTATATTATGAAAAAAATATATATATATATTGCAAAGTTTACTTAAATGGTAGTATTTGTTAGTGACTTCACACTCTAAAAAGTTAGACCTGCCAATAAACTTTATTTTTTATTTTTTTTATTAAAGTAACTCAATAACATTTTACGTAAAACATGAATTAATGGTAAAGCAACAAAGGACCACATCGGGTATATAGCACAAAAGAAATATAATTACGTGAAAATGTGAAGGATACGTTATTATTTTCCCCTTAAAAGATGATAAAATGTGATAATTTTTTCTTTAAAAGTGAGGAAAATGTGATAAAAAAAATTCCAAAAGATGTGACCGGTGGCCATTTTTGTCCAATTATTTGACGGTGATCACAACAAATATTTAAATTGTAGTATTAAATGTGCTTTTACGTATTTAGTGATACAAGAATTGTGAAGTGTTCCATTGTATGGTATTATATATGCAAATCTTGTCCACTAATGGAATAGGATAATTATTTTCTGAAAATAGAAACTTTTAAATTTTTATGTGAAAGACACTATAAAAGACGGGTAAATTTGTTTATTTATTCAATTCATGAATAATGTTTGATTACCGTGCGATATACTCTTTTTCTGTTACATCCGCTATCTTGCTATTCAAGTTAAGAAATTAAATACAAAGTTATTATCAATCTATAAAGTTTTTATAGAGATAAATTTAATTTATTAGCACTTATTATATACACATATAATAATGGCACCTTGACTTCATTTTCTCTTAATGATATATAAGGGTCCCGTTCTCCAACATTATAACATTTTCGCTCTATTAACAAAAGAACAAAACACTTAACGATTGATTTATTTATTGAAAGAGACCATCTCCATATAGTGCAACTAGTAAATCAGGTTCAAGTCTCGCTCTCCTTTGAAGAAAAATATACATATATATATATATTTCAATTTTGAAATTGTGTTGACTCACGTGTAATTTGTCGACATCCTAACAATAAAATACTAGTATATATATATATGATATATTATATAATCATTTTGTATTCCCAATCCGAATATTCTTATAACTTTGTCCCACTGAGCAACTATAGTGGTTCAATAAATGTCCACGAATGTAAATGGAACAACAACTTTAATTTATTGATGCAGTTTCTAAGTCATGAAAGATGTGATGGAAATGCAAATTTATGATTTGAGTAGGGAATATATAGGGGGGGGGGGGGGGGAAATTCCCCCTCTAAAGTTGTTGATTTTTAAAATTGATATTTTCTTGCGATATCTTGATAATACACATTATTTATTATGTCATTTTTATCAATTTAAGTAATATAATGTCATCGGCATCAATTTACATCACTTGTCATGCCACCTGAAAATTATGATTATAACTTGAGATAAAAGATAACATTTCCACTTTTGTTACAATCATTGTATTTGTAGGAAAATGTGACATAATTATTTATTATATTTCTTAATTCGTGTGTGATTCCTCCAAAACGATAAATAAAAAAATGAAGGAAATAATTAATTATTTTTAGAAAAGCTAGCGATCATATGCGTCAGATGCATATTAAGATACGAGTTTACGACTTAATTTGAAATGTAATTTGAAAATTTCAAACATAATTCGGACTCTTTAAACGCTTGTCCGTAACAATTCATTATAAGTTAAAAAATATATGTAAATTACATTTATCATTACTTGAGCTGGTCACCTTGTTATGTGTGTGGTTAATACAGCTCGTTTCAGCTAGTTAATTTAATAATTAAAGCAAGATAAGATATATAAACTCAAACTTGATAACCGGAAAATCCAAAGTAATTTGAACATTAGAGCTTGGGTCGTATGTAACAATGAAAATAAATTTAATGCAATTTTCTGAATCCTCCGTAGTTGAAAATGTTGAATTGCCAGATTAAGAGTAAACGAATTAAATTACTTCAATTTTCAACACTAGTACTGTGCAAGTTTAGCTCTCCACAATTTAATTATACTGGAAATTTCTTCTATCAAAGAGAAACCTTTAGATATATATTAAGCAAGTCCAGTTATAAGTTAAGTGGGCTTCAATTGATAGTAAGAGAGACCATGAAAAATATCGGGCTAACACATTAATTATATGGGCCTAAATCCACATTAGCCATTTGCTATTACCATGAAAAATGAAACCCCGACCCGAATAACAACTCTTCGTACTGTACTCATGAAGTGGTATCAAATTGGACTGAGTACAAGGAAAAGTGGAAGTGCATCTTATCCAGATATATAGATACTATTAATTAAATTCTGTGAAAAGGAACTGATCTGATCTCAATATTGCAATCGTGAGATTAAAATATTTTCTGTGATTCTTTCATCTAAATATCATGTCTTGATATTTTTTTTTTATAGATTGAGATGATAGAATATACATATATATGTTACATCAAACATTATATCGAATCGAAACTTCACAATGATATCAAAATAAATTAATTACTAGTATTTTAAACTATAAAAAGACTAGTATGTAATTAGAGAAAATACTCACATTCACCCATGACTTTCTGATCATGGAACATCATCCTTAACCACTTGACTAAGGCCTTATCGACTGTCAGGTCTTGATATAATTAATACTTACGAAAAAAAAAAAAAGAGTAGAAGAAGGAACTATTAATTAGCTTTCCTATTAATTAGAATAATTTCAGACAACCGAAACATTAATTATATTAGAGATCTCCTCCAGGTCTAGGTCTTAGGGCATCTCCTCCTCCTGCAATCTACCTGACTCCTCCTTAATTCTTGAAAGTGCTAGCTACAAAATCAAACCAAAAAGACATTAAACCAAAATCAATTGCTGAATTCTTAACGATTAAAGGCATGTTTGATTTGAGGATTTGTATAAGTGTGGAAATTAAATGAAAAACACTGAAAAGTCAAGGAAAATCCGATTTCTCAAACTGTTATGGTTGCTAAAATAGTGTGCAAAATGAATTTCATGAAAACTATTTACTTTGGTTTTGTTTAATTTTGAAGAAAAGAATGAGAAAAAAAACATCAAAAATGCTAGTTTACAATTTACATTAAGGTAAATTGAATGTTATGAATATGACAGAGAGTTAATTAATTATCATTAACTCGATTGAATTGCAACATCCAAGCATAAGTAGTCGAAAGGGATCACATCACTTCTAAGGCCATCTCCAACCCGGGCTGGGGGGTGGGTGGATTTGGGCCAGCCCGTCAGTTCCGGGTTGGAGAAGAGAAAGGGCGGTCCATTTGGACCATCTGCTAGCGCGTCCCAGCAGACAAGCCATCAGGTGGCGCCACCTGATGGATTTCTTTTATGTTTTTTTTATTAAAATTTTAAATTAATATTAATAAATAAATTAATAATAAAAATAGTTAAAAATATTTTAAAAATTAACTACAAATTTTAACAATACCTTATTTATTTTAATTAACTAAAAATAAAAGTTACATTTAATTATAAAAATTGTTGTAGGTTTAATAACAATTTAATTTAAATTAAAGATGTTATTTTCGTGTAATCCTTGTTGTTTTTCTTGTCCCGAATGTAATATTATTATTTTATTATCATTGTCTCTAAAATTAATTATTATGCATTTTCATATTTAAATTAATATTACTCATTTTTAAAATTATTATTATGAATATTATTAATATTATTATTATTATTATTATTATTATTATTATTGGTACTACTACTACTATTATTATTATTATTATAGATAATATAGGTGAGAGTGGGGAAGACTTTTTTTTAATTAATTGGAAGAGATAGCCCTACCGGTTAGAGATAATGCTCAGGGGGGTGCAGATTCCCCGGGTGGAGATTGACACCCCAGAGCTGTAAATAGCCCTACGGGTTGGAGGTGGGGGGGGGGGGGGGGGGGGGGGGGGGGGGGGAAGAGCCAGCCAAATTTAATTAACCTCAAGTTTTTCTCAAATTGTGATTCAATTATACACCGTGTAACCAGTTTTATATTGACTTTTTAGCGTCAATTTTACAAATGAAGGTATATAATTGGCATATAATATAGTATATCTAATGCATGAAAATGTTGAATGCGGGAAAAATGAAACCAGCTTTCACCATCACTGTCTTCCGCTTCCAATTTTAAGGCGGCGACTAGTGGGGCCACCCCGTACTAGTTGTCCTATTGCGACTTTGACCTATTGTTTTCCCTACATTTGATTCCGGAACTTAGATGCTCTATGTTTTTTTTTTTTTTTTTTTTTTTTTTTTTTTTTTTTTTTTTTAAAGGTTTATCCCGAAGGAGAAACCCCCCTCCTGCATCAGAGGTCCCTTGACCAGGAAGGATGTTAATCGAGGGATGTGCCGGATGACAGGGTTTTTGAGGGAGAGAGCCAACAGGATACCAACCCCAACACAACCCCCATAATATTTCAATGGAGAATTGTGCCACACGAGGTTCGAACCTGCGTTGCCGGAGGAAAAGATTCCCCACATCACCCCAAGCCTTACCAACTCCGCTATGCCCCTGGGGACTTAGATGCTCTATGTTGTTCAAAGTACGAGTGTATTTTCCTACTGATATTTGAGTAATTTTTATTTTATCTTCTATTTTTAAAATTCTATCATGACAATGCTAATAGACAATAAAATCACGTGTCATTGAGATAATGTACTCATGCATTGCTAGACGTGTAGCATCTAATTCCTTATTCCAATTTCGTAAACTTGCAAAATTGGGAAAAATTTGTAATTTGAAAGGCCCTATTCACTTTCCCTCAATGTATTTGTGATTTTTGGTAACCGACTTTTATTAGTACTGAGTTCGATTTTCACTGTCGACGTGAGAGCTGTGTTGGTGGGCGATATGTAAGAACCTCTGTAAGTGACATTTGGTTCCTGAGACATGCCCTGGCCCGTGGTGGCGACCGGAGCCGAACCTACCCAAACTTTTGTCTAACCCAAAAAAAAAAAGTGCACTTACGTAGTACCTGTCTAATTTTAATTATATTATGGAAAATATAAACTCTTACTCTAGAACGCAATAAAATAATTTAGAAGTCTTATCATTTTGGTACCCCTAAATTAATAACATAATACTTAACAGAGTAACAATATCTCTTTCCTTCATCTTAAAAAAACAATATATTTTTCCTTAATTGATTGAGTAACAGTTGACATGGTTTGTTTTACCGGGTTTGGTTCACTAGTCTGATTTATGGTAAACTCAAGTTTTTTGAATAATTTTTTTTATTTGAAACTATTATTTTTCCATAAAATTTGGGGACTAAATCGATATAAACAAATTTCAGGGGACTTAAGTGTAATATGCTCAAGTGAATGGACGAAAATGCACTTAGGAATATGCATGTGCATGTCACATGACCTTTGAACGCCTGAAAAAGTTCAAAACAAAACAAATACTCCGTAGAGGAGACTAATGTGAGAAAAAGACACAAACGACGATTATGTAAAAAATAAATGACAAGGAGTAACACAAATAATATTTTACCCCATTGAATAAAGCGAAAGTGAATAAGAATCAGTCAAATTAGCGAGTTATTTTACTACGCAAATAAAAAATCACTTAGTTTGTTACAATTTTTACTTTATGAACATTCAAATGCAATGTTTATTAATAAGTAGGATGCAAAATAAGTATTAAAAAAAAAAGGATGCAGAACAAAAAGGCGCATAGAAGCCAAGTCCACGTAGTTTGTAGATAAAGGAAAAAAACACTGAAAATATCTTTCCATTCATAAATTATTCGACCAAAGAACTATTTCGTCTACAAAAACTTTTAAAAATTTAACTAAACTATCTAATATTGGGTTTAATTACAATTTTCAAGTGAGCAATTGCAATTTATTCAGATTATTGTGATAGAGTTCGGATTTACAATTAAACATTTACAAAGAAAAGGTAAAACAATCATACCAAATTACAAATACTGCTATGTCTATCAATAAAACCAGCATGCAAACGATACGATGAAAGAGACTAATTCTTATAAATAAGCAAATATATGTTCGAATCCCTGTTGTAAGAGGTTCCCTCTTAATGGATCGTTACGTCTTGAAAGTAATTAAACATTCGAAAAACAAAGAAAAAAATATCTATTAATAAAATCCCTACCACAAAATCTGAAAATCAATGATACAAATGTATATTACTATTTTGAGCAAGTAAATAAAATTTGTTGAACATAACCTTCTTTTTCATTTTTTCCATAAAAGCCTTATTTAAAAGATGAATTAATTAAGGAATAAAATACTAATCCCACTCCTTTTCTCTGGTGTGCAAATGTGCTAGAAGAAAACAAAGAGCCAGAGAGAATACAGAACCTTTGACTAAAGCATCAATCCCTCTCTCTCTCTCTGCAAAGACTTCAAAAATCAACCCTGTTGAACATTCAACCCTGAATATACTGAACAAATATCAAATTCCATTAGCAGATTGAAAAACAAAAAAGAGGAACAAAACCAGCCAAAGTTTTCAATCTCTACTTTTTTGTGTTGATTGGTAACGGTTATGTATTGTGGATTATGGAATTGGTGATTTAGTAGAGTTTTTTGATGAAGAATCTAGGCTTTTAGGTGGTGAATTTGGAAAAAATATATTATACATGGAGATCTCGTGTTGGGGTTTAATTTGCTTAATTCTGGTGGTTGCGAGATTTTCGCGGGTTACTCCCAACGCCGAAGGTATTTTCTCTTTTTGCTAATTTGTTGTTATTTTAGTTTTAGTTATCGAATTGGGGAATTATGATTTTACGACTTGACGTTGACTTCAGTTAGTTATAATTTACTTTAGTGTTGCTGTGGAATTTTAGGATTATTTATAGTCAATTGTGGATTAAAGGAATATGTTTATGTGAGGCAGGTGATGCTTTGAATGCATTAAGGAGCAATTTGGCTGATCCTAACAATGTTCTTCAGAGTTGGGATCCTACCCTTGTCAATCCGTGCACTTGGTTTCACGTTACATGCAATAGCGATAATAGTGTTACACGAGTGTAGGCCTGCTTATATCTCTTTCTAGTTGACTTGCTTGATTTTCGTCATGTTTAGCAATATCAGATTATGTATTGTTTTGTTTCTCTTATGCCCAGTGATCTTGGCAATGCAAATTTATCTGGTCAACTGGCTTCACAGCTTGGTCTGCTTTCTAATTTGCAATACTTGTAAGTCATATATTTGCAGATCAAAACACTACTCATTATATTTTTGTTGATTCTCTTTGATTCTATTTCCACGACACCTTAGGTTTTATTATTTTCCTTTGTTATTCAAGGATAAAAGTACTTGTGAGCCTATTTTATGTTGAAGTCAAAGTTATACATTTGTGATGAAAGTTGAGTTCTCGGAGTGTTTTTGTGATAAAAGAACTTTAGGAGCAAAGACAGTAAACTAGAATAACATAATTCAGTATATTGAAACTTTACCCTTGATATCAGAGAGGGTAATATCCAGAGCATGTCAAGTGGGGATGAGGGACAAAGGTCTGTATAGATGCTGCTTGAACATTGTGCATCAGCATTTCCTATAATTTAAGCTATAACATTGGCATACTAGTTATCCCTGCAAAATTTGCTAAACCTATGTGGGGACTGTTCTGATATCGAGGAAATAGAGTTATATTGTGGTTTGTGTATAAATCTATCTGCATGGATGACTTTGGGATTATTCACATCCTTTCTTGTACGTTACCTAGGTGCATAGATATGTGGGCGGTGTTTAGCATGTACGAACTACTTTGCTTAGATGGTAAAACTCACAGGCGATATTATTGCTGGAACAAAAAAAAAATTCAAACAATGTTTTTGAATGGTCTACTAATTTGTGTGAACTTGGAGAACAGAGAAATAAATATGCTCATACCAGTGACTGTTTGGTTTTAGTCTGAAAACTTTCTTTGTATTTGAGTTTTTCTATGCTTTTTAAAAATTTCCACCAATCAAAGGCCATTTTATACTTCATCATGTTACATCCAATCTTGAGGGTCTGGAAAAACCAAAAGTATGTTATTAGATAAAAACGTTAAGAGAAAAAGTAATGGTCCTAGTTTTTCCCAAATATTATTTTAAAGTGCCCATCATCAGTAGAGACGAGGACCTTCACACGAACAGATATATACTATATTGGCATATGTTTTATATTTCTTAGAATTTTTAATTTGTAGGCAATTAATCTGTGATTAAAATGCACTCATTTGAAAATAAGATTTTTTCTTCTTTTTTGAAGCAACTCCATTTAATAGGGTCTAGATGATCACCAATGCTTTTTTACGAGATTTTTTTAATCCCTGAAATTTTTAATTCCAGAATATTGTGCGGACCAACACCAATCTCCCCCCAAAACATGATTAAGAGAATTTATCTGACTCACTTTCTCCCCCTTTCTCACTCTCATCAGGGAACTCTACAGTAACAATATTAGTGGGAGAATCCCGAATGAGCTTGGAAACTTAACAAACTTGGTGAGCTTGGATCTTTATCTGAACAGCCTGAGTGGGCCAATCCCTGATACGTTGGGCAGGCTTCAGAGGCTGCGTTTCTTGTATGTATTTCTTGTTGAACTTCTTATTTTACATTTGTCTTTTACTTCTTCCCAAGATTTCTGTCCTGCTTCCTGAGTAGAATATGTACTGCATCAATGGAAAAGTGCAGAATAGAATTGTTGAAACATTTATTCTATTCTTCTTCTTTTGAAATAATTCTCATATTTCTATCTTACTAGCACTGAAATAATCGAATCTTTATATTTGAATTAAAAAAATTAAATGAGGGGTCCATAGGCGGTTCCTTTATAATCTATAAGTTTGAATTTGGATTTTTGCTCTAATGTTACTGTTTTAAGTTTGTTAGAATATAGTTATTTACTTCTTTACCCAGAGATGATTGTGTGATCTTTGTTGCTATTTGGCCTTTTGCAAATAGAAGTTGAGTGGATTATTATGTTTACATACAAAACATTATTCATGATAGCATTGACATGGAATAGAAGACTCTTGTTTTATATTATTGAAATCGTGGTAAATGTTTCTGAAAACTTTGATATAGGAAGTTGAATACTACCATTGACTTCTTAAAAACAAGAGAAAGTAGGTAGCTGAAAATTTTCGGGACTTAACTGCCTATAGTGGACATTGGTCAATTGTTATATCATTGTCCGACTAGAGATTCTGAACTGACTATGCATATGCTTTTTTAACTCCTTTATGCTAAAGAAAGTTGGGAATTTGCAAGATATAAAATCAAAGACAGCCTGAGGTTTGATATAATTTTTTTTTAAATAGTGGACAAAATGTTGATAATGTAACAATAGCATCTACTGCATAGGCTTCTACATATTAGGCATTGTCTTCTTTTTGATACTGAATGATGTGTGTTGCCCTTTGAGCTATGTAGGAGGCTCAACAATAACAGTTTGAGTGGACATATTCCCATGTCTCTGACAACTGTCACTACACTTCAAGTCCTGTAAGTAGCAATTCAATAAATTTTTTTCTGTCTGCTGTTTTTTTCCTTTCTTTTCTTTGGGTCCGTCATTGTAAGATTCCGTCTTTCACAAATGCAGAGATCTTTCAAATAATAACCTGACAGGACAAATTCCAGTGAATGGATCCTTTCAGCTTTTCACTCCTATCAGGTTTATGCAATTACTTTTGCCTTCTATTAACGCAGACATAATATTCAATTTGGCTTTATTGCTAACAAACAACTCCCCTATATCAGTTTTGTCAATAATCGTTTGGATCAACTTCCTGTATCACCACCTCCTCCAGCTCCACCGACAACATCATCTCCTCAAGGTTCGTCTACACTCTTTGCCTTATCATCTTGTACTTGCCTCATTGTCCATTGCTTCAGAAAAAATGGAACCTTAAATCATTAGATTGGTAAGTATAATATATACAAAATTTTGAAGTCATGGATGGATTTAAAAATTGTCAAGAATAAGCATATTGCTAATGAAGGATTACATTTGTGTTCCATGCATTCATCTAATCACTTTTCTACCACAACATTTTGAATTAGGGTGTGTGTCAAAGTTTTTGAACTTATGCGCTATGATGTTCAATGAGTTTAATGTCACTGTAGAAATGACATTATAGAGTTTAGTTTATCATCTGATTGAGCAGTTCAGACTTATCAATAAATTACCATTACAGTTGGCAACAGTGCTACTGGAGCCATCGCAGGAGGGGTTGCTGCTGGGGCAGCCCTTTTATTTGCTGCTCCTGCAATTGCCCTTGCTTATTACCGTAGAAAGAAGCCTCAGGATCATTTCTTTGATGTTCCTGGTAAGTGGATTAAAAAATATCTTAATTTTTCATCACAGGTCATATATTCTCAATTTTCACTTAATTTGTATATAATTGCAGCTGAGGAGGATCCAGAAGTTCATTTGGGACAGCTCAAAAGATTTTCCCTGCGTGAACTACAAGTTGCATCAGATAATTTTAGCAATAAAAACATTCTTGGCAGAGGTGGATTTGGTAAAGTTTACAAAGGCCGTTTAGCTGATGGTTCTTTAGTGGCAGTTAAAAGACTAAAAGAAGAACGCACTCAAGGTGGAGAGCTTCAGTTCCAAACAGAAGTAGAAATGATCAGCATGGCAGTGCATAGAAATTTACTTCGGTTGCGTGGCTTCTGCATGACTCCGACAGAGAGGGTGCTCGTTTATCCTTATATGTCTAATGGAAGTGTTGCATCTTGCTTAAGAGGTAAAAGCTTAAATATTTTTTCATGGATTTGTTTATTTTGGTTTCATGCATATCTAGATTTATATGAGTCGAGATTTGTTAGTTTGGATATTCTGCTCATTATTTGATATGAAGGATTAATTTACAAGATATACTTGTCATGTTTGAATTTATTTCTTATGAGCTTGTTGATGCATTATTGCAGAGCGACCTGAATCACAACCCCCACTTGATTGGCCAAAAAGAAAACGAATAGCACTGGGGTCCGCAAGGGGACTTGCTTATCTGCATGATCACTGTGACCCAAAAATTATTCATCGTGATGTTAAGGCTGCGAATATATTGTTGGATGAAGACTTTGAAGCAGTTGTTGGTGATTTCGGGTTGGCCAAACTCATGGACTACAAAGATACTCATGTGACCACAGCTGTACGTGGAACAATTGGTCATATAGCTCCCGAGTACCTTTCCACCGGTAAATCTTCGGAGAAAACAGATGTTTTTGGTTATGGGGTCATGCTTCTTGAGCTCATTACTGGGCAGAGAGCTTTCGATCTCGCTCGTCTTGCCAATGACGATGATGTCATGTTACTTGATTGGGTAAGCATTATCTCTTCACACATGCTCTCGATCTGTTTTTATCAATGTTATTAAAACCGGACCGGTCCGGCCGGTCCGGCCGGTTCGACCGCGAACCGGAAGTTGGTCCGGTCCGGTTAATTTGCTGGTTTTAGCGGTTCGACCAACGGTTCGCCCGGTTCGACCAGTAAAACCGCTAAACCAGTAGGCTCACCGGTTCGCTCTCCGGTCCGGTTTTAAAAACATTGGTTTTTATATGTCAGAATACTTCACGTTAACATGCGTTGATTTCTTCTTATAATTTCAGGTGAAGGGACTTCTCAAGGAGAAAAAGTTGGAAACATTGGTTGACGCAGATTTACAAGGTAATTACATCGATGAAGAAGTGGAGCAGTTAATCCAAGTAGCTCTCCTCTGCACACAAGGCTCTCCATCCGAGCGTCCCAAGATGTCGGAAGTGGTTAGGATGCTCGAAGGTGATGGCTTGGCTGAGAGGTGGGAGGAGTGGCAGAAGGAAGAAATGTTCAGGCAAGAGTTCAATCACAGTTACCAACCTAACACCGACTGGATAATTACCGACTCCACGTCTAATATCCGACCCGATGAATTATCCGGACCAAGATGATATTGAACACAACAGATCAATCATGGGTGCATATTTGATTGATATTTTTCTGTCATTGTATATACTTTTGTTTTCTTGATTTCTCACTTCTACTTTTAGTGTTTGTTTAATGATTTGATTTTTTGTTACGTTCCACATAATTTTGATGAAGCAAGTATTTATCTCTATAGGTCCATTTCAGGCGCAATTGAATCCGAATTGCTGTGGAAGCACAAATGTATTTTATTTTTTCAATTTTACCATTTTGACAAATATTATGTATTGAACAGTCAAAGGTTGTTAAATTAATAAGCAGGATCATTTTTAAAGAACTATCTTCTGCATGATTGTATGAGTAAAATTCTTGCAACTACGACAGTTTAGCATACTCGTTCTTTCAAAGTTTATCCGTCTTGGCTCAGTAATTGAAGATGGTAGAGAATTTAAATATTCAAAACCTATATTATATAGTATATGTTTTGCATGGGTTTTCCTATTTTATTTTGGAATCATACATATATATATGCACATATATGATGACAAATGTTCTAGTTTAACATGATAAATTTATTAGGTAAGTTTGAGTTTGATAAGACTCTACCATGCATGCACATCGATTAAAAAAATGTTTCAATGATACCATAACTTGAGATTGGATTGATTTGAGTTGACGTTTCGATTCTCGAGATGTCGATTTAGTTTAACATGATAAATTTATTAGGTAAGTTTGCTGCTCCTGCAAATGCAATGCCCTTTCTTATTTTATTTCCGATCGAACTAGAAAAGCCTCATTCATTTTCCTGATTGATTGGTTGGTCGGTCGGTAGATAATACATCAATTAATGCCATTATACATAAATATGATATTCTCAACTCTCGCTTTTTGTTTTTAAATTTAATTACATCCATAAATCTATGGGGATTCTAGGGTGTCGCTAATACCACATTAGGTGGTATTATCACACAATGTGTATTACATTATATGGTATAAGGAGTATAATTTATACCATAGAATGTGACACACATTGCGTGATAATACCACCTAATTTGATATAAATACTACATGATGTGGGGGTCATACTAAATATATGTGAACTAAAAGTGCTTATAAAAACTACTATCTCCAAACAAAACGGGAACGTACAAAATGCACAATCAGAATGACTCAGAAATATTACTAATTTAATGGAAACGACATCGTCAATATCTCCTACTTACGATAATATAACAGCTTTGAAAATTGTACATTTGTAACTAAGGGAAATTAGAACCAAAAGTTGGTGTAATGTATAGTTTCTTTTCCCCACTCTGAAAATGGGGTGAAAAACTTCACTTTCTTCCACCCGTGGCAGCTCGTGGTTTGCCTTTGACCTCAGCCTCCTGCGCGAGATGGCATTAAATACAAATTATTGTTTGTTATGATCGCTAAAGAGACGTGGTTCAATAAAAGAAAGGGATAATTACTTACGTACCCACTTAAGTTAGATGAAATTACAAGAAACTGCCTAAATATCAATAATTACCATTACCTAATTTCTCCCTTAAGTTTTGCCTAATAATACCCCTACCGTAGCTCCGTACTGATAGAGGCGATTTTATCACTGCTAATGATAATGTCTATTTTTTTCCTTAGTTCAACAGCTTTTTGATTTGACGGATCTTTAGGATGTAGATACCCTTTTTTGAATGGTTATTACTTTAAATTTTAAGAATAATAAATGAGCAAAAGAAGGTACCTGTGGCATATGTAAGTAGATATTGGTCTTTGCTGTTGACGGGTTATGATTCTCAGCACCCTTGCTCCAATCATAACACACCTGAGCATCAAACAGTAAACAATTTAGGAGACGGTGCAATATATTTGCAAAAGAAAGATCATACTTTGATAACACACATCGACTGAAGTTGGATATACATTTCTCAATGCTCTGTTTTTTCATAATTGCAAATGAATATATAAAACTCAGAATGAAATATTTAGTAAACTAATAGTCACTGCATACCGCATATGCATATATTGAACCATCATTGTTGAAAGTGCTGCAAGGTATTGGCTGACTGCACCTCATCATAGCCTAGATGATTAAAAAAACTAGTATTGAGAAGGGTCTCATATTAAAAGCTTTACTTCCAGAACAATGTGATCATTAAAGCAGAAGAGTAAGTTCTACCTTAAGCCTTTGTTTGCTATCCTTGTCCCAGAAGTTAAAGGCTCCGTCAGATCCTGCCGTGGCAAATGTCTGGTGGACCTGAAATGTGGAAAATATTGGGATTTGTTTAGCAGAGAGGGGGGCAAAGATCATAATAATCATAATAAAGGACCATTATGAAATGAAAAATTAGCATGTCATAATCAATAAATCTGGCTCAAGAGAAACATCTGTTGCAGTAACTTGGAATTTCTTCTCAAGAAGTTACAAAATGTGTGAAAGCTGGAAGTTGTCATTAATTGAGAATTTCTAACCGAGTTACGAAAAATTCTGATGTTTGCTCTTTGCTGATTATTATCGTCACAATATTTTTCGTAAGGTAAAACTACCAGAAATGCAAGATAAGAGTGAACAGAGAAGTAAACAATCAAAAGATATTCAGTTCCACAAGCTAGCTTGGCAAATCAGTTCATAAAGAACAAAGGCATCACTTTTTATTTACCCGTGAAAAACTGGGGGTTTTTTCCTTGTTCAAGAATAACTACACTTTGATTCATCCCATAGGGATATATGCTTGAATTGCTAAAATTGAATAACTTCCAACTCAAACGAGCTAAGAAACTTTATTTCACCGTGATTATGACATTTTAAATCACTAGTCTTAGATGGCAGATGAATTTACATTTTCTAATATAGCCTATTGACAAAAGACTCATTATGATAATTTTTTCCTACAGGGTGAGTCTAAAAACTTTAAAAGATTTAATTAAAAATTAATATCACCAACATTGTTTAAAATCACAATTTAAGCCAGCAAGTAAACCAAGAGAATTACAACATATAAAGGCCAATGGACATTTAAATAAAACATCTTACAGGATGAAAATTCAACGAGTTGACGGAGTAAATGTCATTGCCATCTCTGTGACATTTGAAAGTGAAATTTTTACTCGACTGTGAATCGTCAAGATGATGTACACCGACTCTTCCTTCTATTGAGCCAACCTACAACAATGCAAAATATGTATTATGATGAGCTAATTCACTGTAAAAAAAAGTGGCCAGGCTAATCATTAGGACGAATCAAAGAAAGATACTATGATCTTATAGATTTTCACCAATAAAATTAATTGAGCTAACATCCTATGCATCTTCAAAATGAGATTTAATATCTAACTAATACAAATAAAAGGAACAGTTTGAAAAAAGTAGCATCCAAAAACATGATTCTTGGACACTGTGATTTCTTTAAAATATGTCGTGGACATGATTCAAGGAAGAGAGTGTGACAATTGGCTTGGACACTATGATTGTCTTTAAAATACGCCTTCCCTAATTATAACCATGTTACAATCATGAGAACAATTTTAAATGGGTCTTGACTACTACTCTTGGCTGAATAACAGTAGGGGGAAGGGGGATAGTTGGGACTGAAAATTTAGTGAAGAAGCTGGTAAGGCAACATGTCATTAGATTATGATGAATTGCTGAATAACACAAGGGGAGGGGTAGATAGTTGGGACTGTAAATTTAGTGAAGCAGCTGGTAAGGCAACATGTGATGAGATTATGATGAATACCATTATAAATACATCTAGATTATATAAAAAAAAATACAGCTTAAAAGGATCTTGTATTTAATTAAGTGAGCAGTGAGTGGCACCTCTATGACTGACAACAAGGGTTTTTAGGCAGGAGAGAAATTCGAGTTATAGTAAGCCAAGAAAATCAAAGAGCTTTATTTTATACATCGGATAAACTTGGGAGTTACCAAGTATATTTAGAATTAACTGAAATCAGGATAATGTCTATCAATATGCACAACTATGAAGATTAACTTAAATATTGTTTTCCCTCATCCTTGTACTTTATATTTGTTGAATTCGAGCAAGAATATCAATAAATGGGAATTGTCACGCTGAGTTCAGTGTGATAATGATATCAAAATTTGTTACAAATGACATTCATTAGCTTTAACAACATGGATTAATTCTAGAAGGTGTATGCATAAAAAAAATCAATTGTCTCAGCACTGAGGTTGACCTCTTGACATAATTGTGTTATGCCATATCGTAACAAGTGTCAATCATGCTAATTGAGAAAATGGCAAGCTACCTACCTATTTAAGCAGATACAAGATTATTCACTACTTAATTCTAAATATAATTGGAAAACTTACTAAGAATCCTAACACTGAAGGACTGGGAAACTTACTAAGAATCCTTGCTGATCAGGGAAAGCTGCTAGGCACCTCGTTTGGTACTTCAAGGGAGATTGGATTCTCTTAAACTCAGCCTGCCATATTTCAAAAGCAGTCAATCATGTTTTGCAGAACAATAACTCATAAATTTTATCCACATGATATCATTTGTTAGATAATAGGTGAAGTTCAAAATACATAATAGTCCAACTCCTTCGTTCATTCAGACACATAGGGGTATGAAAGAAACTAAAATGCCAAAGACTATATGGTGTAACTCGGAAAATTTTCAATTGTGCAAGAATAGTATCCATAACCACAATGCATATTATAAAGAAGAGGTTGCAAGTCTGGTATATAGCCCAGGTCACAGAAATAGTAAATGAGAAACAGACATAGATGGCCATAAGTAAAGTGATCAACCAATAAGGTGGTTTAAAGGCTATATCATCCATCAGTCACATTGCATACTAATCAAGACATCAAAGGCTATATCAACCAGTCACACTGCTTATTAATTAAGATATCACAGCTTTATCAACCGTCACATTTGCTATCATTTCAGACATAAACATAAGCATGATCTTGAATTAAATAATCAATGTAGATATGGGAAGACTTGTAGAAAAACTTAAAGAGCATTCACTTTTGACTTAATTTTGTATTGTCATTTTTCCCAAAAAGAGCTCACCTAATTTTGCAAGATTAACTGGAGCATATAAACCAATGAATCAACTTAGAGATGACATAAATCTCAGTATTTCCTTAACAAAAAGGGAGCTCCTTTAATAGAAAATACTCTATCATAGTAAAGAAACTCCAACAAAATCTTGAAATCCAAATCATCAATTGGTTTACCATATTAAAGAAAGGACCGTGGTTTAACTTTTTAACTGCCGGTGCCTTGTGTAAACTTTAAGAGCTCAAAGCACTTCAGCTATCAAACTTACAATAAATGAAAGCAACATTTTTGCATGTTTAAAGAATAGATCCAGCAGTAATCAGGATAAATTAAAAGGAACCAACTTAAGGATATCATTCCTTTTACAGCATCCAATTACTAAGAAAAATTCATTTCACCATTGTTGGACTGGTTCTGTCCTAAGTCCATGCAATTGCTTATATCTTTCTCGTCTATTTTTAACAATTTCCAAAATATTGCTCCATATATGCTCAGTGTTCTTTTTTCACTGGAAAATCTCAATTATTACTCATATCATCTGAGTATGTTAAACTGTGTTGACTTTTTCAAGGAACAGCTAGAAAGAATGGAACACAGGACATGATTTAGTCAACATTCAACAGCCAGGACAACAAAATATAATGTCATTCAGACCTAATGTTTGCTTAGGTATGTATACTTTTGATTAAATTAAAAAAAAGATTAAGTGATCTCCAATATTCATGAAAAAGAAGATCGAAAACCTGAGGATTTTGCAGGTTGAACACCACAAGATTTCTATCTGCAGTACCAACTACCATGAGAGGATGTTTAACAGTAAGTGCATAGCAGCGCTCAGGAAGTTGCTGCACCCAAGTTGGATTTTGCTGTCTCAGATCCCAATACCTGAAAAGCAATATCAATTACCAAATGAACCTCACGTCTTAATACTGTAAGAAAGATACAAGTCAGACACAACAAATCAGATTGCAAAGCTGGGTATAGTTCGAATATGAGAGGAAACGTAAATAATCCCATATATCATTAAAATGTGAATAGTGCATAGCTGCTGTTAAGATAAAATAAAGCAAGTAATCCAGCAAAGTCTTGATATATAGACTAAGAATTAACATTTAAAAAAAACAGAACTCAAAAATTATATGCACTGAGAATCGATCATAACACAGTCATGATGCATAAAAAGGTGCCAAAGTTTATTCTAATGGAAAAAGATATTTCATGATTCACAAAGGAAGATATCTTAGTCAACATGCCCATATAGATTTGACATAAAATGAAGCCTATTTTATCGGAATGCAGTTCTTCCCAACTTGATTCCCTGTTAGCTGACTTCACATAGTAATTATGAAAGGCATATCATACCAACTCACCTTAGTGTCTTGTCCCAGCTTCCTGTGACTAAGAGGTTCATTTCAGGGATCCACGCAAGATCTTTAACAGGAGCATCGTGCATGGCCACAGTTACAGCTTGGCCACCAGAAAGTAATGGCCACATTTTGACTTGCTTGTCACAGCCTCCAGAGAAAACAGTCGTCCCGTCATCCTTCCAAGCTGAGCATAGAACCTGCCAAAATCGAAATGTTAAGAACAGTGAGAAATTACAAATTCACCAGATAAATTATCAGAGGATTATATACAAGGAAATATTACCGGATGATCATGCGAAATCGATGCTTTTGGAACAGTGCTGATATTGGCTCCATTTTTCATTACCTCCCAACATCGTACCTAATATTTACCGTGTCAGCAACAATTAGAAGCTACAAATAATGCTTGTCTGTCGGACTAGGTCATCCCCTCGCCCATCTAATTTTCAGGGATTGATATCTAATTGATTACCAAAATTCATATTGCCCACAAATAAAACTAAAACAGTGTTCTGAAGCAGTACTAGAGTTAAACATGGATTCAAATTTTGTTTTCATGGTATGTTTCAAATTTCCGGCTACTTTTCGGAGACTTTCAGGAAACATATGGAATTTAAAAAGAAGCATGTTGAAGAACAAACTACTTTAAGAAATATTTAGGTGTTCACAGTGAAAGTTAGATTCAAAACTGATGCTAATTTCATGAATTTTCTTTCTAATTCATTCATCAGCAGGCAATGCAAGATAACAACAAACTAAAGCAAACAAATATACCTGATTATCCCAAGAAGTAGCTACCAGAAAATTTGCCTTGGGACTGAAACATAGGCTTGATACTGAATCAGTCGGCGGTTGTGACACCTTCACAAAAAGTTCAACAAAAAATTCGAATAACAAAGAAAAATATATTTACAACTCGAAAAGTGAAAGAGTAAACAAATTTCAATCACCTCAGTGGAACGATTGGGGTTTGGATTAGTTGCGGTATTGCCGAATGTAGCCATATCTTAAACCCTAATTCCTAACCGTTAAGCAAAGTGAAGTCTCAATAAAAGTTGCAGAATAATTTACAGAGGGAAAGTAGTTTCAAATTTCAGAATAGTAGGAAGATGAATTTATAGAGTTATGAAGCATAGCGTTAGCAAAAAGCTAATGAAGTAGTACTTCCCGTGTAAAAGAGGAAAAAAAAAGGGCTATTTTGTTCTCGGGTCTTGACCCGAAAGATAATGGGTCGGAAAATTCTCAGGTACTTGATCCTAAAAAGTAAAAAAAAAGTAAAAACTTGCCATGGCTAACAAATCACAAAATTGCAAATTTATTCTACGAAGTTTTGGTTTACGATTAAAAAAATAAAAAAACATTAGGCATGATACATTTATTTAATTTTTATATCTAATTTTTATATATATTTCAGAAGAAAAAAAATCTAATTATATATATATACATTTATCTTTACAATCAAACAATATAGGAGTATAATATATTAATCAATATTTTAAGTCTTTTATCTTTGAGTTTAAATTAGGTTATATCAAACCTAAAATAATTTAGTTTGGTGATGGGAATTCGGATGTAATTGGCTTTAATATTATTATTTTTTTAAATAAAAAATGATAAATGACTAATAGGTGATGACAATTATGACTAAAATTGTATAATTCAAAAAAGGAAAGAATGACATAATATATGTTGAGAATAAAAAAAAATTCCCGGTGGATATACTATCAGCGGAATATATATAATTTATCGTAATATCCGACTTATTGCATTAATTTTTGCCAATAAATAATTGTGTGAAGTGTGTTTTTTTTTTTTTTTTTTTTTTTTTTCGGGAAAAGCTACATTACAAGAAAAATGAATTTTAGTGACAAAATAGTAAGTGACATTGTATTTTTTGTATATATTTAGTGACTCGCAATAACAATAGTGACAAGTGCAATAATAACAAAATATATTTTTAAGTTGTCATTAATGACTATTAGTAACAAGTGTACGGAATTTAAGTTGTCACTATTGACAATGAGTAATATCATTTCAGTGACAATCACTATAATTTAGTGATAACCTTTTAGTTGTTACTTTTGGGGTATCACTAAATATCAATAGTGACAATTTTTCACATTTTTTTGTCACTAGTATGTCTATATACATCGATTATTGACAATATTTAAATTTTTATCACTTTGTCATTTACTATTTTGTCATTAAAATTTAATTTTTTTGTAATGAAAGGTGAAGTGTGTGTGTTTGTGTTAAATGTAATTTATAAAGAAACATATATTTGCAAACAAGGGCATCATGAAATGTGAATTACTAATATATTAAAATCCATACATCTGAACAATGTTTTGATTATATTTCCAGAAAGTGAAAAATATGCTGTAATAATAGATGAAAAAACTAATATTATTAATTAAAATACTAATTATAGGCAGCATAAGTCAATTGGTTGCTAATGGGCTTAAGTCTTTCTACTTGGGCCGAGTCTTTCTCAGGCCTTGACTTGTTGGTCTTTCAAGTGTATTGGGCTTTAATTCTTTTATTTTATATCTATATTTCGGTTTAATGGGGAAAACCGGAAAAGGTAGCTTAAATAAAACTGAAAGAGAATATGAGAAGTGAGAAACGTTGCCCAAAGTTAAACGAAAACAGTGTAATGTGAAATCATGAGACTAAAGTAAAATTTCAGTTATGACCACCATAAATATTTTCGTGCGTGTTTGTAATTTTAGAAGCACTATGGTGAAATAATATTTTAGAAAACGTACAAAACTAATAAGTAATTTTAGATTTTTGTCTCGAATTATATTAATTCACCGAATTTCGTCCCGTAATTTAATATTTTTTCAGAATATTGTCCCAAATTAATTACTAATTTTGGTTTTTCATCCCAAATTTTATCAACTCGCCGAATTCCGTCCCCCTAATTTACCATTTTGCATGAATTTAGTCCCAATATTAAATTTCTAATCTAATAAAAATGATTGTTCAATCTTGTAATTAGTTTGGAACGAATTCTGCAATATTGTATGATGATTCGTGCTAAAATTTATCATGCCATAACACATAAGCAGCCATGTGATAATTTAACGGACACATACACTTTTTCCCCATTGTATCAAAACAAAAAAAACTGTGAAATTGGAATCAACATAGACATCATCAACAATTGAATTTGTTATTTTTTAAAGATTATAAACCATAATATTATATATATATATATATATATATATATATATATATATATATATATATATGCTTATACTTAATGAAATCATCTTTTTTGATAGTGTAACAACACTTCTGAGTATTTAATTGTACTTGGTGTTGAATAATACCAATTTAATTATTCCAGAGCTTTCCCGTGCCGGGGGACGTTTAAAGGAAAATGAAATGTTAAATCAAAACTTTCGTTTTCTGTATAAAAACAAACGTACATTCATGCACTTGGAAAATTGGTTGTTTTCTTCTAGCTACCAAGTTTCTTCGAAGTTACTTAAGAAGTTCACAAAGAATTTTCTCATCAAATTTTCACAAAAAGTTCTTCCCACTGATATATTTCATCATATCACAAATATATGAATATGTATATGCATGATGTAAGTCGTGAACATGTTTTCATTGATGGCAATATTGTTTGTTATTCTCAGAGTATAGACGTTAATTTACTAAGATTATATATATGCATGGTTCCCCATGCCCTTTAAGTTTATATATAATATAATATAATATAATATAATATGCTCGTTAATATTAATTACTCGAATCGAATTAGTAGTTTCAATTCAATTGAACCAACTAAAAGTCTTGTCGAATTAGCTTAGGGCATCTCTATTAACGCAAAGGATGGAAAAAAAATGAAGAAAAATGACCGGGGGAGGGGTTGAAACCACTGCGATCTTTGCTCGGGCCGCCCAACCCCCTTTTTTGTGTGTTTATTTATTTTTTTTAAATCCAAGCATTAATTTAATTTTATTACTTGTATAATTGCAACTTTTATTTAATTTTATTACTTGTATAATAAAACTTTTATTTATTTATTTATTTTTTTAAATCCAAGCATTAATTTAATTTTATTACTTGTATAATTGCAACTTTTATTTAATAAAACTAACATTAATTTTATTTTATTACTTTTATAATTGTAGCTTTTATGTAATAAACTTAACATTATTTTATTTTATTGTTTGAAATTTAATAACATTGTAAAAAAATTTAATTTGTCTGTTTATTTAAAAAAAAATTAGATTTAAGTTTAATTTAAGAAACTTTTATTTAACAAACTTAACATTAATTTAATTTTATTAGTTGTATCATAATGCATGACTACTTAACAGGAGGATTTGCCCGCATGGGCAGCTCAACTGGTCTCAGAGGTGGAATTTGGAACAAGAGGATTCACTGCAAATACTAGCTTGGTTCATTATAATAGTAATTTAATGGACGGTGTTAATTTTATTAAATGAGAGTGTAGAAATATAAGAATTGAAATTAAATGAAATGAGTTGAAGATGATTATGAAAAGAGAAAGTCTAAAGGGAAAGAAGAAGCCGAGAGGAAATAGTGATGGGAGTCCTGGAGATGGCCTTACATCTTGGCCTCATCTCCAATTTTGGGACTTTCAAAAATTAAATTACAATTATAGTCCCACAACTAATGTTCATGGGACAATTTTATCCCACGTTTTAAATCTAGACAATTACGGTCTAATTCCAGTCTAAATATCTGAATTGAACTAAAAAGATCTTTGAAAAGTTTATGTATTCCTGATCGGTGCCGACGTCCAAATTTCTCATGTTTTTTGGACAAAAATATATGGACATGTTTGTTTGGCATTTGGGAGAGTAGTTTGTGAGAGTGATAGGGATTTGTGAAATAATATCGATTTATGTAATGTTGTTTGTTTGGATTTTGGGAGACTAGTTTGATAAATAAGATGTGTATAGTTTTTTTGGAAGAGTCTAAGTTGTGGTAATAAGATGTGTAAGACTTTATATCATATCATGTTTGTTATATGAAATAATTTGTATAAGAGATATATTACTTTACCTAAAATCAAAGTAGAGTTTGTGTATGTTTTTCTTTAAATAAAAAAATTGTTGTTTGTTTGACTTTTGGGAGAATAATTTGAAAAAATTAAGATATGATAAATTTATTTTAGAATATAAAAACAGTGTTTGTTTCGTTTTTCCCAAACAAAAATCTTTTTTGAAAGATGTGAAACAAACATGTCCTATGACTTTATGTTAGTGGACGTCATGGAGTATAAGAATTGTGTAATGTTGTAAAATTTGAAATTCTTTATTTTTCGTTGTCTGAGAATTAATATTTAATATACCCACGGTATTTTTAAATTATATTTTCCATTTATTTTTACTTTAGATGCAAATTTTCAGTATATATCCCTTTGTAATTTCAAATTAAAGAGTAGTTCTAAGCTATTTTATCTTGATATATATGAGGTATTATGTGATTACTTGATTATTGCAAAATAGTTGAACCAAGTTTTTGTTTTAACTATTTTTATCCCGTTTTGAGTTTCGGTTATAACTGTAGATTTTAATTTTAACTAGCATACGTCCCGTGCTATGCACGGGTTTTAAAAAATGTATATGTTAAGTACCTTGTTTAATATATTAAAAATATCTATTGTACCACATGATTAAAAATATAAAATGATTGTACCATATATATATATATATATATATATATATATATATATGAGAATAACAATATTTATATACAAAGAAAAATAATATGTTAAATATTAACAAAAAAGGATAGAGGTCGAAGTTATATTCTTCACAAATACATTACTCGGGACATCTAAGCTATATAGGAACGAATGAAAAATTAAAGTAAAAATTCTATCATATTTATGCGAGTTTTATTTTTTGGTATCGACAGTATATTAGTGAAATTTTCCAATTTGAATTTGTTGAATGTTAATATGGCAATTGAAGATGTGATTATTTGGTGCCAATTTTTGCTCACCCGCACGTATTAAATAAAAATACTACTTAAATTTTAATACAAAGGGACAAATTTTAAGAAAAATAATAATAATCAGAATGCTTCACATTAAAATATAAAGAAAAAATATAATCGAATTGCGTAGAACCCATGTCGGGGTATAGGGTCAAAAGAATTGATCGTTGAGACATTAAATATAAACAAAATCTTATGCAAGCAGTTTGTTTGAGAAATTGGAATGATTTCAAATGTTTTTTACTTTATATGTTATCTTCATGTTTATAATCAGGTATTCTATTAATTAGGAAGAAGGTTTCAAGTCCTTAATGTTTTGATTTTTTTTCCTTATGATAACAACACTTGATAAGGACTTGAAACCTTGTTCCTTATGCATAGAATACCTGATTACAAACATGAAGATAACATGTAAAGTAAAATACATTTGAAATGACTAAGAATATTAAAAATTTAACCCATGTAAAAAGAACACATATCTTAGTCAATGTAATATATATGAACTAAAGCAAATTGTTCAGCCAAATCGCATAAAAAGAAATGAAAAGTGCATAACATAATGAGTTAAACCGTCTACCATACTTCAAACACTACTTGATTCATCTATTGTTCCTTTACTCTAAGAAGTATGAACACGGTGTTGCAAGTAAGGAAAATATAAAAATTTGAAATTAAATTGAAAATATTATGAAACTGAAAAATTAAATTCTTAACCAATCAAATATGGCATTATGAAAACCGATTTTTTTTTAAGAAATAAGTTGTGCAACCGCCTAGAGCAAACTGTTCAGTCAAAAGAAATGGAAAGAGCATAACATAATGAGTAAGGAAAATATTAAAATAAAAAGGTAAAAATATTATGAAACTGAAAAAAAATGATTAAAACATATTGAAGAGAAGATGGAAAAATCTGAAATGTAAGTGGGTTTGGGATTGTACGTGGGTTTGGAGGTAGTTATATTATTATAAAGTAAAATAAAATAAATCAAACTAAGGAGAAAACGTGGGTGTGGTTTTGGAGGTAGTTATAATATGTATGATGTAATTATTAGGTAAAATAAAATAAATCAAAATAAGAAAAAATTAGTATTTTGGTCAAAACAAATTAATTGAAGTCAAAGACTGCTGTGAAATATATTATAAGTAGATAGATTTTAATTTTTTGAGGGAATAGCTTTAAGTTAGATGAAACCCTGAATTCCTGATAATATAAAATTGTTACGTGCCCTAACTCTTATAGGGGGAAAAAAAGCTATTATAAACTAGAAATTAAAATCCCTAATTTTTGTAACATGAGAAATCCTCAATAAAAAGTTAATCACCTTCTAATTTCATGCATGCATTACACAGCTGGATTTGGGGATGCATTGACTCTTCCAAATTTCTCGATTTTTGAAATATTTCGTCAGGTTTTACTGGACGACTAAATATCTGAAAACGATGGATTAATATTTCTGGACTCAATTTTGGTCCATGCTAGCTTAGCTACTTCTGTTGAATACATATTCACTATAGGGATATTATAATGTTTTATAGGAATTTGATGCATTATGCAATTTTTTTTAATAATTTGACTCCGTATTTGTATACGTGTCCAATTTTGAATCAGTTCTGAGTTTCAAAACAGGGTCTTTTTATATGATTTTAGCAAACTGGTCAAAATAATGCACGCCATCTGCTGAGATTGCTTGTGAAGTGTGAACCCTTTTGTTAATTCAGTTTCATTCTTTGTGTAGAATCCTGGAAAAAGTCAATACATCTAATGCATATTTCCGTTGAAGGTTTTGGTGTGGGGTGATTAATAACTCTATTTGAAAAGATCAAGTCTGATTTTTGCATATGTAGATGTTTATTTGAATGTTTCTGAATTAATGGTGTCACTTTCCGTGCTTCTTTATTGTTGTATATGACATTTAACTTGTCTTGAGTCTGTAGTGATAAAATATTCATAAATTGAGTTATCAATTTAATATAAACTCGAAAAGCATGGCTTTTAATATACTGTGGGAAATATTAATTAGAGCATACCAGTTTTAATATACTGTGGGAAATATTAATTAGAGCATACCAGTTTTAATATATATACTGTGGGAAATATTAGAGCATACTGGAAAAGTGTGAGTGTAGTGTAAATATCCCTGATATTGTCCATGTTTATGGGTCAAGATACATGAGTTGGTTTTTATGACAATGATCATGTGAAAGGAGTAGGAAGTTGTACCACATATTTGTTTTCAAATTAAGATTCACGCATGCTTGGTTTCTTTATTTATTAAACATGTGAGAGTGGACTAGAAACTCTGCTTAAAGTTTAGGCCTATAATGTTCTACAATAATTTATTAATGTGGAAAACAAGTGTGGAAAATCAGGTCACTTATATATGTTCGTTATATTTCTTGAATAGATCATAGATTCCATTGTCTTTCTATTGATGCATGGAAATGTAAAACAAAGACAGTTTTGACATTTCAAAATTTGAGAAATGCACAGGAAACATGTAGGAAACGGGGCTTTGTCGGTTACAGGTCTGTGCTGGGGTGTATAAGGAGTATAATAGATCACTGCATCATTGATTGATATCCTAAGGAATTATTAATTCTTGAATGATTGTTGTAATCCATTTAGTATTATTGGACCTATTATAGAACTGGATGACATATATATTGCAAACTATATGATCAGTTAATATAACGACTTTTATGCAGAGTTAATTTCCCATTTTTTTAAAACTCCTATAGTTTTTCATTTCTTGAAAATATGGAACTCTTCGGTCTTATACATGCTGATTAAGGCATGCAAATATCTAGAAGCTCATGTTGGTAGTTAAATATTGCCAATCTAGTTTTTACCAAGTTTAATTCTCCTGTGATATATTGAAGAATAATTGAACAATGAATAGCATCAGATCAGATCAGATCAGATCAGATCACTAAATTTTTGTTGCTATTTTTGGGTTTACAAAACAACATATTTAGGAAAGATATTAGGTAAAGAGCTGTCTAAAAGGTACCCTTGGTCTAGTCTACATGTTGTAAATTACATGTACGCAACAATCCAACAACTACTTTGGAGAAAAAAGGACCACAGATCATGATGGATTGCCTGAGGCACTTGATTTCACACTTGCACGTATCTAATTGACTAACTAATTATAAAATTTGAGCATGGGTATGTCTACATTGAGAGTGACACAAGCTTTCCTTAGTTGCTTGGCACGAGTATAAATTTCGGTTGTTTGTATGATGTATAGATATAGTTAGCAAAAAAAAAAAATGATCAACTTTTTGTCTTTTAGTTTCATGACTTGCAAAAGCTTTTTGCACCCTAGAGTTAGGTAATGTATTAGATTTGAGTTTTATTTTTTAAAAACCAATTTATTATCTCTTCTCATTTGTTTCCATAACAAATTAACAATGCGTTATAATGTCAACTGGTTTTCATGCAGCATCACGGTACAAGAGAATGAAAATGGTATGTGATCACATTTGTAGTAAGTTGAGTCCAAACTTTCATGAGCAAAGTAATTTTGAAAGTGTATGGTTCATGCTCATGCAGGTAAGAGTTATTCTACAAAAGTTGCTAGAAATCCGAAAATGGAGAGGCTGCGATATAACTATTTGTTCCCTGAGGTTGGTTTCACTTTAATCGTCATCCTCAATCAATCGTTGCATCAACTGCTGCAGACTGTCCTTTCTTATCCCTCTTGTTTTTCATGGATAATGAGAACTTCCCCTCTTCTCTAACATTTTTTTATGATTTTATAAAAATGTTCTTTTTAACTTAAATGAAATGATAATCTGGAAATCTTTAAAATTTACTTTATATATTTCAAATCTAAAGTCCAAATCCATTACAGATATCGGCACGCGAACTTCAACATGTTACAGAATATCCTAATGCAAAAGTTATAAGCCTGGGCATTGGTGACACCACAGAGCCATTACCAGATGTTGTAGCTTCGAGCATGGCTAATGTAAGTTTTGTCTATTCAGCTGGTTCAAAGGTTTGTTTATTTCTGCCATACTTCATTCCCTTATGAATCAAAGAAATACATCACCTATCATGATTTGAAATCTCAACTTGAAGATTTTAGTAAAAAAAAATTCTTCTTGTACTATGCTTAAGTAGATATTGCAGCAATTAGTTTCAATTCTTTGTAAAGCGTAAACAGGTCAAGGCCCTGTTTTGTATTGAATTTTGCTTCTAATGTTGGTTGTTTAAACATGTGAGGCTGTACGTGTCTTTTTTTCTTTTTAATCTTTCAAGGGAAACGTATTGACAACTTGGATTTTGAAAAATTTGCTCCCTAACATTCTACATTGCAGTATGCACACAGTCTTTCAACGCTTAAAGGTTACAGAGGGTATGGAGCTGAACAAGGAAGCAAGGTAAATAGTGCTTAATCGACATCAGATTTTATTTCTAGCTAAACACAATTATTAAATTTTTTAAGGTATTTTGCACCCGTTAATCCTTTGCATAGTCCTTTGTCTAATAAATCAACTCACTAAAGCCTTACAATGCAATATTTTTAAAGTATAATGTTTCATTTGATCCCCAAATATATAACTAAAGTCCAATGTTGTAGGAACTAAGAAAAGCAATATCAGAGACATTTTACAAAAACATGGGCATAAAGGACACAGAAGTGTTTGTTTCAGACGGTGCACAGTGTGATATATCTCGCCTTCAGGTATCAAGCACCACTTGAAGGACTAGGTTTGCTTGCAGAGAGAGTATTTTATAACTCTTGTATGTATTTCTCATGCAGTTGCTCTTCGGATCCAACATGTCCATTGCTGTCCAGGATCCAATCTTCCCGGTAATACATCGACCTTCACTATTAAAATGTTGTGAAGAATTAGACATGGCATCATTTACTTACGATTCATGCTTAAGGACAGGCTTATATAGATTCAAGCGTCATAATAGGCCAGGCGGGTGATGTTGAGAAAGAATCAGGGACATATCAAAATGTCGAATACATGAAATGTGAACCACAGAATAGTTTCTTTCCTGACCTCTCAAAAGCAGCCAGCACAGATATCATTTTCTTCTGTTCTCCAAACAATCCTTCTGGCCATGCAGCGACTTACGAGCAATTAGAAGAACTCGTGCAATTTGCACAAGAGAATGGATCAATCATTGTGTATGACTCAGCCTATGCTGTTTATATCACAGAGGATAGGCCTCGATCAATATATGAAATCCCTGGAGCCAAAAAGGTATATTTACTCTTTATAATGATAATATTTCTAAATCGAGCCATTTTCAATCTTTGTTCCTAATCAAGAAGCATACATGGGGTAGGTTGCTATTGAAGTTTCATCCTTTTCGAAGATTGCTGGATTCACAGGGGTTCGTCTTGGTTGGACTGTAGTTCCCGAGGAACTCTTATATGCGAACGGGTTTCCAGTTATAAATGATTTCAATCGTATTGTATGCACCTGCTTTAATGGTGCCTCCAGGATAGCTCAGGCTGGTGGGCTGGCTAGTTTATCCTCAGATGGCTTCAAGGTAAGTATCCAACCCAAGTGTTATGTTTGCATATCTAGTCCTCTAGCTTCCAAGCAATGACAAAGATGGTCCTTTTTATTTTTTTGAACTGACACATTTGGTCCTAACTTCAATAGATTTTATCATTTCTCTAAAGATCAATGCATTAGATCTTTTATCATTTAGAGCTAGATACCTTTAAAGCGTGTTAAGTTCCAAAGCAAATTTACTAGACCAAAAGATGGATGACTAAAAGGTGACTAGAGAATAATTGTGCTTAACCGGAAATATGATGATGAACCAAATTTGTTAGACCCTGAAAAATAAAGGATTGAATTTGAATATTTTTGGGATTAAAGGTATCAAAATCAAGAGTTGAAATACTATTTTTGTCCCGAATAAATTTAGACTAAATATGCAAAATTATAGCTTACATTGTCACTCTGAAAAATACTTAGTTGCAATATTTCTTTTCAGGCTGTACTTTCTCTTGTTGATAACTACAAGGAGAATGCAGAAATATTGTTGGAGACTTTTCAATCTGTGGGATTAAGAGCATACGGAGGCATTAACGCTCCTTATCTTTGGGTACATTTTCCGGGTTCAAATTCTTGGGACGTGTTTAATGAAATTCTTGAGAAAACGCATATAATAACAGTTCCGGGCAGTGGATTCGGACCAGCAGGGAAAGAGTTTATAAGGGTTACTGCTTTTGGCCATAGAGAAAATATACTTGAAGCTTCAAAAAGGTTGAGAAACCTCTTCTCTTAGGCAAATAAATAAAAGGCAGTTGACCAAGTGCCAAGAACAGAGTTTTATTGTACTCCATTAGTAAAGCTTTAGTAGTCACTATAGAGTACTATGAATTTGATGTAAGCAATATGGATTGCAGTCTCATAATAAATGAATAACCAGCAACTTTCCAATGATTTAGCCAAAGTAGATTGAAACTTTTGCAGAGACTTTTTGGTGCCATAATAATGAAATTTCATTCTGGATGCCATTCGAAACCAAGATTAATCACGAACCTATACGAAAAAAGAAAAAGAAAAAACAAGGCTTTAAATAACACTGTACTTGCATAGACAAGAATAGATATCAAAGCCTAATAGTTAATACTGGTAAATTGGACTAGAAGTCAAATCAAATTAATCTTTACTCGATTCAATCAGATTGGTAAAAGCTCGGATTTGGTTTAATATACAATTCAAACAAGCTTGAACAAAGTTATAGTAATAAAACTCGTTTGGAATTTGAGATAAGCTAATAAGATGACAAAATATAAGTATATCACGCTACTAAAGTTAAACTCGTGTTTGATTATAGTTTATTAAAGCTCAGTTTGTTTAAAAACCAAACCAATCTTAAGTATAATCTAAAGCTCGATATGAAGATTAAACCAAGCTTGAATAACATATACCGCGACTAAATTTGACTTGTTCACCCCCTACTGTCAGGTAAGAATACAAGACAAGATAGATAAAACCTTTGTATACTTCTCAAGGTGCAGCCAAGCTGAACATTGAAACACAATATCAAACAGAGATATAATTCCTCATCTGTGAATCAAGCAATTTAAAATACTAGATTTGCAACTAGAGCTGCATATTATAGTACATTTTAAGAAGACATATAATACATTCAGACATATTTACTAATCTTACAGCACCTGAAGTTAAAAAAAAAAAAATTACTCATCAAACTGACCTATCAAAACAGGCAATCCCAGAGCACTAAATATTAAGAATCTGACAGCTAACTAGCTCTGCAGATCCAGCACTCCTAGTAGCAACAACTCTCCAAATATTCTCAGAAGATCCCGACACAGTTTCAGAAAGTTCTTGCAACGATTCACCTAATGTGACAGACGAGGTAGATGGAGCAGAATCAAAACGATTTTGCCTATCAGCCTGCATAACTGAGATGTTATGATTTGCACCTTTAGTTATCACATGTAGCTTTCCAAGAAAACCCGCAAGCAAATATGGAGACTCTGAATCAATAAGGTCATGAATGGGTACATCTCCTTCGATTATTTTCCAAGAATCATCTTGGTGATCGTACACTTTGATCCTAGCACTATCTAAAGAGCTTGATGGATCCAAAGCATACAATTCCCCATCAACAATGACACTTAATTTAGTTCCTGCTTGCTTTGCAGGCCAACCGTCTCCCATCCCAGTTGGCATATCGGCCCACAAATTTGTCTCCGGGTCATACACCTCTCCTCCCACGTCGACAAAAAATGGCCAGCAGTATAAACTTTGAGGAACATATAATTTTCCTCTATATGAAGTCATCCCAGTCGCAATAGGCTTGAGAAGATCAGCAAGAAAGGCGGTTGGTAGCACCTGAGCTTTCGAAAACGGCATACTGGGAACCTCGGACCATATATTAGAACAAGGATCAAAAACCTCAGCTGATTGAAGTGGAGTTAGGCCTCCTCGACCACGAGTAACACCTCCAACAACGTAAAGCTTGTTATTTAAGACACTTGTCTTACAATAAGCTCTTCCAATAGACATGGAGCTTGCTTCACTCCAAGAATTTACAATTGGATCATAACGCCAGACACGTTTCATGGCCGATGCCCTGCAAAATCCACCAATGACATAGAGAGAGCCATTAACAGATCCAATAGCACAACCACAAAATGGGATTTGATCCAGTGCATCTTTCCTCCCAATCAACCCTCTTATGGCATCTCCAATAATGCCTGAACCAACCATGTTCCATAACCAAAGACCAGATAGACCTCTCCTTGTTCCATCTTCAGCAGCAACGTTAGGCATCAAAGGTAACCTTTGCCATATTTGAGAAATTGGGTCGAGGGCATACCAAACAAGCTTATGATTATCGATCTTAGTCAAAATGTAGAGCCACTCCTCTGTGCTGCCAAGTTCTTTTCTTAATTCGTAAAGTTCTTTACTCGTTAGAGCAGTTTTCCAGCTTCTTGAGACGAGTTTTGCATTGAAATGATTAACTCTTGGGAGTCGGGCAAGAATTTGAATTGATATCTCATCGGGAAGGTTAGGAATTAATCTTGGATCTTCATCCCAGAAACTAGAAGATGTCCTTAGTCTCTTGCATGCATCATTTTGTGACACTTCAGAGAGATCACTGGAGCTTGCTTTATGATTACTCAAACTCAATCTCGCTCCCATCGAATTCTTTCCTCACCTTTTATTAGTAAAACCAAAGAGTAAATATCCATAACATCACTAACTTGAACATGGCTTATAAATAATACTCCATGAGTGAAAATAACAAATGAAGTAATTACATAAAGCAAAGTCATAAGAACTGAGACACCTAAAAATAGAGCAACAAATAATCAGAACCCAAAAACTCCAATCTGCTGCATCAAGCAGATGTAATTTCATATAACTTAAATTGCACAAACAATCCAATCTTAGATGAAGATCAAATAATAAAAATCTAAATTCAACCACACAAACATAAACTTCACTATCTAAAAAAAAATCACAAATTCCAGATAAATCAAAGAGGTCGTAGATGAAACCCAAGAAGCACAAATCAAATCATACATCCAAATAAACAACTCAAACCAATTCACATCCACAGAGCCAATAAAAAACTTTGGTAGCAAAAATTTATATAATTACCTGTGTATAGTCACAGATGACACATCAATTTCAAGAAAATCGTCGAGAAATATAGATGGATTAATCAAAAGTAATTAAATTTAGAGAAAAAAGGGGAAATTTCTGGCCGTAGGGGAATTGACATGTGGTTGTGTTTAGATAACCCCTTTCTATTTAAAATTATATTATTTTTATTTTTGTTTCTAATTATTGACTTTTTATTTGTTGCTGGCCCTTGCATTTGCAATGCACGTTGTTCTAGGAAAAAGAAGTACTCCTACTATTTTACAAGAAAACTTATGATTATTAATATACTCGCACGATTAAATACGAAAAACACCCTTGCTCATCTAAAAAGTTGCCAATTATTCTCTTGTTAACTATAAATATTATTAATAACTCCCTTATTTATTTGAAAATTTAACAATAATTCTTATTGACTTATGAGAGTCTTTCAAACAAGGGTAGTGAGCTAATAAAAATATAAAATATCCATACAAGTTAGGAGTTTTTCGTTAATAATAATAACTCGTTAATTAAAAACAACCGGTGAGAACTTTTACAATTAGACAAAGCACATGGAGTTTTTTTTACATTTAGCTCTTATATCATATATATATATATATATATATATATATATATATATATATATATATATAGTTAAGATTTTGTTCGGGACAAGATTTTCTTTAGATTGCAGTGTTAATTTTTTGAATGATGGATTTTTTTCAATAACGATAATATTTTTACTATACTATAGATTATGTAAATTTTAAAATCTTAAACATTAGGGGTATATGATGTAATTATCCGCTTGATAAATATATGTATATATATATACCACAAGGCACAAGGTTTCCTGATCCATGTCCGTATTGGATTTTCCAAAAATCGTTTCCTATTTGTATTTGGAAGAGGAACTCGTTTCCCTGTTGCCATAGGATAATTAAGTACCAATGCAATGACTTTAAATACATACAATACAATTAATGATTCAACAATCAAATCCTCCAAAATAACAATTATATTAAAGAAGAGCAAGATAATTAAAAGAAATTAAAGGGAACAATATAATGGCAGCATCTCCTCCTCCTGTCATAGTTCGAGAAGTTTGGCAAAACAATCTCGATTATGAGTTGAATCTCATCCGACAATCTATTTTTCAATTTTCTTATGCATCCATTGACACCGAATTCCCTGGAAATATCTTCCACCCATCAACCGATATCCCTAAGCACTCGTACTCCTCCCTCCCGCCCCATCTGTTTTACTCCATCATGAAACAAAACGTTGACGCTCTACACCTTATCCAACTTGGCCTTACACTTTCTGATGCTCAGTATAACCTTCCCAACTTCTCCACACCTTTCTCTTATGCCTGGCAATTCAATTTTCGTGACTTCGATCAAAATCTTCATCTCCACAATCCTGACTCCATTTCTCTACTACGACGCCAAGGGATTGACTTATCCTACAACAAAATCATGGGAATCGACTCCCATATTTTTGCCATGAAGTTCAAGGCCATGTTGTTGGACATGAGGTCTTTGCAAATGATTAACTTTACATGGGTCACATTCCATGGATCGCATGACTTTGGTTTCTTGATTAAGATTTTGACGGGAAAAAAGTTGCCGGAATATTTCATTGATTTCATGTTGTTGCTAGAGACTTACTTTGGAGATATAATTTACGATTTGAAGGTTATGAGCTCATCCTTGAGATTGTATGGTGGTTTGGAACGAATTTCGAACCGGTTAGGCTTAGATCGGGTTGCAGGTAAGAGTCATCAAGCCGGATCAGATAGTTTGTTGACAATGCAATTATTTGTAGAGTTGAAGAAAAAATATTTGTCAATCTATAATATGACCAGTTTTAACTGTAAGTTGTACGGATTAACATATAGGGTTGCACATGATCAGACGAAATAGATCTATATATATATACATTTTAATGGTGGAAAATTGGAGATGAGTTACGTTGTTGAATATTATATCTTCTAAAGTTCTAATTTTTTTGATATTTAAAACCCTTTTAGAAGAAGGTTTATATTATAAATTATTATTCAATTTGTCCAACTATAGTATAAAATCGTTTGTTCTATTAATTTTAGATGAATGTTTACTTTACTCCTTGATTATAAATTTTGTTGTTTTTTAATATAGAGGTGTACTTTATCCTTTAAACTTGTATACAGATTCATTATTTCTTTTATTATCTGGAGATTTCATTCACTATTGGCCAACACAATAAATTTGTAGAGTTTGTAAGCTAAACAACATGTAAGGGGTGGGGGTTCGAATCCTATTTGGAACTTGGATGGAAGCATTTCTATGGGTCTATCTAAGGGTCATTTGTGGTGAAGACCCCTTTGTGCGCAGAGTGTACAGCAGTATGGTGGGAACCCGGGGCTTGGTGGAGGCACATCCTGCGATTTACATCCTTCAGGGTTCTAGGGCAAGGGTTCTGAGGGTCCAGGATTAGTCAAGTGTAAGCTTGTACACCTGGGTTATCAAAAAAAAAAAAAAATAAATAAATAAAATTTTATAGAAAACGTGTTTGTTAGTTAGTTCCTTGTTCTATCTCTTTTCTTTTCTTCTTCTCCGGTGGAATTACCTAATTAATCGGATGAATTTTTAATTTTATTTTACTGAGACCGTAATTTAGGCTTTGTGTGGCTGGGTTTTGGCTCGGTCTCGCGGGTCTCGCGAAATCGGGCCAAAACCCATCCAAATGAAATTTATTCAGACTAGTGAGACTTAAGCCCAAACCACCTTGAGACTAGAGCCCAAACCTTTGAGATCATAAGCTTTTTTTATATTAAAACTTATTAATTAAAATTGTTATTACAATCATTACACAATACAATATCATATTTAAATTCCATAACAAACATTAATTTGACATATTATTTACTTTTTCTCTCCAAACCCCAACATCCAAACTCAATCCAAGTGAGGTCTCAAATGTTTCAACCACAAAAAATCCAAGAGCCAAAACTCATCCAAGTGAAGTCTCAAAGGTTTCAACGAAACCATCCAAACCAATTTTTTTAAACTGAGACCCACGAAACCGAGCCAAAACCCATCCAAATAGACCCTTAGAAACAAAAAGGTATCCTGTATTTGAAATAATAGTATTGGGCTTAATATCCAAAACTTCTTCTTAGGCTTAAGTTGGGTTACCAATTAGCGTGCAAAGAAAGTCAAATTGGGCCAATAACAACGCTCGAAAACCTGATCCAACTCATTTTAACCGACCCATTTTAGCTTGAGCAACATACACAAGGGTGATTATATCATAGAAACTTTGGTCAGTGTTGAGTAATATTATGACAAAATTGCAGAAAACGTTACCAATTAATAAGCAATTTTGAATTTTAGTCTCAAATTATATCACTTAGTCAATTTCATCCCGTAAGTTTATATTCTTTTGGAATATCGTCTCACTTGCCACATGGTTGCTTACGTGTCAAAATGTGATAATTTTTTTACCATGAACAATTATACAAGATTGCAAAATTCGTCCCAAACTAATTATAAATTTTAATTTTTTGTCCCAAACTATATTAATTCACTAAATTTTATCTCCCAGTTTGTCATTTTGCATGAATTTAGTCCATTATTAAATTTCTAATTTAATGGAAATGACGATTCATCTTTTACCTTTTTAAAGGACTAATGACAATTTATCCCCTATGATATTCATAATGTTCAATTTACCCCCTATAATTTGAAAAAAAGCAATTTAAGGTAAATTGAATATTATGAATATCACATGAAAGTAAATTGCCATTAACTTTTTTTAAGAGAAAAATAGTATGGATTTTTTAAATTTTTGTGCGCTTTTGAGAAAAAAATTCTATCTAAGTTCATTAGGAAAAATTTGTGCATTTTTTTGTATTAATAAATAATAAATATTTATAATTAGTTCGGAAGGATTTTTTTTTCCATGTCATTTCAATTACGGGACGGAAGTCGGCTTGTTGATATAGTTTGGGACGAATTCTGCAATCTTATATAATTGTTTATCCTGAAATTTGTCATGGCATGACACATAAACAGGGGCGGAGCCAGGATTTGCAATCGAGGGGGGCGAAACTAAGTTGATACATCATTGCTATTTTATAATATTAATTATTATATAAAAATAGTTACATTGAGAAACAAATCCTCTTTAATATATTGACAATTTCTAAAATGATGGATTTCAGAAAGAGGATCATAATAATTGCAAAATTTTCAACATTAAGGACATCATTTCTTAAGTAAATAAAGGTTACTTTTATTCTTATTCATGGTATACATCCATGTATACAAAATTTATTTATTAAACTCAAATATATTTGAAAACATTATAAAAATATACACTGGGATGGTGCCTGGTGGATCATTAATATAATGTGTATTTCTATTTCTAAAATAGTCCAATCAAGTTACTCAAATGTAAGTCAAGAAATTAATAACAAATAAGAATCAAGGAAACATATAAGAGAAACTTTAAAAAAAAAAATCTAATTTAGACTTTATTATTGAACTATATAATATTCATGGTAATTAAAGATGTGGAGCTAGTAGGTTTTCCATAAAAAAGAAAAAAAAATAGACTAGGGGCTTGTTTGTTTGGCGTTTCCTAAAAAAATTTCGTGTTTGGGAAATGCCAAACAAACATGCTTTCTATTTTCTGAAATAAATTTTTCATCTCTCAATTTTCTCAAACTACTCTCTCAAAATCCAAACAAACAACTATTTTCTTATCTCTAAACAAAACCTATACAAACTCTACTCTGATTTGGTATAAAGTAACATATATCTTACACAATTTATCTCACAACAAACATGATTTGACATAAAGTCTTACATATCTTACACCTACAACCTAACTCTTAAAAAAAAAACCTACACATTCTTTATTTCTCAAACCACTCTCTCAAAACTCAAACAAACAACATTACGCAAATCGAGATTATTTCACAAACCTCCACTACTCTCCCAAACTACTTTTCCAAATACCAAACAAACAGGCCCTAGGTCTCTTGTAAAGTAATCTCTTGGAATGACATATTTAGATAATGAATTATTAGAATAGAAATGTGAAAAAAAAAAAAAACTGAGAAAAGTTGATGGAATAAGTCTAAACAAAATATAATTGACGTGGTTGCATAAATTTTGGTGTTCAATTTAATTTGGTAAGGTAAAAGAATTTTAATCCTACAAAATCGTGAGAATTTGGTTACCATAAAATAAATTGTAATTTGTAATAAATCAAAAATTACTTTCGTGGGCCAAGCTTAGGAAAAAACTAAGCAAGAAAAGATAAGAGAATGCCTAGAAAATTACAAATTACCGAAGTTACTTTGATGGATCTGTGCTTAGAGTCAATTAGAGAATTTAGAGTGTATATTCAAATTTTCTTGGAGGATAGGGGGTGCGGATGCCCCCACCTGCACCCCATTTGCCTCTGCCTTTGCACGTAGGCATTCAAATGGCAAGTGTGATGATATTCTAAAAAAATATACAATTATGAGATGAATTTGGTTAAGTGATATAACTTGAAACGAAAATCCAAAATCATTAACTAGTTTGGGTCGTCTATTGCAATTTTGCCTAATATTATATATCATGTTACAATTTTGAATTACGTAATTTTTTTTTTTTTTTTGATAATATTGAATTCAGTGTGTTTGAGAAATCACAAATAAAGCAATGGAATCTTAGGTGGTTCGTTTTACAAGTCAAACAAATTTTGAACATTATTTTTTCTTTAATACTTTTAAAGCTGAGTTTAAACTCGACTTAATAAATTGAAAATCAATAAAATATATATAAAAATATCAAGCTACTCGATACTCTATTTGAACTCGGTTTGTTTAACAATTAAATCAAACTTTAACATTAATATACAAAATTCAAAGAGAGAATTGCACTTGTGATATCAAACTATATATCGATTCTCACTTGTGGTACCATAAAAATCGAGGCTGACACATTTGATACCACAATTTAAGAAATCAATTTTTGGTACCACCGTTAAAACTAGACGTTAACTGATGATGTGTCAATTAAATTTTATTGCAAAATTGATACAATTACTTATGTTAACCGACAATTATACCATTAACATTTCAGGTTGTCAAAATAACCCCACATTTTAAAATTTACCGATAATTTTAGTCCACATTATTGTCCAATTTCAAAATTGGCTCGAATAAGACACATGCGGACCAATATTCTAATTATTATATTTACATATTTATGTTAATTTTGTCCACATTTTAGATAAGTAATGGTATCAATTTTACATATTATATAAATTTTAGATTTAATTTATATTTATATATTGCTTTGTGAGGAAGTTGAAGATTTTCAAACTCTTCATTTGTCCCACGTTGACTTTTTATAGTTGTGTGTACTAGTATATATGAAATAAGTGTATAAGACTTGATATAAGTCTTAACAAAGAGGATCATATGAATACACCACGCGCGCCGCCGTTGCCCGCCCGACCCGACTTTGGTCTAGGCTGGGCTGGGCAAATTGTCTCGTCTCGGACTTATCTTTTTGGAGAAATATAGAATTAATTTAAAATTACAAAAAATTGAATTGTGTAACGTTTCGGTAACGAAAAGTGAATTAATTGGGCTATTTTAATTGCCAATGGGCATTTCTCTCTTCTATCTCCGAAAACAAAGCATTTCTAGAAAGAAAATCTCTTTTGGTTATTTTGCTTCTGAGTGTTCTTCGAGGTGAGATTTCTGCTACTGTGCACTGGAGGAATTCATGTAGCCAAATTATCCTGGAAGAAGTGTTCGTGATTCCCAATTGCACCGAAAGTGAGTCGATAATTTCTTTAAGGCAAGCAGAATCATTTCTGCGATTTGGTTGGATCAATTAAGTTACTATACAGAATTGTGAGATAAGTTTGTTTAAATTTATCTGTTCGATTATTTAATTAATTGTTTTTCCTTTACTGTCCAAATTGATTTGTTTGAATTTAGTTTCGATTTGTATTCACATTTTGATAATCTTACAACTATTTATTTCCAACATTTATCTCCCCCTAAAAGATTTATACAATTTAAAGTATATATGTTCTACCCAGTTAACCTTCACGTACGGCCAAGAAATCAATCTAATTAACTAGGTTAAATATTGAGTTCAACCAATATTTTTTTTTTCGGATTTGGGTCATTATACATATAAAAAAATTAAGAATATTTATCGTTTAATAGATTTTGAAACTTCATTAAATTCGAACACAATTGAACCGATCTTGTGTGTGGCCCGATTAAAATTTATTAACTCATTTAAATTTTAAAAATAAATCTAGTTTAAATATAATTTAACACTAGAGTACTTATATATATACTCACAAAATTTGTTCGGGACATATTTTCTTAAAGCTAGGAGTAAAATTTTGAACTTTGGCTACTTTATTTCAATAACGATAATGATCGTATTTTTATTCAACTTTATCCATTTTATTGAAGATTGTTAATATCAAACAGAATGATCAGATTAAGTAACCACTAGGTTTCCTAGTCCATCTATGTATTGGATTAAATTTCAAATTTCATTATTTTCTATTTGTATTTGGAAAACGAATCCGTCTCCTTGTTGCTATAGAATTACCAATTCTGCCTTTAAATACATTCATACAAATCAATGATTTAACATAAATCAACCCCCACTTGTATTTTTATTAATTTTTCTAGTGAACAATCCAAATATGGCAGCATCGTCGTCTCCTGTCATAGTTCGAGAAGTTTGGCACAACAATCTCGACTATGAATTCAATCTCATCCGACACTCAATTTTTCATTTTTCTTTTGCCTCCATCGACATCGCATACCCGGGAAATATCTTCCCCCCACCAACCGATATCCCTAAATACTCCTACTCCTCCCTCCCACCCTCTTTGTTCTACTCCATCATGAAACAAAACGTTGACGCATTACAACTTATCCAACTTGGTCTCACCCTTTATGACGCTCACGGCAACCTTTCCAACTTCTCCACACACGTCTGGCAATTCAATTTTCGCGACTTTGACCCAGACCTTCATCTCCACAATCCAGAGTCCATTTCTCTACTACGTCGCCAGGGCATTGACTTATCCTACAACAAAAGAATGGGAATTGACTCTCGTATCTTCGCCATGAAATTCAAGGCTATGTTGTTGGATATGAGGTCTCTGCGGATCCGTAGGTTGCCCGTAAACTTGACATGGGTCACATTCCATGGATCATATGACTTTGGCTTCTTGATTAAACTTTTGATGGGAAAAAGTTTACCTCAAAATCTCAACGATTTCATGTGGTTCGTAGAGACTTTCTTTGGAGAGGCATTTTATGATTTGAAGGTTATGACCCCGTTCTTGAGGATGTATGGTGGCTTGGACCGGGTGGCCAAAGAACTAGGCCTAGACCGGATTGTAGGTAAGAGTCATCAAGCCGGATCAGATAGTTTGTTGACCATGCAATTATTTGTGGAGTTGAACAAGAACTATATGCCTATCTATAATATGGTGATGAATTTTAACCGCAAGGTATATGGACTAACAACTACTCGTGCTATATAGGAGTATAATCTTAAAAAAAACTGAGTGTTCAGCAATTGTATCAAGTAATTATACCCTTCTAAAACAGGGTGGTTACTTTATGCTTGAATTAATTTGTTCATCCTATAAAATAGTTGTTCTATGTTAGATGGATCTTTACTTTATTCCTTGATTAATTGGGAAAATAATTATGCTTTATTGGAAAAATTCTTACATAGACCAGCTGGTCTATGAGATATTTCATAGACTTTGTGGTTGAAAATACACAACATCATTAATTATGATGATTTGGATGTGGTATGTTTTCAACCACAAGGTTTAGAAAAATCTCATAAACCAGGGCTAAGTAAGAATGTCCCGCTTTATTGTATGCAACCTCCATTCTATGTAGGTCAATTAATTTCGTATGATTTATTAATTATATCACAGTAACAATTTCAAGAAAACGTACGTGTTGGTCAGTTAGTTCCTTCTTTTTCTCTCTTTTATTTTCTTTTTTCCCCGGCGTAGGACAATTTTTTTATTGTAACTGCAATTTAGATAGACAAAATATTCTGTTTTTTTCAATTATAATCTTATAATTTCTTCCTTTGGGCTTTATGTCAAAACTCTTCATTTGGGCCTATTCTCCGGATGCAAGTAAAACTCAAAATGGACCCAATTCTTGAAAACAACTCGCGTCTTTTTAATTGTTAAATGTATATGTGGCAATTAGTTATTAGTGATATACAAGTGTTGTACACTAAAAGTGGTACATATGATCTACACTCCTCCCTCTCCCATATAGGCTCGAGTTCGACGCCACTCTTTTCACCAAACTATTTTAATTTCTTGAGTACAATTTTGTATAAATCTGAGTTCGCCAAACACTATAAATCTGATATAATTAAATTTATTTCCTGTTAAATTATATTAATTCGATTATAAAATATTATATAGTTATCATTAAATTCTTGAAAGAGTATTAGTATAAATAAATTATGTTAAATCTTACTTATTATTTAATTTTGGAAAATACTTTTTAGTTACATAATCATTTTTTAAGATACCATTTATTCTACCTGTACCATAAATTAGATTTGGGCCTTATAAATGTGATATTGAAAAGAAAAAAAAACACTGCGGTGAAGTAATAACAAATCAGATTTATCTGGTCGGGCAGGAAATGGTCCGGTTGGGTTGCTTCTTTGAGCTCTGATATTGTCTTAGTAAATGTACTTTATTTAAAGTCGATGTTGGCCCAATCAAAAGTAAATCAACATTCATTTATCTTAGCTCCATTAAATTCAAACAAGAACAAGAAATTTAGGCTGTGTTCGTTTGTCAATATTAGGCCCAAATTAGCACAATCAGGCCACTTAATTGGATTATATATTTAGTTTGATTGGGCTGATAAAAACACGGGCAGCCCGTAGTTATTCGGGTTATGTGTGGGCCAGCCCCTTAATTTGACCGATTCTAATTCCTCCTCCTACCCAGCAATTAGGTAATCTGACCCAATTTCGATAAAAACTGTCATACTTGCCCCTGGAGTTTGAAAGTAATTACACCAAAATTGCCACTAGTAAAATTATCCATTCCTATTTTCACTTGCCCTTCCATTGTGTACAGGTAAATTCCCCAACCCAAGCGCACCATTTTCAACTCTTCAAGTTTCATAAAGTAGCTATAATATTTGGTTTAATAACTTCTTCTTCCTTATCCATTCATGGTTTGAGTTAGCGGAACACGGATTTGTTTAAATTTATTTCCTGTTAAATTATATTAATTCGATTATAAAATATTATATAGTTATCATTAAATTCTTGAAAGAGTATTAGTATAAATAAATTATGTTAAATCTTACTTATTATTTAATTTTGGAAAATACTTTTTAGTTACATAATCATTTTTTAAGATACCATTTATTCAACCTGTACCATAAATTGGATTTGGGCCTTATAAATGTGATACTGAAAAAAGAAAAAAACACTGCGGTGAATTAATAACAAATCAGATTTATCTGGTCGGGCAGGAAATGGTCCGATTGGGTTGCTTCTTTGAGCTCTGATATTGTCTTAGTAAATGTACTTTATTTAAAGTCGATGTTGGCCCAATCAAAAGTAAATCAACATTCATTTATCTTAGTTCCGTTAAATTCAAACAAGAACAAGATTCGCTCCTATCAAATTATATTCAGATTCCTGTTGAGAGAAATTTCTACATAATATGTCCGATGCGCCTTGAAAAAAATAAAACTCTTGGAAAAAATTAAAATTAATCCTAGCTATGAACCATTTTGCCGACCCTACACCTCAGTCAGAAATAGCTGCATTTTTCTTTTATCAAGTCAATTCATGGATTTGGGCTACCCACTTGTACACATCCTTTTTTATCTTTCACAGAAAATGTAAGGGTCAAATAGACTTTTAAAGATGAGAATTTAAGCAAGGAAATAGTGAACTTATGGTTTTAAATGTCAAGCACCCAGAATTTTAAGTTCACTGTCTTTAAAATGTTTTATTATTTTTTAATTATTGTTTTTTGTTTTTGTTACAAAAATTAGCACTAAGCGTTGACTAGAAGACTTCAAAATTAACTAGCCCGTGCGACCCCAACCCCAAATGATTGTCTCGGTGGTCGAAGGAGGTCGGATTTCTTTGAGGTCTGGCCCAATCGGATTCAAATTATTCAAGCCACCTATTACATTTATTATTTACTTTTGTTCTTCGTCTTTTTTTCTTTTTTCCCTTTTATTTCGTGTAAGGATTATGAAGTTTTATGCAAGAGTTAAGAAAACGTAGACATTTCGGATAATTTTATATTTTATACTCATAAATTAATGTAGTTATCGAGAACTAGTCCAGGGCTAACCAAATCAAGTCCCTCCATTTGTCAAACTCAATCTGCAATAATTTCTACGCTTTTGACAACTTTTGATCTTGGACTAGTAGTGGTTTTCTTTGGTTCGAAATAATTGAGTTAAAAATTATTTCAATTGAGTTGGTCTGAAATATCCAAGAGGTGTTTGACTTAAAAATGCAAGGAAACATGATGTCAAACAGGATTCATGATGCACACTGTTGAAGTAAGAATTGATAGAAGACACAATTTTGAGGGACGGATCATAAAAATGTAAGTTTAATAATTAGACCCAACAAAATTCTTATCTTAATAATTGTTACTTATTTACTTGATTTTTGAAAATCCATTTTATTTAACCCAACTAAATTAGCAAACACAAAAGTTTAATGTGGACTTACATTTACATCAGGTCCAGGTGGGGTTGGACATTCTTTGTATGTGCCTTCTGTTAGGTAACTACTAAACTTAGTGGTCCCTTAATGAAGATATGTATTATTGTCATTGGTTTTAAATTTTTAAAATTTTATTTAGTTCTCATTATTTTTGTAATGCATGAATATTCTTAAAATGATCGTGGTGTAATATCGGACACGCGATAACACATTCAGTACGATTGAGACATGGTTCTAATACGTATCAACCACGCCACATGAAATATTAAAAATTAAAAGAAAAAAATCATGAATATTCGACTCATACATGGTCCTAGTACGTATCAACTATGCCACATGAAATATTTAAAATTAAAAGAAAAAAAAATCATAAATATAGTAGATATGGTAAAAACTATAAAAGCACACTTAGACACACATGAAAGGGCGGAGTCCTGTGCTTGCTAGAAAATAGTACTAAGGCCATCTCCAATGGTTTTACGGGGCCATTCCCGGGCCAGCCCCCGAGTCAGCCCAGATTTTAGGTGATCATCTCCAGTGGTGGTCTCCAGCACTCAATTTCTTTCAAAAAAATTTCTTCCCCACTCTCACCCTTTTTATAATAGTTTTAATATTGATATTAATAATAATAATAGAATAATAATTATTATTATACAATAATAATAATTTTAATTTTAATAATATAATTAATTTAAAAATATTATAATTAAAATATTTAAACATTAAAATATAAATATAAATTATAATTAATTCAAAACACGATACTTATAACATTAAATAAAAGGCACACATAAAAACAAGATAAATGTTACAACAAACTCGCATGAAAAAAATAAAAATAAAGAAGATTACAACATTTATTGATTTCCCCTCTGGAACCAATCGGTTTCTTCATGCGATGATCCTCCAAATAAGTCTCGAGCAAGATTTTTTTGTTGTATTTCTTTTCTTTTTTTCTTCCAATACGCCTTCGTATCTGGGGTGTACGAAGAGCAGTCCATTGACATTATTTTTTCCTCCCTTTCACGATCAATTTGCTCCTTTTTCGCTGCTTCGTCTGATCTTATTTGTTGAAGCATCTCCTGATGCCTTCTCTCTCGTCCGAGTTCTACCATACTTGCGGTTTCTCTCATGGTCACTAGCCTTTCTCTTTCCATGTCAAGAATCGTTTCTTGAGTACAAAAAGTTTTCCCTTTTCCTTTTTTTTGTTTTGCTTTCTTTGTACCCATAGGTCTTTGACTCGATTGGGGTACGTCAGGAGTCTCCGTATCATCAGTATCGCCCAGTGGTTCTGAATGAAACTGGGATTGTGGAGGTTTTGGAAAATAAGAATCCTCCATTGGTGGAGCTGTTGTACGGGGCGTTGTTTGCGAAGTTCGAGTTTGTGCCCTCCATATGATCCAATCTTTAGCCACTTCCCACGTGTGTTGGAAGCACCAATGATGCTTCATTTCGGTATAATATAGACGTAAGGCCAGTTCATGCTAAAAAACTTAAAATACATAGTTAATTTTCGTGACATAATGAAAATCAGAATAATGTATACTTATTTTGTCCATGATTAACATAACATTTACCTCGTCCATAGAAACCAACCGTAGACTCCAACAAGACTTAATCGCCAATGTCTACGCAAAATATGGTTAACAATATATGTAAATTGTAAAATTTATGTATTTTTTTAATTAAGTATGTTTTTAAATATTTCTATGTTTAGGGTATCAGTTTAAATTATTTATCGGTGTTTAATTATATTTTCAAGTAATTCTAATTCTAATTTAGAGAAAATTTTATTCTTATTAAATCATTTTGCAAGTGTGTAATTATATTTTCATTTTTTACTTTAAGTAACAGTTTTAATTATTTGTGTAAGTATGCAATTATATTTTCATTTAATATACTAACGAAACATTTACATTTCTCAATTAAAAACTAAAAAAATGTGTAAGTATGCAATTATATTTTCATTTAATATACTAACGAATCATTTACATTTCTCAATTAAAAACTAAAAAAATGTGTAAGTATGCAATTATATTTTCATTTAATAACTAACAAATCATTTACATTTCTCCATTAAAAACTAAAAAAATTAAAAACAAACAGTTAAAACTATTTTATATAACATTAATCAAACAATTAAAACAATCAACTAAAACAAACAATTAAAACAATCAATTAACCTACCGTACCAAACAAACAAAAATAGCTAAAAAGATTAAAAAAAAAAAGAAAAACAAAAGGAGGAACCAGTCAGGTGGCGCCAAGTGGCGCCACCTGACTTAAAGAAGGAGAGTGCATAGCACTCTCTCCCTTTCTTCCCGAAGCTCTCACGCGGCACCCGATCTCTCCACCATTCCAGCCCGCGACCGCCGCCCAGCCCGTGCTGGCCCGCTCCCCGCCACGCCCCACCACTGGAGACCACTTCTCCATCCCGGATCGGCACTCACGCGGCCCCCAGCCCACGGTTGGAGTTGCTCTAACTAATCTCTAGAAAGGGTAAATACCATTTTTGTTCCCTCTTATCATTAACTTTTTACAGAGTGATTCCTCTTATATTTTTTTCTCACTTTAGTCCCTACTAGGAATTATTTGTTTCACTTTAATCCATACTATGATTTATGTGTTTCACTTTAGTCCTTAGGTGGTTCCGATAACACGTGACATGCATATGGATATTTTTTAGGGCATTTTCGTTCGTTCACTATTGAGACTATTTGAGATATTGTTTAATTGGTGAGCAATTTTGGTGTTTGAAAAATATTTTAGGAAAAAACTTTAGTTTGGAACAAAATGTACGATTAAGTTGGATTGGAATGAAAGCCTAGTTTGGAAGAGATTATATATTTACTTTTTTTTTAAAAAAATAATTAGAAAGAAGAAAATATCCCTGTTAGTTTACTTGAAATGACAAAATTGCCCTCATGAGCATATCACATGTTATCGGAATCGCTTTGGACCACTTGAAAAGGACTAAAGTGAAACAAATAATTCATAGTAGGGACTACAGTGGAAAAAAAAACATAAGAGAGACCACTCTGTAAAACATTAATGATAAGAGAGACCAAAAGTGGTGTTTACCCCTCTAGAAAAATAAAGGGTAAACACCACTTTTGGTCCCTCTTATCATTAACTTTTTACAGAGTGGTCCCTCTTAAGGTTTTTTTCCCGCTTTAGTCCCTACTATGAATTATTTGTTTCACTTTAGTCCTTTTCAAGTGGTCAAGGCGATTCCGATAACATTTGATATGCTCATGAGGGCAATTTTGTCATTTCAAGTAAACTAACAGGGATATTTTCATCTTTTTAATTATTTAAAAAAAAAACTAAATATATAATCTCTTCCAAACTAGGCTTTCATTCCAATCCAACTTAATCGTACATTTCGTTCCAAACTAAAGTTTTTTCCTAAAATATTTTTCAAACACCAAAATTGCTCACCAATTAAACAATATCTCAAATAGTCTCAATAGTGAACGAACAAAAATACCCTAAAAAATATTCATATGCATGTCACGTGTTATCGGAACCACCTGATAAGGACTAAAGTGAAACACATAATTCATAGTAGGGACTAAAGTGAAACAAATAATTCATAGTAGGGACTAAAGTGGGAAAAAAAACATACGAGGGACCACTCTGTAAAAAGTTAATGATAAGAGGGACCAAAAGTGGTATTTACCCAAAAATAAACAAAGTAAATTGCTATATAGAGAGAGAGTAAATTGTTACATGGAAAACAAGTTCCAAGTGAAATACAAAAACCTTCTCCTCTAAAGTTTCAAATTACGAAAAGTCGTGTGTAATGGACTTTTGGCACTTTACACCCTAAAATTATAGGGTTTTGGTATTTTGCATCTTAACTTAAAATTTTTGACATTTTACACCCTGAAAATACAATTTAGTTGACACTTTGCACCATATTGTGTGTTTTGTAAAAAAAATTAATTGATTGAAGAGTATAATAGTTATTTTTGAATATTTTTGGCACTTTAAACCCTAAAAGTATAGATTTTGACACTTTGCACTCTGAAATATATAATATTGATACTTCGCACCCAAAAAATATAATTTCTGGCATTCTCAACCTCGACTTAATATGATAATCTAAATTATGTAAATAAAATACAATATAATAATATGTTAGATATGTAAATGTGTATCTAAAGTAAATAATCTTGAGAATACTTGAAAATAAAATAAAGACAATGTCTTTTTCTTAATCTAAATTTTACAGAGAGAAAATGTTAAAATAAGATATTATAAAGTAAAATAAATTTAAAATAACAACTTTATGATTGTTGTGCATAGAAATGACCATTTTATCTCTACATCGCCGACATTCATGAGTCTGTTTTTTAAGAAAAATACATTAGGGTGCAAAATGTCATACAAATTATATTTTTAAAGTGCAGAGTGCCAAAAATTTTAAATCGGGATGAAAAATGCTAATATTACATAATTTTAGGGTGCAAAATGTCAACCTTCTATATTTTAAGGATGCAAAATCTATATGGCCAAGGTTCAAAGTGAAAAAAAAAAATTGAAAATAACTATTCTATCCTTCTATCAATGAATTTTCTCACTAAAACACACACTACGGTGCAAAGTGCTAAATAAATTATATTTTCAGGCTGCAAAGTGTTAAAACATTCAAGTCAGGATGCAAAGTGTCAAAATCCTATAATTTCAGGGTGCAAAATGCCAAAAACCCTGAGTAAATTATACTTTGATTTATTTATTTGATAAATATGTTATACTTTTATTAGCCCATAGGTTTTAGTTTATATTAGTAAGTTAAAGTCACATACCCACCTTATGCTTAGTAGTAAAAAAAAGTAAAAAAAATATTTACAAAATTGATTACAAACGACAAAACTAAATATATACAATTGCAATGCATTATACTTGAGACAAATTATTCACAAGTTTGGCTACTGTACATACCAAAATCATAGAATTACAAATCATTTACATTTTTATTTTTTCAGTTAATTAAAAGAAAACGAATTGAGCTAGACATTACAAATCAAATTTTGAAGGAAGACATTTTTTAAATTCTATTAGATTTAGACAACATCAACATATATATAGGAATATAATTTTGTCTGTAATTCTTGTTTTCATTGTTACTATGAATTCCTCAAAGTCTTGGCAAGTCAATGCCGCTCTTAGGGTCCCATCCATCAACCGGTAGCTTCCTCCAGATAACGTAACAGTAAGACGGTGCGCTTTTTGACAAACGCGTGCTCAAACAATTGACTTGAGATTCGTTTTACACTTTGCATATCCTATTCAATTTACTTCATAAATTTCAAGAAACCTGGAAATTTTGGTCACTCATGAATCATAAATATATATTGTTATTCAGAATAATTTTTATTTGAATAAACTCGCGATTGCCAATTTGAACATCAATATTCTGGGATCAGGAACGGATCCAAAATTTCAAAGTCCAGAGTCGAACTATTTTGATTCGAAAATTCGTTAACAATGATAAACAAATTAGTTATTTCTATAAGCCCAGGAAAACAAATAAAAGTAACTTAACAAAACAACTATTGAAATTGTACACGACATTCTTTTGCAATATAATGTCTTAACAAAACAACTACAAATTCCTTCTCCTTCTGAATTAATGTTTATTTGTATTTTTAAGTTATTGTCATTCATTGAAAAAGATACATCAAGAGGGTGTAAATCTATGTTACACGGATACAGATACGTAGATACGAATACGACACGACACGGATACGGCGACATGGATCTTAAAAAATTTACTGGATACGATACGACATGTATACGAATATAAAAAATATAGATTTATATATTTATGCATATTGAAATAAGTAAAATAATAAATGTTTATATTCATATATATTGAAATAAATCAACTTAAGTTTCATAAGTACTAAATTGCATAATTTTAGAAAAAAAATTATTTAGTAATTTAATACTATTAAATATACATAATGTATATTGTTTTATTATATTAGATAAAACATGTCCCGTTATAGACCAACTATCATATACTGCAGTTGTATATAATACAAAGTGTGGTTTTATACCTTACATTGTTGATTGTTCTTACCAATTGTGGTGACTTAGTAATGTGTTGGATACGTCTAAATAAGTATTCGATACGTGTGTCCAACTTTTCTATTTAATTATATTTACCGACACGCCATGTGGAGTGTCGAATACGTATCCCACGAGTATCCGAGGAGTATCGTATCCTAAAAGAGTCCGACACGGCATTTTATAATTTTTTGAAGTATCCGTGCATCATAGGTGTAAATTGATAGCAAAGTCGACGTCCTAAGGTCTTCGTTTCAAATTTCATCATAAGTGTAATTAGTCTTGTTAATGGATATTATTGGTATTTGTTGATAGTGAATAATTTTATATTTGTTGTTGGATAAACGGATCGATCTTTTTATATTTTGATAGTAATAAAAAAATATCTGATTTTTTTTAATATACAAGTCTTATACTTGACTTAATATATTTTGAGATGTGTCAAACATATTACGTGTGAGCTTCTTTCAAGAATAATTTGAACTTGAGTTCTCCAGACCGTGGGAACTAACACAACTATTCACTTTTACTTAACTTTCAACAAATTACATAAAATTTACTATCTAGATAAGTAACATAAGTCGTACATCAAACCTATTGATTAATATAATTGATACAAAATTAAAGACCGTTTTAAATCATTAAAAAAATTATCAAGCGGCCGTTGGTCAGCTATGCGACACCCTACTTGTCGACGAAAAACTTTGTATGGCTGTGGAAAGTCCTAAGTCAATAGCTGCAGCTAAAATCTATTCTAAGCCGACGGCTTCTCTATTTACTCAAAGATGACCAACAAATCTTACCCTGTTTACTTTGATGATTGAACCCAAAAATTCTTATTTAGATCAAATCAGGCGTTTGAAAATTTCTTAAATATTATGGTATAAAATGCGCCACATCATTTAATATAGTGGATCCCTGCTTCACGATTTATGATCGTGTAATACATTTTTCGCCACAAGGACTAAAAAATTTCCACACACCAGCAAATTAAACTTCAATCGATCGAACCTATTCAAAATCCAAGTATCCTTATTGATTATGTAAAATGGGTTAATACAATTACATAATCCTCTAATTGATCCTTCATCGTCCCACACAGAAAAAGCAAACATTGTGGCTTAAACCATTATTCTGATAATAAGAGATTTAAGTCTAATTAATTAGCTTGGCCCCATGAAACGTAGTTTTATTTATAAGGAAGTAACGCGCGCCAAATTTTACAATAGGCAATTTTAATAAAAATTACTATTATAAGAACTAAATTTACAGAATAGCAGTACTATAAAATTATATTATGTAATTTAATATATATATATATATATATATATATATATATATATATATATATATATATATATATATATATATATATATATATATATATTAAGTGATTACCACAACTTGATATTATCAAAATAATATTGATTTTCACAGGTATAATAATGACAACAATTGTAATAATAATAATAATAACAATAATAATAAGAAGAAGAAGAAGAAGAAGAAGAAGAAAATTGCTGCATGCCTAATTTGTGATACTTCATTTTCCTGGTAGTTGTCACTATAAAAATATGTAATGATGTAATTTGTGTTATTAAAATAAATAAAAAAAATTATTAGTATCATCAACTCAGAATAACAAATTAACTCCTTTTGTTATTCTAAATAAGCAGTTTAACTTCATGTGATGAATAAAAGGGCAAAATACCTCCCTGTGTTTTTATGACAGAAATACACTGCCTCCCTCTTGATTTTTACATTTTTACAAGGTGGTAAAATGTCCATTATGCAATATCACAAGGAGTTAAAGTATTCATTTACGCAAATCAGAGAGGGGGAAAGTGTCCATTTACACAAATACCTCCATGTGTTGTCAAATGTAAGGTTAAATTAATCATTTTTTACATAAAAATAAAATTTAGATCGCATTATAGAGTGTGTGTGCAACACCTTTACTAGCAAAAAGTTAAATTGCATATTATTTCATTTGAGAGGAAGGTAAATTGTCTATTTGCATATCACAAAGAGCTAACTTCCCAAAAACCCAATTTCAAAGTAACAAAATGCTTCCACCACGTGATATAAATTAGATAAACTCATGAATTAAGACTTGATATCAATCATACAATAATATTCCAAGAAGAAGATAGTGAAAGGAAAAAAAAAAAGAAACAATTCCATATATCCTTAAATTAATTTCTCTTATGCAATATTAAATATATACATCCATGTGAAAATAAACAAAGGAAATTTCTCGCTCCCTCTAATCTTCTTCCTCCTCCTCACACTTGTACCAAACACCAACTATTGAAGATTAATTTTTCCCACACACAGACAGACGTGTTCACCTCCTATATCTTTGCTAATTTTAAATTCATTGAACCTGGACGCAAAGTGAGTCTATGTTCTTCTTAAGCTTAATCGACATCGATCATTTTAAGACTCATCTGTTCTGCGGAAGAAACGGTATTTGTACGCGTGTTTACAGCTAGCTAGCTAGCTTGCTTGAAGGGGAAAATGAAAGATACTCCATTGTGTTATGCTAAGCCCGTAAGAAACTATTCTGTAAAAATTTTATTGCGCCAAACTTCCTTGTATTTTTAAAAATTCTTCAAAAAACACCTAATTTGTAAAAAATAGGTCATTTTGGATCGGCATTTTTCAAGAAATCATTTTAATTATTTCTTGAAATATGTCGATCCAAAACGACATTTTTTTTTTACAAATTAGGTGTTATTTGCATGATTTTTGAAAACACAAGAAAGTGTGGCGCAATAAAAATTTCACAGGGTAGTTTCTTGCAGGTTTAGCATAGCGCGGGGGAGTATTTTGCATTTACCCCTTTGAAATTAATTAATTAATTAAATGTCTATTATATTTATATTATATATTGATTTATTATCATCCAGGTATATATATTTATGCGTTGCCGTTGAGATAATTAATGGAATCGAATTGAAGGAGACTACGCGTTGGCAATTTGGAATCCATGCATAGCCTTGCATTGACCGAACAAGTTGTACAAAAACAAAGGTGAAATATATATTTAATGGATTAAATTTCGTTTTTAATGTATGTTACCATCAACTAATTAAATGATGGAAAATATTCAAAAAATTGTTAAATTAAGAAAATAAAGTTCAGATGATATTGAGGGAAGCAAAGAGTTCGAAATTAATCATATCATATTTTTGTTTCCGCTGATTAATAATCAAAAACATTTTCGACGGAAATCTATATGAATTTTTTTTTTTTATCCATGGGTGAGATTTCATGCCAATCACCTTTTGAGAGATTATATTGTCACATATCATAAAAAAAAAAATCAATTTTTTGGTTTGTTATGCATCGTTATTTGATTTTAAGAAACAAGCTAAATAGTAAAATTTTAAGGTCTTTATATTATTAATCATACTTGAGAATTAGCAGTCACAATAACATTATTTTGTGTAAGAGGAAATTAGATGGGGTAAAAGACTTGTGGCCTGTTTGTTTGGCATGTGGGAGATTAGTGTGTGAGAGTGGTGGAAGTTTGTGAAATAATCTCGATTTGCATAATGTTTGTTTGGATTTTGAGATAGTGGATTTGAAAAATAATTAAGGTGGATGTAGTTTTTTTAGAAGAGTTTAGGTTGTAGGTGTAAGATCAATCTTTCTAGGGTGCGGCCCCTTTAGTTACGGCCTCACATGCGGCCCACTCCCTCAGCCGTTAGATCGGCTTACTTAAATGGCAGCCGTTGGATTGGTAACTAAAGGTTTTGGATTTAATTTTGGTTTATTTCTAATTAAAAATGCAATTGACTATTAAGCCCTTTCACTTAGTTTGTCAAAAAAAAAAAAAAAAAAAACCGACTGAAAATATAAAAGACCCTTTTGCCCCCCATTAAATTTTATGTTTTAAGAAGACGTTTATACCCCCCACTTAAAAATAGAAATTAACAATTAATTTGCTCCTTATTTCCTTCTCTTTCATAATCTTTCAAAACTAAAAAATAATTGCCTTTTATTTCATAATCATTCAAACTTAATTGATTATTTCTTGTTATTACTTCTCCACCATTTTTACACCATCCATGCCTTCAATAATCTCACCACCATTTTTGCACCTTAAATGAATCCTCTCCAAAATTGCTTTACAAATTTCGAATTATAAAAAAAATGAGATTCTCAATTACTTTTGAATCCACGAAATCAATATCTCAAATCAATAATTTTGATATATATTATCCTTAATCCCCTTTTGTTTATTTATTTCTATTCGGTCGATTAAGTTCGGATTTCTTAGATAATAGTTTAAATTTCGGTCGATCCTATTAGTTAAGAGATCCGTATTCGACAATAAATAAATAAAATTATATGTATGCATAGTATTTTATAAAAATAAGTAACACTGATAATATTTTACCATCAATAATTTTATTTAATGAAATAGTAGTTAATAATTTGTTCATAAATAATTTTTCCGAATATTTTCATCTAAATAAAGAGAGAATTGCATTTTCGGTACCAAACTATATAACGATTACAACTTGTGGTACCATAAAAAATAAAGTTGATCAATTTGGTACCGTAAAAGCTTACGTTCATGTCTGACTGCAAAATATAAGTTAGAAATATCAATTATTATAAGAAACTTTACATATTAAATTTAACAAACATCCCTACCCCCGTCCGAGGACCCTATCTTGACTCGGAGACTAAGCTCTAATACCATTAATAACGTCCCGGCTAGAAAATACACACTTCAAAAAATCTTGTACAATAATTTCATATAAATTTTGCCCATTTACATAAAAATACTACAAGAGATTAACATTTTTTAATATTTAACAAATGTCCCTCAATTTTGAAATAAACATATTTGACCCCAAAACTTTTTGAAAGTGCATGGGGGTCCTATTAAAAAGTATCAGTTTCAAATATCAATGTCTATAAGACATTTTATATATTAGATTTTAAAAAATTCTTGTATAATAATTTCATATAACATTAGTTCATTTGCATAAAAAGTCTACTAGTTGAGATTAACATTTTTGGATGTTTCCATAAAGGTCCCTCTATTTCTTAAATGTACATATTTGGCACCAAAATCTTTTAACCAATGTACATGAAGGTTCAATTCAAAATTTCAGTTTCAAATATCATTTTCATAAGAATATTCATATATTTAATGTCAATATTTTATTATATAATGTTTTTTAAACAATATGAATAAATAGATTGAAATCATAATGTAACACATGCCTAAATATTTGTCAAAATCTTATTTTGAGAATTTTTTATGGAAATAATAAAATGTGGAAGTAAATCTCATTATATGTTATTTGTACATTTATTTGTCAATTTTAATCACAAAATATGAGTTTGAACATTGGTTGGGTAGTTAATATTCTCAACTTACTTGGAGACCTGGGTTCTAAACCCAATTGAAACAATTGTTTTAATTAAGATAATTAAAAAGGATATAAAAGACATTTCGTGTTTATGTGATAATTTAAATATTCATTAAAAAAAAATTTAAAGGGTATTCTGGACATTTATAAAATCGAAAATAATTAGAAAAAATAATCTTTAGTTACGCTGCCACATGGCGCGATTCTAAAGGGTGGCCGCACATGAGTTCAGTTACGGAGGGTCGCACCCTAGACTCCCCGGTGTAAGATATGTAAGATTTTATGTCAAATCATGTTTGTTATGTGAGATAAGTTGTGTAAGAGATAAATTACTTTATGTCAAATCAAAGTAGAGCTTATATAAATTTTTATAAAATATTACTCCTTATGTCCCAAATTATTTGTCATTTTACATGTTTTTACACATATTAAGGTACCTATTAAATTACCTCGGTTTTAGGGGGAAAATAATTTATATAACTAAAATACCCTTATTCTTTATTTATCCCACCATTAGCTATTTACACGCAATTCAAGTTTCACAGTCTCTCTCTTACTTTTTCTCTTATATACCTAAAATATGTAATTAATAGTGTATTGAAATCCTAAAGTGACAAATAATTTGGGATAAATTTTTTTCTCTAAAAGGACATATAATTTGGGACAGATGGAGTAGAAAATTGTTGTTTAATTTGTTTGGCTTTTGGGATAGTAGTTTGGGTAAACTGAAAGAGGAAAAATTTATTTAAGAAAGTAGAAATGATGTTTGTTTCGCTTTTCTCAAGCACAAGTTTTTTTTGGAAGATGCCAACCAAACAAGCTCTTATATATATATTAAGAAAGACAGCCTTATTTTAGAGAAATTATTCCGAGAGTTTAAGAGAAAATGAGAAAAAAAAAATCTGGAACACATTGAAAATATAATTAATCAGGGTCTATGGAAAAGCATTCATCAATTGTCTTGTCCATTAATTACGTAAAAGTTATATATTGCTCGAAGAAGAAATTAATAATCACCTGAAAAGAAACTGTGCATATATTTTTCATGTCTCAAGATTTTTTTTTTTTTATCAAACATGTCTCAAGATTTTAAAAGCGAGAAAAGATATTAAACATGGTTTGAATAAAATTAAAGTATGAGTTTGAGAAAATATAAAGGCCCAATTGAAGTTTTGTGGGATCGAAAATATAAAAATGTGTTCAGATCAGAATATAATGATATAAAAGTATTTATGAAGTTATGATAACTTGAAACTCAATCCGAAGCTATTCGAACATTACAAACTTTGAATTAAAAACTAGATAATTTCTTATGCTGTAATTCTAGATACCTCTAACAAGGAATAGATTGATCCAAACTATATGTTCATCAAATATCCCCTGTGTTAATTTAAAAAAAAAAAAAAAGAAATTATCCACTGTGAACTTACTGTTTGTTTGTTTTGCTTTTTAGATGGCATTTCAATGTTCTTTGAAAAGTTAAATAACTAGGTTTTTTTAAGAAAAAAGAGTTATCCATATAAGTTTATCTTTAAAAAAAAAATTATTTAAAAAAATTATTTTATTTTTATGAAGAACCTAAACAAATTTTATTTTGATTTTAACTTAAGTTAATTTATCAACATAAAAAAATTTATTTGATATAAAATAACTTATATTTAACATTATTAATATTATTTTCTTAATGTCCACAAAAAACTTATATTATAAAAATGTCCTACCAATTTGGTGGAATCCTAGGAAAATTCTTACTTTATAATATGTAGATATTTTTTTTTTTTTAATTTTTGTATTCTCAGAATTATTTTATCTGAATCATTTTAGTTAGCATGTCTAATTTAGAAATTCAAATGAACTCACCATAAATAAAATATTTTTTTGTTATTTTTTAAAATTGCTATAATTTCGGTGTTTAAAAAATAAACAATAGAGTCGATTTAATTTATGGAAAATTCTTGTCCAAGCCAAAATTTATACAATAGCAGTGATTTTTTTAAAGTAACTTTTAATTTCTTTATTTCATTATTGTTAGTTTTTATTTGATTCCATAATTCATTTTGTATTTTAAATTTGCTATAGATTACTATGACAATTTTGATTTTGCAAACAATTTTAGAATCATTTATAATTTTGAAAATATTCATAATAAAACAAAGATATAACAAGACATCTGTAAGAAATTATTTTTCCGACAACCAAAACATGTAGATAAAAACTAGTTTCTTTTCCTTCCATTCTCATTTTTCCCTCACTACTTTTTACTACCAAACATGCTATTAGAGCATTTTTAATCTCTTAAATCAGTAAAACTATATTTGTTTATTTAGTCAGTAAAACTATATTTTTTTATTTAATATTTATAGTCAAAATTAAAGAAAATAATATCAAAAAAGGCAAGGAAATCAAATAGGAGATCCCGCCGTATTATATAAAAATAATACTCCCTCCGTCTAAAAATGTTTACTCTATTTGCTACAATATAAAGTCAAACTTTTTAATATTTTAAGTGACTTATTAAGTAGATTTTTTTTCATTTTAAACATATTAAAATATTATCAAATTATTATTAAAATTAATTAATAGATTATTAATTATAATACTTAAAAATTTTGTGAAGTTTATGAGAATGATAAAAAAAATTGGGACAAAATTAGTAATAAATTGCAAAAATCCAATGACCTTTTTCTTGTTATTGGAGTAAAAAAGTTCGTGAAGTAAAATACAGATCCATGATTTCCTACGCAATTGATTAAAAATATATGTTCTTCTTCTCCACACTTGGTGCCTTCAGCAAATAGGGTCGTGTTCTTTTTGCACCAGACTTCCTTGTGTTTTCAAAAACCCTGCAAATTAAAAATTAACGATGTCAATGATTAATAGAGAATGAGTGTAATTTATAGGGTTTTTGAAAACACAAGGAAGTCTGCAATGGTAATTTTTTGTAGGTTTCCGATATCACAGGTAGTAATATGCATTTCAACACTTCTCATTTGATAATGAGATTAATCATTAAACAAATAGCCAGATAAATATGTTTATGATCATATTAATTATTTGAAGAAAGGGATTATTGAACCTGTGAAGGTTTCAACGGGTTCAAGATTCACTGAACCTGGACGGAATGTGAGTCTGTCTCCCTCTTCACTTGTTTCTTTTTTTTTTAATTTCTGAAGCTTAATCAGCAGAACCCTTACCTATCAGCTTTGCGTAAGAAATATGTACGTGTAGTGACAGCAATGTTCTACATTATCTTTCCGATTAGTAATTTCTTAAGCTGGAAATCGTAGGGTGTATATGGACCGGTTTTGACCTGCCCTCAATGTTTTTATTTTTATTTTTAAATATTGATTTAGATGTTTGGGCGAATACTTTGCAATGGGATTTGGATTGGGTTTGAGTGTAGGATTTCAAGGGTTTTGAAAACTTGAGATATGAATTGGATTGAGATTAAATGATGGATTTTGGAGGAGAAAGTAGGTCAAATCAATGACTTTTAATAGATTTTTTACTTTTATTTTGGGTTGTGTACTTGGGTCTCGTCCAAACGCGAGTTGGATTGGTTCTGGCCTGGTTTCGTGGTTTGGTGGAAACAGGCCGAAACTGGTCCATAAGGAAACTTATGTTATACAATTAGTATCATTTTTCAATGATGTTAATTTACTGTTCGGATATTCCATTTAGGAAGATGATGGCGTTCAGGTGGTGGAAGTGAATTGATAATCCATCATCTAACCTTCGCTAAAAAAATGAAAATCCCTATTTACGTTGTTCATTTTGAGTGCTGTGTGATAATAAAAAATTGTCAAAGGGCTTTTTCGAGAAATAAACAAAGCACATGGGGTGCTTTTGCCATTCATTCCTTATTGCACATATTAAATGACATAAGTTTCCAAGGACCCACTTGTCTATGATTTATGGATTAGAAGAAGATAATTTAATAAATAAGCTAAAAAAGAAGTCAAACAACAATCTTTTTTTCATTAAGAAGTGTTTGCTGCATTGACAATTCCAATTAGAATTAGGTTGTCAGTACCTCAAGCAAGGATAGAATTAATGGTCTAACCTTTGGTGTTCAGTAAAGTATCCCCTGTCAGATAAAAAATTAATAAGCTCATAATTAATGTATATATATATTCAAGAAAGAGTATAACAATCTCATTAAAAATTGCTGTGTATTATTTATCAATGCTTTCCTGTCATTCTAAAAGTAGTAGTATAGTTTCCCAACATTCCCAGTACAAAGTTTACATGTAGTGTACGTAGTGTAATAGTTTAATTTGAATTTTTAGCCTTTTTTCCCTTAAATTTTCAAATTTTCTTATGGCTTCTTCCATTGATAATTACCTATAATGTTAATATTGTTGTGGAAAATTTTCTGTTTTCGTATAAAATTTCCCTTCTTCTTGGGTGTTAAATATCAAGCATGCTTGAAATGTGCAGTTGTAGCTAGATATATAAATCTTCTCCTCCCAGATGTAGTAATTACAAGTTGTTACAGTACTTGTTTCTAAATCAAATCATTGCCAATTTATTAAAGGTTTAATAGAACTACTTTCCTTCAATTTATTTGACATTTCAATAAAGTGAAGAGTCAGTCAATACACGTATATGATCGGCTGAGCGTGGTGACTAGACATTGTGCTCTAGATCGATCAGGGTTTATTTATTCAGTGAGAGACGACATTAGTCTACTTTAGACATGTGTCATTCATAGAGACCCATAATGCAATACCCACCATGTAGCATCTCCTAAACCTCATTACAGGGGAATCTTAATAATTAGTGACTTTAAACCAAAACTAATTAGCAAACTAAATGTAAGAAAATGAAAGGGAGGCAGTAGACTAAAATTAATAAGCTTTTTGAGGCCATATATCTTTTGTTAAAGTCAACTCTCGCACCCAAAGTTAATCACGAACTTATATATATTCTTACAATTATTCAGCAATATTATATTTTATTTTCCAATTGCAGATAAATCGACTACTCATATCCAAAACCAATCTTTTAATTTAGGTAAATATCTGAATGTAGTTTGTATGTGATCTAGATTCATTCCTGTTTGGGACGACATGTTCTTCCTTCATTCTTAATTATACATGTACAGTTGACTTTAGATTCTAGCACCTTATATATAACCTTTAATTTCCTTGATCTTATCTCATTGAATATCTCTCAGCTAGCTCTTCTTGCATACTAGTTCCTGGTAATTGACATTGTAGCTTTCTTTCTTTCTTTCAAAGTGATAATTAAATTCTTTGGGTGAAATCAGTGTACATTATTATTCTCATTTGTAAATCATTGTACTGAAAAAAAAATGGACATTTGATCATTAATGGTGTTACTTTTTGTTTTTGATTTTCATCTCAGGTGATCTCTTTCTCCTGCTACAATGGGTAGCAATCGAGTTGAGGACGAGGGTGGTATCGGAAGTGCAGTTTCTTCGCGTCGCCATGCAAATAACGAACCATACAAGGTGGGAGTGCCACCTAAGCAAAGCCTTTTCAAGGAGTTCAAATTCACCTTCAAGGAGACCTTCTTTCATGACGATCCTCTGCGACCTTTCAAGGACCAATCAAAATCAAGGAAATTATTGCTCGGTATTGAAGCCATATTCCCGATTGTTGATTGGGGTAGACGTTACAAGCTTTCCATGTTCAAAGGTGATCTAATTGCTGGACTCACCATTGCTAGTCTCTGCATTCCTCAGGTAATAAAAAAAAAATCCAATAATTAAAAAAGATTGATTATATTTGATTTTCTTATCAACCATTTAATTAATTTCATGCCCCACCATATATTCAGGACATTGGTTATGCCAAACTGGCTAATTTGGAACCCAATTTTGGGCTATGTAAGTAACTATATATAATGGCACATAGTAAATATAGTACGTACATGCAAAATTATGATCGATCATTAAATTAACTAAAATATATATTGTTGCAGATAGTAGTTTTGTCCCACCTCTGATTTATGCTTTCATGGGGAGCTCAAGAGATATTGCTATTGGACCTGTGGCCGTGGTGTCTCTCTTGCTTGGGAGTATGCTTCAAGAAGAGATTGATCCTAAGAATAAAGTAGAGTACCAGCGCCTCGCTTTTACCACTACATTCTTTGCTGGACTCACTCAATTTGCACTTGGTTTCTTCCGGTATTGGTTTATTTTCTTAGTCATAAGCACTATACATATATAATATTCACCACTCAATTTTATTTATTGGTGTTTTTGGCATGCAGGTTGGGCTTCTTGATTGACTTCCTATCTCACGCAGCCATTGTCGGATTTATGGCGGGAGCAGCCATTACCATTAGTCTTCAACAGCTCAAAGGTTTGCTCGGTATAAAGACTAAAGCTTTTACCAAGAACTCTGATATAGTTTCTGTGATGCGTTCTGTATGGACTACTGTGCATCATGGGGTGAGATATGATTTACTTTACATCCATCATTAGCCTACTTTATAATTTGTTATTTTGTATAACTAATAATTACGAGTATTATTTATTTATCTTTGCCTTGCAGTGGAACTGGCAGACTATATTAATAGGAGTGACGTTCTTGGCATTCATACTCTTTACCAAATACCTTGTGAGAAGAAGTCTAATTTAATTTCCTTCTGTTAATTAATTAATGTTTCTATTCCTGAAAGTTTTCTTGGATCAGGCAAAAAGGAACAAGAAACTATTTTGGATGCCTGCTATAGCTCCCTTGATTTCGGTTATCATTTCGACCTTCTGTGTTTATATCACCCGCGCGGACAAGCAAGGAGTCCAAATTGTACGTGTGGTATTCTTTTTTTTTTTTTTTTTTAAACATGACTTCTTAAACTCATTAGTCACTAGATCTGACATAAAAAGAACTATTACCATATTTAAAGGTCAACCATATTCGAAGAGGCATCAACCCTCCATCTCTGGATGACATCCACTTTACCGGCAGCTATCTTGCCACAGGTTTCAGAATCGGAATTGTGGCCGGGATGGTTGCACTAACAGTAAGCAAAAAGTTTACACTTTCTCTTCTTCTTAAATTCCTCATTCTAGTAACCACAATTCAATATAGTTTACTGATTTGTTATATCTAAATCACAGGAAGCTGTGGCTATTGGTAGAACCTTTGCAACAATGAAAGACTATCAAATAGATGGTAACAAAGAAATGATAGCATTAGGCACAATGAATGTCATCGGCTCAATGACTTCTTGTTATGTAGCCACCGGTAAGTCAAACACATGCCCTTTTCCCGTTTCTTTTCTTTAAGGCTATGCTTGGTTCCTGTGGATATTTGTTGTTCATTTTCATCACTAAAACTACACTTGTAACCCCTTGACAGGATCTTTCTCGCGGTCTGCTGTTAACTACATGGCTGGATGTAACACTGCTGTATCTAACATTGTGATGTCTTTGGTTGTGCTTCTAACTCTTGAAGTGATCACTCCATTGTTCAAGTACACCCCAAACGCCATATTGGCTTCAATCATCATATCAGCTGTTGTAGGATTATTCGACTATGATGCGATGGTTCTAATATGGAGGATTGATAAATTTGATTTTGTTGCTTGCATGGGAGCCTTCTTTGGGGTTGTTTTCGTATCAGTTGAGATTGGCCTTTTGATTGCGGTAACCATTTTTTGTTTTTTTTTGTTTGTTTTATCTATGTTCTTGAACTTGATAACTTGAAATATTGAATAATTCTTGATTTATATAACAGGTTTCTATATCTTTCGCCAAGATTCTTCTTCAAGTTACGAGGCCACGTACTGCAGTACTTGGTAAAATTCCAAGAACTTCAGTTTATAGGAACATTCAGCAGTACCCAGAAGCAGCTAAGGTCCCTGGTGTTCTTATAGTGAGAGTTGATTCCGCCATCTATTTTTCCAACTCTAATTACATAAGGGAGAGGTATGGTTAAGCATTTTATTTTTGTTTTCGATGGATGTGATAAATAATAATATAATGATTAACCAATTTTCAGGATATTGAGATTGCTTGCCGATGAAGAGGAACAGCTTAAGGCAAACAGTCAACAAAGAATCCAGTTTTTGATAGTTGAAATGTCACGTAAGGATTCGTATATATGATTTTTGTCCATATCGAAACCAAATTATATATATATATATATGCAAAACTAAGTCTTGGAAGATTCTCTTTCAGCTGTAACTGACATAGATACGAGTGGCATTCATGCCTTGGAAGATTTGTACAAGAGTCTACTAAAGAGAGATATCAAGGTAATTTACGAAGAGTATTATTATTATAGTTAAAAAGTTAATGAACTCACTCGTTTTCATGTACAGTTTGTTATAGCAAATCCGGGCCAGGTTGTGCTCGACAAGCTCCATGCGTCTGACTTTGCCAACACACTCGGAGAGGATAAGATCTTCCTCTCTGTGGGAGACGCCATCATGACTTTGGCTCCTAAGTTGGAGCCTTAGATCGTTTTAATGGTTTCAATCATCGTGTTCCTCGAAGTCATGTTGTGTTTGATTTGCTGACTGCCACGTGTTCCTCGTTTCTATCTACCGTGATTCTCGAAGTCATCGTAAGTTGAGACTGAGAATATTTGTGAATTTTCCATATGTAGATTAAACAAAGTTTGACATGTGTGCGTTTATTTTGTTTCTTGGTGTTGTGGTTTTATATCCATTTTTCTTTTGGTTTTCCCCAATTAATGTTTCTTGTTGATGACTACTACTACTACTATATGTTGATGATTGCCATCACCATATTTTGGTTTAAAGTTAACTCCAACATGACATGATGTTGTTTGTTCTCCTCCATATGAGTTGGTGGTATTTTGATAATTATTGACCAATATTCATACATAACCAGATCATGATATGGAATTTAGGGAGTTGTTTCTGGTAATAAATATTGTTAGGAGTAGGAGACTTCAAACCTAAGTTATTTTCTAATCCAAGAAATCTTCTAGGATAAATATATATAGTAGATGTAGATGTAGATCGATCGTACTCTTCTTATAAACAACATGAAGAAAAAACAGTGGTGTCAAGTCAAGATTCAAAATCAAGCCTACACAAGACACTGAAAGCTTTTTGAAGTAAGCTAAGGTATCAAATATTAGATTTATGTAATTAATGTACCCCTGGATATTACTCAAATATTATAAGTATCTAAGAGGCCTAAAGTAAAATAGATCAACTCCAAGAAAATAATATAATTAACAAACATAACAAGGATCAATCCCGATTAGAACAAAGCAAGAGATAATGTGGCAAAAACGAGCAACTCGACGGATGTGGTGAGTGCAGAAGATCCCGAGCTCCCCGGAGCAGGTGCTGGAGCAACTTCATTAGCTGCAGTTGGTGCACCTGCGACCGAGCTAGGAGACACTACCGCCAATGGAGAAAGAGCTGCGGCAAAAGAATATATATATATGACCATGTTAGGAGATTTAATTTATGTCGTATATAATCAATGTCGATTCCAAGAAAAGAAAGCAGAAAAATATAATGCAATTTTTAGTAAAAATACTTTGTGCATATTTATGTGCACATGATCAATCAATCCAAGGATCCAAATACTTTTTTTAATTTCACTGGTTGATCAAAAGGAAAAAGTTCAAGGTGACACTAAAATTAACAGCTAGCAAACAAGTAAAAATTTCTCAAAATAAATCACAGTCTCAACTGAATAAGTTCTTGCCCCAATGGTAAAGGTCTTGGGTCCGGGTCGCGTGGGTATTTTAATTTTCTAGTTTCATTTAAAGTTTTCCATTTTAAATATTTTTGGACCTAATCCAGAGAGTAAATCAATTAATTCAATTCAAGTGATAGAAGAAGCAGAGTAAATAAAATTAATTAATTACCTACACACATAAAGGAAAAGAACATTCCAGACTCATTTCATATTAAAAGGGAAACGGAGATTAAATGCGGATTCAATTAATCCAACAAATTCAAAGGCTCAAAATGGAACAGAGATGAAATGAAAAAACTAGTATATTAAACCAAAAATTAATAAGATCTCTATGTACCTGGGGCAGCACCAGTGCCAACACTCACTGCAAAAAACAATAATTAATTTCATTAAAAGAAATAAAAATAAAAATTGAAAAATAAAGCCAACAATACATACAGCCACAGTTGCTAACAGAAGGAGCGGACACGTGGCAGGCAGAGGGAAGAGCCAATGCCTTAGTCATGTTTAGCGTCACTCCTAATTGCGCGCTGTTTCTAAAAGTCTCGCAAAGGCACTCGGCGTCTGTTTTAAGCACAGTCTTCAGCCCTGAACAGCAAGTACCCTCCGGTGTCGTCGTCGTGCTCCCCTCCGTCACGAAAGAAAGACAGTCCGCCATCGTCAATACCAGGCTCGAGCAGTCCACCGCCGGCGCCGGCGCAGCGTTCTTCGCCGAACCCACGGGGGCGGACAATAAGAAAGCGAATAACATCAACATGCACAATACAGGAAGTCTGCTCCAGATTACTACTGCCATTTCTTTTTTTATTTTCTGCCAATATATATATTATATATATATATATAGAGAGGGAGAGAGAGAGGAGGACGACGTATGAGTGTTAATGGAATTCTCTCTGAGCCGTTGTGTTGTAATTTTAGACCTGATAGTGCCTATTTAAAGAGGAATAATTAATTTAATTTTTTTCCATTTTAATTTTGATATGGTTAGGCGATATTCTAGAAAAATGACACTTCAAGTATTTACTTCCAAGTCTGGCTTGGCTAAACCCATTCAACCACCAAGTACATTGCATTTGTTTTGTGATTGGTCACTTTCCTGGATGTTACATCCAATTTCGAAGCAAGTGTATTACACTTGCTATGTAATTAGTTTGGGTTCGGTCAAACTCGGTCTGGATAGGAATTTCTCTTACTTATTTAGTGATAGAAAATCTGTGTTATTAAATCAATATTTAATAAGAAAATTTATTTGAGAGTAAAAATCCTATTTTAGAATTGTTATGAAATATTAAAAAAAAAAAAAATTGGAGAAAAATAAGAGTATGAAAAAAAAAATATGTTGAAATTTTAATACTTTTCAAGTGTGAATAATATTTTTTCTACTCATATCATAATAGTGTATTATACTAAACTGAGATCGTGTTATACAAAAATCTATATAATTTTTTTATGTGAAGTTTATCTATGCTATTAAATATTTAACACGAAATCCTTTATTGAAATCGTATAAAATCCCCCTGTACCATTAGATATTTGGCCCAAAACCACCAACTCATGTGAATTTTGGCAGATTATATTGTATATATGGAAATTTTATGCAACAAACATTTCACATAACACTGGAACAGGAAGTATCTTGCAATTTTTCGCACTAAAAGTTTTACAATTAAATAAATAATCTCAATGAGTCATTTTTAACTATATTAGGCGTTGGATGTGTAATGTTAATTCTCTAAAGCGTTCTCCTACGTTTTATGTTGCTCATGTTTTAGCTATAGAGTAGCTCTTAGAATTATTCCCTCTATATTACTGAACTTCTGAGATTTATTATTAACTTTGTACGTACTTGACGATTTTGAGTACCAATGAATTTACCTCGAGTTTCCTGAAAAAATGACTTGAAATAAATTAATTAATCAAAACATAATTATTAAAAATTACCGAATAATTAATATCAGTACTATTTTTACAACTTAAATATTGTAATACAATTAATATTTGTGTTACAACTCAATAACATACAGTAACATTTCATTGGAGAAGGTGCGTAGCAATGGTGCAAAAGAAGGGGTTAATTTGGCCATTTGGGGGATTTTTTTTGGAGATTTTCTAATTTCGTCTAAATTCGATTTTGTTATCAACTCCATTGGTTATTAGTTCATGCATGTTAATTAGTCAGCGTATCTTACTATTAATTTGAGTTTTGTAAACTGAATTTGAATTTGAATTTGAAAAGAAAATAGAGTTGTTGGTAGAGTATGATGGAAATGAGACACGTGGAAGTCTATTGGTATTTACTATTTAGGGTTTTATATGTTGGCTGGGTTAGTCATTATTAGTGCTGCTAGCTAGCTGGTAATGATTTTGGAATTTGCTTTATTACATGCATGCTTCATTATCGATCATTGGTCGGTGAATACTCTCAACTCTCTTGCAATGATTATTATAAATTATAGTAAGTGATCATTGAAACCAATTTAAAATGTAGTATATCAATTTTCATTTACAGTAATTTCATTTCAATAACTACATTTAAATATCCTTGAAACCAATTTACAGTAATTTTCATCTACTGCCATTTTAGGTTGTGCTTCTTTTGTGTTTATGAGGAGGTTCTAGTCTTGTAATAGAAGTTGAAATCTCGATTAAGAAATCTTAGCTCCAATCTCACCCATCCATGTGTATTTTTCTAATTTGCTGATCTTGATAGTTCTTTTGTTGTTATATAATATATAATAATTTATGTAATAATATACTTATCGTTTCACTCGATAAACATCAAAAACACGAAAAATTCTTGTATAGACCTGGTCTATTAACTTTTCATAGACCTTGTGATTGTAAATGCGACACATCATACATTTTGATGATGTCATGCTCTCAAAATGTTTGATGTGACGTATTTACCACCACAAGGTCTATGCAAGAATATCCCTAAAAACACAACGTTCACATAATCAGACTTTTTTTTTTTTTGCGACATTGCACATAATCACTTTTCAAATTGTGGAAAAGGCTAACGTTTAGGATGATTGGCTGGCCAAAGGTCCTTTCCCCACGCCACCAACTTTCTCGGATTTGCGCTTTCTGTCCGTTGGTCTATGCGGCGGTAGTTGAATCAACTTTTCAATCCAAAGCTTTCAAATTGGCGAGGATAATTGCATATGCTTCACTTATCATGTGAAATAAGTATAAAATTATCCAGTAAATTTTTTTATTGCACAAAATCTCCATGTACTTTAAAAAATCCTACATAAAACATCTAATTTGTGAAAAATAGGTCGTTCTGAATCTTTATATTTCAGGAAATTATTTTTAAATATTTCACGACCGACATGAAATATTTTAAAAATAATTTATTGAAATGTGTCGATCCAGAACGATCTATTCATCACAAATTGAGTGTTTATGCATTATTTCTGAAATTACAAGGAGATTTGGGGCCAAAAAAAATTCATGTTGCACATATTTAGCATAACACAATAGAGTATTTTGCATTTACCCCAAAATGGACAAATTAGAATTTATGTCTAATTGAAAACGTTACACTCTAAGATTGAAATGATTTTCATTTATAATTTGATTATAATCTAATATATTTTTTTATTAAGAGATATAATTATTTTTTCACTAATTAAAAAAATACTAGAAAAATTATAATGGGGATATTTCTTAATAAATTATGGGATTTTTGCACATCACCCCCCAGAAAAGTTTCATTTTCGCATTTCCCCCCTATAATTGTAAAAACTTGATAGTACCCCCTAGAAGTTAATAAATGAGTGCACTTTGCCCCCTGGTCATTTTTAAGTAATTTTCAAAGGATAAAAACGTCACTCAGGGTTGTGCAATAACAAAAAACTTTTAGGGGATAAAGTACACAAAATTTTAAAGTATCCAAATGTGAATTGCAATTTGAAAAAAAAAATATTTAATTATATTTTTGTACAAAATTTCAAATTTAGAAGTTTTTTTAACAAAATTTTCATTAGTCCTAAATATTTATTTATTTATTTACAAATAAATCATCTCTATACTAAAAATATTTTAATCAAATCAAAGAAATTTGAATGAAAATAAAAAATATGTTATAAGACTAAAATTAGATTACGATGTGATATCAAGGTAAGTAATTCTATGAAAATATGCTTTGAAATATTAACATTCTAATAACTTAAATTAATAACATTTTGTGCACTTAGCCCTCTAAAAGATTAAAAATATTGCACTAAACCCCACATTTACATTTTTACCCTTTGAAATCCAACAAATATTTGATCAGAGGGCAAAGTGCACTTATTTATCAACTTATAGGGGGTATTGTCATGTTTTTTAAATTATAGGGAGGAAAGTACGAAAATAAAACTTTTCTGCGGGATGACATGCAAAAATCCCTAAAATCATTCACTACATGATGCTATATGCCCACTCGTGAAAGATAAAGATTGTAAGATTCCAATTGGCGTGTATTGTTATGATTTGTGAGAGTGCTCTTTGATAGAATGAAACGAGTTTAAAAGCGTGGTTGGTTAAGGGCCCCCAAGGCACGCTATGCCCATCAACTTTCGGTGTCGTCTCCACCTTACAAAACTCGAGTCAGCACTTTTTGATCCATAAATATTCAAATTTGAAAATCTTTTTATGGGTAAATGATGATGATTTTGTGGAGGAGTGAAAATGATGTATACAACATTTATAACTACACTGCAATTTTTTAGGGGATCAGTCCCATCGGGTATATATTTAACCACTTTCGAGTCTAACGAGCTTATTTTATTGGAGAATTGTGATTTATTTCTATTCTTGCATTTTCTTTCTCAATTTGGATTTTTCTTTCGCACATAATGAATTTTTAGTACTTCCAATCTCATATTTACAAAATTATACTTTTGCTCATAATGTTCTATTTTTATCTAATTGCCCATTTTTCACCCGTTTTTAGCATTTTATTTCCATCGAATAGTGTCTATATTTTGCTGTTGCTCTAGCTATGAATATATCATTTATAGAATGCATTTAGATGATTTGTAAAGTGTAAGACTGAAGTGTCGACTCTAGCTCGCTTTAGTTCCGCAGATGGTACATTAATTTCATGATAATAAGCGAAAGAAGCTGCAACGAAAAGAAAAGAAAAAAGTGAACGAAGCAGATTCAAATTAATATAAACTTCCTATATATATATATATATATATATATCCTATGACTATGAGGGAAGCAGGCAGTCAGTGGCTATAATATAAGACCACAAGCTAGCAAGTCATTTCCATGCATTCCTGTTTTCAATTCCAAGTATGTATATACATATATATGACTTCTGTCTGTGTGCATGTCAATTTGCTCTGATATTACAAAACCGTACGTACAGCGCGACTGAAAATCAAATTAAAGTAATGAAATCACATATATATTCGAGACTTGGATTGTCTTTTGACTAGAGATACAATAACAGTAACATCATCAAGCTTCCCTCCCGTGTATCCTACATATCCAGCTGCCTTAGCATTATCGCCAAACGGACTTCTGGATAATCCCGATCCCCCCACCTCTTGTGCCTTTCTTCCCAACAATTCTGCAATTTCCTGAAAAACCAGAAAGAATATACTAGTATATTATACTCCTATACGTTTGGTTCTGAAACTATACATCATGATACATTGACTGACATATATATATATATATATATATATATATATATTTACCTCGGGTTTCCTATCAGCTGCAAGCAACTTCAAGACTATGGATGATATTTCTTCATCATATAGATTGTCAAAAAGTCCATCTGTTGCAGTTATAATCACATCCTCTTCTTCTAACTCAACTTGGTATACCTGAATAAGTACAAAAAAAATTATACTTCTATTCTTTTGTATTCTTAAGTACTACTTCAACATATATACATACCTCTGCGAGATGAGAGGGATCACTGCCTCTTTCAATATGAATGGGGAAATGAAATATGTGGAGCATAGGGGAACCTCTTTTGTAAACCGAACCATGGCGTAGTACAATAAATCCCGAGTCTCCAATATTAGCCACGTGAAGAGCCTCACCATCTAATTTAGCAATCAAAACTGTTGAGGAACCAAGAGACCGCGTTTGAGAAACACCGAGATTAAGTAGGTCCAGAGGTCGCTTCATCCAATTGTCATCAGAATCGGAGACGAGTTTTTCACATTCTCTGATGAGATCTTGAGCATAAACTCCAGGACTGGTCCCTAAAAATGGACCAGAGATTCATAATACTATCATTTTTGTGCTATATATATATATATATATATGTATATCATAACATGAACATATGAAAAACGAAGAGTATGATAATAAAATACCTTGTAGTGACCACTGACTTACTCCATCGGCCACACCTAGCCATGTTTCACCAGCCACAAAATACGCATCTTCTCCACCTGTTAACACCTGGAATTAATCTTTTTTAATACTCACCTATAGTATCTTTTCAAATTAAATTTCAGGCTCGAGTCATAAACTTGTCGATACTAGTCCTCCATATATCCAGGATTAATGTTTGGTTTGGAGGATCATAAATTTAGAATAAATACTTATCGATATACTACCTTAGAAGGATGAGGCAATAGAGCAGCACCAGAAGATAGAACAAACTGATTTGTTGTTTCGACTTCCACACTGTTGAAACAAATGTATTAGATGTGCTCAGACTTTATCAAGTACTATCATAATTAAGAAAAAGAAAAGGAAACACTGATTGAGTCATGTGAAACCTCTGTGTAGCAGATTCAGTATATTCCAGCTCCGTCACAAGTTCCTCATTATCATCGTCTGCTGTCCTTTCTGTTTCCGAAACGAAGTTCTGAGGGCTTTCAGTAAGCTGTAAACAGCACAAATACGTAAAAACCTCTGATATTTGCCTTGTTGCGTAATTCATGTTTTGCGTAGGGCTAAGAGTCCAACCAAGCTACTCAAAACTCAACTCGAGTTTGTTCGGTAAAAGCTTATTTGAGCTAGATTCAGACACATGGATAACAATATTTGTTTGATAACTTATGAAGCTTGGTTCGAGCTCAGCTCGTGCTCGACTCGATCAAAACCAAGCTTAAACACAATTTTAAGCTCGATAAAAGATTCAAAACAAGTCTGAATAATGTGTTGTTTGACACTACTAGACTCATTTACATACTCTTCTAGTTCTAATAAAACTACGTGTATATATGCATAGCGAAAAATTGAATTTGTGCCAAATGATTCATTTAACTAACCGTTTCTTGACTCACAACTCCATCAGCATCATCATCTTCCCGGATTTTTTCCAGATTTTCATTAACTGTTTCCTCATAAAGGACTGGCTCAGCTTCCAACTGTGTAGAAACCTTTATTAACTCGACCTTATCACTTTCACCTTCATTTCCCATTCCATATTCAAGAATCTCATTGGGTATCACAATCCCAGCTATAGATGAATCCTCAGTCTCCATAGACAAGTTTATATCTTCTTCCACCTGAGTTGATTCGGCCACGATATCTTTTTTGTCACTTTCACTTTCGTTTCCAATTACCACATTTTGCACTGAAACTTGCAAACTTTGACACTCGGACTCTTCTGATGAACTTGCAATCTCTTTCCGTAATTCTTCTAGAGTACCTGTTTCCTCATAGAGCACTGATCCAGCTTCCAACTGCGGAGAAACAACCTTCATTAGCTGGACAGTATCACTTTCACTTCCATCTTTAACTATGAGCTGATCTATTTGATAAGATTCTTCCACGGTGTCATTACCGGTTTCCTCATCAAGCTTGGGCTCAGTCACCAACTGGATCATATCATGTTTGAAAATCGCATTCGGTATCCCAATCCCAGTTATACAAGCATAAGCCTCAGCCCATGTAGACAAATTTGTAGCTTCATCGAACTCGGGGGGTTTGGCCAAGGTTTCGCCTTTGTCGTATTCATTTCCATTTCCAGTTAACCCATTTTGCACCGTAACCTCTAAATTTGGACATTCGGCCTCTTTTGACAAACATGTTTCTTTACTATCTTCTTTGATCTCATTCTGAGGTTCAGAATCTACAGACACACGTGTAAGAATCTGAGCCTCTTCAAACAAACTCGTAACTGTTTCTAATCGAGGGGGCGGAGACAACAATTCATCGATCTCATTTTTCACCTCAACATCCGCATTTTGCAATGTGACCTCAGTGGTATTCTTTACTTCAGACATTTTATTAATTACAATCACATTTTCTTGACTCGAATCCGCATCCTCCTCATTCGGACCTTCATCTTCACATCCAATATTTTTTATATCAAGAATTGGAGTAGAAGAAACTCCCTTATCGACACTCGAGTCTGGAAAGGGCAGTCCAATCTCATTAGTACCTTCTGATAATTCATCACTTGATTCTTTCTCTCTTTCTACAAAACCACTAATGCTTTGGTCATTAATAACATTCGAATTAGAATCATTGGCTACTTCATTCAAGCTAGAGCCCTTAATCTCTCTCTCTGGTTTCTTAATAATCACCTCTCTCTCATGATCACCATCAAAAACCTTCACAGAATTGTATTTGTATTCTTCTTTGCCTTCATTTACGGTCTCGGGTTCCTCAGGTATGACATTTTCAACTATCTCGCTCGGGTCCCCAAACCGAAACAAAATACTACCATCAGAATGCTCTGCCAACATAATTAATCATCCAAAAGCCATGAAATCACAAACAATCCCAATATAACAATATGAAGGGGATGGCAAATTTAAAGATAGGAGCTTTAATATTCATAAACAAACATAATCAACTATAAGATGAGACCAAAATTTTATAAAGGAAAAATCAAGTTAATCATATTCAAACACCAGCTACAAAGTAAACACAGATTTACAAAAATGGGATTCAATATCAACAAAAAAAAAAGGATATTGAAATCAAGAATCTGAGGTTGATAATTAAGAAAAGGCGTACCATGAGTTGAAATAACATCAAAAACTGAAGAGGGTGTGCAGAGCAGGGTGAAATGAAGTGGTTTTCTCTTTATATGAGTGATTCTTGAATTGAAGTTATGAGCAAGTGAAGTAGTGAAATGGTTCAAATGCAATTTATAATAATTGTTGGAAGAAAGAGATCTAAAATCCAAGAAACTGCAGGAAAAATCTGCCATTGTTTCAGCTGAGGAAAAGGGTCATCCAATTAATGACTATTAATTTACATGATCATAATTCTGGGTTTTCACTTGGATGTATATGCAATGTGTGTGGGAAGAATTGAATAGTTGTTGAATTTTGAAGGGAGTATAGTATAGTATTTATTGTTTGTATATCTTTTAAGTGAAAGGCAAATTTGCAAATAAAATACTCCAATCGTAGGCTTTTGTAAATATTGAAAGTATCTCAACTCGGAGGAAGGAATTCAAGATTGACTAATTACAAGACACCTCAACTTCATCTTGCAATTGCAAGATAGAATTGAAGAAACTTCATCTGTCTAATAATTAATTTCATGCTATGCTTATTTATATATTTAATATTAATAATGGGTAAAGAAGCAGAACTTGTTCCAATGTGGAGAAGAGAAGCATAGGAAAAGTAGAGGAGTAGACGTGACCACGTGGATGATAGAATAGAGATGTTTGGATGATTTAATTGGTCTTAGAGTTTGATCTCCAGATTTCATTTATCCTACTTAATTGTCGTCTTTCTAGTTTCTACACAACTCTCCTCTCCTCCTTTCCTTTTCATTTCATTTCATTTCATTTCCTGCTTGTATTTAATTAATTACATTACATTAAGTTGTCTGCTGCTATCTCAATTGGATCAATTAAATTAATTTTGGAGAAATGGCTTCTAGTTCTACATCCTTAGTTAATGGCTTGGGATCTGCTTTCTTGACTGGCGGCAAGAAAAAAAGCCAAGCTCTTCTTTCCACCCCTGTCGCCGCCACAACCGCTGGTTCCAAGAGGCTCAGCATTGTGGTGGCTGCTGCCCCCAAGAAGTCTTGGATCCCCGCCGTTAAAGGCGGTGGCAATTTAATCGACCCCGAGTGGCTCGACGGATCGTAAGTCCTTCATATGCATATGCATTTAATTAATTGCTTGCTATCAATCGACTCAATAATAATCATCCAAGTATGGAATTCCTGAAAATGCAGGCTCCCTGGTGACTATGGTTTCGACCCGTTAGGCCTCGGAAAAGACCCCGCTTTCTTGAAATGGTACAGAGAGGCCGAGCTCATCCACGGCAGGTGGGCCATGACGGCTGTCGTCGGCATCTTCGTGGGCCAGGCATGGAGCGGCATCCCGTGGTTCGAGGCCGGAGCCGCCCCTGGTGCCGTGGCTCCTTTCTCATTCGGTACCCTACTCGGGACACAACTCCTACTCATGGGATGGGTGGAGAGCAAGAGATGGGTCGATTTCTTCAACCCGGAGTCCCAATCCGTCGAATGGGCCACTCCGTGGTCGAGAACTTCCGAGAATTTCGCCAATGCCACTGGCGAGCAAGGCTACCCGGGTGGCAAATTTTTCGATCCATTGAGCCTTGCAGGGACATTGAAGGATGGTGTTTATGTACCGGATACAGAGAAGCTGGAGAGGTTGAAGTTAGCTGAGATTAAGCATGCAAGACTTGCTATGTTGGCTATGTTGATTTTCTATTTTGAGGCAGGTCAAGGGAAAACACCCCTTGGAGCACTTGGCTTGTAAATTGTAATGTCTTCATGTGTAATAAATAAACTTGGCAATGTTGAATTGTGATGTTATACTAATTGACTGGACTGGATTTTAGTATATGTTTGGTTGGATAATCTTTATTTGAATAAAGATTTTGTATTTTCATAGTTTTGCCTCTGGGGGAGTAGGAGTATAACATGACGTGATAATTTCTTCCCGAGCTGATAATGTAGTCTCTAAAAACTTTTTATAGATGTGAAAGTAGTAGAACTTACTAAGATGAAAATATAATCGGATCCGAATCTTTATCCAAAATCCAACCAAAGTCCAATATGTGAAAAATGAAGAAAAGATGAGGAATTAATAAACGGATACTAATCGATCCAAATGATGATCTGCTGACTGCCGTTTTATTCTAAATCTAGGAATCAACATTAGTCTGCTCAAAACATAAATAGAAAAATAAAATATCAAATTTTGAGTTGCAAAAACAAAATCCCAATGTTGGCAAGGAATTGAAAGAAAAAAAAAAAGGACTCCTACAAACTCTTTTCCATCTTAAGCAAGCAAAATCTTCCTCATTCGCTTCCCATAGCCATCAAGAATTCACCCTCGCAAACAACTTCGCCTCCTACGTACGCTTTTCCATCCATCTTTGCTATTCCAAAGCGTTTCTGAAGCTTGACAAGCGTCATTCTCATCACTAAGGTGTCTCCTGCAATAACCGGTTTCCTGAACCTCACTTTGTCGATTCCAGCAAAGAAAAAGTTTGAACGTGAGCCTCCCACTTCTGGTTGTAGCATAACTATGCCACCAACTTGTGCCATTGCCTGTATCCAGCAGTAACAAATACATCATCACTTAAAGGGCAGACAATTTACTTTAATCGGGTGCGAAACCTAGCTCACTCTCCATTATATAATTGCAATTTGGAAGCAATTAAATTATAAGAAGGTAAAATATTAACAAGATTGATCAATATGGGAAAGGAACACCAGTCAGTTGATTGACTTAAAGTTTCTATAATTGGTGCAAAATCAGAGATGAATACAGAAAATAAAATTTTGTATTTCATTCAGGAATAAAGATAATTTTGCTCATAATATAATATGCCCTTCAGGTTTTCACTAATCAAATGTGTGCTTTAGACTTTCGTGCGTGCCTTTCAGAGTGAGCCCTGATACATGAAATGATGAAATAGTCGTCTGTGCACAAGTCATCATATGTAGCAGAAGACCAGTGGAAATATTCATATTTTGTCTACTATCTAATTTTCCTGATCTCCAAAATTTATATATCTTCTTCCTCCAAAACATATTCACAGAACTATATGAGCAAGATTTTAAGCGCCACAACATTTAGGTGAACTCAGAGTTTCTAGATAATGGTGATTAATAGACACATGCAACAAAACTGATTATATTCTATAGCAAACAAGTTATTGTGTTGCATTATTGCAACCAACAATTTGTTTACTAATAGTGGAAACAACTTGCTCGTTTTTCGTACTCATCGATGGAGAACTCGGTTGATCTCCTGATATGAATTGGTCTAAATACGAAGAAATTAATGGCACAAACATCTCACACCGATATATTATGAAAAGACTGAACCTTCCAAAATCATCACATAAAGTATTATGCTTTCGATGCAACAAGCGAGCAATATTTACAATAAAAATTGGAGAATCGCAATGCGGGAAATTCGAATCAATTACCTCAACCATGAGCACACCAGGCATAATTGGCCTCTCAGGAAAATGGCCAGGAAAAAAATTATCATTAATTGTGACATTCTTGATGGCAACAGCTGACACACCAGGAGTATATTCAATAACTCTATCCACTAACAAAAACGGAAACCTACAGTAAAAAAGATAATGAAAACCCTCAAATAAGAAATCAAATCACAGTTGCACGACAACAACAACTTAATGAATCAAGAATATATGAATTTTCACAAACCTGTGCGGCAAAATTTCACGAATCTGATTAATATCCATGATTGTGGGAAATGCAGGGTATTCTGAAACAGAAAAACACAGAAAATCAACCAATGAAAAATAAGAAAGGAACATTTAAGTTGAGATGCGTACTCAATTCAATTGGGGTTTCTCTGTCATCGGCGGGGGTAGTGGAGTTGGCGATAAAACTTTTCTGGGATTTCTTGAAATTGTTCGAAGAAAAGATGTGGGATCTGAGGGGTTGCTTTACCGAAAGAGAGAACGGGAGAGAATTTTGAATGGTTTTATTGGAAATTGGGGAAGGGGAAGAATTGAGAGCGGAGAAAAGAGATTGTGAGAGAACAGTGGACGCCATTGTCAGCCGATTGAAGGGGGAAAGGAAGGAAAGAGATATAAACGAGGGTGAAATGATGAATGATTGAAGAAGGGATCTATTTCTATTTCTTATTTCTTTTTCAGAGTGTATTTTAATGGGGGCGGAGATACCAACTAATGAACTACCCACTACCTCTTTCTACAACAGCAACACTAACGTTCTAATTTGTGATTGGACGGAGAAATTGATGACAATATAACTGGACAAAGAATAAATAAAATAAAAACAAAAAAGGGGTTTGAGAACTATGGAATTGGACGTAATGTGTCAAAATTTATATTCTTACGGTGTAAAGTGTCAATAACATATACACTTTAGGATGTAAACTGTCAAAAATATTTAAGAATTCTTCCTTTTATTCATAAATGTTTTCATAGTAAAATACTTTATGATGCAAAGCACCCAAAAAAATATATTCTAAGTTACAAAGAGTCAAATTTTTTAAATCAAGGTGCAAAATGCGAAAAGGCAAGAACTAGAAACAAATTTGGTGTTTGTAAATTGCAAAAAAGTTGAGATTTTTAAGACATGACTTCTCTATAGAACTTTAAAAAAATATTTATAAGATAAATAAAATAATTTGAGATTTAATTGAATGATTTTTTTTCTTCAAATGTAATAATGTATGACTTATTTCGATGTATGTTGTTGGACCCTATTTCAATTTTTGCTCTTATAAGGTAATATACAATTTGAATTCCGGTTAATGGATAATCCGATCCCATGTAATGTTTTAATAAGAATTTAATGGTTTAAAATTTGAACAAACAGATAAAAAGAAAAACACCTGAGAGATGCAATAGTACTTTTGATTGATTTTTATTACTAGGCCAGTCTTAAATTACGGTACCCAATTGATTTAGGTATGTTCCACAGTTTGTACTTAAAATCATGTATTAATGGTTGTACATAAATATTTAATTTTGTCATAAATGTCTAGTAATGCAAAAAACTTGAGGTTTTTTATTTAAGATTATATATTTTCTTGAGATCAGGAAAAAAAAAACCCACAAATGTAGGCTATCACTAAAATTTAAACATGGTTATATCAAATACTATAAATTTATTGAACAATAATAGGGTTACAATATTTCATGAGCTGAAGGCTAGCTGGTCATGTAATTCTTCCAACAAAGTATAAATTAAATAAACTACAAATGAAATCTGTAATATTATTGTTATATATAAACCCAAATAAATAATGAAACCATGCATACTATATAGTATTAATTAATTAACCGCAGAACAAACATTACGAATTTGACCCTGGTTCCCGGTCTTCACCTCAATATTGCTCATCTTAATCATAGACCTTCCAAATTCAACACTAAACGTCAACCCAAGCAATCCCCTAATTCCCAAATACCTCTGCACCAAACTCTTGGTAGTATTATCGTTCCATAGCATCTGATCCGATTCGAGAACTCCACGACCGTCCCTCAGGTTGGCAAAGAATGAGTTGTCGAACCGGTTCTCGCTACCATTGTCTAGGCCAACTCGCCTCGAACCATTTCCGTTTTGGGGGCAAAGCGTCTGAAGGGTAGAAAGGAACGACGAATCGATCGAGGGGTCGGGGCCACCAGTGGAGGTGAAGTTGTAGAGTCTGTAGCTGAAGAACTGGCATGCCGTGGTGCCAATTGTGTGCCCTCCTGCATGCAGAATTAAAAAAAAACTAATTTAATTTAATTTTTTTTACAACAATAACTCAAAATATAATTTTAATTAAATCCCTTAATAATTAATTAATTAATTACCAACAAGAGTGACGAGATCTTGAGCGTTGAGTCCTTTTGCTTGAAACTTCTGCGTTTGGGTAGCAACGGAATCGGTAAAAGCTGGCAAATTAGAAGTATCACTCGCCAATGAAACTAGCCCGTCTTTGCGCCCTGTCGGCACTGCCCAACTTGGTCCACCCATCTACATGATGTAGATGTAGATGTACCGTACCATTAATTATTGGAGTATTAAATTTTTACTACTATACATATTCATATATATATATATATATAGCATGACGATTAAATCAATATATAGAATACAAATTAAAATGATCAAAATAATTAAATACAATTCTTACGAGCACCACAGAGTCGCGAGCAGCAAGCGCAAGAATGTCAGCGCATGAGACGACGCCTGGACATGCCGCCTCTAGCTGCTGCTTGGCGTCATCTATTACTTCGTATCCTCTTAGCAAAAGGTTTGGTCCCGCGGTTTTCTCGGTGTCAGCCCCATCGACAAGTATGGATCCATCGCAACCTTGGACGAAGCAGTCATGAAAATGCATTCTGAGCAACCCTGGTGCAATCGCACGGTTAGAATTGAAATGCGATTTTACAGTTGATTGCACGATGGATTCAACACGTGCACACGAGCGTGCATAGAATCCCGGCCGGGTGCCTTGGCCTTTTGAGAAAGTGACCAAATTAGCGGCCAACAATAGAATGAACGTAAGGATTAACGATTGATTGAAGTAAAGCCCCATTAATTTTATATATATAATTAAGTAATTACTTTTAGTACTGCAGGCTAATAATTAGAGAAAGAGTACGTACTTTTAAGTGTTTTGTTATATATATTTATATATGATGGATGGTGGGGAATTAAGAAGTGATCGAGAGGGCATGCATATTTATACGTGCAGATCAAAAGTGAAGTACTATATATCTTAGCACATATACTATATAAAATTTATATAGTCTTAACCTAGCTTTAGGGATCAAAGTCAAGGAAGTATTTGATTAGACTCGTATTTAATTGATTGCTATAAGTTGTTTGAGATCAATTGGTTATACCAAATTTAAACAATATTTATATTTAATTGTTTTTTAAGCTAGCTAGCTAGGTTCTTTTCTTTTTCTTTTTTTTTTTTTTTTGTTACAAAAGCTAGCTCCTCATAAGTGCAAAAAACTTATAGTATAAAATAGTAGAAGTATTAAATTACTGGAATTTGACCTTGGATCCGATTAATTTATCTATAAAAAAACGTTCAAAAACAATTTCGATCTTTCCATAGAGTATTTTTTTGATGATTTTTTTTGATGATCTTTCCATAGAGTATACATCTTAGCACATATACTATATAAAATTTATATAGTCTTAACCTAGCTTTAGGGATCAAAGTCAAGGAAGTATTTGATTAGACTCATATTTAATTGATTGCTATAAGTTGTTTGAGATCAATTTAATTGTTTTTTAAGCTAGCTAGCTAGGTTCTTTTTTTTTTTTTTTTTTTTAAATTTATAAACAAAAAATTGTAATTAATTAAGCCAGCCGGCTTCTAGGGAATTTGTGGGAGCGAGGTGGGATATTTGGTATGGAAAATTAATTTAATTGAAACGTTTTTGAGTGGATGTATTAGTTGGGATCCAATTGCTATTATGCTTTCCGTCTTGTGGTTGAAATATTGCTTAGTGGCGTTTCACCCAATTAAATTTGATAATTAATTATAAATTTATCTCTCACTTTTTTCACCGCCATGCATGCAGGGATAGGCGCACTAGCTCTATTTTAATTTATTATTGGTGGTTAAAATGCATGTTGACCATTTGATTTGGATAAAGAATAAATTAACAAGGAAAAATTTTAATTGAAACGAAAGTTCTAGCTTTTCTTTTACATGGACGTACGAAATTAGAAATTAATAATGATCGATGTGTATATTCTGAACCGGGTTTAATGAATTTAGATTTAATGAATTTAGATTAAGCTTACAACGCAGACATTTATATATATCTCGTGAATGTCAATGCCCCAGCTTTACACTACTCAAGTATGAACATATGGAAATTAAGAATATTTGCAATCCGGAAATATGACATTTAATGATAAATATCAATAATGGTTACAATATACTCTCTCCGTTTTTTAATTTGTCGTTTTGAAAAATTGTATACGAATTAAGGAATGTAATAAATAGTAACTTTTTTGGAAGTAAAATTTTCAAAATACATTTTTAATCAAATATATTAGCATTAATTATAAGTATTTGTAAGAAGGATAAAATTGATAAAAAAAAATATTAATTTTACATTGAAATCCTAAAATGACAAATAAAAGTAAACAAAATGTTTTTGCTAAAACGGAAAATAAAAATAAAAAACTTGATATTCATGGTTCAAGTGTATGTATCTTTGAATCCACATAAAATTTAAAAAAATATACTTGTCAATAAATTTACATGTGCGACACAAATATGTGACTATCAAAATTAAACTAAGATTCTTCACTCTTTCTTCCAATATAAATGTATAAGAAATTAAAATTAGCTTGAGATTTGCGATATATTATTCCGTCCACACTTGAACTTCCATGTTTTCTGATCAAAATGATAGTGGATTCTTGATGATAAAAAAAAGAAAAGAAAAGAAAATCCGACTGGTTTGCCGCCGCGCGTCGATATGAATGTTGGTGAAAAGAAACAAAGTTATTGTAGCAAATCAATTACTAGTAAACACGTAATTAAATAGCACCATTCATCTTGTGCATGCATGCTTTTCGTAAAAGTACTGATGCAACAGGAGCATAAAATAATTTGCATCCATTCAAATATGATGGCTCAATCTCATGTTTTAAAATTAATTTGGATAAAAATTTAGGAAAATACGTACAACTACTCGATATCTTGTGCATCATGAAAGGCAATCAAGATATGGATCAAAATCTCATCTTTTTTTATCGAAATTATCAAAACATTTCAATTTTTTAATCAATAAAATCAAAATTAACATTTAATTTCAAAACTCTTTGTTTATCTTGAAATTCTTTTATTTTTTCAAATTAATTTAAAAAAAAATCCTGATACGTCCAATATATTTTCGAAAACTTAATTAATATAAAAGAAATTTTGATCAGTGATAAAAGGAGCTAGGTAGTTTATGATTTTATCGCTTTCTAAACTTCAAATCATCACGTACGTCTAGATGCTCATGGGCTAGCTAATAATTATGCTTCTCCACTGATGCCCATCTACTGGCTTGATAAGTTCATTGTAGAATATATATTGGACGGGTTTCGATCAGCCCAATTATAAAAAATATTTGATTTAGGCCCAGTCCAATGGAGATGCAAAGTCCAAACTACCATTATTCATTCTCAATTTACATTTTTTTTCATTCCAAAGGGAGCATGGAAAATAGTTTCTATTCTATTTTCCAAATTGTATTTTAAGAATTCAAATTTACTTACTCTTGATGAGATAGAGAAACATGGTATGCATATGACAGTTGTTGAGAGGGACTAAATATGATTGAATAAAAATATTTAGTTTATAATAAAAATATTAATAAAGTGACATAAAAATTCAATTTACATGTTCACTATTGAAATGAATCAACTTAAATGAGTAGGCAAACAACTATTTAAGAATGTACATTTTACATGCCCAAATATACAAACTATCATTGGACTTACCCTAAGGAATTGATGCAATGCCCTGATGGCCTGATTACGAAGATTATATAATTCGAAATATATAGAATGGCTATGAATCTAAGGTGATCTAACCTTTTAAAAATTTATATTCGATAATAAATAGATAAATTAACACAATATAATATTAATAGGGCCGTTGGTAGAGCGTATGAGATTAAGGTGGATTAGATCAGAGTCGGATCAAGATCATGTTAAATATATGTTTGATAGATTTGATTGAATCATATTACATTAAAGTAATCAATCGTAATATGTTTGGTGGAGTTATGAAGTTAGCATATATTAATATATCTTCACTATTTAATTGAATATATTAAGATATCAATTCATCGGAGTAAGAGTATGTGCTGATCAAGATTTGTTAAATATTTTCGTTCGAATGTCTTCATGGTAGTTGTAAATTGATATGAATTTTAGTTTGTGATTTATTTATGTAGAATGTGTTTTCATTTTTAGAGATTTGAAAAGATCTTATGATATTTAATGATATGTTAAAATATGTAATATGTAAAGTTGAGGTTATAAGTAACATTTCACTGAATCCGTATTCACCTAGGTTAATTAATCCGCCCATATCTGGGTGGATTAGAATCTTGTCTTAATACCAAATCGTAAGGATTTAATTCATTTGACCCGAAGAACATTGCTACAAACGTTATATTAGCCCAAATTAACACATAAAATATGACATAACATCCCTCATTAGGTCCTATCAAACGGTCTCATACAAAAGTAGAGATGGAATTAAGGATTTCATAATCTAGCAAGATCCGTATCCAAGCCAATATAAATAGAGATGGATCACGATGTGACATGATCTGAACCGCTGAAAACGTAAACCGCATGTTTTAACTTCTGAATTTAGATCTAACGTGTCTTCTGAATTCATCGCCTACTCCTAGTCAATGTTATTAAAACCGGACCGGACCGGTCGGACCTGCCGGTCCGACCGGTTCGATCGCAAACCGGAGGTTGGTCCGGTCCGGTTTACCCCCTAAAACCAGTTATTCCAAAAACCAGTTTGGACCGGGTTGAACCGGTCCAAAACCGCCGAACCGGTATGGACCGGTTCAACCCGGTTCTGAATATTTTTTTTTTAATTCTTTTTTTTATTTTTTATTTTTTTTAATGTTAAAAATAAACTAAAAATTCTTGTAAAAGGTAGGATTTGAACACCTAACCTTTAGGGTTAAATATGACTTCCTTATCATTTGAGCTACATCATTTTTATTAAACTTTTAGTACAAATAAAAATTTATAAATTATAGAAACTTGTAGCCAAATTTATTTATAAATTAGATAATTAACTCAAATAAATATTTTACACATTATGAATAGAAATTAATACTCAAATAATAATTTTTTATTAAAATTTATTCTATAAAATATTTCTTTTCAATATTATTTTTAGGATAAAGAGTCAAATCGATATAATATGCAAGTTTGACTTTGAATATTAGACTTTTATACATAACCATATTTTAAAATTTATGAATTTCTTAGTTTATTTCATTTTTAACTTACACTTTTAAATTTTTATAAATTAATATAATATGTATGAGCATACAAATTAGTACCATATTACCGTTATGATATAAGTTAGATAAATATTATATGATTTAATTTTAGTATAATATAATTTTTTTATATTTTTAATCAATTGTAGGATAATGTTTAAATTTTATCCACATTACATATACTTTAAAATTAAATATATTTATTATATTATTATGACGTTATCCGGTTCGACCAACGGTCCAACCAATTTGACCAGTAAAACCAGTGACCAATTGGCTCACCGGTTCACTGTCCGATTTGATTCTGAAAACATTGCTCCTAGTCTGGTATTCAATAAATTAACAACAAAATCTGCCAATGGGCTTGCAAGGCCTGGCTCAAGATTTGGCTTTTTAATCGGGTTAATAAGCCCAATTAAGACCCATGTTATGATTAAACAAATATTATACGATCAATTGGGATTATCGGTTATGCTAAACCCGTAAAAAGTTACCTGTAAAATTTTTATTGCGCTAAACTTTCTTATATTTTTAAAAATCCTACAAAAATTACCCAATTTTTAAAAAATAATTCGTGATCGACATATTTCAAGAAACCATACTTCAAGTTGATCCTTACAACTTCGCATGAAATATTTTTAAAATCATTTCTTGAAATATGTCGATCCAAAATGACATATTTTTACAAATTGAGTGTTTTTGAATATACAAGAAAGTTTGGCGCAATAAAAATTTCACAAGATAATATCTTACCGGTTTAACACAACACAAGGGAGTATCTTGCATTTTTCCCAAACAATTGGGAGAAAATTACTAAAAGTAAAAATACATGCTCCTTACCAACAAGGAATAAAGACTTTCTCGAATTCTCAGATAAAATTACAACTAAATTGTTTCAAAATTTCTTGTTTTCTTGCACAAAGTGAACTTATATAGCTGTCCTGGAATCCCCAAAGGAATAATTCCACCTTGATTACCCCTCCATTTCTACAAAAGTCCTGAAAACAACTTCAATCACTTAAACTACAGTATGCCATCCTCAAATTTCTTCAAATTCCTACTCATCGTGTTCCTCATGAATTTAGATAAATTAACCATGGCAGAAGACAGTTCAAATGGATACCATGGAAACGAGAGAGACGCGCTTTTGGCTCTCAAAGAAGGGTTCAACAATTCTGTTCTTGATGGAAACTGGACTGGAATTATGTGCTACATGAATGATGCACCCTACTGGGAGGGCATCCAGTGTCTCAACGGTCGAGTCACCGGCATAATCTTAGAAAACATGGGATTCACTAGAGAAATCAAAGCAGATGCAATTGCAAATTTTACAGAATTATCAATTCTCAGTTTCAAGAACAATTCAATCCCAGGGAATTTGATGGATTTCACAAATAATCAGAAACTGAAAAATATCGACTTATCGGGCAATGATTTTCATGGAGAAATCCCATTATCTCTTCTGAGTCTCAATTCCCTGGAATCACTCCAGCTTCAGGGCAACAAATTAACTGGTTCAATCCCAGAATTCAACCAATCAAGCTTAAAAACATTCAATGTTTCTTACAACAATTTGTCAGGGGAAATACCAGAAACAAGAACTCTTCAATCTTATGGCCTTTCCTCCTACATAGGCAATGAAAAGCTCTGCGGCCCTCCAACTTCAACATATTGCAGTACAAGAAATAGTGTATCTGATACAAACAACGAAAACTCTAACCCTAGTGACAAAAAAGACAAGAGTTCCCATTTCGCAGCTATTCTAGTAGTGGTTGATGTAATTGTACTAGTAATCATTCTGTTTCTCTTCATCATATACTACAAGAAATACCAGAAACTCAAAAAAGAAACGAAGGTGAAAAACCTCTTACCTAATGATGAAGAGCAGGACAGCAAGAACCAGAACCGAGCTACAGAACCTGAAAGAGAGAGGGGGAAGCTCATGTTCACTGATAGTAAAGAGGCAAGATTCGAACTCGATGATCTGTTGAAAGCATCAGCTGAAGGATTAGGCAAGGGAAATTTTGGGAATTGCTACAAGGCCATGATGGAAGGTGGGCTAGTCGTTGTTGTAAAGCGTTTAAGGGATTTGAAACCTTTGAGTAGGGAAGAGTTTGTGAGACAAGTGAAAGCCATTTCTGATCATAAACACCCAAATTTATTGCCTCTTTTAGCTTATTACCATTCCAAGGACGAGAAGCTGTTCCTGTACAGATTTGCATCCCATGGGAATTTATATAATCGCCTTCACGGTAATTTCACTCACTCAATTCTCTGTTTTCGATACAGATATATCACATGTGTACCATAAATTCTTCTTCATGGTTGCTTAACTAGTAGTACTGTTGGTTTGATAAATAAATCACACGCACTAATAGGCATAATCAGAATCAACAATTCAACATGCATCTCAAAATCATAGTAATTGACAAAAAGAAGAGTTTCAGCTTTCAACTATGAATCTACTAAAAGCATAAATCTACTAATAATTACCAAAGTCAGATTAATAGCTGGAAATTTTTGCAGGAGGAAGAGGAACGCGGGAGCGAGTCCCCTTCCGGTGGAGCACCCGACTGGCAGTCGCACGCGGCGCAGCACGTGCCCTGGAGCACCTACACCAAAACACCAAATCCCAATCCACCGCCCCACACGGCAATCTAAAATCCTCAAACGTCCTCCTGGACGACAACGAAGAAATCCTAGTCTCCGACTACGGCCTCGCCTCCCTAGTCGCCCTCCCAATCGCCGCGCAGCGAATGATATCCTACAAAACTCCCGAGTACCAATCGCACAAGCGAATCTCAAAAAAATCCGACGTCTGGAGCTACGGTTGTCTGCTTCTCGAGCTCCTCACGGGTCGAATCCCCGCGCACTCTGCGTCTCCGGGGATCAACGGAGTGGATCTCTGCGGGTGGGTGCACCGCGCCGTGAGGGAGGAGTGGACGGCGGAGATATTCGATTCGGAGATTGCGGTGCAGAGGGGTGCGAACCAGGGGATGCTGAATTTGTTGCAGATAGCGATGAGGTGCTGCGACAAGTCGCCGGAGAAGAGGCCGGAGATGAGGCAGGTGGTGGCGGAGGTGGAGGAAATTAAGTTCACGGCGGATTCTGGGGACGAAGAGTATTCGTATTCATCGCTTGAGCGGTCACTGACGGACGATTCACAGTCGACTGCTCCGTCCGTGGTGGTTGCCGATGATCAGAACTGATGATGATTTTTCAGATTGGCGCGAGAAATAGCAGTAATTTGGGTATATATTGTCTTGTCTGGAATATTATTTGGCCGGTGGATTGAGGACAATCATCGTCTTATGCATATATGTTCATCCAATCCCTATTTATTCATATATAATCAACTGGAGTAGATGAATGTAACTATATTGTCTTTGTTAATTTGAAGAAAATAAGGAGATAAAAGGTTCTGCGCCAATTGATTTTCAGAATGCTGTTTTTAGTTAAGAGTATTTATTTGTTAATAGTAAAAAGTTGGGATTTTGTTAGATTTGTGAATTGTTTTACCAGAAAAAGAAAGTTTCACTGTGAATGAGTCTAAAATTTTCAGTGTTCAATATAAGTTTAATTATAATATTAACAATAATAGTGTATTATTTCATTTGATTTCATTAACAAAAAGAATAGTATTAAAGTCCAAGCCTGGTTTGGCAAAACTCATGCAACCACCAAGCAAGTGTATTGCACTTGCTTTGTGATTGGTCACTCTCCTGGGAGTTACATTCAATTCCAAAGTAAGTGTATTACACTTGTCATGTAGTTGCTTTGGGTTCGGCCAAACCTGGTCTAACTAATAATTTCCCATTTTGCTTGACGCCACTAATAAAAAGAAAATGTAAATATTCATTCTTTTTATTTGATATTACTATAACAATTAACTAAGAAAAAATAAAAGTATGAGATATCCGTTCCAAATGGAAATTTATTCTATGTATTTTCAACAAATATAGACATTAAAAATCTCATTCATTCAAGTATATTATATTAGTTTGAACTTCAAAGGCCGGGTCGGGTCAGGTCCAATTCTATACTTATGGTTCAGATCCAGATCCAGTTTCAGGTTTAAAAATTTATTTTAAAGGAGGTCTTGATTGGGTCTAGGTCGAATTTGGGTCTGGACTCGACCTTTGACAGGCATGCAAGAGTGTGAGATTGTGTGTATTTTTAGAGTGAGCCGTGAGATTGAGAAATGAAAGAAATCATGTGTGATTTTGTGAGAGTGAGACTGTGTATTTTTAGAGTGAGACAAAAGAAATCGTGTATTAGGGAAAAAAAAAAGTTTTAGATCTGGGTCTGGGTCTCGATCGAGTTCAGGTCTGGACCAGACCTGGGCCCAATCGTTTTGGAAAAAAGTCAGGATCGATTTGGGTCTGGACCCAAAACCCGAATGGATCCGGACCCGACTTGACAGACCTAATTTGAAGTTTTGATCCAAGAAATTTACTAAAATCCACAACACGTTCTATTACTATTCGGAGGGGAAACTCTAATTTAGAACTGGTAAAACTTATTTATCAGAAACTGATTCACTTTCTCAAAGGCATTATTTGATTACATGGTTAATTTTTATTTTACTTGGCGTCTAAATATTTTAGGTCCGGCAAAACATCTTCCACCACAAGTAGATATTATATACTGTAATTGCTGCACCAGCCCATCAAGCATATCTTAATGGGTTTTTGATCTTATTGGACCCAAATTTATCCATCTGATCCAACAAAGAAAAACCCACCCAGAAGAAAACCCAACGAGCCCACTTCTAAGGCCCCATGGTCAGCCACCATCCCTCGTTTTTCCCCTGCCGCCGTGTCCAGTGCAGTACCGCCGTCACCCTCCCCCGGTTTTCTTTTTCCCCGCTGCTCTATTCGTCCACCGCCGCTCCTTTGTTTACGTCCCATTTCCGGTTTTGTGGTTGATGTAATCTATCAGTCAGTTCTGAGAAAGGAGTTTGAAAAAGTAGTTCTTCCACTATGGACATATTTTTCAGCCATTTGCATTACTTGATAAGGTGAAAAATTATTAATAGCTATGTATTTATTTAATGTTCTCCTTTTTGCTGTATTTGTATGAGACATAAGAACTGAATCATTTCACGATTAGACGAGTTACTAGAAGTTTTTTCTCAGCTCGAAAAGACAGTGAAGCCAATATTAATGATGCCCGGAGCTTCAATTTCCGGGTTATCAAGTATAATCTTTAGCAAGGCGCGTATAATCAAAAGGTATTCTCTCTTGGAGTGTGTGTATTTTCTTTTTATACATAAAATTTTATATACTTCATGGATTTCTGTTTAATTCATAATTTTCAGTTCAACTCATGTGTTTTAGTGAATACTATGCGTGGTCTTTACATATTGATATGTTGTTTTTAATAGAGTTCTGAAATCCACTATCTCCCTTTGATTAGTTAATCACCGCTTAAATATTTAAGGTTTTCTCTTAATTGCCTTGATGTTGTCATGTTCATTGCATTTATACTTTGGAGTTGCAGTGAATTAACGCTAAAGAAGAATATGCACACTCTGATTTGTTTTTCCTTTTATTTCTCAGAATACCCTTTTTGTTCTGCACATTGTTTGACTTTAGTGTTTATTCATATGATTATTAGGCCATATTTGCCATAAAACAGGGGGATTTGATTATTGTTGAAAAAGTTATAATGTGGGTCTGATCATGGTGTTTGTTTGACAAGGTTGATAGACATGTTGCAATGATTTCTGTTTAGAGCAAGAATTATGTGTCTATTTGTGGAGCTTTTAAGAATCCTTCTTGTTATTTCGATATGCTAATTAACTGAGTAATTCTTCTTTATATGGAAAAAGACATTTACTGGTCTTGGTTTAGAGTTTAGAATGTTTATGGCAGTGGCAATGGTAATGGGCCTTATATATTATGTAGGGTCTCTGTTCTTGGTTGTGAACGGATGGTAAGAAGCATTTCAAGTCATCCATATTCACCAGAGACCAGTTTGGTATTGCATTATACGGGTGGAAATCAGAGAAAATGTCATGTGGGGAAGTTTCTTCCTCAATTATCTTATGGATCTATTTTTTACGATGCCTGGTTAGTTAAAAGATCACATGCGTTTGGACCTGAGAATATTTCTTTTAAAAGGGGATATGCTAGAGACTCTAGTAATGCATCCATTGAGCTGAATACGGATAAAGATGTTATCAGATTTAATATTGGTAATCAGAGTGGTGGAAGAGGATTATCTCTAAAGAAAGGAAAGAAAACTGCAAAAGATGCCAAAATGTCAAAAAAGGCAAAGGTAAATGAACTAAGATTTTATAGATTGAAAGCGAAGAAGAAAATGAATTCTCCAAATCCTGAAGTTAGAATAAGATATAAACTTGAAAAGGTAAGCAAATTTCCTTTTGGTTTGGAGAAAAAAATCACCTTCTTTAGTGTCTTTTTAATGAAATTTATTATCCCTTTTTTCAGGCAAAAAGAAAGGAAGTATGGTTGATTGAGAAACTGAGGAAATACGAGTTGCCTAAAGCACCCCCTGAAACCAATGATCCCGAAATATTGACCGAAGAGGAGCGGTTTTATCTAAAACGAACTGGTGAGAAAAAGAAACATTATGTTCCAGTTGGTAGACGAGGAGTATTTGGAGGTGGTGTTCTTAATATGCATCTTCACTGGAAGAGACACGAAACAGTGAAAGTCGTATGCAAACCCTGCAAGCCTGGACAAGTGCATCAATACGCTGAGGAGATTGCTAGGTTGAGCAAAGGCATTATTATCGACACAAAGCCAAATAATACAATAATATTCTTTAGGGGAAAGAATTATGTTCAACCTGATGTTATGTCACCTCCAGATACTCTATCTAAAGCAAAGGTATTAGCTTTTCTCGATTGATTTTAATTTATGTATGTTGGATATGATTTGGTAAAATTTCTACTAAATGCAGGCTTTGGAAAGATACAGGTATGAGCAGTCTTTAGAGCATACAAGTCAGTTCATAGAGAAGTTGGAGAATGAATTGGAAGAATATTATGAACATCTTGCTCGGTATAAAAAGGATAAAAATCCAAAATAGGTACATTATCCTGTCTTATGTGTGCAAGTCTTTGAAGAATGTTAGCTTCACATATGTATTTATTCATGGAAGATAACTTCATATTCGAAAATCAAACGAATATTTATTTTCGTCCTATTTCAAGGTCAATGTTCTCTTGGAATTTCATATTTACTTGGAGCTGATAAATTTTCACTACTATAGGCAGTGTCGGTATGGCTAGAAACGTGCTAAAACAACACAACGTGAATGAAATCCGATGGAGTAAAACTCTTTTGTCATGCGGAAGATCTATTGGGGTGATACTTGCCTCGTCTAGGTCTTTCATAGACCATTAACAAAATTAGCGCATCCACCAAACATATTTGTAATGGACATTATTCGATTAAGAAGATCCATGATTCGAAAAATTGTCACTAATACATAGTACTTGATTAAAGATGCGATGGACATGATTCGATTAAGAAGATCCATAAATTCGGAAAATATGGAGTGATTATTGGTCTAGGTTGATCTAATCTTTTAAAGAATCAAATTCGATAACGAAAAAACAAGAATATTTAATAGTAATAGTGTTTTATCATCGCTTAAGAATAAATTAATAGATAGTTCACTTATGTTCTTATTCTTACTAGGAAAGTGTATTTATGTTGTACGTGTCTAGTTAATTTCATAGGTATTTTTTGTAAATTAGAATAAAATTAATTTTTTTCTGTCATAAAATAGAGCAAATTAACTCGTTTTTCACCTATTTAACCCGTTTTTAGCCGATTTTATTCACTTTTACCCGTTTAATTTTTTTTATTGTTTTTACGATTTTGTCCTTTTGTTTTTTCCATTTTAAACAATTTTTCTACCGGTTTCATCTTATTTTGTCGATTGTTGGACACCCAAAATGAGTGTGCGGGTGGCAACAATTGTCTCGTGGCACCCAAACCGAGTGTGCGGACGGAGTCACAATCGAATATCGTGGGCGCTTGTGTGAATGTTACTATAAGGGAATGATATGCGTATTTCCTAACTCTAATTGATTTTGGGGCAACTGGTAGCGCCTGAGCTCCTACAAGTGGTATCAGAGTCAATGTCACGTGTTTGATTCGCAGCTTGAGCAATTGCTGAGGGGGAAGATTATTGGGCACCCTAGCTAAGTGTGCGAGTGACAACAATTGTCTCATGACGCCCAAACTGTGTGTGCCGGTGTAGTCACAATCGAATATCGTGGGCGCTTGTGTTAATGCACTATAAGCTAAGGGAAGGGTATGTATCTTTCCTAACACTAATCGGTTTTGGGCAACTGGTAATGTCTGAGGTCCTACATCGGTTAAACTCTGATTTTTTACTGATTTAACATGTTTTTATCAAATTAACTCATTTTCACCTATTTCGCATCTTTTTTTTTTCATTGATTTCACACGTTCTTTTCATCAGTTTCACGCGAATTTGATTGATTTGACACGTTTTCATCGACTTTATTAATTTTTTCATCGATTTAACCTAAATTTTTTTATCGATTTCACATGTATTAATCGATTTCAAGGGCACTTTTTTACCGATTTCACCCAAATTTTCACCAACTTCGTAAGTGTTCAACAATTTCACCTGAATTTTTCATCAATTTCACATGTTTAAAATAATTTCACATATTTCACTCTTTTCCATCAATTTCACCCGTTTTTTCATGAAAAGAAATCTATGAAAATTTGAGGTTATGCATGTCTTGACATTAAATAATATTCTTTATATTTTATTTATTTTAGCCAAAATAAAATTACGTAATTAGTTAAGTCATAAGTATTTTTTATTCTTTCATAGTAAGATGCGATCAATTTTAACTTTTTTTGTAACAGAATGACATTTCAGAGAATTATATTTTAAATTTTTATATTTAGAGTGTTTATAACTTATGATGTACTAAATATTTAAATTAACATTTTTTTACTTAAAATAAATATTGATGCTAAAATATACTAATTTTTTTTTTTTTTATGGTTTGTTATTATCTATTCTAAGAGAAGAATATTGAAATTACAAAAATTGATGTAAGAGATAATTTATAAATTTAACGAGTTTATATAGGAAATAAATAAATATAATAAGACTTTATGTCTAATTATACCTTTTTAGTTACTTTTATATATTTACCATTGCATCAAATATCATTAATTTAATTTAAATTAGGATATTTTAGTTCACACAGAAAAATTAAGAAATATTCATGTTTTTATAATAATAGAGATGAATATTTTCATTAACATTATGAAATATTTTGATATATTAATATCAGCATCATAGTTTTCAACAATTCAACAAGATCAAATTAGCTTGTTTGGTTGTAAGGAAAGTGAGGGAAAATTGTTGGAAAAGGAAAAGGAAAGGAAAGGAAAGGAAAAAGAAAAGAGAGTCGTTTTCCTCTATATGTTTGCTTGTGAGGAAAACTATTTTCTTGCAAATGTTTGGTTGTTAAGAAAGTTAAGGAAAATAATATTTTTGATAAATATTTTTGTTTGATTATGAATTACGTTTTCTTTGTTGATAAAATATTGTATGAATAATCACGTTTTCTTTATATTAACTATATTATAAATTAATTTGACGCCATTTTATATTTTTTAGTCACCGAATTTATATCAATCTTCAAAGTTAACAGGGGGTTATTGTCAATTTTTAAAGTTAACAGGGAGTTATTGATAAAAAAATTTAGGTAAAAAAAGGTGTTTTTGCGTTATTTTGTGGGGGTATAATTGTTATATGACTTGAGAAGTTACTTTTTTGCTAATACTAAATAAACATAAAAGGGCTTTCAGCATGAAAAGAATCACAAATGATGGATTTTTATAGTTAGACAAAGTACAAGGGGTATTTTGCAATTTATTGTTATATTTTCCCAAGATTTTCAGGGAAATTTTTTCTACACAAATTTTTTCTACACAAATTTTTTTCCGCAGGAAAGTTGAAGGAAAATAGTAACTTCATTTCTTGCTATCCAAACAACATATGGAAAAAAAAAAAAAAAACTGACTTTCATTCACTTCCCCGACAACCAAACAATACATATAGGAAATGGACATACAAAAGAGAAGGAAAGACTACTCCTGAAAATTAAGAAAGTACAATACAATATAACTAACAATACATGCAGATCGACCACTCATTCTCAGAGGAGGGGAGAGAAAGAAGAGAAAAGAAAAACCTGAATAGAATACTGTCAGAATTTATTTATTTGTGTATGATGTCTGTCTGCTGCTCGTACATCAATTTCGACAGTTCCAAAGTCGAAGCAGAAGTGAGATAAGTGGGATGCGGGGACCTTCTACACTCTATCTTGTTCCCATCTTCTAAAGCCACTTGTCGTTTGCAAGAAAAAAGATCCTTCATTTTCAATTATAAATATTAGAAATTTAAGTTGAAACTTGAAACTTTACACACAGGTTTTATTTAAAATGAGTTTGAGCTAGTTTGATAAAATTGTAAAATTGAGTCAAAACTCTTTTAAATTTTGAGTATGTTTGTATTGCGTTTTTCGAAAGTTGTTTTAGATATAAACTAAGGTTTTAGAAAATTTCTCAATTTTTGTTAATGTTGTTTATTTGAATTTTTTGAAATGAAATAACTAATATATATATATATATATATATATATATATATATATATATATATATGTCATATAAATAAACAATTATTTTTTAGAGATTATGAAAAGAAGATATAAGGTGTAAGAGATGGATTATTTTACGTCAAATTGCTTTTGTTATGTGAGATAGGTAGTAGAAGAGAAAAAAAATTATGATATTTTTAGATATAAAAGAATTCTTTTAAGATGAGATTCTTTTGAAAGTTGAAAGCTGCTAATTTTTGCTCTAAAAAATAAAAGAGATGCTAATTTTATGTATGAAATTAGAAAGAAAAAAATGCCTGTTTGATTTTTTTCAGATATTAGTTAATGCTCATTAAAAAGCAAGACAAAAAAGTCTTTTAACTTTTATCCACTTTGACTCACTCTTTATTTATGTTAAATTACAAAACTCATATGATATGATTTGTGTGAGTTTTATTATTAAAGCAATAGAATAGTTTTAAGCTTTAATTTAAGTTTTCTTTTGGTATTATGTTTTTTGCCAATAATTTGGTATGAATTGGGACAAGACGGTGTAAGAGAAAGTGAGGAAGATGAGATGAGATGAGATCAGAAAAAGGTTTTAACTTTGATAAAAGGACTTGACACTGGCTGGGGCGTGGGTGGGCCGGCCGGTCACTCTCTTCTTCATTCTGACGCGTAAAAAGGCTAAATATAGTAGTACCATATAGGAGTATATTTTACATAAACCAATATTCTAAACAAATGCATGAAGATGAACCCATTAATCATTTTGATTTCACAGACACGACCCAGACACCCAAATGTACGTAATCCATGGTTCAACTCTCCAGGCCCAATTTGTGGAATGTAGGAGGCTTAGTTTTTGCACCCTTACCGCCATCAACACCCCCCCCCCCCCCCCCCCCGGGAAAAAAAATGTATTGTTACAAAATAATCGACACCAATTTAATAATGTTAGAATATGCATGGGTTCGGTGAAATTCAAAATTCAATTCATTTATTCCAAGTATGTTAACACAGTAGAATATTTTGATTTCACACTTATTATTTTTTTTTTTTATAAAAAAAAATTGTTAATTTGATCAAAGCTATTTATAAACCACTCAAATAGTAGAACTTACGGCCTGTTCATTTGTTGTAAGGCGTAAGCAGAGTATACTGATTACTGTGTGTTTTTAGTATAACCCAAGATCTTTGTGACTTGGAAGAGTGGACTAAAGGATATTCAAATCCATATAACCACTATAAAAATTGCTTGTGTTTTTATTTGCATTTTACCTGCATATTTTTCAGTTGCATAAAACACATTAAGTTAACTGTTTGAAAAAGGATCTAGAAAGAGATTTTACAAATCTGGGAAAACATTTTTCAAACTGCTAAGTTTACTTGTGAAAACACTTTGAAAATCCGCTGCAAGTACTCTAAGTATTAAAACTGATTTTAACAAAATCAGCTAAGTAACTATCAGACGAGTGGTCAACAAGACTGTTCAAAGATTTGTTCGCGAACAGAATTGTAACTAACTAATCTGATCAGCTTAGTCTGTTCAGTTAGAGTAAAATTTTTAAAGTTAAAATTGAAGAAAATTTTTAAAGTTAAAATTGAAGAAAATTTTTAAAGAGGTTTATTCACCCCCCCTCTAAACCTCTTCTGACCACTTGAGACCAACAAACAAAGTGAAACACATTTATCTATATAAACTTTATGTTACATTTCTTTTTAAAAATAAATCTATTAGTATTATATTAGTTCAAAAGAGGGGGGGGGGGGGCTCGGGGCTCCGGAGCCTCGGGGCTGGCCCTGTCCCACCCCGAGCCTTGCCTGGTCATCTCCAATGGCAGGGCTCCGAAATGAAATTAATTCCATTTTTAAGACTTGCCCACTCTCACCTATACTTTTAGTTTTAATTTTGTTTTTAATATTAATATTAATAATAGTAATAATGAATGTAATTGTTGGAATTTACTTTTCTTGTCTATTTTAGTATCTATTTAAATATTTAATTTAGATTAAGTATTAATCTAAATTATTTGTATAAGTGTTTAATTTTATTTTTAACTGATTCCGTATTTTTGAAAAAATATAGCCACCACCAATATTGTAGTTAAATGATTAAATTTTAATTACAATAAAAGATATTAAAATAAAATGGGCTATTTATTTATTAATGATTTGTCCATAAATAAATTTAATTACAATTCTAATAAATTATTAATAATTGTAATTTTTAAAAAATTAATTTTATTATATTAAATAATCAAATTAAAAATTGGTGACTACATATATTTATTAAATACTAGTAAATATACAATATATATACTAAATAAATTTTATTAAATAAATTCAATTCACCATAGTTAATTTAATTTAATAGGGAAAATTAATTTTATTAATTATTTAAGTATATATGTAATATATATATATATATATATATTTATTAAATAAACAATTTTTTTTTAAAGAAAAGGCGGAACCGGCGTCCCCTGACTTAAAAGGGGTGCGTGCCAACATGCGCCCACAATCTTCTTCCTCTTTCTTCACGCGGCCAGGGCTCCGCGGAGCCCCGGCTGCGGCCCATTCCCGCAGAAGTGCCGCCCCGCCCCCAGCCCCACGTCCATTGGAGACGACAGCTCCCTCAATCTCCGACTCCGCCCCCAGTTGGATCATCTCCATTGGAGATGGCCTAAAACTTTATTACCCCTAATATTTAACGGAGTTCAAATTCTACGGTTTTAGCGGTAAGTGTGCAATAAAAAACAAAATAAGAAAGAATTTTATGCAATAAAAAGTTACAAAAGGCGTTATTGTGCAGATGTCCTAACACATGGGATATTCGTACATTTTACCTATGAAATAATTCATGTGAATTTTGTATGGAATGAAACTACATTTGTCAATGTCTACTTTTTATCTTCAAATAAAATGATATTTGTACCGTGCTAATGTGAGATTTGTTATATGATATGCTATTCTTAATTCAATAATTAGCTAATTTAAATTAGATAATGTCAAGACTAAATATACTTTAATCACTTCACCCTAAAATAATTATAGTAGAGTAGTTGATAATTTTTTGCTGTTTTTTAAAATCAAGGGATTTTTGCACGTTATCCCCAAAAAAAAATTATTTTCGCACTTTCCCCCTTATGATTGAAAAAACATGACAGTACCCCCTAGAAGTTGCTAAGTGAGTGCACTTTGCCCCCTGATCAATAATTTGTTGGATTTCAAAGGGTAGAAATGTAAACTTGGGGTATAGTGCAATAATTTTGATCTTTTGGGGGGCTAAGTGCACAAAATATTATTATTTAAGTTATTAGAATATTAACATTTCAAATAACATTTTCATAGAATTCCTTATCTTGATAATCACATCGTAATCTAATTTTAGTCTTATAACATATTTTTTGTTTTAATTTTTTACTTTCAAATTTCTTTGATTTGATTAAAAGCATTTTTAGTATAGAGATTATTTATTTGTAAATAAATAAATAAACAATTAAGACTAATGAAGATTTCGTGAAAAAAACTTCTAATTTTGAATTTTCGTACAAAAATATAACTAAATATTGTTTCTTATTTTTTAATTTTTCAAATTGCATGTCACATTTGGATATTTCAAAATTTTGTGTACTTAGCCACCTAAAAGTTTTTGTTATTGCACAAAACCCCCTGAGTGACGTTTTTACCCTTTAAAAAGTACTTTAAAATGATCAGGGGGAAAGTGCACTAATTTGTCTACTTTTAAGGGGCACTATCATGTTTTTTCAATTATAGGGGGAAAATGCGAAAATAAAACTTTTATGGGGGGTGACGTGCAAAATTCCCTAAAATCAATAGTGCTATTTTTTGTGAGATTGATGGTCAAAACTTTATCTTGTCACTTTTGTTTTCTCCTTTTAGGTCAATAAAATCTCAAATTGTATGCATTATTTTCATGATAAAAAGAAGTCAAGGGTGAAATAGGGAATAAAATTCCCCTTATATAATGTCCTCTAAGAGTAACCCTGTAAAGATGACCTGTTCAGTTTCCATGTATATATACATATACCTTACAACAACCTAGATCCTACCCCTTGGTCTAAAAGCCCCTAAAATATAAACCCTTTCTTCTTCTTCTTCTTCATCGCATCATTTTTTTATTCTCAATAAACAGAAGAAAAAGAAAAATTAAATGATGGGTGATAAAGAAAACCCAAAAAAACCAATCGTTAACAATAACAAGAAAAAGAAGAAAAAGAAGAGGGGCGGTGCTAAAAGGAAAATGAACCTTGAGCAGACAGTAGCATATAAAGCAGTTAGTGAATGGGTTTTCTTGGACCAATCAAATGGATGTAATAATTCATTGAGTTTTGGTGATGCTTTTCTTGATGATTTTGGGGTGCAGTGGTATCAACCAAAGGAAAAGCTTGTTTTTGAATTTCATTCTCACACAACATGTAGTGATGGATTCTTGTCTCCTACTAAGCTTGTTGAGAGAGCACATCAAAATGGGGTGAGATTTTATTTTTATTTTTATTTTTATTTTTTATCTCTTGAGTTTTTTTTGTCATAGTAAGTGATGGGATCTTTGTGTTGCATGCTGTTTCTCTTTTTATCTATGATGGTCTTTACTGTATAAAAGAACGGTGCTTTTCTTTTTCCAAGTTTTGATGATTTCAATGAATCAAGATTTAGTCTTGTTTTCCACATGTTTCTTGCTTTGATTCTTATTGAATTTTGTCCTATTGGTCAAAGTTTTGATTTTCTTTTGATTTATTTGCATGAATTATACTCTGAGAAATAAAATTCATTTAAGGAATCTAATGTTTAAGGTCTTCACATGTGAGACAAATTCAAGTGGGATTTTGAGTGTGTGTTTCAGTTGTCTTTATGTGGTGAACAGGATAATATGTATGAGCAACAGTGCTACTACATGATATGGATATGAAATTTTAGAACTAGCATTGGAGTTAAATACTTTGGTTTTACCTCTATTGGAAGGAGAGGAACTGTTTTATACCAAGTGAATGCTTCCCAGTTTCACTAGTCAAACAGACTAAACTGATAAAGGTTTCCATTTTTTGTTACTATAAGTAAAGTACTTGCCCTCATCTCCTCTCATCACTTCTTTAATTTGTTTATGCCATCTAATTTTCATATTCAATTGCAAGTGGAATATCAGGAAGGCAAGAAAATATCGGAACTTACACCTGTAGTCTTCGAAGCTAACTAATTAATCACTGTACTGGGATTAACTAAAGAGTGTTATCGAATGTATTAAACTAATGAAAAAAACACTAGGTGGTCCTGTATTTTGTTCCAGTTGGGTTTTGTTTCTCTAGTGGTATCTTCTATATCTATCTCATATAAAATGCAAACTACGATACATTTTGCTTTTCTTACAGTATTCCTCTTTAGATTAAAATCGATCAAGAAGGTATAAATGTTTGAGTGGTATGTCCAGCACAGGTGAAAGTCCTTGCCTTGACTGATCATGATACAATGTCCGGCATCCCAGAAGCCATGGAAGCAGCTCGTAGATTTGGCATCAAAATCATCCCCGGTGTTGAAATCAGTACAATTTTCTACTCAAGGTAACACTCTTTTGCCTTACATTTACTTCTTCTATTTAACATGATGACAAAATAGGAAAAAAATTATAATCTAGTCTAGAATTATCCAACACAATAGTTAGTTAAGTTTTCGTCTGCACAATGATTGACAGGGGGCACGCAGAACCTGTTCACATCCTTGCATATTACAGCAGTTGTGGGCCCAAAGAATCTGCAGCATTAGAAAAGTTTCTCGGAGATATAAGGGAAGGACGTTTCCTACGTGCAAAGAACATATGCTCAAAGCTAAACAAACTCAAATTGCCTGTTAAATGGGAAACTGTTGCAAAGATTGCAGGTAAAGGCGTAGCTCCTGGAAGGCTTCATATTGCTCGTGCTATGCTTGAAGCTGGCCATGTAGAAAATCTAAAACAAGCTTTTTCTCGATATCTTCATGATGATGGACCTGCATATTCCACGTAATACTATTTCCGAGCACTCTGATCACACTCATATGTTCTCAAGAACAATAAATTAATCTATTAATTTTTGTTTATTTCAGAGGAAGTGAGCCTGTTGCAGAGGAAACCGTACGTTTTATACGTGAAACAGGGGGTGTTTCAGTATTGGCACATCCATGGGCACTCAAAAAGCCTTCTCTTATAATCAGTAGACTTAAGGACGCTGGCCTTCATGGGCTAGAAGCTTATAGAAGTGATGGGAAACTTTCTGGTATGATACATGCCCCTTCGTTTTGGTATCGAAAGTCGTTTGCATATAAGCATCACAAAAAGAAAAAAGAAAAAAAGAGTCATGTACATACATATATTAGTTACAGATAGGTTACAAACCAGAGCTTTATATGATGAGATAGTTTTGCAAATTTACTTGTATAGGAGTATATGATTTAGAGTATTTTTATAATTTCCAATGCAGTATACAGTGACTTGGCTGATGCAAACGATCTATTGAAGCTTGGAGGATCTGATTATCACGGGAGAGGGGGGCAGCATGAGTCTGATTTGGGAAGTACGAGTGTTCCAGTGTTGGTGGTGCATGAATTCCTTAAAATAGCTCGACCAATTTGGTGTAGTGCCATTCAGGACATCCTTAAAGACTACATCAAAAATCCTTCCGAGTCAAATTTGCAAAATATTATGAAATTTGCAAAGACAAAGTCATCCAAAACTATTAGCAGTAGCATTACAAATGACTTGATCAACCAGTGTTTGTTGTCGTGGTTGTCAAAAGAAGAAACAGAAAATGCCGATTTTGAAAACATCAAGTTGGAGCTTTCCCAGGTTGCTCGGGGAGAGTTGGAATAGCTCTTCATTGGTATTTTTTGTTCTTTTTCCTCCCATACATCAAAGGTGACAAGAAGATTGATTTTGTTGATAATTTTGGAGCAAATTGTCAACAGTTTTCAGAGGACAAACATAGGTACTTCCTTTTTGTCTTTGCAAGAAATTTCTTCTCATTTGTTGTAATCAACTTGTGATTACCTTTTTCGCATTTAATGCATAAATTTTTGCTTGGAGTTAGAATTGATTGAACTGTTGTCAAGGGCAAACATTTTTGGTGTTTCAGCAACTTATTGTTTCATTATATATAATCATTCGTTAAAGAAATCTTTCGATGCGTAAATCATCTTTCACTCTTAGGAAGTACCTTAATACTTAGTAATGTGAACGAGTTTAATTAAAATTGTTGATTTTCTTATTAAAATTTGAGATAATATATGTAATTAGTTTGCTTTCTAGCTAATTGAGATGAAACAAATTTCAATAAATGCATTATCGAGCTGGAAAACTTGAATAGTTGAACATATTATGTCATTTTTTTCTTTTTTTTTTTGGGTCAATTTTAGGTTCGAATTGTGTCTTAAAGTCAGTCTATTAATAAATACTTAAATTTCTTTTGTGATGCCTAAAACAAATCAAACTTCGAAAACCAACAAATGATAATGTTTGTTGAAATCTGATATGACATGAATAAAGAAACATTTACGAATTGCAAGCAAACCAAATTTCAATTAACTTCTTTTCTTTATGACAACAACTTGATTTTAGCACTACCTCAACATTAAATAGAACTTAGAAAGGAAAAGGAAATGGGTATCAACCTTCTTTTCTTATACAACCTTTCCAATTTCAAGATTTTCCAAACTTTACCAGTTTCCGTTTGTTCCATTTTCCTCATTAGAGATAGAAACTAAACCCGTAATGCCCGGTTAGTGAATGCAGAGTTGTATTGGGGCAGTTTCAACGTAAACTTTCAATTGCAAAACTGACCGCAGAATAGGGAAAGCTTACAATGCTTAGCACTAAATCAAACTCGTTACAAAATTTGATGAAACAATCAAATCCTGCATTCTCAGATCATTTAATTAAAGGATTTCCTGCCAATTATGTGCCATAATTGAGAGCTTAAGGCCATTAAGGATGAAATAAAATGCCCTTTTTCTTCTTTGTTCCATGATGCTTTAATCCTTCATCCAAGTTTACCAATTTCCACTTTCTTCCATAGTGCCTTTTGACCATGGTAAATGAAAGAATCTATTATTCCAGCAACAGTGAATGTACCTGAAATGAAGAGATAAAATAAAGGAATTACGATCTCACAAGTTGCATCAAAGTAGCCATATAAACTTTCTCTTTCGTTTATTATCTGGCCTTTCACTCTTCCTTAAACACATCGGAAATAACAATGACCAAGATGAAACAGCTCCAGTTTAACAGTAGGTTTTAGATAGAGATGACACAGTACTTCACAATTGCATTGCATATCACATAAATTGGAGGGTGCTGATCAAAGAGAATATGAAGTACCTCCTACTATGGCACATATATGCGTCAAGAAGTGTAAAAATGATGCATGCTCCTCAGTGAAAGTCACCTGTAACAAGCAAACACAATGAAAATGAATATCGACGTGTAGCACAAACTGGTGCACATGACAAGTTAACTTTGAATAAAAAGGTAACATAACCTTCAAATTATGCCGAACTTAAAGTAACAAGTCCTTGTTATAAAATACCTAGATGTCTATTTGACTTCTTCTATTGAAGCAGCAAGACTAACCTTTATAGGAGAAAGCTCATAAAAGAAGAAAACTCCTGGAGGGGTTTCGAATTGGTCCAGTTCGGAACTCTTGTAATGCTCAGTCACTGAGAACTATATATAAGAAACACCATATCAATATTGAGAAGACAAAAATAATGAAATTCTCAATTTTGGAGTGTATTATGTACCTGATTTGATTGAATTGTATGACCTCTAATACTGGTGTAAAAGGTTGGAACTACCTGCAGATGTCATCTATAATGCTTAGACAAATATTCTTGCTTCTAGAACTTTCATATACTACATTTCTTTTTAACATAAAATGCAGTAAAAAATGCAATCACAAAACTTTCGCAGCCAAAATAAATTTGTCAATTATTTTTTCTTTTTGTATCAGATTCCACTGATAAATGACAATGCAGAGGAGGCTTCCAAAGTTAACATTTGAACTAGGAACCTGCCCCATTGTACACACAAAATGAGTAGGGGCAGCCTTTCATTTTGGTTGAAGAGAACAGCCAGGGGGTTATCCATTCATCGTGGATGACTCTTAGCTAACATATGAACCTAGATTTTAACTCATATAACAGAGCCACTGGCATATTCACTGCTCTGTGGCCATTCAATCGGCAAGGTCAGAGTCATTACACCCATCCACTAAAGTCATAATGAAGTAAATATGTTTCCATGCTTCAGGAGTTTTTATGAATTGATATGCTAATCGGTAGATGAATAACCATGGAGAGAGAGAGAGAGAGACCTTGATAAAATACTGGTATATTCCACTTCGTGATTCCTGCATCCACCGTACCCTGAATATTTTTCCAGATAAATGTTTACAAAAAATTGGAAGAAGACAAACTAAATGTAAGAAAACTTTCCCATTCATGGGTTTCTCTCAGGTTTGTTATTTTAGTTGAGAGTCTGAGAGAGGTAAAAGTTCTTTTATTTTACTCAATAATGTGAAGAAACTAATATACACCCAAAAAACTGTAGAAAAGACGTCATAGTTATCACCAATCAAAACACTAACCCCGAATCATGCTTTGGTAAATAATGAAAAAAAAGGGCAGAAGAATTTGCAGAAAAAATACCCATCTAGTGGATTTACAATTCCAGGAATAGAATCCCCAAATGTTAACTTGTTAATCGTGTGGCTTATCTGCATTGCATAGGATGAAGCCAGCGAAATTATCAGCAGAGAGCGAAAGTTAACAGAAGATGGTAGAGTATTGGAGATTGAAACATAGATAAGTTAAAACTAGAAAATAATATCATAAATAATGGGAAATATTTACTGTTCCTTACATTATAACTTTCTGTTTGTAAAGCAAACAACTCGAGCAGATTGACGAATGATTGAAAGCTTTTACCAGGAGCAAAATGAAAACTTCCAGCCACTTTGTTAACCTCCAAAGATCCATGTATATTGCATCCTTCACCTTCTTCATCTTTTACTTTTTGAACAAAACCTTCTCTTTTGCACTAAAAAGGAGTAACAGATTATATAAATAAGAAATAATACCGTGAAACGAAATGCTCGATGAACCAAACAAACAGAAAAAAAAAAACTATCAATACTCAGCAGATGGATAAACAAGGCCCTGTAATTATCAAAATATTACTCCAAGTGATACCGAGTTAGACAAAAATATCACTGTACTTCAGATCTCTAATAGTAAAGTAACTCCATTGCGACAACTCGTAGTACAGTTTCGCGGCAAGCCGATGAGATGCAGTTATGTGTAATCCAGACGGTTGATGGCATAATAATTCAGATGAAAAAATATAAAATCTAAATTTAACAAATTCGTGACTACCATTATGGAAGTTCTACATGGCATGCTTTCATCTGTAGAGTGTACCATGAATCAAGCAATTGATATTACAAGGAGATCCAGAACCTGCCCTGTTCAAAAGTGAACTTCTGGTAAATTGAGATAGGTATTTGGACAGCACTAGGGATGAGCTTATCGATTCAGGTGTCATTTTGAGAAAGTAGGGGCTAGCAGTCCAATTTGATCATAGTTCACCGTGATCCACACTTAGTAGTCTTGACTGATTACCACCGAACAGAAGTTTCCAAGTCCATTCATGAAGTCTACAAAGAGGGCAGGGTATGCTACCATTGGGCAATTTAAACCTGTGACTTCCAATACACTATTTAATAAAAACTGGAGGCCTCAAGGAAGGTTTTAACTGATCCACAGAGCTAAAGGCCATTGGCATCCAATAGGTGTAAAATGTTTGCATCTTATACCAAAGACAGGTGCACTATTATGAGCTTTCACTTCAGATGAATCACTAAAATGAGCTCATAAAAAAGTTGGATGCAAAAGGTAATTATTTCTCCCATAGTAGAGGTAAGCCATCCAAAGGATTAATATAATAGGTTGAAGCACTTAATCAAGCCATTTGGGGGATGGTGTTGTAATTCGAAGGATGATATCGTAATTCGAAGCATCCAGTAAAGACCCCTTACTGAACAAACATAATACTATCATTTTGTTTTACAATAGACAATATTTTTCAATTCAAAATACTCAATTAAGAAAAAACGAACAAAAACAAAATCAAATTTTCTCTTACTTTAAAATAGACAAAATACTCAATTAAGAAAAGAAGAACAATATTTTTAACTATTGTCAAAATACTCAATCAAGAAAACAAAAACAAAAGGGTACACGGAATAATGTGTCCCATCAACCTGATCAATAGAATCTGGATTTGTCAGCCCCCAGCCCTTCTTTCGATATGCTTCACGAACTTCTTCACATGAATTACAACAGTCATCATCAGACTGCAAAGCAAATGAAAATCAAACAGTATATGCTTAAGATGATTGGCACAGCTCACAAAACATGATCAAACAGCAGTAAATTTCGAGAAGATGAGCGATAGAAAATATATTTAAAGAAATATCAAGGAGATAATAGGTCGGACAGAAAATTCACTCCGTGTATCAACCTCGTTCACTCTTCTTCGGCACAGCTGGGACTTAAAAAACACCTATACATAACCAGATAACCCTATGAAATAATCTTCAGTTGAACTGATTTGACAGCCATTTCATAGAGGCTTGTTTCTTAATCCTCTAAAAGAAAATCTCATAAATGACAAATGTGCAACAAATACTCGTATAAGTGTCAAATTTTGCATAACACTTCTCTTTCATTACTGGTAAGCACATAAAGGCCTGCATTATAGTGGACCCTCCCCCCCCCCCCCCCCCCCCCAACCACCACCCAAAAAAAAAAAAAGACATACAAACCCAAAAAATTAGCAACATTAAATAAATAAATATATTAGATGACTAATATCTGAAACCCAAAATCTATGCATATTGATTGTAACATTATCTACCTCCACTTCAAATATATACTAGTATAAAACATCATGAGTGAGAAATGTGCTGGTGATACATGCAAGGGAAGGAAATTATTAAAATTTCCATTGGTGTCTATACATCTTTTTTTCTTTTGTTTTCAAATAGAGTACACAGTTTTGCAGGAAACCTCTATCATAAAGTCATCTATTATCAGTTACAGATGATGTCAATCACAACAGGATAGGAAAATAAGGATCATAAATCATGATATTGGTCAACCCAGCTGAGCTGCTATAATGTATCATCACAGAAACATGGTTCAAAATTTAGTCCAGTGGCAGATTATCCCACTTACCTGCTCATAGATCAATTAAAAATGCATTACAGAAGACACCTAATTAGATAGAAATACCGTTTCTGCACCATAACATGATCCACAGTATGTCTCGTTGTGTTCAAGCCTGCCACCGTGTCTCTGCAAGGGTTTCTCAATCTGAAATTAATGCATTAAGAAAATGTAGTAAGAGAGAGAGGATTAGCAAATTAGTCAAATATAACTAACCGTAATGACCATGCTGTGACAAAAAGGAGTTTTAAAGTCACAATTACTTTTCAGTTTCCAACACATTGGTCGAGTACTGATTACCTCTAACATACGGAGTTTTAAGAGTTCACTCCAGAAAGTTTATCATGAAGTGTTGTCAGATAGCTAGAAAAGTTTCCAACACGGCAGATGATATATGATAAAGATCATATAACTAATAATATACTAATTAGGCACCAGTTAAAGCAAAATTACTAGCCACCTGATGTTATTTATCAGATAACAACCATTGTTGGAGTCAGAGGATCATGATCATCTTCTTAGGTTATGAAAAAAACAATAGAAGCATAATGCGTTAGACGTTAGCATCTGCCACCCAAAAAATATATCCAGGGGGATACAAGTAATCTAATATTTTCAAGAATAGTGGTTTTTAAGCCACTAGGAGCCCACAGAACTACAGAAATGGCTATCCTGGCAGATGGGCAATCTGATCCGCATTTCAAAATATAGTAGACTAGCCATTTCAAACTCCAACTTAGCATTTCGATGTTCAAGGGTGTCCTAGGGCACACGCACAAGGCAAAACAAGGTAAGGCGTGCACCTGAGAAAGGCACTAGCACGAGTAATGATTTAAATACGAGTATAATCCAAAAAACCCTTCAAGCTGAACACACCTTTCATGATGCATTTTCTTATGTAGATAGAGACTAAAATTCATACCAAAAGAATCAGGTAAGAATTTGGGGATAGCTTCAGTCAGAGTTGAAAATTTAAAAAGATTCATATCTCATGTTTTGTTGATAAAGAAATTCACCAGAATATTTTGACCACTCAGAATTTCACTGACATCTAGAAAAAAATATGTCAGTAACCAATGTAGAGAACAATATTGAATGAAATATTCTGATCTTATAGATAACTAGGTTTTAGGGGAAAAAAGGTTTATGAACATAAATTGAAAGTATGGACTCTGACTTTTCTTGGTCAAATGCTTTTGCATTATATGTAAAATAAAAAGCTTACTCGTACTATGATTACACTTAGTTCAATAAATATGAGGTGAGAGAATTCAAATATGATAGACTGCATGATATGACCAAATGAAGATGAATGACGGACTACAATGTTGCTTTGCATGGAAGGGATTTCGGTTACAAAGCAACTGAACAATGCTATTAAATAGCACCCACAGAGATGGTTATTCTTTACTGTGATTAGAAGGATACTTTCATTTCTGTATGAAGGCACTCTCCGTAAACTTTGATCATAATTAGACAGCTGAACAAAAGCATAAACCGATCCAACAAAAATGATATAGATACTTTGACAGTACAGAGATAAATTTCCCTTGTCCTATTACGCCTTCATTTACAGTAACAGTAACAAAGAATAAAAAAGAAATAACTGGATTACGCCTTCATTTAAAGTAATAGTAAAAAAGTATAACTGGATTACGCCTTCATTTAAAGTAATAGTAACAAAGAATAAAAAGGTAATAATTGGTGGTTTAAATAGTTCATTAAGACATTACTTGATCTCAAATCCACAATTTGATGAGAAATAAAGTGCCCTTGGTATGGGTCAAACTACTTCAAAGATTAATTATTAATCCACCATTTTGACTTAATTAAAGTATATTATCACATGGTATGTAGTTCAGCTAACTACCTTGCCATGTATTCGCATATTACAGATAGGCTGAGTATGTGTAGATCTTCTACAATAATGCAGCTACAGACATACACAGCACAATCAACCAGCCCAGATCCCATCTAAGATCACCACTTTATTTAAATCTAAGTTGCTGATTGCTGAAGTCTATCAAAATGGATTACTAAACAAGAAAAGGCACTTTCACATGGTTATATGGGGCATGAAGTGAAGGTCTGCTGCCGCAATTATTTGTTGCATCTAGAATGGCTAGGACAAGAAACACATCAGGCCATGTTCATCAGTATCCAGCATGAGCTATTAAATAACAATGTGCATAGCATGACATGCCCTTTGAATCAACAGAAGCACTAGGCATGGGCAACATACATCATTTTATTAGGAAAACATTTGTATCTTCTGGGCCACATAAATTTTCAGAATTGTCAATAGAGATATTACATTTTATTAGCAAGTCCTGTCCAGTTCCCTACCATGTAGTATTTGTCAGTTAAAGAAATGCGACATGGTGACGACATAAATTACGATCTGTTACATTGTTCCAAAAAGCTCAGCTTGCTTAGTCAAGGGCACATGGAAAAACATGCAACACTCTGGTCTACTAATATTATCTACTCGAGTGGTACGCGATTAAATCATTCTAATACGTATGACTACAAATACATCACAGAGGAAAATTGTGGTGCTATAAAACAGAAACAGTGGGACATCTACCAACCTTTGGTGCACCAATTCCCTCTTGTCTTACTTCTATCACATTACCATGAGAATCAATTCTTTTCTTGAATATATCATGTCTCTGCAAGTTTAGTGGAACACAAGATACAATATTACATCAGAGAAATAATTTTGAACTGACACAAGGTCATAATGGCTATATGAGATCAAACAATGGCTAAAGTAAGCTAACTCGAGCCAAATATGCGAACAGTGAAACAAACCAAAAAGAAAGAAATGTGTTACATACTATGTTCATATGTCGCTCGCCACTGATATCCATGGCATCAAGACTCAGCAGTGTACATGGAATGTGAGGAAAAGTGATATCAAACTGCATCAGAATTAAGACGCAGAGAGTAAATTTCCATAGTTGGTCATTGGTCAATAATGAAACAAGAGCTGCATCAGCATTAAGATACACGGAGTAGATCTCCACAATTGGCCATTTGTCGGTAATGAAACCAGATCTAATATATATGGGGTGACTATGCTACCTAAAAACATCAAAATTCGAATTATTGCATTCTAAATTTTGAGCTAATAAACAATATATCATAAACTGAGTGAACAAAAGAAATATGAAATCAAGGAAATGAACACTTCTTTGGTAATTGATAGAAAACAGTTATCTTACATTGATACGCAATTTTCCTCCCCTTGACGTGTCTACCACAAGCTTTGTATCTGTGACAGTATGAAGGTATAATCCTGCCATTTTATAGGCAAATAAATAAGATATCCTAGTTAAAGTGGAAAGCCACCTATGCAAATTCTATTTATTCAAAGTACTGATATAGGCTGTATATTGAAATGTTCTCCTAAAACATCATACAAGGAAGACAACAACAGTATTTGAGAAATAGTTGGACATAATTTCCTTGGTATAACAGGGAGAAAAAATTCTTGGTGTATGAATAAATCACATGTAAGGAACCCTCTACTTGAAAAAAAAAAAAAAAAAAAATTCTCCCTACAAGACACCATTTATCAAATACCATACAATGTATGCACTTTGTGAACTATGAGTCAGATTAACAGAGGGAAAGTAATCTTCCTCAACTAGACTTGCATCAACAGTAACTCTACTCCAAGAAATTCTGAGATCTAAATTCAATAACAGAGGCAATGAATAACTTATAAATGAACTTATTTTTCCCTGTTTGTCCTTTCACATAAATAATTTCACCAATTCAATAATCTTATTTAAATAGTACCAAATTCTAGTGAATCAGCAATAAATTTATGTCTCATATTTTGCCGTTGCTCAACCAAAAGCAAATGAACTAGTCATTTCATACAAATAGATTCTGAGTGAATTTGGAAAAATGGAGTATACGTACTGAACTCAGAGAGAAAAAGTAGCGTAATAATAACGGAGGAGACGATCGTGACTAAACCACCGGCGAGTGAACGGCTGTAGAAATCCTCGTTAATTTTCGGATACGCATCTAAATCACGCAGCTTATTGTATACTTTATCCATGAATAATCGTGAAACTATACTCCGTAAATAAATCTATTGTGCCAATCCCTCCACAAACCCTCAAATTCTTATTTTTAACACGAGAAAATATTTTATTTGTCGATTTGTGGGGGTGGGCGTTATTGCTGAGCTACGGGAACAAAACTGAGCTGCGTTCTAACTTTCTTTTTCACCTGTGTTTTTCGGTTTTGACCGAGGAATTTCTCATTTTGTGCAACGGCTTGCTTAAAAAAAAAATCTCCACTAATTAATTAAATTCCACGAAACAAAAGTCATTAATTGGCCCCAACCCCAAGAAGCTAGATTGAAAACCCGATTAATAGAATGACCCCAACAAGCTCACTTGTGAGCCTTTAGACCCCTCCCACTCACTCTCACCACTGAAGATGATCGAAGCGCAAGTTTGCCCTTTCTCTCTCGTTCCCCCTCTCACTCACTTTCCACTCCCCACTACTGAAGACCACAATCCTTTCCCGCTCAAAATCCCCCTCACCTCACCATTAGAAATGGCCTAATTAGTGTTAAGTTACAATATTATTTTCACAATGAATACTAATCGACAGATCGTCTCACAAGCTCCACTAATTGCTTGCTTGCACTAGGTCCATGAGTCTTATTCAGGGGCCAGGGCCGCCCAAACTCTAGGCAATACCTATGTTCACGAGTTATTGAATTGAAATTGCAAATAATTTATTGATTGAACTAATCTCGAGTAAACCTTTGATAAAGTCAGCAAGTAAATCAAACAAAGAGTGGTTCCAAATTTTCTTTTTTTTTGGTAATTTTTTATCTTGTCGAGTCATGTTTAATTTGCTCCTCTGTTAGTGTTGCACAAATCCTACCAGCAACTCCCTCACCCACACATCCTATACAGTTCCCTTACCTGCCAGCATTTCGTATCAATAGCTAGCACATGCACTTCTGCATTTATTCGACTTATAGCAGAACTGTGTAGTACACCCGGCCAACTTCGAGACACCAGCCTCTTTACAATGCTTCGTTTGGTGAGGCACTCTATCTTGGTGGATAAGCTATATTCAATTTCTGCACCCACTCCTATCTTTCACTTTTACAAAACCTTAAAACACATTTTTATAGAAACAGAATAATATAATTGCACGAGCGGAGCAATAAACTTCCTCCAAGAAACAGGTTTGGAAACAAAAAAAACCCAGAAAATTAAACAGATTATCAATGCAAACTGTTGCCAGGATGCATATCATGGCAAATTGAAAACCAATAACTAAGGTATACGACATGCAAATATGAGATAACTAGAAGCCATTTCTGTACAAGGTGAACTGAGCTTCACAATAACATCTATTCAGCAATCCTAGACTTCCTATAACTTCTTAGGCAGTTTCTTCATGAATAGCCATATCCTCTACCATTGCAACAGACCCATTAACCTGCTAAAGCAAAAGAACACAAGGCTATCAAAATATTGAATGCATCATCATTTACAAGATGAGAGTCTACATGACTTGCATCAAAAGCTTACCATCAGAGGTGCCTTCAGTTGTGACGAGTCTTGGGTAGATACAGGAGAAGACTCTGACGGCCTGTGAAATAATAAGTGTGCTATCGAACGGTCTATAGGGTTTGTATCCCTTTCAATATCCATGAAACTTGTACAACCAAAAAGGAAAAGTAATCAGAAAAAAACAACAATTACAGACTCATTAAATGTGCAAACATTTGGTGAATTGGCAAGCACGTGTTGATAAAGCTATTCAAGCAAAATTGCAGAAAACGTCAAAAATTATTAAGTGATTTTGGATTTTAGTCCCAAGCTAAATCACTTGGTCAATTTCGTCCCGTAATTTTATATTCTTTTGGAATATCGTCCCACATGCCACATGACTGTTTACGTGTCAAAACGTGGCAAATTTTAGCATGAACAATTATACAAGATTGCAGAACTCGTCCCAAACTAATTACAAATTTTGGTTTCTCATCCCAAACTATATTAATTCATCGAATTTCATCTCACGATTTGTCATTTTGCATGAATTTAGTCCATTATTGGATTTCTAATTTAATGGAAATGCCGATTCATGTTTTACCTTTTTAAGGGACTAATGGCAATTTATCCCCTGTGATTTTTATAGTGTTCAATTTACCCCCTATAATTTCAAAAGGAGTCATTTACCCCCATGTGAAAATTTTGAAAAGGTATTTTATCCCCTTGAACCGGAGAGTTTAACTCAATTGCATAAATTGAGAGTGGGCATGCAAAGTGTTTTATAACATAGGGGGTAAATTGCTACATTTATTATGAGACATGATGTATATTGCCACATTTATCACAACAAGGGGCTAAACTGCCACATTATCATAACACGGGAAGGTAAATTGAACATTGTGTATATCACATGAGAGTAAATTGCTATTAGCTTTTTTTAAGAGATAAATAGTATGAATTTTTGAAATTCCTGTGCTCTTTTGAGACATTAGGAAAAATTTGTGCTTTTTTTTTTGTATTAATAAATAATAAATATTTATCTTTAGTTTGGAACAAATTCTTTTTTCCCATGTCATTTCAATTACAGGATGGAAGTCAGCGTGTTGATACTTGATATAGTTTGGGACGAATTCTGAATCTTATATAATTGTTTATGCTAAAATTTGCCACGTCATGACACGTAAGCATCCATGTGGCAAGTGGGACGATATTCCAAAAGAATATAAAGTTACGGCACGAATTTGGCTAAGAGATATAGTTTGTGATGAAAATCCAAAATCACTAATTAATTTGGGACCATTTTTGCAATTTTGCCAGCTATTCATGCTAAAATGCAATGAATGAAAATTTAAAGATCAGAGAAAAGGTCACATACTTATTAGTTCCTTCATCCATGAGTACTCTATTGTCATCCCTTTGGTCTCCATAACTTCCATTCAAGTTTGCATGTTTATGTCTTTGTTCAGCACTCCAAGCAAGACGGTACAAACTATCCCTTATGCATAGCTTTGTTTTCAGATCCAACTGATCCAATAATTCAATCGTTAATTTCAGTACATTTGAATATATATTAACTCTTGAGCAAGTGAAGATAAGTTAATGAAATATCAAGATAGTTAAATGTGAAAGACAACAGAGCACTATTAGGCTAGTGGTTTAATATACAAGAACATGAACTTTAACTGCTTTTGACATTTTAAGTTTAATGATCTATAATCATCCTGTTGCAAGAGATCTCATTTTGATGCTTAAAGGTGCACTGCATATGTTTAGGGCACTTATAAATAAGATATATTAAAAATGTCAATGTCAAATAAAAAAAAGCCGAGGACATAAAAAAAAACCAGTACACAGGAACTACAGATAACTGAAGACCTTGGTTCCCTGACATACAAAAGCAAAGCATATAGGCGGACTTAAAGTATGACTCCAGTCTCCCACCATGTTGTGTCGAGATTTTCACAAATAAAGAGAAATATGGGTAAGAGCAACATAATCATAGACTCCGCATGCATATAAGAAATTGTAAATTACATCAAATACAATAGCAAATTCTCATAATCTCGAGTGAGAAGTTACACCTGTTCCATAACGTGCTGAAGCTGGCGAAAGCTAGCTGCTTCTAGTGACATATCATTCAGACCCGAACTCATTGGTGATTCATCTTGTACATTTGCTGAACCTAGTCCTGTTTGAACAACCATGCTTGCTCCATCAACATCACTATGGTTCTCAAATTTATCTCCAGAAATGTGAAATTGTTTTCCTACAGAGCCAGGATCACCTATTGAGGCATGCACTGTCATACTCAAATTCTTTTTACTGCTATTCATAGAAGATCGACTTCCTTTAAGATGATGTAGCATTTCTCCTTCTTCACTCCCAGCCAGTGCAGTCAACTGACTGGATGAATGGGATGAATCTCTTGGAGAAAGTGACGTTAAGCCATTAGCCTCAGATTTGACAGCAGAGGGTGTGGGATATACCAAAGTCGTTTCAGACAATTGACTATTAACTGAATGCACACAAGAGGCCAGGTTCTGTGTATAACCATATTCTGGGCCTAGAGCTTGCTGTTGCTGATGAGAGGTGGGGCCAGAAGATAGTTGCATGACTTCATTTGACAGGCTACTGATACAACTAAAACTACCATTTTCAAAATAATGTCCTTCTGTTTTTCCCATGGAGTGGTTTTGTAGCTTAAACTGCTTTTTATGCTCATTGTTCTGCCAAATATTGCAAATAAAAATTAAAATATGGTCATACTGTTTGATAGAAAGGTTTTACGAAGTGTTAAAATGTAGATATGCATAGACATAGTATAAATACTTAAATACGAGCAAAACTTCTGCACTGTGCAACAAACTCTCTCACAAGTCACACCCCTTGGTGCAGCCAAAATAATTGTGCAGCATCTATTTCATATTGAGGAACATGTGATATTTGATTCCCACAGGCTAATAATCAAGGGTTTTCTAGCATATCATTCCACCACTGATGGTAGAGGATTGGCTGGTAGTCGCAATTCTAAGCTGAATTTTATCAACAGGTCACATTACCTCAAATAGTGATGCCAAATAACTACTACAAAAGTTTAACAAGTCTCATAAATAATGAAAAGCAAAGGAAAGCAAAGGTTTAGACATATACCGACCTGTTCTTTGGGGATTAACCCGTCTTTGCTATCAGCCATAGCAGGTTCATTCAAAAAAGACACGTAAGGATCAGATTTCTCTAATGCCCAAGAACCATCCTGGCACCTACTGGGTCCATTTGTCATGGCAGAATCACTGGATGAGTAGCTCTTTAAGGAGTCACAGTTTTCACAGATATTTTCCGCAGCTTTCGACTCTGGACTCGGAAACCTAATATCCGACTTCTGCACATCCTCAGGACCTCCTATATCATCTGCTGATGAAAACCAACCTAACTCATCTTCTTTGCTGGCCCCAAGACCAAATGTTGAATCACTGCTCCTGGAAGATGGGGCACATGTATGAGCAATAACATTTTGGTTAGAATGGAAACATCAAAGAAGAAGAATTAAGCATTACCTGAACATCCTATCAACATCATCAAAATTCTCTATTTCAGGCCAACCATAATACAAAAAATCACTAGAATCTTTGACCTCCGTATTCTCAAAGAAATCAATATTATTTCCTGGATGAGTTTCATCACCAAGAGAATAACTGAAAGCGTTGTTACCAACTGCCATGGCCTTGTCACTCATAGTGATATCATCTGCACAGAATTGACTGCCATTTGTGTCTGAGTTATGGCTTTTGAAGCCATGATTTGATGATCTGGTACTATCGGAAGCTAAACATGATGCTTCTTTGATTGAGTCTATGTCGGGTGAGGAAGACAAAAGACCACTTGGGGAGTGGGAAAATGAATCTTTCTCCAACATCGTGCTTCTAAAAGGTGAACTTTGTTCTCTTCCCTGATTACAATATCTAGCAGCAGAAATATCTTGCGCACTACTTGTAATACTTGTTACTTCACGGTGAGGTTTCTTGCGACTATTTCCCTCAATTGTATGAGCACCGGCACGTTCAGAACACGGATGGGGTACTATATGATCATCACCTACGCAAATGTCATCCCAACCTGTGTCTTCTAACTGTAACAGAAGTTACAGAATTTTAGCTGTAATAACTGCAGAGACCAGAAAACACTTCCACAGAATGAGAAGAAGCTATAAACTATCCAATAGATAGTACACCAGGGAGAACAGAAAACCTGTGGGTTGTGAAACGCAAGAGTTTTACAGGACTAGCCAAACAATATTATTTTAACAAAAGTTGAGCTTAAAAATCGGCAGAAATCTGAATAGGAGTCTGCATATAAACCTTGAAGAGGAAACATAAAACAAGGTAGTGCGTAGGCTGTGATCCATGTCTCCAGAAATAACCGAATTACTCTAGCAACTATTTTGTGCTTTTCTCCAAACATTTTAAAGCAGTGACGAAACAATGTTGGAGCTCTCTATTAGTTCAAACTTTAATGTACATTTGTAATCATACTTTAAACCAGACACAAGAATACAGGATTGCTCATGTTGAAGAATTTTAGCAAAAATTGACTGGTGTGCCATATAGATAATGTTGCTTTGGACAAAAGTACACACCATATTATTTAGGATAGATCCAAGTTACATGAGCAAAACATATGAAGCAAACTATGTGTGTCGTTACATTGGGTTGAAATCTTTCCATATCTACTAAAAAACCAAATTTAAATGACTTTATATGACCATGAATCGAGCATTTAAGCTTTCCAACTAATTTATAAATTGATTGTTTTCTGTATCAGCATTCACAATATGTCGAAACTACCAAGAGAAGAAACATAATGTTTCTGTTGTAATTAAAAGGTCCCCCCTTTTCCATCTGTTTACACAATATCTAACCCACAAGATATCTGCAAGAGGAGCAACAGGAATTGTGCTGGAATTTCGAAAAAAGGGAGCTTACATCATACACGAACAAGTCTGACATTCCGTCAAGTATTCACCCTCGACTCAGTATGAATGCATTTCTCTTCATATTTATGTCAAAATCCTTCCTTCACCCACAATCTCCCAAATCCAGCAAAATATATTAAAAGCCAATCACTGATCCCCCTGTTATATCAACTTGCATACTATCAATTCCAGCAGAACTACTTGCTGATGAAAACATAGAAGACAGCAACTAACGAAAATGAAACGGAAAAGGAAAAATCAAATTCAACTCTTATGGACAGAGATGAAGGACTAGCTCAACCAACAGAAAATACGGATGAAATTAGTCTTCTCAAATATTCAGATCCGGCAATAAAGTGGGTTCGATTACTTCCCAAAATAGAGGATCCGATAAACACATTTCATAAAAAATAAAATTAAAAAAAAAAAAGTACAAAATGAATCTCTTCCCACAAGCAAGTTATCAAAACTATAAATTTCCAGATAGCTAATAGGCTACAAAATCAATTGCGCTGTAGCACAAAGATTAGTAATAAAAAAAAATCAACTAAATTTCTAGATTCGATCTAATTCTTTCTCACTTCAATAAATCTCTTCACAAACAAACAAAGTTCAACTACTAAAAAAAATCAATCTAATCACAAATCCTTTCGAGAAACAAGTTAAAAAACTAACATCTAATAGTACTCACCAGAGAACCCTAAAAATTCACCAGAAATGAAAACTCAGTACTTCAGTCAAGCATCCAAAACACTAAGCCGATTCTTCGGAGCCCTAAATCTCGTAGGTTCTAGAGAGAAAAACAAAGAAAAGTCTTTGAAATGAGCTAATGGCAGAGAAAATTTCTTAGTTTTTGGGGCACTATTTTAATATTAAAGTCTAAAACGAATAAAATAAAAAGAGTCAGGGAAAAAGCTCCACGTGGCAAAGGAAATCAGTACAGACGCAGAGGGACGGTTGGGTATCACAACTCGTGGACGAGAAGCCGGGTCGAGATCCGATCTCTTTCTGTGCTCCCATTGGTTCACGTATGCAATGCTTGTATGAGGTTTTGACACGTGTCAGTAAAGCAGGCGCGTAGCGCGGTGTGGAGTGGGCAACCGGGTGTGTGCGTTGTGCGGGCCTGCGGGGTGGGGGGTGGGCTTGTTGGGGCCGGGCTTATTTCGGTGGGTCTATTATTTTATTGTTTTGCTTTTGCTTCTTGGCGAGGGCTAGGAGCCTAGGAGTTGTAATTGGGGTTTATTTTATCATTTTTTTATGGTGATCTTGTCATTTTTCATCTTTCGTACTTGTGAAATTTTAAATTTAATTGGAGATCTTCTGTCAAATTGTATATAACATTAATTATTAGTTAATAAGTAACACTTGAACTAATTATTAATGAATTATAAATCATGTGTTAGCATTTTTTCTTTTTTCATGGTTGACAGTTTCAATAAATTAGATAAATCTAAATTGAAACTTCCTAGGATATCGTTGATCTTGTGGTAAAAAATTTAAACATTTGAGAGGTATATAAAATAATATGATTTACGTGTATTATACAAGAAAAATATATACGTTTTTTACTTCATCCAGCACAATAGCATATGTCTGCCTCAAATTTACGTAAAAAGTCTTTATTTGTTAAAGATGGAGAAAAAAAATTAGTTGCATGTGCAGGAAGTGTGCAGCAAAGAGCACATGAAATTGAAACCTATGACCCATTAGGTCATGTTGCACAACTTGCACCAAGCAACCAACTTGACTTGCAATAAGGTAACTAAATATATTACACATTATTTTTTAACTTATGATTTGCACTTCTTAAAGGCTAAATGGAGCTAGGATATGTCATATGAGTGTCAAACTTTAACATTTATGTAATTGTATTAATGATTTTCACCCTTTTGTGTAGCATGTTCACATCGAACACTCTTGAAGTTGTTTCTTAGGCCATCTCCAGTGGTTCATCAGCTTAAGTTCAGCTTCTCCTCAGCTTCAGTCTAGCTGCTCCTCGGATTTTAAGTACAGCTTCCCCTTTTCTTTTCATAAGTCATCTCCAATGACTCAATCTATCCATTCAATTCTATTTAATTTCAATTTTCATTATTCCCCACTCTCACTTAATAATATTAATATTAATTATAATTAATTAAAATAACAACAACATTACTAATAATAATAACAACAACAACAATAATAATAATAATAATACGCAAAAAAGGTAAGAATGCTTCTAAATTAATTTAACATTGACATTAATTTTCAAGAAATGCAAATTGATTTGAATTTAAGTTTCTTAAATTAAAGTTGGGTTTTATTTAAGTTTTAAAAAATTAAAGTTTAGTTTAAAAAAATTATTTATTAATTAATTAATGTTAAAGAAAAATGTATTTGTTAATTAAAGTTAAGAAAAATTTATTTATTAATTAAAGTTAAAGAAAAATATATTTATAAATTAATAAAACAAACAAAAGAAAAGAAAAAAAAAACTAGAGTAGGTGGCCGACAAGTGTTGGCCACCTACTTGTTGGGCCAAGGCTCAGCGAATGAGATGATCGATGGGCCTCACCCCTTCAAGCTGGACTTAGCTTGATGCCTAACAGCTTAAGGGCCCTTGAGTAAAAAAGGTTCATTATTTTTGCCATCTTTAAGCCAAGTCCTTGGACTTGAACATTGGAGATAGTCTTAGTTGTTTGCTTTCTTTATAGCAAAAGAACAAATCATTTAGTAAATGTATGGATCCTTAATTTGGAACTATTTTTGGTCATGTTTTTGTCAGTGCTTTATCGAACCTATGTACGGTTTATTTTGAGATTACTTTTGCTCTTTTTTGTTTCTTTGGTTTCATTAATGCAATGACAATTGAGGGCGATCTCATGTGACCGACCCGGACCTAAGGTCATCTCTAGCCAAATGGGGGAGTCAGGCAAAACCCTACTAATCGGCTGGAGATGGAAAATTTTCGGAGGACAAGGTGGGGAAAAGGGCAGCCAAGGGGTCAATTATGCCTGCAGACAGGCCATGTCCAGGCCGGCGGCCACCCTTTATTTTATTTTATTTAGTTTTAATTTTAAGAAATAATTTAAATGTGTGTAAAAAAATTTAAATATATTAATTATATACATATATGTGTATAACAAAATTAATTGGTCACTTTTTCTTTAAAAAAATAAAACAAATATATGTGTGCAAAAATTCTTAAAATTTTTCTAAAACTTGTGTAAAAAAATGGTCAATTTTATATAATTGGTCACTTTTTTTTTTTTAATAAATGAAAATATATATGTGTGTGTGTGTAAAATAAATTGGGTGTATTTCGATCAACTACAAGTTATAAATGTCTTATATATTATTATTGTTGTTGTTGTTGTTTTGTTAAGTGAGAGTGGGTAAAATTTGAAATTGAATTATGGATTGTTGGTTCGGTTGGAGATGACATACTAGGCAAGAGGGGGGAGTTGCTCCCTTCTGCTGGAGATGGCCTAAGGTTTCGTGACAATTTACATTAGCATAAGTTGGTCACATATTCGCGCACGAGTTAGTTGAGATAACCAAGGATAACTTATTCACTCCCACTTAATAGCAAAATCATGAACATAATAGTAGAACGTCTATACTCCAATAAATCAGTCCCTATGTGAACAAAGTAAAAGAAATCAATTAAGGAATGTTTTTGACAATCATGTTGCGAAATCATGAACTATCCCACGATTACTCCAAAAAGCACGAGGATATTACCCAACAAGATAAGACAATAAGACCCAACTCATATTCATTCATTTAAAGCTCAAATATTTGGATTGTGCTTTCTGAGTATATTCATTTCTCTTAGACATTGAATGATACGATCTCTTCGCACCATTATTTGTTTATTACTTTATAATATTCATAAGAATGATCAAAATCTTACTCTGGGGGACGTAAGATGGACCACAATTTCACTTTAGGTGGAGAAAACCATAAACTCTTATTTATTTCATGATTATGAAAAATTACAATTAGTACTTATATAAAACTCAAACCCTAAACAACTAGATAAATATGGAAATAGACTCATACGGAAATAAAATAATTGAAAGAAAAAAATCATAATAACTATGGTAACATAGGTGGTTGGGCCAAGTGGTAGTGACTTGCGACCCCCAGAGGCGAGACTCAAGTTCGAATCCTACTGGAGACACCACACTGGGGAGGATTTGCACTCTTCGGTCCGAGCTGTAAATACACAGTCTAGTAGATAAAAAAAAAAAAAAAAAAAAAGTAAATCAGAATCGTAATATTGAAGAATCTTCACGAAAGTCGTTCATGACCTAATTTACCATTGTTTGTTTTGTATGTCTTGACCACACTTAAAAAAACATCTTAACTCATGGATCATCCTCTAAACAAAATGAAACCTTCGTATTATCACTACTAGAAAAACAGGAAATTGCAATCGAAATTGGCCAAATATCGGTTGAAAAATACACAATAGTACATCATGTTTTGGATATCTAAATAAAAAAAAATTATTTCTTAAAATAAAATTATTATAATCAAACATACACTCCCACGTAAAATAACAATTTGACATAGCTAATCATCAATCATAATTTTTAAACACATAAATGAAAATATCTAAAAGCTTCAACTTTTACTGATAATTAGCTTGGTCTTATCCTTAATATATATAAATATATATATGAGAAAAATTACAGATATATTAATCAAAGAATGTCGACAAAAACAATCTGAAAAAATGTGTTCAGGCAAAATTACTAACTTACATGTAGATGACAGCTGCTAATGAATGTGCAACCTCATAATATATTCTACGAATAAAAGAAGTCTCAAAACTAGCAAAATAATGAAGAACTCTCTTGATGTCCAAAATAATAGGACCAATGCTCGACATATAGGAGAATTGATTTTTTCACAAGACTGTTTGACAATCTCCTTCAAGAATCATTCCTGACCACTGCTTAGCTCTAGCAAGTTCCATCGTCTTTTTGGCAGCAAACTACTCAACCAATTCAGGCCACAACACTTGTGAAACCCTTGATGAAATCCACGTCAGACAATATCCATGATCATCTCGCACCACAACACCAAGCCCTATGTACCCTTTTCCTTTGAAAACGGCTCCATAAAAGTTAATTTTCAACATGTTAGCCGGTGATGGTCTCCATCGTACTCTTTGAACCACTCCGCCGACAACCTCTACATCCACGTCAGGGCTGACAGTTGGCGGCCACTGTCCTTTAAAATCATATAGAGTATACTCCTTATCCGTTAATTCCCCATTAGTCCAGAAGTAGGCGCATACTACAAAAATCGACCTTGAAAGCAACTGTGCAAAAGCAGTGAGGCAACGGGCTAGCTAATTTAGAATGGGGTCTCTGACTAGTCCGAATTTATTTGGATACAATCCAAATTCTATTAGACTAAAATTCTGTTTGAATTTGAATATAAATTGCACCGGATCAGATAGGATAAATAAAATTTGCATTTTTATCTTCACATTTACATATTAGTTTCCTTAGCTCAACTTTATGTATAGATAAAAACGGAATAATAATGTTCATCACTTAAGTGGTACACCAATAGTGGTACAGAGGATCTTGAGCCCTATTATATATTGGCTATCTACACACAATTTGATTTATAATCGCTTCTCATATCTTAGAAGGCGTAGAAAATTAAATAAGAATTGAAAAGGTAAATTCTAAATATTTAATTTCCTACCTAGAAACCAACTTCTGAAGGTGTCACCTTACTATTTTATATTAGAGTGTGTTTTGGGAAATAAGAAGATAAAAAATCAAAGTCAGTTCTTTAAATTTAAAAAAAAAAAAAAAAAAAAAAATTGGAACAATGAATTAGAGATTAGTATATTTCGTAATCGATTAAAGATTTAAGGCAAAAGAAAAATTTTCTCGGCCCAACTTTAAGTCAAGAATATCAAAACCGAACTTGAATTCTTTTCATTTTCTAGGTTAGAATACATTTATCTTTTTCTTGTACAAATATTAAATAGCATTTAGCATTTAAGGTACGTGCTTGCATCTCATTCTACTACGAGCTATAAAATGGCAACCTTTTCAAGCCTAACTTTGCCTAACTCGAGTTCAATGTCAAGTGTCAACTTTCTAGACCTTTCTTGTTTTCAAAATTAACTTTTCAGAAAACTTTCTCATTGAGTTGATAATTACACAAACAGTACTAAACCATCAATTTACTTCATGGATTACAAAGAAATCCTTATATCTTGAGCTAAGGATGTAATTTTGATTCATGAGTTTCTAAGTTTGGAATAAGATTTGAAATGCGAAAGGTATAAAATTAAAAAAAAAAAAATATATATATATATATATATATATATATATATATTTAAAAAGCTTATGGCATGTTTATTTGATGTTTGAAAAAATAGCTTAAAAGAGTAGTGAATGTTTTTAAAATAATTTTGATTTGTTTAATATTGTTTGTTTGGGTTTGAAATATTGGTTTGAGAAATAAAGTATGTGTGAATTATTTTTGAAAGAATTATATTGTAGGTGTAGAATAAAAGACTTTATGTCAAATCATATTTATTATGTGAAATAAATTGTGTAAGAGATAAATTATTTTATGTCAAATCAAATTTGAGTTTGTATATGTTTTATTTAGAAATAAGAAAATTGTTGTTTGTTTGACATTTGAGAGAGTAGTTTGAGTAAATTGAGAGATGAAAAATTTATTTCAAAAAGTATAAATCATGTTTGTTTAGCATTTCACAAACACGAAAAAAATTTCAAAAAATAGGCCCTTGATCTCCAGCATCACTGATAAAGTCAACAATATAGGGCCTTACTTGGGATATCTGGCCCAAGTTTCTGAAACTTACAACTAACAAGCAGCTTATTCGAATTCGGGCCCAACCCAAATGTATTAAACATTTCTTGAAATTTGATAAGAGTCATATCCAGGTCAGTTAATTCGACTTGAATCCAACCCGCTGTACTGCCCTAGAGCTAGAGGCGAAACTAACCAACATAATATCATACATATTTTATTTTCATAAACAATAAAAATGAAGTTGACAAACTATTTTTACTATTCACTTTTGTAATAGAAAATCTAAGTTTGAGAAAAAGGAAAAAGAAAAAAAGGTAACTAGTTTGGGTAACAAAATAGTTTCCTTACCAGCACATCACAATTTCGGAAAGAAAAACCAGCTTCTATTGTTGTAACAACAGAGTCGATTGGTTTAGCATGAAACAAAAATACAGTGTCAAGTATTTGAAGATACCTCAGGCCACAGATACCTCAGTCATCTCTCGTTCCACAGTTGTAGGTTCAACAGGATAATACATGTAGTGAAGTTCTCCAACGTCATCACCCGATAGTTTTTTCCATCCATTTGGCCCAACGTGGTATACTGAATAAAATTGAAAAAAGAATAAGAGTATGCATGACAACATGCCCAGATGCAGTAAAGAAAAAATATGAATTTAGTTCATTACCGCTAGCAACACCACCACTGGCTCCATCACGGAACGTGGCATGATAAATTGCTCGTCTAGCCAATTCTGCAGCTTCCTCAACTGACAGGTCAAAACGATATCTAAAGAATTTTCATTATGTTAGAATATAAAATCAAGTTTTTTAAATAACATTGAACAAAATATACAACTGAAAATTGATACGTTGACCCATTAGGAAATGAAATTGCAGGACAAGGATGTTACATATAGATACTAATTAAATATTTTTGGGAAGTTTATCTCCAAATATCCGGAAAACTTTAGTTTGTCTAAGTTACAAACACAAAAAATTATATTGGCTACTCAAAACATTAAGCATTTCTTAATCTCAGATTCATACAGTATACCAAACTAAAAGAAAGAAATAATGCGAATGAACAATGAGAAAGAGGATGGAAATGAAAAACATACCCACTGTCCAAGACACCATAAGCATAGGGAGATCCAGAACCCACCGAAAATCTGGTGCCTTTAAGCCGTCCTCCTTCACTGTCCACATAATAAAGACCAGGACCCTACAAGAAATAACAAAAGGATTGAAGAAATAAAAAATGAAGATGGTCAATAAAATAGCATGCTAAATTCACCCAATAGTACCTTTTCATCCCAGCCAGCTATCATAGTTCCAACAGACAGACCCATTCCTCGGTAAGAATACAGAATGTTGGACAACATCTTTGAAGCTCCAGCAACAGAAATTCTCCTTTTATTTGCTAATTCATGCAAACGGCACTGAAATATGCATCACAATCATTCACTTGTAGTATATATATCATTACAAGAGTAATGCAACTCATACAAGAAAACTGGAAAACATACAAGTATAAAAAACGATTCAGCAAAATGCAGTTGAAATACCTTAATTCCCAGATTTCTATGCCAGAACTGGCAGTCAGCAGCTCCTCCAGCCATAGTTCCAAGCATGTAAGGGTTGATTTCAATAATTTTCTTGACGGACTGAGATGCTGCCAAGTATATGTAATTTTTTATACAGGCATTTCAATTTGGTAATAGAAACAAAATGAAAGGAGAATAAATAAATCATTATTATAATAATGCTATGAGATATGAGAAGATAACTTATGACCTCGCGGATGGAGAGGGATTCGAACCCCCGGAATGATACTAACACCGATACTTAGGCATATTTAACTACTTTAACTTACAATTTATTTGCCTCATGACGAATGATGAATAATGAATCATAAGTACTTTCAATAACAATTCTCATAACATGAAACAATAAGCTTTGCATGAAGTAGTACTAGAATTACTTCAAAAATAATATGTTGAATGAGATTGTGAGGAATGTAGTGCACTACAAGTTTGCAGGTACACTACTAAGCCAATGTGAGATTTGTATTACGACCCTTGATCTGCTAATCAGTTCAACTTTCAAACCCAAAACATACTTCCTTTCAGACACAGTAGGTACAAATAACCAACATGACGCCTAACTTCTCCAATAAATTTTGCACCTTCTAACATTTTGTCTTGAGGACTCTCTTCACAATTTTGTATTCACCTTTTCTCTTCCTTTGGAGGATCTATAAGACTAGATAAACACTCATCCTACGCAGAGGAAAGTCATCACAATCCCATAATTTCTAATTACAAAACACAAAGTCGTGAAGTATAAACTCATGCTAAAGCAGTTAACTGGAATGCAAGGGGAACATGTGAAGCATAGGGAAATTTATAGCCGCTTACATCAAATAAACTTGAATCAAGAAAGTAATATATGATACAAAGAATTTAAGACCAAATCACGTGAAATTTCATGACATAATCACATAGATGAAATGTAGGATTAAACATACAATGCATCTTCTCAAACAATTAACATATTAACTACTAACTCAACATTGTTAGTCTCCACGAAGCTAGTGCTTCCAAACTCAAAGTAAGTATAATACTGTATATAATTTTGGCTAAATCACACTAATGGTCCCTCAAGTTTAAAGTTGGTTATGCTTTTGTCCCTCATAGATAAAGTGTTACACTTTCGTCCCTCTTAGATAATATGTGTTACAATTACATCCCTCATGTTCATATTTTATTTCATTTTCGTCCTTATGTTAATATTTTGTATAAAAGGGTCTATGTACAATAGTGTAACATGAGTGACGTAAGTGTAACACATATTATCTAAGAGCGATGAAAGTGTAACACATATTATGTTAGAGGGACAAAAGAGTACCAATTTATCTACGAGGGGTGTAAGTGTAACACATATTATGTAAGAGGGATGAAAGTGTAACACTCTATCTATGAGAGACGAAAATGTAACCAACTTTAAACCTGAGGGACCATTAGTGTCATCTAGCCAATAATTTCAATCTGTGAAAAGATAAATCTCAGTCTTAAAAATTATTTTCACTATGATATTCACCTGGAAAAGACAAACATTCAGTTAAGTTATAAGAGTATTACATATGTATCCTCCCATGCTCGCACGGGAATCAGCTGCCACCATGACACCTTCCTTGAAAATAAAAGCCAAGGTTGTTGTTCCCTTTGCGGGCTTCACCATCTGTACTGCTGCTTTCTGAAACCCATCAAACTAAGACAACCCAAAAAAAAACCAACCAGTGAAAACTCACACAAAAATAATTGTCCTAATAACAAAATACAGTAATTCTAGCTCACATCTTGTGTAGTGGGAAGTGCAAATGATGGTGTAGCCAGAATGTGCCCACACAATTCATCAGTTCTTCCTTTAATGGGGGCTGAGGGATCAAGCCCACTAAAATCAATCTTCATCATCTTTCCCTTTACAGAAAACACAATATATCGATACATTTTAAATTTCACATGTTTCATATAGTTTCATATTCCATCAAATATTATACTCAAGAAATCAGTCTCTACTGAGGCATTCTTCACAACTAGAAAACCCTAATTCAATACATTCTAAATATTCCAGACATAATACCAGGGTCAGGCCGACATATTAGGGGGGCTCTAGGCGAAATTTAAAACCGGGATTCCTTTTAAAAAAAAAAAATGTTTTATTAAAATTTATTTTCTTACTGTCAAAATTGTAAAAGTTTTTCATTAAGTATTAACATGTTTTTCTCTAACATATATGTCATAGATAAATAAAAATGACAAATCAACTTTTTCTTTTAGATTTAATCGTAATATGTGTTTGTAACACTTAATTCTAAAAGCCTTCTTTCAACAAAAGCAAATCCTTCAAGTATTGTGAATACAATTATATAACTAATCATCGTTAACAAAGTTAACTTTTAGTTGCCCAAATCAATAAATAGGTACAACATAAAAGTAAATCATTATGCTCTCGCAACTATGTTACAAAAGAGAATCCTCAATTTTCAGTTATTAGGTTTCTGTGATTTCAGAATTTGTACCCTATGCCAAACAGAACAATTCGGTTACAAAACAGAACGGTCGGTACCAAAAAAACCGAAATGTCAAATGTGTAGTTTCTGTAAATTTCTTGTAAATTAACACAAATATTGTAGCTTGACCCAAACTAATTGAATCAAGATACATATAAACCCTAATTTTTAAGTTGATCCCAAATACCAGAATAAGAAATGAAATAGAAAAAGAACCTACACCCCCATGCCCCAGTTAATTCTCCATATAACTATGACGCCCCTCCAAATACGAAATTTAATGTATTATTGCTAACTTAAAGCATCATGAAAAGTTTTTTACACACTTACACTATCAATTAGCTAAACGGAGCTTACATATCAGAGATAAAAGAGAATTTCAATGGAATGTGTAATGTTATTTGAAACAAAGAAAGCAGGAAGGAAAAAAAAATAAGAAAAGTGGGGAGTTCTTGCCACTAGATGAACGGCCGACGGAAGGAGATTCGGAAGAGGCGGACGGACGAAACAAGCTCTGAGTGAGAGATATCAGAGACCGTGGGTTAGGGCTTTCACCAGGAGGGGGTAAAAATTTGAAGTGAGCCAGTGAGGAACAATTTTTTGCTCAATTGCTTTTCGCAAATAGTCTCATTTTTGCGAATTGCCCCCTATGAATATTAAATATGCAAATGCACCCTAAAATTATGTTTTCCTTGGCAAATTAAAGGCAGTCTAATTAAAGTCTAAAACTATTTCTCATCAGATTTTGCACTTATTTCTCGTAGAGTTTCACATGATAAGAAAATATTTTTCTTAAATGATAGTAAAAGTTTAATATTCAACCCATTTTCTTTTGTTTAATATACACGAGGATGCAAATTAGTTTGAGACTTAAAAAAAAATCATTTTTGTTCAACCAATTTATATTTTATTTTTCCCTTTCTCTTCTATTATTTTAACATCTAAACAAGTATTACAATATTAATATTACATTTTAAATATTATAAATAAAACCAACAAAAAAAACTTACTTAGAATCCATAAAAAAAATTAATGTAAATGTCCTCAATTTGATTTTATGGAATTGATGTTCTTAATTAACCATGATTTATTTATAGTGAATTTATTTTCTCAGATTAACTTCAATCAATTCAATTTTTCAAATCGAATTTTTTTCATTTTGTTTCCCTTTCTTTTAGTCTGTATGCATGGTGGAATGTTTATATATATATATATATATATATATATATATATATATATATATATATATATATATATATATATATATATATATATATATATATATTTTTTTTTTCTCTTGATTTTTAATTTATATGAGTGAACAAACTGAAGTTATAAAACAGTTGACATAATCTAGTAAATGTTAGATACCTAAGATTGTTAAGAAAGTGTTATGAATAGGTCATCATAATATATATATATATATATATATATATATATGTGTGTGTGTGTGTGTGTGTGAACAATATAATTTTAAAGTCGTTGGAGTTTGGAAGGAAAGTAATGTGGTTAGCATCAAACAAATGGCTTTTATGAAATTTAAAATATAATAATATTATATTGTATAAGTTTGAGATTTGAGTAATTTGGAGAGTTTGAGAAGATGGTTGAGACCTGTGTTGGATCACTGTTCAAATTAATAAAACTAGATACATATTGATTTTGACTCAATCTCGAAATGAAAAGATACCTGAGTCAAAACCGACCCAATTAAGAAGATATGCTTTAAGGGTTTGGCAGGAGGGGTTGCAATCCAAGCATAATTAGCACATTAATTTGTTTCTTTAGACAGAATCATTAATCTGCAAAATGAAGTAGAACAATATATGTTTTGTTCCAATTAATTTGGTCTCTCAAATCATACTAGCTATATATATATATATACCCTCCTTTTAGAAGTAAAAATCTTACAACCCCCACCCAACGTCTCAAGGAATTGACATCAACTCAATTAATTTATGGTAATGATCTCCCTCCTCCTAAGAAAAATAAAATGAAGTAGAATTAATTAATGTCAATATTTAATAGTCTAGCTTATGCACTTTTTTCCTTTGAAGTTGACAACCCTAAGAAAAGTTGATTCATTGCATGGCAAAATAATTCCACCTTGGCTATGAAATCCATATACTTCTGCAGCTTCTTCAAGTAGCTTTTTGAACTGAGGAGTTTTCAAACAAGAAATTGGAATCACAAATCTATGCAATTCATCACCTACATAAACCACCATGTGCCCTTTTGGTGTCCTAATTCTCTTCTTTTCGAATCCGAAGATGGCCATTTTTCTTCAACTTCAGGGAAAGGTAAGAGATTTTGTAGAAGCAAAGAGACACTTGACTAATTAAGTGTTTTTCTTCTGTATTTACTTGAAGTAGTAAGGCTTAGTTTCTGTGAGTAATTATATATATATATATAGATAGATGTTCCTTAATTAATATATATATAGTTCATGCACACTTAAATAGTGGATTATTATTAAGGTAATTAAGCTAATTAAAATGTTGACAACGTGGGGATATTGAACTCTTTTTGAAAGATGGATATATAGAAACAACGTCACGAGATGTCACCTTTGATTGATCAAACGCGCCACTTGATTTTAATTAGGTGTACACATGTGTTTGTTTTGGGGAAAGGGGGAAGGACATCATGAAAACAGAAAATCACATGTTTCAAAGGAAATCCCGAAATATGGATGAATGTCAGACTAGCACGTACATTAGGCCATCTCCTATGTATGAAGGGGAAAATAGATTTTGGGGGTTCTTGGACTAGGGGGAAAAATTTGTCAACTATTTTGTATCAAGGGATGGAAATGCAAAAACCCCTTGGCTGTGTCTACTCACCTCTCGCAAGCGTCGCACTCGCCCGCCCAGCCAGCAGGTGGCCGACACTTGTCGGCCACCTGCTATCCCCTTTCCTTTTTTTTTTTTGTTTTATTTGCTTTTATTTAATTTACATTTTATCTAAATAATTTGTGTATTAAATCTTAGTTTTTATTTAATTTGTGTATTAAATCATACAACTAAAATAATTTGTTTTTATTAATAAAACTAAACTCTTATTTAATCTTAGTTTTATTTAATTTGTGTATAATTTTTAAAAAGTTAATTTTATTATAAAATGTAACTTTTATTTAATAAAATCAAATTTAATGTAACTATTATGTTGGAAAATTTAATGTCAATATTAAATTATTTTTATAATTTTCAAATCATGTCAATCAAGTATTTAATTGTTGTATTATTGTGCACCAATTTGAAAATCCCTTTAAAAGTTAATTATTAGAAACTCAAATTTAATTTAATTAATAAAATTGAAACCTTAAACAAACTTTTTCTTTTTTATAATAAACCTTAAAAGAACTTAATGAACATTACATATGACTCGTTAAATAAAAAACAACATAACCCTAACAATTAGGCATCTAAAATAAATACGATTACATATGATCGCCATTTGGACCGTGTATTGCCCACACATGTTCAACTAAGTCCTTTTTAAGTTGACGGTTGACCTCTACTGAGCGTATTTGTTGATGACGTAACAAATATTCTTCTACGGATATCGGACCGGAGCGAGGATTCAAATCTAGCTCATTATTACCTTGATCATAAATGGTGGCACGGGCCCTACGAGATATCTTATTGTATTGTATTGTTGTGTTTTTTTTTTTTTTAAAAATATTGGTTGTTATTGTTATTATTATTGTCAATCTTAAATTATATCTTATTGTTATTAATTATTTATTTATTTCACATACGAGTTAATTTTTATTATTATTAGTATTGCTATTATTATTATTCTTATTATTAAGTGAGAGTGGGGGAATTGAGAATTTTAATTAAATGGAATTGATACATTGATACATTGATACATTGAAGATGACTTATGAAAATGAAAGGGGAAGCTGGACTTGGATTCTGAGAGGAAGCTGGACTGAGTGAGGGGAAGCTGGACTTGGACTGAGGGATACATAGGAGATGGCCTTATGTTCAGTATATTAGGGTGAAATACCTTTTTTAGTTAAGTTTTCATACTTTGTTTTCATAGTTTATTCATTGTTGATCCCAATTAGCTGGGGGAAACGAGGAGATCAAAAGTTCAAAATATTGTTTAATTAAGAGTTGCATGGGTCCAAAATAATAATTATATGAAGTGCTTAAAGTTCAGTCTTGTTAATTTAGACTAATAATGGAAATTAAGGATGAAATATTGAAGTTCAAAAACCTGATTTTGCTACTTGCTAGCCATTTGCCCACTTTAACTATATGTAGTACTGTGCTGAATGCATCATTTTACATGTGATGAACATATATATCAGTTCAATTTCTTGAGGTATATGAATTCTTGTTTGGGTGTATATACAATTAATGTGAGAGTACTTATCAAATCATTTTTGGTGCCAAACCAACCCCATGCCATGAAATGACTAATCAACATGAATGACTTTTTCTGGCCATGAAATTAATAAATGGATGAGAAATATGTAGTTTCTGTTCAAGATAAACCTCAAATTAATATCTGAGAACTTGTGGTTGCATATTAGGGTACAGCTTCCCTATTAGGCCACAATGTCCACAACAAACCAAATGAAAAATCACATCCATTTTATAAAACGTTCTAGATTTTCTTTTTAAAATCTGGAAAAGCATCTGAAAATCATGTTAAAATAAATTTGAAATTCAGCTCTCATGTTTAATTTTGCAGTGTACGTATATACTAGACCTGTGAAATCTGGTTGAAGTTAATATTTTTCAGTCTACTTTGAAATGTTATACATATAAATTGCAGAACGAATCCATATCATACATTTTTCTTAAATATAATTCAATCCCAAGTCCGGTGTTTTGTTATGGATGGACTAATAATTGATACAAATTTTGCTTTTTCTATTAAACGGATTTCTCGCTTTATGGTGATTTTCATCAGAGGAAATTCTAGGATCCAGCAAAATCCAAACTCGAAGCCAAATTCAACCTAATAAGAAATGAGTTACTTTATGTTAAATCAAAGTAGGGTTTGTATATTTTTTTTTAGAGATAAAATAATTGTTATTTGTTTGATTTTTGGGAGAGTAGTTTGAGAAAATTGACAATAAGAAATTTATTTTAAAAAATAAAATAAATATTTACTTCGATTTTTCCAAACACGAAATAATTTAAAAAAAAGTTAAACAAACAGGCCCTAAGCTATCTTATTAATAAAAGTTGATCTCCACTCCCCAAAAAGAAAAGAAAAAAGAAAGGAAAAAGTTGCTATGGTCAAGAGTAGTCAAACAACCAATATGTGATTGGCCTAGTGGAAGGGATTAGTCACTACAAAGTAGCGGACTCAGGTTCAAATCCCTGTTGGGAGAGGTTCCCACTTTATGTACCCGACGCGCCTCGAAATGGATTAAACCCTAGAAACAAAAAAAAAAAGAGTAATCAAACAAAACAAAATGAAAACCAGTGCCAAATCCGAACTCAATCCGGGTCGACTCGTGGGTTTGGTCATTTTGCCATCTCTGAAAGAAGGATAATTATAAGTCAGGTTTTGGGATGAAATAAAAACTAAGGCCATCTCCAGTCGTTGGGGCAAGAATGCCCCCTCCCCCTCCCCCTTCATTGTCGTCTTCAACAGTTAGGGACATATAATAATAATAATAATAATAATAATAATAATAATAATAATGAAAATGATAATAGTAATAATAATAACAATAATAATAATAATATTAGTAATAGTAATAATAATAATAATAATAATATTAGTAATAGTAATAGTAATAGTAATAGTAATAGTAATAATAATAATAATAATAATAATAATATTAATAGTAATAATAATAAAATAAATAGTAATAATAATAATAATAATAGTAACAATAATAATAATAAAAATACAAAAAATAATAATAATAGTAATAATAATAAATATAGTAATAGTAGTAATAATAATAGTAATAATAATAATAATAATAATAATAATAATAATAATAATAATAATGATAATGATAATGATAATGATAATGATAATGATATTACTACTTCTACTACTACTAAACATGTATAATTTTGTGACAAAGTTTTATCTTTGTTATTAAATATTCATGTATATACATCCAGATTGTATCCTGACAAGATTCATTAAAAAATTTAATTTTCGCTGCCTGAATGACTTTTTATCTTACTGAATTTCAACAGATAAAATAAAAATAATAAAATTAGTAATAGTAATAATAATTTGTAATTCAATTAATTTGTACGTTTTATCTAAATTATAATACAAATTTAAAATATTTAATTAAAACTAATTTCTTTAAATATTTGATTTAAAATATAAATTTATTAAATCATACACAAAATTTATAAAAATAAAAAGCAATGAATAAAAAAAAAATATGTAGCAAGTGAGGATCGGGTTTGCCCTTTCTTGCCCACTCCCATTCCCTCTCTCCTCCCCCTCCCACTCCCTCATCCCCACCATTGAAGACCACAAGTCTAGAAAAATTCCAAACTCCCCCTCCCCCTTTCCTTCACTATTGAAGATGGCCGAAAGATCACAATTTTTTCCCCTCCCCACTCTCCCCACCATTGAAGACCACAATTTTTCCCCTCTTCAGAATCTCCCTCCCCCTCCATCACGATTAGAGATGGCCTAAAACACTGAGCATAGCATTTCACATTTGAAACGGCCAAAATTGAAAAGTTGGGACATTATAAAAGTAGAAAAAAACTTGAGGCTATTATAGATTTGGCCCAGTTTTAACTTTTAACCCACTAAATTAATCTGGGCCAAAACTAACATATGTAATAAGTTCTTTAACTCAAAAAGTCCAAATCAATTCAGCCCATCTTCCAGACACGGTTACCTAAATCAATAATAATTGATTTGATGCATATTACTACTAACTTTTTCTCCTTTACAATTTAATTTTTTTTAGAGGCACAAATGAATTATTTTGACACCTACTCATATTTCGATCTCCCCTAAATAACATTAAAAAATCCAAGTCATATGACAAATGTTTTTACTAATATTTTACAGTCCCATACTAATACAAATTATGTTTTCAACTTTTTTTTAAACATCCAAATCAGTTTTCTCCGTAACCATAACAAAATGAAACATAGCCAAAACAGATCAATAGACGCCCTTGATATCCATTCTACTTATGAATATACTCCGTCGGTTTTTTTTATTTGTCGCTTTAGCAAAATTTTCTTGTTTATTTTTATTTGTCGTTTTAGAATTTCAATGTAAAATTAATGTTATTTTACCAATATTACCCTTTTTATTAATATCTGTCATTAATGCTAAGCTTATTTGATTAAAAGGGTATTTTATATTTTTTACTTTAAAAAAATGATTATTTATCCTTAATTCGTGTACAATCCTCCAAAGCAAAGCGACAGTTAAAAAATGGAAGGAGTTCATATTACACATTAATGCTTGAATGTGTAGAAATGTGTGTATTGCCCTTTACTAGAAACCTTGATCAAGTATACAAGATTAATTATATTTTCAGCTAAATGACACCAACGGTCCCTCATGTTTAAAATTTATTGCACTTATGTCCCTCTTAAATAATATGTGTTATATTTTTGGGTCAATTTTCAACAAAAATATATTTTTGCAGGGATATTTTCGAAATATAATGTTATCTAATATATTACACATTCGAAAATATTAGATAACATGGTAATCCGAAAAAATCCTTGCCAAAAATATATATTTGCCGGAAAAGTGATCAGTGTAACACATATTATCTAAGAGGGACGAAAGCGTGGCACTTTATTTATGAGGGACAAAAGCGTAACAAGCTTCAAACCTGAGGGACCAATAGTGTCTTTTAGCCTATATTTTCCAATACAGCTGTCATTAAATTGTGATGAATACAATAGTAACAATACACAATGTACATTCATACAAGTTAAAATCCCATAAGCAAGGAGAAAGTAAGATTCTTGAAGGTACATTAACAACAAAAAACTAGAATGCAACATCACGTTTCAAGCCGCTTAAAAAAAGCAGAGAGTTGCCGAACTAACTTTACACTTTTCACAGAGTCAAAAACCAGTATAAGAAAATACTATAAATTCATGATCAAAATTGACAAAAGATGATCAAGCTTGAACGGATGGAAAATAGTTTCATAAGCACAGTGGAAGCGAAGAAATGTAGTGGGAACAACAACAAGTGCATTAGAGAAACAACATTATCCTTCACCTCCTCAAAAGCTTGTGAGAGAAGATCCTCTTTGAATACGGGCTATTGCGCGAGACTGCTTTGTAGGATTCAATTGCTTCAACCAAAGAGTTATGAAGAGGACCCTGTTTTCAAAACAAGATATCAATATCTAAGGTCGAAAGTAAGAAATAATTCATCTAAAATAGAAATCATTAGAATTATCATTAAGATGAAGCTATGTTTGAAACATACAATCATAACTTTTGATTCTCTGTACTAGATGCTAGGATAGAAAATCACAAATAACTTATCTTAAGATTAAAAAACAATATATATTGATACAAATCACAGAACTTGTCTGGTACTCCTTATTTTATTTCAGATTGAGTTGACCTTTTCAAAACGATTTCATTCTGGTTTCCACCTACTGTGGATCAAATAGGTGGTGTTTTTTTGGTAGGTTAGAAATAAAAGAGGGGTAAAATGGAAAATATAATGTCTAGCTGAAAATGAGATAACTAAATTAGGGGTCTAAACTATGAATGTAAACAAGGTTGAATAATAAAAGCTACTGCATGACTTATAAAAATTGAATTTGAAAACTCAAGCGCCTCATAGACTCAGATAAATAATCTACTTTGGTATATTGGGGCAACCAAACATGTAAAATAACAGCATTTACCCCATTCCCCTCCCCACCCCCCCCCCCCCCCCCAAAAAAAAAAGAAACATTAGCACTAATAGACTGTGGAATAGCATACCTCAGAAACCCGAAGTGCGGTTTGAATGACATAATTTGCGTGTGGGTCTTGAAGCAACTGATCAAAGTATGTAGCAGAGATCAATTCGTGTATGATTCTTGATTGGGTTTCATTGTCACCTACCACGAGACATTTTTCGACAACATGGCTACTGAACTTTTGTGCAGAGAGATGCACATAGTTACCTTCAAACAGAGATGTCAACTTGGATACTGCAGATGGGATCTCAAGCTCTAAAATATACTGAACAACATAATTTCTGCATCCAAAAATTATATTTAAGAACTAAGCTTTGGTTTGAAAGTTAAAACTTGAAAATGGTATTGAGTTCTCCTATTGATTACCCATATGCATCTTGAGCGAGCAGAAGTCCATTTGCTGAAATTTCAGAAACCAAATTTTCTAAATGCTCTCCAGTAGAATGATTGATGCAACGTTGCAGAACACAACATCCATGCTGATGTGTTGCAATGTCGACACAGTATTTCGCAGCAGCAACAAAAATGAACTGCACAAATGTAATATTATACTGTCATATAAGAGTCGAGGAGCTTAAACTAAAACAAGAAAATTATGTTATAATGTTTGATAGAAGTCACAATGTTTTTGTTACATTTTAGTACAACATTTGTTGAGATGTTTGAGCATTGACACAGTTCCTTAAACATTTATGAAAACTAGAACATTAGACTAGATTAGACAGAAAGCCAAGAATTTATTTGGTTTTACAACTGTGACAATGAAACAACATATGCCAAAAAAACCAGGAATATAAGTTATAAGATGCATTTGCTCTAAAGTTAAAGATCAGTATTTTTTTAGTATGAATGAATAGCACTAGGTTAGTGATGAATATACTAATAAGCATCAGAGTAAAGAAGCACTAGGTGAGTGAGTGATGAAGAATTCTAAACACATGAACTTCCAAGAAATGCAAAATAAAGACTACTATTGATTTCGGTTGCAATGGCATTTTTTTAGCTATCAAGCAACATAAGACAATAGGTGCTTTTTTCAGCGATTGAAAATTGAGCAACACAAACAAGACTATACCATCGGAAACCTTTTGAAGCTCTGAAGAAAGATTTACAAGAACGGTAAATATACCTTACTATCTTCATTGCTAAAGCATTGCAAGCACCTTTGAACAACATGATTACCATTTAAGTCTTTGATGAGCTTAAGAAATCCTGGTTCAAGGGCTGAAATAACTAGCGCAATTTGATGTCTCGTTTTAAGTGTCTCGATCAACTTCTGGACCACCCGAGTGCTAAAACAAAACAACAAAGTTAAATAAACCTTTGAAGAATAATGGGGCAAAGCAAAAATATAAAGAACATACATACATACATACCCATGTGCATTTAAAGAGATCTTAACGAGCTCCCCTGGCTCCTCAGCTACTCTAAACAATATATGCATTCTCTGCTCTTCATTGCACACTTCCAACAATTTTTGCATAAGATAATTTCCGAAAGGGTTCATCATAAGTTCAACTACATGGTCAATTATCTCATTAAATATAATCTGCACATCTTGAATAGTTCCGTCATCAAACATCCTTTGCAAGAATCGGCAACCATTTTGATCCTTAGCCATGTTATATATGTGCCCCTGAGCTTCTGCAAGAGAGCTACACTTTGATGAAGGGGAAACCATTTTTGGACTTCGGCAAATGTCCTCAAGCTTACCCGCACCACTCACATGATGAAAATTCTTCGCACTCTGTCCCCTTATACGTGCCTTTCCTCTGTTCATCCCATAATTAACACCTTCCCCTTGAATGATCAAACTATCCTCATTGCTAATAGCTTCAACACTCCCTTGAGGCACTCTTACACTCAAAGGTACTTTGTTTCCTCCACAAGGTACTGGTGACTGATAATGAAGTATATTTGCTTCATTCGGCGACAAATAAGCTTCATTGGCTAGATTAATCCCATTTCGCGAGCCATACAACAAAGTATCACTAATCAAAGTGGATACATTTGGTACCCCAAATCCCATTGGCAAATTTTTATTAGCCCTATGAAATTGAGCATTCAAATGAGAGCTGCCTAAATAGGACCGAGAAGACATTCCCTCGGGTGGATGAGGGGGAGGGGAATATCGTGACCTCATTAGGTTAGCCATTCTCTGATAATTCTGCATTTCCAACAATGGGTCCTCGAAATCTATAGTTCCTCTAGGAACACTAGAGAGATTAACTCCTCCATACTCTGAAAGCCCCATCTTAAAATGATCCAATGCCCCATATTTATCGAAATTCATTCTAGGATCCCCATTCATAGATTGGATACCATCTGGGAATACTGAAACACCATCTTGCTCACCATTAATGTACATTTTACTAAAACTTGTACACAGACTGTAATCATTTACCAAGTTTGTCACAGAGGAGTTGTTTAAATCGAAATCGAAGTCCAATCCGAATCTATCCCCATAAATCAAGTGGGATTTAAGCTCATCAATTAGGGGAGGGGATGGTGATATAATTTCAGATATTGAATGTCCATTACAAGAAAACAGACCAGATGAAGAGGAAAAACCACTCACAGAGGAAGATGCACATGCATAGCTATGCTTAAAAAACTCATCATACACACCATGGCCATTGAAATGACTGTTGATTTTTTGAGTCACAAATGATGCATGACCATAAGCATGATCAACAAGATTATTATGTTGATGATGGAGGTTTAATGATGATGTTGCATGAGGGATCTCACCCAATAACATATCCAACTCATCATCATCCTTCATTTTTTCTACACTCCTCTTCTCAAACATCAAAAGACACAACAACCAACACCAACAAAAGGAGAAACAGGAACTGAACCCAGAAAAAAAAAAATCAAATGGAAAAGATACAACAACAACAACAAAGGGGAACAGAGACAACAATGCAAGAATCAAAATACCCTCATCAGAAACTGATCAAGCTATGAGAACCCATTAGAAAATATTACTGTTTTTTAGCATCTAGGTTGGTCTGAGAAAACCAAAAGTCCTAATGATAAATATGGAAAGAGGGGGGTTGGGATTGTGGGATTTTAAAGCTTTTCATTTTTCTTTTTCTTTTTCCAAAAAATAAAAAGCATTTTTTTTTTCTTTTTCACTATTTTAAATCTTTTGGGTTTTGGGTTTTTCTACTGGGAAAGAGTTGGTGAAGCATGCAAAAGATGAAACTGATTTGTGTATTGGATTATATGATTTTACACATATGTACTGTATATATTTTACAATATACACATACACACTCTGGTACGGTCTCACGCCATTAAAGCTGGAGAAAAGGAACAGACTCTCTCTCTCTCTCTCTCTCTCTCTCTAATTCTTGCTCTACATACACATATACATATACGCGAAAAAATTTATGTATATATACTGAGCTGGCACCCGCATATATCACTGCTACATTTTTTCTCGAACGTTAATGAAACAAAAATTAATTGGTATTTTATTTAAATTGATTATGTTTTTTAATTAATCACTAGTAATGTGATTGTGTGAGATGAGGAAGAACTATTCCAAACCATAATTATAGAAAAGCACGTTGAAATTCTCGAAGAAAATAAGAAGTCACACAATTAATACCACCGCACTATTTTTATATGAGATTTATTTAGTCTAATTTTTTAAATACTTTGGAAATATTCTAATTTTATTTCTAATGTTCATATAAAATTTAGATAAAATTGTTGAACAGATCTAAACTAACTCCCCTGGTTTTTCTCTTCCTTTTGGTTGGGGGATCTTTAATGAGAATTTTTTCTTTTCTTTAACTGACTAAAATATCCTTCATACCTTTATGTTCTGTTGGGACCTCGTTAATGACAATAAATTTTAGACAAAGTTTTGATAAATCATCATTAGCATATGACCTCTTTTAAATAGGTTTCATGTTGTATGTATCAACCTAATTTTGATTTTTAAAACCCATCAACTAACTACTAAGGCTGGCTAGCTTCTAACAATTATATATATTTAGAATTGGAAAAACTATGGGGCTGTTTGATATTTTGTAGATTTAAAAATGTTCAAATTTAAATTAAATGTTGGGCAGAAAAATAACTTTTTAAAAAATATTAATTAATTCCGGCCAATTGTTTCAAAAGTGAGAAAATTCATATTCTGACTGATTTTGCGATCGATTAGGTCTATCGAAAAAGATGGGGTCGGAATTTAGTTTCCAACCATTAAAAATTCTAACCGACAAATTAAAATTGCGAGAAATCAGTTGAAATTTTCCGATTTATTTTTGCAGTGTTGAAAAAAATCCATAGGTCACTTATAAATGTCCCAAGCCATCTTTTTTCTTAAATGCCTACTCAACCGCATTTATAAGTGTAATATAAATGATTAATCTAACACAAACAGCCAATTTATAAAATATTTGTTAATTACAAAAGTATGAAGTAGGCAAAATATATATAATTAGCAGCAGTCTAACATGGTACGTAATTAAGTTTCAAGACTACAATATTAATAATACTAATAGGAGTGAGTATATATTACATAAGAAGTTCAAAGATACAACAATTAGCTAGGAAGCAAGCGGCTCCTCTACGTGTTGACTTCCGATCCATCTAGTTACACCCAATAAAATATATAATGCACGTACTCTCCCTATTTCCACAAATAAAATCTCAAATATTACTGGACAGACAAAGTAAAAAACATTTAATTTGATAAAATAATCATGAAACTTATAAGAGTTGATTGTTGAGTACCTTTTGGCTTATCATGAATTTCTTTTTTCAAAACTTTTGGGTTGGCTATAGTCTATTCGGATTATTTTAACTAGTACCAAAATTAAGTTTATGCACGAAATAATAAGCCAATTAATAAGGTGAAAACAATAGAGAAATAATAAAAAAAAAACGGAGACTATAGACTTTATGGACCATATTGTGTCACAATCTAATAGTCATTTTCGATGGGGCATTATGGTTTGGCCAGGTCATGCAGAATCCATAAATGTTTTGGTGTTATAAAGCTTTGTGCATGTAAATACCACACATACCATGCTTTATGTTTATATTACTACTATTATTTTCTTTCCATTTTTGGATAGAAGAGTGGTTCAAAGGTAAAGGCTTGTTCAACATTTGAAGGGGCATCCTATTCCAATTTATAACATTTCTAGACCTTCCATAGCATCTAATTATAGGGGCACAATTATATTATTTACGCGTTTTTCTGTTTTACGATATCAAATTTTAAGACATTTTTGTTTGAATTTTCTAGAATACTATTAGAGATTTGAAGAATCTTTTAAAATATTTTCGATTCTTGTGTATTTAAACTAAATTGTTTGTTTGAATTTTCATATAGTATAAAATGAATAGGAGATTTGTTTTTTTAAAAATTGTTAGGTCTTTTTTAGATATTATGGAAATAAGAGAGTCGTGAGAAAATATACTCCTATGTTATTTTATGTCACTTACAGATACTTTATCGAAAAAAAGTAGACTAAGAGACATGCAAGTTTATGTCAAATCAAAATAAAAATTATTTAGATATTTTTAGAAATAAGAGAGGATTGCGATTTTTTTTTCAAATTTAAAGAAAAACTTTTATGATATGATATTTTTTTCTTTTGTATGTTGAAATGCTCTCTAAATGTCAAACAAATTGACCAGATGTTTTAAATATTTTTCTCCTTATAAATAAAATATGATTATCAAAGTATGTAAGAATACAAGATAGTATTTTCTATCATAAATATGCGAGAAATTATTTAGTGCAAATCGTTGCATAGCGTTATCAAGTACATAGTGGTACAATCGACAAATGTAATTTTCACACGTGGAGTGAATATCTACATCACCTATAATTTGGTCAATATGAACTCATACATACATGCTATCCATTTTTTTTCTTAAAATATTGAAATCATATTTTATATTAATACGTTTAAAAATGTATATATAAATTTTCAGAAAAAAATTGAAAAACAAAGTAGCTGCTACAAGAAGGTCAAATGAAGATGAACGTCATTCATTAATTAATTCAGTAATTTGAAAAAAGATAGATTAATTATTTGGAGTTATATCTTTGAATAAGAGTTTGGAATTTAAATACCTAACTTTTTATAGAAAATTAGGGTACATATGAGTGGCAAATCCCTTTTTGTTCCTTAACCATAAAGGGACAGTGGGGCGGGTACTAATAATCAGACCAGTGCGTCCAGTCTGAACCAATGAGTGGCCACCACGTGTCGATTGATGCATGCTCTACAGACTACAGTAGTGAACCAACTAACTGCGATATTACTGTGTACAATCCTCGTCTTTTGGATTAATTTAAGCTGATTATTTCTCACACTCTCTGACCAAAAACCGTTCCGTCTTTTTTCTCATATTTATTTGAATATGACCAGTATTTTACCTATCATAAAATTTAGAAATTTATACTGAATTAACAGTTAAATTGAAACTGAGATTTTTCATGTCTAACTCATCACTCATATATACCGTGAAGATTTAATTTAATAAAAATAAGAGAACATTTTAACCTTTTATGAGGCAAACTATAAAGACAAGTTTGAAATATGTGAACGCTGTGTCACATTGCATAACCAAAGTATCCTATATGGTAGTGAACTTCCTTGACCAGCTCTGGTCGATGTTTGATGGAACTCCAAATTTCGTTCATAGATAATATTGTGAACGCTCAAAGTTCAATTAGATTGTACTTGTACTGAAGGTGAATCCAACAATCAATACCCTCTATTACTCGTCAATACAAGTTAAAATGAGGTTCGATCACAAAATTATGTAATGTGTATCTTAACTTAAGTAATAAATAAGGTTGTACGTATATAGTTGGAGGGTCAACCCGTTAAAACTTTTTTTCCTAGGATCGTTAGTAGTTTCAACCAATAATAGCCGGTCGTTCTCGAGAGAATTGTGCCATGTCATCTAGCTCTTCGCAATAGTATCCATGTAGGTGGCCAAAAACAATTTTTCTTGTATGGCCACTAGGGAGTCCACGTAGGTGCCACGTAAATAGTACGAGATATGATATATCTCACGTGAATTAAAATATATGTAAATAATATTTAAATCTAGAATTTTGAAGGAATTTTTTTTCTATTATTTTCGTGACATATATATATATATACAAATTCATAATCAAATTTTCCAAAAAAAAAAAAAATTGAAATGCCCGTGCATAATGGAATTGGTTAATTTGATAATGATAAAGAGTGAAATGCAAATAATACCCCCATGTTTTGTCGAATTGGCAAAACTCTCCCTATGCAAAATTTCACCTATGCTATTTTATATTATTAAAAAAGCCAATTTAATATGCCGTTTTGTGATTCACTCGCTGTAAATGCGATTATTTTTCATATTTCACTAGACAAATGGCCATGACACTCCCTCACGCTCACCATAAAATGCAAAAACTCTCATATTTACTTATTTTGACAATAATTAATCTCTCTATTAACTTTAAAAATTGACAATAACCCTCTTATTCACTTTAAAAATTGGCAACAACCCCCCTCTTGAGTTGTGAAGATATTCCAAATGGATGTAGTGAATTACTAAAAGCCGATAACAAGCTTTTTGTAATAAAAAGAACACATGGAGATTTTTTGTTAATACAATTAAACAAGGGTACCTGTTTTGCCATTTAGTCAAAGCATATATATATATATATATATATATATATATACATATATATATATATAATGTTTTCGTGTTTAGCTCTTTTTTTATTTATTACTCCATTATTATTCAGCGTTAGTTAGCTCTTTTGATAAATAACTAATCCAACAATTAGTTCTGATGTTACATAGTTTTCCACTAATTAAAGCAATGTAACACAATTTAGCATAGCCAGAAGTTTACCAAATAAGTTCACATATCAATTTCAGTAGCAATCTCACTAATTTATGTCAATTCCACTCCAATGACTACTAAACAACATAAAAGATCTAGGGTAAATTACGAATACCCCCTTTAGGTAAGGTCTAATTACAAAAAACCCCTCACATATTGGGTATTACAAAAATTCCCCTCAGGTTTGTCACCTTCTTACAATTAACCATTTGTCGCTAAAATATTCCAATTTTACCCTTGGAAGTTATTTGTAATGTTTATAATATGTTATAAATTTTAAAACTTGTGTGTTAATTTGTTATAGCTTGTAAATTATAAAAATAATAATTATATATTTACCACCAAAATAATTGATAAAATTTATAATTTCCCATAAATTTCAATAAAAAATTCAATTTATAATACACTATAAACTTTAATAATATATCTTATTTATAATACAACATAATTTATTAAATTTAGTAATTTATAAAATAAATTCATTTAACTAATGTGTAAACAATTCATATTTACAAAATATATTATTAAACTTCTATTTAATTTAATATTTTACAATTTAAATTGCTAATAAATATATAAATACCTTATTTTGCAATATTTATTAAAACTTATGGGCAATTATAAATTTTATCAATTATTTTGGTAGTAAATATATAATTATCTCTTTTATAATTTATAAGATATAATAAGTAGATTGCAAGTTTTAACATTTATAAGACATTACAAACAATACAAATAACACACAAGGGCAAAATTGGAATATTTTAGGGACAATGGGTTAATTGTAAGAAGGTGACAAACCCGAGGGGGATTTTTGTAATACCCAATACGTGAGGGTGATTTTTGTAATTAAGCCTTACCTTAGGGGGTATTTGTAATTTACCCAAAGATCTATTTAACAATATTGTTTATGTTGTTAAATTCAGCCGTAACACACAGAAACATTTATCCATTTTGTTGCTAATTACTTGTTCTTATTCTTCTTCTTCTTTCAGGATCAACTGAATCATTTAGTTTTAAAAGTACTAATAGATGATAAAAGGAGAAATATAAATGTATATAAATGTATCGAATTCGATGAAGCTTGAACCCAAACTTTACGATGTAGAATTTGGAAGATAAAACAATACTCCCCCCCCCCCCCCCCCCTTCATATTAATAGGCATATTTGCTAAAAAAAATTGTTTTAAATTAATTGGTATGTTTGGATTTTTAAAGCATTTTTTTCAATTTTGTCATTTTCTCTCATTGGAATTGGAAAACTCAATGGTCACCGCTCACTAATAAAAAAATAAAAAGTAGTCGTCATTATAAAGGGTATTTGAGATATTTTACCATTATAAAGTATGTAATAATAAGATTCCATAATCTGTGTGAAAAGTATAAATGTGTCAATTAATATGAAACGGATGGAGTATAAATTATACCAATTCAAAAAAAGAAAAAAAATATGAATTAAGTATCATTGACCTAGTTTTCGGTGTTTTGAAGATAAAAGTTAAAAAAATTGTTGTTAGAATTCGCCACATAATTAAATTGGGCTAAGTCCACTTATATGGTTTGAGTCTACCTCAAAAGCTAGCTTTTAAAATGGGGATTATTTAAAACATTGTAAGGCAAACTTAACTATTTTTTTAACCAATGTGTGACATTTAATTTCAATAATTACTTGATAGTGTAAATTTCCCATTTGAATTGTAGAAAGGGATTTTAGCACGTCACCCCCCAGTTTTTTTCAATTTTTGCACTTTCCCCCCCGAAACACATTAAATGTGACCATGCCCTCTGCTTTTATGTATTTTGTGCACTTACCCCCCCGAAACGTCTAAAATGTGACTGTGCCCCCTGCTTTTATGTATGTTTGTGCACTTACCCCCCCGAAACGTCTTAAATGTGACTGTGCCCCCTGCTTTTATGTACGTTTGTGCACTTACCCCCCCCCCCCCACCCCTCATGCCAAATTCCGATCAGATTTTTCACCGGAACTAAAGCACCTGCAATGCACACAAAATTTAAGAGGGCAAAAGGGTAATATTACCAGCGGTGCGGCAACAATCCATATCCAGTCCAATTCCTAAGTGACTTGATTTTTCGGTGTGTGTAATGAAGGGGTCTCCATAAAAAAAGGAATAAGAAAGCAACAAGAAATGTTGATATTGATTTCTCTAAATCATGAGTTTTGCGTGAGAGAGAGACGATATGAATTTGTAAAATTGTCCATGATTCACTCAATTTTAGTAAATGGAGGAGAAATAGAGCCTAACTGAGATAAACCCTAATTTTTTTGCTCAATTTCAATTCACATTTTTAATTGATGTTTAGGTTTTGTGGGAAATAAGGATAATTTTATCCTTTTACCCTCTTAAATTTTGTGTGCTTTGCAACTGCTTTCGTTCCGGTGAAAAATCTGGCCGAAATTTGGTATGGGGGGTGGGGTGGGGGGGTAAGTGCACAAAATACATAAAAGCAGAGGCCACAGTCACATTTAAAATGTTTCGGGGGGATAAGTGCACAAACATACATAAAAGCAGGGGGCACGGTCACATTTCAGACGTTTCGGGGGGTAAGTGCACAAAATACATAAAAGCAGGGGGCATGGTCACATTTAATGTGTTTCGGGGGGGAAAGTGCAAAAATTGAAAAAAACTGGGGGGTAATGTGCAAAAATCCCTTGTAGAAAAGTAGCACAAGCAACAAGCAAAAACCATAAAAAAAAAAAAAAAAAAGGGGGGGGGGGGGGGGGAGGTTATTAAGATAAAATGTCCACATTTAATTTCTTGGAACTTTCTCAGATGAAAAAGGTTTACATTGATTCTTGTAATTGACCTACTAGTCAATGAACCAGGCAAAATAAAAACTACTTTCATTCTAAACCGAAAGCAATTGTGTAGAGCACGGACATCCTATGAAGTTTCGAAAATCATTATTCGTGTGAAATTGATGAATTGCTGAAAATAGTAAATTCAAGTTTTACTGCTCCAATTAGTATTCATAACCTAGCTTTTAACCTTTTTTGTTTTCCCCTTTTTGTGTGTGAACATGCGAGTGTTTTTCAACATGTTCTATTTTTACTGGACAATTGATCATGGAGTATCAAAAAATAGAATAGAGTTTTGAAATTAAATGAATGATTTTGTTATTATTGCAGGCATATATCCCACTCATTTATATAAGTGTAAACAAGCAAAATAAATCTGTAGACATAGGAGTCTGAAATCAAATAAAACCATACCCAAATTGCTACATTCGTAAATCATATTGACTCGAAGCTTCGTGAGAATAGACCAGGCCAGTTTCACTTTCACTCCCCTCTAGTCTAGGTACAATGATATATATATATATTAAGCAATTTTGGCATTTACTTATCATACACTCAAGATCAAAAGCTTAACCAAAATACTAACAAGTTGTAGTTAAAAGTGTAAACGGAAAAGTAAAATATACTTCACATTTATTGGGTTATATAATGATCTACAAACACCGCCTTAAAAAAATCGACCAATTAAGCTTTATTAAATATTGTATGAATTATCAACGTGTGATTGGTTTAATAGAAGGGATTATGAATTAAACATTTGGAAAACTAAAAAAAGAAAAAACATTCTATGAAATATTATTTAATATTAAAGCATGCCCATTTACCTCTTTATAACCTTGATCTTGGCGAGAGGTATTCAATACAACTGAAATAACTTTATAATCTCAAATAACAATCACTCATGGCAGTTAGATTTACAAGTATGGAAGTCCTACAATGCAACGACTAAAATAAAAATATATTGTGAGGTTTATTACGTTTAATTTTTACAAATTGATTTAGTTAATTAATATGACATTATTTTTTTGTTAGACCAACATCTATAGTGGGTCAAGTCAACTATGATAACAACACTATTAAATACAAGTACTATTAATTTTCACATTTCTTTGGATTTCATTTAGTAGCTTTGTGTAACATGTCAGTTCAAAACATGAAAAAGCGTTGGACATACTTCACTTAGTAGTAGATCAGATCAGAGGTTCAGACTGTAATGATTGGGCTACATTAGTTGTACAAGTATTATTTATTTATTGGGAAAACAATAACTGACTATTATATAATTAAGTTCGCCTGCTACTTATCACTAATTATAATCTCATACTGGGCATAACAGATTAGATAGTAAGCCCAAATTAAATTGAATATTTTTAGATCATCAAATTTTAATGTCAATTTAAATTAAAGTTTGATATTTAAACTTTTCAAATTCAAAAGACATTTTTTCTTTTTATTATTTACTCATAAATTCTAACTCAAAATCAATTCAAAGTAATTATCATCGCGATCTATGAAGTAATAGACAACAATGCCCAAGAAGCAAATCTACGATAATTGACATGGTCGCGGTCATGGGGCCAAGAAACGATGTGAAATGAAATTTCAAAAATACAATATTTTCATGATTTATTGTTCATAAAATATTCTTTCAGCAAAAACTGCGTTAAATTCTATCTTTAATATATAATCTAACACTACCATGGCCTAAACCATTCACCTCTCAAATCTCAAATACCTCTAGGGTTGAACACGCACGGGTTTTGACGTATTATCATATAAAATCAATTATATCCATCACAAGCATGTTGTTAAATTAGCAAATTGCGACATCTTTATTATGTCTTCAAACCGTGCAATTTGGGTTGGTCAGGTGCGGGCGGGTTGGCAGATGGATTGGCGAGTTGATAATGTTTATGAGTAATTGAATCGATATAAATGTAAGATCAAACATATATTACTGCTAACATTGAGTCGATTAAAAGAAACATACACATATTCAACATCACACTTAAAAAAATTATTCTTACCAACTTATGTGCCATTGATTATAATTTAGAGATAAATTCGAGTAAAAAATGTTACCAACTCAAGTACCAACATATTCATACCATAAACATTAATATAAACAATAAAATTGAAAAAAGTTTTTTTTTTTTGTTCTTAGTCATTTGTAAATAAATGTGATTTATTTCAAATTTTTGTTAAAACATGAATAAAAAGTATGTGAGTATCAGTGATGATTAAATGTGAGTTGCGGGTGGGTCGATTTTTTTAATCGTCAAACATGTCACTCGGCCCATATCATGTTGATTTATAAATTACCAACCCACATTTTTAAATATATGAGTATCAATGATGATTAAGTGTGGATTACGGATGAGTCGATTATTTTAAACGTCAAACCTGTCACTCGGTCCATACCATGCTTATGGGGTTGCGGGTAGGGGTGTTCATAAACCCGTCCCACCCGCCCGACCCGCTCCAACCCGCCCGCAACCCGTCGGTTTTATTTTTAAAATAATCAAGTACGGGTTGATAATTTGTAAACCCGCACATTATGGATCGGGTGACGGGTTTGATGGTTAAAAAACCGACCCACCCGCAACCCGCACTTAATCATCCTTGATGTACTTTTTATTAATTATTTAATAAAATTGTGAAATAAATTACATTTATTAACAAATGAATAAGAACAAATAAACAAACTTTCTTCAAGTTTTTTGTTTATATTAATGTTAATGGTACATATATGTTAGTACATTTTTTCCTAAAGAGTTTGTTGTTGGAAAAATCGAGAAGAAACTTCACTAATTTGTTATTGTTTGTAATGTGTGAGTGATGATTTGTAATGAATTCATTTGTGGGGACTTGTAATATTAGTTTTGGTGGAGACTGTTGATTTAATTAGTAAGAAATCGTTAATTATATTCTAGTTTTGTACTTTTTGCTTCTTGAATTTAATTTCAAATGTAGGTGAACATAATTGATACATTTTATTTGTTGTTTGAAGAACTTAAAATTATATGCTTAATTACTTATATTTAAAGGTCAAGATTTTATGACATTGTTTCCGTTCAACCTGCCAACCCGACCGCCACCCACCCGCAGCCATTCCACCCGAATCGGGCGGTTTATGAAAATAACAACGCGAGTGCGATTTAAAAAGTTAACAACCCGCACATATTGGATCGAATTAATTTTTTTATGTAAACCCGCAAACCCGACCGCGTTCACCCCTAGTTGCGGGCGGGTTGGATAACAAAAATTAATAGGCCCTTTTGTAACAAAAAAAAAAGGTAAGACGCTTCAGACCAGGAACTTTTTTTAATAAATATATCCAAATTACAGTAACAACTATTGCGTTTTGACAGAAACGCAAACAGGAGAAGACGATGGAGGAGAGAGAGAAAGAGAAGGGGAAAGGTAGCGAGAGATGGACGGCTGCGATCGGCAATTTGACGGAGATGTCGTCGAATCTGGACTCTTTACAGAAGCTTCTTATCAAGAAAGTTGTCTACGTTGATGATGAAACCTTCGCCAAAGCTTCACTCACCTCCGAACAAGCTCGCACCATCAAGGTATCAGCTTAAAATTGACTTTGATTCACTTAAGGTTTTTGCATGTTGACTTCTTCTTTTTAATTTTTTTGATCGAATTTGTTGTTGCAATTAGTAGTCAACCTAAACGGCAGGGTAAAATTAAAGCAGTTCAACTAGTGTATGATTGTTGTTTTATTCGATTTGAACTCTGATTTGGTTGTTTTAATTAAGTAGGTAATGGACCTCTATGGTTCATGATTCATCCTTGGTATTATTTCATCTTAGTCTAGGGAATGACAGACAAGCTTGTCCATATAAATTGGTTTATAATGCTTGATGTTTACTATTATGTTATTGGTTTTATTTTGTTGAATTGATAGCTTAGAATTTAGAAATTGTCTTCAATAATTCACAATGGATTATATATGATACCTGCATAATTTATGCTCGTCCTTGTTTTCTTACCAAATGTGCTTTGCTTTGTCAATGTGTTGGTTTTTACTGTGAAGGTTGACTTTTCAATTGGAAACAACTAACATTTTAGAATCATATTTCTGAATCATCTTGTTGGGTACAAATTTTCAGCTTCGTAGGATATCACAAGATGTAGTCTGTTAAAATTTAGGGATGAAACCATTATTGAGGAGGTTGTATTATACAAAATGTTGTACGACTGCAGGTTCTAGAGCAAAGAGTAGAGACTTTAGAAAGAGAACTTGATGCTGCCATTTCAGCTGCTGCCCGTGCACGCAATGATAAACGTCAGGCTGAGGCAGCACAAAAAGCTGCTGAACTGCGAGCCCAAGAAATTACTAAAGAACTTGAAAACACGACGAGTATGTTTCTTGGTTTCCGTTATTATGGCTACGCATAGAAGAAATATTTAATTTTCTAATAGTGCAATTCTTCATTAGTTTATTTTCTACGTTAATAGGTTGCTCAATATTATGATTAGTAAGCAATGGAACATCCACAAACTTAACCAAATTTGTTTGATAAACTTGCAAGTACAGTAGTCATGGGATTTTGTGGCATAAACTCATCATTTAAAAACAGGAAAATAAAAATCCCTTGTGTCCTGAAAGGGTTCATCCAAGACAAGACAAAGTTGGACTGTTAAATCAGGTATAAAAAAATTAGGCAATATATACATAGCCAATTTTGGAGAAGTTGCTATTTGGCCTGTTCTCTAGAGTCTTAATATAGCTTTAGATACATACTCTCTTGTGTTGTCAAATAATTTTGTCGTCTTTACGTTAAGCAATGGAATAGCGTGTATGGAATATGTAAAGAACAGAGTACCAAGGTGTGTCTAGTATGTCAATTAAAGTATCTTTTACTTTCTAGTGGATAATACAACTCCTTTTTGTTTTTGCAGAAGTATTTGAGCTGCACATGGAAGAGTTGCGAGCAAAGCAAGAAGAGATCTATAAGCGGGACAAAGAGATAAAACTTCTTGAGGCTATAATACAGACACTTGGTGGCAGAGAGTCACTTTCTAAAAGCAGCTAAATCCTTATTTGTAAGTCTGTCTTGTACCATACTTAGAAAATTAGAGCAAAAAGTATTGTATATGTGAATATCAACTGAATGACTGCATTCTTTTTGTCATAATTTGCAATCCTTTTAAGTGGTATTCCTTTATGAAAGTACAAATTATAATTTCTGAGGATGTTCTCCATTATTTAGTGTGCTTATGTCTGTATACAAGTTCTCTTTGTAACTTGTTTGGTATCTTGATGTAGAAATCATGTTGTTGGGTCAATCACTTCTTATGAAAGAAAAACGAGTAATTTTCCATTACGGGCAAATCATGCCCTTCTAACATCTTTTCTCATGTGGCTCCATGCTGCAGAGTAGTTTACTGTGTGTTTACCATGTGTGTGATGTGTGCATCACTACCAACTCTTGGCTTAATCTAAGATGCACATTTCCATAAGTCGTGGTCACATATCTTCTTGTGATTAATCTCTAGAGGAATATTATGTTTTATTAGTTGGCCATGTAAAGTGGGGTTTAGTGCACTACGTAGATGAAGATATGGGTAATTTGAGCGATAGGAAGAACGAGAGCGCCACAGCTACTATGATGTTTCTCATAGTCAGGCTGGAAAGTATCAAGCAAAAGAACATACAAGCTTTCATTATAAAACTGAAAAGGTATTGGATTCTCTATGTTGCTCTTCTGCAAATTGTGATTATAGTTTTGATTTTCAGACATGAATACAGGTCTGAAGTGACTGATCAAGTATAAATGCACTTCATTTAACTTTTGCAAATACTCTGATACAGTGCAATTTTGCTCATTTTTATCGGGATATGATCATAACATATACTGCAGGTTGTTGCAATTTTTCACTTTTAGATTTAGTTAACACAATCCCACGAGAATTTAGAGTTAACTAATAGGTTAATACCCATGGGCCGACTCGCCCAACTCTGATATGGCTCAGTCTGATCCTAATATTTTCTATGTTTGTTTGAGTTAACTTAAACTTATATTACAATAGGTTATCCCTATGAAAAAAAATTCGTGCACCCGAAAAAGGATATGCATGCAACATATGGGTATGGATTCAGTGAAATGCAGCCGATCTTATTAAAATAGAAACTTCCTATTCTTTCAATAGTTTGGCTGCTATCTCTCTCTGTACTCGTATGCACAAACAACATATAAGAAATTTTAGGGAGGACTTGTTTGGGTGTATTTTGTTTTTGGTTTTAGGGAGGACTTGTTTTGGTGTATTTTATTTTTGTCCCGTAAAGTGGTTGCATTACAAAATTAGCTCTTTTGTACGGTACTTCAACAATATACGTCATTTATTGTGTCATCGTTATTTATTTCAGTTCTTATCGCTGGAAAATTTTAATTATCGCCGAAAATCATTAATTTATTTTTTATTTAACCAGAAAATTTATTTTTTTGCCTAAAATAATCAATTTATGTCATATAATTTCGCCAAAAATATCATGTCATAATTGCAATATTCAGCACATAAAGTACTTTCTACACTTCTGTATAGTTGTACAACCTTTGTTTCATAATATGACCTTAGATTGAGATATTGTTTGGAATTATCCTCACATTAAGTCCACTATGTCTACTGAATCTTATGTATTTGGGTATAACAAGGCATAGAATACGTCAACAAGTCATATTCGATTTCTTAGTGCTTTGTCGATGTTCCTTTCCAGTATTCTTATTTCTTTTTCTAACAAGTGCATCACTAAATTGTTTAAATGCCTCTTGTGGTTGCTTATCTGCAGTCCAATCAGTAGTGTCTCTATGTCCGATATAAATTTCATTGGTAAAATGCCTAGACAATATTTTTTGATGTATACAAAAAATTGGAGGCAATTGTGATTGTGAGTTTGACTTATTTATTTCTTTATAAATAAAAGTACGCATCGTTTTTTTGGGGAGCTTTAACCTTTTTTTCATCAAAAATTGAAGTTATAGACTTATCGTGTGAATTGGACTTATTAATTTTGGAGTCATAATCTAAAATTCCTAATATTTAAGTGACACTCTACAAATGTATTTTGGGCGAAAATTAAATTTTCAGGCCAAATAGAACATAAATTGATGATTTTCGGCAAAAAAGTTATTTTTCAATGGTAAGGACTGAAATTGATGACGTTGATATAATAAATGACCAACTTAAAAACACAACCTCTTTAATTAGTCAAAAATAAAATTTTATATCTTTCTATATTTCATTGAGAAAAATTGTAAGGCAAACAAAAAAGAAATGGAGCTGGATAATTGATAATGCATAATGTTATATTCAAAAGATAAACATAGTCTAATCAATAAAAAGTCTTTGAGTTGAATTGTTGCAAGTAAGATAAATTATATAAATTATTTTGCTAGTAAATATATAATTATCTCTTATTTAATTTATAAGATATAACTATTAGCACCCAAATTTTAATATTTATAAGATATTACAAATATTAAAAATAACAAACAAAGATAAAATTAGAATCTTTTAGGAATAATGGGTTAATTTTTTAGGCAAAATTGAAATTTTTTAAGGTCAATCTATCATCAAAGAAATTAAGAATATTTAAGATATATAATTTATTTTTATTTTCCTAAAATTGAGATTATTATGCACTAATATGTGTGAATATAAAACGACAAATAATTTGGGATAAAGAAGGAACTACGAAAGCCTATTAACAAATTCATCTAAAAAAATTGCCTATCAACAAATTGCAAAACCTCGGTCCACCGCCTTAGCTACGCACTCTGCTCTGCTTTACAAACAGGTCCCGAGTCCCAAATCACTAAGCTCTCGAATATTTCTGATAATGGCGGAAGGATCATCGAGCGGCAACCGTAAGCGCTCCTTCATCGAAGACGACGACTCCAACAAACCTCCTGCGTAATCCTTTCTCTTCCCTTTCATAAACGTATATTCTTCCAGTTATTTATAATTCTTAAACCCTAATTATGCTTTTGATACTGATGTTTTCTACAGATAACGCGTTTATCACGTTTATCTAAGCGTCTCATTATATTCATGCATATGTATATATAGAATATTGTATTGTCTTTCTGTAATCAATCAAATTGTATGCCTATTGAAAGAACACTCGAGGAGTCCGATCAATTGGAATTTAATATTTGTAAAAGTTGAAATCGGTGCTAGTAAACTGTAATAGGGTGTCATGTCCCGGCTAAGTGGATTGGATTAGGTATCTCATCTTAAGAGCTTGACTAAATGAAATACAATTCTGCAACACTTTACCCTTTGAGTAGAGAAGCTCGGCAGTAGGAAATTTATGAAGAAATATACAGAAAAAATAGGAAAGGATAGTAGAAAATAGAAAATTGACTAGATTCAGTCTTATCGTTGTTCATTTACTTCTGACATTTATAGAACATATCTCTGAAACTAGGAAAACCCAACAGAATTTGCAGAATAAAATACCACTATGCAGGGGATAAAATATCATAATTGGACGCGAAGAGGCTCTTAAGGAGATGCTCCCATGTGTCTCTTTCCCCCCATCTCAGTTCGTTCCTCAAACAACACCATTCAACTGAATCCCGATTCGTCCTTGCCCTCAATTCAACGGTTGAATTGCTGACCCGTACTTAAGAGTATAAGACTCAGATAAAAACTGAATTTCCTCCATCTATTTTAACTTCAATAATGTAATATAGGGAGCCATGATTTTTGGAAGATAATCATTACGATAAACACTATGCAGGGGATAAAATATCATAATCGGACGCTAAGAGGCTCTGAAGGAGATGCTCCCACGTGTCTCGTTCGGCCCCATCTCAGTTCGTTCCTCAAACAACACCGTTCAACTGAATCCCAATTCATCCTTGCCCTCAATCCAACGGTTGAATTGCTGACCCGTACTTAAGACTATAAGACTCAGATGCAAACTTAATTTCCTCCATCTATTTTAACTTCAATAACGTAATATAGGGAGGCCTGATTTTTGGAAGATAATCATTACGATGAAGAAATTTAATGAAATGGAGACTTTGTGTCCTGATTTAAATTTTAGATGATTTTGGGCTTAACCTGCGATTGTGGGTGTGTGTATGAACACAGGGAGAAAAGAGTGAGGTTTCCAAAAGGCAAGAAATTGAAGCAGGGTGATTATGTCCCAGTATCTAAAGGTGAAGATGTTATTTCTAATTGGAAGGATGCCCGCCTTATTTCCAGAGAACGCGCAATGCGGCGGAGTAAGATTACGGCCGAACTTCTCAATGATGAAATCACTGAAAATGCACCCGACATAAGAAAAGCCGAAGTCAAATACAAGGTAAATGACTTTCTTTTCATCTTTTGGTGTATATAATACTGTAACGGACTGAGTGTTTGACAGTATTGATGGTCAAATTACAAGCTATGAGAATTATATTTCACATGTTTCGACCAAAACTACTTCATAAGATATATTTGGAAAGCCTAGTATGTTTCTCATTTAGAATGTTTCATAATTAAGCTGAAAGTAAAATAATATTCTGTGAAGCAACCTCAAAAGGAGAAACTTATCCAGATTCTTTATCCCTGCATGAAAATGTCGTGCTAAATAAATTTTTTAAGGTGTTCTCTTTTGAAAAATTGTAATGTTTTGCTTATTCGCTTTACTTATCAGAAAACGTGTACTTACTTTCTTATTAACTTGGATTGTCAAACATTGACCAAAAGAAGGTATGGACCTATACCATGTCCAGTAAGATTAAAAAATTAAAAATATATGCTAACTATTGTAAAGTGCTCTTTTTCTGCTCCAAAAGTCATACTCTTCTTGGTAAAATTACAAATTGCAAATCTGCACTTTTGTATTTGTAGATGGAACATTTTGTCGCAAGTTGCTTTATCTTATAAGAATATTCTGGCTTCCACTAAATGTATTCCATTTGTGTTTCTGTTTGGCAAAACTAATTCAGTTTTCCGTAACTAGGATTAAAATAATCTATATGGGATCAGAATTCTGTGCTACCTACTTTTTGTTGCTCAGTTGCTGTTGTAAATCTCTTAATTTTTTATGTAAGCAGACTTCTGTTCTATCAAATCCTTAAAGTTCAAATGCTAGGGTCTGTTAGATATGTTTTGGGCTCTCTACCTGTTTTATCGTAGCTTAGATTAAAGGATTGGTGATGTGGCAGGATGATGAAACTTTTGATGAAGAAGGCACTACTCTAGAACCTTTCAATCTGGAGAAAGAGAGAGAGGACGGATACTTTGATGAAAATGGAAATTATGTCGAATATGTTAACAGAAACGAGATAAAGGTAATGAATATACGGTTTTCCTGATATACTATACTCCCTCCGTCCTTTTATTTGCTCCTATATTCTTTCAGGGATGTCCCAAAACAACACTCCCTTTCCTAATATGAAACTATTTTTTCCATAAGTACCTTTCACATATGTAATGATTTGCCACCAATTCTCTACTTTAAGGCATAAATGTAAAGATGCCTAAAATTACACTTTTTCAACACTTACCTAAAACTCTGTGCCAAAACTTAGGGGAACAAAAGAAAAGGGAGGGAGTATTATCTGTAAGTGTGTTGTTCTGATGTCAACTCTGCAGGATGCCTGGCTTGATAGTGTTGATGTAGAACCAAAGTATGCTAAAGAGAGTTCTATTACCCCAAATGATGATGGCAAGACTCAGGACCTTCTAACAGAAGAGCTTGCAGAAATCAATAGGCGAATTGCTGATGCTCTTGAGCCTGGAGAAACGGTGAGCTTTACTCCTGATGTTGTGTTATTGTTGGCCAAAATTTATGTTATTTGAAGATCATGAAATGTGTCGGTGGATCCTGATATTTGTTCTGTCAGATTGCATGCTCTACTAATTTTGCCGTGAAACTTGCATGTGTACTCTGTTATCCCCTGGAACATCATTGTTTAAAATATTTATTTGGATTCTCTAACATGATCTCAGTACCTGACACATTGAAGGGAACTTTTAATAGAATATGCATTTCATTGAATGTCCAACATCAAGCTAATAGAGATGAGAGACATTTACTATTATTATTACTGCTTAATATGCACCCTTATATGTACGTGATATTCTTTTTTTGTTACTCAAGCCTAACACATGGAACTGTTTCTAAGAAATAGGTGGTGTAGAGATTCTAACACGTGACCTCTTTTTTTCTTGGCTATTCCATATTGAATTTTCAACTCATCCAATATAAAGCTTAAGCTACTAAGTTGTTAAAGGCAAAATATTGGAGTTTTTATTTGTACTGTTCACCCTGTCCTACTCACTTATGTATGTTGCTACTTGCCAACTTCTTTTTCTCATCTGCACTCCACATAGCTCTCTCGTGTGTGTGTGGGGGGAGGGGAGGAGGGGGGGCGTGAAAGGTGTAAAAGTTATTTTCTTTTTTTAAAGGTGGGGTGAAGTTATTGTTTGAGCGGGCTGTGTTCATGAGAGTGTTTTGCAGCATGATAATGATAACTATCATCGATTCAATTTGAGCGGGCGGTTAAGGTCACTATTTTCTAATTATGTAGTAACTTCTACTTATATTAGTTGAGTACTCTTTGAATCCCATTGGCATCACTCTTGACAGGTTTTGCGAGCTTTAAGGAGATTGAAGGGATCATCTGACAAGAAGCAGAAGATGTCCGCGGAAACTAAACAGCTATTTGACCAGCTAACTGAAGATGCCATGAAATTGATGGAGAATGGAGATTACAGTTGAGTTTGTTCTTTTATCTTTTTTTTTTCTACGACTCTTGAAAGTAACATAGACTTCTAGATCTGTACTGTTATTGATGGATATGTTTGTATTACAGATGTGTATGAAGAAAAGCAAGAGAGTTTCAAGCGTGAAGCAGGTCTGTTCTCTTGCTTATTCATTTACATCCACATGTCATGACTAAGCTTGTCTCCTTAAATATTATTTCCAACATAGGTTTTAATTGATGCGTGTTGATTTTATTTATTTTTTCATCTATATTTTCTAGGGTGTTTCTGATTTTGATGTACTTGAGCTTTATATACTTGAGCCTCCCTTCGAGAAGTATAAATATTATTTAGCCACATAACACAGACTTGCAATAGATCCTATTTATTAGTGTACGCATTTTGTTTTCTTTAATTCTTCATAATATGTCACTCTTACCTCCAGTTTGTGTTTGCTATTTCCTCTTACAAAATGTAATAGTAGTGGCAAACTGAGAGCTAGTTGTGAGAACTGAGAATGTGTCATCCCTTGCGATTATATAGTTGTGTATATTACCCGAAAGTTTTTCCTCTAGAAATAACTCATCAGTGGAAAAAAACACTTTATTCATCGAATATTTACGACTTTGGTACGAGTTTATTCCTAGAAAAATGTATTTTATTTTCCCATCAGTTCGATATGGACAATAGCATATCCTAAACTCCTCTTTTGATTATCTGCAGAGGGTTATGAGAAATTAGTTAATACAAGGAAGCAAGGCCTCTCGGAAAGTATGGTCCTGTCCGATGACTTTGACATATTTGCAGATGATGATGCAAATGATGCTGGGAAGCCGAACACTAATGGGAGTGGATCCATTTCTGCCGAGCCCTCTGAGAGTATGCTTAAATTCAGTATTTGATGTACAGAGTAAATAGGGACTTTCTATGCTTCATTTGTCTTATACCTGCTGAATATAAGTCTCCAATTAACTTGAAACACTTGTCCCTAGTAAAGTGGTATAGCAGCCGGTTAAGTGGTATGTACAACAGCTAAAACCCTTACTAAAACTGAAACTGACAATTTTGCCCTTTTTTTATTTTTTTCCTCGTTTCTTTTTCCTTTCTTCCTCCCAACGGCTCACTCCCCCTCTCTCTTCTTCCCTGCATCTCTCCCGGTATGAAACTGTCGCTCCTCCATCCCCTCATCTCCACTCTTAATTTGCCTCTCCCTTTCTCTCTCTCTCTCTCTTCTTTTTTCTGACCATCTTTCCAATATTCTATCTGGTCCCTTGCAGAAAATTAGAGGGTGCTTTTTCTTTCTTTCTGTTGGTTAATTTGATATATGAGAATGAATTTTGTAAACATGTTCTGGAATTAAATTGATTAGCAGTTGAGGAATATTAACAAACTAAAGCATAAGGTCCTTTCCATTTGAACATTTTAGCAGTTGAGAAATATTAAGAAAAATGAACTAGCAGTTTACAGAAGAGATTTGGTTTGCCGCTACTTCCCTAATTCAATCTAGGCACATACAATTTTGGGTAACTGTTACATATATCGGTCAAAGATTAAATCTACTTCCCCAATTTTCTTATTGTTTTCTTCTTTTGTTCAGACTTTTTGTTTGATTGCACCACCATTCTCTTATCTTTTGGGCCGAATGAACTTAGAAAGGGTGCTACAGATTTTTGTATAATTAATTCCCTTTATAAGTATGAAATCACATAATACAAATCAAAGAATCCTCAACTCATAAACACTCTCCAAAATGTAATTGAACGAGGAAGAGTAGAAAAGTCTTGGCAAAAAAAAAACAGAGAAAAGGTCTATACATAACACATTTTGTGAGGGTTAATTTGGTAATTAAATTAGTGTATGAAGTAGTTTTGTTTGGGTATGAACTAGTTTTGGTTAAGAAGTTTGTATACTCTCTTTTTTCTAATATGTAAAGTCCAATCTAATTATTTAGTTATTTATTGGTGGAGATTGAGTCTTAAGGTAAAAGTCATAAATGAACCGTAAAAACCCCCATTAAAGAAATCAAGTTATATGTAGTAAAGTCAAGTAACTCTTATTTATGTGAATTGCAGGTGGTGACCAACAGAATGATTATGTGTATGACGAGTCTTCTGGGTATGCTTTCATTTTCTTATTTTATATTTGCACTTGTCACCTTGGGTGTTGCTCTTGTAATTCTCCTCAAATTATTTTGTTTTAATATTGTTGGCTGGATGATTTGTCATAATATTCCTAATTCTTAGAGCTAAAAGCAAGAGCCCTTATAGAAGACTTATTATTGCTTAGATTTATACGTTACAATTATATGGTAGTTTTGTAGAATAGCACAGGGGTGTGGAAAGTAAGGCTACTCGTAATCTTTCACACATCTTTCCCTCAAAACTTTTGTACTTCTACAAACAATCAACTTCAGAATTTTGCCTTGATGGAGCAGTAATTTTTTTCTGCTCTCTTCTCATGTCATGCATTCAATTCTTTTCAGATATTACTACAGCAGCAGTTTGGGTTATTATTACGATCCTTCTACAGGCTTCTATTGCAGTGCGTCATCTGGAAAATGGTAATTTGGTTATAAACTATAATCTGCTTATGGTATTTCCATTACTGTACTGCTTAATGTTCAACTCTTATGCTTTCTGTGTCACAATTAATCTCATCCCCGCTTCACTCCCTAGTGTTTTGCGTCGTCTTTATATGAGGAGCTGGGGATGCGCTTGTCAAAGAATCACACTTTTATAGCCACAACTGCAGATTATGTCTTCACATGAAATTTAGTGAACGTTTATGGTATTGGCTGACAAAGTGGTCTTGTAAACTGTAGGTACTCATATAATCAAGAATCAGGGACGTACGATGAGGTCCAGCAGGAGATAAGTGCCAGCTAACATGAGTTTGACATGATTGGCTTGCGTTAACAGTTTAATGACAATGACGTGTATGATCTAAGGGAAAAACTGAAACTAAAAGGATCATGTACAAAATTGAATTTGTTTTTGACAGTAAGAGCTCGATGATAAAATACAACAGCTGCTACATCATCTTGGTTTAAATGTCAACACTAGGGAGAGTTAAATTGTAGAGGAAGCAGCTATTCCAGTATTGTGTCTGAATTTACTGGTTCAATCATTTCAACACTTTACATTTTTCATATTTGTAACAATTAGACAATTCTAAATGGCATTGAAAGCATACAGAATTTGGAGTTGGTTAATTTCTGAAGATAATTAACAGTCAAATGCTTTATTATAATGAAATTCAAATCCGCTACAACCATATCATTAAACACGATACATAGACAACCATATTATTAGAAAGAAAAAGTTTGAGATACACTTTTGTCAATATTATAATTAGTTATACGATGACATTCAAAATCTTTAAGAGAATGGTTTTGCATGATTTAATATATATATGACTTTACAATTTTTGATTCTTTTACCCAGAAAAATATAGGAAAGAAACGCAAAAGGCCTATTTGTTTGGTGATTGGGTAAGTAATTTGGGAGATTAGTGGAGGTTTATGAAATAATTTCGATTTGCGTAATATTGTTTGTTTGAATTTTGAGATAGTGATTTGATAAATAAAGAAGGTGTAGTTTTATTTGGAAGAATTAGATTGTAGGAGTAAGATTTGTAAAATTTAATGTTAAATCATGTTTGTTATGTGAGATAATTTGTGTAAGAGATAGATTACTTTATGTCAAATTATAGTAGAGTTTATGTAAGTTTTTTTTAGAAATAAGAAAGTTGTTTATTTGATTTATGAGAAAGTAGTTTGAGAAAATTTAAAGATAAATTTATTTTAAAAATTAGAAAACATGTTTGTTTAACATTTTTCAAACACGAAATAATTTTGAGAAACGCCAAACAAACATTCCAAAAAATTTACTTCACATCCCAAAATACATATATTAGTACTGAAGATGGGTCGTTCACCGACGATTCTTCTGGATACTGGGAATTTGTCAAACCGAGCAGACCATTAGTTGACATGTAACATCTTCAGACTAAAAAATAAAAAATTGTAGCTTCTACACTTCAATCGCAACCATCAATCGAAAATCAACGATCACAAATTTGATCAATAACTCAAATTCTAGTAACATAAGTTACACTCCCTCCGACTTCTTTATTTTGCTCCCTCGAATTTTGGCACGAAAATTTAGGTAAATTTTTAAATACTTTTACATCTATGTTCTTAAAAGTAGTGGTGAAGAGTTAATGGTATCAATCCATTCCTTTAAGTGAACATTTTTTAAAGAATAATTTCATTTTAAGGAAATTGAGTACTATTTCGAGATATTCCAATAAATAAAGGATAACAAAACCACCCTTGATCAAATCATGCAAACGTAAACCTTTCTTCAATTTAGATATAAGGTCCCCTTGCCGCTCAAGATCACTGATCAATAAAGAAAGTTCAAATCTATTTACATCAATGCACGATCTGCTACCGGAATCACTAGACTGCCATGTTGATAGCTCGTGAAATCCCCTATAATTACTATTACCAAAATAGAAATATTCAGACCATAACCAAATACTTTAACTATGGCTCAGCATTGAATCCGTTTTCTTTTACAGGAAACATGTTTCTTTTTTGGTAAACCCATTTGTTCCAATCATGCCCATACTCGTCGGATAAAGACTACGATGAAATGAAACACAACGAAATGCCCCTCTGGCTGCCCATAACAAGAAAAAACCTCCTGGCAAACTATCCACATATAATTACCAAGTTTTTGTTGATCGCATAATACCACAGTACAAATGCATCACCTTCCGGCATGTCAACATAAATGCTGGATTACCCCATATATATTTAGGTTCTGGGAATTGGATGTGACCACAAATGAGAATAAATTTATGCTCGTTCCAAATTAAGAAGATAAAAGCAACAAAGTGTAAATTTTAATTCCAGAAAGGCAACTTGAAGATAGTTTAGCATCCAGACAACCAGCAACAGGCACAGCTAAAGTGTCACCAACACTTATCCAAGATCATCGTATAAAAGTAGGAATCACTTTAACCGCAGCAATGCAGTTCGCTATGATCAAACCAATGATGCCAGCACAATTCAACCCACTGGTTTTGCCTACATCTCAAGTGTCTGTTAGGTATTATCCACTAAAATTTCAAATGAAATGTCAGGGGTACTAATATTTAGAATATTTTCCAGCCTCAAACCATTGAATGTAAAACTTACAAGTTCATCATCTCTCTATCTAACAATCATCCCAGCAACTAGATCCACTTCTTAATACTCAAAGTTCCATATCTGAAGCATGTTTTCAAGAAACTGCTCGAGTTCTAGCAATAAAACCACTAGTCTAAAACAACCAAAGACGATCAAGGATAACAAAGTCAAAACCACAGAACTAGTAAACACGGGACAAACTATATTACGTTCACATCTCATCTTTTATCCAAACAAAAATGTGAAGATGTTGCATATGAGCATGTAGCTGTTACTTTAGCTTTAAATAAAAAGAATCTTTTATAAATACATACTCAACACCCATGCGACCAGAATCAGCTGCTTGCAATCAGCAACGGAACGACAATCATGCATCTATTAATCATAAACAGCATCAACAGCCACAACATCATCTGGCCATCGACCCAATTCATTCTTTTTCTCGATCTCAGCTATAGACACAATGTGAGTTTTATATGAGGTTAGTACTTACTGAAGACGACAAAGACTCATAACAGTCGATAATAGTAGATTCTAATGGATAAATGACTGAATTGCCATAAACAAAGTTGAAGAAAAAGAGAAGTTGCGCCAAACAGAAGCAGGTGAGAGAATGGAAGTGGCAAACAAGCGACAATAACACACATCAACATCAGAATACATAAGATCCATAAAAGATAACCCAATACTCCATGTCAAACCGAAGTAAAACAATTATATGATCTGCTCAAGATGAAATATTTAAGATTTAGGGATCAAACCCTACCAAAAGTCACTAAGTGTTCAATCTAGAGCATATAATGGAACTGAGGCTCAATATATCAGCAGCTACATAGCCACAAAAGATGTGATTCCTACCAGTCCCTTTTTCAGTTGCATCTTGCAGATTAATCCTGCTAAAAACCAGTACAAGGCACAATGTATTAAATAAAATAAAATAAAATAAAAACAGAACAAGTCATAACATGTAAATAGAAAAGTCAACTTTGAACAGGCAACTAGTAAACCAGTATATGGCGCTGACATTTTTTAATGATCAGGTGAAGGACTGGGGGAATCATTGGCCTTGTTCCTAGGAGACTTGATTCGTGGAGTTATTGAGCACCTCGGGCTGCGCCTCTTTGGACTTTCATTTCCTGGAGATGATGTCCTTCTCGGGGACAAACTCTTACGGGGGCTTAGACTATGCTGAGGGGGAGAGGCACTGCATTCATTTCAAACAAAACATTTGTGATAACAGCCAGAGGCACAATAAACCACAACACTGGGAATCGTATTTAGCATAAAAGAAAAACCTATCAAATGATTGACTTCGACTTTTAAGTTCATCATCATATCTTCTCCTGCCACGACCTGTGTCATAATCTGGACTTCTACTGTAACTCCTGCTCTTATAATGATAATCTCGTTCTCTTTCATAGTATCTGTTACGCTCATACCTATCCAAGCTTCTGCTCCGACTTCTCCTCCTATAATCTCTGTCTCTATAGTGATCATCTCGATACCTGAAGTAGAAAGACACCGGTCAAGATGAACAACATGCAAATGTGAACCAAAAAATGGTTTAAAAGCATCACACCCACTGTCCTTCAATGACATGCCACATGCAACATGAAGCACCATACCTGTTATTTATACATATCATGAGATGGCAAAGAACACTTTAGTAGGTAATAGTCTGCCTGAACTTAACCTTTTTCCTCCATAGGACTATGTTCATGTGGTATTAATCTATCCGAGGCATTTCATAGAAAATGCCGGTTTTCGAGATGACAAACCATCCTTATTGTAAACAAACAGCAAAGGAAACCTAAAGGTTTTACCTCCTTCGAGGACTTCTGCTTCTTGATCTTCCTCGGCCTCTTGGAACCTTTTCAATGATCCTTCCTTTCTGACTGCAGACATGCATAATAATTGGAAGCGCAAAAGAGAATACATAAATCAAGATTGTAAACAACCTTTCCAAACACAAGCACTTAGAAAATGGTTCGCAGAACCAAAACACAAAAGGCAGCATTCACACAACTATGACAAAATGAAGTTCCAGATATTACATAACATTACAAAAGAAAAATACACCAAAACTGCAGAGAGATTAAATTTGACTAATTGAAAACCATCATTCAGAAACATTAAAAACTCACATTCTTTCTGCATTTGGCCCATACTTCGCAAATTGAACAGCAATTTCTCTTCCATCAACTACTCTCCCTGCAATAAAATGTTGATAACATCTGATAGTTAATAACAGAAGATGAAATAAAAATATTCAGATTGACCTAATTCACTTTTGCTAGTTGTAGACACCAAAATGTGTTGAAACTATTTAAATCATCGTGCATGCTCCAAAAAGACCACCTACAGTTGTTAAAATGGACAATGTACTATCTATATTCTTCTGATAACATAGTATTCCATTTCTCAGCATTTCACATATTCTGGAAACAAATTTATAATACATATTTAAGAGGTATATTCAGGACAAACATTGGCATCTGCATGCGCATTTTTACCTTTAACAATTAATGAGGAAAAAGTGAAATAGGTTGAACTTGTGGATAAAGTTGAAAATACAGAAGAAACAACTATCTTTAAAAGATAAGAGTAATTCTAGAATTGTTACTAGACATAACACGTTTATTTTTGGCATTACAAATGCAAATAATTATATTTGAAATTTGAAGCAGGCCTAAATGCCTAAGTAATGTGTTCTATCTTATGTGAATGCAAAGTTCCTGGGAACTTTTTCAAGTCATAGATACAAGAATTATTGACGTTTTAATCTAAAAACTACATACTGTATAGATGATTAAAAGTTAAAACAAAAACATACTAACTTCTTATTTACCATGAATAAATAGTAAGAGATACTTGATGTTGTGCATTAGTTTTCACAATACATTGCTTTATATGCTACATTTCTCTCATTTTAACATGACTCAAACATTAAGGAACACACTCATTATGCGCAAATGCTGACCATCTAGCTTATCCACAGCCTTCTGTGCTTCATCTTGATACTTGTAACGAACAAATGCAAAACCACGCGATTCACCAGTCCTACAACACAGATGAAATTATTTCAAAAACCAAATAAAGAGTTTAAAAAACAAAGATAGTCAACAGACCATTGAAACGCGGAAAAAATAGTATTCTCTTAACTTCCTTGCCAATGTAAGTAAAAGGCACTCTGAATAATTACTCCTATAATACTCTTAAATCCTCAATTACTCACAGATATACTTAAAAGTCATTTTTTCAGTGAATCCTCTAGATCTAAACGACGATTTGTTAGAAGATAAAACATTAATTGATAAACATACCTCCGATCTCGGGGAATAAAGATATCAACCACCTTGCCATACTTATCGAAGAGAGGAAACAAATCATCAGCAGACGTGCCTGTAAAATACAAACAAAACAATTCATATCATCAAACTAGGTTTATTCGGTTGAAGTGATTAACAAAAATAAGGTACAAGAATTAAACGAAAGGGGAGAAGAATTACGGAAACTGATATTGAGAACGAGAAGAGAGTATGTGTCGGCAATGTCCGGAGGGCCAGACCTCCCGAAGTGAGACATCCTTTTCGCCTGCCTGCGTTCAAATTCTGCTACAGTTTGTGTTACTCTGAAGTATGATCCGGAGAGAGAGAGAGAGAGAGAGAGAGAGAGTAATAACACTTTCTCGAAGATACCTGATCATTATGGATTCCATGCACGCGTTGGTCCAATTTCAAAATTTGGGGCTGGCCCACTTTCTCATTTTCTTTATTGATTATATACTACTATATCATCCCTTGTTGACTATTGTAACTGGGCCGAAAATAATTACTATCAAAAATTGAAAAGAGGGCCGAAAATTACTGCTCTGGGGGATTGCTTTTTAATTTGATTTTATGGGTTTTGTTATATTGGAAAATGAATTATGTAACAAAGAGAAAAAAAATTAATTGTATTGATTTCTAATTAGAATTAAATAGTGTGTTTAATGGATATATAGTTAATTGACAGTATATGAAAAGTTGACAATATGTTCAAATTTATTTTAAAATTTGCATTAGAAAATTATGTGGGGCGCTTTTAATTTAACAGTCTTTTTATTATCGGCCTTTTTTTATTCCGCCGATAAGAAAGAGATATTTTAATGTTATTGAAATAATCATTAGTCAAATTAATAAATAAATTTATTCTTTGTCCTATTTTTAGCTAACGGTATTGTTTGAACAACAATTATTGTTATCTAATAATATTGTCAGTGCAACAATTAAAATTAATTGCCTCTCCATAAAATTTAATTCTCATTGATATAATATCTTAATTAAGATTATCTTTCTTCTCTCTTTTGTTACGTTACACTCTGTCTCTCTCCTTATAATACGATTCTACCTTTTCTTTAGAAGAAAATTCTTGTTCAAATCATTAAGTATATTGCACTTATTTTGTGATTGGTCACTCTCTTGAGAATTACATTCAATTCATTGCACTTGCTATATAGTTACTTTGAGTTTGACCAAACCCGTATGTGTAAGATATTCTTCCCGGTATGCTCATTAATCTCCCAACTGTTTGTTATAATTTAATATTTCAAGTTTATGAAATCTAGTTTTATTTTCGATATTTTAATTAACTTGGGTTTGTTCTAAATTCATGAACACTAAATTCAATTTCATCTGTTTAACATCAAATTAACAACTCTTTCTTTCACAGTTTGTCCAAGGAGGGACTGGAGAGTTTAACTTTTTCCTTTGGGAACTCCCCATGATGTTCTAAATTCTAAACCATTACATACAAATTAACAAAGAGTTTTTATTCTTTCGTTTTCCAGTTCAGCGAGCAATGGCTTCTGTTAAATAAATTAATTATAGAAACAATTAATTGTTGTACTTATTTAGGTTGAGTTTGGCCTAGCGATTGTATAATTGCTTTTAAATTAATTGATTATAGTATAATTACTTTTAGAAAATTTACTTTTATGAAATTTGATTTAGCGTTTGGTTTTACATTTTCAAAATTGCTTCCAAAAACGTAAACTTTCATACAATTTACAAAATTAACCTTATATTATACTAAATAATTCCATGAAATTTTTTTACTATCAAAAGACACAATATTATAATAAAAATAAGATATAGTAAACCTAATGAGGAAAATTAATTAAAAATTGCTTCCAAAAACGTAAACTTTCATACAATTTACAAAATTAACCTTATATTATACTAAATAATTCCATGAAATTTTTTTACTATCAAAAGACACAATATTATAATAAAAATAAGATATAGTAAACCTAATGAGGAAAATTAATTAAGAAATTCTTACATTTATGTGACATGAGACTACTATGAAAAATAAATTAAATAGTAAAAAGAATTATTAAATTTAAGACCAACTCAAGTAGAAGAATGCTAACATATTCAACATATAAAACTATGGGCATTATTGTCATTCTCATATTTTGTGCTCTCACGTTGGCAAAAGTAGCATATATGTTACTTTTTTTGACCGTGAGTTTTTCACAGTGAGGAGAAGCAAAAGTCATTTCATAATTTTGGGCCAAACGATTCAATTTTTACTTTTGAGATTGAAACGTGAAAATGGAGGGGTCAATCGGGGGGCCAAACGGGGCCTTAGACAACTTGGGAAATGAAATACTGTACAAAAGGAGCGTTTGATGTTAAGGGCACTTTTGGAAATATGTTTTCATTGCTCTGGCAATAACAGTAACACTGGCTTTTTTTTTTACTTATATTTATTTTGGAATGATGTTTAAGAATAAGACTTCCAAGCCATAAACTACTTTCTTAAAACTATGCTCTCACCCAGAGTATTAAGGAATTGGGGTGATATCAGTTATCTGCTAAAGTATCATTTGTAACACTTACCTCTTTTGTTATAATTTTTTAGTTTTTATTTCGAAAATATCACAACCCTTTTAATTCATCCACCATACAATATTACGTTTTAATTTTCTCATTTCTTTGTTTCCTTTCTTTTTCAATCTCAATTTTTTTCTTTATTTTTAGGTAAAAAAGCAAAAATAGTCCTTCAACTTTGATAGAAACACAAAAATGGTACACTTTTAGTTTTGACAAACAAATTACATCATTTATATTTTAAGTTGCCACAATTTAGTCTTAGATTCGTCGAAAATAATACTAGTACCCATAAATTGCCACATAAATAAACAAATTAAGGCATTATAACATTTAATTAGTAGGTAGCGAAATAAATGGAAAAAAAATAAGGTTTTATTTTTTCCCGAATTTAAGCTACTTTGACAAGGTGACACGGTGTATAAACATCGCATGGCAACCAGAGGGACAAAATTCCCCAATTCTAATGTTTGTGTAGTAATTTAAGGACACTCATATTGACTTTCGTTAAATGTAGGACTAAAATAACAGATTAGAGAACTAAACTTGCGATGATTAAAAACATAAATAATGTAATTGCTTTCTTGAACTAAAAGTGTCCCATTTCCGCGTTATTACCAAATCAAAGGACTAAAACTGTTTTTTTAACTCGTGAATTATCAACCACTATACTTGAGGCTTAAATGTAAAAATAAACTATTTTTCATAATAAGACTTCTAAGTGATAAAGTGTTTTTTAAAACTATGCTCTCGCACAAAGTATTAATTATACATCATGAATTATCAACCACTATATTTGAGGAATAAATTTAAAGATACTCAAAAAAATTATATTTCTAATTCTCACCTAAATCTCTGTGTTAAAACAAATAGAACAAAACTATGAGGATTGAGAGAATCTCGTTTAATTATCAGCACAATGTACATCATATCCAGAAGAATTTTTTTTTCCCGTTTTCAGTGTCAATTTAATCAAGAAAATTGTTGTTTTAATGTATTAATTAAAATTCAATTCAAAATTTTGTTTCTTTTAATTGCTAAATAGTCCTGCAAAAAAAAGGTTGCTAATAGTTAATTAGCATTACAAACTTAAGTGGAAAAAAAAAAGAATTATCAAGATTATGTGAGTCATGGTACAAAATGTGTTATTTCAGACAATTTGGTACCAAATGTATTTTATGGACTAAAGTTTAGTATTAAAAGTGTTTTTTCCTCCTTTTCTAACCATCCATTTATCGAGCCCATTATCGATCGATTACAATTACGATTAATCTATTTATACATTACCATATGGTCAACAACGTTGATCCCGGTCAAGTCAATTATTAATTTCGGTTATAACCTAATTATACATTATCCTATGGTAAAAAATGTTGACTTCGGTCATTAATCAAAACAAATATCGATTTTGAATTCCAATTAATTTAATTAAAATTACATTATAGTAAACAATGTTGACTTTTGCTAGTTAATCGGATCAATTATCGATTTCGGTTACAATTAATCTAATTATACATTACTCTTTTGTCAACACGTTGACTTCATTCAATAATTGGGAGAAGTATCGATTTGGATTACGATTAACCTAATTATATATTACTCTAAGGTGTTGATGTTGACTTTGGTCAATTAATCGATTTCGTTTACTGTAAACCTAATTATACATTATCATATGGTTAGCAATATTGGCTTTGATCAATTAATCAAGGTTATAATCGATTTTAATTACGATTAACCTAATTATACATTACAAAAAATTGAGCCAATTCTCTATTTCAATAACGATTAACTTAATTATACATTACACTACGTTCAACAATATTGACTTTGATCAATAATCAAGCCAATTATCAATTTTGGTTACGATTAACTTAAATATATATTACATTGTGGTCAACAATGTTGACTTCGTTCAATAATCGGGACAAATATGATTTGAATTACGACTAACATAATTATCCATTACCATATGATCAACAATATTGACTTTGATCAATAATCAATCTAATTTCATTTGGTAGTATAATGGTATATCTAATCTAATCTAATCTAATACATATATATTTTTGAAGGGTGGGTGTTGACTCCAATTGAGTATTTTGACTAAAATTCTATATTTCTAGAGTTTTGAATTATTTTATTTTGTGAAAAACTTTTGATTGGTTGAAATTATTATATGAATTTATATTGTTCATATCATCATTCAGGTAATAATATCAATAATCTGCATAATTCATGTCAATTAGTACTAATCATGTAATTACATACTAAAATTTCTCCCCTAAATAAGCTACAATTATCTTTCATAAAAATGTTTCTTTTATATTCATCTTTTCTTGAATATTGGATATCATATTCTCTTTGGTTCTTCCATGAAAGTAATTGTTTTAATTTTCTTCTTCATAACTATGACTTGAGAAGCTTTGAAGCTTTCGATTTTTCTATTCTTCTTTTTATTTTTTACGATTATACAAGGTATTATATTTTAATTTCGTGTTTATTTGTATTTTATTGTTTTTGTTATAGAAATAATTTCATTTTTTTTAGTTTTATGATCATACGTGATAAGCTTTCGATTTTTCTGTTTTCTCATTTTTTATGATTATAATATCATGTTGTACAAGGTTTTTAAAAACATGCAGTATTTTAATATCTTTTGTATTCTTTTATATTATATGTTGATTCAGTTAAATTTCATATTTATTTATTATTTACTAATTTTCGTACAAGATTTTATGTTTTGGGTTTTTTGAATTGTATTTTATTATTTCATTGCGATTTTTTTAGTTTTCATCTTTTGATCTTGTGAGATAAACAAATTGAGCTGACTAATTTGCTTTCAACTTTCAATTTTTCTGTCTTTTTTCTCATTTTTTTATGATTATAATATCATGTTGTACAAGGTTTTTATCTTTTAATTTTGTGTGTGTTTGTAGATTTTATTATATATTTAATTTTTTTTCTTTTGTAAAATTTTATGATCATATGTGATAAAAACATGCATATTTTAATTACATACTCCCATATATAGTAAATAAGAGAAAACTTTATTAATTCCTAAAATTTCTCCCTTAAATAAGCTACATTTATCTTTCATAAGGATATTTCTTTTATATTCATCTTTTCTTGAATATTGGATATCATATTCTCTTTGGTTCTTTCCATGAAAGTCATGGTTTTTTTTCTTCTTCATGACTATGACTTGAGAAGCTTTGAAGCTTTCGATTTTTCTATTATTGTTTTTATTTCGTACGATTATACAAGGTATTATATTTTAATTTCGTGTTTATTTTTATTTTATTGTTTTTGTTATAGAAATAATTTCATTTTTTTTAGTTTTATGATCATATGTGATAATCTTTCGATTTTTCTTTCTTTTTTCTCATTTTTTATGATTATATTATCATGTTGTACAATGTTTTTATATTATAGTTTAGTGTGTGTTTGTATCATTTTTTTATAGAAATAATTTAATTTTTTTATTTTGTACAATTTTATGATATTATGTAATAATAACATGCATTTTTTTTAATATCTTTTGTATTCTTTTATATTATATGTTGATTCAGTTATATTTCATATTTATTTATTATTTACTAATTTTCGTACAGAATTTTATGTTTTGAGTTTTTTTTAATTGTATTTTATTATTTCATTGCGATTTTTTTTAGTTTTCATCTTTTGGTCTTGTGAGATAAACAAATTGAGTTGACTAATTTGCTTTAAACTTTCAATATTTCTGTCTTTTTTCTCGTTTTTTATGATTATAATATCATGTTGTACAAGGTTTTTATATTTTAATTTAGTGTGTGTTTGTATATTTGTTTATGGAAATAATTTAATTTTTTTTTCTTTTGTAAAATTTCATGATCTTATATGATAAAAACACGCATATTTTAATATCTTTTGTATTCTTTTTTACTCTATGTTTATTCAGTTAAATTTCATATATATATATATATATATATATATATTAAAATTTCCGTACAAGATTTTTATGTTTTGGATTTATTTAATTGTATTTTATTATTTCATTGCGGTATTTTTTTTTTATTTTCATCTTTTGGTCTTGTGAGGTAAACAAATCGAGCTGATTAATTTGTTTTAAACTTTAAATAATGGGAAAATTGCAAAATTGGTCCCGTAACTATTGCTCGCTGGCAAAAAAGTCCTGTAACTTTTCGGGCTGGCAAAAACATCCTGTAACTATTATATTTTGGCAAATTAGTCCTATTTTAGCCCGAATTGCCAACGTATCTGCCAAGTCACGCCCCTTTGCTGACCTGGAAATGGGAAAATTGCAAAATTGGTCCCGTAACTATTGCTCGCTGGCAAAAAAGTCCTGTAATTTTTTAGGCTGGCAAAAACATCCTGTAACTATTATATTTTGGCAAATTAGTCCTATTTTAGCACGAACTGCCAACGTATCTGCCAAGTCACGCCCCTTTGCTGACTTGGAAAGTAAAACCCCCTTGTTGACATGGAAAAATAGCAAAAAATGGTTCCATAACTAACGATCACTAGCAAAAAAAGTCCTTTAATTTTTTGGGTTGGCAAAAAAGTCCTATAATTAAATTATTTCAGCAATTTAGTCCTATTTGGTCCAAATTGTGATTTTTTTCCCACTCATTTCAAACAAAAAATTAACCATATCTAACATACTTTAACATAGAAGTAATTTAGACTCATGATAATATTGAAAGGCACTTTATCACATTGCACCAAGGCACATATTGAACAAGAATCAATCTTCGACAATTAAAAAAAAATCTCAGATTATCGAATAACGATGACAGAATTAATGCTTTGTATTCCATAACTACTTTTGAACTTAATTGCAGCTGATTTTGTCATCGTTATTCGATAATCTGGGATTTTTTTTTTAATTGTCGAAGATTGATTCTTGTTCAATATGTGCCTTGGTGCAATGTGATAAAGTGCCTTTCAATATTATCATGAGTCTAAATTACTTCTAAGTTAAAGTATGTTAGATATGGTTAATTTTTCGTTTGAAATGGGTGGGAAAAAAATCACAATTTGGACCAAATAGGATTAAATTGCTGAATAATTTAATTATAGGACTTTTTTGCCAACCCAAAAAGTTAAAGGACTTTTTTGCTAGTGATCGTTAGTAATGGAACCATTTTTTGCTATTTTTCCATGTCAACAAGGGGGTTTTACTTTCCAGGTCAGCAAATGGGTGTGACTTGGCAGATACGTTGGCAGTTCGGTCTAAAATAGGACTAATTTGCCAAAATATAATAGTTACAGGATGTTTTTGCCAGCCCGAAAAGTTACAGGACTTTTTTGCCAGCGAGCAATAGTTACGGGACCAATTTTGCAATTTTCCCATTTCCAGGTCGGCAAAGGGGCGTGACTTGGCAGATACGTTGGCAGTTCGGGCTAAAATAGGACTAATTTGCCAAAAATATAATAGTTACAGGATGTTTTTGCCAGCCCGAAAAGTTATAGGACTTTTTTGCCAGCGAGCAATAGTTACGGGACCAATTTTGCAATTTTCCCTTAATTTTTTGTTTGAAATGAGTGGGAAAAAAATCACAATTTGGACCAAATAGGACTAAATTGCTGAAATAATTTAATTATAGGACTTTTTTGCCAACCCGAAAAATTAAAGGACTTTTTTTGCTAGTGATCGTTAGTTATGGAACCATTTTTTGCTATTTTTCCATGTCAACAAGGGGGTTTTACTTTCCAAGTCAGCAAAGGGGCGTGACTTGGCAGATACGTTGGCAGTTCGTGCTAAAATAGGACTAATTTGCCAAAATATAATAGTTACAGGATGTTTTTGCCAGCCTAAAAAATTACAGGACTTTTTTGCCAGCGAGCAATAGTTACGGGACCAATTTTGCAATTTTCCCATTTCCAGGTCAGCAAAGGGGCGTGACTTGGCAGATACGTTGGCAATTCGGGCTAAAATAGGACTAATTTGCCAAAATATAATAGTTACAGGATGTTTTTGCCAGCCCGAAAAGTTACAGGACTTTTTTGCCAGCGAGCAATAGTTACGGGACCAATTTTGCAATTTTCCCTTAAATAATTTCAGTTGAACTTTTAATTTTTATGTATTTTTTCATATATCATATGTTCCTTCCATAAGAAATAATATAAATACTTTTTTCTCATTTTTTGATTATAATATCATGTTGTAAAAAGTTTTTATATTTTAATTTAGTGTGTGTTTGTATATTTTTTTTTATAGAAATAATATAATTTTTTTTTCTTTTTGTAAAATTTTATGATCTTATGTGATAAAAACACGCATATTTTAATATCTATTGTATTCTTTTCTACTCTATATTTATTCAGTTTAATTTCATATATATTTATTGTTTATTGATTTTCGTATAAGATTTTTATGTTTTAGGTTTATTCAATTGTATTTTATTATCATGGAATACTTCATATGTGTAGATTATTTGCATCTTACATTTTAGTATTTTGCCATAATATTTATCTTCATATTTCCTTAATAAATATATGTATTTATTAGTGATTGTACTTGAACATCATATTTTTCGAACTATGATGAAAGGTGATTCATAGTTAAATTTTTTATATTTGTTCATTGAATTATCACACATTGAATTTCTTCATTATTTTAGTATTTACTGTACAAATAATAGCTAATTAAATTTTGAATTTCCCTCTTCATTTTACACAAATATAGCATATATGTGAACTCTAAAAGTTGATTAATATCTTTAAATCATGTAGCTTCAAATTTTTTTTTGTATTTTCTTATTTATGTTGATCTTAATTTTTATAATATATTAATATCCTATTTTAAAAATGTTATATCTTAATTATCGTTTTTTTTATTTTTTTTTTATTTTTTATTTTCCCTAGCTTTACATCTACACCTATTTTATTTTTTATACCAACTACGAAAATATGAGTAGTAGTATTACACCTCGATTAGATATATGTAGCTTTTTGTGAGCTTAATAATTAATTTTAACTTACATCCAAATAAAAAGATTTTCCAAAAATAAATTCCATAAGCACTATTTAAACAAAAAGAATAAAAGAAGTTTCATTATTCTTTTGTTTGTGTTTTTAGGTTAATGTGGCGTAAATCTAAAGAGGAGATATAGTCTCTAGAAAAAAAAATATTTATTTGTTTGAATCTTCAAAAGAGTCAAAAAAATTAATAAAAGACATAATAAACAAGGTGTTAATTTTTAGTTCTCAAACGAATCACGGACTAATGCTTTAAATATTTGATTTTATGAATGACAGTCATTAACTATTGATTTTGATTTATACAACACAACTATTAGTTTAAGATTGTATGTCCTTTAGTGCCTTTTAGTTAAAGATTTTTTTTTTCCTTTTTAGTGTATTTGAATCGTGCATAGCACGTGTTTTAGGCTAGTAACCATATAATCAACATTACGACTTGGATTAATAATCGATCAAAATATCCATTCAATTTCAATTACCTTAATAGTATATTATTAGATCAAACAACGTAACTTTTTTATTAATTTAATACCCTAGAAGTCCCCTCTTCCCACCACGTCAAAATTATTGAATAAATTGTTACAAGTTTTTTTCAATTTTTAGTTCTTACAAATTAGGATAAATTACAAAGTTAAGAAGAATTGTTCGAAATAAATATGATATTGCACCTGAACTTTCTATTTTTTGATAGACTAAGTTGTTTAATTGAATATTTTAATTGGAGCAAATTTTTAAGCACTCTTGAATCTTCCTCGATAACCACTAAAATAATTTACTTTTTGTATTGTGTAAAGTAATTCATAATAATTATGTACAATTTGTATTTCATGAAACTAAAATAACATACACTATTATTGGACACATGTCATCCTCCCAATAGCTTCCCGCACAAAAAGGCAAGTTACCATTCCCGTATTCTAGAAGCCCCGTAGTGAATAAACAATAGTAGTACTAGTGCTCCAGGTGGCACTTTACCCACGGCGTACTTTAGAAAAACTCCGTTACATTTATTTCACGCTCACAGTGTAGGAGAAAACAAGTTCAAAGATATGCTGCAAAAATCTTGGGGCTTTGAGATCAATTTCATTCATCAACCAAGTTAATTCGAGGAAAAATCACATTATTATATCCATGCATACATACATATAGAGAATTATATAAAATTATTATTTTATAATATATACGGATGGCGGAGGAGGGATCGGAGAAGTCAAACGGCGGATTAGGGTCAATGGATTCAATGGAGTCGCGGTGGGTGTATCAAGACGAGGAGGGGTCGGAGATCGGCGGAGACGACGGCGGAAATTCGCCGCAGCGGGATTCCGATGACGAGGAGATCGTGGAGCAGAAGTTGATTCGCACGGGACCAAGGATTGATTCCTTTGATGTTGAAGCCCTCGAAGTTCCAGGCGCTCAGAGGAATGAATTTGAGGTACATTTTAGTTCTTGTTTTCTAGTTCAGGGTATATATTGTTGGTGACTTAACATATTGATTTTTTAATTTATGTTTTACTGGTTTTAAGTTCGCTGCAATGGATTGAGGCTTATTTGTGGAACTTTAGTTTTTCATGTAAATTAAATAGACCATACTTCCCAAAAAAAAAAAAAAACTGTAGCTGTCTATTACTGTAAAAAATGATCCAGACCTGCTTTAAAGTCTTTGTCGAACATTTTGTTTCCGATACTGATTAACAGAAAGCAAAGGAAGTTATTGATAGAAAGACTCGAGCCAAATAATGTAGTTAAAAACTAGAGCGATTCCTGGAGAGCAGCTAGTTTCTTTCTACATATTAACAGTGCTTCATTTGATAGTTATCTCCTATAGGCAATACAGATTTAAGTACAGCCAAATTTACTGATATCTTGTTAAGGGGCTGCATCAATTGGAAATAATGGACGAGTGTTGGAGCATTTGAACCTTGGCCATATTTTTGTCATAAGAAAAGAACTGATCAAGTCTAACTCCAGTTTTCCATGAAGTGGTTGGTTAATTATAAGTAGACTTTCTGATTGATACACTGCAGGAAAGTCTATCTGATCGAGGACCTCAGATAGTCAGATGTCCTATAAACAGCAATATTTTAATTTAACATGGCATCTTATTTTTAAGTTCCATAACATTTACTAATGCAGTTCTCTTTGGTTCCTTTGCTTAATGAATCCACTTTTATAGCTGTCTGTTTCGATATTATACTAAGTTCCTCAAATTTTTGTTTTGCTTTCGGGCTTCTCTTAAATTTTTTCTGACTAATTGAAATTGTAGATTTTATTGTGGAGAAAGCACCAATGCATTTGAGTATTTGACGAATTTTATCGTGATAAAAAAACATCTATTAGTGTTGGTGTCTTGATTCAAAAAATATAATTGCAGGTTGTCTCCTGGGGCAGGAGAATCACACTCGCCTTTCAGACACTTGGGGTTGTATTTGGTGATGTAGGCACCAGTCCGTTATATACCTTCAGCGTGATGTTCAGCAAGGCACCAGTCAATGGGAACGAAGATGTTCTTGGTGCATTATCCCTTGTTTTGTACACCTTAATTCTAATTCCACTGATTAAGTACGTCCTTATAGTTCTCTGGGCGAATGACGATGGTGAAGGTATATGACAATTCTTTTTGGTGCTTTATATATGTATCATTGCCATATGCAGGTGAATGTATTTTCCAATTTCCCTTTTTAAATAAGTCAGACTTGTATTTTTTCCAATCGCTGCAGGTGGTACATTTGCCCTGTACTCATTAATTTGTAGGCATGCTAAAGTTAGTCTTCTACCCAACCAACTTCCATCAGATGCTCGTATATCAAGCTTCAGACTTAAGGTGCCTTCAGCTGAACTGGAGAGGTCACTGAAAATAAAGGAAAGACTTGAAGCTTCTCTGACATTGAAAAAGCTTCTTCTGATGTTGGTTCTTGCTGGTACTTCTATGGTGATAGCTGATGGTGTCGTTACACCTGCTATGTCAGGTGCTTTTTAGCAGTTTCACTTGACATTTTATTAATCTTGGATGATTTAGTAATTCTTGTAGCCAACAAAGGAACATTCTTGGTGCTATGTCAACTTTTAGAGAGTTATTATTTATTTATTTTATCCCTTGAATTTGAGAGCGGTTAATTTTTTTTGCAGTCATATCGGCTGTTGGTGGCTTAAAGATTGGAGTTTCATGGATAGAGCAAGGTGATTATACAATTGGCAAGAGGGTGTCTTTTTGTATCTCAGCTGCTCAATTATTTTGCTGTTGGCGAAATTTTCATTTCTTAACTTCTAGCTATAAGATCATGCCAGAAACTTGAAGTCCCTAACTACGGTTGCTTTTCCAATTCAATGATGAACTTTAATGTTAAAATAGATCTGGTCTTTAAGTCATCAGGAAACTAACATAAACCAATTATTCTCAAAAACAATAAGTTAATGGGTGCCATTATCGTTCACTAACTATCGGAGTCATTATTGCTTTTGAAATGGCGCTTAATTGAGTTGGGTGAAGTAAAAGAATCCGTGTAGCTGGACTGAGTTGAATGGAATAAGGCCAACGATGTAGCTGGTCCACATAAGTACGAGGAGTGGGAAATTATCCCAGACCGGGTTTGGCCGAACACAAAACGACTACATGGCAAGTGCAATACACTTGCTTGGTGACTGGATGTAACTCCTAGGAGAGTGACCAATCACAAAGCAAGTGCAATACACATGCTTTGTGGTTGGATGGTTTGGCCAAGCCAGGTCTGGACAGGAATTTTCCTGAGTATGAGATAAGGCTTTGTTAAGTTGAACTGAGTTGAGTTAAATATCGATACTGCGAAGTGCCAATCCATGTCAAAAGATGATGCTATACAACCGCTTTTTGGGGAAAATTTGAAAAAAAATGTAAGCCAAGGAAATTTAGGGTGTTTATCTAATGGTAATTTTGCATCATGCCCTCAATTGTTCAGTTGAGGTATGGATACTAAATGGGCTCATAAGATTTTTCTGATGATAGAGAATTCTGATGCAATTTTTAGTTGAGAATTTAAAGCGTCCTGTGATTTTATTGTTTGTTTTATGTAATGTTAGGAACAACTAAGTATGAAATATAAACGCCAACTATACAAAGGTACTTTATATTTACTAATCAGATATGGGTAAGTCATGCCAGTGCTGGTTTGCTAGCCATCTTGTCTTTTTTATATGCAGCTGGAATATATTAGTCTTATGTATAATGAAACACAGTTTAATTATGAATCACTAATACCTATGGTAGTATGGTAGCTTTATAACTATTCTAAGAGAACACAATTTCTTACTTACATACGTTTGAATTAAAACTTATCTCACAAGTTTGCACTGTTAGTCATCCTTCAATCATGGATTTATATAACAGTAGAGATGATAATTCAGAGTACCATTTTCTTAATTGCAGATCACGTGGTGATGATTGCAGTTGCATTTCTTATAATTTTGTTCAGTGTACAGAGGTATGGAACAAGTAAAGTGGGGCTTGTAGTTGGTCCTGCCTTATTTATATGGTTCTGTTCTCTTGGGGGAATTGGCATATACAACCTTGTCAAATATGATACTGGCGTGCTGCGAGCATTTAACCCAATTCATATATATTATTACTTCAAGCGCGACCCAACAAAGGCTTGGTATTCCCTTGGGGGCTGTCTTCTTTGTGCAACAGGTAAATACCAAAGTATAATCTTGTTCTTCTTTCTTTTCTGACCTTGAAAAGGCATTTTTAGAACTCATTGAGTTATTTATATTTGTCTTTTGACTCCTAGTCTATTTACAGTCACTCTTACTTTGTAATGATGTGATGATATGAAATTAGTTGGCTTCCATAGCAGAATACTCTATGAAAATATTTATCTCCTTTTCCCTTTTCCTATTGTGCTCGAGGCGATCAATTTTTGCTTGTACTTTTTGTTGATTTGCAACAAGAACATACTTGTTGTGCAAGGTTGGCCGTTCCTACTAGAAGAATAATTTCTTTTTGTGGAGAAGAATCTCTATTTATAATGCTTAAATTCTTTAGAAAATTTTGAATGGTTTAGAAAAGAATTCTGTATAAGGCTATATGCATCAAAATTTCCAACTCGATTAACCTTAAAAAGGGCTTATCGTGGAATGGCTTTGATCCTCTTCTTTTGAATATTACAAAAGCATTCATCATACCCCTGAAAAGAGTTGCCAATCAACTTTCAGGTACTAAAAGAAATATTGTGTAAACAGTTGGTTAGTCTCTTACTCACAAAATTCCTGTAAACTGGACAGGTCCAACACTTAATATCTGTAAAACAATTTGATTTCTGAAATTCAGTTTCTTTCTCGCCTGGTCTTTGAATGATGTAAAATTATTCATAATTTTTCAGTTCATCTGAATTTTGAAATTTAATATTATTTGTTGTCATCTTTAACTTATAGTTCATTATTTTCCAAACCATTTCGTCTGATTTATATCTGATGATCAGTTATGTGACTCAGGTTCTGAGGCAATGTTTGCAGATCTTTGCTATTTTTCTGTGAGATCAGTGCAGGTAACCAGTAAGCTGCTTCATTCGTCTTTTGTTTAGATTTTGACTGGATCAATACAAAAAAAATGGAATACTTTTTTTATTAATCTAGTTTTTCTTTTAATAATGAATTTCCTTCGTTGTGGCAGCTCACCTTTGTGTTTCTTGTATTACCTTGCCTTCTGTTGGGTTACTTGGGTCAAGCTGCATATCTTATGGAGAACCATGCTGATACTACACAGGCTTTCTTCTCTTCTGTTCCAAGTAATATGGAGTTTCTATTGTTGTAACACTGATGTTATAATCATTTATTTCTAAATTTGGAAGAGGTCTATAGCACATAGTACTTGTCTTGATGTATCTAAGTAAATTTTCCCTCCATTCAAGGTTTCTAAGTTTTATTTTGATATTCAGAATAATGAATATACATTTTAGCCTGGATTACTAATTATTCTTTTAAAAAAAATTAAGGGCACAAAGAGGTACAAAATGACAGTTCAGGTTTCTCTTTTAATCTGCTGCAGGTGGAGCTTTCTGGCCTGTCTTCCTCATAGCTAATGTAGCTGCATTGATCGCCAGTAGGGCTATGACTACAGCGACCTTCTCTTGTATAAAACAATCTACAGCTCTTGGTTGCTTTCCTCGTCTTAAAATTATACATACCTCAAGGAAATTCATGGGCCAAATTTATATTCCAGTCATGAACTGGTTTTTACTGGCTCTGACCTTGGTGTTAGTCTGCAATATCTCAAGTATTTACGAGATTGGAAATGCATATGGTAATTTGCCAAATTTTATAATTTTGTTTATTTTCCATTAATTTATCTAGCTTTGGATCCTTGTGCTTGCACATATATTTGACATATATAAATTTAAGAATTTTCACATGGATCTAGAGAATGGCTCGAAATATGGGTTTGCATTTTTCCAGTTAAGATATTATAACTTGAGAGCCTGCTCCATTTGAAGAAGTGACTTAGACCACTTTCCAATCCAAGTTAGATTTACTTGAAACTCAAGACAGTGTGCATCACCTGCCTCTCCTCCCTCACTTCTTTTGCAGAACTCCTGCCAATATTGTGGAAAAGTTCATCAAATCTTTATCCCTTTTGTCCCACCATGATTGCCGCCTCTCCCGCTGCCTAGTAATGTTTCAATCTGCTTTCATTTCCTCTTGACCATCACCCACCCACCACCCTATTTGCCGCCGCCGCAACCGCCTGCTCAATTATCAATCTGCTTTCTTTTCTTTCGGTCCATCATCCACCATACCAGTTATGGACGCAGTCAGTCATTGTCACCTATGAGCTATCAGAGAGGGATATGTAAGAATGTTCACGGATTGAATGATTGGAATTGGCATGTTGGCTCTCCTTTTTATATACCGTTTTCAATGTAAAATGAACTGAATACTACTCTTCCCTTTGCTCTTTCATCAGCATAGTCTGCAAATTTAGTATCTAATAGGAGGTTTTGAAGCTGACTATTCTGGGTTTGGTTCTTCGCCAAGTATCATTTGTTTGTCTAAATTGTTTGCATTCATGTCCTTTGGTTTACGAGCCATCTTTGGTTGTGTTGGGACCTGATGTGGCTAACTTTGTTCTAGTGGATGCGATTGAGCTATGCCATTAGTGATTTGTTTTAGGATTTTTCTTCACCATTCGCCAAATGATCCCAGTGTTATTCTTGCATTTCAAGCTTTTCACGTTCAAACTAATGATAATCTGGTTAGTAACTTTTGATTGCACGATCCATGAGCGATGTAATACTTAAGCTTGAGGTGATTTACTTACTACCAATAAATATATAACTTATGTTTCAGTACGCTGCAGTCAGATTCACATAATACTTGATTGCTCTATGCTCCTAACTATCTTCACTTTTTTTTTTTTTTCCATTGAACCACTAAACAACTATAAACCAGGTGATATTTGTGTTTCCTTATTTCTTTAAGAAGATGAAAGAGTTGCCTATTTTTGTAGTGGTAGCTGCATTGCTTTTTGTAAGTTTAATACTTTTCTGAACTAAAACAAGGCAAGCTTTTTTCTGGTCTAATTTGACTTTTTTGACAGGCATTGCTGAACTCGGAGTCATGATGATGACTACAATTTTAGTAACACTCGTGATGCTTCTCATATGGCAGATAAATATTTTTACTGTGCTGAGTTTTGCTATTAGTTTCCTGGCGCTGGAGTTAGCGTTCTTTTCTTCAGTTATATGGAGTGTGAGGGATGGAAGTTGGATCATTCTGCTGTTTGCGATTGTCATACTTTTGGTAATGTTCATCTGGAATTATGGGAGCAAGCTAAAGTATGAAACAGAGGTGAAGCAAAAGATGTCAATGGATTTGCTGCGGGAACTAGGTCCCAATCTAGGAACTCTTAGAGCTCCTGGCATTAGTTTGGTTTACAATGAGCTAGCAAAGGGGGTGCCAGCTATATTTGGACATTTCCTTACCACTCTACCTGCTGTGCATTCAATGATTATATTTGTATGTATTAAGCATGTTCCGATATCTGTTGTGCCTCAAAGCGAACGGTTTCTCTTTAGGCGAGTCTGCCCCAAAAGCTACCACATATTTCGTTGCATTGCCAGGTAAAATCTCCTTGAATTCTATTTCATGGTAATGTATATATCGTTCCATATCCTGTCCTAAAACTTGCATGTCCAGCTCGTCTCGAGCAGGGATAAGGGATAATACGACTATTTAAATTTGTATAATAAGTGAGTTACGCTTCACTGATTTGCACTGATGGTTCTATGGATATATCAAAGTTATTAGAGTGTGTCAAGAAGGGAAATGACTATTTAATTATTCCATTAACATTTTTAATCTTTTTATTGCGTTACATGTAATGCTAGTGAAATGGGAATGGTTTCCTTTTCGTCGTATGCATTTGGATGCAAACAGTCTGACCTCTTTACATTTTGGGACCTTGCTTTATAGAATGTTGTCACGTAAATAACAGCTGAACACCCGTCTCTCATTAAATTATAGGAGAAGATTGCCATTGGTTATAAAGAAACAGATAGCTCTTTTTATACTATTTGGATTTTAATTGTTGAAATAGAGCCACTCTTATAGTTTAATTCAGCTGGGATACTTATATAGTGGACTGCATTTATAGTGGAATAGATGGAATGAGTAATTCTTGTGTTTGAGTAGTAGAATTAGGCGTGGCAACTGGTAGGGCTCACATGACCCCTCCCAGGTCCAGACACAATTAAGAGCCACTCAATTTTTTACTAGAGCCTACCCAAATCCAGATGGGTGGACCTAGACAGAACGGGCTTTGATGGGTCTGCTGGTTATGAAAATGAACTGGAATGGGTCCAGGTCCACCAGGTTATCAAAATGGATTGGGTTAACTCACTTTGTCTTAGATCCCCATTAGGTTTGGGTGGAGCTGGTTTAATAAGATTATGGCATTTGATGCTTGTCTATTCTGCCATTAACAGATATGGCTACAAGGATGTTCGCAAAGAAAACCACCAAACATTTGAACAGTTGCTAATTGAGAGTCTTGAGAAGTTCATTCGCAGGGAAGCTCAGGAAAGGTCACTGGAGAGTGATGGTGATGATGACTCAGATTCTGTAGAGGAGCATTCTTTCTCAAGGCTTCTAATAGCTCCGAACGGGAGTTTTTATTCTCTTGGTGTCCCTCTCCTATCTGAGTTCAAGGATACAGCCAAGTTCATTTCAGAAGTAAATGCGTTAGAAGAGCCTTCAACTGATCAAATTCTTGATGCCGAGCAAAGTCTTGAGAAGGAGCTATCTTTCATACGCAAGGCAAAGGAGTCGGGAGTTGTTTATCTCCTTGGTCATGGATCTATTAGGGCTAGGAAAGATTCCTGGTTTATTAAGAAGCTTGTCATTAATTACTTCTATGGTTTCTTGAGAAAGAATTGCAGGAGGGGAACTGCAAATTTGAGTGTTCCACACTCACATGTGATTCAGGTGGGCATGACTTATATGGTCTGAAGCTGTTTGTGCATTATATGGATCACACTTCCAATTAGCTGCCAAACGAGGCGATGATCTTCGCAAAGTCTTTGGGTATTTTGTTGGTATTTCTCAACGTTGCAGATTTCAAGATTGTGTTTTGCAACATCTTTGGATGATTTGTGGGATGGGCTCAACTATGCAGATTCCAAATATTGGGTAGCTCGGCTTGGGCCTGACATGATTTTAGAGCTTTTAAATGATATATCTGGAGGATCTTTCGGTTAGTCGTTTTCATAATTACAATGTCGGTTAGAAATATTGTAATTAAAATTTCATATGGATATTTTACACTTAATTTTTTGAGTTTTTGGCTCAATAATTTGCTAGAATTAATTTCCTAGTACCTTTGTAACATGTATCATGCATTAGCGTAAGTGTTTCTCATGCAATGTTGTGAAGAAGATTGAAAAAGTTATCATATGGTTGAGCAAGAAATTGGTACTAAAGATCACTATTTTCCAAATAATGTTATCCCGACTTGGTACTTCTGAATGTTGACCAGTGTTTCTAAAATTGGACCGGACCGGATTCGCGGTTCAACACAGTTGACTTAAACAATGTCTTTCAAATGAAACATGCAAAGTAGTAAAGTTAACTCCTAGTCCTCAAGTTGCAATAGACTTGACCGTAAAATTCCAATTTGGTGAGAGCTGGCCGAACTAAATAGGCTCGCTCGAATTCAAACCAGACAAGGATAAATGATCTTGATAATAAAAAAAGAAAAGTTGATGAAATTAAGCCTTTTATTGATATCTCCTTGTTTGGTATATCAACTCATAAATAAGTGATAATCTATCTTTTGACAAACAGAACAATGATTGTCCCAAAAAAAAATATTACAAATAAAAAAAGGACAATAACAAAAATATAACAAATACAGGCCGAACCTTGGGATAATTTAATCTTCATTCCCTAGATCGGAGTGGTCAATTTTCCTAATTATTCCTGTAAATGTTGAAAATTGAAACGGTATACTGATTTGCGTACCAACCACAATTGAAAAGTGAGATTTCAATTGCTGCTACTATTATCCTCATCGTGACAATATAGTAATTAATATTTTTTACCATTAACACGAAGTTGTTACCAGTCCTAAGAAAATAAAATCACATGGTTGTATCGACTAATTTAATGCGAGGACAAATGAGGACCATTTTGAGTCATTTTTCCTTCAGGAGTTCAACCCAAGCCAAAAGTACGTATCTATCAAAACCTTAGGTAATGCAAATTGTCTGTAAAGCTCTTTCACAAGTAGTTGATGTGTTCATTGTTGTTCTGGAAATCACCAAGTTTTGAGATAAGAAGACTCGCATAACGCGAGGGACTTTGATTCCAATGACCTAAAATGCAATCAATTCACAGGACTAGTCTTCTACTCACATGCACTAATACTGATCGATGACTACTTTCATCAACCCTCCTGTGTCTGAAAAGCTTGTGTCACTGTCAACGCTGAGTTTCTTCATTTAGTAGATGCATATGGGTCCCGCAATATCTCTTTTTCATTCCCACTAGTGTCAGTGTCTGAAGGGTTCTTGACATATGATGTTTTGATATCTTTTTGCTCTGATTTGAATTTTAATCTCAGAAGTAAAGAATTTGTCATTACGCCTATAGAACTTAAACCCATAAGTGCACCTGCAATTGAAGGTGATAGCATTGTTCCAGTCACAGGCAGCAATGTCCCAGCTGCTACTGGAATTCCGACCTGTAAATGACGACAAAAAGGGAGGTTAGATTAAATCTTCTCCAATTCCATCTTCAATAATTTGCTGAACTAACCAATGAAACCGAGTTCTAGAGATTATGAGATGAGTCCTCAAACTTCCTATTTGGTCCTTGTTTTGTTGCAACAGTTAATTTTTAATAGTGCAAAACATAAACTAATGGCATCTTTCCTGTAAAGACTTAAACTGCAAGATGGGATAAAAACTTACAATATTGTATCCAAAGGCCCACCAAAGATTTTGCCTGACAGTCTTCATGGTAAGTCTACTCAGCTCCAGTGCGTCAAGTAACTGCACGAGAAAGGTAATCAGGCAGGCAGGGTAAAATTGCATCAGCATTTTGGTCCGTGTTTTATAAATTGCACTTTTAGTCCTATTTTTTTTAATAATTTGCACTTTCCGTCGACCTCTTTCCGTTCAATTTGAGACCACAAGTGCAAAAGTACAACAGTACTAGACCGAATGTGCAATTCAGAAAGTAGTCTAAGAGTCCAAAATTGCAAAAGTTGAAGGAAACAAGGGCAATGGGACCAAAAGTGCTAAGGGCCCCACGCTATGGGACTAAATGCAATTTTGGCAGCAGGCGGGCATACATATACATATACTACAATATTGCAATACCTGGGACAACCTGTTCTGCATTAGAACAATAGAAGACACTTCACTAGCAGCCCCAACACCTCCGCCGATGGCAACCCCTACGTGGGATAAAGCTAGAGCAGCTGCGTCGTTTATTCCATCACCGACCATAGCTACAATGTTCTGATCCTCTTGAAGTTTGCTTATAAACTTCTTTTTTTCATCTGGTTTAACTCCATACAACACCTACAATCATTGGATTTGTAAAGTTGCTTATGAATTGGGAAATTAAAAATTTAGGGGTAAATATGTATGTTCAATGTAAATGTTCTCACCCTTTCCCTTGGAATACCAACAACAGATGCAACATATTCAGCAGCACTTCTCTTATCCCCAGAGAGTAAATAAGTTTTGATTCCTCGATTAGTTAACGATTCAATGACATGCTTTGCATCTTCTCTGATCTCATCCTCAACATAAATTATCCCAGCAAGAACACAATCTACTCCCACATAAACAACCGATTGGTTTTTAAACTCCTCGATTTGTTCGAGTGGACTGTCCCCAACGCCATGCCTGCATTTAAAAATCTGAAGGTTTAAACTTTGAGAAATAAAAGTACATTTAAAGAAGAAATTATATAGAAAAATTCAATTTCCTACAGCTAGAGTGAACTTTGCATGCTATTAACTCTTATATTTATATAACAAGATTATATAAAGTTGCCCAAGAAGATGAGTCTCTTACAAACTCATGAAATCCAAAGAACTACGAATATGCCATAAAGAATCCAAACAAAGTGATTGTCTTACCTTGATAAATAGAATGCTAACATTCTCTATGTAAAGAATTGATATAAAAAAATAGAAAATCAAGACATGGGTTACCTTTGAACCCACTGCAGTGTACCAACAGCAACCTTTTTCGCATCAACAATTGCCATAGCACCAGATCCAGGTTCCTCGATAAATGTTCCTTCTGCTACCTACAAGCACAACCCTTAAGGAATCAAAAAGTGTTATGAACAAAATGAAAATTAAGGTGATATACAAGTGACTACAAAAACTACATAGTTCAGAGTAACACAGTTCAACAAATAATATACCTTCAAATTTGGACAGTTTGAAGCCTTTGCAGCCTCAACAATTGCTTTTCCAATTGGATGAATTGTGCTGGATTCAACTCCAGCAGCCAACTTCAGAACATCAACTTCAGACCAGTTAGGAGATGAAGTTGAAGAGTCCCTGTATTTAACTAGGATAGTTATTACCTTAAAGGCAATGCAATTTAGTCTTCACTAAATGGGATTACTTGAATGGAGGAAAGTTATCGAGTCATAAGAACACACATGGAGATATCAAACTAAATGTCTCACAGGATATTTATACCATTATGCATACATTGTGATCATTATAAAACCAAAATTATCTTTATACATTTATTTTCAGACACTACCAGCAGTCACATATCCTATATCTTGAAGAGTTGAAGTTAATCTCTTCAAGTCATATATACTGGGAGAAATATGCAACTTAACGGGCATAAAAAGGATGCTTCCCTATATATTTTCAATATTTTATTTATGTATGCAGGGGTGTCATCATTTAAGAAGCGAGCAAATGAAATGCAATTATCAGGAGAGTATTTCTCACTTGAAATACAGAGAATACAAGAACTCATTTTTCAGCACAAGTTCTGTCTTCTTTTTTTATCTCATAATCGCATGCAACTCTCTCTTTCATAAATAGTGGAGGAGCTTAAATTGTGACTAGTTCTGATGTAGTTTAAACACCGATTTCCAATATATAAATATTTCAATGCATAAATTACATTGAATTGAATCTCTTAGGATTGTGAACTTAGTTCTAACAAAATTAACAGTGTGATGTTTTCCTTAATGAATAATCAATGGTGAGATGTTTTTTTAATGAAAACATGTAATGTAAATAACTAAAAACATAGCTCAAATATAACTTGACCAACATAACATAATAAAAAATAATTATGTACTCAACTGTGCATTTGTATATGTTTGGTAGCTTTGTGTCACTACTTTGGTCACAGTAGGCTTTCCAATGGTTAATGTCCCTGTTTTATCAAATACAATTGTGTTAACTGCTGCAAATTTTTCCAAGATATTTCCACCACGCAAAAGCAGTCCTCTTGTAGCACCAAGTGAAGTTCCAACCTAAAATTTTTTCAACTGCTAATTAACTGGATGGTACAAGAAAGTTAAGGTTCTATAAGAACTATGTACAAATTCAGAGAAATCGTAATTCCATATTTAAGTAGTTACCAACACAGCTGTAGGTGTTGCTAGCCCAAGTGCACAAGGACATGCAACAACCTGCATTCAGAAAGTGAGATTAATTTTTTATTTTTTGGTTATGACGTTGGTGCAAAGGTATGAGATAAATCATTGAGTTGTATATAATACCAGAACACTACACGAAAGTTGCAATGCCAGTGACATTGGACTTCCTTGGTAAAGAGCAGCTGGAAGAATTTGTGAACCAAAAAGATTCCAGAACATAAATGTGGCAGCAGAAAGCGCCATTACTCCATAAGTAAAGTGTCCAGCAACCTAGGTTCAGCAATGCAGCATTAATGGAAAGTATATACAATTTCCAAATCAAGGCATTTTATCTATAATACTCTATATGATGATGAGGAAAGAGGATGACAAGTATCAAGCTAATGTAAGAATGGAAAGTGGAATTAATCAAAGATAAGGGATAAAATAGTGAATCTATTATGAGTCAGTGTTTTAGAAAATATGACAGGAGCAAACACAATAAAATATGGATCATTCACAACTCCTATAAGTCTGTTGCAAGCTATTGGTCTCTTACAGTGGCTAAGACTTCTAATAAATTTGCACAGTTAAGACATTTATATAGCTGTAAGAAGAAAAATGTAGAAAATATAGTCTATTTCTTGACATGCTTGGAGGAAAAAGAAATAAAGAATTAAATTCAACCAAAGAAGTAACAATTTCAAGTTACTAACAAACATTTTAGGAATTTTTGGCAGTTTTCACGAATTTTCCGTAGAGGTAATAAGTAAACATGAACTATACCACTAATATACTTTATTCTATTTATTGTAGAACCAAGAAAAGAGGACAAATTTCCCGGAAAAATATTTTCATAATTTCAAGAAAATTTCTAGATTTGCAACTAATTGTAATTCATATAATAATGTAAGAAAAACAATTTGATAGTTAGAAAATGGTAAATTAAAATAAATAAATAAATGGTAAATTACAGATGATGGACCTTATCAGCCAAACGTTGTACAGGAGCTTCTCTAGTCTGTGCTTCTTCAACCAACCGAACAATGTCCCCAATTGCTGTCTCACCACCGGGTCGACGCACCTCTATAGTGATTTTCCCATTTAGGTTAATGCTTCCAGCTGCAACTTCAGCCTGGTGCAGTAATTGAAGCTAAGTCGCAAATATTGAAATAGAAATTCAAGATAACAATATTACCTTATAACAAAATTCAAAGGAGAAACAATGATTGTGAAGGCTGACCCCTCCCCCATCCCCCCTAGGTGCCATAGCCATAGATGTGAGAAAATAAAATGGATGCAAATAGGTAGAAAAGAATAGAAGGGCGCAAATTTCACGTCGTTAGCAAAAAAAATTGTGAAATTGGTTTTAATGAGTGGGGAAGTTTAATCCAAAAATAGTAATATGGAAAAATCATTACTCCAGGTAATTTAGTGACAGGTAGAGGTTCCCCAGTAAAACTTGACTCATCAACGCTGCTTCTGCCAGCTCTGACAACTCCATCAGCCGGAATACGATCCTAAAAAAGCACGAAAATAATGTAAGATTAATTAATATGCAAAGCTGTCTAAGGAAGCTACAAGATTATTACAAAGATAAAGCAAGTGATACTTACACCTGGAAGTACAATAATTTGATCTCCTACAGAAAGACTGCTAGCCGGTACTTCAACAGTTGAGCTCGATTCTTCTGCATCCCCATTAATTAGAAGACGAGCTTTAGATGGCAAGATACTAAGAAGGCCAGTCATGTCACTGGTTGCTTTAATCTTGGCTCTCTGTTCAAGGTTTCTCCCAAGTAAAACGAATGCTATCAACATAATTGGCTCCTCAAAAAATGTTTTCCATCCCTGTCCAATCAAAATTTCACTTAATAAATGAATATTGAAAATCTCATGAACTCATACATCATATTATCATCCCTGATATATTGAATAATGCCATATGCTTCAGATATATTACAAATCATTTGAAACAGAATCCTTTCTAACCCAAAACCAAGCAGGAAGTACAATGATCAAAATTACCAATTTTGGCATAAAGGCTGCTAAGGAACTGACAGCAAAGGATGATAAAGCCCCAAGACCAACTAGAGTATTCATATTCGGTGCTCCTCTAAGAAGACTTTTCAGACCATCTGTAATCAGTTGGCGTCCAGGACCAAGCAATGTAAAAAGAGACAAAGTCATATGGAATCCTGTGGAGTGCAAGGCATGAATCCATGCAGCCTTGGCTCCAAAGAAATGAGAGAGATGCCCAACAATGCACACAGCACATAAAGCCCAAGAAACAATAAGCCCACGACCTGTCAATAGGCAAGTTTTGTATCACATATTTGTCAACATCTGGCCTTAAATGTATGAGATCAAACAATTGATATCTAATTTAATCAAACTCCCAAGTATTTGAACTTGTAAGAACCAGTGATGTACAAATCTGCCAAACTAAAGAGATACTGTAGAGATTCTCATATACAAAATTGACTTGGAAACATCCGTATTGGTATCATTTTTTTCCCTATCTTGCCTAACTTCCCGTGTACAAGATCACATTTTGAGAATAGACATCTACAAACAATAAAGGTAAATATAAAAATTACCACTTTTTTTTAACTGGTCACGTTTCTCGTTGATTTTCTTCTCAAATCTCTCATAGAAGTCCACCCTTCCTAGTTCTGCAAACAGAGAGGACACCAGGTATTATTATCATAGAAACACAATCAAAAGATATGAGGGTACCTACAGTCTATAGAGAAAGCTCATGCCATTGAATTCCATAGTGGAAATAGAATCACAAACTCTGTGTAATGATGAACCAGCCTATATGTTTTAGCTTGATAAAATCAAGTGAAAGCATGGTGTAGTAGTCAAATATCTGGTGTCATCAATATAGAGATCTTAAAAAAATCGAGAAAATGTCTATATAGACTACTATATAAGACGTAGAAATGTCCCGGAAACAAACAAGTCAGATTTCCAAAAAGTCATAGATTCAAATTTTAGTACATGGTTCATAACAATATTAAGACAATCAGTCGTGGATCCAAAACCGTCACAAATTTTCATTAAACAAAAGAAAGATCAAGTAATTAAGACTAGAGATTATCCTCAGAACTTCTAAATGTTGTGGTGAAGTAAACAAATTGGTCATTCTTGCATTTTTTGTATTTTCCCTCACAATTGAGACATTACAAAAGCAAGCTTTCATAGCGAGCACTGGAGATAACACTACTAAAGTAGCTGGTCAATGAAAGTGAGAGGCTAAGAGCGAACGAGTGATAATTCACAAGTACAAAGTCTACATCAAGAAAATGGAGAAAGCCACAATGTTTTGGTGAAGGAAATAATCAAATACCTCCTTCATTGAGTTAAAGCTAGTAAGCACCAAAAATGGTCCTTAAGATGAAACTAAACTAAAAGACCTCTTTCATAATTGTCTCAAACATTTTGTCAGTGCTGCAATCTATTGAAAGAATGGAAAGAACGAGAACATTAGATTTAGGAGAATGTGTTAGTCACTAAAATGACTAACTAGCTTATATTTATACTAGAAGCCATAAGTCATCCTATTACAATGACAATAATACTCTAAATAGAATCCTAATACTATTATAACTCTTTAACACTTCCCCTCAAGCTGGAGAGTATATATCATACGCTACAAGCTTGTTACAAATATATTTGACCCCTGGTCCACTCAACGCTTCTGTAAACATATCTGCCAAACAATCATTGGATTTAACATGCGAGGCATTAAGAGTACGATCTATGATCTTCTCCCATACAAAGTGGCAATCTACTTCAATATGTTTTGTTCGCTCATCAAAAAAAGGATTATTAGCAATGTGAATTGCTGCCTCGTTATCACATATCAAATCCATGGGAAGAGTATGCCCAACTCCAAGTTCTCGTAACAAGTTCTTCACCCATATGAACTCACATGATGTATATGCCATGGCTCTATACTCAAGACTCTGCACTTGATCTGGACACAACATTTTGTTTTTTGCTTTTCCATGAAACTAAATTACTCTAACAAAAACACAATATCTTGTACTAGATCTTCCATCTGATCTAGATCCAGCATAATCAACATTAGTATAGCCCACAACTCTAAGATTTTTATGGGTGTCTAATAACCCCATACCAAGAGAACTCTTTAAATACCTCAAAATTCGAATTACAGCATCCCAGTGTGCAGTATGAGGTGAGTTAAGGAATTGACTAACTGCAAATGAGATGTCTGGTCGAGTAACAGTTAAATAATTTAACTTACCAACCAACCGTCTGTATTGTTCAGGATTATCCAATAAAACACCTTGATCTGCTACCAACTTCACATTAACATCCATGGGTGACTATGCAGGTTTTGCTCCCAACAACCATGTTTCAGATAATAAATCGAGAGTGTACTTTCTTTGATAAATTGTAATGCCCTTCTGTGATCGTGCTACTTCAATACCAAGAAAGTACCTTAAATTTCCCAGATCCTTGGTCTGAAACCGTGACTGTAAAAACAATTCTAACTCCTTAATTCCTTCATTGTCATCTCATGTAATCACTATGTCATCAACATAAACTATGAGAAATATTTTACCAACATGAGTGTGTCGATAGAAAACTGAGTGATCAAGTTGGCATTGCTTCATACCAAAGTTGGTATAATAACATTAGAAAAACGACTGAACCATGCCCGAGGAGATTGTTTTAATCCATACAGTGATTTTTTAAGACGACAAACCAAACCAGACTCCCCCTGAGCAACATACCCGGGAGGTTGCTCCATATATATTTCCTCATGCAAATCACCATTTAAAAATGCATTCTTAACATATGACTAGTGTAAAGGCCAAGAGAACAAAGCAGCCAAAGATATCAACAACCGAACTGAAGTAATTTTAGCAACGGGAAAAAAAGTGTCAGAGTAATCCATACCATACACCTGCGTATAACCTTTGGCAACAAGACGGGCTTTAAGTCGTTCAATAGAGCCATTTGGGTTGACCTTCACCGTATAAACCCATTTGCAACTGACACATGACTTTCCAGGAGGGAGAGCAACAAGTTCCCAAGTACCATTTTGTTGTAGAGCATGTATCTCTTCATCCATAGCCGTTTTCCAACCAGGATGAGACAAAGCCTCAGACAAAGATTTAGGAATTGGGATAGAGTTTAACGAGGAGATAAATGAAAGGTAAGACGGTGATAATTGATCATAAGAGACAAAATTAGAGATTGGATGTGAAGTACATGTTCTTTAAACTTTACGTTGAGCAATAGGAATATCCAACTTTGATGTAGGTGAAGCAGGATTTGTAGACGGAGTACCACTGGGAAGGGAATTTGAGACAGGAGAAACCTTTGATGTTTTACGACGGACATATACCGGCAAGTCACGGCGAGACAAACAGTCTATTGGTGGAGTTCGTGAGTTAGGGTCAGGTGTTGAAAAGGGAATCATTCGCGGAAGGGGAAGAGTTTCTTGGACATCCATATAAGGATAGGAATTAGAAAAGTACGGTGTTGACTCATAGATTGTTACGTCGGAACTGGTATAAAATTTGTGAGACACTGGATCATAACACCTATAACCTTTCTGAGTACGAGAATAACCTAAGAAAACACACTTAACAGCTCGAGGACTTAACTTATCAACACCTCGGGCTAACTGATGGACAAACCAAACCGACCCAAATATTCGAGGGATGTGAAATAACTGTTCTCTTGGGAAAAGAACAGAATATGGTGATTTACCCCCTAAGACAGATGATGGCATACGATTAATTAAGTAACATGCTGTGAGAACCGCATCACCCCAAAAATATTATGGAACATGTGCATGGAATAACATTATGCACCCAACATCCAACAAATGTCTATTCTTTCTTTCTGCAACCCTATTTTGTTGAGGAGTATAGGGACAATATGATTGGTGGATCATGCCTAAGTTGGCCATAAAGTTTCGAAAGGAGTGAGAAAAGTATTCCGCTGCATTGTTGCTACGAAGAATACGAATAGGCACACCAAATTGTGTTTTAATTTCAGCACAAAAACTAATAAAGATGGAGAATAACTCGGACCGATTTTTCATTAAGAAAAGCCAAGCGTTTCTTGAATAATCATCTACGAAAGTGACAAAATATCGAAATCCTAATTTGGAGGAAACACGACTTGGACCCCAAACATTGGAATGTACCAAAGAAGAAGGACTAGGACTTCGTTTATTGTCTCTAGGCTTGTAAGAAGTACGAAGGTGTTTTCCTAGCTGACATGATTCACACTAATGACTTAAGACCACTCAAATTGGGCATGAATAGCTTCAAGCTATCTAAAGATGGGTGACCTAGACGACGGTGAATTTCAAGTGGAGTAAGGGATGTTTGACATGCAGTCGGTGATGATGTCGGTGCAAAGTAATAGATTCCTCGTGACTCATTCCCTTCTCCAATTGTCCTCTTAGTTTCCAAATCCTGTATCACAACATATTGGGAAAAGAATGCCACAGAACAATTCAATTGCTTAGTTAACTTACTAATAGACAAAAGATTTAATGGGAAATTAGGGATGTATAAAACAGAAGATAAGGATAAGGAATTGGTAATTCGTACTTGGCCAATTCCATGAACAGAGGTGTGATATCCATCGGCTAAAGTAACATGGGGTAAGGAGTTAGACATTTCAAGGTGAGTAAATAAATCAAGGTTACTGTGATCAAAAGCCTCTGAATCGATGATCCAAGGTTTGGGATGAGAGTTGTGTGAAAAACAAACAATAGGGTTACCTAGTTGAGCTAGAGAAGCTGTAGAGAGAGATATTTGTTGAGCAGCCTGATACTCAAGAAACTTAGTATACTCATCCTCTGAGATTGTCAAAGTACAATTAACAATATGGATGGAACCACTCGACCAACTATTCCAACAAAACAATAATATAGGTTCCTCAAATGCAGTGGGCTACTCAGACATCCACAATCACCAAACACATTTATTCAACAAATCATATTGGAAAGCACCAAACACAACTCAAAAATATTTTTAAATGACAAAACATTGAAAAAACAATCTGACAAGGCAGCGGCGGCACAAGGATCCCAATGAATATAGTTGTCATTCAAACCAAAAAGGACTTGCCGGAAAGGCGAAGCAGAAGGGGGGCTCGTGCCATAGGGAGGTCGTGGCGCGGAGAACAGGCTATTTTAGGCTGACGGCGTCGCGGATTAGGGTTTGATGGCGGCGACGGTGCGGATTAGGGTTAGGGTGTGTCTTTTTTTTTTTTTTTTTTTTTGAAAGGTGTTCTGAAAAAAAATTCAGGCTCTAGATACCATGTTGAAAGAATCGAATGAATGAGAACATTAGATTTAGGAGAATGTGTTAGTCACTAAAATGACTAACTAGCTTATATTTATACTAGAACCCATAAGCCATCCTATTACAATGACAATAATACTCTAAATAGAATCCTAATACTATTATAACTCTTAACACAATCACTTTTTCACATATGAGTTAACACAATTTTTATTAACAAGCAAACCTCTAACTGCACTTCTTTGAAAGAAGCACAAGCTTTATATGATTTTAAGAAAATATCGTACCCGTAACAAGATTTTTATTTTCTTTTACGGTTGGTGCCTTCAAACAGATTGTTTTGCAGGATCATATGTATCTATATGAACATCAGATCACATGTTCTGACTGCTTGAATCGTGATGTACAGAAGAACGGCATTTATAGTTCTAAGTAAAAGCGTAGGTAACTCTGAAATATAGCATGTAAATAGGCACTTGTACTTCGCAGGAAAAAAATTACATAGATGATAGATCTGAGCAGAAATCATTCACAGTCCAAAATCATAAGAGACCAAAACATGTCTCCACAAACAACAGAACATATTGCCAGATTTGTTATATTTTGTTACACCAATAAACTTTATAGAAATTGGCTGAGTAAAAAACCTCAAATCAACTTTCAATGTACAACACTTAAAGAAGAAGCTTCACCTAGAAAATGATTTTAAGTATTAGACAGCTAAGCCAACTATCGTCTGCTCTAAAGGTGTGACCTTACATGGCTAATACATTAATCCCTCTAGAGAATGAAAGTCAATGTTGGGCTAAGTTCTGTAACAAATTTATTCAACTTGTATAAAGTAAATCGCTCATCGGGATAGATATGCCTGCCTCCAAAAAGTCCACCACAAATAGCTGAAGAGATACACCTACTGACGAAAAACTATGTTATTACGGGTAATAATGGGAAGGAGTTTTTTCAGAAAGAGGGTGAAACTGGACAGAATGATACAGGGACATACCATGAAGGAAAATGGTTGTTACAAGAATCCATATTCATCCTACAATTGAATATCCTCATCAACAGCTCCCTGATCTGCCAATTTTCCATGAAGCTATACATGAGTTATATGAAGGCAAAAGGTAGTATAGTGTTTCGTCTAACTCAAGATGTAAAAGGTCAGTCTCAGTGGGTCTGCAATAGATGCTCTTTCATATTTCCATTTGATATATTTTAGCATGGATTTAAAAGACTGCTTTAATTTAGATTGCTAGGATCATCACTTTTTCTGTTTCCTAATGCTAATAACGCTACAATCATGAAAACAAAATAGATATTTAACTCAAAAAAAAAAAGATATGTGGAACAGATGAACTTTTCCATTTTCTCATTTATTTAATTTTACATATTCACTTTTTTTTCCTCTAAATTATATTAATAATTAAAAAAATAAGAAGTCTGGGTACAGATAAATGTCATACTTTCTTAAACAAGCCTGATGGTGGTTAATAAGACCACAAAAAATTCATATGCAGACTATCACATTTATAATAATAAAATAGAACAATGAGGACAGCAGAGTAGGATATGCAAGGATTCTTGTAATTCTCAACCTTTGACTCGTAGATTTTTCATTAAGGGTTAATAAAGATATCTCCAGGACAGAATATGGTAGGAAAAGCCATTCAGTTTGGATTGCTACTGCCCTAGTAGCATCTTACAAAATAAGGACCAGATATGGATTCCAGCAACCCTAAACAAGGACAATTAACCCAAAATGACTTGGCATATGTAACATTTCAAATTTCCCATTCCAGTATTGTCTAAAACAAAGAACACCATATATCCTCAAGAAATAGCTAAAACAATGACCAGAACATGCTTATGGTGGGCGTAATTGCACAATCATATATAGCATAGTGAATTGGCATAATACAGGAACCATCCAATTGACGGATAGAAAGAAAATTGTAGACCTCTAAGATTAGATTTGAACCCACAGCTCGTCAAGTGTTTCGCAAGAGCCTCCCCTATTTCCTTTTGCCAGTTGGGTGCAATCCTGGCTTCAGACATTGGCCATACAATTGCTGTCTCAGTCGTGAGATTCACGCTAGCTGAAGAAACCTGAGGCTGTTCATGAATCAACAGCAATACTTATTAAATTACTATCTTGTTCTGAGTATAAAGTTTCTAGCAAAAATTTATCAAAGAAAAAGCGGAAAATTCGGGCATATCATTAAACTTGTATCGAGCATGTCAACAACTATTCTCATCTAATTACCCAGCCTAAATTTAGATCGGTCATGGATATCATAACAGCAGAGTAACCAAGAAATTTGGAAGTTCTTTTTTTCTTTAATAGGTTTCTGCATCAATCAGTTGCCCTCATTAGTATTAGGTTTTTGGAAAGGGCTTAGCACCGAACCAACATGCACCCCAAATCAGCTTTCCTATAGCTCCCGTCCTTTTCCACTTCCACTTTCAGGTTCCACTATGGTTTCGTTCTTCCATGAGTTCAGACCAATAAATAGCCGAAAGACACAATCTCACATACACAAACAAAACCAATAAGGCAATAACTGATTTGACTCTTAATTTATTCGATTTAGAAATTACAAACACGAAGAGACACTTTGTAGTAAAACGCAAATCAGAGGACAGATGGAGTGAAATAAAGATGCACAGTTAATTAGAAGCACTAACTTGACTTTCTAAAATTCTCTTCACACTTGCCGCGCATCCTCCGCAAGTCATTCCCTGCAATATCAGAAACGTTAAATTTTCTAAAAAGAAAACTACATAAATAACCTAGCAGAATATCACAGAATGATATGAACAGCTCAGCTAATATAATGTGACTAAATGCTTACTGAAACATCAAGAATAATAACATCAGAACCCAACGATGCAGCATCCGCAGCCCCCGTCGCCACTGCCTTAGGATTGGTATCGCCACCTTCTGCCGCACCATCTCCACCGCCTCCGCCGCCTCCATTCCCATAAATACCACCAAACCCTCCGCCTCCGGACGTAGATGAGGCGGCATAGTTGGCAACAGAAAGTAATCGACTACGGCGAAGGTCCAATGGTCCCCGCCCCCGCACCAAGGAAGACTGTACGGAACGAGACAACTCGATGCACTGACTGAGTTGGAGGTGAGCGAGTTGACTCGATCGAGTGGTGGAGAACCGGCGTTGGAGGTGAGCAATAAGAGGGCTTGAATGGGAATTTATAGACTTCGAGAGGGATAAAATCGACATTGTGGAACTGCTAACTGAGAGCAATGTTGACTCCATAGCCGTTTTCTTCTCAGCTTCTCTGTTTCTCTCTCTATAAGTATATGTATATGTGTGTGTATGTATAGGTGGCTATTTTCAGCTACAGGTTATGTGGCTTTGGATTCGGAGGAGGTAGAGCCTAAATATGGGAGAGCAGTGAATTAAAAGCGTGAATGAGGTGGGAATTTTTTTTCTAGATGAATTATTAATTAATACATTATTTATTTACTTTGGGTAGTTGGGGAGGGAAATTAAAGGCGTTAGTTAGGTGGGGAACACTTTTTTCTAGTTTAATAATTGATGGCAAAGTTTCATATTTTGGTTGCATTTCAAAATCAGATATTTATTGTGGTACTTTTACAATGTTCGTTTTTATTGTGTTATTATCATTAATTTTAGTCTTTATCGTAAAAAATCATCAATATTTGTCTTATTTTGCCAAAAAAAAAAAAAAAATCTTCCTAAAATCATCAATTTATATCCTATCTAACAAGAAAATTTAATTCGTGCCAAAACTATCATGTGTCGAGTGATACTTAAAAATTGAGAATTTCATATTATGACTCTAAAATTTGCAAGTCCAAATTACATGATAGGCCTATAACTTCAATTTTTTTTTAAGAAAAAAAGGTTAAAGTTCCCATAGAAACCAGATAAACTTCGATAAAGGCCAAGTTTTGGGTGTATAGAGATTTGAGGTAAATGTGATTGTAAATTTGATCTATTTATTTCTTTAAAAATAAAAATAGGTTTCTACGATTTTTGTGGGAATTTTGACCATTTTTTCATCAAAACTTGAAGTTATAGACTCATCACGTGACCTGGATTCGCAAAATTTGGAGTCAAAATTTGAAATTTGAAACTTTCAAGTGTCACTCCACATAAGATATATTTGGCGAAAATTAAATTTCCGATAAAATAGGACATAAAATGATGATTTTCAGCAAAAAAGAATCCGATCAAATAAGATGTAAATCAATGATTTTCGACGATAAGACTTAAAATTGATGACGATGACACAATAAATAACTTATATTATCAATATACCATAATAAATAATCAAATTTGAAATGCAATCACTTTAGGAAGCCATAAATGAAGATTTTTCAATAATTGATTTATTTACTTTCGTCCTTCAATGTTTTTCTTAAAGAGTGTAGCACATGGTCCTTATCCTTTTACCAAGAGAAGCACGTTTTTCATGTTATTGCATTTTCTTTTTTTCTTTTTTCTTTTTAAATAAGCTTAACCATTAAGTGGAGAAAAATTATTTGTTTACATCACGCCGAGTCTTGGAATTTTTCTTACTTTAGATCTTGGCCATTTAAAGAGTAAGAGATGTGCAAGGAATGCATCGGTTGAACTGGCTCATTCAAAAGACGAATAGTGATCATGGTTACATCATTCAAAAGTTGTTTTTTTCAGATGCTAATCATTCCTCCGCAGTGGTAAAATCCATTGGCGAACCCGGTGATCATGTTTACATTTATTAACTCTGAATTCTTATATTCACCAAACAACATTTCAATTTATTCATTTCTTTTGTTTTCTTCTGTCTTTTATCTCAATATTTTGCTTTATTTCCATCTCAATTTTTTCTTTATTTTCGTTTCAATTTTTCTCTTTATTTCTATCTCGATTATTTTCTTTACAATTTGTCCAAGTTTTTATTTGGTGATAATTATCTCTTTTATTTTTGTTACAAATTATTATTCTAAATATTGAGTAATTCTCCTTCTAATTCATTCTCAAAAAATTCGAACACGACACATACTCGTATTGTCACTTCATAAATTTATAATTACACTAACTTCTTTACACATTTATTACCAATCGAAAGTACATTCTACATTAATACAAATCATTACCAATAGTACTATGCTACTATGACCACATGTCAGACTTTCATTTAATTTCCAAATAAAAATTTAAAGGAAAAGAACTACTCAAAATTTGAACGAAAATATAGAAAATAATTATCATAAAACAAAAATTGAGACAAACTGTAAAGAAAAAATTTCAAGCAGAAAATAAATATAACAATTTGATGAGATGGAAAAAGAAAAAGTTTGAACCCAAAAAGCCTAAGGAAACAAATATATAATAAAAAGGAAATAATTTATTAGTTATAAAAGGTGTAGGGGTAACTTTTGAATAAAATATCCAACTATAATAGAGTGAGTAAATGTTAGGGCAAATTACGAATATCTCCCTGAGATAAGGTTTAATTATAAAAATTCCCCTCACGTTTTAGCTATTATAGAAATCCCCCTCAAGTTTATCACTTTCCTACAATTAATCCATTGTCCTTAAAGAGTTTCAATTTTGCCATTGGTTGTTATTTTTAATGTTTGTAATATCTTATAAATGTTAAAACTTGGGTTTTAATTGTTATATATTATAAACTAGAAAAGAGATAATTATATATTTACTACCAAAATAATTGATAAAATTTATAATTGCCCATAATTTTAATAAATATTGCAAAAAAAAAAAAAGGTAGTTACTTATTATAGCAAAATAAATTGTATAATATTAAATTAAATAGAATTTTAATGATTTTTTATTAATATGAACAAATTGTTTACATGTTTAGTTAGATAAGTTTATTTTCTAAATTAGTAAATTTAAATAATTTATATTATTGCATTGTATAAGATATTTTAATTAAATTAAGTTTATATTGAATTATAAACTGCAATATTTATTTAAATTTATGGGCAATTATAAATTATTTTGGTAGTAAATATATAATTATCTCTTTTTTAATTTATAAGATATAACAATTATCACCCAAGTTTTAACATTTATAAGATATTACAAACAATGCAAAATTGGAACTTTTTAGGGACAAGGGGTTAATGGTAAGAAGGTGAAAACAATACCTCATACGTGAGGGGGATTTTATAATTAGGCCTTACCTCAAGGGAGTTTTCGTAATTTACCCTAAATGTTACAAGTAATATTTTAAGGTGGTAATTTGTACCACCCCAAGAGGAGAAATTGTATTCACCCTTTTATTACTACAATACTTTTTGGAGTACCTAAAGATATTTGGGTTTTTGGCATTTTACACTATGAAATTATATAATTTTGTCACTATCCTAATTTAAAAGTTTTGGCACTTTGCATTCTGAAAATATAATTTATTTGGCACTTTGCACCATAATGTGTGTTTTTGTGAGAAATTCATCGGTGGAAGGGTATAATAGTCCTTTTTTTTATTTTTTAGGCACTTTGCACCCTGAAAATATGGATTCTGCACCCTAACATGTTTTCCTAACAAATAAAACTTTTGAATGTCGTCGATGCAGAGATAAAATGGTCATTTCTATGCACAACAATCATAAACATGTTATTCTTAATTTATTTTACTTTATAATAACTTATTTAACATTTTCTCTTAATTAAATTTGGATTAAAAAAAAGACATCGTCTTCATTTTATTTTCAAGTATCTTCTAAATTATTTACTTTATATCTAAAATACACGTTTGCTAATCTAGCATGTTATTTACATTATTTAGATTAAGTTAATGTTGAGAATGCCAAAAATTATATTTTTTGGGTGCAAAGTGTCAACATACTATATTATCAGGGTGCAAAGTGTAAAATATATACTATTAGGGTGATAAGTGCTAAAAATATTAAAAAATGACTATTATATTCTTCCATCAATGAATTTTTTCTTCAAAACACATACTATGGTGCAAAGTGCCAACTAAATTATATTTTCAAAATGCAAAGTGTCAAAACATTTAAGTTAAAGTGCAAAGTGTCAAAACTCTGCATGGCACAAAAAACCCAATATATTTCAACCCAACTTATTGGACCTGTTTGTTTGGTGTTTGGGAAAGTAGTTTGGGAGAGTAGCGGAGGTTTGTGAAATAATTTCCATTTGCGTAATGTTGTTTGTTTGAGTTTTGAGAGAGTGGTTTGAGAAATAAAGTATGTGTAGGTTTTTTTTTTTTTAAAGAGTTAGGTTGTAGGTGTAAGATGTGTAAGACTTTATGTCAAATCATGTTTGTTTGTGAGATAAATTATGTAAAATCAGATTAGAGTTTGTATAGGTTTTTATTAGAAATAAGAAAAATGTTGTTTGTTTGGGTTTTGAGAAATTCGTTTGAGAAAATTGAGAGATGAAAAATTTATTTCAGAAAATAGAAAACATGTTTGTTTGCATTTTCCAAACACGAAATTTTTTTGGGAAACGCCAAACAAACAGGCACATTATTTTTCAAAGCAATATAATATGACACCTCTGACTCTTCATATGAAATTTCAACTTGTCTTTTTCATATTATGATAATTTGTCCATTAGTTAGATCAAACATTCATAAGTATCATTATTTTAGAATTAGCAGAAGATATGATGAAATTGGGGGTTCATAAAATCCAAAAGAAAAAAAGGGGGAGGTATTTTGGAAATACCTCTTATGATGGTTTGAATATGGTGTTGGTACCACTCGAACACTGGATCTCTAGTACAAAGTTTTCCACATGCTTTACCACTGATCCAACTATATTGTGGTGAAGTCTTTGGCAACTTGTTTTATTTATATAAAAGTGACTGAAGGCCATCATGCAGTACTTTACAGTCCAGGAATTCCTCAAACTCCTTTCAGATATGGCACTACATAGTCTACATACTATATGAACTATTCTTAGTATTATGTAGTTCTAAGTTTCTAACTATGACGACGATTGCAGAGATGTCTATTCAACAACAATTTCTTTTTATTTGATTTTTTGCCCTGTTCAACTTTTTAAGTGTCATCGAGTTCCCAACAATTCTGTTTAATAGGAGTAGATTTTTCCTCTAAAGTCTAGGTCAATAGGGGTAGGCCCATAATTTCCCTTAAGTCTATACGAAAATTGACTGTTTGGATCACTTATTGCGGCCCAACTCGTATGGTATACCAAAATAAAATAAAAAATAAAAAATAATTAAATCCGAATTTGTTATATTGCTAACTAAGTTATTTGCCCTAAGATAAGCCATCTATGTATCCAATTTCTTTTGCATTTGAGGTAATTAAGGTTTTTAAATACTCCTGAAATTTTAATGAAAGAACAAATTTAGGTAATCCACTGTTATGTGAACCAAGCAAATTTATACAATATGCATAATAACAACCTAAAGCTACTCAACAATTCAGGAGGATTCAAATTGTACACAATATAATATGCCGCTAATCAATATACAAACACACATAACAAATATCAAATTACATATTACACTTATCTAGACGACGTCTATAATCTTTTAATAGATAACGTGGTTCAGAGTTTGCCACAAAGTAAGATTTTTTCTTTAAGCAATAGTCATCAAACCAGTGTAAACATGTTTTATATTCAAACAACAAATTAGTGATACCCAACAGGAGCAGCAGCCTCCCTTAATTCCTTCCCCTGAAAATGAACATCCGAAGCGAAATGATTGACATCTCGATGGTGAGCTTCATCAGCTCGAATCACAATAATAACATCCTTCAAAGTCGCATCTTTAGGAAGCCTCCAATAGTCGATAGCAATAGCAGGAGCCGGGACATTTTCAATTGCACCACTTTCAATATCTTTCAAATACTCAGTATATGAATGTACGGCCTCTTCTTCCAAGTAACCAACAACTCTATGAGCCAGTTTGGGAGACATAAGGTAAAGTACAAAGAAGGCATTGAAGAAGACTCCCTGCACAGTAAGAACGAGAAGTCTTTCATACCATTTGGGTTGCACAAGCTCTACCATTGTCATTAAGTGCATCCTCTCGTTTTCAGCTTCTTCGAGTAGTGCTTTAATCCAACCGCCACTTTGCTGAAATTTTCGTAGAGAACGAAGGTGTAATAGCATTCCTCCTACCATGCCAGGAACGGCGGCCACGGTTTCAAGCATCATTGCACGACAACCATACCGCCTCTGCAGCACAAGTCAATTACTTAGATTCTGAGATGTTGACGAGTTTTAATGATGGGAAAATTTTGCTTTTCTTCATATAGAATGTGTTTGAAAGAATTTACTATTTTATCATCCTAGCATCAAATGTAAGAGAAAAAGATTGAGAAAGAAGATGCAGAAATTTAAATGTATGACAAACAACAGCAGTACGATCATCTCCATTGATTAATGTATCTTATGGAAAGGGTTAGTAAATGAGGTTTGGCTATATTCCTCAAAAAATAAAATCCGAATGTGAATTTAAAAAGAAATTATTACTAAAGCTTATTTGATTATAAGGAAAGCAGAGATAATTAAGATAACAAACCTGGAAGAAAACATCAGTAGGAATTCTAAGTAGTTTGACTGTTCGATATGCTACTTTGTCAATAAATGTCTTAGGTACGTGGTGCTTGCTAAGATCGATTGACAAGTCTGCGCGATATGCTTCCCATGGCTGCACCAGGAAAAACAAAGTAATCAACAAGAGTAAAAGTACACAAAATACTATGCTAGTAAAGAAACGCGTGTTATTTGAGTTTGAACAAAGTGGGACATTCTTGCCTAGGTCATGTCTAGAAGAATTGCGCTAACCATGTGGTGACAAATGTAGTACATAACATCAGCACAAGGAATGACATGGTGCATCCTAACCATCAGTCTAAGAATTCTTTCCCAGAATTTGTCTAGGTAAGAATTTTTCCTTCATAATCGGCTATGTGTTAGGGCAAAAATCCTTTGTCATTCTCATTTGATTTGTGATTGACCGCTCTAACAAACTACAAAGACACTTGCCAAAAAAATTAGATTTGAATTATTATCATCAAATAACACAAAAGATACTTGGCAAACATAATTTCAGGATTCATTCCCAGACGATCAAATAAGGCAGAGAACAACAAATCAACATACACACACGAACACGTACAATACTTAATACACGTACATCATCACACCAATATACAAATAAAAATATGATTAAAATAATTTCTTACCATGAAACAATTCCAAGGCCACTCGGTACCATCTTCTTTAGTAATTTTAGGCCTTGAAACTCCCCAATAGCTAGAAACTATGACGTCTTCCTTCTCCGCCTTTTCCGATGCTGCGCCACTACTTTTCTTCTCCACCGACGCCGACGAAGATTCCGCCGCCGTGCTCATCATCCGCCTCCACGCTATCAATACCATGCTGGAACCATGTCCCTGCTTCACCACCGAATCCCCATCAAACGGCGCCAGCGTGACTACCCCCGCCGAAGCTGCTGCACCTGATGATGACAGGTGGATTCCGCCGCAGTTTCCGGCGGCGATCACGCGCTTCAGCACCGATCTAGCCAGAAAGTGGTTCATTTTGGTAATTTTAAATAAAAGGAAATGTTATTTGACGGAGTGATACTAGTTGAACTTGAACTGGCGGCTTTAACATAATAGGAAAGATTATTGTGCGGTCCGGTGTATGGTGAACCACAGATCTTTTACACGGTGAGAATAGTTTGAGCTGACGTAGCAAGGTGCTAATGGATGGTCTATATAGCAGCCAATTATTTAACGGGTGCGTGTCCTTAAGAGATGTGTGGGACGTGACGGTTGACTTGACAAAATCTTGATAGGTCGAAAATGCCCCTACCGCTAGTGCTGTTAATAACCTTTTTTTACCGGCTTTCATGTGGCAATGTGGCATGCTTTTTCTTCTTTCTCCAAGTTTACTGGAAAGTTACACAGTGTAAGCGGTTGCAGGGGGCTATTGCATTTTGGTGCAATGAGATCATTGACATATGGCCAAGTTTATGGACTAACTCACTGACTTTGTTTTAAAATTTATCATTTATTGTATCGTCATTATCTATTTCAGTCATTAACGTCGAATTTTTTAATTATTGTCGAAAATTATCAATTTATGTCTTATTTGATCGAAAATTTTATATCTTTTTTGTCAAAAATCATCAATTTATGTCTACACAAATCAAACAAACTTAAAAATCATTTTTCATTTGATGACTTTTGAACCTTGGTTTGAGCCCGACTTGATAAGTTAAAAATTAATATATATATGTAAAAATATACTCAGTTCGAGCTTGTTAGATAAAACCTCGTTTGAACTAGGTTGGTTAAATAATCAAACCAAACTCAAACACAAAATTTCAAACTCGAAAAAATTCAAATCAAATTTGAACAATGTGTCGTTTGATACAACTCGACTTGTTTACACCTCAAAGACAGACGTATTAAATTGAAAAATACTAATTCTAGTGTGGGTTGCGGGTAACTTCAGAACGTTAAAGCAACGGAATTTTAAAATTTTTAAGCAACCCAAACAAGATCTTTATTCATCTAATCATACGAAAGGGGTTTCAAACAAATAAAACATCCATAGAGGGTTTTAACGAATTTACCTCACCACAAGGACGGTGGTGGTTTTTCTCCGGTCTTCTTTTAGATCTGATGAATTTGGTTCAAGAGAAGCATCTCAAGTGTTGTGCCTCTAGCGGTACCAACTGGATTGAAGCAACTCCTTTGAATCTACAGGCTCAGAACTAAGATTCAAAAGTTATTGGACAGGAAGATGGAAAAGAATAATCACGTGAACCCTGTGCAATTTCACAAGGTCCGGCCGAACCTACTCTACAAGAGATAGGGCGACGCTTTTAGATCTAGAGAGAAATAGGGCGGCTATTTCTCTATTGTGTAGGCTAGGGTTTTTTATGGAGTCTTCTACTCCTTATATACTAAGAGTTTAGACCTAGATTTGTGCTTATCTTATTACGAAGGTAAAATCTCATTCTATCTTTATTTCCTTAACTAATTACATCTCCCTTAATTAATTAAACTCTTTAATTAATTTAGCCTTCTCCATCTCTCAAAAAAAAAAAAAAAAAATAGCCTTCTCCATTAGTTAATTAGACCACTTATAATTAATATTTTTATCCTTTAAGAATTAACAGTTTAATTCTTCAGTTTTGATTTAACTATTTGAATCAAACTTTCCTAATTTAATTTGTTGTCGTTCAATTGTATTGTGTGTGATCCTCCAGGTTCACCATCAATTGGCCGCGGACCCGCAACTTTTGTGATTTAATTTACGAGCTTATAAATTGCTCTGATTAATTGAACACCTTCAATTAACCACTCAAGAATTAATCTTACAATTAATTCATAAGTATTCACACCTCATGGTCGATGTCTAGTCATGAATCAAAATTTCCATCTTTTCCATCGAAAACATCGAAAAGTTCCATTTTTGAATCAGGCGAAACGAAAATAAGATGTAATTCCGAAACAATTTATTTGCCTTAAACTCTGTTATTTTCCTAAATTTAGTAATTTTTTTACAAATTTTCCTTAATGTTTCCGAAATATTTCCGAATAGTTTCGAAAAGTTTCCAATATTTGACTGACCGAAACATACATTTGAACCGAAATTTTGATCCATGTGTCTAGTCACAAACTCACGAGGCTCAACTTCAGGTGAATTGATATCAGTGAACCTCAACTCTTATAAGTACCATGTACATACGGTCCATCTATCGACTAATTTTCTGATCGAGATCTAGGGTGTGTGAATTGATCGGCACCTCTAATTATCTCGATTACTATACTTTATAATTATGGATAATAATTTCAGTGTGACTTCTAAATTTGGAAACCCCTTTCCAAATCCGTCTCTAACCGCGGTCGCGGGTTTCTCGGAATCTATTATCCAAGAACGTATATAGGAAATTCTCCCAACACACTACGTTGAGTCAGTAGATCCCATATTAGTGTTAACCCTTCGCGTACACGATCATACGCTTCTAAAGTAGTCGCACAATGATCAAACTAAGTGATCGGCTCCTAAATCAAAGTATGTACTCATGTGCACCAAATTCGCCCTAGCACCTCAAGTCAAAAGACTAAATCGTACATTGTTATAAGTCTTGAGAAACATCCCATCGTCGATGTGCGTCATGTGCTTCCACAATGGGTTTCTCTGTTTGGGTCGTTCGATGCATTTGATCCCCTATCAAACCATCTACTCATATGCACTAGCATCAAATGTCTTGCTCATGAGACACTACAAATTCACTCCACGTGAATCATGCATACTCGTACAAGTTTTTGCGATTCTTTCGGTACCTCGCCTCGTTCGAAATCTATGACTTGAAATGTGTTTTAAGATCATGACCTTAGAGACTATTTCATGATTGCACTAATACTGAAGTGAATCGTCTCATAGTCTATTGTGATCTAAGGATTTCATCCAATTGCTTAAGTGAATCATGAGAGATGAAGTTGGTCATTGTTTGATTTACATACTATTAACAAACGAACGTATTAATTCATTTATACTAAAAAAAAATTATGATAGTCTTAATACAAACTAAATATATTGGCTTACATGACACTATCCTTTCAGATTCGGTCCCAAAACCTCTTGTTCTCGTCGACATTCCAAACTCAATCATCACAAGCGTATGAACCTAAATATAGAAATTCCTACCTCCAAACTCAAAAAAAAAGGAGAAAAACTATGACTATTAAGTAAATCCGAAGGAAATGCTAAGGGGAAAAATAGATCACCTGCAATAGATAAACTAAAACTTAAAAGACATGTATTCTTTAGCGAATGATGAACATAATATCTTCATTTTGTTAATTTTAATTAAACATAACTTAAATATATTAATTCTAACTCTTAATTTTTCGGTCAATATATAGCACATAATCTTTAGTCGGTTTGACAGAATATCTTATAAGAAAATATTATTAAATAAGTTCTGCAGAAATGTTGGATGCTTAAGTCACAAATTTTAATTATTATTCTATCAATTGATAACATCCTAGCGTAGAATCTTCTTTGAAATTTAGGGACTTTCCATACTTCTCCCTTGGAAAACAGGGATTTTGAAACGGAAAATCAGGAAATTCCATAATTTAGGTACAAATGTTTGTTACACTATTTCCCTTACATTTTAGTTTCATGAGTTCTACACATGGCGGAAATCAAAATGATGTAGTAGTATGAGATATGAGGTCATCTCCAGTGATTCTAGTCTAGCTTTTTTTTTTATCCATTCCTCTTAAATTTCCATTCTCATATTTATTTCTAATAACTCAATCTTCTCATTTGATTTAATTTCAATCCTCATTTTTCTCAACACTCTCACTTAATTAATAATAATAAAATAACAATAATAAATGATGTTTGGCCATATGTGTATCTCAAGTGTTTCAATATATAAATGTTAGGGTTATATGTTATTTAATTTAAGAATTTGTATTTAAGATTCCATAAATCGTATTTAATTTCATATTTGTATGTTTGATGTGCTATATTAGTATTATTTAAAAATATTTTTAATATTATATGATTCTAAATTAAAACAATTTTTTGGTTATAATAAAATTTTAATTAAATTTAAGTTTCTTATAATGTTACCGACTATTAATATTAATTTTCTTAAATTAAAGTTAAGTTCTTTTAATGTTTAATTTTTAATAACTAAATTTTATCTAAGTTTCTTAAATAAAAGTTACACTTTTAAACTAAAATTAACCTCTTTCAAATTAAAGGGATTTAAAAGGAATTATTAACTAAAATAAATAAAAATAAAAACAAAAAGAGTAGGTGGACAAGTGTCGACCACCAAGCCTCAACTCGTGAAGGCCTCAAGGTATGGGACAAGTCAACCTTGACTTGACCCATCATTTCGGAGGTGGGTGGGAGGATTCAAGGGGAATCATTTAAATTGGCCATCTACATTCCCACTTGGTATTTCTTATTGTAGTGAATATTTCACTGTTAATGTTGTATGTATTAACTCAAAATTTGAAAAAATCAAATATATGGAGTAATAAGATTATTCAAAAAATCAAATCAATCAATGACGTAAATATAATCACAACATATAATAGATAGTATAAAATAACAAAATTACCAATCTAAATATACATACACACATATATATATATATATCATTATTTATTATAATTTAAATCATTATCACATTCATAATATAAATTATCATTTCAACATTAAAACTTGTGGTATAAATCTATTGAGATTTAACTAATGTGATAATTTATATTTAATGTGATAGATGATTTAAATTATTATCACATTCAATATAATATCATATCTCAAATTTTAAAAAGTGTTTCCTAAGAGTTCAATCACTTTCAATGCGCGTCACACATATTAAGTAGGAACTTCTTCCAACATGGATTTGAATATGGGTTTGCTATTTTTAGAGACTAGTTTCTTCCAGTAGACCAATCACATATTGATATAAAGTTATTGATTTAACTTTCATTATCTATTTATGTTTCCTAAATCCCAAAACTTAAACTCAATTCATATCACACATCAAATTTTCCAAAAATCACTGACTATATTTAACTCATCTTAACATTTCACCGAAAAGTCAAAAACCAATTCAAATCATGGAAGTTACTTCCAAAGTGGTATATGACTAAGATATAGTCCCAGTGACTCGATCCAAAACTGATTTGAAGAGCAAACACTTAGCCTGAAAGGTTCTTTCTGAGTAAATTAAACAAGTAAGAGGTCGTTCACCTCCATCAGCGAACCAACTTTCACATAGCGAATTGTTGTCCCCTAGCGAGACAAGCATCATGTGACTTTGACACCTAGCGAATCAGGGTCACAACCGCGAGTTCCAACTATGAAATAATCCATCAAGATCCAAAAATCTCCTATCTTTAGAGAACGTGGAGGTTATCCCTAGTACCTTTCCATGCATACATAATCACAATCACTCAATTAATTGAAGGATTCTCAAAACAACATGGTCTCTTTTTTATAGGTATAAATACCCCCAATTGTGATGTAAAAACCCCAAATTTTGCTTTTAAAATTTTTAAAATTTAACTCAAAGCCTTGAAAAAAAAATTTAAATAAGTATTGAAATTTTAATTGGGACCTGATTGTACAATTCTTGATATTTTGGGGTCAAAAATGAAAACTTCAAAAATTATAGGGGTCCTTTTGCAATTTCGTCCTAAATTAACAATGTGCTTAATTCTAATGAAGACAACTCATGGGACACTTGTTTATAATTTTTCTTTCTAATTATATTTAGTGGAGCCATACAAACTTCCACATGTTTGCAATCTTGGAAATTTTCGATTGGCTAAACACCTCTATAAATATTTCCTCTTCTTGAACTTGAATAGCATAAGACATCCAGACCCTAGTAGTGTACGTGAGAGAGAGAGCAAGTTACAAGAAAAAAAAAATTGAAAGGAAAAGAAGGTGAAAGAGAGGAAATAAATTGTGAGAAAGGAGTTGAGGAAATAGGAAACTTGGGGAGATAGTGAAGGTAATTGAGAGGGGAGTGATGCAGGATTTATAAACGCAAGTATACGTAATCGCAACAAGTAATATAATGATAAGTAGAGCATCGTCTCCACAGGGAATTAATGAGCTAAACTAACTAATTACTAAGGATCACTCTTTTTCTTATCCAAATTAAACGAATCTTTGATTTCTGATTATTATAACTAAGCAACAATAAAAGTAAAACTAAACTCTAAACTGACAAGATTAACTGTGATGATTAAAGCCTAGGATTACAACTTCCTTCAATGTTAAACTAATTGCTTTTATTTTCCCAATAATTCTGTTTTAATTAAGATTTATTGCTAGTCTAGGGCACTTAAGTTTTCACAATTTCTTTCCAGAATATTGTAAAACTAATCTAACCTAATCAAAGAGCTATATTCCTATGCCAATGAAGTTAGGCCAAATCGAATCAAGAACAAGCCCTAATTATGACTACCTAAGGCAATTAAGTATATTCCTATCTTAATTGCTAAACAAATTACCCAATTCGATGTGGGTGCAATTCGTACAAAGGTTACCCAATCTTTAACCTAAAACCTAATTTCCTCTCCCGATTCAATTAGATTTGTTAAACTATAGTTGGCCAGACTAATGAAATTTAAGCACAAGAATGGGTAAACAATAGATCTCAATAAAATAGAATAAGGAAAAATAAACAACAATCAATTTAAACAAAGAATTCCATTGCAATCCTAGAAAAGTAAATTTAGTTCATAGCTAAAACGGAAATAAACTCAAGAATAATCAAAGTCATGATTACAAGAACACAAAAGATAAAAGAAATTTCAAAGGATGAGAAAAGAGAAGTAGATCTGTTTCCCCAATCTTCAAGAAGTGTCTTCTCAGATGTTTTTCCACGCTTCTCAATGATATTTTCTTGTTCTTGGTCTCTCCTCCTGTCAAAAAGTGTTCCATGATGATTTTCTCTCTCTTCCTCCACTTATAAATAAGTTTCCAAGTGAAACTAGGGCACTAATAGCAAGAATTCGCGGAAGTCTTGTGCCCCAGCGGAAAATTAGTTCGCCCCAGCGGAGGTCTGCTTTGTGATTTCGCTCCAGCGGAGAGATTTTCCGCCCCAGCGAAGAGCCTTCTGTTTGCACGTCCAAAAATCAAGAGAAAAATCTGAAAAATTCACAAGAAAATACCAAAATGAATACGTGACTCACGAACGAGAAAAACCAAGTTACACCGAGTGATAATTCATGTCATTCCCCACAAAAATACATAGAAATTAACTCTATTTTGTAGAGTTAACAGGGAGAAATGGAGTTTATTGACGGAGCATCTCGACACCACCGCTGCTATTCTCGGTAGCCATTACTGCCGCCAGCAACAGCCATAAGCTGCTGCCCGCAGCAGCAAAAATGGCCACCGAGAACAGCGGCATTTCCTCACTGCTGGCAGCAGTATGCTGCCGTGAACAGTAGCAAAATGCTGCTGTTCCGGCAGCCGTTGAAGGTGGCCTGGCGACGTCGGGCACCCACGAGTTGATATATTTTGGAGTTCGTTCCGTTTCATTTTCGAATTATGTTGTTTCGAATCTTTTACCGCATTTAATCATTGAATTTATCATGTTATAGGTGACCGTTTGGAGGAAGTGAGGCTTTTGATAATCCGAATTTCCGGTGAAAAAGGTGAGCGTAGGAGTTTAAATAACGAGGTGTTAATCTCGACTCATCGTTATTTAAGTGCGTTAAAGTTTAGTTATATTCGTTAAGTGTAGTAATCATTCTTTTAAAATTTAATAATTCAACAACTCAAATTACTCCTTTGATAAACTTTTAATTAAGTAGTTGATAATTTCATAACTTTTAAAAAGGTTGGTATAAAATGTCCATCTATAATTAAAATGGTAGGAAATTGCTATTACATGTAAATTTTTGGTGGTTTGATGCATGGTAATTGTCGTGTGATTAAATGGGACTGATTTTGCAATTTAAATTTGGAATGTGAAAATGTGTTATTTGTTGATTTCTATGTTGGGATTCGGTAAGATAAGCAGCGGAATTTAATAATTTTTAAGGCCTCTTATGGAATCTTGCCAGGATACTAAACTGGTTGTATATATATGAATAAATAAAACGACATAAATAACTAGATCTAAGTTATAGCTGTCTCCTTGCAAATCCTGCTGTCAACGAAAAAGTCGTCTTTCTCCCTTCGGTTGGGTCGATCCTAAGCCCTGTTTTAGCGCCCCACGTGTTGTGCCTCTACGAGTTGATACACCACAATATCATGAAAATTAATATATCCTAATCGGCTAGAACATAGGGTATATTAAGATATGGGGTTAGAGAACGACTTAAGAGCTAAAATCGAAAACGAAAAATTCTTCCAAAGAGGAAGTGGGTTCGGCCTATTTTAGGGAGAGAGGGAGAGACATTATTTTCTAGACTTAGGTTGTTTGGCTCTTGAGTTGTGTGTATGAGATATGACATAAAGTCTCCTATTTATAGGTATCTCATTAACATAATCCTCCTAGGATTAGGACTCCAAGTCTCCCACATGGGTCATGGCCCTTTTAATTAGAAGACTAAGTCTTCTAATTAATTCATGGTCCATTCTTTAATTTAATTAGGCTTTATTTAATTTCTCAATTAAATGGCCCAATTAATTAATTACTTTCCCAATCAATTAAATTAGACTCTAAGTCTATTTAATTAAATCTTTCTATAATTAATTAAATCCAATTCAATTAATTAACTTACAAATTAAATTCCAATTTAATTTATAATCTTGATCCAATTCCAATCGGATCACTTTCGCTCCATTTGGGATGACCAAGTCAACTAAATCGACCCAGTCGACCCAGTTGTTCTTCTTTTCCTTGCTTTCGCTTCATGTGTATTGTGTATGCCCCCGTAGGTTCACCACATAATTGGTCGTGGGTTATAATTAAATATTTATTTAATTACTCGAGCATTAAATACTCTAAATCAGTCGAATACTCTGTCGACTGATCATTCCAAAATTAGCACCCCTGCCAATTTGGGAATTCTCCCACACTCCACGGTCGATGTCTGGCCATAAGCCCATGAAGCCCAATCACTGATGAATTAATTCAGTGAACCTTTTAATCTCTTTACATCCATATACGACATAATCTCTCCATCGATCAATCTCCCAGTCGAGACTTAAGGGTATGGACTTTTCATCGGTTCCCTTTTCTTTCGTCTTGACCTTATGTATTCTGGTTTCGAAATAATTCTCTTTGACTTAATCTTTATGAGCTACTTTCATAAAGTTGTCAGATACCTTGGCCAAGGATTTTACCAGAATGAATTTCTCACATAAATACATAGGAGAAATTTCCAACCTATCAAGTCGGGTCAATGGATCATTTGTTGATGATATGAAATGAACCTGCATACGAGTTCCTCTATACCCAACATGAGTCCACAGAGACTTCCTGGTAATCCCCAGTCGGTCGGAACTCACATCTAAGTATAGACGTTCTCGTACCAGATATCGTACCTCTATACCTCAAGTATTAGGGATGAGACATCCATACTATATTCCTCGCGTTCAATTAAAAAAAATATGCTTGAATTTAGCACAAATTAAACTTGTTATATGTTAAAAATTTAAAATGCAAAAATTCTAGACACAAATACCAAATAATAAGTTTATTCACATCATAAAAATAATGATCAAATAATTAACCAATTAATTTTATTTAATTAGGTCGAATTATAGCGTCAAATATGTGAACATTTTCTTTTTCAATGCTTTATTTAATGTAAAAAAATAGTTTGTAAGACATTATATTATTAACTTTTATATAATTGTCAATCATGTATCGACTATATAAGAAAAACTGCATGAAAAAAGTTTATTTGAAAAAATCGCAAAACCGTAAAATACCGTACAGGAACCGTACAAAACCGAGTTTGGTTTTGATTTTTTAAAAATCGCACTAATTGGTACGCTACAAATTTTGTTAAAAATAGCGCAGAACCGTACCATGTGCACCCATACCTACAACCTAACTCTTCCAAAAAAATCTACACCTCATTTATTTCCCAAATCACTATCTCAAAACTCAAATAAACAACATTACTCAAAATCGAGATTATTTCACAAATCTGCACTATTCTCCAAAACTATTTTCCGGAACACCAAACAAATGGCCCTAAACGCGTAAATTAATTTTGATAAACGAACCCAACCCCACCCACTTTGAATTTTTGAAGACTCAATCGTTTTTAATGTGGGCAGGACTTGGTCAATCAGCGGTGGTTTGACCCATCTTTTCACCCATTATCCCATCAACGAGTTATCAGATTTCAGATTTGCAAAAATTCCCCGTTTGGTACACAATTTCATTTGATTTGCTTTTCATCTGGTATAGGCCAAATGTCGAAACACTATTGGTTTTCTCTACTTTCGCTGACTTTAACTGTACGACTGACCTCCCCCAGGCAGTAAAGCGCAAAATCTACTCAGAACAAATCCATCATCACATTCTAATTCTCTATCTCTCTGTATATATATATAAATATATCTCGCTTGTGTATGTGTGAATGAGGTGACCCGTTGAGAGTTCTGGCCGACTATGATTCAGTCATCAATGTCTGAAAGCGGATCGCACGGTCTAGGGTTCCGATTAGGTACGGTTTTCTAATCTCTATTGAATTTCGTGATTTTACTGAACAATTTTATGTTTAAAGTGTTTTTAGTTACAGTTGTGAGCTTTAACTTAGGTAACTGTATTGGAGAATTTGAAAGTGGACTATAGAGACGCGAAGTAGAACTTACAGTAAACTGCCTGTACTAGGTTATCGGTATTTGTGTAAGTTACATAGGTGCTGCGATCAATAATGGAATCGCTTTAGCTGATCGATTTTGAAAAGAAAAAAAATTATTATATTTGGTTTATTCTGCCTTATGTTGAGCAAATCCAACCTTCTTTGCGACTTCAAATTGCCACTGTTTGGCATCAACTTTTGCGTCGTAATTGAGAAGTTTCTTTAGTTGCTTGCTATTCTTATGTAGAAGCACACAATATTTTGAGAGAATGGTTTGATGACTTGAGGTGATCAGATTTATCAAATTTTGAGACAGATTAGCAATGGGGCTTTCATAAACCAACAATTGCTAAAGTTAAATAGTACAACTCTAAGTTGTTTGTTTTAGGCTTCACAACAATAATTATAGCTGATTATGATTTCACATTAAACCACTTAACTAATTTCTTTTTGGCATAATAATAATATATGATTATGTTGGTTAAAACTATTGACCTAAATGAACTTAATTCTCATTAACTCCTGAATTGTAGCTGACATATCTGTATTGTTTCAAGGCAGTTTCCCAATAAAAAGAAAATCGAACGTATCACTAAATCTGAAACAGAATTTTGCCAACACCACCTTAAAATGCTCTTGCACGGGGATAAAGTTCAATTTCTGCAAATCCATGGATTTATTGTATAAGCTTAGATAAAAGACTCATTTGAGACGGATAGCAGTTAAGCATTTCAGATCATAGCAAAAAGCATAAAGATGCTAAATATTAACACAAAATATTGCTAGGTTCAATGGTTTCAATCATATCTTCCTCTTCCGTGTTTAATAGCTTGTCTGCAGAGGATCAGGGAATGCGAGTTATTTGAGTCTTTTCCAGAGCATATTCTCCCATCCCTTTTTTCATAATTAATTGATCATTTGTCACTACATCAGGTTATATAGGATATTGCAGCTATGCTGTATCAAAAGTTGTTTGCACCCCATGACATAGTTGATATTGGAAAGCTTGATATATTTTTTCTGTTCAATCTGCAGATATTAAGCAAATTTTATTAGAAGCACAGCATCGGTGGCTGCGATCTGCTGAAATATGTGAAATTTTACGTAACTATCAAAAGTTTCATATATCGCCAGAGGCTCCAAATAAGCCAGTCAGTACGTATTGTTCATCTAATTTTATTATCTATGGTTTATTTACTCAATACGAATCACTAGGCAATTGTTTTATCAGTTTTATCCTGAAAAGTTTACTACTTCTGTAGCTACCAAACAACCAATCCATTTACTAGCAGAGAAGACTGCCTGTTGTATTTTAGAAGGGAGATAACAAAACTTCTATGTGTATATTTTGAACAGTGTTTCACAACTCATGATTGGTTCTCAAAGCTTTATCCATAAGAATTGACTGAAAAGTGTAATGGTGTTACCTATTGACTAGATATAAATATTTTTTTTTCATATTTAGTCTCCTTATATTATCGGTTGTGAAAGATCTGAAGCTGTTGACACATGAAATAAAGATATATCTTCCTGATGGTCTTTGACGTGTGGATGATATTTTGTTTTTAGAATTTCTTTTTGTACAAATCATTTTTCTTGTTCATTATATCAACTAATCAAATCTGCTTTCAATGTTGGACGAAGACTTTTACCGATCTTACTCACTTTTTAGATGTTAGACGAAGACACTTTATGTTTGATACTATTGCTTTTATAGAGCATGTATAGCTGCTCTGTATTTTTAGCATTACCAAAATTGACGAATTATTGCAGTGAAGCTGCTAATTATTTTTCTTACCAGTGAAACTGGTCTGTTCACAATTTTCTTCCAGCGGACTGATTAACTTTGTTCAATTTTTAACCTTTAGATACAAATCAACTTACTGAGAATGCATGATTGTTTTCAGGTGGATCTGTTTTTCTTTTTGATCGAAAGGTGTTAAGGTACTTCCGGAAGGATGGACATAATTGGAGAAAAAAAAAGGACGGGAAGACTATTAAGGAAGCTCATGAGAAACTTAAGGTCAGCATGGATGGCCTACAGCCTATGAAAGCTCTGTGTTTGTAATATTAATTTTTTAAATTGCAGGGCACTGGTTGGGTTGCCATTTTGCTTTCACAGATCTTTTAGTAAAACCTGCCCAACCTGGCTAATCAGATAGGAAACTCACTCCTAATGCCTTAGCTGGTCCGTATCACCCTGGGTTTTATTGTTCTAGCATCACTCCATCATGACCCAACCAACCAATCCTGCATTAGTGGGTAACCATAAGCTTATGGGTTGAGTTTTGACTTTTTTGACATTTCCTTGAAGAGATTTTACGATCGCTAGTCAAAATGCTATTTTCTTTCTATTTTTGCTGGAATATAAAGTAACCTGAATCAATGTAACCCATCATTCAGTGTTTGATGTTTAAACTACCCAGTGTATCAACTGTAGAGTGTATAAGATTTTGCGAATTATACTCAGGTAAATTTTACATTAATTTAGCAACAAATATAAGAGAACCTGGTTGGACTGATGTTGTATGGTGACATGACCTTCCTTAACAATGCAGATGTACATCGACTCATAGTTAAGGGTGTTATAGACGTAAGATAATATTAATGTCTTTCTTCTCTGACAACGTAAGTTTTAAGACGAGCTAAAAGAAAAGCTTTTAGATGAGGCATATAGTTAATATGGTATCGGAGCAGGCAAAAAGAGGTCCTAAGTTTGAGTCTCATTGTTATGCAATTATAAAATAAAGTTTCACGATCTAGACTTCATAAAAAGGTTACCACATGTTAAGCAACGTGTTATCGACAACTCCTTCCAAATAGAATAGCTTAAGCTTTTAGATGAAGTAGTCATTTAGTAAAAAAAGTAATAGTAGCATGATTTTTTATATTTTGCATCTTTTGCTAATCTTTTGGCTATAGGGTGTATGCTGATTTCTATTTTCTTAGGTTGGAAGTGTTGATATGTTGCATTGTTACTATGCCCATGGGGAGGATAATGAAAATTTTCAAAGGCGCAGCTACTGGTTGCTAGAGCAGTAAGTTGTGATTGTCAATATTTGATTCACTCAGACAAGTTATTTTGCCGCACTTCATGAATTATAGTAGTGTTTTGCTTGTGCCATAATTCTCAGGACTCAACTCATATCTTGCAAACTTATATGGGTCGTTTGATTTGCTTTTCTGAGAGGATTTTAAAATATGATAGGATTTTCAAGATATCCAAGATAAGTATGTTATTTGGATTAGTTTTTAATAGTTTTAACTCTGAGGGATTAGGGTGTAAGTTAAAAAGAACTGTAATTTTCTTTTAATAAAAAAACGTGTTTGTTTTGTATTTTAGTTGACAGATTTTTGAAACTGGGTTGTTAGATGTCAAATCAATGAAATAATATAAAGATGATGTGTTTTTAAGAAATATTTTATAGAAAAAGTTTGAGGTGTTTTTGTTTTGTCTTCCAGAAAATCCTGAAAAAATAAACAAAGATATGTTGTTTTGTTTAATTTATTATCTATAATGTGTTGCAACAGAATCAATTCCCTTGAGTATACTCTCCACTTGTAACTTTTAGTCATCTATCCATCACTTAAATATGCAGATGTGTTAATTGTATCTATCAGTAACTAGTTTATCATGTTTTGGATGTATAAGGATTTATTCTGGTCTTCATATGTAAGAATAAGGGTGGAATAACCCTTGAAGGCTGAAGCTTACATTGATGATTGCCAGGGTTTAATTCAGGCTCTGAATAGATCGAATAATGAAACCATTGGAAGATAAAAGTATAATTCATCATTGACCTAATCTAGTCTTAAAACTTGAATAATATCCTGTCATCCTTGTTTACTTTTTTCCTTCTTCTTTCCATGGGAATGAAGAGTATGGTGCCTGATCTGTTGCTTTTCCCCATCACGGTTCTATGTAATCGTTAATTGGTCTTCTGTTTTGATTCTACATCTCTTGAGTTATGCTAATCCATATTTGTTGCATGTAATTTTCAATATTGATGATATATTTATATAATTGCTCCCAGAGTGAGTCCCCGTGAGAATTCGTGAACACTTTGAACATGGGAATATTTTAACTACATGACTGACTGTGTTCTACAAATGATAAATGATCTGTAAGGAGTGTAATCTTAACTCAAACGGATGAACGAGTTCTTAACAAGTTTTCTAATTTTACAGGGATCTCATGCACATTGTGTTTGTCCACTATTTGGAAGTCAAGGTCAGACTCGACTATCATCACCCAATAAGTTTATCCAATATAGTTTGGCTGTATGGTTTTTTCTTCTTTAAACACGAGAAGATGTATATTCAATTTTCAAATACTCTCTTACTCGACCAATTTCAACTCATGAGGTGATGTGCTTTATAGCTTCATATCCATGGTTGTGTCAGTAAAGGGCGTATAACACACAACATCTTTCTTAGCTTTCTCTGAAAAATTGTAAGCAGATTTCCATTGCTCAATAGTCATGAAACCTTTTAAACCTTCAAATTAAGGACGTGAAAGGGTAGCAATTATATACATATCTTCTGATAGGTTATGCTAGATGTAATTCTCTAAACAACTAATGCATAGAGTCATTCGATTAAATTGGCTATGCTTGTACCTAAAGTATATTGTTTTGTGTGTAATGCAATTTAGATTATAGAGAAGTAATGATTTTTTTCCTCCTTAATTCAGGGTAATAAGTCAAACACCGGCTGTGTTAGAAACACTGATACGATGGTATCGAATTCTGAAAATGACAGTTCATTATCCTCCAGTTATCATGGAACAAGCCCCATCAGCACCTTGTCATCAGCATATGAAGATGCTGAATCTGGTAAGTATTTTTTGCATCTTCATGTGAGTGCTCCTTTCACTTCATAATAGGTAGTGTCCATGAAGATAAAATTGATATTGAAACCACTTGCCTCTCATTGAATCGTGTGTGTGCATATAAACCACTGCAGAGGATAATCATCAAGCAAGCTCCAGATTTCATTCATATCCTGAGTCTCCAGTGACTGGAGACAGTCATTCTGCCCTATCAAGCTCTTGTAATTTACTTTCTAGTCCAGGTATATCATTTCTTTTTTCTCATCCTAATGTTGGTCCCCTTTATGCACCCTTAGCAAACCACAAGGTGTTTTTGTGACACACATTTTGTTTAAAGGAACTCTGGATCTTTCTGCTCTGAACTATGAGTCACTTTCCCGCGGATATAGAGCTGGAGATTTTGGTGGAGGCAGTCTTTCATCTGGGGCTCAAACGACAGGGGATTTGGCATCTTGGCAAGAAGTTATTGGAAGCTGTGCTACAGGTATCATAGTATATAACAAGAATCATCCTCCTCATTCTAAAAGTTCAAATTTTCTCTACTGAATTTCTTATGTGCTATCTTTCAACAGGTGAGATTGCTTACAAACCGGAGCCTGTCCACGCCAACTGGCAGGTACTTGACAAAAAATTCATTTTTCGACATTTTTTTAACTTAATATCAATATCTCTTTTAAGTATTTTATAAACATTGAATCTGAAACATTTCTCTGCAGAACATTCACCATGAACTTGTTATCATTCTGTTTTTCAATAAAAAGCTTTCCCTCTAAATCCTCTAGCTGCTCGATAACAGAGACCAGACCTGTTGTTTGTGTACTTTACACTCTCATGGTAAATTCTGGGATGATGGCAAAACTTGCCAAAAATGTTTTCCCACTCTCTCTTTTCTGTTTCTTTCTATGTTTCAGATGATGTGGGCAGGTTTGATTCAATGAGAGTACTAAAAAGATTATTAAACACGAAAGGACATTACTGACCTCGTTTACCTAATGTTGTTCAAAACTCTTAATCTATCTGCAATTCTCATTCTTATCTAAACGTCATCACCATATAGTGCACATATTGAGTCATATCCTTAAACTATTCTGAGCCTTTTTTTTTCTAAATTGCTTGAATGTTTTGATTCTGCTATAATTGTAGCTGTGATCCATGGCCATCAGTTGCATGCTTGATATACTGTCTATCAGTTGAGACAGTTGAATGCAAACTAGAAATTTTAATGTGTCTCACTGTCACGTTCTTATTGTCCTTGACTAAATGTGGAAAAGCTTGTGTGTGTAGGCTTTACACATAGTGAATCACACCTGAGTCCTGACCCCTCTTAGTTCTTAGTAAATTCCCAGATTAGGATTCATTGCTCCGAACTATCGACCACTTGCCAAAATCATGGTTAAAGATTTAATTGGTTCGATTTTAGCATCCACTATATGATTTTTTGACAGTTTTGTAGTGCCATCTTACAAGAAAATACTTGTTCATCTTGATTGTCTATCATGATACTGGTTTCTGTCCTCAATATGTATAAACGTGCATTGATTTTTCTGACCTTATGTTCAGAATTCTTTTGAAGATGGTTCATTGAGCTTGTACAGTCAGAACATGAACCAAAATTTGATCCCAAATTCATCTCAAGACCGTGACAGTAATTTGTTGGAGAAGTCTCTTCTTATACATAAAGGTAGTACTCTGGAGCCATATCACGCATGTCCTGATGAGCTGAAAGAGCTGTCTGAGCAAACAAACTTTCAAAAGCTCCTCTTGGATTCAGAAACTAGAAATGCAGTGAAACCAAATTCGGAGAATCGTATGAAAACATTAGGAAATGATAGTTACTCTTTCCTTATGAAAAAGCCACTGATAAGTGGCTTGCAAACAGAAGAAAGCTTGAAGAAAGTCGACAGCTTCTCTCGTTGGATGGCTAAAGAACTTGGAGAGGCTGATGAACTGAATATGCTCTCAAGTAACGGAATTTCATGGAGTATTATGGGGGGTGACTATGACTCAAATATGACAGCTCAATTGCAAGTGGAAGGAGATACAATGAGTCCTTCAATTTCTCAGGACCAGCTTTTTAGCATCATTGATTTTTCACCAAACTGGGCTTATTCAAACTTGGAGACCAAGGTACTTGGTGTTAGTCTTTTTGTTTTATTAATTCATGCATGTAACTGATGTTATCCTTTGAGTTTATATGCTTCTTATATCCGCAGATTGTAGTCTAAACTGCTATTTAAGTTTTGCTGCTTTTGATTTGAATAAGTTGCCATATATTCTGTTCTTTGCTCTCTCTCTCTCTCTCTCTCTCTATATATATATATATATATATATATATATATAAATTTCATCTTTTGACATAAACAAAATCTTTTGATGCTATAACTCCCAGTTGTATTGTATGTGCATTCTCTTGCTAAATCAACATGAGCTTAAATGATTGAAACACGTGACTATCCTTACCATTAATTTCTTCTTGTTTTATTACAAAAATGCAGGTCCTTATCACTGGAACATTCCTCAAGAGTGAAGAAGAGTTATCAAAATGCAGATGGTCATTTATGTTTGGAGAAGTGGAGGTCCCAGCAGATGTTTTAGCAGATGGAATTCTTTGCTGCCATGCTCCACTACACAAGTCTGGAATTGTACCTTTCTACTTAACTTGTTCCAACAGGTCAGCTTGTAGTGAAATACGAGAATTTGAATATAGATTGGGCGCGGACCATTATGTTGGCAGTATTGATGTAAATGGGGATAGAGATAAGGTAATTTTGATGCATCTTTATCAACGATTTGAGACGATACTGTGCCTTGAATCCATTGGTAGTCCTGTCAGTTATGCTGGAAGTGACTTTGAAAAACAAAATGTGGTGAACAAAATCCTTTCCTTGATGGAGGAGGAGAACAGTGAGGAGGCAAGTCTGACTTCATCAGAGCTGAAGGTGATCGGAGAGCTGCTTCTCGAAAAACAGCTAAAAGAGAAGTTTTACTCTTGGATTATCAACAAAGTAACGCAAGATGGCAAGGGGCTAACAGTTGTCGATGAAGGGGGTCAAAGTGTGTTACACTTGTCAGCTGCTCTTGGTTTTAATTGGGCCCTACAACCAATTATAGTTTCTGGAGTTAGTATAGATTTTCGTGATGTGAATGGATGGACAGCACTTCATTGGGCTGCATTTAATGGAAGGTATTGTGTTTTGAACTTATCTTCTAGTGAACTAAAAACGATATACAGACCCTGCTTTAATTTATTTTCTTTAGCACCCTGATAAGAAATTATGCTATTGGAGCAGAACATGTCATGTTGCCTTATTTACTGTAACGATCCTTCTACTATAGGTGTTCCAACATGTTGCTATATGATAAATGTTTGGTTGCTTTTGCACCTTAAAAAAACTGTCACAATGACTCTCGTATATACTATTTATTTAATGAGTTTTCACTTTTGGCATCCTGATCTCCAGTATAGCTACTATAGCTGGATAAAAAAAAGTTGATCATCTAAAATGAAAATATTTGAGTAGAAAGTGTAACTCTGATACTGGAGTTCATCTCATACATGGTAAAAAGTAAACAAAAAAGTAGAAGTTATAGCTTCAGCTTTTTGTTTAACATTTTTTCTTGTTTAATAGGGAGGACACAGTTGCTGCCCTTGTTTCTTTGGGAGCAGCTCCTGGAGCACTGACCGATCCAACTGCTGAACATCCACTCGGTAGAACTCCTGCAGACCTGGCTTCTTCTAGTGGACATAAGGGCATATCGGGATTTCTTGCTGAGACTTTCCTAACCACACACCTCACAACTCTTAAAGTAAATGACCCGCAGGAAGATGGCAATCCAGAATTTTGTGGAGTGAGAGCCGTACAGACAATTTCAGAACGTTTAGCGGTTCCAACAACTGGAGAGGATGTGCCAGATACTCTCTCACTCAAGGACTCGCTTGCTGCAATCTGTAATGCTACACAAGCAGCAGCTCGCATTCACCAAATTTTCCGTGTTCAGTCGTTTCAAAGAAAGCAGCTTATTGAACAGGGCTCTGATGAATTTCTGACGGAAGATGAGCATGCTCTTTCTCTTGTAGCTGCTGCTAAAACCTCTAGGTTAGGTCATATTAATGGTATTGCCAATGCTGCTGCATTGAGCATCCAGAAAAAGTTTCGTGGCTGGAAGAAGCGGAAAGAATTTTTGTTAATTCGGCAAAAAATTGTTAAAATCCAGGTAATCTACTTTTCTTATATCAGTTACTGGAACATTTTATTTTCGTAATGTCTAATATTCCCTTTTAAAATATATTATACATCCATATAAAACTGACTCTTCCCATTTTGTCAAAAGGCTCATGTAAGGGGGCATCAGGTCAGGAAAAAATATAAACCTATTGTCTGGTCCGTGGGAATATTGGAAAAGGTGATTTTGCGCTGGAGACGTAAAAGGAGTGGATTGCGTGGATTCCGATCCGATGGGGTTGTAAAAGGGCCCAACATTGAGGAGATCCTGCCTCCAGAAGATGATTATGACTTTCTGAAGGAAGGAAGAAAACAAACTGAAGAAAGGATGCAAAAAGCACTGGCTAGGGTAAAGTCCATGGCTCAGTATCCTGAAGCACGAGCTCAGTACCGCAGGCTGCTTACTGCTGCTGAAGAGTTCCGTGAAACTAAGGTATCTCTTTGTGTTTTGGCAAGACACACACAAGTACATTATAGATGGTGCATATGCACGTGATTAAAATTGTAGCCAGACCGGGTTCGAACAAATTCAGACATTTACACGGCAAGTGGAATACACTTGTTTTAGTGATTGAATACTACTCCTATGAGAGTGACCAGTCAAAATATGAGTGTGTCCAAGCTGGGTCTGAGTTATAATTTTCAGTAAAAGGAGTAAATTATTGCAGCACGAATACATCTTTTCTCTCTCTTGGAAAGATTACACAGAAATGAATGTGCCATAAGCCTTTCAGAATATGAATATTTTATGTTTAGTTTGGCTGTTTATATGATGGCTGAATACAGGACCATAACATGTAACCAAATTCTCAAAGTATTGAGATAATCAAATTCATTTGGTAACTAACTTCTTTTAGATATTGTTTCAGTTTACTTAGGTCACAGGCTGAATAGATTCACAGTTAATAACATGATGTAATGTAGATACTCAATTATACACATTATCATGGAGGATAACTTATGTTCCATTTGATTTTCTCTCCACACAGGATGCTTCAGATATGTCCCCCGGCAATATGGAATATGATATGATTTGCCCTCAGGATGATCTAATTGATGTTGAAGCTCTATTGGATGATGATACTTTCATGTCTCTAGCATTCCAGTGAGTATTTAAGAATTAAGACTACCTTTTTTAGATAGTGCCCTAGCTATCTATTGTAGCTTATTTATACAAGATCAAATCCTATTGATTATTAGTTTTCCTTTTGTACATAATTGTTCTGCACAAATAACTAAACCTTATACTCCGACATTAATTTTGAGAGCCTTTACTTTCATCTGTTAGGTTTTTATGTTGATTATAGTTACGAAATTACCGTGTATACTTGAAATGTAAACCAGTTAAGTTGAGCCAACAATACAGTTTCAAGTGTGATTTGATTTTAATGTAAAGGAACGTTATGTGCTTTAGTGAACTGGAATGGCTTGATTTTTTATGAAAATTATCTTGACTCTTCAAATGCATACAAACATCTTTTTGATTTGTTGGGAAATAAATTCAGGTCAAACAATGAAGGTGAATTTTGAGTAGATTGACTAGGTTTTTCAGATCGTACTAATAAAACAGTTGACTGGCAGCTATGGGGTATCGTTCTCCTCCCGACAACAGAATATGTGGTCTTGTTTGAGTTTGTTTTAGAAAACGTTCATTTTCATTCTTAGAATTTTCAAAATCGTACTTGAAACAAACATCATCTCCTGTTTAAAGCCTACATCCTATAGAAGCCATCACCCATAAAGAAGCATTCAAGCATACTTATCTGAATATAAAATATCTAATCAATACATCAAACTGGTGCCCATTTCTTCTCTCTGCTCACTAAAATAAAAATTGTCCCCTTGTTTAAAGCTTTGACATTTTCTAAAGACAAGTGACCCAAATAGCTTGATTCAACTCACATAGTGGATGGTTGATCCATTAAAAAAGAATACAGGGTATTTTGCACACTAAAATGACTACCTGTGTTTTAGGCTCGATGAAAGCATATCAGTTTTGGTTCTTTACCAGATTTATCATTACTTTATATTGTTGATTTATGTTTAGTATAAGAGCTAATGTAATTTTTTTATAATCATACCCGAAATGCTAGTCTTGCAAATTTAAATAAAACAATCATTCGTAGAACCATGTCAAAAAGTTGTATCGAAATATTCAATCATTTCAAATTAATTAATCTATATTTAATTTTTTAAAATTAATACTTCAATCACTAGGTCAAAATAAAAGTAAACTTAAATTTCTTTTAACTTCAATTTGTTGGTTAATCACTCTTAAAAAATGACTTCACTTTCCGCATCCAAATAAATAGACAACAAGAAAAAATCAAAAACCCGAGTTTCCCATTGTCTAAGTTGAGAAACTCATGAAAAATTAAAAAGTAACCATTATTTTAAAGAATATTTGAGACATAAACATAGCCATCATTATAAAGTGTAATTAAGATATTTTAGCTTTAAAAAATATGTAATAATGAGATTTATTAATATATGTGAAAACAAGTACCAATTAATTTGTAAGGGAGAGTATAATCTAAAAAACAACTTGTATTTCCATATAAATTATAAACGCGAGCTTATGAGTTATGACACAAATAGTCGTATATCCAGCGTAGTAGAGAGAAACCATACTGCACCGATTTCTTCATTCAACACTTGTGTTGTGTGATGCAATAGGGGTAATATTCATTCAGTAGTGAGTAATATATTATATACTATTTCCATTATATAGGTGCGAAGAAAGCAACGAACTTGATTTCTTCAATCAACACCCCCAAAAACCTAAATTTCAATTTCTTTTTCTCTTTTTCCTCAAATCAAAATAAAATTATTTCTTATTAAGTAATTTTGATTGTAATCGATAACTATATTAGTGGCGATGTTAACATAAGGATATAGGAGTTGTGGTATATGGTGTCACACTCTGTAGTAGAATGGGTGTGGCTGGTTCGAAGTTAGAGAAGGCGCTTGGTGACCATTTCCCAGAAGGCGAACGCTATTTCGGTTTCGAGAATTTCGGGAATACTTGTTATTGCAACAGCGTACTCCAGGTCTATCTATTTTTATTATTAATGCTTTCCTTTTTCTGTTTCTTTTATTAACTGAATTGTTTAATTTTCTGGATATATTGTATTGTATTGTATTTGTGTGCCGAAAGAAATAGAAAATTTTTAAGAAAGAAAAATATAAGGTTTTAGGGTTAGGGTTAATTGTTTTAGGTCAGATGGTAAAATATTGAACTAAAATTGATATGACTAGCTTGCTTTGCGGAATTACTCATTTAGATGTTAATTTTCGTATAAGTTGTCGTGCGTGCCTGCTAATGGAGTGATCTCTATTAGCTGCTGCTTCACTTGCCTATGTAACTCAGCAGGAATCTGGTGGTGGTTACTTACGAGGTTGTGAATATTAACATGAAAAGAAGCATGATTAAATAAGATTATTGAATGCAAAACATAATACTTCTAGATTTCGTTAGTTTAATTAAATTTGCATGTTAATAACAACCTTCCATCATACCTTATAGTGTGGAATTTTCTAGTTTTTGATGTGATTTGGTTCCATTTTGGCAGGCTCTTTACTTTTGTGTACCATTTCGTGAACAACTGCTGGAGTATTATTTGAAAAACAAAAAACAGGGCGAAGTAGATGAGAATATCTTATCATGTCTTGCAGAACTGTTCTCACAGGTAGTATTTTTAATGGGAAATGCATATATATATATATATATATTTGGTAGCCTTTTATGCACCTCTGTGGCATTAGAGCTAGGTATTATTCAGGAGAAATTGTTCCGTTTTAGTTTATACAGTTTTCTATTGGATTTACATTAAGTAGCATAAGACAAGTGTTCATGAGAAGAGTTCATCTTATATAGCATGCAGTAATCATTGTTGTAGGTGCATTGATTTGAAATTTAGCATAATTTTTGTGGCATGTTAAGATTTGTTATATATTTCATAACGTAAAAAATGCTGTCATAATTACTTGTGGAGTATGTTGGATTGTCATTCCTGTAACCAGAGGCCAGAGGGTGAGCATGACAACATATCATATGACTTGCCCAACCCTGGCACATCGGGCTGACAGATTACATGTGTGATGGTAAATTGCCAATTTGAAATTCAATATCCTCTTGAGATTAACCAGCATCTTAATTATTCTTTACACAGATAACTTCACAGAAGAAGAAAACAGGTGTAATAGCTCCAAAACGCTTAGTACAAAGAGTTTGGAAAGAAAATGAGGTTTTCCGAGGATGTATGCATCAGGTATGTTTGCTGGTAAAAGTAGATTCTTTTCTACTTACTCATTATAGGTAGTGAGCTAGTTATGATGGAGAACAATTGATAGGGAATATTTCACACTTTTTTTTGTAACTGGAACTCCATCTGTTTTTCCACACAATGAACAGACAAATACGCCCCCTTTCATGCATGAGACAGAATTTCTGATACTTGTTCTAAAGTATTTCCTCAATACCTTTAACATTTATTTCTATTTCGATTGTCTCGATCACTGAGGATAGCCACAATGCCGCATTATTAACATAAACAACTCATGTGAGGAAGCAAGTACCGACAGAGAGAACTGAAATATTATAGTAGTTTTTTCCTTCATTTCTTTTAATATATCTGCAACCAAAAAAATATAAATAAAAAGAGGGTTCAAGATTATGAAGAGTGGAAATACCTTCTTTTAATGGGTGGGCAATGGACTGGTATTGTCATAACATCCTCCAGAGTTTGTTCGACACATTTAGGAACAACCCCCAAATGTGCAAGTATTCTATACCATTTTTGTCGTTAAATTATCACAAATGCAAAAATAAGGAAATATTGAAGATTTTATGAGATGTAATAATATAACCCCATTAGGGAAGTTGGTGGAGGAAGCAAGAAAGGAATGAAAAACAAATGCAGATTTTTGTCTAAATGGAATGATGAAGAATTTTAAAAAGGTTATTTTGATTAATGTTCTATTATTCCAAATAATTAGCAGCAATTGTATCTAATGTATGAAGATGCTCTTTTGTCCGTCTATTTGAAAAGAAAAAAAAAAGGGTGGTGCTGCTCCAATGATTAAAAATGAATGCCAATTACACTTGACAAGATGCCCTCATATGTGCATTCATGAATAAATTATTCTCCCTCTCTCTCTCTCAAATGATTAAAAATGAATGCCAATTAGACTTCCAGTTTGTTAGAGTCCTTGTTCATTCTTTTTACAAGATGCCCTCATACGTGCATTCATGAATAAATCACCCCCCCCACCCCTCTCGCGCGTGCCAACACTCAGAATTTAAATTCCCTGGTTATGCTTCCTTCCATTTCCTTATGTCCAGTGGGAGACTTTACTTTCTCCATTTGCCTCTCTGAAGAGTAGCTTAATCCTTTCTTTTGGCTGGAATCTTTCTTAATATTAATTTTAATTCATTGAGAAGTCACTGGGTCATTTAGTGTCCGAGGTTGATTATTGGTTTCTTATATTTTGATATGACTGGACACGGAATGGGTCAAGTAATCTTATTTATTATGCATCTCTCATTGTCAATTTGAAATATTTCATATGCGAATGATGTGTTCATGTTTTCATGTTTTCATGCAGGACGCCCATGAATTTTTGAACTTTCTGCTGAATCAACTTGTTGACGCACTGGAAAAAGAGTCTCACAAAGTCACAAGTGGGATACAAACTTCTGTTGAGGGTGTCCTAAATGGGCCAAGTAATGGTCAGATTAATGGTGGTGTTAAGAAGGAACCATTAGTTACTTGGGTGCACAAAATTTTTCAGGTAAACATGTTGAGTATTCTATCTATGAGTTTCCTTTTTTAAATATATTTTAAACATTTATTGTAAACGGCTGTCTTCTTCAAATGTACGTAATGTTTCTTGGTGGTTTTGGACAATGCTTACTTAATGTGTGATTACTCTGATGCAGGGTATCCTTACAAATGAGACGAAGTGTTTAAGGTGTGAGACAGTTACCGCAAGGGATGAAACCTTTTTCGATTTAAGCCTTGATATTGAACAGAACAGTTCAATCACTAGCTGCCTCAAGAATTTCAGCTCCACAGAAACCCTGAACGCTAATGATAAATTTTTCTGTGACAAGTGTTGTAGGTAAGTACCCTTGTCTATAATCGTTCGCATATTATCACTAAAACACATGAATTTATTTTGCGAATCCCAACACAGTTTGCAAGAAGCACAAAAGAGGATGAAAATAAAGAAACCACCTCGTATCCTTGTCATTCATCTCAAGCGATTCAAGTTCATGGAACAACTAAACAGGCACAAAAAGTTATCCTATCGCGTTGTATTCCCTCTGGAACTGAAACTAAGCAACTCCATGGAAGATGCCGACTCTGAGTACTCTTTGTTTGCTGTGGTGGTTCATGTGGGGAGTGGGCCAAATCACGGGCATTACGTTAGCATTGTGAAAAGTCACAACCACTGGCTGTTTTTCGATGATGAAAGTGTGGAGACCATCGAAGAGTCTGCTATCCAGACGTTTTTCGGATCTGCGCAAGAATACTCGAGTAATACCGATCACGGATACATTCTCTTCTATGAGAGGATTACAGCTGCTGACAGCAAGAACTGAAGAGAAGTTCATCTAACTTATAAACCTTTTCTTATTCGAAAAAGAGAATTTTTGACTTTGTGGGTACTACAGTTTACTTGGTTTTTGGTAAACTTTTTATTTCTCCATAACATGTGACATCAGTACAAGGCTTATTTCCATGTACAGTTTGGACGACAATAAAGGAGTGAATTGAAAAGACACTGTTTCTTGACCAGTATCAGTTGTTCTTTGCTTTCTTGATTTACTGTTGCTTTATTGATTTACAATTGCTTAACCTGTTAATATAATACTGAAGAAGACTTAGTTCAATTAAGGGTGTCATTTGACAAGTTGGGTTAGTTCTAGAAGGTGAAAGATGGGTAGAGCTAGCTGAGGAAACAAGTTGGTTTCTGAGTCACACAACAGGCTGGGTTAGTTCATTTGGGTCAAAAAATTGTCAGGTTCAGGTTTAGTTTCTTGGATGTAATTTATTTGCCTATTGTAACCAGATCAATTCAAGTTAGAGTGCAATAAATTTTAGTTCAACACGATGGATCTGAGTTGGATTCAGATTGAGTTGGATTCAGATCGATCTATTGGGTTTTAGCCCTATTTACCATAAACCTCAAACAGACATGGAAAGAATTAAGCACCATTCCTTTTGGCAATCGAAAATGGATATTAATGATTTTGACATATAAATGTGGAGATATGACACTGCATATGCATAATAACACATTGCAGATGGAGAACAAATAATAACCTAACTAGCTAGTAAACTAATAAAATAATATGAAATAACAAAGACACTCTAGTGTTTACTTGAAGCACAGAAGCCCCTGACCTTGCCTATGAAACTGGGAGCTTCAAATTGTGTAAATGCTTCAATGAAACAACGATCCGAAATCCCTGAAATCGTTTGGCAACACGCATGGCCAATAGATACTTCATCTCCAAAATATGAAGTTATGAGATCGCTTATGCAACCATCCACAAGTATCAAAGCCGTTGAGCAATCTCTCGGATCAATCTCTGGTGTCGGCTTGTTATGATCCACCGGTTCTGATAGCGGTGGTGGCGATGGTGAATGTGATCGAGGTGGCTGTGGTGGCGGTCTAAGTGGCGTAGACTGAGGCGGGGGAGGCGGTGGCTTGTGATGTCTTGGTGGGGTCCGAGGCCCATGGTGAGGGTTTGGCGGATTGTGACTACCTTTTGGTGGCGACTGGTCGTGATGCGGCGGCGGTTGGTGGTGGTGCCGAGGTTGATGCCACCACCACCACGGGAACCTTTGCCATGGGAATGCTTGAGTTTCTTCATTGTTAAGGAGATGGTCATCTGATGATGATGTAGTACAATCCTCCATACAAATAAGGAGCACAATAATGAGGAAAAGTGTGTTTCTTTTGAATATAATCATTGTCACGAATTCCGGGTTTTGGAGTGGAGGAATTATCAATTTTGGGTTTTTAAGGTATGAGATAATCTACGTGTTGGGGTTGAACAAGAGTTCTCATGCATTAGTGTTGCTTTGTGTTTATCTAGGTAATTTTTGTGATTAGGTATCATTTTTACTTTATTTTACGAGAACTATGTGAAACCGGTTGTTATTTTTCGGGTTTTGGTTGATTTTCGGAGTTTCAAATTTTAGTCAGGGTGTTTTTCAGATTTTTCAAGAAACCTGTGCTATAATTGAAATTATTTTTGTTGAAATCTTTTACATACAAAATAATATTGTATTCAGAAATAGAAGTATTTTGGGTTAGGATCTATGTTATGATTTGGGATGTAAATCATTTGACAAATATCAAATCATAATTAATTGCTATTCTTAGTTATAAAGATTTAAATTAATACATATTTGTGAATAATAATTTCACTCATTTAATACTACTTTTCTTTATTAAATGATAACTTAATTAGACATTACTAGGTAGATTTTGTTTTACTATAGATTTAATGATAAATAACATAATGGGAGCATACAGATTATTAAACTTTATTGAACTTGAACAATAATAAGATATAAACTATTTTAATGGTACAATATAGTACTAGAAATATAGGTTGGGAAAAAATTTAGAGTCCATGTACAAAACAATAAATAATATATATATATGTAAATTACGTTATACAATAATACTTTTCTTGCGGTATGGGATTTAATATCAATATCATAGCAAATTATTCAATACGTTGTATTGCATATTAAAATTTTTAATTTTGACGAAAAGATCGAAACTTCGATAAACTTTCATATATTACGGTATAATATTGTGCAATTTTGAAATCTTTATTTTAAGAATCACAGGTGTGATTTGATTTGCATGTACGAGATCTCACTAGCTACATTCCATTAAAAAATAGATTATGTGTGACAAAATTCTCACCCCCATTTTATAATGTTTCAAGCCAAGACCACTCAAGAGCCACTATATAATAGGTTGGTCAAACACGAATTTATATATGATAAATATTAAAACCTACTACTATATATATTAATTACAAACATGATATTTCTAATGGAAAATGAAATGATTTACTAAACCATTCTGTTTTACGGAAAATTATTTCTCCTTTAATAACAATCTCAACTATAAAATTTACAAGTATATAGTCTATGTGGTGATCACTATATACCATATTTTTATGGATAATTGCAGTGTATTATATACATTTTTTTCCATTACTTTTCCCTATATATTATAATGTTATTTGCAAATTAGTTTCAACCCAACATCACTCCATGATAGTAACAACAGGCATTAATTTATTTCCGTTGGCATTATAAATCCTTATCTCTTAATTACAAATATGACATTTATTACTGGATCGGAATTAGTTTATCCTTATCTATTTTTTTCTCTTTTATGGTCACCATAAATATTCTCCTTTATCACCACAAATATAAATTAAAATCCCTAATTTAAATAAATAACTTTAATAGGAATTTTGAGGATCTTTCCAAGTATACTAATGATAATTTTGAATCTTTAGGTGGATTAGGTTTTCTCAGGTCGAATGCTGCTAGCTACTTGTGCATTAAATATTGTCTACGTACCCTGATCAGTTCACTGGCATCAATAAAAAGTTTTGCTCCTAATCCACCATAAAATGTCAAATAATGGATTATTATTAATTTATCCACTTGATTAATGATTATTATGGGATCGGAGCAAGAGAAAATAATAAGTTATAAATAAATATGAGTTTTATATAAATTTGTCTCAAGAAATGACTGAGAAACTCATGAAATGAAGTAAATTTACGCTACTATTTTACCATTTACGAAAGACTGAGTGATTGTATAGGCTATTTTAATTTCCTGTGAGAGTAAGATATAAAATGATCCTTAATTTTCTTTTTCGCGTAACATAACATAACATCTATTTTCTGAGGTATATAGCATGACTTTTACGTTGACATTTCATCATCACCCTTTACATATTTTGTATTTGGTCTTTTATTTTTCTGTATTTACTTTATCTTTCTTTTATATATATGTAATAAAACAAATAAAGCGTATTTACTGTATTGGGATTTGGAAAAAATTCTATTGCTCAAACTAAAGAGAATGCCATAAATAAATTAAATAAAAAAAAAATGATAATGAGAAGAGCATAGTTATTTCTTTCCGGTAAATCAAACAAACAGTGCCTTGACTGCCAGTAACATTTTATAATCTAACTAGAAAACATCAAAACAATAATAAAAGGAAAGACAGCAAAGTCAACAATGCCCAAAGCTTTGGCCTTTTCTTTTCAGAGCCATTCTTGCCTGCACATCAGCAAATCCCCCAATTTCAACAAAACTATCTATGTATTCTTTATTCTTGAAAATTTCTCTGTTACCTGCACATATATGTATTCTTATTCCCCTTTTCTTACACACACATGCTAGTCTTAAATTAGTATGAAACTGAAATTCATATAAACAGTTTTAAATAATTATTTCATTTCCCCCCTTGCAGAGGCGTGGATCGGTAAGTTGAAAATTTCTGGGATGCCTATATATATATATATATATATATATATTTTTTTTTTTTTTAATTTTTTTATTTTTAATAAGTATTTTCTTGATTTTTGTTGAAGATGAAAATTTGTGTCTTGATTATGTTATTTCATTTGGGTGATGTGGCTATTTATGATTTTTTTCCCCCAACCATGTTGCAGGTTGTGGATTCTTAGTCTTATGTGTAATCATAAAAGGTAGATGTTGATTTGGAGAGATATATGGATAACTTATGCTGTTTCAATTCTATTTACTCACAGGTGAGATTTTGATCTCTTGTAGTGGAATTTTTTTTCATAGTTCAGTTTGTTAGTGAATTAATTGGTGATCTTATTACATTTTTAGTATAATAATTGTATTAATTGGACTTGAGCAACTAAGTTCTAGCAATCCATTGACTATAAGGCTATGTTTGGTTCTGGTGCGTGTTTCAGTGAGTAAAATGATTAGAAAAATGAACAAAAAAACGAAGTTCAATGTTCTATCTTCTGATGCAAAGGAAAAACATTTTTTCTTAGCATGTTTCGTTCATTCAAGAACCCCACATATTGCTCGTTATCAGTTTCTTGTTTAATTTGTAGTAGTTAAGTTTATTCTATTTATATAGGCAGGACGTACCTCGTGTGGCTCTGGAAAGGGAAGAAGCCAACAGGGGAATGTAAAGTATGGGTTCAGTTTAATAAAAGGAAAGGCAAATCATCCAATGGAGGATTACCATGTGGCCAAATTTGTACAGTTTCATAGTCGTGAACTCGGGCTATTTGCTATATATGATGGACACTTGGGAGATAGTGTGCCAGCTTATTTACAAAAACATTTGTTTCCCAATATCTTAAACGAGGTTAGTTACTTACTCCATTAAGTACTCTCTTATTCTCTGCAATGCAATTACAATTAACTTAATTTCTATTTTGAATGAATCCAGGAGGAGTTTTGGAGTGACCCTAGCAGGTCTATTGCTAAAGCCTACGAGAGAACCGATCAGGCGATTCTTTCGCACGATCCAGAACTCGGAAGAGGTGGGTCCACTGCCGTCACTGCCATTCTTATAGATCAACGACACCTGTGGGTAGCCAATGTCGGAGACTCACGAGGAGTACTTTCCAGGAGGGGTCAGGCTATACAAATGAGCGTAGATCATGAGCCTAACACGGAGAGGGGTAGCATTGAAAATCGAGGTGGATTTGTCTCAAACATGCCAGGTATGACAGACTATCTACTTTGCAATTTTATTTCAGTTAGTGGACTCTTTTTCAATCTACCTACCCTATTTGTCTCTGGTGCTTTGGGAAAGGATTGTTGATGCAACAATATATGCATGTCATTTCTCCCATGAATTAGAGCACGCATTTTATGGCGAATTACATTTTTGATCCTGTAACTATCTTAGCCATGACAAATATGGTCCTGTATCTTTTGAACTGACACTGTTGGTCCTTCGTTGAGATTTGACCTATCGGACTCAATGTATTAGACTCCAAAGCATATTTCTTTGACTCGGACTAAAAATGTCGGGTAGCGGACCAAATATGTCCAACTCAATGTGTTGAGTTTCAAAGATATAGGATCATATCTGAAAAATCAGGACCACATTTGTTGAACTTAAAAGATAAATGAATATTCTTGTTGCGGCTCGATAGTTGGAGGATTAAAATTGAAACCTCGCCTTATGCGTTAATAATAGTAGCTTTTGATTTTACCTAGATTTCTCCTAAGTTGTGTTCGACCCTCTTGGTTTTTTTTTAGCATGCAGATGTGATAGGTACATTGCTCTTATGAAAGTTATTACAGCTGTGCTGATATTATTTTCAAAATAATTGTTTAGCTATTTTTGGCTTTTAAGTAGGAAGATCTCTAGTTATTGAAATTTTAGAATATTTAGAAAGTGAATTACTCCAACAGAAAGGGTCCAGTTCAGATTATCGAGTAACTAATGTAACTGACTTTGTTTTCTGATAACAACATAGTCGGGTAAACTACATGAAACTCTTGTGTCAAATGAAACTTGCACGAAACTCACCCCCTCACTGAACTTTTTATTGCATTAAAATCCCCTCTTTGACATTTTTCTAGCACAAAACCTCGTTTCCGTCCATCTCAGTTAGTTTTTTTAACTATAACTCTCTCCTCTAATGATCAGAGTGGTTTTAGATGAATGTTATCTTTTACATGGTATTTAAAAGACAGAAGTACCAATTTTCTTTCATATTTGAATATTTATTACTGACTACAATTTATATAGATAAGTACATATTTATACAAGAATAAAGAAAAAGAACAAAAATAATAATCTTGTATGTAATTATTTTTTCTTCTAAATTTGTATGTTTATAGAACTAGTAAATAGTTACATGAAACCTAATCTCTGCATCTTTTTTACAGGAGATGTTGCTAGAGTAAACGGGCAACTGGCTGTTTCTCGTGCTTTTGGAGACAAGAACTTGAAAACACACTTACGATCTGACCCTGACATTACAAATGCTGAAATCGATTCCGAGACTGATTTCCTAATTCTAGCTAGCGACGGTTTATGGAAGGTATCTTCTCTCCCTCTCCCACATCGCTCTTTGTCTATGGATCATAATGCATACGTAAACGAACCCCTTCCCCCCTCCTCCAACAGGTAATGTCGAATCAAGAGGCTGTAGATATTGCGAAAAAGATCAAAGACCCTGAAAAGGCAGCCAAGAAACTAGCACTGGAGGCAGTGTACATGGAGAGTAAGGATGACATCTCATGCATAGTTGTCCGGTTCTAGGGTACAAACATGTTTCTACTGCCGGAGTGCCGGTGAGCAGATTTTGTATATTAAATGTGATATGGGAGAGTATAGATTTAAGAAAATCGAGCTCAAAGTATTGAGTCGAGATCATAAGCTGTTGCATGCGTAAAATTATGTATCAATTGAAGTTGTGTTGTTGCTATGCTGTTTGCTATTGCTTGGTTTCTTTTTAAATTTTTGTTAGATTTCACCATTTTTTTCTGTAATTTTATTGAAAATGTTGAAGTTGGGTTGTTTTATTTTTATACATTGGTTTCTTGTAATAATCGAAACAGGGTAAGGTTTCAGTGATAAATATCAAATTTAGCTATTTTACCTTGGGGAAATGTTTGAGATGGCTAATCATTAAAGAATACCTATATTATTTCTATTCATACACTAGGTTTAGGGGTTTAAACGGCTCAAGATCCTCTGTACCACTCTTGTGTATCACTAATAATTAATTGTCACATGTACATGTGACAATTATTTTAATTGTTAAATGTACATGTGGCAATTAATTATTAGTGATACATAAATGTGGTACACTAAAAGTGGTACAGAGGATCTACACCCGGTTTAAACTGATCCCGCCCCGTTGATATACAATTAAACTCGAAAATTAAATTAAGTTACTTTAGATCAATATGTAAAAACTTGTAGAATTGAATTTATTATAGGAAACAAATTAACCTTGGAAAAAAGCTTACACTCAATCAATTTTTATTTTCTATTGTTTATGACAATTTGTTAATGCTGGACTCGTATAATGGAAAACGTGCAGGAAAATAGTATCATCAGATCATTCAATATAATCATCATTAAAATACTATCAAATTTAAAAGATGCGGCAAGTCATTCCTAATGTTGCTTACACAGGTCATTTTAAGGGGAAATGCAAGATATTGTGTTATGCCGAACCAGCATGAATTTACTATGTGAATTGATGCATAAAATTCATTTATATTTTGAAGAACTCATAATGAAACACCTAACATGTTCAAAATATGTTATTTTTTTAAGAAACTCGTTTTAAAATAATTCACATGAAATTAGAGGGAGACATTAAGGGTTAATATGGAAGTAGTTTGGCTGGGTTTGGTCTCATTAATTGATTTAAGAGGTTTCGCCGAAACCTTTGAAACTCGATTTGGATAATAGTTTCAATGGAATATTGAAATTGTAAAATATTATTAAATAATAGTTAGTGGATTTTGAAACTTTGAGATATGACTTGGATTGAGGTTTGATTGTTAGGGTTTGGAGAAGAAAAATAGGTGGTAGATGTCAAATCAATAACTTTATGTGTAAAAAATAGATGACAGATGTCAAATCAATGACTTTATAGGTTTCAAGTAGGATTGTGTAGGTTTCGATTTGTCTGAAACTTGAGGTTTCGTCTGAGACCTCTTCAAACTCTTTACTTGATGGGTTTGACCCGATTTGAGTGAAACCAAACCTAAGCAAACTAGATGCATCAACCTAAGTATTTTAAAAATAATTTCTTAAATTGTCGATCCAAAACGACTTAATTTTAATGTTTTTTACAAATTGTGGGTTTCGTACTGAGTATTTAAAAGTACAAGAGAATTATATTTATATGCAACAGAAATTTCACAAGATAATTTAATCCATATTTACCATAACACATAAAAGTATATTGCATTTACCCCCATTTTTAACTATCACATTCAAGATTAAAATATCCTTAATTAAAACCCTGCAACAACCAAGTCACACTAGATATTTGAAAATTCTAAAGTACAAGAGAATGTCAAAATGTAAACATGGAGCTTATTTCCATCTAAAAGAAAATAAATATTTATAAAGATGGATGTTAAGAAATTGAGTAATATTTTTGATATATGAAATATCAAAACTAACATTGTACAGTATATTTAATTAAACATGAAGAAGAAAAGTTAATTTTCCTTGTTACTTTATTATAATTACCTAATTAATATTGTCCTCACATTATAGAAAATAATTACTATAATTTAAATTGCTATTTTATTACGATAAGCAATAGGAGTATTTTTTTTTTTTTTTTGGTTCCCAAGGGTTTAATCCCTTTCGAGGCGCGTCGGACATATAAAGTGGAAATATCTCCCAACAGAGATTTGAACTTGAGTCCGCTACTTTGTAGTGACTAGTCCCTTCCAATAGATCAATCACCTGGTGATAATAGAGTATTTCTTTAATAAGAAAGGTTGAGAACAAAAGGGAGCTGATGCCATATGTATAATATTAATTTATTTTACGTGATTTGAAAAAAAATACTTTATTCCATGTACAAAATTAAAGGAGCAAACTACCTTATTAAACCAGAGAGTGTAACTTACTTATCGAAGTTGAGAGCGAACATGAAAAATATTTATGTAACATGTAACATAAAAGGTAAAGTGAAACATTTAGCGTCATAATACATGGGATAACGTGCCACATCTAAGAGGGATAGTTTAGTCAATTCATATATTTTTATGTTTAAAAATATAGACAATGCTAAACTTTTATAAGATTATAGGACGAATGGTAAAATATTATTATTAAATTATAGGAGGTAAATTTAATATTATGTATATCACAAGTAAAAAAGAAAAATAGAGGTTAAATATTTTAAAAAATGGTGAAATACACATTCCCCCCTTAAAGTATGGGAATGACATTAATTATCCCTCTAAAATATCAATTGTAACACTTACCCCTCTATGTTATAAAATCAAACATTTTATTCCAAAAATATCCCCGTCCATTTTAAAACGAGTGCATTATTTCTTTATTAATTTTTCAAAAATATTTATGTTAATTATGAATTCATCCATCTACCAAATAATATTATGTTTCAATTTCTTCATTTTTTTGATTTCCTTCGGTTTTATGGTCTCAAATTTTTTCTTTATTTTCGTCTCATTTTTTTCTTGATTTATGTTTCAATTTGTTTTCTTTATTTATGTTTCAATTTTTTTTTTATATTTCCATCTCAATTTTTTTCTTTATATTTTTCTATATTTTTATTTGGTGATAATTATCTCATTTATTTTCGGTACAAATTATTATTGAAAATATTGAGTAATTCTCACTCGAATTCTTTTCGCAAAGTTCACGGTTGACACCAAGCAATATTATATTTTAATTTCATCATTTCTTCATCAATTTTTTTTTATTAATTACGAATACATCCATTTACCAAACAATATTAAATTTCAATTTCTTCATTTATTTTGCTTCTTTTGGTTATATAAAAAAAATAAGATGAAAATGAAGAAGAAATTTGAGATTGAAAAAAGTATGGTAAAAAAATAAAAAAAATTAAAATATAATGTTGTTTGGTGGATGAATGAATTCATAATTAATAAAACATAATTTTATTTTTATAAATTAATAAAGATATTTTTATTTATTAAAGGGACGGGGGTATTTCTGTAATAAAAACTACAAAACTATAACATAGGGGTAAGTGTTACAATTGATACTTTAGGGGTAACTGATACCACCGGGGGAAACTGTATTTCATCCTTCAAAAAATACCGTAATTTAAAATAAAATAAGTAAATGATAGAAGTATTTCCTTTTTTGGGGTGATATATCTCTTTTCTTGGGCTGAAAGTCAGGAAGTTCGCGCGTCACCCTAACGCGCTCAGGAACAACTTAGAAGACTTTCCATTTTCCCCTCTTCATTTTCTCTGCTTAAACCCTTCCACCTCTCTCTCTAAAACCCCCGTATATTACTTTGTACGGGAGCGATAATCTAAAACCCTTCCCTCTAAATTCGCCGACTATAAATTTTAACAGAATCTTCATTGCATTTTCCGATCGTCAAATGTCTAAATTATCGAAGCTAAATGCATCGAATCCAAAAGTATGGGTGGTGATCGGCGTCGGCCTCGCCGGAGTTTTAATCCTCGCCGAGGTCCAACGGCGTCGTATCAAAGCCAACAGCTCTATTAAGGAAGATTTCGGTGCATTTATCGAACGATTTGAGCTTCTTCCATTTCCTCAGCCGCCGCCGCCCGCCGCTCGCCTCCCTTTCTCCGGCCTTACTTTCGCAATTAATGACAAGTAAATTTATTTATATTTGTTTTTTTAACTCGGTATTTCCTGCTGCTGCTCATATAAGTTTGGTTCCACTAAAAAATTGAATTTTTTGGTTGACTTCTATTCCTTTTTTTTTCCCCTCAATAAGACGTGTTGTACTTGTATAATTGTACTTGTATAAATGTGCGAAGGGACTACCTTTTGAGAATCTTTTAAGGTTAAAAAATATTTGATATGGTGTCTTATATAGGTCCTGGAAGTTAAAATGGTCAGGTAGATATTAATCGTCGCCCATTAGCTTGTTTTTTTATGTCTGGAGTATTTTTAAAATTAAGCTACATGATCAATCAGAAACTCATAGTTGTTTGTAAATTCTAGGGTATAAGGAAATTGTATGATTGGTTTAAAACACAATTGAAAGAAGAATTATGTAACTTGAAATTTTATATGAGGATAAGTCTCTAAATGCTTGGGCTTATTCATTCATTTATTGTTATTATGTAGCATTGATGTCAAGGGCTATGTAACGGGATATGGAAGTGCAGATTGGAAGAGGACACATGAGGCAGCAGGCAAAACAGCTATAGTGGTGACCATAATGCTAAGAAGTGGAGCCACCTGCGCAGGAAAGACTGTCATGGATGAGCTTGGTTTTGGGTAGTCCTTTTTATTTGAACTTAGCATTTTAAAATACAACATCTGACTCGTACTATAAGGTAAAATCAATGTCAGGGCAGAATTAAATCTGCCTAGATGACATTAAACAGATTAGTGATGTAGGATGTCTACAAAATCGAGTACGTAGTGCCGGGATTTGTAGGCTAAAAAAGTTTCTAAATGGCAGAATTGCTGGGGGGTTTGATGCCCAAAGTTTAAGGGAAGACACTGATTGTGGTTGTTGGACAATGAATACAGGATATTAGGAGAGAATAAAAATTATGGAACTCCTACCAATCCAATAAAGCCATCTCATATTCCAGGAGGCTCGTCTAGTGGATCAGCGGTAGCTGTTGCTGCCCAACTCATAGATTTTGCTCTTGGTATGATTTTTCTTTTTTCAGATCATTGAATTTTCTGATTACACCGTTTTAAGAGAAGGTCTGTTATTTTTTCAGTCAAATATTTTGTCAATTAAGTTACTTACAACACAAAACATTAAATAAATAAAAAGCTAATCATGGTTTTAATAACTTTAGAAATTTATTAATGCCATCGTTCTATTTTTTTTTATAAATTCTATATTTTGTTTGAGCATTATCATAATTGTTTCTTTTTCTATGTTATTGCACAGACTTCGATGGAGTATGGTCTGCTAAATGTTGGATATTGCGTTGTTAAGTAGCACTGGCGTCAATGTGGAATACTAATATTATGAATTACTTTTGTAGGTAGTGATACAATTGGTGGTATAAGAGTACCAGCATCTTTTTGTGGCATCTTTGGATTCAGACCATCTCACGGAGCTGTCTCTACTATTGGTGTTTTGCCAAATTCTCAAAGTTTAGACACTGTTGGTATGCAATCATGGTGTACAATGCTCTTCTAAAATCTTAAATTTATTATTGATTCTATCTGTTATTATGCATAAATTCTTGAACCAAGTTCACCAACATTTAAAATATATAATGAATATCTGCATTGACTTGGTCTTCTATCATGGTTGAGGCAACTATTTGTGAAGGCTGAGCAGATATGATATCAGAGCAGATATTCAAATTGATTAATGAAGGCGGACACATATTTTGAACAATATCAATTGCTTCTTTCCATAGTTTTAGTCATCTGCTGATTGCTTTCCTAGATTCAAACTTGAATTTTGTATGGACATTATATAATTGCGGATATTATCTAAAAGTTATTGTTATTAATTAATTTTTGTAATAATTGAAACCACTGCTTCAGGATGTTTGGCATCTGATCCATCTGTTTTGCATCGTGTGGGACATGTTCTACTTCAGTTAAATCCCTTCGAACCTAAAAAAACGCGACGGATAATTATAGCTGATGATGTTTTCCAGCTTTCTAAGGTTCCCATGCTGAAGACTGTCCATATTGTTAGCAAAATAACAGGGAAATTATCTGGCTGTAAGTTAATAATTTTTTTTTTACTACTGATAACATGATTTGTAAAGTTTCAATTAACTGTTTGCCAATGTTGTCCTAATGAAGTTGCAAAATTTTCTGCCTAAACTAATCACTAAATTGATGTAGATCTCCTTCCATTTATTTTCTAAAACTGCAGATCAAGCACCTAAACATATGAATTTTGGGCAGTACATTGCTTCAAAAGTTTCCAGCCTAAAAATATTTTGTGATGATTTGACAAACCAGCAAAATGGAATATCAACTCTGAAAGCACTATCTTCAGCTATGCTTTTACTACAAAGGTATTGCACAAGTGCTATGAATTTTTTTGCTTCATTGGTTGGAAAAGTCTGATCAAGCAATATTAATAAAGATATGTTATCGCATTTAATTGAAGTCTATGACTTAGCTCCATTGATCGGAAATAGTTTCCCTTATCCTTATTGTGGAATAGAGAAAGGAGAATTTAACTTTATTTTTCATGCAAGGATTGATGTTTTCTTCAATTAAGGCCTCAATTTTATCTGACCAGCCCTTTTGCTTTACAGATATGAGTTCAAAACAAATCACGAAGAGTGGATTAAATCAGTCAAACCTAAACTAGGTCCTGATGTATCTAGTCGAGTTTGGGCAGCAGTAAACACAGTACAAGAGAATGTCAAGAGTCTATATAAAGTAAGAATGGAAATGCGAGCAGCACTTCAAAGTCTCCTGAAGGTACTCATCACAGCTTATTCTTTTTCAATCTTATGAGTGATGGGGGCTGACTGGAGTTGGGTGTTGGAATTTAGGGATATTGAAATATCAAATTGTTGGTTTTCCAAATTTCTCAATCTTTCATTACATCACCTTTAAGATGAGCTATTGATAACAAAAAGAAAACCTTTAAATTTGCTAACTAAACCTTTTAAATACATCCATCTCTATATACCAGATTAGAGCAGGATATTAGTTATCCATAAATTAAAATGTGTACTTATTCCTCTCACAATACTGAACATAAAATTTCATTTAGATAGAGGATGATATGAATATGGCGATTCGGATGGTTGGATACATGGTATGGTATCATCCTTGCCTCCTTTAGTTAGAATTCTACTGAAATGTTGATTGCTGCGGAAGTGATAGTGTTACCTTCTTTTATGCTGCCAAAAGATATGTTTTGTCTTTATTTCATGTTCATTTGGCAGCTATTACAGTTGGTGGATGTCGTACACACCCTTCTATATTAATCTGCTTTATATATTGTGCATCAGACTTCGTAAATAGTTGTATGGATTACATTTATTTTACTATGTGACATTATTGCAAAAGAACTAAACAGAAATAGAATAGGGATCTGGCAAAAACAGGTGTCATTTTCATTAGATCAGATCAGATTTGCAAACACATCTTGATTCTTGGTTAGTTGAACATAATGTACTTCTTGTGGTTTATATATCTAGCCATTGCCATGCTTATTTTAAGTCGTACTTTGGATCTAAATGGTGTCATTCCTCTGCTTGATTTTTGAAGGATGATGGAATCTTAGTAATTCCCACCGTGGCTGATCCTCCTCTCAAGCTGAAATCAAGAGGTCTCCCAGCCGAGTCGCGGGACAGAATGCATGCTTTGTTGAGCATTGCAAATATGTCCGGAGGTTGTCAGGTAAATTATGTTGCAAGGTCTAAGTTGCTTCGGTAATTCTTGCCCATCTATCATCCTTTCTCAAAAAATATCTATCAATTATCGGTCTCTTACTAACTCAGTCATCAATATTTTTGTTTGTTTTTGTTTTCTGGTCTGCAGGTTGCCATTCCATTGGGGAAACACGACGAGTCTCCAATTTCTGTGTCATTTATTGCATCTCACGGAGCTGATAAATTCCTACTTGATACTATCTTGGATATGTATTCATCTCTTCAAGAAGAAGTGAACATAGTTTCCACTTCCTCACCATTACCAGATACCAATGGTAGCATGGATGCAGCTGAACTTCTGAAAGAAAAGGTACCTTTTCGTAGAACTTTTTTTTTTTTTGCTTTGTACTGACTCAACTTGCAATTCTTTCTGAATTTGTTCTTCAAGTTTTTTGTGATCTAGTCAAGATAAGATCAAATGATGGAGTATAATTCCATGATATGTTCTTCACATTGTATTCACTGTTTCAATGCTTAAACAAACTAGTTGGTCTAATGGAGTCTGCACTTAATTGTGTTTATGCTTGTTAATTAAAGAACTATGTACTTTACCTAGCTTTACTAAATGCTTTTTCTAACATCTCCAAACTACTTTTGGGCCAAATCTTGTAAATGATGTGTAAAACATGCACAAACTCGAAACTGGCCCAAGAAAATAGCGAAATTTTTTTGGTGCCTAATATGTTGAATTAATGTATATATTACAGAGTGTTGGGACAATTGAGAGATTACTTGGAGTTTCTAAAACTTAATTGGAGGCCTTTAGTTACAATTCGACCTGCTTAAGAGGTGGACTTGTTATGTGTTATAAAAAAGGAAAAGGAAAGATGTTGATTGAACGGGGCACACCATCTTCTCCTATGATTTTCTTTTCCATCATCTTCTTGACTGCCACTAATTCTGATAACACAAATAACTTTTCATTTTGAAGTCTTACTTCCATTATGGAATGCACTTTGGGCACATGAATGAGCAATTTTAGCATGATAAGCACCATAACTGTTGGCGTCATCTCTTTATTACTTTGACGACAAGTTATTAGGAACACTTCCCAAAAGCTATATGACTTAAATGAGATTTAGATCAGATAAGGAACTTCATTGCGACATTGCCGACTCAACTTGTTCTTCTGGCCATGTTGATGCGCAACTTAAATTGTTTTCTGTGATCTCATACCTCATAACTCATCTGTTTGAAAACCCTTGCAAGTGGGCATCTGTTCTTGCAACATTGCTGGAGTTTCGTCGTTGGATTTTTATTCGTGCAAAGCTGTGTAAGAAAAAAAAAAAAATTAGATGCCGTGCCCATACTTGCTTGGACCTAGTGAGGGAGATCATTCAGGGAGTCTAGAATATCTTACTTGAATTTTTTTTATATAAAATATTGTCTGGATTTTTTTCCAATCTCCCTGTAGTACAGGGTTGATAGTCTTCCTTGTAAAGGTATTGTTATGGTTTTATGTTATGCTGGACTTCTTATGTTTATAAGATTTTGTTAAAATAATTATAAGTTTTGCAGGGGAATGCTGCGTATAAAGGAAAACAGTGGAATAAGGCTGTAAGTTACTACACAGAAGCAATCAAATTGAATGAGAAAAACGCGACTTACTATTCCAATAGGGCAATGGCTTACTTGGAGTTGGGATGGTCCGATACGTCTTTACTATTTTCACAGTAGTCTCTTTTTTTTTTTTTTAAATCTCTTTCAAGAACTCTAATGAGCAGATTTTTGTGCAGCTTCCAACAAGCTGAAGAGGATTGCACTAAGGCAATATCACTGGATAAGAAGGTGGGAAGATCTAGTAACTTCTTCTTCCACAATACTTATGTTCTGTCATTGGTCTAAATCTTCCTACTTTCTCATTTGTTTAATATGGCCATACGATATCATTTTCCCTTCTCCTCTCATGTTGCTCTTTAAGTGGAAACCTCTTTTCTCCAGAATGGTTTAGATTTTTTGCATGCTTCATGTGTCTTGAGAAAACCATTTAAGGAATGTTTACACCCACATTAGCCACTAATACATGATGCCCTTCAAAATAAGGAATCAGATTGAGGCAATCATCTGTCAAACTTCTGATACTTCATTTGCGAGTCCTTGAACTGTTCTGGTTGTATGAAGGACCTTGTGTTGAATGAGTTGTTATCTTTTACCCATTTTGTGCCGCCAATGAAGTAGAAGCTGCCAATATTTTATATTAGCTGCATTACAGTTTGATTATGCCAACAATAACACAACTCCGTAATTATAAGATCCTACATCATTCATACTTATATTGCTGGGCAGAAGCATGTTTAAGAACCTCTTTGCTGAAATGAGCTGAGACTCTTTGTTCTTTCCACTGCAGAATGTGAAGGCCTATTTGAGACGAGGGAGAGCCAAGGAATCACTGTTTTCCTACAGAGAGGCTCTTCAAGGTCAACCAGTTACCATTACGTCTCTATTGCTTGATATGATACACATATTTACATTTTCAGTTCTGACCCCATTTATCTTCTATCCTTGCCAATATTTGCCTGCCTTAAAAACAATCTGATTAAGGTATAAACATTGCACTTTACTTCTATAAGCAATGATCCCATTTCTTACACACATAGTTGAATTGATTGTTTCTTGTGGATTGGTGGAGCTTTAGTTAAAAATAAGAAAATCAAGGCAAAAAGAGATCTTGATAGGTTTACACTATGAACATTTTTAGAGGGTTTTAGAGCTTTATGCTATAAGGTACAAAGTTTTTAAGTTTGAAATTAGCACATAATTCAGTAACGCATGATGAACTTAACTCTCATTCAAATGATCATCAAGTTTTGGGCGAATGAGGTACATAAAAAAGGAAATAATGCTGATGTTGCATGCATGACTTGGAATTGTTATGATTGGACCTTCCATTACCATATCTGTCTACTAATCAAAGTGTTCATAAATCTTACTTCCACATGTGGCATGAGCATATTAACACTCTAATTTGATTGATCCCCCTGTATGTTTGTACCTACTTCCCTTATCTTTGTATTATGTCATTCATGTTGGGTACTGGCAGATTTCAAGCACGCACTTGTTCTGGAACCACAGAATAAGGTTGCCAGTCTAGCTGAAAAGAGACTAAGGAAGCTGACCAGTTGAGACTTGTGCACTTTTACTTGCTTATTTATTTATGGAAAATTTTGAATGTGAGATGAAATACACAGAATTCGGCTGATGTTTTGTAGTCCAATTATTTTTGAGTAAAACTCCTGGAGGTCACCTTTGATTCTTAGATGTGTAATTTACCTGCTCCAGTCGGATTCCTGGGATCAATGTTGTCTGCATAAGTTTTTCGTTTCTAGATATTTTACTCTGGTTTTATTGATGGCAACACAGTTCTCGTGTCCACAACTAATCAAGCTCTTGTAATTGATATCATTCGTGTTGGTAATTTTCCTTGTCTCCCATTCATCATCTCTCATCACCTTCTGGAATTACAGTTTTACTATTCTTCTGTCATTGTACTCCGTATGTCATTATTCTTTGTTTTATTTTTCATATTATACACCTTTATATAGCATAATCACTTGGAGTAGTGAAATTCAAAATTATTGAATACAAACCGGTCATAATAATGAATTTTTTGTCTCTGCAGACGAAGGTTGCACCAAATAATTTATTTCGTGCAGCTGTTGAACGATCTTAGTACAACATATAAAAATTAAAACAAAAAGATATTAAATCATAAAATACTATTATTTGAATTCTAAATATAATCCTATTCCTATCCTAGCTAACTTATTTGTTAACAAAAGAATACAATAATTTGCTTGGAAGATAGGGGAAATTTTATCTCAATCAAACCCAAAGTATTAACATGATAGTATTTGCTAACATGAATGAATATTCATTAAACAATCCCTAATTGACTTATCACAAAATATGAGCCTGCTTCAACTCCTACGTACGTTGTTTTCTTATTTCAACTTTTCTCTTTCTTTCTTTCTTTCTTTCTTCCCTAGTTTAAATCAGTCCGTCCGTCCGTCCGTCAGTCCACAGAAGTTCTGGTTGCTAGGGCTTTGTCACAGCTATTGCTAATAATGAATAGTATTCCAGTCAGTCAGTCAGTTCAAGAAAGAAAATACGAATTGGTTAGGTCATTAGCCGAGAAGCTGATTGATGATAATTTAGTAGAAGATAATCAGACTTTACGGGAAATTAACTGCGCGGTGCTTTTGGCGGAGGAGCGGCGGCAGTTGTGGCCCGGAATAGAGATGAATATATTGTTACTTTGCGAGCCGTAATGCATTACGTTTCGCGCTACTCGCTCTCAGGTACTTTGGCATCATTCTTTGTTATTTTATTTGTAGTGTAGTGGTTTAGGCTTCATTTGTCTATATTTAAATAAATTAATTATTTCTTATCAAAGATGATGTAATTTTTTTTTTTAAATTGACATTAATTAGTACAATTTTATAATTTACATGACTTAAATTACAAAATAAATTGGATAAAAAACCACATATGGTCCTCCTTATCATTAATATTTTATAGAGTCATTTATGTTAAGTTTTTTTTTTTTTACATTAGTCCCTACTAAAACTTATTTGTGTCACTTTGATCTTTTTTAGGTTGAATATGGTGGATCCAATGTCATGTGAACTGTGTAATATAGGTTTTATTAGGAGTTTAAGTGTAACACTATCTCAAAGAACAGACAAAAATACCATCACGTGCAGCCTGGAAGGCCAAAGTGTAAGAATAACTCTTAGGAGAAACTTTTTTTTTAAAAGACTCTTAGTTGGAACTAACATGAGAAAAAAAATTTAAGATGAATGACTCTGTAAAAAGTTAATGATAAAGAGGATCATGAGTGGTGTTTACCCAACTAAATTTATATTTTGAGACAAACTCAATTTTTAGAGATTAAAAAGTTGAGGGTTCAAGACTTAAATGGCCTATTTGGAAGGGTTTTTACTCAGCTTCGTGGGTCTTGGTTTCAAAAAAATGGTTTTTGTGGTTTTGGTGAAACATTTGAAATCCAATTTGATTAGGTTTTGAATGATTGGTTTTGTGGTTTTGTAAAAGTTGAAATCCCACTTGGATTGTGTTTGGATGTTGGAGTCTGGAAAATAAAATAAATAGTAGATGTCAAATCAAAGTTTTATAGCTTTCAAGAGTTTGGTGTTGACTTCAGAATAAATTTAAGATGAGTTTCATGAGTCCGGTGAAAATTCATTTGAAAGAATTTTGAGCAAATCTAGCAAAATCCTGACCTGAACCCAAATCGGTAAGATATTGTGAATGTAAAAAGGCTAGCGATATTGTCATAGCAGCAATTATTGCTGCCAGAGCAAAAAAAATTAATTACCTATTATACCCTTATTAACTGCCATTTTTATCACTCTCTCATCTTAATTACGTCTCTATCACTCCCTCCCTGGCTCCCTAACTTATGAATCTATCTAATCTCATCGTAATTAACTTCTGCAACTATATTCTTCCTCGTTCTTCTTTTTCCCTCATTCCTATCTAACTCTCCACATGGGAAGTTTGACAATATGCTGCAAAAAAGAAAAGCAATTTACCCAATTGTCCAGAACTTATAAATCGAAGATCCCCAAAAAAATTTAAACAGAGATTATTTTTGGCATAAGAAAATATTGAATCTAAAAACTATAATTTAATTGTTTAAATTATTCTTTTCCAGTAGTGTCTTTCTGAAACTTAGTTAGAATCTCTTTCAATTTGATGTTGTGTTGTCCTAAATTCATAGAAACTAAATTAAAAATCATATTTTCTTAATTAGACGTCAAATTAACAAATTCTTCATTTCTTTCACCCCTTTGTTTAAGAAGGGAATGATTTTTGTTTTTCTTTGAGGAATTCTCCATGATGAAATTAAGGTAGATTTACTTCTTCAAAAAATTCATTCAAACATGAGTATAGAATATAAGAGATAATTTTATTTTAAGAAAAAAGAACAATTATTTATTGTTTTGTTTTCTGGATTACGTGGGTTTGACCCATTTTGGTGGAAGATTTAGATCGCTGAAGGTACGAACAAATGGCTCAGAAAAGTACTTACAGAAATTCATTAATTAATGTACTTAATCAGAAAATATAGGAAATAGAAAACTAAAAAGAGGTTGATGATGAGGGCAAATTTGGTATAATATTAATTTTGCTCTGGCAGCAACAATTGCTGCTCTGGCAATATCGCTAGTCATGTAAAAACTTTGTGCGGTCAGTGAATCTAATTAGGCTTGGCAAATGGGCGGGTCGGGTCATTAATGGGTCTGTGATAGAGGGCCAAAAATGGGTCGGGTCGTAAACGGGTCGGGTCTTTAACGGGCCTGGGTCGGCCCTTTAATCCTTATCTTTTTTTTTTCCTTCAAAAATCCACAAAAAATTGTTGTAATATGGGTTGAAAAATAGGAGTAATTGATGCCAAGATTTGAAAGAATAAAGTTAACATGCAAATTATGAAACATTAATTATATGATTTGAAAATATAATTTTTATTATTCTCTTATATCTAAGAAATATATTGCATAAAAATAAATAAAAACACCCCTTCGAAAGTCGATACTAATATTTTATTAGTCAAAAGTGGCCATGAAATTGGTATAGAAAAGATCAACGATTTTAAGATATTTTAATAATTTAATTTTTTTTCTTCGAAATAATGGGTTAGTAATTACAAAATAATAAACGTTGGGTCTAGGCCTTCAATTTTATGACAGCAAACAATATATAATATACTTTTCTTTTTGGAATTAAAGATAGTAGTAAAGTTGCTTTTAAATTGGGCACAATACTTTATTTTTTTTTGTTTTTACAAGACCATTAACAGACCCACTAGGAGATCCATTAAAGACCCATTAATTATAAAGCTGACCAAGATCAATCCAACCAACAAACATAAAAATTAACGGATTGGATCTGAACGGGCCTGGATGGGTCACGGGCCGGCCCGCGGGTCCAGACCCATCTTGCCATGCCTAAATCTAATCAAAACAATTTATCATTAATTATTTATCCTATTTTACTTCTCATTTTTATTCAAGCAAGCAAAAGAAATGGGCAACGGAGAAGAAAAAGGAAGAATAACCGCAGCCTCGGAAGAGCTGCAGCATATTAACCAAACATAGATGAAAATGCTAATTTCCTGGCTGCCGCGCAAACAACGGCGCGGATGCGCCAATTTTGAACACGGCGGAGGCCGGAGAGGGCGGAGCTCTAGAGAATACTGGAGGAGATAATCTAGACGGTGGATGAAGAGGATGAGCAATAAAAGGTACTTTCCCTTTGGATCCACCATTTCACTAATTGCTCCGCCTCCGACTGGCCGGACCTCCGCACTTGCTACACCCGTCGGGTAAACGCCTCTCGCAGCCGGCAATAACTGTAATTTAGGCAATTATATATTCGTGTTAATGTATCATGAACTTTCATTTCATGTATAAGAATTTTTATTTTATTTAATTAAAGACTCAGTTTACTATATTTTTGTGAATAATTAAGCAGTGCATATATCGTTATTATATCATTTTTTTAATATAACACTAGAGACTCGCATGTGAAATAGGATATATAGGTTAAATAAAGATCAATTCAAGTTCAGGTGAAGCGGTATTGTGGGTGAACCAGCCAGAATTATTCCAGGGGATACTGAAATTTGAGTGACTTGTCAACTCATGAATGCGCCATCTCCAGGCTTACTAAGAGGTAAGTGCTCATGCAGTAGTCAATATGTGCATTCTACCTTTTAGATAAATTGCACTTTGATGTAAAAAAAAAATTCCTTCACTTTTACCCAATTCATGAAGTACAAATGCATAGTAACAGTAATAGATCACATAATCTACGTAAATGTAATTCATTTATATTTTATTCTGCATCAAATGATTCATGAATCACCCGGAAGGATCATTGCGTGGAGTGATTACTGTAATACATTACCCGGACATTTCAAAATTACAGAACAATTTGTTTTGAGTGAATGTCAAATGTCTCGGATGAAGACAGTTGAGGCACCTGCAAACATGTCAACAGGGAAAATGATTAAAGCTCACCAGATTTACTATTTAAGATCACGTAGTAGTTATGCATCAAATAAATTCACGTGTGCATAAAACAGATATTGTTGTAAACATGCTTTTCTCGAATCATATTCATGCTCAATTTCGAGAATAGCTTTCATCACTTAACCTCATGTATCCCTTTCAACCAAATTCCTGAATTGGTTATGGTGAAATACAATCTGTCTACAGCCAAGTTGTATGATGTGTTTAAAGCTCAATCATATCATTGTTATAGGATTACCATGACAAGAGATTATTTAGAAACTAAAGGAAGCCTGAATGCTCTTAAAATGATGTAATTCTCTTGCAGTTGGCCATTCTAATCTTGGTGCAAACCACGGTGGTGATCCCATACCTTTTATTTGCTGGAGATCTTTTAGCGGTATATACTCTTCCTTCATTTTTTCATCAACGTGACCTAAAATAGGGATTAGACTTTGTCTTGGCCGCACAGTCTATTAATTTCATTAAAACACATTTAATGCATGATTAAGAAAAAAAAATCCTGACCGATCGCAAATAACAATATGAGGCTGCTGGTTGAGGAAATAAAAAAATCTACGGGGTCAATTGTTCAAACTATGTATGCTTGACGCATCAGAGACTGGTTGGGCATCTCACGTACCCTGACTACACTTGCTAGTGCACTCAAATGGTTCATGAAAGAGGCTAGAGGGACGAGATGGACGAGTAAAGCGAAGAGAATTGCTCTTGCTTGCACTGTTTACAACATTTGGGCTGCTCGCAACCCTAGAACTTTTGAGGATCTGGAACCTAATATTGATGCTACATGTTTTAAGATCAAATCACATGTGTTTATGATCCTTTATTCTTTATACCCGTATGAGGTGATACTTTTGTAGGGACTTTTTAGTCTAATTGTTTTGACCTTGTCTCCTTTGTGATTTTCTGGGTTTGCCCAGTTATTGTACATAACTTTTGGTATATATATATTTACATGTTATCCAAAAAAAAAAAAACTATGTATACTTGAGCTTGAGGGCTTGCAGATAGTTTACCCTTCTGTTATACGGAGTATTTTGCTTTTAAAGTTGAGAAATTTACCCTGTCATCATGAATTCTTCCTGCCTTAAATAATGTAGAAAAGAAAACAAGTTTTGCTCGAGACCTATATTATTAAGTTGCGCAGAATTGAGAAGATTACCTGTGATAACTCTGGGCGCAATACTCTCTTCACGAGAGATGCAACAGGACCATTCAAGAGACCTTTTCTAATGTCATGTATATTGCGGCGCATATCATTTAATAAGCGACCATATGTTAATCCAGGCTCGTTTTGTACAGCTTGTATAAAGCTGTATGTCATGGCACCAGTTGCTGTATTGCCAGTAAAGGCCTGCACATTTATTAAGCACTAGGTAACTAGATTGCTGAAGAAGAGGATATCCTTTCTAGATTTGTTAGGTTTGATTTAAATTTTATGGATATGTTATATGATACCGTCTTTACCTATCACTATGACAAATCCTACATAAATTGTGATGATGCATTTTAAGTTAAGTAGTATTGGCGAAAAGAATTACTAATCCTAAACTGTATTTTGGTTGCTTGAATGTCCCATTTTATCTGAACCACCTTAAAATAGATTCTTTTATTTTTGCAGGCCATAACACAAACAGAATTGTAACAGTAGAAGTACATTTCTCAAAATATTTTCCTCTCACTCTCTCTATCTCTCTCTCTCAGTTTTGTGTTACTCTTAATCTTATTCTACTTTCTTCAAATTATTGTGTGTAGTTTAAAAAGTCTTGTTGTTAGATAGTTGAATAGATATTACATATTGTATAAGAAAAACATTTGAAGTCCCAACTGCTCACGAGGGTTGAAATGATGGAGCAGAACCATAGCTTTTCTGGAGAAAAGATATACATATGGCACAGGATGAAAAAGATGATTACTTACTGTAGTATCTACTGAAAGTTGATTATCAGCACACGCGCTTAAAGATACAGCTAGTCCACCTTTGGTGCCTGTATAAATAGATGAATGGCTACCATGATCTTCCCATAGATAGAATCCATCCCTACAGCCAAAATAGCATAGTGATCTTTTCAGAGTTCAATGGGAGTTAGAAAATCGTAATACTGACCTGTTCATTTTGCATACTAATGGCAGATCAAGAATAGTTCCACTGTGGCAAGCATCAATTATTGCATGAAGTTTAACTCCGTGTGGTAGTGGTCTCACAATGGTTGCATTTATCTCATCATCAAGTATTGCTCCTTCACTCTGATGATCTACTGGCCATAACATTTCATCGTAGCCGTCTACTTCATTTCCTTTCATGTCAAGTTGTTGTGAACCGTGACCTGAGAAGTGAAATACCAATGAGTCCCCTGATTGGCATCCTTGAACCAGCCATTGCAAGGCCTTTCTGATGTTGTTCTTTGTTGGGATCAAGGACGGATCTGACACTTCTTCTGCATGTTGATTAGAATATCTATCAGAATTGGAGCAGCAGTAAGATTTGTTATTTACTGCAACTAACTTGGTATTGGTGGCCAATTTACAGTTTTGGGAACTACTATGCACTAGAGTCCTTTTTCTTCATTTTAAGCCATCAGTTTATATAAGGGGAAAGAATAGTAACCTGATTTGGTAATATTGTGTGTGAGCTTGCAGCTTGTTTGAAAACTTAGTTTCAACTGGTGCCTAATTCTTTATTTTAAGCCACAAGTTGCACCGTTGTTTGCAGCTTTTTTTTTTTTTTTGGGTGTGTGTGTGTGTTGGGGGGGGGGAGAGAAAGGATTTAACACTAATTTTATCGAGCCAGGGTGATGTATTTGCACGACTCTATATAAACAGGGAGAAGTCAAAAAGCTACTTAAAAACTCTAGTACCAGTGAGGACAAGTATTGCGTCACTTGGAAACCCATGCTTTTGGATCAGAAAATAACTCATACACTTGACATCATTGACAGTTCCTTCTAGCTTGTATCTCTGACCATAGTAGCTAACTCCGCATAGGACTGCTCGCTTCTTTCCATGAGCTGAATGTGGAACCACTGATACCGAGGGTCTAGCCAGTTGTGGGTGATTCCCGAAACTGGATGTCCCTGATCCAGAGTTGGTATGCGCTGTTTCTACCATTGTATTAAGCTTGCTAGAAGCTTTATAGCATAGACCCTTGATTGCATGGCGAATTGAGTAGTGGGCTTCACCATTAGGTTGAAGTTGGGTGATATTTTGACATACTTGACACTGGATAGCATGTGCAGTCGTCACCTTTCTCTGCATACCACAATAACTGCATCTCACTCTCTTACTTGCCATTTCCATGTATGCACTTCCTAGAGATCAGATCTAATATAAAAGATATAAACATTTAAGAAAGTGTGAATATTGGCTTGCTTTACTCCCACTAAGGAAGATAGCTGGGAATCTGATTCACTCCTTTTCACTTAGTGGACTGCCTATTTGCCTCTCATTTGAGTGTCAATAAAATCGTTTGATTCTCCAGGACCAGAATATTTAATACTAATTCGATTATTTGAGATGAATGTATGAAAATAAGAATGAGGTGGTCATTTAATTTGGTATTAGAGTCGGACCAAAAATAGGTTTGGAGTTCGAATATCACAACCACTTATGTATGAAATAGAGGCACGTGCTACACTTTAGAAAACCTTTATTACCTAGTAAGGGAGAAAAGTAGAAATTAATAATGTTTAAACTAAATGGATTTTACGTACCATAATATCATTCATTTATGATCTAGAAATTTATATTGAAACTGATAACATCAAATTTCGCAAATTCAATATAAACCAACTTTATTATAACGTTCAAATTAGTGAAATGTTGTCTATGTGTTAATGGTGGTTTAGGATCAAAGACAACATTAGTGTTGTAGAATTTTCATTAAGTTGGAAGGTTACAGCTCTGTTAGCTGGTTGATCAAATCATCATGGAAAGAAATTGCATGTAGATCACGATTATTCGTTGAACTATTTGCAACTACGTCACTATCATCTTAATAGAATAATCATTGAGTAGAAGTTTTCATTCATGAATATATATGAACAAGTCGCTGATGATATGTGACCTCTACTACTTCTGTATCATTTTTTTTTTATTATGAATGAATGCATGTAGGAAGTTACTCATGAAGTTATTATGGTCATGTTTAAGATTGAAACCCCCCTTTGTTCTGCCTACAGTGTTATGGTGCAAGAAGCATCGACTGTGAAAAAATTGTCTGGACCTGACAAAGGTAATTTAAGTTGCCTTAGAAGTTGCAGGTACGTGATTATGTTGTACACATGTGGTAAGTCGAGACGTGTTGCTCAGGAGAACTCTTATTAAAATGTATATATGATGATAAAAAGAAGTTGCATGTATATAATTATATTTGGACTTGCTGATCCTAAATCAGTTTTAACATTGAAATTAAGCAGGAAAATCTTTCAACTCCTTCCTATTTCCATGTTTTGAATGAAGACTGGCATGGTGTAGATTTAAGTAATTTGTCATGCACCTTCCGCATACCTTTGGACCTCATTTGGTTTTTTGGTGGTTCCAGTTGACTTTGGATTCTTACCTGTACATTTTGGAGCTCTTCTTCCACTTCATGGAATTCCATTTACCAGAATCTATCTATTCACTTACTCGTTGGTTGGATGGTTTTTAATTGTTCATGTTTACCATTTACTTAGCTCCTTAACTCACACTATAATTTCTGGATTTCTTTAGGGGATCTAGTCACCTCGTGTATTCATGACTTACTGGAATATAAATCTACGTTTTAAAGATGGAACACAAGTGCTTTTTCTTTGTTCATCTCAAATGAATGTTATGCTCTAGTTGAATAATCCTTTTGTTGCGACATCTCTTTTGGGACAGTTTGAAGAACCAGATGCCGCTTTTCACGGATTTAAAGTATTGTTTTGTAAAATAAATCTTGGATACGAACATCTATGTTTATACATTTAGTATCTAAAGAATGTGGTCTGGATTAATCCCACGTTGAACAGATGGATGAACAGCGTCGGAGATTCTCAAACCACCAAGCAAAATAATCCCATGTTTTGCATATTCCACTGCTTAGTGGAAACTCAAATCTATCTTAAATAAGCAAAATATTGTTGATTTTTTAGGTTCTGTTAAGTTGTATTAGCTGTTTTTTGCTAGTAATTTAAATAAGTCAAACTCAAATCTATCTTAAAAACATATGCAAAATATCAAAGATTTATACTAATTAGATAATTAAGCTTAGATTATATATATCTAAACAGTGCATTTTAAATACTTAATTTTAACAATATCATTAACAAAAATAAAATAAAAAAATCAACAAGCCTATCCAACTGAACCAGAATCTTCCGATCCATTTTCATCCAGAAAATATTAGTCTACCAGTCAATTAATGCACAAAAAGTGTTCATTATGCATGGGATGAAATCATATCTGGGCATATCTAATGACTAAGGGGGAAGATGTCCTAGAGGGAGAAGGGGGGGAAAAACAAACTCTAATAATTAAGGGGAGGAGAGGGCATATTAATTTTAAATTAATATCAATTTTAAATTTATTTTTGATTTAATTATAATAAGTACTGCAGAGTGTTGTAAGTAAATGGATTCGATAGAATGAGTCATTGAAGGGGGATGGGGTGAAGGGTATAACCCGTGTCGTTAGAGATGCCTCAAAATAGGAAATCATAGGCACTTCATCAAAACAAGCGCATCAATTCTCTAAATTTCCAGTACATGTTTCTGAAGCCTCAAAAAAGGCTACATACACGTGTATACTACTGTTAAGAGAGTTTCTGTATCAAGTCTGGGCAATTCATAGGTCATATAGACTAGATATGATAAATTACATATACATTCAAAGATTTATAAAAATTAGCTCACTAACAGGACAGCAGTAAATTCACGGAAACATAACTAGTTGATCTTCACCACTTTAGTAGTCACACATACAGTACAAAGAAAGAAAAGGCTCATTCCTTCCAGCAGATTCCTCAAAAGAATCAGACCTACAATGCAATAAAAGAAAATGAAATCAACTGTAATTGTCAATGTAGCTTTTAAAACTCCTGATTAGTGTTTAAACAACAGTTGCTATGCATATTTAAAAAAAGTAAAGTAGTCAAAATATGGATCCATGGTAAGTCAATAGAGTAAGTTTAACATATTGGATCAAATGCATTTCTCAATGTAGCACCCCAAGTATAAAGTAGAACATTTGAAGGATTTCAGAACATTTATTTTCTCAAAAAAAAAAAGTTAATGTAGGAGAAAAGTTACCAGGGAAAGCAGTGGGAGGTAACGCAAAATAATCAAAACCCATGAGGATCAATCGACAGACCACCACCACCAAAGTGGCCCGATATTTTAGCTTTGCAGGTTGGACACATATAGCCAATAGAATCTGATGGAGTTTCTGATTCAATACCCTCAAGTTTGAACTCTGATCTGCACCATACACACACAGTTAACTGACTTGTATCCAGTGTATTCAACATAACTTCCTCTGTATGAAATCTAACTGAAGAATTAAACCCATCTCCTATCCCGCCAACATTTCCCATATTCAATGAAACTTCTGGCAAACATGGCAACTCTTGTCCATTCTCAAAACCATACTTAAAGGGCTCAATGTCGTCAAATCTCAGCTCCTCAAATCCTGTAACATTCTCAAGTTTCTGATCAACTATGGAGAATTCATGCTCTACCTGCACATAATCATAGCATGGAAAAATAAATATTTATCTATGTTAATGTAACTTAGAAGATAACTACTGCATATACACTTCTAAAATGTTTGTTTTACAAGTCTAAATATAGGTCTCTAACATTTGCAAAAAGACGTATAGCCAGACTAAACATATGTCTTGCTGCCAGTATCATTTTACCAAAAAGGCGAGTACATAAATATTCTTCATCACATAAACAAGAATTACAACGATATTGTCACCTTATTTGACGTAGAATCAAAGGGAGGAAAAAATTGAAATGATTGAACCAAGGGCACTGCAGAAACCCCATCCTGAAAATCCATATCTTCAACAGTTAGACCAGGTGTATCTTCTAGATGATCATTACTTCTAAGACCCATCTCCAAATTACTGTTACCAAACTTTTCAATGTCACTTGACCTGACCCGACTGGAATCATTTAAGCAATTCAGATCCGTATTAACATTAATGTTCCATTGGTAATCATTGCCCACCAAGGCATTACTTTCGGTCATGGCTTGGTCATCGTGATTCAAGTCTTTAAGCGGAGCTGAGTTGGCATTGAAATCTTGAGTGTCAATTTCAATAGGATCTGAACGGTTATTAGCTTCATGACCGCTGGAGGCAGCTTGAGATTCTTCTATATTCAATACTTCAACTGATTGATTGATTATAGTTTGCTCACTAGTTCCCATGTTTGGAGTTTCAAAAACAGAAGTTTCGGCAATTTCAACCAAAGCATCCATTTTTGATGAGCTAGAGGGCAATGACTCCTGCAACGGAGATTCATCATCTTTGTGGACAGTGATGGGAGTAGATAGCTCATTAGAATTTTTTCCAGAGTTCCTCACATGGATACCTACATGACCACTATAACTGCGCTTTTCTTCAAAAACCTTGTGGCAGAACTGGCATTCAAACTTTCCATCTTTGATTATCACACCCTCTCCGACAGGTGTCCCAACTCTGTATTTCTTAGTGGTCTTCTGGTGGTGTGAGAACAGATGCTGCAAGTATACATTCTTCTCGTCAAAAGTTAGGTTGCATTTGGAACATTCAAAGATATCTCGAACTTGAACTTCTGGGAGGTTTTCAATGCCAAACAAGCAATCATCATTCTGAAGTACATCAGATAGAGGTTTGGCTGAAGTTATATGTGCTACTGTGTCATGCACCATGTTGACGGTCTTGTCAGCGGGCCGCGCGGTCTGTTGCACCTTCAGTTAATATCATTTTATCAAGGTTTGCAAAATATAATTAAAACATTAATATGTTTACCTTTTCAGAAGACACGGCATATGTCTGTTGAATGCTACAAGTCTTTTGATCCCTACGTTGATCTGCATCATTACCCCCAAAATAGGATTTCAGAAAGGACGCAACCTCTCTGCATGACATAAACTGTTGGCCAATGGGGCTGGGAATGAAAGAAACACAAAAAACAAGTTAGAAGAAGAGAGATTTTTTATGAAGAATGACGTGGCAGAGTGTTTAAGAGGCATATTAGTTAACGGTGCCCCCTATTTGGATCTAAAGCCACTGCACCATATGTTTTCCTTAACATTACTCTTACATGTGATAAAGCGTTTTAGCTCAAATAGCACACATTGCGCGCTAAATGGTAGACTATGGCGCAGAGCGCTGCAAGGCGCGGAGGCCGGGCCTAGCTGAGCCCAAAATATTATTACTGTGCGCTCTTCACTACTAATTAAAAAGGTATTCAACGAGACCAACACAAAACATTGGAAATTAGGAAGCGCTTTGCGGATCATGCATTCCTCTTCATAGGCATACTCCAGAGACACAGAATCTAAGCATCATTAATTCACAAGACCTGGGGATTTTCACAGTTTCGTGGAGAGAAGTTTTTATGTGATAAAATTTATATTCAAAATCTCAAATAATAGAGTTGAGAACAGCCACAATAAATGAGAATATCATGAAAAAACTTATTCTCAACAAAGCTGAGATAGTGACACTTACAACGACAGTAAAGATGAGACCACATTTAGAAATTATTGCAAGGAACAAAATCCCAGGCAGCCACAAAAATAATATAGGACACCGAAAAGAAAAGAAAGCTGTCTATCGTCTTAGCAACTGGATAACTAAAAATCCAGACGGTGAGAGAGAAAAAAAGGATGGCTGACTAAAATTTTCCAGAAATGGATATTACGTAAAAATGTAAATCTCTTTGCATGGCTAGATCAAAGGTTATCTTCACTTAGCTACTTTAAGATAAATTTGAGTTAAAATTTGGATGCATGAGGCACAGTTATCTTGATCGATGAAACACAAATTTAAGGGAACTGAAAATACAATGGATAGCTTTCTGTAGCTTTCGAAATCATCTTGTTAAAAGAACTAATACCTACAAGCAAATATGTTCTTTTGCATGAGCCACTCTCAGTTACAAAGAAACATGTGTTACATATACAATACTTATCAAGGACCAAGTCATGCTTATGAAATTAAAGCTTACAGAAAGGGGTTTTTCATATATTCCACTGCCACTCATACATCCCACATTTAACCCCCACCCCCACCGCACATAAGTCAAAGCCAAAATTCAGTGAATCAATGGACCAACCCAGTCAGAATTCATTGCAGTTCATCAAGTTTTCAAGCAATGATTGAATTCACCAAATGATAGTTATTAGATGTATGATAAGTGTGAGGTACTAAAGACTACAAGCGTTAATCCACTAATGCATTTTATACATTTCTTGCCTGAAATGTGTCTCTTTGTGTACGACTTTCTTTGAAGGTATGACATTAGACACCACTTGCATGCCAACTTTGACGTAATATGAGTATACGTACCCACACAAACGTTGTTGCCTGATTTTGTTGACCACATATATAAGAATTTCTATTTAAGGAAAAGAAATTCATGTACACAACCATAATACTTTTTACAAGACATAAGTGTGCATCTATTTGAGGTATAATAATGGCATGCATGGTTGGATGCATGAGCGTCAAAATGCCCCGATTATGGAAGTCATTACACTCGTGTGTTTAGCAGCTTAATAATAGCAGAAAATTAATAATTTCCCTAAAACAATAATTCTTCGTAGTAGGGCTGAGCATTTGGTCCGAACCGGACCAGAACCGAAGTTCGATTCTAGGCCGGTTCGATCCTGAAAAATCGAGGATTGTTTACTGGACCATATTCGGTCCGGTTCGGTCCAGAATTGAAATAAGCTCTAACTTAATTCATAAATTGAAATAAGCTCCAAGCCTCCAACTTCTTACAAAACAACAAACTAAAAAGTCAAAAGTATATGCAGTCCAAACTCCAAACATGGCTGCCACAACCTCAATTTTTCAATTATATTCATTTCTTACCAATTTCAATTTATCTACTCGAATCGAACCTCATTAATTAGCCATGACAAATCCAACTTCTCTTGAATCTTTAAATTAACCTAAATCACATCACCTGTAGTTGAATCTTCTCTTTGGAAGTAAAGAGGTTTCTTGCAAATTGCTCCCAACTTTGGGCTGCTGTAGGCAGCGGTGGCCCTGCTGTAGGCGGAGGAGTGGGCTGCTGTAGCCTGTAGGCGGCGGCGGGGCTCTAGTACTTAGGTCTAATGAAATTGGGAATGGGTGGTTTTATTGGTATAGATGAAAGAAAGAAATTGATTTGGATTTTGGGCTGTATATGAATTAAAAAAAAAAATTAAATCGGTATAACCGGTTCGGTACGGGAAACTGACCGGTTTTACCGAAAACCGGGATCGGTTCTGAGGCGAGAACCGATTACCGAACCAAAAATCCGGTTCGGTCGGTTCAGTACCGTGCTCAGCCCTACTTCATAGCACAGACTTGCTCGTTCTTTTAGTAACTTCCTTTATCCATAGTGCTTTCCTTATACATTAGTGATAAATATCATCTCTCCACGTAGTAGGACAACATCAAACGACAGCACAAAGCCAAGAGTAGCATATTTCTCGTCTACCATTTATTGTATACTAGTAGATCCTCTAGTTAATTTTAAAAATCCAGTCTCAAATTTTTATATCCAGAGGCAACCAAATGCTTCATCGTTAATTGCTCCTGATAAAAACTTTCCTCCATGGCAAGGAGCATGACTGACCTTCAGTCAACACTCATCAATTCATCCCTTTGTCAAGTGAGAGTATTACGACAAAGATAAATACATGCAGGCGGCCAAAATGGATATAACTATCTCAGATGTCCTAAGATGTCCGAATAAGAATCATACTAAAAACCGACTGAATGAATCAGATGCCGAGGCCATTGAATAGGAAGTCGATTATTTAAAACTTACATGCCTGCAGATTGCAAGAGTACAAAATCTATAGCACTATGCAAAGGCCACTACATTTCAAGAAACACAAATATGAAAAGGTTGTCTAAAATGACAACACTTAAAGTCACAACTTCCTGAGTGAGAATATCAGAGTCCCAGCCAGATTTCCAGAAGCTGATCATCTCAGCTTTTGTGCCCAAGCTTATAGAGTTTTTATGTACATTTACGTGTAAAATATCAAATGAAACCATCTACTCATACACATAATTAAAACAATAATCGAATAACACTTAAAACCCCAACCTTATGTATCTGCGGCAATAAACAGAGACACGGTAATCACGCCTCCTGAGTCCAAGCAAGACCTTCCAACCAGTTGGCAACACATCCGCAAACACACCCGCATCCACGTACTTCCTCTTCCTCCTCCTGCTACACCATTGTCCCTCCAAACCTGACAAAAACCCCAAAACACCCTCCTCAGTGTCCAACCCCACTGTCCTCCTCTTCAACTCCTCCGCATACAATTCATCTCCCTTCTCGTCCAATTTCGCAAAGTCCACTACATCACCTTTTTCATTCACCTTCTTCAGCTCCACCCCAACTCCATTCTCCAAAACCCTCCTCTTATTCAAATTATTGCTCTTCCTCCCCCTTTTACGCTTAATTTTAAATTTCTCTTGTAACCCTAGAAACCCTAACTCCTTCACCGGCTCCACCACCACCTCCTCCTGAGGCGGGGGAGGTGGAAGGGGCGGAGGAGGGGGAGGATTGTGATTGCCGTTGAGGAAGTGTTTAAGGAAGTGGACGATTGAGTGACTTACGGGGTCGGAAGAAGGGTAGGGTTGACGGTGGGGTTTAAGGCCGGGGAAACGAGAGTGAGAGCGGTGGTGGAGACGGGAGTATGTTTGGCGGCGGCTCCCGGCGGACTCGTTGAATACTGAGCGGTCGAGGTTTGGGGTTAAGACGTCGTCCGTACGTCGCACGGAGTCGGAGGGTGAAGAAAGGGTTTGTAATTCTGACTGGGAGAACTGGCTGAGGTCTATGTGTTTAATGGCGTCAAGTTCAATTCCACCGCCGCTGAGGGAGGATGAAGGCGGCGGCGGAGGGGGGTTAGTTGCGGCGATGCTTGCCATTTTTCGCTACATTTGAAAATGGAGAAAGTGAAGGAGAAAATGGGGAAGGTAAAGAGAAGAGGAGATGATGAGTGGGGAAAGTGAAGTGGCAGAGTTAAATTTTTCTCTGTAGTTACAAGGAGAGGTATATTTAGTCTGAAATAATAATAAAATGTTTAATTTTTTTCCTTAAAAAGTTTAATAGACACGTCACACATGTATTTGCTGAATTAAATTACATTTCTGATTTCTCTCTTGGGGTTATCATGTATGTAAAAAGACGAATATATCCTTTTCTGAGATTAATCTAATCTTCTTTCCTATAATTTTTTTTTCTTTCGAGCATAAAATGTTGTATTTATAAAGTATTTACATGATTTACCTTATTCATTGAATATAAGAGCGTCAATGATGTCCGTATAATAGCGAGGATACTAAAAATAAAATATATGAACAATTTTTGGGGTTATCATGTATGTAAAAAGACGAATAGGGTTCACATAATTTCAATGGTAGTTTCATGAACAATTCTTTACGGAATTGGATTTACTTACGAACACCTAAGAATTAAGTAGTATTATTTAGAATAAAATACATTTCTCCACCTGCTATTAAATATGTATCAAATTTCTCATTTGTATATGACATTTTACCCTTGTATAATTGTATAAGCTTGACAAATTACCCCTTATATAAGAAAAAAAATATAAATTTCAAAATTTGAAATATCTTTATGTTGGTGTAATTATCAATGATTGAAAAGTTAGCGATATCACAATATTAACTTGGGTGAGATAATATTCTAGAAGTAATATCATAATGAAGGGTGTATATTCTAAAGAAAGAAAAAAAATAATAATATTTTAATTTTTTTTTTTTTAAACGTAATGAATTATATTTGTTCTCTAAGTTTCCTAGTAATGTTTTAGATAAAAAGTATTCTGACATTAGTTCTCTAAGTCTGACTAAAATTGTGCATGCGATTATGCGAAGGAAATGTAAAGGTAATAAAAAAAAATGAAACATATCGCTATCGTTGAATTTGCCAATTATTTTAGGGAAATTATATTCCTATCTCAATGGATTCAATTTATTGGAGTGTTGGATGAGTGACAAGTGTGTATGAGATAGACAACTTTTTATCCTCTTATGCACATATGTTTATCATTCAATTCCTATAAATATAATCTACTGGTGTAGGATGAATGTAAACTCAATTTAGTTCACAAAAATTAAAATTACACATCCTCAATTCCTCATCATGTGTATATCTCCTCATATGTTGATGTACTTTTATTTTCTGTTATACTTGCAAAAAGATGTTATTTTTATTTCAAATAAAGTCACAATCAAATAACCTATGCGTAGAACTAGAGCTAGCAATGTATAGTTTTTAACTTTTTATACACGAAGGGAGAGGACTTAGAAAAAAAAAATGAAATATATTTTTCTCCCTTAAAGTATAGGGGTGGAATTAATTATCTCCTAAAGTATTAATTATAATATTTACCTTCCTCTATTATAGTATTGAACATTTTATTCCAAAACTACCCTCGTCTCTTTTATAACAAATAAATTATTTCTTTATTAAATTTCAAAGAAAATATTTATTAATTATGAATTCATCAATCCATCCACCAAACTATATTATATTTCAATTTCTTCATTTCTTATGTTTCATTCGATTTTATGTCTCAATTTTTTTCTTTATTTTCATCTCATTTTTTTCATTATTCTTGTTCCAATTCGTTTTCTTTATTTTATGTTTTTTTTATTTCTATCTAAATTTATTTATATTTCTATGAATTTTTATTTGGTGATAATTATCTCATTCTGTACGAATTATTATTCAAAATCTTGAGTAATTCTCCTTCAAATTCTTTCTCGCAAAATTCAAGTTTGACACTAAACAATATTATGTTTCAATTCTTCATTTCTTTATAAAAAAAAAAAACTTTATTAATTTTGAATTCATATATCCACCAAACAATAATTGTTCTGAGATCGAAAAAAGGAAGGAAACCAAATAAATGAAAAAAATAAACCATAATATTGTTTGGTGGATGAATGGATTCATAATTAATAAAAAAATTTATTATTTATGATAAGTACATGGGTATTTTTGGAATAAAAACTACAAAACTATAACAGATGGGGTAAGTATTACGATGATACTTTAAGGGGGTAATTACCACCTCAAAGTAGGAAGACCGTATTTCAAAAAAAAAAAAAAAGTGGACAAAAAAGTGAGAAAAAGGAAAGGAAAAAATAGAGTAAATATTTAAATTTCCGCCCTACCGGATTCGAACCAGTGACCTAAGGATTGCTATGAGCGACTACAGTCCTCCGCTCTACCAACTGAGCTAAGGTCGGTTTCCTGTAAATATCCGACGAATAATATTATAGTCGAAATTCTTATATTTGGGTGTTCACACAAACCACGTAATATCAAATATTAAATGATTATCCAGTGTTTCAACAATCTTTATCAAAGTAAAATTGGTCAATAAAACGAATCGACATATTAAATGTGATAGTTACTCTTAAAAATTAAAATACTAATATATGTAAATTATCGCAAGTCCACCCACGATCAAATAATTTTCATGGTTCAACACATTTAGATGGCAAACTTTCTCTTATTTTACAAATTTATGACTAATTAAATTTTCGACAATATTATAAATTAGATTATTTTATTCGCAATGATATAACTAACATTTTCACTTCCTGCTAAAAGTTTATCTTTTGTTTTAAAACTGGGTGAAGATCCTCTGTACCACTTTTAGTGTACCACACTTATGTATCACTAATAACTAATTGTCACATGTACATGTTACAATTATTATGAGCCTTTACGACTCGTATTTTAACCTAAATGTGTTATGGCATTTCATACAAAAGCGCATTGGAAGCCAGAATGTCAGAAATTCTTGCTATTAAAAGACTAGCTTTAAAGACATCAAGAATAAAAAAAATTGTTCCACATTCTTGTCCAATGCTGATAGTCATCCACATCATAGAACAATTAAGTGATTAACCAAAAAAGAATCAATCAAATGTAAATAGCAAGTAAATCACCAAAAACACAAAGGTAAATGATAATTAAGATTAAAACTAACTAAACCAAGTTAAATTTACTATACCATTTTTTTTTTTTTGGCAATAAGTTTAATTTACTATAGTAAAGATAAAACAATTACATTACACTGGACCCAGATTCACATCATTGCTTTCATGATTAACAGAACTCAATTTCTCAGATGAAGCAATAGAATTCCTCTTTGCTACCCTCATTATATGAGCAGCTTCTCTCATCCCACTTAAAAATGCCCCATGCATTGTTGCTGGATACTGCTTATTAGTAGCTTCTCCAGCAAAGAAAAGTCTATCATCAACACTCTCCGCAAGAATATCATAATCATCTCCTGAAGCACCAATCGCAACATAAGAATACGATCCATACGAAAACGGATCCTGACCCCAACGAGTACAAACTGCTTGAACAGGGTCAGGAACCGCAATTCCTTTCGGGCTAAAAATACCCTTCAAAATCTCCAAAACTCGGTTTACAGATTCTACGGGTGACATGTTCTCAAACTTCACAGCAGCCTCACCCGCCACAAGTGCAATGAGAAGTGGTCCACCGGCTACCGCAGAATAACTATAGAACAAAAAGAACTCTCCCCTCATATTAGGATCATCTGTCAAATGCCCAAACGTATCTATCTCTCCACCCCAAAAATCATATGGGAACAAAATGGCAACTTTGTTTAACAACCCGAACCCTAATCTCTCGATAGCATCTTTCTTCCGTTGAGGAAGCTCAGGTACAAAAGCGATTGTTTCCATTTTTAGCACTCCTAATGGGACTGTGCAAAGAACCATTTCACTACGAAATTCTTGTCTTCCTGCATGAACCACGACTCCATCCCTTCCGTATTGCACGCTTTTCACCGGACAATTATAAAAAATCGGAAGTTCCTCGGCCAAAGCTCTGATGAAGCTTTCATTTCCTCCGGGTATAAAACAATGATCGCCACCCATTTCGTACGGGTCATCTTGATCCCAAAAGGCCATGGACAAATTCGACATCAATGTCGCGTTTGCATACTCGAGATTCGCCAAATGCCAATCTAATAGCATCCGCTCTAACGGCTCCTCAGCCACTTTATACACGAGCCTAAACGCCTCTAAAGCCGAACCTAAAGAAACATCTACACTCCTAATTTCCTCCATGATTCCCTGCCTAAGCTTACAAACTCTATCCAACAATTTATTAAACGAAACCTCGACTTTTGAATCGACATCAGAGTTAACCATTCTACCATTAGGCAAGTATAGAGGACAAATGTCCCTCACCTTATGAAGGGGAAGTCCGAGCTGGCGTGCCAAAACCCCCAACGGGTTTCCATTAATCCCAGTCAAGACGCTGCCACCCAAATCGGCACCACCCACTACACTACCATCGGTTCCACTCATTTTCTTGGTCCGGACTCTACCTCCGGGTCGGGCCCTGCCCTCGAGCACGACAACTTTAAACCCCAGAAAGACTAACTGCCTGGCAGCAACTAATCCTGAAAGTCCAGCACCAATCACAATCACACTTCCTTTGGGCGTTTCATCGAACACCTTTGTCTTGACAACCTTGATAGCTGGGGCGACACCAAAATTAATGTATCCGTGATGGAGAAGGAAATTGTAGGCGGAATTGACGAGGTTTTTGTGCTCGGCGCGTATGGACTCGAGGGCGTGGTCCTTGGTGAGCCAAACGTCAACGTTTGAGCGCCAGCGGGAGAGAATGTGGTTGCGCACGATAATGTAGTTGGCCTGTTCGGCACCGCCAATTTGGGAGACGACGTTGGCCTCGATTTCTTCTTCGGTGAGGGAATCTACGGGGAATCCAACGGAGATTGCAATAAGGGCTTCGATGTCTACCTCTTTGGAGAGGTCGGTGGAACCCCTGCGCCTGCGTTGGTTGGCGGATGGGGAGTCGGGGATGCCGGCAACAATGGCCGAGGGTTTGGGGTGGGGCCGGAGGACGCGGAGACGGGAGGCGGTGCTGGATGAGATCATGTCCGTAAAGATTTTCTTGCGACGGCGCCGTTTCTTGCGCGGTTGAATTTGAGGTTCGGGTTTGGTGGTGGGATCGTCGATTTCCATGGGATCGGAAATGGGTTTTGAGGGGGAGGGTGGAGGAGCGGGGTCGGGTATCGTGTTGTTTCCGGTGGTGTTGGAGGCGGCGACGGTGGATTCGGATTGTGGCTCGACGGTCTCCATTGTCAGTGGAAGAGGATATTGAAAGCTAGGGCTTTAGAACAGTTCAGCACTGTGTGAATAAAACTATTTAGTGCATATTGAAGAGGATTTTGAAAGCAGCCAAGCAGGGCTTTAGGTTTTTTTTATATACCATAAACAAAATTAATGCATCAATTAAATATATTTGCAAAATTTTGTGTATGATCTATGAAAGATTGAATCTAGACAAAAAATTTCCGTACAAATTGTACACAAATTAATTTGAATAAATCATATTGGTCAACAATATTTATTACACCACATCATTTATGTAACGAATGCGCCACAAAATCTCGCGTAGATAGTGATCGTTGTTGAATAAATTTCATTTGATTATGGGTTTAAAATATTGATTGGGGTCATTTGGTTAATTATTAGAGCATAATTTGAACTGAAATTGTATGTTAATTTTAATGGATTCAAATTTTGCTTTCGATATCGAAGTTTAGGGGAAAAAAGCAAGATGGTGTGTATTAAATAATTAATATTTTTAAAGTTTATGATATGATATGGTGGAGTATACTGTATAAGTTTGATAAGGGCTTGACAAAATAAGTGAGACTTAGAGGTGGGCATTGGGTTCGGGTAACCCAAACCCGATCAGTTTCATTTTTAGAATACCAGAACGGAATGAATATTTTTGGGTTTGGGTACCCGAACTTGAAAATTCGTATTTTTTTACGAAAATACGAGATGGGTTTTGGGATTAGCCTCTTCAACTCTTAGGGACGAATTCAAGATCAGAGTGTCGGAGGGTCAAGGTAACTATCGTCAAAACTAATTGATAATAATATTCAATATTTTTAATATGTGTAAGACTAAATTATCAACGAGAATCATGTTGAATTCAAAATGCTAAAATAATTTCATTAAAAAAAAAATATCGAATAGACACAAGAATTTGAAGAATCAGAATATGTGATTCGTAACAAGGCACAAATATTTGAACGCAAATAAGTCGTTTTGTACAAAAGAAAGAGGTATGATTTTATCCTTTGTTATATATAAAATTACGATTTAATAAAAAAAAAAAATTAATTAATTGACATACCATAATTTTGCATAACTTATACTATATATAAAGAATATGTGACTCAAAAAATTATCTTTGATGTCGAAGCTTTCTTCTTTTTTTTCTTTTATACTAAATCTAAGGGGACATGATGGATGCTTCCCGAACCAGGGGTCTTCAAGGTTAATTCTGATGCCGCTTTCAAAAACGGTGTTGCGGTGCTTGCTGTCATCATTCGAAACTCAAAAGGCTCGGTTGTTTTCGCTTCCACTTCGAAGAAGCTTTGCTTGAACTCTTTTACAACGGAGGTTCTCTCGATTAAGCTGGATTGCTCCATCGTTGCCCATTGGAAAATCGCTGATGTTTGTTTTGAAAATGATTGCGTCCAAGCAATTACGGAGATCCAAAATTATTGGAAAGAGCCGGATTGGGCTGCTCGAGGCTTGATTGAAGAAATCAGATGTTTTTGGGCATGTTGGCCAAAATGGAAATTCGGCTTCATCACTCGAGGCGCCAATTTTGCAGCTCATAACCTTGCTGCTTGGGCTGGTTTTTTTAGTTGGGACGATCCTTTTTGTTGTATTCCTTTTCCTTTACTTCCTTCTAATGTTTTTTGTGATGGGGGTTACCCCATTGTAGACTGTGTTGTACCGTTCTTTTGAGTTGGTGAAATGAAGTATTATTTATCAAAAAAAAGGGGACTTTTAATTGAATTAATGAGGTTTAATTGATAAAGAAAGACTGTGGCTCCGCTCAACAATGTATAATAACTATTTTTTCTCTTCCATTTTTCTTGAGATATTGCATTAGTAACATTAAAAAAAATCCCAGAATTCTTGGCCCCCCAAAAAGCGGCATCTGTACTTCCCAATTCCGAATACCTGAACGTATCTATATATTTTTATTATTATTAAATAATTATACACTTTACTTATATATTAATTAAATAATTAATTAGCATCTTCTAATAAAAAATATTTTTACTTTACTTTAATATTTTTTAATCGTACACTAGTTATTAATACATTAAATTTGTCTCAGTTCTAAAAACTCTCAATAGTTACGGCTCTACCACTTCTTCTTCTTCTCACTTATTTCATGGCATACAATAATTCATTTTTTGTTTTTTGCTCTACAAATTAAATTACTACTACTTGTCTTTTAAATACAAAATTTTTTACGAATATTGTTATTTAATTTCATTAAGTGCGTGAAGAATTGGTGATTTAAAATAATATGAGATACGTAATACTGTCTAGTCCCATCATGCAATCCTAATTATTGCGGGTCGAATTTGGAATGAATTGTGTCAATTTCAAAATTTACTATACCAATATTTCTAACCCCAAACATGTCCCAAACCCACCCCTTGCCCACACCTAGTCACCTAGTGAGACTTAGGTTTAAATCGATTTGAGGTGGGACATTTTTTTTCTCATAAAGTAACGAACAAGACATGAATCAAATCAATCCATAAGGACCATAAGCTTATAGAGGGAAGAAAACAAGGACTACCCCGATGGATTTAATCCATTGGGGTTGGATGAATGACACATAAACATGAAAGGACAAAAAATTGTCCTTTCATGCTTACGTGGCATTCATCTAGCACCCGGGTGGATTAAGTCCATCGGGGTAGGTACTAATTTTTCGAAAACAAGAATATAAAAAATAAATAAAAATTGAACCATTAAGAGTGCATATGGATCGTTTCGATTCCGTTTTGATGGGAAAAAAAAAAAAGAGAGAGACCTTAGATATGGTAAGTAATACGGTAGTAAATTTTTTTCTAGTTTAGAATAGAATTTGAGGGGAATCTGATTTAAAATAATTATATATTGAAATCTTTAGACTAAATTTGAGTCAACTTGGTTTAATTTCAATGTTACGAAGTCGAGCCAAATCCAATCCATAGGTGCCTTAAGAATCCATAAATTTGTTTTGGACCGGTTTGGTTCCACATAATTGAATTTTTAAAAAACTTTCGAAACATAATCATTATTGATATTTTTTTTCTCAAGGGTTTAATCATTATTTTTATTTATGATAGTGTTGTATGATATAATAATACAATACTAAAGTCATTTTTATTCTTATTTGTGACAGTGTTGTATAATAATACAATACTCCGTAAATTCTGAGAATTTGAGATTCGGTTTTGAATGAACAATCAAATATTTGTAGTAATTTAAATTTGGGGACAATCCAAACAAAAAGCAGACTTAAAGGTCAAGGGCCTGTTTGTTTGGCGTTCTTCCAAAAAATTTCGTGTTTGGGAAATGTCAAACAAACCTGTTTTTTATTTTTTGAAATAAATTTTTCACTACTCTCTCAAAACCCAAAGAAACAACAATTTTTTTATTTCTAAACAAAATATATATAAACTCTACTATGATTTAACATAAAGTAATATATCTCTTACACAATTTATCTCACAACAAACATGATTTGACATAAAGTCTTACATATCTTACACCTACAACCTAACTCAACTCTTCCAAAAAAAACTATGCCCACTTTATTTCTCAAACCACTATCTCAAAACCCAAACAAGCAACATTACGCAATTAAGATTATTTCACAAACCTCCAGTACTCTTCCAAACTACTTTCCTAAACACCAAACAGAACCCAAATGTTTGTAAATTATTTTCTAAACAATAGAATTAAGGTACAATACATACACACTTGAACTTGAATTGATTGATGGAGCTCAGATTTATTCATGTACTAATATATTAACTAATTACTAAAAAAATGAAAGGAAATGGATATGTCTACGTGTCCTCCCTGTCCTAAACTTGTTGCCTCGGAGCTTCATAACCAAATCCATATTTTGCAACTTATGTGGTCTGGAATTCTGCTTTGTCATTGTCATCAATGACAACCCCCGGTCGAGAAGAGAAAAATTGGAGAATTCATTGAAGTTACTACTAATACTTGGATCGGATCAAACAGAATAAAAAGAAAGAAAGAAAGAAAGAATTGTCATCTGAAATTACATAGTTATGAGTAGTACAACTGCTGCTCTAACACCAAATCTATTTAACAACAACAATCATCCATGCAACCGTAGATGGAGACAAATTTCCCTCTCGCATTCAACCCCTCCGGCGGCAAACGGCGGTCGGAGGTCATTCCTAACGCGCGCCGCCGCCTCTCCCACCGGCAAGGAGAAAAAGAAGAAGAGGAATCAGAACAGAAAAACGGAAATTGAAGAAACAGAGGAGAAAATAGTACCCCTAGACGATGGAGAAATTACTTCTTCAGTTGAAGCCATTAAGAGTCGGCTTGATGAAGTGAATCCTGTTGGGCTTGGTCGGAAATCGAGACAGATTTTCGATGAAGTGTGGCGGAAATTCTCAGGATTGGGGCAGATTTCGAGGACGACCCGTACGGACGACGATGAGGCGGCGCTTCTGATTAGAGAAGGTGGGCCCATGTGCGAATTCGCTGTTCCCGGCGCACAGAACACCACCGTCCTTGTGGTCGGCGCCACCAGCCGCGTCGGCCGCATAGTTGTCCGCAAGCTTATGCTCAGGGGCTATGCAGTTAAGGTATTTATATATCTCACAATTTCTTATAATTAATCGAGTATGTGTAGTTGAATTTATGTGCAGATATGTAATTCATATATAGAATTTTCAATGTATCCTTTTTTGTTGAAGATAGTATGGTTTCTAGTTAATTTATACTCCTATTTAAATAACTTTGAGCCGATGAATCCATAACATAAAATAGAGGGTATTTCATAGAAATGCTTCATGGTGATGATGAATCCGTGCTACAAACCATTTTGCGGAATTCTACATACATACAAATGATTTAAGCAATCAAATCGAACAAAAGAAAGGAAAACGCATAAAAAGTTTAATGAAAACGTTAAAATATGTCTGTTTGGATTTAGTCGACAAAATCATTAAAATTCATTGTTTTGAGTTTAGTGTGCAGTTTATTTGTCATAATAACTTTTAAATACATTTATTTAATGGAGGATTACATAAAACAATTCTATAAATATATACTATATATTTATATTTATGTATATACGAAATAATAGTATATTACTAATGTTTATAATATAATATTTGGAAAATAATAGAATAGAATTGAATAGTTAGCTAAGATTTGACTATTGAGTATTGACTATTGGAGTGAGTAACTAAGTCTGAATAATTGCTAAACCACAGTTGATTAGCTAAAACATTTAGCCATTTTTCTTGTAGATGCTCTTAGATTTGTATAATTCTGGACCTGACTGTTAAAGGGATTTGATCAATTTTATGATCAGGCTTTAGTAAGAAACACCGATAAAGAAGTGGTGGATATGCTTCCTACATCTGTGGAGGTGGTGACAGGGGATGTTGGCGAGCCTTCAACTCTAAAAACCGCCATTGAAGGCTGCAACAAAATCATATATTGTGCGACCGCTCGTTCCTCTATCACAGGGGATCTTAACAGAGTTGATAATCTAGGAGTTTATAATCTCACTAAAGCATTTCAGGTTTAATTTCAAAAATATTTCTTCCGTACACCTTTTGTACCTTAATACTTGTGATCTCCCATAATCAGTGTAAAGAAGTTTGGTTTTATAGGATTATAACAATAAGCTTGCACAATTACGAGCTGGAAAGAGCAGCAAAAGCAAGCTATTAATTGCGAAATTCAAGTCTGAAGATTCATTGAACGGATGGGAAGTTCGTCAAGGAACGTATTTTCAAGATGTTGTTGCTGCAAAATATGATGGAGGAATGGATGCTAAGTTTGAGTTCACTGAGGAAGGAAATGCAGTTTTTTCAGGTATATATATTGTAGTAGATTACATAATACCACTAACTGGATGTATATTTTCACACCTTTTACTTAAAAAAACGAATTAGGATACGTTTTCACAAGAGGAGGCTTTATTGATCTGTCAAAGAAACTCTCACTTCCTCTTGGCTGTACTCTTGACAGGTATATATAGAATAATTATTTAATTTAAACCAATGCTTTGATACTCATATTCTGATCCCAATAACTATGGATCATTTAATTGTTAGATTTTAATGTTTAGGTACGAGGGTCTAGTGTTCTCTGTTGGCGGGAATGGAAGATCTTATGTAATTATTCTTGAAGCTGGTCCTTTGGCAGACACATCACAGAGCAAAATGTACTTTGCGAGGATTAGCACCAAGGTCGGCTTTTGCAGGGTGAGTTAAAATTGACAAATATTGTGAAACAAATGTAATTTTTCACTGTTTGTTATTGCATTAATCTCTTCTTATTACTTTGGTCAGGTTAGAGTGCCATTTTCATCGTTTAGACCAGTGACACCAGAAGATCCACCATTGGATCCGTTCCTTGTACATACCTTGACCGTCCGATTTGAGCCAAGAAGACAGGTTGGATAATTGTATTTAACTAAGAGCTGAGCAATAGTGTATGTAAATAAAGTACATATGTGATAACTAAAAGAAAATGACTTTGACGGGAATGTAGAGACCTACAGACAGACCTGTTGGGGGAAAGCAAGACTTGAGAAGCTTCCAGTTGATTTTTGAATATATCAAAGCCTTGCCTGTAAGCTCTTCTTAATTCTGTAATCATTTTAAACTTGACCTTGTTGAAAAATTCATTTTAAATGTATAAAAACTTGCATGGATTCTTATTTTTTGCAGACTGGGCAAGAGACGGATTTTATCTTAGTTTCATGTACAGGATCAGGAATCGAGCCTGGTAGAAGAGAGCAGGTTCTCAAGGCTAAGAAGGTTCTTTCACATTTCTAGCTTTTACATTGTATTATTAGTATAATTTTTCTACTTAGTCGATTTTGATTACTTTCTAGGCAGGGGAGGATACACTGAGAAGATCGGGCCTTGGGTACACAATTATTCGCCCTGGACCCCTAGTGGTAAAAAATAAAGACCCTTCAATTACTAAAACACCCTTAACCATAACATCATTACACGCATCACGGAAGATTGTTTTTGCAGGAAGAACCTGGTGGGCAACGAGCTTTAATATTTGACCAAGGAAACCGTATATCTCAGGTGAGAATAATGTTATTTAATTCTTCTGGGTTTTCTAGGGATCAAGGTCGTGACGTAGAATCTATATTTATATATATGTAGGGAATAAGCTGCGCAGACGTTGCTGATATATGTGTAAAAGCATTACACGACTCAACAGCACGAAACAAGAGCTTTGATGTGAGTATTTGGTTCTTTTTAACTATTAAAAGTAATTACACAAGCAAACGGGACCTAATTTCTGCTGTTGGCTGACCAGGTATGTTACGAGTATGTAGCCGAGCCTGGAAAGGAGCTTTACGAGTTGGTAAGAATGAACAAGTCTATACTTATGTCGGCACTTGCTTATTTTCATTCTCATTTCTCGGATGTAGTTCTAACAGTAACATTGATCTTTTTTTTTTAGGTTGCTCATTTACCGGATAAAGCAAATAATTATCTAACACCAGCTCTCTCAGTTCTTGAGAAAAACACCTGATGATGTATATGTCTGCTCTCTTGGTGTATTAATGGTAGCTCAATTTTCATTTTTTCTTCTCTTTCTAAAGGAGGTATATGTTGTAAAATATGTAGTTCAAATTTTTTTTAATGAATTTCAAGAAACTTGTGAATTCTTTTATGTTCTCACTGCTTGAGTCGTGACGTGGGTAATACATGAGACAATGTAGTGCATGTGCGAGCAAGCTTAAATTCTTAGTGACTTTTGGGACTTGTTGATTTTGAAAGATTGAAACGCTCATTAGCATTGTTAATTTATAAACTCTTTGTTGTTGTTCTTGATGATGTTTGTTTTGATCATTGAAATGAAAAAAAATAAAAAAGGAAGATTTGGGGTGAGAGAGGCTCGAACTCTCGACCTCAGGATTACTCAGAAGCTATGAGACCTACGCGCTAGCCAACTGCGCCACCACCCCCTGTTGTAAATAATGCACAAGTTAACTAATCTATATTAAACTCTCACCGTCCCAATTTTTTTTTTTATTGGCATATTTATCAAATATTTTGTTTCAAATTAATTGGCATGATTGAGTTTTTAAAGTATTTTTTACCAAATTTGTCATTTTTTTTCATTGGAGTTGAAAAATTCAATGGTCTATTGGGATTCAGTAAGAAAGACGACCATTCCGGTAGCGGAAAACAAAACTTTTAAGGGTCTCTTAATTGAATATTGTCAGGATATAATCTGGATGTAGATATATGAATATATAAAACGATACATAAACTTTAAATATAAGGTTGTACCTATCTCCTTGCAAATCTAAGCTCGGCAAAAGTGTAGATGTACTTTCTCCTTTCTTTTGCACTTTTGATCCCAAACTTTGTATAGCGCCCCACGTGTTGCGCCTCTACGAGGTAATAAACCACAATATTACGAAAACCTTGATAATTTGAAACGACTAGGACATAGATATTATCAAGATCTAAACTAGAGAACAAAAATAGAGCAAAAATCAAGATCTCTTCTTGGATGAGAGAGAGCTCTATCAAGATGGTGAGAGGAGAGAGAGGAGATAGTTTTTCAAGAGTTATGTTTCTTGTATTCTATTATTATGTATTGTGTATGTCCTCGTAGGTTCACCACATAATTGATCGTTGGTTATAATCAAATATTTATTTAATTATGCAAGTATTAAATACTCTAAAATCGAACACTCTGTTGATTGACCATTCCAAAATTAGCACCCCTTCTAATTTGGGAATTCTCCCACACTCCACAGTCGATGTCTGGCCACGCGCCCGTGGAGCCCAATCACTGGTGAATTAATTCAGTGAACCTTTAACCTTTACAATAACCATGTACGACTTAATCCTTCCATTAGTTGGTCTCCCAGTCAAGACTAAGATTATTGACTTTCATCGGTTTCCTTACTTGCTCGACTATATGTATTCTGGTCTCGAAACTTATTCCCTTTGACTTAACCTTTATGAGTTACTTTCATAAAGCCGTTAGATACCTTGACCAAGGATTTACTGAAATACGTTTCTCACAGAGATTCATAGGAGAAGCTCCCAACCTATCAAGTCGGGTCAACGGATCCTCTGTTGATGTTATGAACTTGCATACACGTTCCTCTATACCCAACATGAATCTACAAAGACCTTCTGGTAGACTCCAGACTGTCGGGGCTCACATCAAAGGATAAACGTTTGTGCACCAAATAAACCCTAGCACCTCAAGTAATAAGGATCCCCGTACACTATTGTAAATAGGAATAACTTCATCCCCGATATGCGACTACTACTTCCATGGTGAGTTATTTCCTAGTTGGGGTATTCAGTGCGTTTGGCATCCCATCAAGCCACCCACTCATGTGTATCGACTATCCTAATCATGCTCGTGGATCCCAGCGTCCTCCAGTTCATCAGAGTATACACACTCGTGAGGGTCTAACCGAATCCATTGATGTCCCATCTCAAATAGATTCTACGACCCTTGAATTAGTTTTAGATCATGACCTTGGAGATCAGTCGATGGGTTGTCCCATAGCCCTAGGACTTCCATCCTGAAGTTAGATAATTATTCATAAGAGGAAGGTGACTATGTAAATAAATGCATTTAATAATCGAATTGAATGGTCCTTTTAATTATAAAAAATTAAATGCAGCCAAAACAGTTGACTTGCATGACACTATTCTATCATGGTCAACACTCACTAATTAAAAATTAAAAAGTAGTCATCATTATAAAGGGCATTTAAAATATTTTACCAACAAAAAGTATGTAATAATAAGGTTTTTTTTTTTTTTTTATTACCCAGGTGTCCAAGCTTACACTAGACTAATCCTGGATCCTCAGAACCCTTGCCCTAGAACCCTGAAGGATGTAAATCGCAGGATGTGCCTCCACTAAGCCTCGAGATCCCACCATACTGTTGTACACTCTGCGCACAAAGGGGTCTTCACCATAAATGACCCTTAGACAAACTCATGAAAATGCTTCCATCCAAGTTCCAAATGGGATTTGAACCCCCACCCTTGCCGCTAGAGCAAGCCTTATGAATTGTTGGTCAGCCAGTTGGAGATATGCCCTGGGGGCATAAGGTTTCTTAATCTATATGAAAAGTATAAATGTATCAATTAATATGAAACGAATGGAGTACAATACTATTTTTTTTTGGATGTCTCAAAACAAATACTCAATTTTCTTAAAATGGAAGTTTTTTTCTCAAAAATATCATTTTCTATAAAGTAATGATTTGACACTATTAATTCATAACCACTACTTTTAGGTGTAAAAATATAAAGTTAACCAAAAATTTTACTTTTTCAATTCTCACCTAAAACTCTGTGTAAAATTATAAGAAAGCAAAATAATTGGGACGAAGTGAGTATATGTTTTTTATTCAATGCATTACGTAAATGTTTGTATGTTTGATTGCCCTCTTTATTCTTTTCTTTTCTTTTTTAAGCTACTTTCTCATTGTATCCTTATTATGAATTTGAAATTGAAATTTCTGAGTCCTTCAATTCTAATTAGGCAGAAAACATGTTAGTAATCCCTCAATTCAAATTAGGCAGAATACAAGTTGGAATTGCCTCAATTTAAATTAGGCAAAAATTAAGTAGAAGACAATAAGGTAGGGTATTTGATTTGTTAAACCATGTTCGATCAGCTATTGTATTTAAATCTCAACCAATTATTGTTCTCCACAAAATTTGATTTTCGACTTTGTCATATTAAAAGCGAAGTGCAATATTGTTTTCACATGACACTCTTCACTACACTTGTGATGAAGGACTTACTATTAGTGCCCGAACAACCGAAACGTGAAAAAATCTCTATAATAATTAGATTAAAAAAATGTTTAACGAGAAGGATTTATATATATCAAGTGTTCATTCTCAACTAATGAATGCTCCATGATATATGTTGTTATTGCCCATTACTCATGAATCGAGATCAGGGCCGGCCCAAGGGTTTTGGGGGCCCTAGGCGAAATAAAAAAATTGGGTCCTTATATAATTTATTTTTTTATGTAAAATTTATTTTTCTTGCTCTTTTAGATGTGAAAGTGTTTATTAAATCTTCATATTCTAATTCTTCTAACATATCTTCTTCTATAGACAAAATAACTAAGTCACTTAATCTTTCTTGTGTCATTGTCGAACGTAAACATGTTTTTATTAATTTTAATTTGAAAAAACTTCTTTCAACAGAACTAATCAAATTTATATGATTAAATATAATTCTATAACAAATATATGTATTTGGATAAGAACTAATCAAATTTATATGATTAAATATAAGATTAAATAAATCAATTGGTTTGTCTATTTGGATAGGAATAACTTTTGATAGTACTTTTAGTTCATAATACAAATCGGAACAAAAATACTAATTTAAAATCAATGTTTTGATTTTTTATTACATAGTTTTTACTAATAAAATATATTTGTTATATAGTCGATTGTAAATATGTTTTAATTATTTTCAGTTTTGAAAGCTTCTTTTAACATAAACAAAGATTTTGTAAAATACTGTTTTATAACAAAAGCAAACAAAAAATTCGATTGATTTGATCAAGTCATAGTATATAAATAATTTTTAATAAAAATATAATTTTACAATAAAAAAAAAGGTTCAATAATCTGTATTAATGAATAAACAAATATATATTCATGTATGAAAAATAAAATTATATTTATGTACTAAGATAAAATTATTAATTTTTTTAAATTAAAAAACATTAATAATTTTATTTTAGTACATAAATAATTAATTTTTTTAAATAATTATATTTATGTACTAAGATAAAATTATTAATGTTTTTTAATTTAAAAAACATTAATAATTTTATCTTAGTACATAAATATAATTTCTTTTCATACATGAATATGTATTATAAAAAAATTAAATTATATAAAACTTGGGGCCCCCAAAAGTGGGGGCCCTAGGCCTTTGCCTAACTTGCCTATAGGCAAAGCCGGGCCTGATCGAGATCAATGGAGTTAAAGTCCGACTATGTGAGTTACATTTTGGATCATTTAACTTGGTAATCATCCTCTGCTAAAAAAAAAAAAATAAATAAATGTAATTATCCCACACAATATAAATGACTTCACTAGAACTACATTAGAGTGTTAATCATGGCAGTTTATTAATCATTTTTTTATTTCGATGTTTCTTTTAAAAAGAGTTTTTATTTCGACGTTGTAGCACGAAAATGCTGTCAGTGATGTTCAAGGACTGAAAATATACATAATAGTAAGTACTAGTTCTCTAAATTAAATATTAACAAGATGTATGTATGAACCATGCTTTCCATGTATGTCCATTCATATTCACTTGTCAACATGTGATTAAACATCTCTGATAATATTATTGTGATTTATTTCAGAATGTTAAAAATATGTTTATTTGACATTTCTCAAACTTAAAAAAAAATTTAGAAAACATCAAACCCTATGTTAAATGAAAGGATCTAGCGTAGAACAACTTTTTAACATAAGAAGAAGAAGGGTACATCAGTAATTTAACTTAGATTTCTTAACCAATTTTATTTTATTTTTATTTTTCTACTAATAATATGTAGTAGTATAATAATCAGTAAAGGATTACAATATACAATACAAGACATAACAAAAGGACGAAATTTTAGTGCAAAAGAACCTCCTTAATCAAATTATCCAAATTAGAAAACGAAGAACCCCCCGGTGCAGTAGCCTCCTCTGCTTTTCTCTTCCATTCCAAGGCTTTCTCCTTGATCCTCTTCCCCTTGTTGTCACCATCCATCAGCTCCTTAACCAACACCTCAACCTCATCCCTCTTCACATCATTATCAATCTCCATTCCCATTTCCCACTCCACACAACTGTACCTACAATTCGTCTGTTGCTCTGCGAAAAAAGGCCAACAAATCAGAGGCACACCTCCAGCAATACTCTCAATAGTCGAGTTCCATCCACTATGGGTCAGAAATCCCCCAACCGCAATATGCTTCAACACTTCCTCTTGCGGACACCAATCGACCAATAACCCCCTGTCCTTGGTCTCCGACACAAACTCCCCTGGCAACATCGCCGTGTCCCCGGCAACTATGTCGGGTCGAACGACCCACAAGAAATGTTTTCCACTATTAGCCAACCCCCAAGCGAATTCGGTTAGCTGTTGTGCTGTGACCACAGTGATGCTACCGAAATTAACGTACACGACTGATTTCGGTTCTTTTGTGTCGAGCCATTTTAAGCACTCGGGGTCTTCTTTCCAGAGGCTGGACCCGATTGTGTCGAGTCTTGTTTTCTCGTGGACGATGTGGTTCAACATAAGTTGGAGTGGGCCGATTGTGTGGACGCTTTGGAACATGGAGGAGAGTGCGGAAACCGCGTCGTGTTCTAAGGCGTCAAAGGTGTTGAGGATTAGGGATTTGGCTCTTGGGATTCTGCTTGTCTCTTGGATTAGGAAATTGAGCATGGTGTCGTCCGGGTCGGTTGTACGGATGAATGATGGCAAGTCTCTCAATCGGATGTCTTTCCTCATTCCAGGAACCCAATCCAAGGTTGTTTCCAGGTAGCCGTTTGTTACCTGGTTCATGTCTGCACAAAGAAAACATATATGCAGTTCAAGTTGATGATGATGTACTCTTTCTTTTTTTTTTTTTTTTTTCTCCTGAAGGGTTTAATCCCTTTCGAGGCGCGTTAAAGTGGGAACCTCTCCCAACAAGGATTCAAACCTGAGTACTAAATATTATACGTAGTATTTACAATTATACCTTTGAGAGGGGTATATCCTTTCTCCAGGAGATGCTTATACTGCGTGTACCCCAACAACCCACACGCACTGGTCGTCCAAAACAGCACCTCCGGCAACCCAAATCTCTCCGCTGCACCAACAGTGAAACTCATACACCCATCCGAAACAATACAGCTCACCGGTGGCACATCCCCGCCAGAGCTATTAACTTCGGTGAGCAGATTACAAAATGGTTCCAAACAAGTACTAGTAGTGGAAGCGCAAAGCGAAGGTATGTCCTGAGTGGAGTCGGCGTCCGACGGAGGTAGGCCGTCGGGGATGGTGGTAAAGCGGAAGTCCGGTAACCCGTCCAAAGCGGCGGGGCCGCGGGACTTGAGGAGGCGACGGTGGTTGTACTCGGTGTTGACGAAAGTGATGTAGAAGTTGTTTTGGTGGAGGAGCTTTGCTAACTTGAGCATGGGGCTAACGTGGCCTTGGGCGGGGTAGGGTATGCATACAGCATGAGGTTTGTTTTGGTTTTTAGATATGGATCCCATTTTTATTTACTTAATTAATTTCTCTCTATCACTTTTTTTTTTTTTTGGTGATAATTCTTAAGCGAAGAACTTGAAGAGAGGGTGTGATGTTTTTATAGGCGGAAGCCGCGGAACTGCACAATAGTCAATAGTCAACGTATTCTTAAGCTTTCATTTTCTATTTTGATGTTTTCCATCTTATTTTCATGTTTATTGTTAAGAATGTGGATTCGGTTAGAACCATTTTTTTTTTGAGACAACGGTTAGAACCGTTTAAATGAATTACTTTACCAACTAGTTAAAGATGTAAAATTGTACAAGGATATACATATAAACATCTTTTAGTCTTAATATTTAATTCTTATGTAAGTTTTATTCCTAAATTCTCTCCCCAAATGGTGGATTTAACGTGTGTGAAATAAGTTAAACAAACAACTATACAAAAATTCAATTTTGCGAAATGAGACATAGAGTAAGAGCTCAACAAGATCTCCAACCATAACATCCCCATCCCCACTCCTCCAGGCCGTGCCGCTAGCCTGGAAGGTGTAAGGCCGTCGCTAACCTAGGTCGAAGAACCCTGGCTGCGACGGCTTCCAAGCTAGTGGCTCGGTCTGGAGGAGAGATCACGGCAGAGAGGGACGGGTGGGGGTGGGGGTGGGGGTTGTAATCCTTTTAAAACATCAGTAGAGGTCCATGTAATTATAATAGTCGGAGGGGATTGGACGGTAATTATATATAACCTCAGGGGAAGTCTCTGTAATTATTCATTTTTTAATTAAAAAATCGAGGGCATAACGGTCAATTCATGAATTCTGTCCAAGACAGTTTGTCCCCGTTAGGGTATTGTAATCCTTTTGAAAAGTTAAGGAAAGTCCATATAATTATGATAATCGGAAGGGATTGAACAATAATTAAACCTAACCTCAAAGGAGGTCCATGTAATTTCCCTATTAATATCATTACGTAAATCATATGATTTATTAAATTACAATTAAATTATATTGATGTTCAACTCATGATATCTTAACTACTTTCATCATTTGTTCAGGGAGAATAAATAGGGTGAAATACAGTTTTTCCCCTTAAAGTATGATGGGTACCACTTATCTCCTCTAAAGTATCAATTGTAACACTTGCCCCTCTCTGTTATATTATTGAACATTTTATTCCAAAATTATCTCCGCCCCATTTATAACAAATAAATTATTTCCTTATTAATCTGTCAAAAAAAAATCTTTATTAATTATGAATTATATTCATCCATCCACCAAACAATATTATGTTTCTATTTCTTCATTTCTTTTGTTTCCTTCGATTTTATGGTCTCAATATTTTTTCTTAATTTCATCTCATTTTTTTCTTTATTTCTATTTCAATTTGTTTTCTTTATTTTAAGTTTCAATTTTTTTCTTTATATATTTCTGATTTTTTATTTGGTTATAATTATCTCATTTATTTTCGGTACGAATAATTATTCAAAATATTTAGTAATTCTCCTTCAAATTCTTTCTCGCAAAATTCAGTTTAACACCAAACAGTAATGTTTTAATTTCTTCATTTCTTTATCCAAAAAAATTTTAATTATGAATTCATCTATCCATCAAACAATATTATGTTTCAATTTCCTCATTTATTTTGTTTCCTTCGTTTATATAAAAAATGAGATGAAAATGAAGAGAACTTTTGAGATCGGAAAAAGGAAGGTAACAAAAGAAATAAAGAAATTAAAATATAATGTTATTTGGTGGATGAAAATATTCATTATTAATTAATAGACAATTTTATTTTGATAAATTAAAAAAATATATATTATTTAGGAAAATGATTATATGACATCCCTTAGTTTCACAGCCATTGTACAATCCATGTTTTATATATTTAAAGTTAGTTGTGTTACCTGCTACCTGTTTAACAGATTTTTTGAAATAATTTTTTTAATCTATGAACAACCCAATCAACTTTTAAAAATTACAAAAGAAACTAAAATTTTCCGATAGCTCATATAAAAAATAATTCAATACTTTCCAAATGATAATTGAATATTCATCAATATTTGATATAAATATCTCAACTTTCAAAAATTACAAAAGAACACCTAAATTATACGATATTACTCATATAAAAAAATTCATTACTTTTCAAATGTTAATTTATCATTTATCAATATTTGAATATAAAATATCTCGAAAATTACAATAAAAATATAAACTCATAATTTAAAAGTATTTGCAATGCCTAGAATTTAGAGTTTATGACATAATATTTAATTTAGGGTTTAGGGTTTAGGATTTTAGGGTCTAGGGTTTAGGGGTCTAGGGTTTTAGAGTTTAGATTTAGGGTTGAGGGTCTAGGGTTTTAAGGTTTATTTTATAAATAGGATTTATTTTTATTTGATGATTAGTTATGGGTTTTTTTTTGCAATTTTATGTAATGGGCTGTAATGTTGGGCTGTGATACTTGGCTGTGAGGCTAGCATAGTCCTATTGTTTATGGAATGGGGCGGGGATATTTTTGGAATAAAAACTACAAAGCTATAAGATAGAGAGATAAGTGTTACAATTGATACCACCCCATACTTTAGGGTGCAAATTGTATTTCACCCTAATAAATATTGAAAATTCGGCAGTCGAGATCCGGAATCTAATCTTAGGCGGCCAATGCAGTAATGACCACTATTATATTCGAATAGATAGCAAGAAGTCAAAAATACGCAAGTGATCACGTTCAATTCTTTAACATGACAGATTATATTTTAAATTCACAAAAAATAACAAATCATATTTTATATTGTGTGCTTTGCTGGAACTTTAATAGTTTTTTAATTTTCAGATCTTAAATTAAAAGTAGTTGGTAAGAATTTATGATATATTCATCCGTCAAAATATTGTGCATTTAACCAGGGGCGCCCGCACCCCCCAGTAAAAAAAAAAAAAAATTAGTAGCAGTGCATATCTATTATTATTATTATAGTAGTACTTTATGTATTCTTGTTAGTACCTTTAAATTCCTAAAGGAAATAATCTTGTGAATAAAAAATCTTTGTCTACTTTAATTAAATGTGTGGTCAGATCTTAGAAAATGGAGTCCCACTAATAAAGTTGCCTAGTTTAAGTAGAATTTAAAAATGAAAATATTCTTTAACACTTAATATAATTATCTTTTAATAAGGAAAAACAAACCAACGTTGAATTTTGAATTCCACTTTCTTCTCAAATTAACTTTTCTTCACCAAGTTATATAAAAAAAAGGGGGTTTCTTCACAAATCGGCTGAATCACTCAACACCATTATCAAAAGGTACTTTTTTAAAAACTTTTATGAATATTTAAATTTATTTATAAAGTTTTTTGATGTTTCATCAATAAAATTATTAGAACTGATAGTAATTGAGAAAGAAATTGCTCAAAGTTTTGATAGTAATTCTATCATAGATGAATTTGATATCATGAAAAAACGTAGAGCACAATTTAAGATGTCAAAGTAAACTTTTAGTTACTAATATTTTCATGTAAATGTATATTCAACTGTCTTCTTAAGTCTATTCATATATTTCTTATGTCTAGTGATTGTTTTTGCATATTATATATTTTTTTATTATTTTATTTGATTAGATATATTATCAATATCAAGTACAATAAGACTTATCGGCATATTAAAAATAATTTTTGATAATCATAAATTTTTAAATAATTTAATTATATACTTTTCATTTTAATTTCGTCCCCCGCGACTAAAATTTCTGGGTCCGTCCCTGCATTTAACTTTTTTATCATTGTGTATCTCGATATGCAAAAGCTACTTTAAATAAATTTTATCTATTTTATTGCACTATATAATCTCTCACGAGACAAAGCTGAAGTTTACTCAGTTCGGCAGATTTTACCTTAGCCGAGTCAACATATATCAAATATTAGCATTATTGATTTCAAATATTTGGACTTACACCTAAATGCCTAATAAATTTTTCAAGAAAAAACGATAGATATATTACTCAAAGAATATCCAAAATAACATTTTGTCTAATATGATAAGGTAAAACGACTAACTTGTCTTTTTAGACGTCAATTAACATTACAATGACGAGTTTTGGCTCAATGAGATTAGACAAAAGCTCCTACGAAATGGGATTGAGCATGGTCTGACCCGAACAATATGGTCACAATATATCTAGGGGCCGTTTGGTAGGACATAATAGGAGGTATTAGATCATAATATATGAATTAATATGGGTTAATACAACGTTTGGTGATATTGCTCTAATACCGGGTCAAATGGATTTATTAAGACTAGAGTATAATCCACCCCGGCAATGATGGATTAGTTAATCCGGGTGAATATGGATTAGGTAAAATGTCACTTATAATCTCAAATTTACATATTTCATATTTTAACATATCATTAAATATCATAAATTCCTCTCAAATCTCTGAAAATAGAAACACATAGTACATAAATAAATTATAAATTAAAATCTATATCAGTTTACAATTAACATGGCCTTTAATGTAATATGACTCAATCAAATTTACCAAACATATTTTTAATATGATATTCAATCTACCATAATCTCATACACCCTACCAAACAACCCCTATATTATTATTTATAACACTTTAAATTCTCATCAAACTCATAACATTATACATATAATTATAATAACAGTCTTAGTCATTATACAATATGATGTTATATCTCAAACCTAAAAAGTCAACATGTGATAACCTAACCACCTATTTTTACTTCTCAATCAATTTTCAATAACCAATTCAATATTATATTTTAAACTCTATAGGGCCTGTTTGTCTCGTCTTTCGGAGAGTGGTTTGGGAAAGTGATAAAGGTTTGAGAAATAATCTCGATTTGCGTAATGTTGTTTGTTTGGGTTTTGGGAGAGTTGTTTGGGAAAGTAGCCGCAATTTTTGACTTTTCTAATATAGAGAGAAATAGAAATAGAGTAGAAAAGTGGCCTGTTTGTTTGGCCTTTCGGAGAGTGGTTTGAGAAAAAACTTACTGTAGCTAATTAATTGGGAAAGTGGTTGAATTGTTTGTTTGGCCTTTTCGAAAACCGAATTTTTTTTCGGAAAAGCGAGACAAACAGGCTCTATATATTTATTGATGTGAAATGTACCATCAAATTTTCTCCTCCCAACAACCATAACTCAAAAGAAATCGTAAGCCAAAATTTCCAAACTCACTAATTATTATTTTACTAATACTTTATCATCTCAAAATTTCATTAAAAATCATTTAAATTTAAAATTTAAAGTTTTTAAGTCAAATTAGAACGAAATTGAGCAAAAACTCTTCCGTAGTAGCCCACTAAATCCAGAGGCTTTGTGTACTCTGGTCTACGGTATTATACCTACATAAGAAGACAAAGTTAAACTTTCAGTAAGTTAAAAATATATATTTTCAAAAATGACCCTAGCATCAAAATAAATGTTTAATGGAGTATCATGTTTCCAAGATTTTGTACAATAATTAATGAGCTTATATACATAATTATTTTTAACATTAGTTGTTGCATCGTCTCATGGCACCAACCATTAGAACTTCAACTATTCAAAGCTTCCACCAACGTCAGTCCGTCAATCACCAAAACAAGAAAATTAAACAACAAAAAAGTTTGTTTTATGTATACAATATTCTATTCTCTACTAGGGGTGGGCACGGGGCGGATTTGGGATGGGTTCGGGGCTAGAGATATGGGTATAATAAATTTTGGATTGAGACTTCTCATCCCAAACCCGCCCCGTAATGATTGGGTACACGGAAGCGGCAGGTACCCAAATTATTACTGGACGGGATTACGAGTCCCATATTATTTTTATTCATCAATTTTTCATCCACCTAACAAAGTAATATTACAATATTATGTAATTATATTCCGTCATTTTCTTTTTGCTAAATCGTATAACTTTAACCATTATTATATTAAACATATCATCAATTCATCATAATTATTATTTCAAATACATCCAAATACAATCACAAAGTGAAATCATATAATGAACAAATGATAAAATACGATCAACATTGAATCTCAATAAGAAAAATTCAATCTAAATACTATCTATAGTTGATGCCAAAATAATTTATCCAAGTCCACACTTAAATTACGGAAAAGATATAAATTTCTAAAATAACTAAAAGTTTAAAATCATATAATGACCCATAATATTGATTACTAATAACTAATGAAATATTTAAAAGGAATATTAGGATAAAGTAAAAAGTTTATTTATTAGTTAATGTTAATTAATTATATAACTAAAGTGTATAAATTATATAATAATAATATTATATAGGCAGGTTCGTGTATTCGGGGTTGGAAAGACCAATCCCAAACTCGTCCCGTATTCCCGTATTAAAATACGGGTATTCAAATTCGGGTACCCAAACCCAAAAAACACTCATCCCGTTCGGATATTTTAAAAACGGGTCGGGTTTGGGTTTTGGGTTACCCGAACCCAACACCCACCCCTATTCTCTACACTTGTTTGAGTGATATGAACCTAACAAAAAGTAGATCTGTCAAAATTACACCATGGAGTATTCCCCGAAGCTAAGGGCCTGTTTGTTTGGCCTTTGGGAGAGTGGTTTTGAAAAGTAGTAGAGGTTTGAGAAATAATTTCGATTTGCGTAATGTTATTTGTTTGGGTTTTGGGAGAATTGTTTGGGAAAAAAGTAGGTGTAGGTTTTTTTGGTAGGTTTGAGTTAGTTAATTAGGTGTAAGATAATGTAAGACTTTATGTCACATCAGTTAGTTATATATAATTAATTTATTGGTGTATATATTATATATAATATATGTGCAGTAAATAATATTTTATAATTAGTTATTTGTGCTTTCTAAAATAAAAAAAAATAAAGTAGATTAATTTTTATTTTTTTGAAATTTTTTTTTTATAAAATATTATACTAAAATTCTTTTAATTATTTTTTCTCACCGACGAATTCATTCAAATGATATATTAAATATGCTAGAAATGAAACAATATTCTTAAAATATTAACCTAATAATTATTACACGATATTCAAATTAATCTACGTACGAAAACATATTAAGTTGTCTTCATATTGTCTAGCATAATAAAAATTAATGACAATATTACAATTAATGTCACTAATTCCACGAAGGTGGGAATGGACCTCATCTGTTACCCGACCAATCATGACTATTATTTCCTTCACGTCGGGCCAACCGTCTCAGAAGTTTCTTCACCAAATAGTAATTTTCTTCACATAATAAAAACAATGGTCAAATAATTAACCAATTAATTTTATTCAATTAGGTCGAACTATATGGTCAAATTTGTGAACATTTTACATTCCGATGCTATATTTAATAAAAAAATAGTATGTAAGATATTATATTATTATTTTTATATAATTGTCAACTATGTAATCAATTATATAAGAAAAATTGCACGAACAAAGTTTGTTCGGAAAAAACCGCAAACCCGTACTGTACCGTACCGTACCCGCACAAAATCGAGTTTGTTGGTATGGTTCATAAAACTCTAGTTTGATTTTGAATTTTTAAAAATCGCACTAATTGGTACGATACAAAATTTTTAAAAAATACCGCAGAATCGTACCATGTGCACCCCTAGCTATATATATATATATATATATATATATGGCAGTAATGGGCCTCCACCTCCCCTCCCTCTCTCCTCTGTCACGAGTGAGACAAAGGAGAGAGAAAGGAGTAGAATAATATTTTTTTTATCAAAAAAGGAAAAAAAAAAAAAAATAGAGTAGCCTTTTTTTCTTTCAAAATAGGCTGCTTTCATAAATGAGTTTCTGAAAAAATTCAACGTAGCCGCAATTTTAGAAATTGTTTGACCTGTTTGTCTCACACTTTGAAAATGGGAAATAATTTTCCAAAATGCGAGACAAAAAGGCCCTAAGATTTTCAATTCCTCCATGAAAAAGGGTAAAAGACATGAAGATCGAGAAATAGATGTTAATTTGAGATTATATTGACTTTGAATTCAGTGTTAATAATTTTAGATCTACTCCAAACGAAAAAAGATAATTATATAAAATGGGACTTCAAAACATGAAAAACTAAATTTAGATAAGAGATTCAATATTTTCTTGGGCTAGAAACAATGTAATTTCTTTCTTCAAAAAATTATCTAACTCTAAAAAATTCAATAATTTTCAAGGATGTGATATTAGAGTTCACCATATGGATTGGGCTAAGTCCACTTACTCGGCTTGTGCCTAACTCAACCTCAAAAGCTAGCTAGTAAGGTGAGGATTGCACAAGTCCTTATAAGGTGGACCTAACTATTGTTTTCAACCAATGTGGAACATTTAGTCTCAATACTCCCCCTTCACGTGTGGGCGGGCTGAATGTGTGGGTGAAACAAGCCCAACACGTGACATATTAAAGCCCAATATTTACGAATTATTAACATGTGGGTAAGAGTCTAACACGCAGATTTTCCCGATCATGTGGGTGAAGAATAAATCCCATCATGCGCGCAAGGAAGAGCCCATCACGGAAGGAGGTGGCCCACTTCAACCTGAGACTTTGGTACCATATTAGAATTCACCACATGGATTAGGCTTAGTCCACTTACTTGGCTTGTGCCTAATTTAACCCCAAAAGCTAGCTTGTAATTATCTAACACCAGCTCTCTCAGTTCTTGAGAAAAACACCTGATGATGTATATGTCTGCTCTCTTGGTGTATTAATGGTAGCTCAATTTTCATTTTTTCTTCTCTTTCTAAAGGAGGTATATGTTGTAAAATATATAGTTCAATTTTTTTTTAATGAATTTCAAGAAACTTGTGAATTCTTTTATGTTCTCACTGCTTGAGTCGTGACGTGGGTAATACATGAGACAATGTAGTGCATGTGCGAGCAAGCTTAAATTCTTAGTGACTTTTGGGACTTGTTGATTTTGAAAGATTAAAATGCTCATTAGCATTGTTAATTTATAAACTCTTTGTTGTTGTTCTTGATGATGTTTGTTTTGATCATTGAAATGAAAAAAAATAAAAAAGGAAGATTTGGGGTGAGAGAGGGTCGAACTCTCGACCTCAGGATTACTCAGAAGCTATGAGACCTACGCGCTAGCCAACTGCGCCACCACCCCCTGTTGTAAAGAATGCACAAGTTAATTAATCTATATTAAACTCTCACCGTCCCAATTTTTTTACTACTCCCTCCGTTTCATATTTATTGGCATATTTATCAAATATTTTTGTTTCAAATTAATTGGCATGATTGAGTTTTTAAAGTATTTTTTTACCAAATTTGTCATTTTTTTTCATTGGAGTTGAAAAATTCAATGGTCTATTGGGATTCAGTAAGAAAGACGACCATTCCGGTAGCGGAAAACAAAACTTTTAAGGGTCTCTTAATTGAATATTGTCAGGATATAATCTGGATGTAGATATATGAATATATAAAACGATACATAAACTTTAAATATAAGGTTGTACCTATCTCCTTGCAAATCTAAGCTCGGCAAAAGTGTAGATGTACTTTCTCCTTTCTTTTGCACTTTTGATCCCAAACTTTGTATAGCGCCCCACGTGTTGCGCCTCTACGAGGTGATAAACCACAATATTACGAAAACCTTGATAATTTGAATCGACTAGGACATAGATATTATCAAGATCTAAACTAGAGAACAAAAATAGAGCAAAAATCAAGATCTCTTCTTGGATGAGAGAGAGCTCTATCAAGATGGTGAGAGGAGAGAGAGGAGATAGTTTTCAAGAGTTATGTTTCTTGTATTCTATTATTATGTATTGTGTATGTCCTCGTAGGTTCACCACATAATTGATCGTTGGTTATAATCAAATATTTATTTAATTATGCAAGTATTAAATACTCTAAAATCGAACACTCTGTTGATTGACCATTCCAAAATTAGCACCCCTTCTAATTTGGGAATTCTCCCACACTCCACAGTCGATGTCTGGCCACGCGCCCGTGGAGCCCAATCACTGGTGAATTAATTCAGTGAACCTTTAACCTTTACAATAACCATGTACGACTTAATCCTTCCATTAGTTGGTCTCCCAGTCAAGACTAAGATTATGGACTTTCATCGGTTTCCTTACTTGCTCGACTATATGTATTCTGGTCTCGAAACTTATTCCCTTTGACTTAACCTTTATGAGTTACTTTCATAAAGCCGTTAGATACCTTGACCAAGGATTTACTGAAATACGTTTCTCACAGAGATTCATAGGAGAAGCTCCCAACCTATCAAGTCGGGTCAACGGATCCTCTGTTGATGTTATGAACTTGCATACACGTTCCTCTATACCCAACATGAATCTACAAAGACCTTCTGGTAGACTCCAGACTGTCGGGGCTCACATCAAAGGATAAACGTTCGTGCACCAAATAAACCCTAGCACCTCAAGTAATAAGGATCCCCGTACACTATTGTAAATAGGAATAGCTTCATCCCCGATATGCGACTACTACTTCCATGGTGAGTTATTTCCTAGTTGGGGTATTCAGTGCGTTTGGCATCCCATCAAGCCACCCACTCATGTGTATCGACTATCCTAATCATGCTCGTGGATCCCAGCGTCCTCCAGTTCATCAGAGTATACACACTCGTGAGGGTCTAACCGAATCCATTGATGTCCCATCTCAAATAGATTCTACGACCCTTGAATTAGTTTTAGATCATGACCTTGGAGATCAGTCGATGGGTTGTCCCATAGACCTAGGACTTCCATCCTGAAGTTAGATAATTATTCATAAGATGAAGGTGACTATGTAAATAAATGCATTTAATAATCGAATTGAATGGTCCTTTTAATTATAAAAAATTAAATGCAGCCAAAACAGTTGACTTGCATGACACTATTCTATCATGGTCAACACTCACTAATTAAAAATTAAAAAGTAGTCATCATTATAAAGGGCATTTAAAATATTTTACCAACAAAAAGTATGTAATAATAAGGTTTTTTTTTTTTTTTTTATTACCCAGGTGTCCAAGCTTACACTAGACTAATCCTGGATCCTCAGAACCCTTGCCCTAGAACCCTGAAGGATGTAAATAGCAGGATGTGCCTCCACTAAGCCTCGAGATCCCACCATACTGCTGTACACTCTGCGCACAAAGGGGTCTTCACCATAAATGACCCTTAGACAAACTCATGAAAATGCTTCCATCCAAGTTTCAAATGGGATTTGAACCCCCACCCTTGCCGCTAGAGCAAGCCTTATGAATTGTTGGTCAGCCAGTTGGAGATATGCCCTGGGGGCATAAGGTTTCTTAATCTATATGAAAAGTATAAATGTATCAATTAATATGAAACGAATGGAGTACAATACTATTTTTTTTTGGATGTCTCAAAACAAATACTCAATTTTCTTAAAATGGAAGTTTTTTTCTCAAAAATATCATTTTCTATAAAGTAATGATTTGACACTATTAATTCATAACCACTACTTTTAGGTGTAAAAATATAAAGTTAACCAAAAATTTTACTTTTTCAATTCTCACCTAAAACTCGGTGTAAAATTATAAGAAAGCAAAATAATTGGGACGAAGTGAGTATATGTTTTTTATTCAATGCATTACGTAAATGTTTGTATGTTTGATTGCCCTCTTTATTCTTTTCTTTTCTTTTTTAAGCTACTTTCTCATTGTATCCTTATTATGAATTTGAAATTGAAATTTCTGAGTCCTTCAATTCTAATTAGGCAGAAAACATGTTAGTAATCCCTCAATTCAAATTAGGCAGAATACAAGTTGGAATTGCCTCAATTTAAATTAGGCAAAAATTAAGTAGAAGACAATAAGGTAGGGTATTTGATTTGTTAAACCATGTTCGATCAGCTATTGTATTTAAATCTCAACCAATTATTGTTCTCCACAAAATTTGATTTTCGACTTTGTCATATTAAAAGCGAAGTGCAATATTGTTTTCACATGACACTCTTCACTACACTTGTGATGAAGGACTTACTATTAGTGCCCGAACAACCGAAACGTGAAAAAATCTCTATAATAATTAGATTAAAAAAATGTTTAACGAGAAGGATTTATATATATCAAGTGTTCATTCTCAACTAATGAATGCTCCATGATATATGTTGTTATTGCCCATTACTCATGAATCGAGATCAGGGCCGGCCCAAGGGTTTTGGGGGCCCTAGGCGAAATAAAAAAATTGGGTCCTTATATATTTGTTACAGATATAGTAAATATAATTCTATAACAAATATATGTATTTGGATAAGAACTAATCAAATTTATATGATTAAATATAAGATTAAATAAATCAATTGGTTTGTCTATTTGGATAGGAATAACTTTTGATAGTACTTTTAGTTCATAATACAAATCGGAACAAAAATACTAATTTAAAATCAATGTTTTGATTTTTTATTACATAGTTTTTACTAATAAAATATATTTGTTATATAGTCGATTGTAAATATGTTTTAATTATTTTCAGTTTTGAAAGCTTCTTTTAACATAAACAAAGATTTTGTAAAATACTGTTTTATAACAAAAGCAAACAAAAAATTCGATTGATTTGATCAAGTCATAGTATATAAATAATTTTTAATAAAAATATAATTTTACAATAAAAAAAAGGTTCAATAATCTGTATTAATGAATAAACAAATATATATTCATGTATGAAAAATAAAATTATATTTATGTACTAAGATAAAATTATTAATTTTTTTAAATTAAAAAACATTAATAATTTTATTTTAGTACATAAATAATTAATTTTTTTAAATAATTATATTTATGTACTAAGATAAAATTATTAATGTTTTTTAATTTAAAAAACATTAATAATTTTATCTTAGTACATAAATATAATTTCTTTTCATACATGAATATGTATTATAAAAAAATTAAATTATATAAAACTTGGGGCCCCCAAAAGTGGGGGCCCTAGGCCTTTGCCTAACTTGCCTATAGGCAAAGCCGGGCCTGATCGAGATCAATGGAGTTAAAGTCCGACTATGTGAGTTACATTTTGGATCATTTAACTTGGTAATCATCCTCTGCTAAAAAAAAAAAAAATAAATAAATGTAATTATCCCACACAATATAAATGACTTCACTAGAACTACATTAGAGTGTTAATCATGGCAGTTTATTAATCATTTTTTTATTTCGATGTTTCTTTTAAAAAGAGTTTTTATTTCGACGTTGTAGCACGAAAATGCTGTCAGTGATGTTCAAGGACTGAAAATATACATAATAGTAAGTACTAGTTCTCTAAATTAAATATTAACAAGATGTATGTATGAACCATGCTTTCCATGTATGTCCATTCATATTCACTTGTCAACATGTGATTAAACATCTCTGATAATATTATTGTGATTTATTTCAGAATGTTAAAAATATGTTTATTTGACATTTCTCAAACTTAAAAAAAAATTTAGAAAACATCAAACCCTATGTTAAATGAAAGGATCTAGCGTAGAACAACTTTTTAACATAAGAAGAAGAAGGGTACATCAGTAATTTAACTTAGATTTCTTAACCAATTTTATTTTATTTTTATTTTTCTACTAATAATATGTAGTAGTATAATAATCAGTAAAGGATTACAATATACAATACAAGACATAACAAAAGGACGAAATTTTAGTGCAAAAGAACCTCCTTAATCAAATTATCCAAATTAGAAAACGAAGAACCCCCCGGTGCAGTAGCCTCCTCTGCTTTTCTCTTCCATTCCAAGGCTTTCTCCTTGATCCTCTTCCCCTTGTTGTCACCATCCATCAGCTCCTTAACCAACACCTCAACCTCATCCCTCTTCACATCATTATCAATCTCCATTCCCATTTCCCACTCCACACAACTGTACCTACAATTCGTCTGTTGCTCTGCGAAAAAAGGCCAACAAATCAGAGGCACACCTCCAGCAATACTCTCAATAGTCGAGTTCCATCCACTATGGGTCAGAAATCCCCCAACCGCAATATGCTTCAACACTTCCTCTTGCGGACACCAATCGACCAATAACCCCCTGTCCTTGGTCTCCGACACAAACTCCCCTGGCAACATCGCCGTGTCCCCGGCAACTATGTCGGGTCGAACGACCCACAAGAAATGTTTTCCACTATTAGCCAACCCCCAAGCGAATTCGGTTAGCTGTTGTGCTGTGACCACAGTGATGCTACCGAAATTAACGTACACGACTGATTTCGGTTCTTTTGTGTCGAGCCATTTTAAGCACTCGGGGTCTTCTTTCCAGAGGCTGGACCCGATTGTGTCGAGTCTTGTTTTCTCGTGGACGATGTGGTTCAACATAAGTTGGAGTGGGCCGATTGTGTGGACGCTTTGGAACATGGAGGAGAGTGCGGAAACCGCGTCGTGTTCTAAGGCGTCAAAGGTGTTGAGGATTAGGGATTTGGCTCTTGGGATTCTGCTTGTCTCTTGGATTAGGAAATTGAGCATGGTGTCGTCCGGGTCGGTTGTACGGATGAATGATGGCAAGTCTCTCAATCGGATGTCTTTCCTCATTCCAGGAACCCAATCCAAGGTTGTTTCCAGGTAGCCGTTTGTTACCTGGTTCATGTCTGCACAAAGAAAACATATATGCAGTTCAAGTTGATGATGATGTACTCTTTCTTTTTTTTTTTTTTTTTTCTCCTGAAGGGTTTAATCCCTTTCGAGGCGCGTTAAAGTGGGAACCTCTCCCAACAAGGATTCAAACCTGAGTACTAAATATTATACGTAGTATTTACAATTATACCTTTGAGAGGGGTATATCCTTTCTCCAGGAGATGCTTATACTGCGTGTACCCCAACAACCCACACGCACTGGTCGTCCAAAACAGCACCTCCGGCAACCCAAATCTCTCCGCTGCACCAACAGTGAAACTCATACACCCATCCGAAACAATACAGCTCACCGGTGGCACATCCCCGCCAGAGCTATTAACTTCGGTGAGCAGATTACAAAATGGTTCCAAACAAGTACTAGTAGTGGAAGCGCAAAGCGAAGGTATGTCCTGAGTGGAGTCGGCGTCCGACGGAGGTAGGCCGTCGGGGATGGTGGTAAAGCGGAAGTCCGGTAACCCGTCCAAAGCGGCGGGGCCGCGGGACTTGAGGAGGCGACGGTGGTTGTACTCGGTGTTGACGAAAGTGATGTAGAAGTTGTTTTGGTGGAGGAGCTTTGCTAACTTGAGCATGGGGCTAACGTGGCCTTGGGCGGGGTAGGGTATGCATACAGCATGAGGTTTGTTTTGGTTTTTAGATATGAATCCCATTTTTATTTACTTAATTAATTTCTCTCTCTTTTTTTTCTGGATAATTCTTAAGCGAAGAACTTGAGGAGAGGGTGTGATGTCTTTTTTTTTTTGGATTATTCTTAAGCGAAGAACTTGAGGAGAGGGTGTGATGTTTTTATAGGCGGAACTGCACAATAGTCAACGTATTCTTAAGCTTTCATTTTCTATTTTGATGCTTTCCATCTTATTTTCATGTTTATTGTTAAGAATGTGGGTTCGGTTAGAACCACTTTTTTTTTTTTTTTGAGACAAACGGTTAGAACCATTTAAATGAATTACTTTACCAACTAGTTAGCAAAGCTTCCAGGCTAGTGGCACGGTCTGGAGGAGAGATCACGGCAGAGAGGGACGGGTGGGAGTGGGGGTTAAGGTTGTAATCCTTTTAAAACATCAGTAGAGGTCCATGTAATTATAATGGTCGGAGGGGATTGGACGGTAATTACACGTAACTTCAGGGGAAGTCTATGTAATTATTCATTTTTTTAATTAAAAAACTCGAAGGCATAACGGTCAATTCATGAATTTCGTCCAAGTCAGCTAGTCCCCATTAGGGTATTGTAATCCTTTTGAAAAGTTAGGGAAAGTCCATGTAATTACGATAATTGAAAGGAATTGAACAATAATTAAACCTAACCTCAAGGGAGATCCATGTAATTTCCCCTATTAATATCATTACGTAAATCATATAATTTATTAAATTACAATTAAATTATATTGATGTTCAACTCATGACATCGTTAACTACTTTCATCATTTGTTCAAGGATAATAAATAGGGTGAAATACAGTTTTTCCCCTTAAAGTATGAGGGGTATCACTTATCTCCTCTAAAGTATCATTGTAACACTTACCCCCTCTGTTATATTATTGAACATTTTATTCCAAAATTACCCCCGCCCCATTTATAAAAAATAAGTTATTTCCTTATTAATCTGTCAAAAAAAAATATTTATTAATTATGAATTCATCCATTCACCAAACAATATTATGTTTCTATTTCTTCATTTCTTTTGTTTCCTTCGATTTTATGGTCTCAAATTTTTTTCTTAATTTCATCTCATTTTTTTCTTTATTTTATTTTAATTTGTTTTCTTTATTTTAAGTTTCAATTTTTTTCTTTATATATTTCTGATTTTTTATTTGGTGATAATTATCTCATTTATTTTCGGTACGAATAATTATTCAAAATATTTAGTAATTCTCCTTCAAATTCTTTCTCGCAAAATTCAGTTTGACACCAAACAATATTATGTTTTAATTTCTTCATTTCTTCCAAAAAAATGTTAATTATGAATTCATCCATCCATCAAACAATATTATATTTCATTTTCTTTATTTATTTTGTTTCCTTCGTTTATATAAAAAATTAGATGAAAATGAAGAGAAATTTTGAGATCGAAAAATGGAAGGTAACAAAAGAAATGAAAAAACTAAAATATAATGTTATTTGGTAGATGAAAAGATCATTCATTATTAATTAATAGACAATTTTATTTTGATAAATTAAAAAAATATTATTTATGAAATGGGGCGGGGTTATTTTTGGAATAATAACTACAAAGCTATAAAAGAGAGGGGTAAGTGTTACAATTGATACTTTAGGGGGTTAATTGATACCACCCCATACTCTAGGGTGCAAATTGTATTTCACCCTAATAAATATTGAAAATTCGGCAGTCAAGATCCGGAATCTTATCTTAGGCGGCCAATGCAGTAATGACCACTATTATATTCGAATATATAGCAAGAAGTCAAAAATACACAAGTGACCACGTTCAATTGGGTAAACACCACATTTAGTCTCTCTTATCATTAACTTTTTACAGAGTGGTCCCTCTTATATTTTTTTTCCCAGTTTAGTCCTTACTATGTATTATTTGTTTCAATTTACTCATTTTCAGGTGTTCCAAGGCGGTTCCGGTAACATGTGATATGCTCATAAGGGCAATTTCGTCATTTCAAGTAAACTAACATGGATATTTTCGTCTTTCTAATCATTTGAAAAAAAAAAACTAAAGATTTAATCTCTTCCAAACTAGGCTTTCATTCCAGTCCAACTTAATCGTCCATTTCGTTCCAAACTAAAGTTTTCTCCCAAAATCTTCTTCAAACACCAAAATTGCTCACCAATTAAACAATATCTCAAATGGTCTCAATAGCGAACGGACGAAAATGTCCTAAAAAATATTCATATGCATGTCACGTGTTATCAGAACTACCTGATAAGGACTAACGTGAAACACATAATTCATAGTAGGGACTAAAGTGAAATAAATAATTCATAATAGGGATTAAAGTGGGAAAAAAAAACATAAGAGAAACCACTCTGTAAAAAGTTAATGATAAGAGGGACCAAAAGTGATATTTACCCCGTTCAATTCTTTAACATGACAGATTATATTTTAAATTCACAAACAAAAAATAACAAATCATATTTTATATTGTGTGCTTTGCTGGAACTTTAATATTTTTTTAATTTTCAGATCTTAAATTAAAAGTAGTTGGTAATAATTTATGATATATTCATCCGTCAAAATATTGTGCATTTATTTTTTTATCATTGTGTATCTCTCGATATGCAAAAGCTAATTTAAATAAATTTTATCTATTTATTGCACTATATAATCTCTCATGAGACAAAGCTGAAGTTTACTCAGTTCGGCAGATTTTATCTTAGCCGAGTCAACATATATCAAATATTAGCATTATTGATTTCAAATATTTGGACTTACACCTAAATGCCTAATAATTTTTTGAAGAAAAAACGATAGATATATTACTCAAAGAATATCCGAAATAACATTTTGTTTAATATGATAAGGTAAAACGATTAACTCATCTTTTTAGACGTCAAATATCATTACATTGAAGAGTTTTGGCTCATTGAGATTAGACAAAATCTCCTACGAAATGGGATTGAGCAGGCAACAGATCCTCTGTACCATTAATGTGTACCACTTATATGTACCACAAATTGAGAGCTAACACATGTCCATATTAATTGTAGAGTTAACTCAAATTAAACTTAACCACAATTAGTATATAAAAAAAAACAAATTATAATTTTTAATCCTTCCACTCACGTCATCTTCTTCATTAGAGAAATTATCTTCTTCAAATTGAATTCCAGAATGCCTTTGGACTCGTGGGCTTTGGCAGATTTGGGTTCGGGCCGACTCAAGTTGTGGCAAGAAAACCCTATTTATCGGTTCAAGAACAGAACATGGCTTTAGGTATTTCTTCTCAGATTTGAATTAAAACTTTCTTTTGTTGTCTTAAATAAGTGTGATCTTGTAAATATGATCAATTCTTGGATATTGATAATCTTGGAAGAGTACGTGGAGGCACCAAACGGATTGACTAAGGTTTTTACTGATGCCCAAAAAAGGGGCAGGATTGGCCACTGGTTAATCAAATGGTGACGAATAATCAAAGACTAATAGTTTTCACTCCTAGAGAATCCAAAGAAAACAGTGAAGGAACTGGTTATCAGTGGAATTACATGTTAGAAAATCAATGTACATACGTCGTTTGTGTTACCTTAATTAATTGTAGCCAATTTTAATTTATTGTTATTAAAAATTTGGTGAATTTTGTGTGATTAGATGGGGATGGTGGAATTGGATTTAGACTTTTACAATTAAAGTTTTAAACTCAGTTAACTAAAATATGTAAAATATATGTTAATCAAAGATTTTACATAATTGGAGAGTAGAAAAAAAAAAAAAAGTGTGGAGGAGTCTTCAATTGATTTTTTTAATCGGCTTGTTTATTGTTTGCAAAATTGAAGATTTTTAATTGTAGAAGACTAGAGAGATGAAGAGTCATGAGAAAGTGGGAGATATAAATTATAATTTTTTTTTAATTACTAACTGAGGTTAAGTTTAGTTAATGTAAACTAACTCTACAATTAATATGGACATGTGTTAGCTCTCAATTGATGGTACATATAAGTGGTACACATCAATGGTACAGAGAATCTGCTGCCGATTGAGCATGTTCTGACCCGAAAAATATGGTCACAAACTAATAACATCATACATATAATTATAATAACAGTCTTAGTCATTATACAATATGATGTTATATCTCAAACCCCAAAAAGTCAACATGTGATCCCTAATCACCTACTTTTACTTCTCAATCAATTTTGAATAACCAATTCAATATTATATTTTAAACTCTACATATTTATTGTATTGATGTGATATGTAGTTATGTACCACCAAATTTTCTCAGCCCAACAACCATAAGTCATAACTCAAAAGAAATCGTAAGCCAAAGTTTCGAAACTCACTAAATCCAGAGGCTTTGTGTACTCTGGTCCACGGTATTATATCTACATAAGAAGACAAAGTTAAACTCCATCCGTCCCATTATATTAAGGGCTACCATAGCAAAAATTATATATTTTCAAAAATGCCCTTAGCATCAAAATAAATATTTAATGGAGTATCATGTTCCCAAGATTTTGTACAATAATTAATGAGCTTATATACATAAATATTTTTAACATTAGTTGTTGCTTCGTCTTCTTCGTCATGGCACCAACCATTAGAACTTCAACAATTCAAAAACAAGAAAATTAAACAACAAAAAGTTTCAGTTGTTTGAGTGATCTGAACCTAACAAAAAGTAGATCTGTCAAAATTACACCATGGAGTATTCCCCGAAGCTAAGATTTTCAATTCCTCCATGAAAAAGGGTAAAAGACATGAAGATATAGAAATAGATGTTAATTTGAGATTATATTGACTTTGAATTCAGTGTTAATAATTTTAAATCTACTCCAAACGAAAAAAGATAATAATATAAAATTGGACTTCAAAACATGAAAAACTAAATTTAGATAAGAGATTCAATATTTTATTGGGCTAGAAACAATGTAATTTCTTTCTTCAAAAAATTATCTAACTCGAAACAATTCAATAATTTTCAAGGGTGTGATTTACTTATTCACTTCTTCCCGTGGAGCGATGATGGAGAATTTGAACAGAGAAAAGAAGAAGACGACGTGGATAGATGACGGAGATTTGAACAAAGAAGAACAAACAGAAGAAACAAAAAGAACGTTAATTGAAAAAATGGGTATGTTAATTAATGATTAGTAAAGAACAGAGAGAAAGGAATATAATTAAAATGAAAGAGAAATGATAAGGGCAGTTTTGGAAATGTATAATTTTTGCTCTGTTAGCAACAATTGCTGCTCAGGCAATATCGTTAGTCTTATTTAATTTTTTTTTTTTTTTTTTACTTTTGTTACAAAATTTTAGGTAAGAGTTAAAAAAATAAAACTTTTTGACAATTTTACATTTTTGCCCCGACAAGTAGTGGTGTCAAATCATTATTTTATATAAGCGGTTAATTTTGAGAAAAATAAATTTATTTTAAGAAAAAAGAGTGTTGTTTTAGGACATCTAAAAAAAACATGAGCAAAAATTATGAGACGAATGGAGTATTATTTATCTTCGAGCTCGGTCATATTTGATTTTATCAATTTACATGTTTGTTAAACAAATTTCATGATGTTTTTCAAATATATATTCATTTTTCTAAAATTGAAGAGCATGTTTGTCATGATTTTCGAGAGTAAAAATCAAAACAATCATTTTTACTCTAAGAAAATGAACTTATTAATTATAAATTTTTTAAAATAATTTCATTTTAAAAATTATATCACCTCTAAAAATAATCTAAACAAACTCTATGATTTAACAAAAATACCTCTTACATTACTCATTAATTTAACAAAAATACCTCCTAAAAAGCTGAAACAAGGGATTTTAAGAAAATCGAAAAACTTCTAAAACCTTAATATATTTCTGAACCACCTTTAGGAACCCGAGATAAGCAGAACCGTGGTATTTCCACACCGATTTGATGATAATAGAAAATTCATACGAGCAAATCGAGAATAAATATCAAATATATCATATATCATATCATATATATATATATATAGGAGAATGGTGTTTGACTCAATTTGGACTCAATTCTCTTTTCTTAGAGTTTTGAATTTTTTTTAATCATAAAATAGTTAGTTATTTGGCAAGTAAGCATTAATGGTAAATCTGAATATTTTCGTAATATTTTGAAATTGTTAATAATGATTATTAATATATCATTAAACCGTAATTGAATTTGAAACTCCCTACAAATCATGCTAATTATTAGGAATTCTACATAAATTTGTTAAATATGCAAGATTATAACGTATTCAAATTTAATCTCCCTACAAATCATGCTAAGTATTAGGAATTTACAAGATTATTTTATAGCTAATTAATTGATTTGCCGAAATTATGCCACATAAATAGTTTTTTTAAGAAGGAATAAGAATTGGAATATGAATTTAATATAGAAATGCAAGTTACAAGTTCAGAATTTCAAATTTGTCATTAATTCTTAATTTTATCCTAAAATCATGCCCCAAAAATATTTGTCCATAATTATGGAATTTAGTATTGGAATAGAGACCCGAATTATATAGTTCATTATAGAAATCGACTTCTTAGACAAAATTTTGCTCCGAACATTGGTCAGGCCTTTGCTCATTCTTTAGTTTCAAATCCCTTTCATCTTCAATAATTTAACCTACTTTGTTTCTCTAAATTTTTTGTTTTCTTTCTTCTGCATTATAGACTAACAATGTATTTTTTTTTCAGGTTCGTGTTTCAACTTCTTGAATTTTTGCTCATAATAATATTCTTCGTGCCTTTGCACATTTTTTTTAATTTCATATCCTCCAATATATTACAATTAAAAAAAAATAACATGAAACAAAATACCCCAGTTGCTCATCCCAACCTCATTTGGGGGCCATCTACGCCATTTTTTTTATCCAAACAAAACATTGGTCTACCTTATGTTTGAGGATTACACAATTAAAAAAAGTATACTTCAAGACTCCAAGAGTCAAAAGATTCAACGTCTAACTTTTCTCCCCTTAAATAACTATTTGTAGTTAAATTAGATATTCTATCTCTACTTTCTTTCACACTTCTCTTTATTCAAAATTCTTTAAAACATTACATAATATCAAATATAGATGATTCTGATTTATATCATGAACTAAAAGTTTTATTTAAAGCTATGTCTGCTCATATATGTAAGTCGATCGATGTTCTTAATCATATAAAAGTATTTGATTCTTATTCAGACACGTGTATTTGCTATATATTAATATTCATTATACATGTAATGGTTGTTTATGTTTAAATAAGTTTTTAAAACTAAAACTAATAAAGACTTAGTTACATCAATAAGAAATATTAAATGAATTATCTATTTTATCTATAGAAAAATATATGTTGAAAAACTAGAATATAAAGATTTAATTAATATTTTTGCATCTACTAAATGGAAAATTGTATTTACATATATTGTGAAGAACAATATAGTGCCTCGATTTTAAACTTCTCCTAGGGCCGCGAAAAGTCTAGGGCTGGCCCTATATGTAAGGGTATTTTGAGAAAAAATATTTCATATATAATGGAGTGAGAATTTAGGGACAGAGAAAATAGTAATTTCATATATATAGAAAATATTTTTTAGATACATTCGATTTTTGTGTATTTTAAAAAAGTTACCCTTATTTATTTGAATTTTTGGAGATAAAATGAATAGGAAATTTAGTATTATTAAAAAACTGATAGTTTCTTTCTAGAGACTATGAAATGGGCCACTGATATATTTTACACATTATATATACATAATAATTGAAAGCATGAATATTTAACCAGTTTTTTCAATTAACTTGTTCACTTTCAGTCTAATTAAATTTCTTGGACCAAAAATGAATCTGAAACAATTATATGGGACCAAATATGTTGAATAGAGACTATTCTATAAGAATAAAAAATGCAAAAAAATTAAATATGGAAATAGAAATAAAAAATTGTAAAGAGGAGGAACCAAAGTTAAAAGGTTTATAAAATTTAAGCCAAAAATACACATTTGAACTAAAGGTACCGAGGACCCAGCCGAGAGATTATTTAGTACAACCGCTGCACCACGTCATAAAGTACACGTGGTGCAGCCAACCAATACACTCAGGACATGTGGAGTGATAATCCACATCACCCCATATTCTGGCCATGTTCCCAAAAAAAAAAGATTTCAAAAAATTTGTGTTCACATTGCCAGAACATGGGTGATGTGGATTATTACTCCACATGTCCCATGTGTATTGGTGGGTTGCACTCACTGTTTTGATAACCGGACCGGACCGGCCGGTTGAACCGGTTCAACCGCTAACCGGTCATCAATCCGGTCCGATTTACCCCTAAAAACCAGTTCTTAAATTAACCGGTAAAACCAGTCCCAAAACCGATAAAACCAGTGAACCGGTAAAACCAGTCCCAAAACCGATAAAACCAGTGAACCGGTAAAACCAGTGAACCAGTGGTTCACTTAAAAAAAAATTCTTTTAAATTTAGAGTTTTTTTTGTTATTATTATTTATTTGAACTCTTGTTTAACATTTAATAGGATTACATTTATATATTTTAATTGAAATAACATTCATTATTTTAGTGTTTTAACAATCAATGAGGAACAAAATAATGCAATATTACACTTTTTTTTCACATAAAAAAGTACATAGCCATTTTCTCATCATTGTGAATAATATTATTTTTTGTATGAAATTATGCAAATCTCAATTAACCTAAAAACATCAACTTACAACAATAGAACCCAAATGAATAATCCAAAACTTTGAAAATGAGATGAATTTTTAATTTTGTTGTCTTGTTTTCAATGTATGTATTTTTTAGGGATACTTGAGATTTATATTTTTGACATTGATCTTAATGTATAAGACATTTTGATTATTTGCATGAAACAAAAAAAATTATATTGACAAAGAATGATTTTTTTTTAATTATATTTGTATTTTAGATAATCTAAAAAAAATATATATAAATATTACATAATAATAAAGTCACACCGGTTATACCGATCGAACCAGTGGTCGACCCGATCTAACCGATCGAACCAGTAATCAGTAGAGTTTCCGGTTCAATGACCGGTCCGATTTTAAAAACACTGGTTGCACTACGTGTACTTGATGACGTGATGCATAGTTATTGAACCGTGAATCGTATCGCGTATCGTTGAGTCATCGTATCGTATCGAATCGTGTATCGTGTATCGTATCGTAAGATACAAATCACTTATAAAAAGTTAAATAAAATATATCTTTCACATTACTAAGAAATAGAAACATGTAAAAGACTAACCAATTATTAAAGTAAAAAAAACATCATTTAAAAAAATCAAGTTTCAAATTTGAACTTTCTAGTCACAAAATAAAAAGAAATAATAAAATTTTCTAAATTAACATCGGAATATCAATCTTAAATGATTTTTTTTTCTCAAATATAGATTACACATCACCACAATATCAATGTCACCCAAATAAAATAATATTTTAATCAAAGAATAAAACAAAATAAAGTTACAACCAATTAAAGTATGGACTATGTGATACCCTATGTTCATTCAAATTTCAGAAAGTACACCCAATCATCAATAAGATATAATAAAATAAAGTTCCAAAACTAAAATAAATACTAAATAACTGGACTGACCGTATAGTTATACCTCAATTTTATTATACTAAAAAGACAAAATTATGCAGTCATTGCAGCTATAACTCAATTTTATTATACTAAAAAGACAACAATATCAATCCACACATAACAAGACATGATATAAATAGTTTCACATCAAATATCAAAATGTTTACTGCAATGTACATCTAATAGCAAAAAGAAAAAATATTATGCATTTTGTATGGGTTTCTAATTGACCATTTTCTATATTTGTAAAAAAAAAAAAAAAAAAAAAAAAAAAGAAAAAAAGAAAAAAACTAGTTCAAGTCAAAGAATCGTACGTATCGCAAATGTATCGTGTATCGTACGATTCGTATCGTATCGCAAACGAATCGTTGCGAAACAAACACCAGGCGATTCTTTCGACCGAGTCGTATCGTCAAGGCCTGGAATCGTATCGAATCGTACGATTCGTATCGTGAATCGTAAGATACTTACTACTATGACGTGATGTAGTTGTTACACTAAATAATTTCTCGCAATTTGTACACAGTAGAAATTACAAAATATAGTCATCTAAAATGAGTTTTCAAATCAAAGATGCGATATGTATTCTAGACCCCTCCCCTCTCTATTATTCTAAAATTGAAAACCATGTCATCACAACTCCCATAATTATGGTAGGTGTGAAGTCTTAATTAAAAAAAAAAATCTTAATTAATACGGTTTGACCTCAAACAATAATTGCGCGTCCATGCATGCACCTTCTCCATTGCTTTTGGACATAAAATTATTTAAACAATTAGTTCTCGAGTTTCGATCTCATCCATATGTGTTTATTATTGTACTAAACAAATGATGTACTAGAAAATCGGACCCAAATCATATTTTTGCAACATGCTGCAGTATTTTATACTCCCTCTAAAAGGATTTTGCTCCAGAAATAGGCATAAATACTGGAGTCAATATATAAAATCAATTTAAATTACATTCATTTAATAAAATTAGAGCCTATCTAAAAATGCAATCAAAAATAAATTTAGACTAAATTAAGAATAATAAAATCTCAATATATTTGTGAATTTTATGTTAATTATCAATTCTAGACAATAAACTCATTGATTGTTTCATATTATTTTCATTGTTTTTTCAAGTTGTAATTAATATTATTTTTACCTTATTTTTCCTTCTTCTTTTTTTTTGTTTCCCTGATAAGTGAAACTATTCTGTATAAGTAGAAAAATATTGTGTGAATTAACAAAATATTTCTATTGTATTTATAGACCAGAATTTTGGATTTGAAATTTATACCCGTTGAGCAATTATCGGAGAACTGTTGAGAAATTGATTTTTGGATTCTCAACAGTTGTTATATACATTATTTTTTTATTTATTTATTTAAAAATACAGTTGTTACCACCTACAAATCACATGAAACAACTTTTTAGGGGCCTATACTCGAGTATGATGTAAGAGTAATATAATTCACTTGGGAAACAGGGAAAGTAGTTTGTGAAAGTAATAAAGATTTGTGAAATAATTTCAATTTGTGTAATATTATTTGTTCGAAATTTGAGAGAGTGATTAGAGAAATAAAGTATGTGTAGGTTATTTTTAAAAGAGTTACGTTGTAGCCTTGTAGGTGTAAGATGTATAAGACTTTATGTCAAATCAGTTTGTTATACATGTGAGATAAATTGTGTAAGATATATGTTATTTTATATAAAATCAGAGTACAATTTATATGGTTTTGTTTAGAAATAAGAAAATTGTTATTTGTTTGACTTTTAAGAGAATAATTTGATAAAATTGAGTAATGAAAAATTTATTTCAGAAAATAAAAACCATATTTATTTGATATTTTTCAAAAAAACAAATTTTTAAAAACGCCAAACAAACATCCACTTTACCTTTTAGTTAGTGCAATTTATACTTGATACCCATGATAGTATTATTATACTACTCCTCTTGATTTGTTTTATACTTTTCTTTCTTTTTTCTGAACTTATGCGTTTTATACTCGATTTTTTTTTCCTCCTGATTTGATAACCACAAAAACATCATTTCGTCTAATGGACGTTTGTGAAAAGGCTAATGATAGCCAGAGCAATTCCCTCTTGTCAGAGTAAATTTTTGACATTGACAATATTACCCTTTTCAAGGTATATTTATTATTTACAGTTTTTCCTTTAGCATCACACGTAAATTCAAGTAAGTACTTTTTTTTCCCTTATAGTAAAGTAGATTATCGAAGCCTTGAATTTTGATATAGATATAGTTTATATATTTAAATTGTGTAATGAATGAGATTATAATATTTCTGCAATGTTTTTAATATATTTAATATGATTAAACATATATTGCTAATTAATTTCATTAAAACTAAACTAAACTAAACTAAGATCATAAGCTAAGTTGATGTGAGCTAGTATTGTTTTGGTGGACATTAATATGCTTTTCTTGATCATAATTAGCACTTTCGAATCTAATGGTTGAATTTTGAGAATATAAATTTTGATAATTAACGTACTTAGATAGTTAGATATATTTAACTATAAATTTGTTTCCATCTAAAAACGTACATTTGTATATGTAAATAGCTTGAGAATTAAAGTTTTTGTAAAATACTGCAAAACCGTATCGTACTGCCGAAACCGCACCGTATCAAATATAATGGTATGTTATTCAAAAGTTCAGTTTGGTATGTAACTTGGGCCTTTCTAAAACGAGATTTCATGAGACAAGAGTGCATATGAGATATTCTATTTTAACCATAAAAAAAAGTCAAAATCGAATTTGGACCACAAAATAAAGTCAAAATGTCCGACGATGACGAGACAATCGAACATTTGAAAAAAGTATGTATTTAATAAATTACACAAATAACCCTATACTAAATACAATATAAGCCTACAATAAATATATTTTAGGAAGAGATTAGATTTTTTATTCTTGTGCTATTGTCGTTTACTCTCAAAATTTTCCAATCTCCCAAACTTCAACAACACCTTCACCTTCATCTTCTTCTTCTACCTTTCTACTTGTTCATATGATTCAATAAACGTTATAAACGAGTCCCATAGTTTATTTGAAATTTTCAGATCTCGAAATGAACAAACAAACAATTAGAGTATGTCTAGTCTAATTTATATATGGATCTACATATTTTCATAAATTTTTTTTTTGTTTACTTTGCATAAGGGATCGATGACGTAAGGGGAGATGATTGAAATGGGGTGGGGGGGAGTGTGTTAATTTTCTCGAAAATACTTCAACCTTAAATTCTAAATATGTGATTGATTGAATGCAATTTGAATTGTCAATTGGGTTCTATATTTTCCGATTTAATTAAATATAGTTCCTTGAATATCAATTTTTTTAACCCTTCAAATAAACAGAATTATCAAGTAATAATTAATCATTTTCTAATTAATTTTTCATTTTCAAAATATAAATATTTTAAACTATTGACTAAAAATATAGTGACAGTGATTTTTATTAGTCTTTTTAATTCACATATTTTTACATGTAATGAAAGAGTATAAAATTTGAAATAAGACAAAAAGGGTATAAATGTCTTTCTACAATTAGATAATTTAAAATTAATTTAAAATAGGAGGTATCTCACATGCTCTTCATTCGATGAAATCTCATTTTAGACAAACCCATGTAACTTTTCAACACTCCTATTTTACCCAGTCTTATGTAAATCTTTTGAAAAGACATGAACCTTAGGGCATCTCCTATGTATTGGGGGGAAAATAGATTGGGGGGTTTTTGGATTGGGAGGGGAAAAATTGTCACTTTCTATGTATAAAGGGGTGATAGAGCAAATTGACCTTCCCCTTGCCTCTACACCACTTGAAGCGGTGAGGCAAGCCAACTGTGGCTTGCCTCACCGCTCGCAAGCGGTGACTCGCCTGGGCGGGCGAGTGTGTTGCACTCGCCCGCCCAGCCAGCAGGTGGCCGACACTTGTCGGCCACCTGCTATTCCTTTCTTTTTTTTTTTTTGTTTTTTTTTCTTTTATTTAATTAGGTTGTATTTATGTATTAAACCTTAGTTTGTATTTAATTTGTGTATTAAATCATACAACTAGAATAATTTGTTTTTATTAATAAAACTAAACTCTTATTTAATCTTAGTTTTATTTAATTTGTGTATTATTTTTAAAAAGTTAATTTTATTATAAAATGTACTTTTATTTAATAAAATCAAATTTAATGTAACTATTATGTTGGAAAATTTAATGTCAATATTAAATTATTTTTATAATTTTCAAATCATGTCAATCAAGTATTTAGTTGTTGTATTATTGTGCACCAATTTGAAAATCTCTTTAAAAGTTAATTATTAGAAACTCAAATTTAATTTAATTAATAAAATTGAAACCTTAATAGAACTTTTTCTTTTTTATAATAAACCTTAAACGAACTTAATGAACATTACATATGACTCGTTAAAATAAAAAACAACATAACCCTAACAATTAAGGATCTAAAATAAATACGATTACATATGATCGCCATTTGGACCATGTATTGCCCACACATGTTCAACTATTTAATTATTGTATTGTATTGTTGTGTTTTTTTTATAAAAATATTGGTTGTTATTGTTATTATTATTGTCAATCTTAAATTATATCTTATTGTTATTAATTATTTATTTATTTCACATACGAGTTAATTTTTATTATTATTAGTATTGCTATTATTATTATTCTTATTATTAAGTGAGAGTGGGGGAATTGAAAATTTTAATTAAATGGAATTGATAGATTGATACATTGAAGATGACTTATGAAAATGAAAGGGGAAGCTGGACTTGGATTCAGAGGGGAAGCTGGACTGAGTGAGGGGAAGCTGGACTTGGACTGATCTATACATAGGAGATGCCCTTACCCCGTTTCTGTTTGGTAAGTATATCTTTCTCCATGAAATGCCAAACCAAACTGCCAAAGTTTGTACAAAAAATTATGAAATTTCCGGCAAATATTGGGATCTACATTCGTTTTCTTTTTATAATTAAACTGACTTTAAGAGAGAAAAGGAAATTAACAAGGTCATTAATTTTCTGCCTTGTGTAAGAAAAAGAAATGGCATTTTCAATTAGAAGGGATGAAGGGCGTGTGAAGGAAAGGAAATCGAAAGGGACAATGAAAAGAGGAGGAGCTAGGATCAAATTCAAACAACCCCATTGTCGACCCCCCTCCCCCCTAGCTTTATAATTTATTTTATCTCCGTTTTCTCTTCTCCTACTCTCCTTGCAAAATATTTGTTGCAATTTGCTTGAGTTACAAGATCAATCGTTCAACGTTTTTGTCAGAATATTATTCTCTTCTTTAGAATTCTTGTTCGGTGTTGTTTCTCATATCTTTGTTTTGAAGGGGTAAATAGTCCATTCAAGGCACTTATGCTCTGGCATTAGGATAATTGCTCCGGCTATATCAAGAAATTAATAAATTAAGAAAAATAAGATAGATTCAAACAAACAAATAGTTTTAAAATTACATCTTATTTTTCATTTTCACGGATTTTTTTTTTTTTTAATGTTTTCGGTGGAAATGATGATAATTTAATTCATAGATTATTTCCATTCTACCTTGAAAATTTGAGAAACATATATACTTTCTTGATAAAATAATTAATTATAGATATTTGTTTTCTTTACATATTAACTTTTAAAGAGATATCAATCATCTAGCAAAGCCAATCCCACCCGCAATTCTTATGCTCCACTTCATATCATGAAAAAAAAAAAAAAAGGAAGAGGTATAGAACGGCCAAGTGATATAGGGGTGAGATATGCAATGCCATACCTTAACCTATTAAGCACAAACATTGAAAATCTATTTTTATTTAGAAAAATAATTACATTTGATATTTGATAGGTAAAAAGAATTAGCGAATGACTGCAATATTGTTGGGATCACCACCTAAGGCTAATTCACTATAATTGGAGTGTTAAGAAGCCACTAGACATAATCATTATATTAGTGAGTTTATAAGGAAAATTTAGGTTAATTAATAGGCTAGCGATATTGCCAGAGCAATAATTGTTGCTGCCAGAGCAAATTTTTTTAATTGCCTAATTTGTCCTTCTAAAGCAAGCACATTTTGTTCTTCTGTTTTCTTATGAAACACTCTCAACTACTGTTCACTTCTCTTTATCAATTTCTACAACAAAGATTCGTCACAACGGTTTACTTCTCTCTTTCAACCTCCCCATTGTTCAGAAGTTCATGGCTTAAACATATATTTTTCTACAACTTTCGCATTTTCATTCTGAACAGAACAAGACTTTTGCCCATTTCCAACTCCACCTCCTGTAACTGGACTATTTTTATCCACAACGTTATTAATTTCTTGTTAATCTTATCATTACATTGTTTATGTATGAACTTCATTAATCAATGTAATATATTTCTGCTGGTTTGTAATAATGTACATGAACCCTTATAAATTGTTTAATAGTCCGTCAACAAAAGTTATAATAGTACAAATCAATTTTGAATATAAATAAATCAAAACATAATGGACCAATTACACCAGAACATGGTGCAATTGGTTGACGGAGGAAACATGTTTTTTTTTTCTTTTTTAATAATATTGCTTTTGATTATTGTCTGAATTTTTTCAAGTTAATTGATTCAGATTGAATTTCTTTTAAACTGAACCAAAAGTTATGATATATTAATAAGATTTTCATCTTATTTTTGGGGGAAAAGAAATTCGATTGTGGAATAGAGAAGATCAAACATAATACAAAAAGTTCGTAGAGTTGGTGCCTGAATGTTGCTGGAAAAAATGCTACGAAAGAATGGAAATTGAGTTGAGATTAATGGGTCAGTCAAGTCTTTAATGAGTCAAGGGCAAATTAGGTAATTACAAAAAATTGCTCTGGAAGCAACAATTATTGCTCTGGCAATATCGCTAGCCTAATTAATAAGCATCCAATTCCAATTGAAAAAGTTCAATTCCATATAACATGTGATTCACATGAAACCCCACTAATCATCGATTTGATTTTGAAAATGAGCTAAAAGGTTGCCCCTCTATATATGTCTTGAAATGCAGAGCTAAACATTAGAAATTGAAAACCAAACCCCAAAAAAAGGTCGGCAGCCAGTCGGCACCACCCCCATTAATTTCCGACTCGCGTGCTTCAAATGTTTGAAAATTTTATCAAATGGGCATGTTTTTTTCCATCCCAAAATTACGTCGTATCTGGAAAAAGTTAAAACAAACATGTTATAAATTATTTGTTGGAGTGCATAATAAAAAAATGGAAATGTGCAACACCGTTCTTCCCTTCAATTATAAAATAAGAGGTCAAATTTTAATAAAAATGTTAGAGATGGCTTAAAGGGTGTGCAAAAATAATGCATATATTATCTTCCATATAATCACGGATGGCCTATTTGGATGGGTTCTGACCCGATTTCTCGAGTTTCGATTTCAAAAAAATAGTTTGGGTGAAATTAGTGAAACCTTTGAAACGCTAGTTGGTTAACATTTGGATGTTGGTTTTGTGGTTCTGAAAAAATTGAAACTCTACTTGGGTTGATTTTGGATGTTGGTGTGTGAAGAAAGCAGTAGGTGGTAGGTGTCAAATCAATTTCCTTTTTAGAGAGTTTTGGGGGAAAAATAGATGGTAGGTGTCAAATTAATATTTCATATGTTTCATGTATTTGAGTATAAATTTGTAAATATATTTGTGATGAATTTCACTGATCTGACGAAAACTCATTTGAAAAAGTTATGACCTGATATCACAAAACTCGCAAGACTAGACCAAAACATATCCACGGAAAGCCAAAGAGTTCTTTTTATTTAACTTGACATCGGTTTTGTCTAGGAAAAACGATTATGTTAGTTTTGAATTTAAAATGTTGTAATAATTGATTTCTAATTTTCCTCTCATTTAGTGCACCAAGTTTTTTTGTTTTTTCTATTTTTCACATTGAACTTCTCCCACAACCATTCACACCACGAACTGCGACATTTTTGTCTAGACAAGGTTTATGAATTTTTTTCGTGACCTTGAAATTATTAATGAACCACAATTTTTTATAACGAAAATATGGTATTATCACAATGAAGCGTAATATATATTTAGCCAAAACTAACATATATTATCACAATGAATAGCATGATATATATTGGGCTTGTTTGTTTGGCGTTTTTTAAAAAAATTTCGTGTTTGGGAAATGCCAAATAAACATGTTTTCTATTTTCTAAAATAAATTTTTTATCTCTCAATTTTCTCAAACTATTTTTTCAAACCCAAACAAACAACAATTTTCATATATCTAAACAAAACCTATACAAACTCTACTATGATTTGACATAAAGTAATATATCTCTTACACAATTTATCTCACAACAAACATGATTTGACATAAAGTCTTACACATCTTACACCTACAACCCAACTCTTTCAAAAAAAATCTACACCAACTTTATTTCTCAAACCACTCTCTTAAAATCAAAACAAACAACATTACGCAAATTATGATTATTTCACAGACATCTACTACTCTCCCAAACCACTTTCCCAACACCAAACAAACAGGCCCATTTATTCCTAAATCTAATTATATTTATGTAAAAAAATCATCAAGTTCCCCTAGTCTTGAAATAATATAAGTGAAGTGGATAAAGAGATTGAAGCAAGCAAAGAACCTACCAAAAGGCATGTCATCATTGAGAACTCGAAATGTGGGCCTAGTCTACTTTGCCTTGAATTATGCAACAAGCTTCTAAATTAGCTTTTTGGCCCTAAGGCCTCTACTGGCTCTACCGACCTAATAAAAGAAAAACAAGTGGTACAAATGTTCTTTGTTTTTTCCGGTGTTTTGAAAACCAATCCGGATTAGTCGATTCGGTCGAATTAATCGGTAATCAGCTGTTAATTTCATCTGATTAATTCTTCACAGTCAGTATTGATTTTATTCAGTTTGAATTGGGTTCACTTGTATCAAAAGAAGAAGAAGATAATTTATTGACTTTTTACTTATTTATTCTTCACTAATTTCATGTATTTACATTATTTTTATAAAATAATTTAGGTAATAAAATTCATCCAATATTTTCTCTTTTTTCTTTGACAATATGTTATCATAGTTATAAATTTTGGATATTTGATTTTGATCTATATTTTGGATTATGGTTGTTTAATTTGAAATTTGTTGTTATTTTATTGATATTGATGTCATAATTCTGATTTGAACATGTTTTGTTGTATTTAAAATTGTGTTTGTTTTGTTTTTAATTACTTAAAAATGATTTGTTGTTGGTGATTTGTAAAATACTATTTAATTTATGAAAATAAGTTGAAAAAATTCAAATAAGAATTAAATTTTGAATAATTGATTACATAAATTAAAACTTAATTATTATTATTGCGAATAAGTTAAAACGGTGAAATAGATCCTATCAATAAAATGTCCCCTTCGATTCTTAAAACATTGGTTTTTTTGAAGATAAACATCCTTCGTATTAATTTAATTGATTAAACAAAAAATATTATTGTGTCGGAAGAAATTATGATCACGGAGGTGTAATAAGTTACCAGTATGCAATGCACCAGATGGCGCATGGGCAGGTAGGGGCTGCCCTGAATATTTCCTTCTTTATTCTTATATTGCTGGTTTTAATTTATAGTACCATTGAAATTAAATGGAAATTATCGTTATTATTGAAATCATAAGGAAAAATTGTGTAATTTTATCAAATCTTAAAATAATCCCTAATTTAAAAAGATTAGTTTAAATCTTACTTGACTTGATAATACTATATCTAAATAAGACCTTATATTAATTAAAAAAAATAATAATAATAAGACCTTATATTATTTGCATCTTATTAAAAAATGTGGGTATCATAGTTTGTTGAATGACAACCAATTACCTTTAATTAGTAACTAGCCTAATTCTAACCATATATGTCATGTAAGAACAATTGGACAAGAAAACTGATTTAGTACGGTACTCAGTTAATAAGCATATATATAACCACGAAAACCAGAACACACAAGCAAGGCAAGTCAAAATAAGGTTACAATTTATATATTTGATAATCAACACATAAAAGGATAAAAGGTTGTCATTTCATATACATTCGTCGCTTATCTAACATTATGCACACAATTTTCCAAAATCAGCTGCATTGCCATAAATCCACGTCACCAGCCCATTCCCCATCCGCTAAATATTACAGCTGTTCCCCTCTCATCTCCTCATATAAATACCCCTACACTACAACTTACAATTACAATATCTATCAAACCCCTTCTTCCTATTTTCCCTCAATACTTGTCTTAAATACTGTATAATTACTAATTACAACATACTACTACTACTACTAGTATTTGATTTGATGATGTTTAATTACAAATTTGCCACCGGCACTTGTTCGATTTTACTTTTCTTCCTCCTCGCATCCTATTCCATGGCGGCTCTAGTGCAGCAGCAGCCATTGCTGCTGACATACCACAACGGAGCGTTGCTAAAAGGTACCGTCACTATAAACCTCATCTGGTACGGAAAGTTCACCCCCATCCAACGGTCAGTAATCGTCGATTTTCTCCAATCCTTCAACTCCCCAAAATCCCCGACTCCATCCGTATCATCCTGGTGGAAGACGACCGACAAGTACAAAGGCGGTGCCGGCTCACCTACGCTCAACGTAGGGAAACAATTCCTCGACCAAAATTACTCACTAGGAAAGTCCCTCAAAAACTCACATATTGTCTATTTAGCCGCTAAGGGAGGGCATGCTAACGGCGCGATCAACGTCGTACTCACGGCAGAGGACGTCGCCGTTGAGGGATTCTGTATGAATCGGTGCGGGAGTCACGGGTCGACCCGGGGTACGACCCGATTCGCTTACGCTTGGGTCGGGAACGCGGAGAGTCAGTGCCCGGGATATTGTGCTTGGCCGTTTCATCAACCGCTGTATGGCCCGCAGACGCCGCCGCTGGTGGCGCCGAACGGCGACGTTGGTGTGGACGGGATGGTGATTAATTTGGCGACCGTTTTGGCGGGGACGGTGACGAATCCATTTAATAAGGGGTATTTTCAGGGTCCGGTAACGGCGCCTTTGGAAGCTGTTACGGCTTGTACGGGTATGTTCGGGTCGGGTGCGTATCCGGGTTATGCGGGTAATGTGTTGAATGATAAGAGTACTGGGTCCAGCTATAATGCGCATGGGGTGAATGGGAGGAAGTACTTGTTGCCGGCGATGTGGGATCCCCAGACATCTCAATGCTCTACGCTTGTTTAAAAAAGAAGTAGGGTGGGCAAATGTTCCGTGCCTGTGTATGTACGTATGTAAATATACGGACGCAGATAAGGGTTTTTGTTGTTTTGTATGATGTGTACATTGGCCTTATCATATGAAAAATGTGAAAATGTGGAATAGGGAAATATTTAATAATGGAGCCTTTCTTTTTGTATTAATAACTCAATTTCTATTATAATCATATTATAATATGGAGACAAAAAAATTTAAACCAGATTAATTTAATTTTAGTTTGTAATTGTATATTTGACAAGTCAAATTATTTTCAAAGTAATATTTAATGTATTTAACATTAGGCAAGAAAGTTTCTCAAATTAAACTATTGATCAAAAACTAATAGTTATATTTAGAATTCAATAAAAAGAGTTTCAATCACAAGTTCAATCGTGCAAATTAATAGACATTTTAAAATATAAACACAAAGAACTTTTATTTACATATTTATTTAATTGATTTTTTTTGGTAAAGTAATCAATCGTATAATAAGTGTTCTAAAATGAAAATTCATTAGTTCATATATTTTTCTTAAGAAAATTATACCAAAAATAAAATGATATTTTTTAACTTATTTCACAAGAATATATTTGTTAATTTTCTTAATTATATTAATTGAAAATATGCATCTAGTTAAATGGACTAATTATTTGAAGATAAATAACAAGTAAAATATATTTTTACTTAATTATATTAATTGAAAATATGCATCTAGTTAAATTAACTAATTATTTGAAGATAAATAACAAGTAAAATATATTTTTACTGATGGTAAATATGACATTGCATTTGAATAAGTTAAGTTCAACGTGCATTTACAAAAATTCATAAACTGCTTTAAACCATTTTTTCAGGATTTTTGCAAATATCCTAAACTTTTATTTAGAGTGATTATCACAAACTTTACTCACACTCATCAACCTTCAATTTTTACATAAGTTTTTTGCAAAACACACCCTACGCATAATGTTATCTCGTAAAGAATGTATACTTTTTCTTTTTACAAAATTACTAGTACTGAATACTTTGATATAAATACAAAAAGAAAGGTGCAATGATGTGAGGGGAAAAAGTAAATGAGCAGACTGAAACCGGCTTTTGTGGCGTGCAGTGATTATAAAATTGAATTACTCCTATCTAATAATAATAGCTGCTGTGGTCACGGGAGACATGGTAACAGCCTTTGCTGATTCTTCCTTATCGCGGTTGAAAAACATGTATCCTAGACGGTTTTGAGAAATTAATGCAAAATATTTTAGTTTGTTATGTGAAATCTACATTAAAATACCCTCTGAAAATGGGATATTTCTACTTAGATTTGGTCTAAGAAATATTTTTAGACTTTGTAGTTAAAAACATACTATGTCATTAATGAGAGGGCACCACATTATTGTAATTAATGATGTTGTGTATTTTTAGCTACAAGATTTAAAAAATATCTCTTCACCATTAAGTTAGAATTTTTCTGTGAAATCATGTATCCTATATAGTTTTGAATCTTCATATTTCAAAAAAAATTCGTATTGAGAATATTTTAAGTTAATTTGCATGGACCAATATGAAGTATTTCTTGAAATATGTTCATACGAAATGATCTGTTTCTTTTTTTTTTTACAAATTGAGTGTTTTATATAAGGTTTCTAAAAATACAAGGACTTTCACGCAATAAAAATTTTATATGATAAATTTTATGCAAATTTAGCATAATAAATGAAAGTATTTTGCATTTAACCCCGGTTTCAGACATGTTCGTTTAATTAACAACATTCCAAATTCAATACTAGAAGTTTAGTAAGACCGCACAAATCAATTTTTTAAATCAAAATCGAACGAAATTGGGAAAACCGGTCCTATATGGACCATTGTGAGCGTTCATATATCATCTTCCTATTTTAAGCTCATGAATTTTCAAAAAAATTGATATGGTCTATTTGGAAGAGTTTTGACTCGATTTCGAGGATTTTGATTTTAAAAAAATTGTTTGGGTTGTTTTAGTAAAACTTTTGAAATCTTATTGAAATAAAGCTTGAATTTTAAGTTTTGTGATTTTGAAAAAGTTAAAACCTCATTTAATTTGAGTTTAGATGTTGGGGTCTGGGAGAAAAAAAAAATAAGTGTCAAATTAATATTTTTTAATAGAGTTTGGAGAAAAGAAAAATATGTGCCAAATCAATGTTTGCATTGAGTTTTGTGAGTTTTGTTAAGCTCCGTTTGGAAAAGTTATACCTCAGTTTCGTGAGACCTGATCAAAACTCTTTCAAATAGGGTCATGAGTTTCGGTAATTTATAGACATATAAGGTGTAATCGAGTTGAATAGTGTCTAATGAAACACTGTTCAAAACAAGCTGAGCCCAAACGAACTTTTATCGAACGAGCTCAAGTAACTTGATATTTTACACATTTTTATCAATTTTTAGTTTATAAAATCGAGCTCCAATATTAAAAATTCCAGAACAAAATATGATGTTCACATATGCTTGATTTGTATGACAAATCGAACTCATTTATCGAACAAATTTATGTAACTTGATTTGATTTTCAACGTTATAGACATAAAACACTATTGCTACACTTAAACATAATTTAACTCGTTTAGCCAAGTCATTACTATTGATTTTGGTGTGTAAAACTAAATTTTTAGCGAATCTTCTCAATATAAAAATACATCTAGAATTAAACTGATTAATCGAAAAGTCAATTTCAGAAAAAATACTGGATATTTACAGTTGTAGGTTGTACTGACCAGATCTTCCAAATTATGTATCGTTAAGTGGTCAATTCCTTTGACCATCCACTTGATCTAACATAAAATGAACGAGTTGAAAGTATATAGACCTCACGTGAATAGTGTCAAGTGGTCAATTTGATTTTACTTTCCTTTTTTTTTTTACCGCCCAAATAACATTAAAATGACGCCCTTTTACGATATTTTATGAACAGTTCCTCCATGACAAATTTTATTTTTTATTTAATATATATACTCCTACATCTCAATTCAATCCATAAAGTGAAGAGTTGTAAGTTATAAATATGACGTTTAAGTTAATAAAGGAACATTGGAGTACACTAATTTACAGAAGGAGAAAAATCCTAAAATTTATATCTTAAATCAGGGTTTAGAATATCTTCTAATTCATCTTGTGCTAAGTTGTTAAAGAAAATGCAAGTTGTAGATTTATTGGGTTTTATGAGAGTTCAGTCAATCATTACACATTTACAATGGTGGTTGGACTCTAGACAAAAATGTCACTATTACCTTAAATAATGATAATGTGAAAATCGGACTACCATTCGGCCATGCAATAACTTGATGGATTATGAAAGTGTTGTTTGGATTGGGCTAGATCATTTTGGACTTTTAAGGATTGACACTTCGTTTCCTCAAATTAAAATCTTGATTTTAGGTATATTATTATTTGGCAACGTGCACCATACTAATTTTGTCAAAATTTCCAAGTAAGAATTGCTCGAAATTAAGATAATATAAGAGTTCAATGAGTAGAAAGATAATGAGGCCCTATTTGAATGTATTTTAGCTCAGGGCTTTGTCATAATTGAAATTTTAGAGTACTAAAAAATATTTTGGATCAAAGTTGGCTTTTGAAGAACATGTGAGTCCGTTCAAATTTTTGAGTTTGTCTTCAGTGTTGAATTCTTAAAACATGTTTAAGTTTTTGAAATCTTGAATACCACAAAAGTTAAACTAATATAAAGGGTCTAGATGGGCAAGGATATTAAAAAAAATGGACGAAAAATACTAGGTAATATGACCATATCAAGATTTATTTGAACTAATCAAAGTCTATTATCACAATCATGGATCAAAATTTCGTTTCGGGCAATCAAATATTGGAAGCTTTTCGAGACTATTCGAAAATGTTTCGGAAACACTAAGGAAAAATTGTAAAAAAAATTACTAAATTCAAAAAAATAACAGAGTTTAAAGCAAATAAATAGTTTTGAAATTACATCTTGATTTCGTTTCGCCTGATTCAAAAACGAAAATTTTTCGATGTTTTCGATGGAAAAGATGAAAATTTTGATCTATGATCACAATAAGTAATGTTTAGTAGGAATCTGTAGCAGAAAAGCAATAGCGATATAATACAACCTTACATACCAAAATTTTAATTAGACAGAATATTACATGTCATAACATAAGATACCTCAAGTAATATAACATCCATTCCTCCCCAATAATCATCAAAGGCCAGGGTGAAAAGCTTTCTTCCTACAGCCTCAAAGAGGAAAGCGTATTGCGTTGTGATCCGATTCTTCTCTTCCGAAGTCTCTCAGCAATAATAAAAGCAAGTTCTAATGACTGAGAAGCGTTAAGCCGTGGATCACAGTGAGTGTGATACCGTGAGCTCAGGTCATTATACGTGATTGTGCGTGATCCTCCAACACACTCGGTAACATTTTGACCAGTCATCTCCAAATGCACACCTCCTGGATAGCTTCCTTCTTGATCATGCACATCAAAGAACGCTTTCACCTCAGCCTGCCAAGTGCCAAAACACTTCACCCATTAGCAATATATATATATGACCACTTCTTTTTAATGTTCGAAGCAATTTATGTACATGGTAGGAGGAAGAAAATTCAAATGTGAAAAACTACCCTGATTGCATCGAAAGATCGGGTTTTCAGTCCACAAGGAGCTTTGATAGTGTTTCCATGCATAGGGTCACTGACCCATGTCACGATTTGACCTGCCCCGCGAACTGCCCTAATCAAATAAGGAAACTTCACTCTCATGTTCTCAGCTCCCATTCGAGTAATCACGGTTATCCTTCCTGGTTTATTTTGAGGATTTAAAATATCTATGAGCTTCACTAGCTCATTTGGATCCATTTTATCACTAACCTGCAACAAGTATATTTGTAGGATATCTCAACCAAGTAGGAAGATAACAAATAAAAAGATAACATCTATTTGGACAAAAATGCAAATTTAGTCCTGAAGAGACAATCAGCACATCAAGTCTAATACTTCAACAGTTAGCACTTTTGATCCCAACTTTTTAACATGATCCAAATTTTTTGTCTTTCCATCCATCTTCTGATCTTTTGGTCCCATAGAACAATTTCTATATTGAGGGGAGAAATGACTAAATGTGCAAAAAAGTTAAAAAATGGGGCCAAAAGTGCTATTTTTGAAGCACGGACTAAAAGTACTAAGTGTCCGGTTCTGCAGGACCAATAATGCAATTTAGCCTTCACTTTGAGATAGTAATTAGTTAATCATGTGAAGTTAAGCAACCTTTATTCCAAGAGGGTTAGAAACTCCTCTCAAAAACTCAATATGGGCCCCATCTAACTGCCTTGTTCGTTCCCCAACCCAAAGCATGTGGGCCGAGCAATCGTAATACAGGCCAGAAGTCGAATCCTCTCTAGTGAGTGCTTGTTCATAAGGTAAAAGTAAGCACTCGTGTGATGTCCAAAACTCTGTAGTGGTCATTATTTGGTGATCGGGTGTAAGACCACAGGCACTCATGAAGCCAAGAGCCTCATCAACCCGGTTAGCCAGTTCACGGTACCTTTTCCAAATAGTAATCATCAAGAATTTAAATTACATTCGCGGAAATCTAAAGTACACTATTTAATGGTGCATACCTATCGCCTTGCTCGCTTTGCTCGGTAAAATCGAGGTTCCATTGGGTGACTCTTTGCATAGCAGCATACCCTCCGGTAGCAAATGCTCTGAGAAGGTTCAATGTAGCAGCAGATTGAGTATAGGCTCTAATCATTCTTTGGGGATCGGGAATTCGTGTTTTCTCATTGAATGCATCTCCATTAACATTGTCACCACGGTAACTTGGGAGTTTCACGCCATCTTTTTCTTCAAATGTATCGGATCTTGGCTTAGCAAATTGCCCAGCCATTCTTCCCACCTAAACAGTACACTTCTTTTGATTAACTTTAAGTTTTAATGTTTTATTTTCATTACAAACCCCTTGCTAAAAGCAAATATTGAAACATAAGCCTTGTTTGGATGTATTTTGGCTCAGGTGTCGAGTTCAAAACTGAAAACTTCAAAACTCTTCCTCTACACACAAAAAAAAAAAAACATGACCCAACATATTCCTTAAATACCCGACATTCGAAACATATTTTAATACTTTTAAATTCAAAAAAAACTCTAATGACACCACATTCCCCAAAATCCAAACAAACTTGAACCTATTTCTGTCAAACACTACATATTCATTAAAAAAATCATCAAAACATGCCTCAAAGTTTATTGATTCTCGATGGAAACAAGAGGAGCCAGAATACATGCAAACATGACCTGGAAGATCCCAAAGCGATCAATATAACAAAATTTATTTTACAAATGAAATCAGCACATAATCAATGATATCAGCAAACTCAAGAAAGAATATTGATGAAATGATATAGAAATTTGTGAATAGAAGAATAAACAGGAAGAAGACCTTAATGATGGGCATCTGACCACCAAACATGAGAACAGCACCCATCTGCAAAATCACCCTAAAAGTATCCCTAATATTATTAGCACTAAATTCTTTAAAACTCTCAGCACAATCACCACCCTGCAACAGAAAAGCATCCCCTTGAGCCGCCTGTCCCAACCTCTCCTCGAGACTTCGCGCCTCGCCTGCAAAAACAATTGGAGGAAATGATTCAAGTGTTTTCAGCACAGATTCGAGCCCCATTCTGTCCGGGTATTCTGGAATCTGGAGTGCTTTTTTCGATTTCCAGCTCTCGATACTCCATCTATTTGATGATGGAGTTGCGGTCCTCTGGACGGCGGAGATGGGTTTGGATGATCTGGGTTTGTGCTTGTGGTTGGGGAGGGGGAGAATCGAAATGGGTTTCCCCGCGGTGGCGGTGGCGGTGGGGTGGAGTAGGGGGTTGGCGGTGGTGATTGATGAGGTTCTCATTGCCATTGTTTTTGGCTGCAAATTTATTAAAAGAATTCGTTTGTGGGCGTGGGGAAATGGATAGGACTAATAGGAGATTTGGAGAGAGACTAATTATATAATTATATAGAATGGAGATAGCTATAAGTGATAGACTTTATTAAAAAAAAATAATAATAATAAATAAATAAATAATTGATGAAAGGTAGACCGCTCAAGGTGATGTTGCAGGGTGGTGAGATTCTGCGGAAAGCCTCAAAGAATTGACACATTTGTTATTCCTAAGGGTTATTGCAAATGCTTTTAAAAAATATTTTTTTTATAGCGAAAAAGCAGGTTTTTCTAAGTGTTATTTTTGTAATAAGTAAAGATACTTTTGAATTTTTTATTTTTGCTTTAAGCAACTATTTTTGAATTTTTAAAAACATTTACAAACACTCATTTTATCAAACAAGATTAGTGCTCGTAATACTTGCACCATCCGTTTCAAATTAATTCACACACTTTTCAAATTATTTGTCATATCTGATTTTTCGATTCTTATTTTTCTACACATCAATGACATTAATTAAACCAATCATTAAATGGGTATTTTTAACATTATAACTCAAAAAAATGACTAATTATTTACTCCTTTCGTTTCATATTAATTGACACAATTTTTGTTTTCGCACAGATTAAAAAACCTCATCATTACGTATTTTTTATGATAAAATATCTCAAATATCCTTTATAATGATGACTATTTTTCATTTTTTATTCGTAATTGGTGATCATTGAATTTTCCAACTTAAATGTGAAAAGGGGGCAAAATTGAAAAAAAATGCTTTAAAAATTCAAGCATGCCAATTAATTTGAAACAAAAAAAATTTGACAATTGTATCAATAAATATAAACGGAGAAAATAGTTTTTAAATTTGTGTGAAAATGTTAAATGTGCCAATTAATTTGAAAATGAATATAAGAGATACATACTTATAGGTGTTGTTCTCATGTTTGGTGGTTGATGCCAGTGTCATAAACATTAAGGTGGTCTGTTCTTATTTATTTTCTGCTCACAATTCATTGGAGCTGTTTTTGTCAATTTATTCCTTGGAAGTTTGTTTTATTTTACAATATTCCTGAGTTTCCTAAGATGATTATAGGGCATGTTTGCCACCTTTTTTTCCAGATTGGATTATGAAAATGGTGTGGCTTGGAAAATTTCTGTGATGTTGTTTGAACTTTATGAGAGTGGTTTAGAATTAAGGTAAGTGTAAATTTTTTTTTTTTTTTGAAAGGTTTATATTGTAGATGTAAGATGTGCAAGCTATATGTCAGATTATATTTGTTATGTGAGATAAGTTATCTAAGAAAAAAATTATTTTATGTCAAATCAAAGTAGAGTTTGTGTAGATTTTCTCTAAAAATAATAAAATTGGACATGAAAATTATGTGCCTACCTCGGTTGATTCAATCCACTGGGGTGCTGGATGAGCGACAAGTGTGTATGAGAGGATAATTTTATGTCCTCTTATACACACGTATTTATCATCCAACCTCTATGGATATAATTCATCGGTATAGAATGAAACCAATAAAATTGTTGTTTGTTTAATTTCTTAAATACTAGTTTGAGAGGATTTCATAAAGTAGAATACGTGTTGTCTCACTTTTTCTAAATAAGTAACGTGCCCTATGTTTGTGGAATAATTTTTGTTATAGCGACTGTTTTGAAATCTTTAAGGCCAAGTTTAGATTTTGGTTCATTAGTTTCGTTTTGTCAGGGCTTTCGATTGAGAATAAAAATTGAAGCATGTTTAGAATTCATCTTTTAAAAGAATTAATATTGATTCTATCAAATGAATTTATAATATGAAAGTAGAGTTGTGTGCAATTGGTTGATTTTCTTTTAAAAAATAAAATAAAATTCAATAGTTGTTATTGACAATCTATTTATAATATGTCATTATTATTTTTGAACTTTTGCAAATAAAAGAGTTTGAATATTATTTTACAAGATTTCAATTTTACCCCCTAACTCTCTAATCATGGATTCTACCTGCTCATACGGATTGAAGGTTCTTCCTGCTAATACCACACTAACAAATAAGCATTACTTGTATCTAAGAATTAAAGACAATTTTCAATAGAGCTTAACCATAACAATATTGTTAAAGATGGGGATAAATACAAAATACTCCCCCATGTTATGTTAAACCTGCAAGAAACTACCATGTAAAATTTTTATTGTTCCAAATTTTCTTGTACTTTCAAAAACCCTGCAAAAATCACACAATTTATAAGAAATTGGTCATTTTGAATCGACATATTTCAATAAATAACTTTAAAATACTTCAAGTTGATCCCTACAACTTCACGTAAAATATTTTTAAAATTATTTCTTGAAATATGTCGATCCGAAATGACCTATTTTTTACGAAATGGATGTTATTTGCAAGGTTTTAGAAAGTACAAAAAAATATATATATAGTGCAATAAAATTTAACAAGATAGTTTTTTTGCAAGTTTGGGAGTATCTTGCACTTTCCTCGTCCAAGATGTTTGTTGACAAGTGAAATTGTATTTTATTTTAATGAATAGGAAAAGGGCATACATTGAAAGCATGATGCATGGCTCATACATACACCTTGTTAAAATAATATTTTATTTAGAGAACTAGTACTTAATATTATATATATATTCGGTCCTTGAATATTGCTAACAGCATTATGCGTGCTACAAAATCGAAATAAAAACATTTAAATAAAAAGAAAATGGAAATAAAGAATATTAGAATTCATCACACGGATTGGGCTAAGTCCACTTACTTGGCTTGGGCCTAACTCAACCTCAAAAGCTAGCTTGTAAGGTGAGGATTGCCCAAGTCCTTATAAGGTGGACATATCTATTGTTTTCAACCAATGTGGGACATTTAGTCTCAATAAAGAATGATTAATAACTGCCATGTTTCACACTCTAACATAGTTCTGGCGAAGTCATGGATATTGTGTGGGATAATTACCTTTTTTTTTTTTTTTTTTTTTGGGCAGAGAATGATTACCAAGTTAAATGATCTAAAATGTAACTCCCAAGAATCAAGATGATGAGTAGTCGGACTTTAACTCCAGTGATCATGATTCATGAGTAATGGGCAGTAACAACATGATATATCATGGAGCATTCATCAGTTGAGAAGGAACATTAGATTTTAATCCTTCTCATTATACATTTTCCTTAATATACTTATTATTATAGAGATTTTATCACGTTTCGGTTGTTCGAGCACTAGTGGTAAGTCCTTCATCAATAGTGTGGCAAAAAGAGTCATGCGAAGTAATTTATCTTTGATTCTGATAACAACGTTAGACAAATACAACTTTAATGAAATTGAATCTAATACGAGCTTCTTTCTCATCCATTATCCTTGTTGTGTTCTTACTATTATAATATTTTTTGTTAATTTTATATAACATATTGCACTTCGCCTAAATTGTGCTTTTAATACAACAAAATCGAGAACCAAATTTTGTGAAGAAAGATAATTGGTTGAGATTCAAGAAAAAAAATGGCTTATTGAGCATGGTTCAACAAATCAAATCCCCTATTCTACATAATTTGAATTGACGGACTCCTACCTTGTCTTCTACCTAATATTTGCCTATCTTGAATTGAGGGATTCCCAACTTGTTTTCTGCCTAATTTGAATTGAGGGATTCAGAACATTCAATTCCAAATTCATAATGTCAAACTCGAAAGTAGATTAAAAAAGAAAAGATAAATAGGGCAATCACAAACTTACAAACATTTAAGTAATGCAAATTCACAAAAGCTTCATTCCCCATTACATATCACTGCCAATTAATACAGAAAGAAAGGATAAATCATCAAAGGTGGACTTTTAAGAAGTCTCGAGCAAAAGATGAGGCTCAGAAGTAAGGGCTGAATCTCATGGGCATCCTAAACCTGGGTACCTTCCTGCAAAATGTAAAACGAGCATTTCCCGCTAAGTAAATCCTCATATTATAATATGGCATCAAAGAGGAGATTCATCGTCACAAATTTCAGGGCCCGTTTGTTTGGGTTTTCTGATTCTAGAGATTGGGTGAATTTTGAGATATTTCCTTGGTTTTCATGCAATTGAATTGTTTAGGTTTTTCATGAGATCGACATAAATCCTAAGAAATGAGACAATTCTCAAGAAACAAATTTCTTTTTTTGGATTTTCTGGGCTAAAAACCTAAACAAATAGTGCCTCAGTTTCTAGTATTTTGTGTTCTGCTCCAAGTTATTATTATGTAAACAGTAAAAGGATGCAGAAGACTATGATACATACCCATATCCATAAGGTGAATATACGAAAGGAGCAGCCATGAAAGGCGCCCTGGATCGAAAACCCATATACGGATTGGAACGTCGAGGCCGAAATTGCTTCATGCCAGGGACGTTGGTCCTCTTGGCTGATATCTGTAACAACGTCAACAAAGGGACACATAGAACATCAATCAATAGCTGCACAAGGTATTTAGAAATTAAAGAGGTTGTTGTGTGACTCCATATGACATTTATGCATAACATGTATAAGTATATTGTAGCTCCACCTTCAATTGGCGACCATGAAGTTCAGATTCATTCAAGAGAAGAGCCTGCTCGATGGCTTCTGTTTCAAGAAATTCAACATATGCATATCCCTTTGGTTGCCCATACTTGTTAGTCCGAATAGTTACTCTATTCACGGTGCCACATGACTGAAAATGCTGCTGCACTTCCTCCGGCGTACATGAATAATCCACCTATAAGAAAGTTCCATCTTAAGTTTCAATGTCCCCATAAAAGGAACAAATAAAGATCAAATAAGAGTATCCTTTTTTTAGTATCTTTACTTCTGCAATACTCGTGTAGTATACTCAATACACATAAATATAAGACTCCGTTAAATCAGAGCAAATAAATCTGACTGGAAATCCCAAAATGAAGGTCTCCCTGTATATAGAGAACAGCCATGGAAACCAACATAATTTGAACTAGAAACGGTAAATGTCAATGGAAAGCCTTCTCCCAGCCAACATACTAACTAATGTCACAGTAGTAGGAAAAGCAAAAATCCATGATGAGCATGAGAAAGTTTCATGCTTATTGACCAGTAACTGTCAGCTCAACAGTAAATAGTAACATAATAGCATGCAATTTCCATGGGGGTACGACGACCATGTTATCATATGAACTTGCATGCCTGCACCCAATCAACTTTTATCTCTTAACTAGTCCACAATTAAATGGTACAGAAATCAAGAAGGCAAGAAGAATATAAAACTTTCACTAGACTACCAGATTATCGTCTTGGCGAGCTTAATAACAAGATAACGCAGATGCATTATCATGAACATGCCACTGAATGTACATCCACTATAATAACAGCATTAATAAGTTCAAACAAAAACTTCAAAAAAAGTTATCTAATATTCTACCAATAAACAAATAAAAAACTATTTAAGCAGGAACAATATAATAGAACAGTTATCCCAGCCAGAACTCAATTAAAAAGAAGAAACCTCACATTGCCAACAAAGATTGATCGAGCATCCACTTCTTCCTTATTTGCCTGATTAGCTGAAGCAGTAGGATCTGTTTCAATGAAAACATATGTGAGTGTAAGAAACATTCATGTAGCATCGACTAGGAACTGATGATTGTTATCATCTATGATATTTATTGAAATTTGAGAGAACATCAATATGGACAGAGCGGTTTGCATTAAAATCAATGAAGTACTAGAAACTATATAAAAACCCACAACCAGAAAGAAAACTGTCCCAAAATATGAAATTTTACAATGAGATGACTAGAGACTATTGAGAACGTATTAAATTGAATATCAGACCTAAAAGCTTTATGACTTTTACTTCCTAAAAAAACAAGGCCTGTATAGAATGATTCCAACACAGAAGATTAGGGCTACCTAGATGCAGTAAAACACATACTTCTTCCATATTTTTGGTTTTCCCAAGGGTTTAATCCCTTTCAGTGTATCCTTTATCTTAAGGTTCAGCAGCTAAAACAAAATGTTTTGGCTGAAGGATGAAGCTTAATCTATTAATGTTAATATCTTCTAGCACTAATAGTTGGGATTTTTATTAGCAATGACAACAAGAAAAGTGTTCAATATATTTTTCTTCAGCCACCTCATATCAACACTAGATCAATATCTAAAATATTGTGCTTCTGAAGGCATATCTGATGGGCTTTTTAGAAGCTGAAAATCCAAACACCTATATTCAAATGTGCCTGGCAATCATCGCTGAAAATAATATTAGGCTTAGTCATCTAAGCAACTGAGGAGAATTGAGAACAGGATTTATAATTGCATTAGAGTACTCCTAGAGTCAATTTTGAAGAAAACAATTATTCTTCTTTAGCCAAATTTCCTGAAGCGTCTCAGAATACAATATAACCCACATAGCGGAAACATGAAATCAACATCATTTGCACTGTGCACACCATTTTTGGCGTGCTATCAAATTCTCTCCCAATCGAGAATGATATAGATACACATTAACTGTATTTCATGAACAAAAATTGCGTTTAAGGACTAAGGATCATGGGCGTAAGGGGAAAAGGTAACCTTGAGCGGTGCCCATCTCCTGTTCGACTTTCGCCTGCATTTCCCGAAGAGCGGAAGCTTCGTCCTCCATCTCCTTCAGTCTCTTCTTCATATCATCAAGTTCCTGTATACATGCGCATATATACACGAAAATTAGGGTTTTGTGGGATGAGAAAAAAGCACAATAGAACGGGGGAGAAGCAAATCACGGAGGAATAACATGCAAAGACAGAATGATTGGAGAGAGGCATTACCACGGCAGCTCCGCCTTCCGCCGCCGTCATCTCGACGTCGCCTTCCATCCCTCTCTCTCCCTCAGAGACACGCGGTGTCTGTTGCGAAAAAGAAAAAGAAATATTAATGCACGGAAATTAGACCTATCTTAAAGTGACATTTTTACCCCTGAGATATTGGTGCCTTTTAGTTTTTGGCCCTATTAGTTACAAAAAAAAAAAAGGAAAGTTTTTGGCCCTGTTACTAACATGGGCATGCCCGCAATTTTGTGACTATTTCGAAAGAAAGAAAGAATTGAATTAAATAGGAAAGACCTCAATAATCTTAGGCATCAGATTTGCATCATAGGATCTTAATAAATATACGTGGCATGATGAAAAGTATTCCTAGCAATTTAATAAACAGGTAAAGTCTCCTTATATTTTTTTTTTACATTTTCGTACCTTATGCTTTTTTGACATTTTAATCCTTGAAAATATTCTATTTTAGTCACGTGCAAATTACGTGACGTCGGCGCATCCTTGAAATTGCCTGAGAAAGACTACAATAAAATAAATAATTGATTTTTTTTTTTAGTTTCCAAAGGGTTTAATCCCTTTCGAGACGGGTTACACATATTAAGTGGGTACCTCTCCCAACAGGGATTCGAACATGAGTCTGTTACTTCGTCGTGAATAGTCTCTTCCACTAGACCAATCACATATTGGTAAATAAATAATTGATATTGACATTAATTTGTTAAAAAATATATATATATGGGAACCATACTAAAATAAATTTCATAAACATGACCTAAAGTGGTACTCAGCCTTTAATAAATAATTTTTGAAATGGCTAATTTGTATTTCATTAATAATTCATAGCTTTATTCAATACCAAGGTGGTGTTTGCAAAAAATTAAAATAAGTACTTTCAATTTTTATGACAAAATAAGCATTTAAGTAGTTTTTGCATGCTGAAATTCTACTTCTACTTTTCTTAAAGAAGGCCAAAAAGTACAAATTAAGTTGAAGTTGATGAGAATGTGCTTTTAGCTTTTAGTTTGACATTTTAAGCAAAATGGGAGAAAAAAGTGAAGGGTTTTTCTGTGGTTAGTTCTAGTTTGTGCTCATTTTTATAAGTTCCTATTTAAAATTTTGCCAAGTGACATAAAATTTACCTCTTACCTTTTCAAAAGGTATTGATTTTAAATGTGATTTTACTAAAACAACCCATAACATATTAATTTATTTTTTGGATTCGGATTAATTTATTCAAATACAAATCCATTTACATAGAAAATCATATTTTTACACAGCAAGAAAAAGAAATCGACATCTCATACATAAAAGCAAATAGACTGGGTCGGATCCGAGTACATCCGAGTATGGATGTGCTGCAGGAATCGGGTTGGGAAGAGCTCCGAAAAGAGGCTCGGAAAGTCGAAGGCGATCTCGATGTGAAGCTCTCTTCTTATGCTAAGCTCGGTGCTCGCGTAACTCAAGGAGGTATAATTTTTTTTTTTCATGAAGAAAAACTCCATGATCTCATCATAAATGTAATCTATTACATGTATCAATTGCTCTTACATTCGGAGAATGCTCGATTTCTGTTGATTCGTTTGTCCTGCATCAATATATGTGAATTTTGATTATTTTGCCTAGGGCTTTCTGAGTTATTTTGAATTTTTAATTCTTTTGTAGAAATGCCTTATTGTAATTAATCTATGGGTTCTAGATGCTTGAAGCCGTGATTTAAGAAAGTGAAATTGATAATGTAGGAATTAAGGGATAAGGAAGCTCGGAATTTTTAATTAATAACAGATATATTTGAAACAATTTACCATCATTTAATATCAGAATAACCAGAGTTCAAACATATGCTTGTGCATTATGTTTTCATCTCTGTAGATTCAGCTAAAAAATTGTGATTTAAGCAACTAAAGCATTTCTTGGTGAGTAATATTAGGTTTGATTCTTATAACTAGCTTTCCTCATTGTAGCTTGAAATTGGGCATCTAATCATGGTAGAGATGTAAGTCCAAAACTTTATTAATAAATTTTATTACTAGGATTCTATTTTCATTTTAATGAAGAAGTGTGTTAAATTTATTAGGAGGATATTCCTCATCATAGAAAATGATACATAAGTTGTGGACATCTCAAAGAAGAAATATGAATAATAATTTTAGGACGGAAATAATTTTTTTATGCCAAGTATGTAATCCAGGATATATATTAATGCATTCTGAAGTTGACCAGTGCTGCTATACTCTCTCACAAATTACAATAGAGAATAGGATTTGTGATAAGATGCAATCTGTATATATGCTGTTTCAGGTTCACACAAGTGAATGGCATGTGATGTTACAATTTTTTATTTTTCTTACACTTCCTTATCACAGGCCAATTTAGTGGCTGAAAGCCTTGAGGAGTCTTTATTAGCAGAACAGAGAGCTGTTAGCGAGTCCAGCTATGCTGTTTCTGCGATATTAAGTTCATACTATCTTGATTCAACTTCTCGAAGTGCAAACCTTCAGGAACTACTCCAAGGCAATTATCATTATTCTGTGTACAAGTTCAACCCAAGGTGAGAAGAATCTTTCATAACAGAATTTTCCTTTTACTTCTCAAATAGTGTTGAATTTTGCCTGAACCATAGTTATTAGAAGTGTGCTTTATTGCAAGCTATAGCTGAAAACGCACAATGTGCAGGCCTTCCTCCTTGTGCGCTCTTCGTCCATGGCAGGGCACACCCTATGGTTATATATCTGACTTTATTGGTTCTTTGGTCGATCCAAAGGTGAAAAGCCATCTAAAAGGCTCTAGAAGTCAAGTCCTGAATTTTTAGTGTTTTCTTCTTGTCTTCTACTACATTTTCAAGTCATCACTGTCTACATGCTGATATGTTGCCATCTCCAGATTATTTCTTTTCTATTTTTTATTTTTTGGTTTAAATATAGTTATAATACTCTTGTTATCCCGGTATAAGAACATGGATATGTGATCTTGAGCAGCTTAATGTCTTGGAACTTTTCTTGGACTGCCTAACGGAGCCCAATGAGAGACTTGTGGAGTTTGGTGTTGGTGGAATCTGCAATGCTTGTGCCGGTAGGATAATTAGATGTTTAGTTATGTATTTGAAAGAAAAGAAAAACAAAGCCATCTCTTTGTTCCCATAAATTATTTGTATATCTCTCAGTTTGATGTGCTTGTAATTCCGACTAAATTGTGTCCAATGTGCAGATCCAGCAAATGCTGCAGTTGTCATTCAATCTGGTGGGATTCCTCTTATAATTCAATGCTTGTCAAGTCCTGTTAGAAACACGGTAAAAGAGATGACAATTCTCAAATCTTTTGCATAATTTGGTTGTTGTATCCTTCAATGAGCTCTTGAAAGGGTTTCTTTAATTTGCATGATCGTTATATTTGATAAATTCGGTTTACTGATATCACTAGTATTCTAGCATTTCTGAATGCTCGTATTGATTGATTTCTCGACTCTTAAGACAATCATTTGTGTTCGACTTATTTATATATCTTATAGTTTGATAACATTATTCCCAAATTGTAGGTGAACTATGCTCTTGGGGCACTGTACTATCTATGTGATGCATCAACGGAGGAAGAAATCTTGAGACCAGAGGTAGTGGATGTTATTGAAAGGTTTGCTGCAGCTGGTGCAGTTAATGTGAACTTCGGTAATATAGCTCAGGCTTTTTTGGATAAGCACGTCCCTAAGCTCAACTAAACAAACTGATATTTCCCTAGTGAAGTGCATTTTTGTAGAATATTGTAAGAAAGATCAAATCTTGGACATCTTTTTACAGTTGAAAAAGCACCCAAAGTGGGAGTTGATGTTTTTGATAGTGCAAGTTGCTGACTCAAAACTAACCTTGTATAGTAAAAAGATAAGGGGTTCCATGGTTATTGAGGTTATGATAATGTACAATATGGTTATGAGTGCAATTATACTGTGATTGTGTTGTCAAACTTGAGAACCACCTTGAGATTGTGGTTGAACTTGATTTGCACTTAAATAAACTGAGCTAGAAAAACACTTGAATGAGCCAAATGTGACATGAACTCGGATAGATTGATAAAACATATGTTTATTTTGTAATCTTCAATTTATCGAATTGAACTCGAACTTTTTCAACTGGATTTGTTATGCATGAGTTCAAATAAATTTTTATCTTTTGAACACAAAGCAGATCTCAAATTATGGTTTTATTTAAATTACGCGAGTGGGTCTCAATTTATGGTTTAATTTTCTACAGACACAAACAAATCCCAAATAATGGTTTGATTTTAAACTACATTATCTATCAATGTATACTTAAAACTAGATATTTTTGTTTGAAATTTCATCAATTTTTACTTGTCAATATATTTGGGAAAAAATCAAACTCCTTCAGATTTCTTCTCATTTCCCAATTATTCACACTAAAGTCTGAACTAATTTTCATTGCTGAACAATACCCCACCACCCAAAGCACTTGAGAGAAAATACACACAATAGAAAATGGCAACAATAAAACTAAATGAAAATTAAAAGGAGACATTTTCATATCCTGATGTCATAGTATACATCTGTTAAAAAATTCCACATACACTCTAAAATTGAGTTTCAACATTTATTACAAACATACACTTTATGCATATCAGCCCACCTATGAAAGTCATACACAAATACTTAAATCTAAAATTTAAATGTCCGAATACTGTGTAAGGCTCTGTTCAAACTTAAATTCTTTTTTTAACAAAAAGAAGAGCTGTCCAAATTACACGTTATAACAATATAGGAATTATGCACGTGGGGACGCGTGCACCAGTTGCAAGTTATTTAAATAAAAAATACTCTTAAGTGGAAAATTTATACATCAAATATATACTTCTCCATCTTTTATCTGTTAGTTTAAGTTCAAGGAAGAATTCTTTTACTTTGCGCTTGTTACACTCGCGCAAAGAGAGAACCATTAAAATTTAATAATCTTCATCTAGTCAAATCTATTACATATAATTCAAAATGCATAAGAGTTTAGCCCAAAAAAACAGAAAGTAACAAAATAAATTAATGAGGTCATTTTCCATGAATACAATATCACATATATGTAATCATTTATGTGCACTTAGGTCCTGTTGCCAAATATAAAGAACCATTTTTACGAACTATAATCGTCTCCCATTTACAGTCCATCTGTGATATGGAATCAACTTCAGTCCTCATTCGTCCGCTGTACGCCATGAAATTGAACCAATATGTTAGGAAGCAACTAAATTTGGAAGAAACGTAATATGAAGGACAACCAAGCAATCAAATTCAAAAGGATTTGTGAAAAATCAAAATCAAGTAACCAAAAAGATTTCATTCTCAATGTAGGAACAGATGTGAAAGAATTTTAAGCCATAATATTGATTAAATTTATCATCTTTCACCCTAACAAACAATGTTGCTCCCCAAGCCCACTACAAACCTTATGTTTTATGCTATCACCCATCCTATTTTGCTGCCAACTTGAAGTTACGTTCTTGACCTTCTGGTTTCTTCAAAATGCAGCTGTATGATAATTACTTTTGCAATTGTAGAGTTTGCATTAAAAGTTACCTGCCCAGTGCTCAGTATAACAATTCTTCCTTCCTATTTTCTTCTCATAATTGCTTGTGCTAAAGGTGGAAATTGAATAAAATAGGAAATACAATCACCAAAGTAATGTCCAACACAATAAATGATTAGATAGTCCAACACAATGAATGATTAGTTTTTTAACAGAGAAAAATCGACCTAGGAAGTTAAACTGGAGAGTAAATCTGCTTAAGTTCAAAACCACTACACCTTTCAGATAATAACATTGCTACAATAATGGTTTGATATAAATAATCCACCAATACATACAATATTTACAGGAGAAAAGGACACCTAATTCCTAATCAGATCAATTCCTCATGCTTCAGAAATTGACTCCAGATTGTAATTTCATCATCTTTTCTGTTCCCACAAAATTAAAACTTGAACATAGTATTTCCCTACCCTAACCAACAATACAGACGAAGAGTAAGCCATCCAAATACATATTAAACAATCACTTTATTTGTCGAAACGGCAAACGATCTTTTTTTTGGAAAGATGATACTTTGGATTAACCCATAAAATTAAATTAAGTGAAAATTTTGAGGAATATTCTTACCAAAAATGGAGGAAGAATTAAAATAAATTCAATCTCTCGCCTACAGCTTCAGATTCATCCGGCGCGGCAAGTGATTCGAAGGAGAACGGTGCCGGAAAGGATGAGGGTTCGCCGGAGGGATAGACTGGAACAAGTAAATTGGTTGTTTCTTTCTATCCGGAGAGACAAGTGATTAGAAGGAGAACGGCGTTGGTGTTTTTTTTTTCTGAAATATTTCTCATAACAAAAATTATAGAAAAGAAAAATAAAGTGGGGGTTTTTTAGGAAAGTTATTTGTAAAAATTTAAAATGAGTTATTAAATTTATGGAGTACGATAACCTATTGTACAAGTCACCCTTAAAAAAAATGAACGGTAGATCAGAAAATAAATTTGATCCAATGATAATTAAAGGGGACCTAATGAATACTTAACACAAGTGGTACTAACAGTAGAAAAGCCCGAAAGTGAATTTTGTATTCTTTTTAGGAAATAAATTTGCCCGAAAGTGGATTGGGCTTCTTGGCGTAATTTGCAAACACCACATACTTTTACTTTTCTACAACTTTTAGTTTTTTTATAGATTCTAAAATTTGAGCACAATCACAATTTTTTGCAAACACCACCTTAGTAAATGTTCAAGTCTTTGAAAACACCACCTTAATATGTACTTTTTAGAATTTCTTTTAAAGAGAAGTAGAAGTAAAAGTTAATAATGCAAACACTACTTAAATGCTTTTTTTGTCCTAAAAGCTAAAAGCTACTTATTTTATTTTTTTGAAACACCACCTAAGGGTGGTAACTTATTTGGCTGAATCATGTTCGAACAATGTTATAAAACTTGTTATTATTGTTAAGATGGATCGAACAAAAAAGGGACCAGATCAGGATGAATTTGCTTAGAAACGGGTCGGGTTGATAGGTTAAAATCTTATTCCTTTTTTAGGTATTTTAATGATATGTAATTTCTTCATCTTTTTAGTTTCTTTTTGATTATGTAATTTCTTCACTTAAACAAAAGGAACGTGCGCCTTTTTGGGAAATCGTATTTAAAGTGAGTAATCAATGGTATAAATCTTAACTAAAGGCGGGCTCTTTAGGAAAATCTTCACTTAGATTAGATCATCAGATTACATATGAGGGGCAAAAAAAAAAAAAACTCAATCGAACAAAAAATTTGGGGCAAGGATGACGCTCAACCAATCCTAAAACAAATACATTACATTTATATTATTTATATTATGATTTAATTAATTCGACCAAACCAAGTTTGGACTAAAAAATTACTCTTACTTTACAGTTGAACATGATCGAGAATAGAATCCTCCTGGTTTCATATTGATGTTCTTTCAAACTTCAACAAATAGTCAAATAGTAAATCATTTCCCAGAAACCATTCCTTGTATATATTATTGAAAAATAAATAGTAGTAATAAAAACAACCTGTATAAAATAAAACTATCAGTCCAGTGTCACATATCTTACACTTTTGATCTTTTCACCAATCTTGACAACAAGAAGGAAAATAATTCTATACAAAACCACCATCCCAAACAAAATAGCAAGATCAATCCACTTAGAATAATCCATCTCCACTTGCCAAATATCTCTCAAAATTGTCTCGCCATCGATTGTTGGAGGCCCTCCTAATTGATCATTCAAGAAAAAATGATTTTCAAATTCGTTTTTATACAATCCTTGATATGCATACTTGTGAAAGGCAATGTAATACATTGGATATTTCCAAAATATCTTGGGTAAGTCCTTTGGTAATTGAAAGAATCCACCACTTAACATCATTAAACCTTGAATACCAGCACCAACAATCAGTCCCAAAAGGAAGTTCGGCATAATACTCGCTACTATCATCATTAGGCTCTCGACCAACATCATGCACGCAAAGAGTACTAAAATAAAGTACAATAAATTAACATTTCCATGATGAAGGCCCGAGAGGAAGTAAGTGATTGCACCGGGTATTGCAGATATGAGTAGTAGAAATGGAGTTGAAGAAATTGTGTTGCCGACTACAAAAGCTAAAGCTCCGTAGTGGCCATTTAGTCTTTCACGCCGAAAAACCTGCATTCGAGATAAATAACATACTTATTTTATTTTTTTGGTCAGGAAATAACACACTTAGATAAACTAGTCAATTCACTCGGTCTTAGTCGATAACAATATTTTGAATAACACAGATGCAAGTATAAGAATATTTTGTTCAAGAAAAAAAGACCAGAATACCCTTACATTCCTCAAAATTTAGAGTCCTTGTTATGAAAAGAAGGGAATGTGGATTTTCAGCACTAACCTTCAAGTCTTCTACAAACGAAGGGAAGCCGCCAATTGCCATTATAGTCAATAATGAAGCTACAAACATGAGCAATGAACCTCTTTCCTGCATTAATAGGAAATTAAGTTTATATGAATATATGATCCTTACTTTCATTGCTAGCTGATTACCGATTTTCGACTTACATGAATCGAGCTGTAGCTATTCCCTAGATCATAAAACACAGTTCCGAGACCGAAGCCTAAGGCAATGTAAATGGCCAGCCGTAGCCAGTAGTACCCAAGATCACGATACATATTAATAATTGACCGTTTTGTGAGTATTAAGCATTGTGTAAATAAGTTAGCTTGGCCCTCCTTCTTCTCTGTAGGGCATCCTTCCTACAACACATAGAGTTTGTTATTGCAGCATTATCGAATACTTCGATCGATAATATATGAATTGCTTTAGTTTAACTCTTACACGTTTACGTATTTCAGTCACCAACATTTTCATCTGCTCACAAGTAACTGATAAATTATAAGATCCTATCAGCTGATTAATTACTTCCTCTGCATCGAATTTGTTTCCAGTGCCCCATTCAATGTCCTAGAAGACAATAAAAAAATTCAAAACCAGAAGCTCATGACATGACATTGATCGAAACAATGAGATACTTTAAATTTGAAGTTCTTACCTCATCAAAATCAGTGTTTATCATTTTAAGATAGTGATCTGCTGGATTTGCCAGAGCTGAACATGCAAAACCATTCATTGCAAAAAACTACTTCCTATCAATAATAATGACAAGTGCAAGCAATCATACACGAGTCAAATGCAAAAATACCCCTTATGCTTTTGTCTAACTAGCAAAAGTACTCGTGTTATTTTTTAACCAAAACCCCCTTGTGCTAATTATTACAAGCAAAAACAAACCCCCCAAGCTATAATGACAATTATACCCCCACCAAAAGTTGCGAAAACACCCCTCTTCACTTAAAAAAATTGAAAACAATCCCCCCGTTAACTCTTAAAATTTGGCAATAATCCCCCCGTTAACTCTTAAAATTTGGCAATAACTCTTAAAAAAATTGGCGATAACCTCGCTATGACTTATTAAGGAATTTCAAATAGGGTTATTTGCTAATAGAAAAAGAACACAAGGGAAGTTTTGTTGTGTTTTTGCCAATTAGACAAAGCGCATGGGTTATTTTTGCATTTAGCTCGATTATACACTCACCTCGCTTGCTAACGAGGAGGGACCAAAGTATATCATTCTCCCCGAAGAAAGGAGACAAAGATTGTGAAGAAGCTGGAAAACTTCGGTTATAGGTTGATGAATGGAGGATATAACCGTCATTCCATACTCACTAGCTAGTTTTACGATTCGGTTCATGACAAAGTAAGAAGCTGCACTATCGAGACCACTTGTAGGCTCGTCAAGAAAAAGAAGTTTTGGTCGCTTTAGAAGTTCTATGCAAATGCTTACTCTTCTTCTTTGTCCACCACTAAGCCCCTTTCTTCCCCACCCTCCGATTCTAGTATCCATCGAATCTTGCAGTCCCATTTCTCGTATGGTCCTTTCGGCAATCTCCTTTTTCTCGGTTCTTGACATTGTTATAGGCAATTGGAGCTGAGCTGAGTAGTAGACGGCTTCTCTAACCGTTAATGTCCATGTTAGGGTGTCCTCTTGTGTCACATAGGCCTAAATTATAAGAAAAGTTGACAGTGATGTGTAGGAAACTTGCCATGATTAATGAATGAAAATGAAACTATTAATTACACAAGCCATAAAAATGGTAAAATTGCATTTTTAGTCTCATAAAACTGGACATTCAACAGTTTGGATCCCACAATTTACAAATTGCACATTAGTATTGATTTTAAATGTTTTGCATTATACGTCATGTCCTTCAATTTGAGACCAAAAATGCAAAACTCAGACTACTTCACTGTAGAAAAAGTGCAGAAAGTGGATGAGAAACGAGGACAGAACTTAAAGTGCAAAACATTTTAAAGAAATTGAAACCAAGCTACAATTTTGCAAAAAAGGGGGAGCAAAATGACTGAGGGCCTAATCTTGTGGGACTAAAGACGCAATTATGGTGCTAGATGTTTATGAATATGCTGTGCTGTCTAGTCTAAAAAACAGAGACAAGTTCAACTTAAGCCAACAAAAACTTTTACTAAAAATATGAAAGAAATATGTAAGTAATAGAATATGGTACTAAAACTTATTAGATACAGTAGATTATACCGAAGTTCCATATGCAAGTTTTTGTTTCCGACCATTAATCAGGATTTCCCCTTTCTGCTTTGTTCTTGAACTTAACCTTCCTGGAATTAGTCAGTCCAGTATACTATAGAGTTAGTTAATTATTAATTAATTAATTCCATGAGAAAAGAAAATCAGAAAACATTAACGTAATATATGTATATATAGTATTTATAATTAATTCTTGAATTAATTACTACCTGCCAATGCATCAAGGAGAGTTGATTTGCCAGAGCCAGAAGGACCCATAACTGCTAAAACCTCACCAGGGCAGGCATATCCATTAACACCTTGAAGAATTGATTTTTTTGTACCTTTTTTTGTACCTTTTGAAATTACAACTGAAACCCAAACCTCTTCCCATGTCAAGTAAACTCCACTACCACCCATTAACACATTTAAATTGCTCGTAGTCGTCTCTGGTGATGGATCATCCATGCGTACTAAGAAACAATCTTTTGATTGATTTCTTAATGATACATACGCCCGAATCTTTAATATAATTACTTTCCCCGCCCGTGACTGTAGAGAGAGAGGGGGGTGGGGGGGATCAAAGGAATGAGGCCAAGAATTTGTTCTTGTTTCCTTTTTATTAATCAATTTGTTATTATTTATATAAACGAGGATGATGTTTAATTTAGTTGGTTAATTAACATTTTTATGTTCTGTTTGACGTCTTCTTTCTTGTCACGGGATACCAGCTCTTAACTGAAATAAACACATACAAAAAGTGTGTGCACCGGGTTGGGTTAGGGGGTGGGGGAGACTGAAACGGCCGAATCCAGTAGGCCGTGGTGTGGCTGATGGACGCCACCTCCTGCTTTATTATTTTTTTTTATTTTTCTAAAGAAAAAACTTAATTCATAATAGAAAAGTTGATTTTTTAAGTTTTGTGCAAATTTTAATAATATTATATTTTAAATTAAAGATGTAATATTATCCATTTTAAAAAATTTATCTACGAAAGTTAAATTTAAATTTAAACAAAACGTACTAATATTCAAAATTTGATTTTTCATATGTTAATTTATTAACAATTATTTTAAAATCTTAAATGTACAATTTAGACAAAATATAGGAATATATATATATATTTTTTTAATTTTAATATATTCTTTTTTTTAGGGAATTTTAATATATTCAAACACGCAGATACATATAAGCCAACATAAAAATAAAACAATTACATACTATAAACATTTTAGGGAATTTTGGGATTGGTCAAATTCTATTCTGTTATAATTAGTTAATTACCTTTCTCTCACTCTCTCTCTCTCTCTCTCTCTCTCTCTCTCTCCAGTCCTGTTGTATTCTCTGCCCACCAATCTATCAGGCTCCAGCTATGCATTTTCTTCACTCTTGAATAAGTGGTTCCAATTTCAGGCAAAAAGGCTTTATTTTAAATTCATTCAGAAAATATAAAATTGAATATTATTTTGCCTGGGGGTGGGATTAGGCTATGGCTGCAGCAGCCACGCTCTGTTGCATTTGCATGAGTCGTGGATATAAGAAACTCAGTCGACACCTTCTCAACAACACACAAAATATTAACAGGTAACTACCCCTCGACTTTTACTTCTTCCTTTAATTCTGTCCTTCCATACTTTATTATCACTATCGGATAAGGTTGCTTTTTTTATGAACGGCATAGATTTCTCCACATTGCATTTTTCTTTTTCTTTTCTTTTCTTTTTTTTTTTTGTCTAGGCACCAAAAGTACCTTAATTAATTGTTATGATTTTGTAAAAGTGAAGAAGAAATGCTTTTAAATTTCAGGAGATATCAAGTACTATCTCTTCCAGGTGCTGTTTGGATGCCTTTGGACGAGACAAACATAAAGAAGTTGCATTCTATAAGAGTGCATCAGATATTGTCCGAGAGTAGAGCAGATCAGTATACCGACACTACTCCTATTGAAGAAGAGGATAATTATATCTCTAAAGCAACTTTGATTTGGAGAGCCATCAAATTACCTATATACACTGTTGCTTTAATCCCTATTACAGTAAGTTTAACTGTGATTCTGCTTTTTCTATACTAGTATTAATTGAATTGGTACAAGGATAAATTTCATACTCCGTATTAATTTATGTTGAATTCTGATTTATTGCAATTACTGATTTGTTGGTTTATTTTATCTTATCATACAAACAGGTAGGAAGTGCTGCAGCTTATTTACATACGGGACAGTATTTCGCAAACCGTTATTTCACACTCTTGGCTTCTTCAATTCTTATCATAGCTTGGCTCAACTTAAGGTGAGAAGTCAAATTAGTACCGATATCATCTTCATCTAAAGTTGGAATAGTGTAAGGATTTTTTTTTTTCCTGAACAGCAACGATGTTTACGATTTTGATACCGGAGCTGATATAAACAAGAAAGAGTCGGTTGTTAATCTATTTGGCAGGTCAGAATTCGCGATTGTTTCTTGTTTTGTATACTCGGATAACAATTTGCCAACTGTCTCTTGTGTTTATGTATATATATATAAAGCCGTAGGGGAACCCATATTGTTGCTTGGATACTTCTGATAATTGGTTTTGTGGGCCTTACTTGGGTATCGTTTGAAGCTGGAAGCTTGCGTTCCCTATTTTTATTATCTTATGCTATAATTTGTGGCTACATTTACCAGGTACTGACAACTAATCTTTTTATTATGCGTTTTATCATTAATTATGTTACTATTATAAATCTCAATTACTTACAGTTTTGTATTTTTTTTCTCTTACAAAAATTGTGCAGTGTCCTCCATTTCGGTTGAGTTACATTGGACTTGGAGAACCATTATGCTTTGCAGCATTTGGTCCATTTGCTACTACGGCTTTTTACTTGCTTCAGAGTGGGACGAGGTTGTCTACTTATTCAATTAACTGATGGACATTTTATTAAACAATAATAACATGTCTACTATATATGCACAACTGACTCCAGTTCTCCTATATATGTTGTTGATAGGGAGCTATCGATTTCTAAAACTGTCGTTGCTTCATCAATTCTCGTTGGTTTCACAACATCATTAATCCTCTTCTGTAGTCATTTTCATCAGGTACTATATATATATATATATATATATATATATATATATATATGTCCCGAATATATATATCTATATTCAACGAATTTGAATGACATGATGTGTATTTCAGATAGAGGATGATAACGCTGTTGGAAAATGTTCTCCTTTGGTGAGTATATATACATTCAAAGCCTTAATGAAATTGACGGAATATCTGACTTATCGTTTTCCATTTAAGTTCAGGTCAGGCTAGGAACAGAAGCAGGTGCAAAAGTCGTGAAAGTTGCCGTGGTGACACTCTATTCACTTCTTTTTCTTCTAGGACTCGGGCAAGCTCTTCCTTTCTCGTCTGTTGTAAGAATTGAATAGCTTTTTGTCTTTCTTCGCTGGCAACTTAAATTAAGAAAGGTTCTGGTTTTCGGTTTTAAGAGTCATTGTTCTTTTACAGGTTCTTTGTGCATTAACATTACCAATCGGAAAATTAATAGTTAGCTTTGTGGAGGAGAACCACAAGGTGAATAAGTACCCAAATTATGTTTTAATTTCAAGGTTGTAATTGTTGATCTTATGGCTTTTAATTTGATAGGACAAAACAAGAATTTTCATGGCAAAATATTATTGTGTGAGATTGCACACTCTGTTCGGAGCTGCATTCGCTGCTGGCCTCGTGGCAGCTAGAATGTTTGCCGGAAAACAACTTCCACAGGCTATCATCCTTTGATTGTGTAAGGTGAGAATAGTGAGGTTGATAGTTTATTAATTGCATTATATTCTCCGCAAAAATTGCATTTTCTAGTCCTCAAGATTGGACCTTCAGCACTATTAGCCATGCGCTTTACAAAATTAAACTTATCGTTCCAAGACTCTGTGCATTATTGGTCCCAATTTTTAAAATATTTTGTGCGTATGATCCCATTAGAATATTCAATTTAGCACTTTCTATAACATAGTTGTCAAAATATTTGAAAAAATGGGAGAAAATGTGCAACTTTGTGAAGTGCAATACCAAAAGTGATGCAAGTAGAGCACTATGGGATTAAAAATTTCAATTTTCCACAATAAGTTTATCTTTTAGTTTAGGAATTATCAAGGATTGAACACCCTAGTTTCGCATTTGCAGGATCCTCGTGCATGGTACCAAATTCTGTCGAAGTTAATTTTCAATCTAGCAAGCAATTGAAGACGCCTGATACCCTTTTTTTTATTATCTATTTTGGAATTGTTTTGGGAGGATTAGAATATATGGGACATATCATATTAACATTAAGGCAGAGGAGGAAGCATAAACTTATTACAAAGGCTATTTTTTACTCACCCTGCTGTAATTATTGAAACGTGAGAGAGATAATTTATAATTATATATAACTTTGAGGAGTGTCCATGTAATTATTCCTCTATTATTTTTCGATATTGGGCAACTTTCGGACACATAGAGTGGGAATATCTTTTAACGGAAATTCGAATATGAGTCGATTATTTTATAGTGCCTAGTCTCACTATATCAATCACCGGTTGGTTCTTGATCCAAGATTCTAGCTTTACATAAGGGCGGACCCATATCATATTTTTTTAGGGGGTCACGATTTTTGCATTTTTTTTTTTTCCTTTGATAAAATAACAGAAAATAAGTCGAGACAAAAGTAACAAAAGAAAAAGGAGGATATACTATTCAAAGAAAACTTTACGTATAAATAATAGAAGAAAACCTTCTTTATAAATTAAAACGAAATATAATATGCATAATAGAACACTATAAATAATAATTCTAGTAACATATTAATAGGATTGAAAACAAGCTAAGCTATTCGATAAAAAAATTTAGACTGTTAGGTTCGTAAGACATATCATAAAGCTTGAGCAATATTATTTTTGTTTGACAAATTATATATATAGCTTAGTTTGAGATTGATTCGATAATTTAAATTAAAAAACACATATAAAATTTCAAACAACTCGATACTCAAATTAAGTTTGATCCATAAAATCTCACTCTAATTCTAGTTCAATTTCTTTAACAATCAAACAAAGTTCAACTACAACGAACCTAGATATAAAATTCAAATCAAGTTGTTATACTATCATTATGTTTTTAGGACTGGGGACCATGGCCCCCTCCAGTACCCAAGGGCATCCGCACTCAGAAATATTAACGGAGTTTGACGGAGATGATATTTTGTAATGAGAATCAAATTACACGATTTCTTGAATTTAACCTGCATAACTACAGCTTCTTTTATGTAAGAAAAGTTAAGCAATTAATTAAAAGCTGCAATTATTTTCGGCTTCGTCTATTGATCATAATTATTTGGGTTAATTATGGGCAAATTACGAATACTTCACTTACGTAAGACTTAATTATGAAAATTTCCCTTACGTACGTATTGGGTATTACGAAAAGTCTCCCGCGTCATCTTACAATTGACCACTAACTCCTGAAAAGTTTCAAATTTATCCCTAAGGAGTTATTTGTAATGTTTGTAATATCCTAAAAAAAAAAATTAGGTGCTAATTATAATGTTTAATAAATTATAAAATTGATAATTATATATTTACCACCACAAAATTAATAAAATTATAATTTCCCATAAGTTTCATTTTTTATACATATTTAGTGACGATTAGGTTTTTGTTTTAAAATATTCAACGTAATTTTATTAATTATATTTAATAAATATAAGAAATTTATTTACACGTTTAATTGAATAAATTATTTTTTAGGTTTATAATAATTATGAATTTTATTATTATAAACATGAACAGTAAATTAAAAATTATTGTATTTTTAAATTTTGTATTTATTTTTAAAATATTAAATTTATTAATACAGTTTAAAAATAATTAGATTAATTAAATGTGTAAATAAATTTCTTTTATTAATAAAATATAAATTATTAAATTCTAAATAAATATGTAAAAATAAGGTTTTTTAGTTTTTTTTTAAACTTATGTGTAATTATTCAACTTTTTCAATTTTTTGTGGAAAACATATAATTATTAATTTTATAATTAATGAAATATTACAAATTTATAATTAGCATCCAAATTTTAATTTTTTTTAAGATACTACAAACATTACAAATAATTTTCTAGGGGCAAAGTTGAAACTTTATAGGAGTAAGGGATTCAAACCTCATAGAGATTTTCGTTTACCCAATATATAAGGAGAATTTTCTTAATTAAGTCTTACATCGGGATATTCATTATTTACCCTAATTATTTTCCTATGGGCTCGTAGGATGATTTTTCTTTTAATATAATGTTGCCGTTGATATATGGGTAATCAAAAAACATAGTCAATAATTATGGGATGAGCTACAACATACTACTTCAAGTTTGAATTGCCTTGTCCCGAATTCTATTCAAACATTAATTGCGCGTGATTTTGATACATTGACGAACAATTTACAAATAATTATGTTTAGACTTTAGACTTTTCATGTCGACAATATTTTGATACATTGACGAACAATTTACAAATAATTATTTCATATTATTCATTAAAAAAAAAAAAAAGTAAAGATTGGATTGATTTGATCAAACCAGATCTGAACAAGAATTTTCTTTGATTGTTATACATTTTACCCAAGAAAATCAGAAATTCTCAATAGTTTATAATAGAAATTAACGGAAGTTGTGGTAAGTGCAAGAAAACACGAAATAGGAGAAGGATCTATGCTAAATTAAAATTAAAAAATAAGTTTAATGCAAGCTTTACTTAATATCACAAATATAAACTTAAATAAAATTTCCAAAAGATCAGTAAATTTATGATAATATAAGTTGCCTTTAATATATAGGTTGAACTTGCGAGTCAACTTTCTTTTTTAGAATGGATAGATGTATAGAATAGATGCATTTTATTCTTATAGCTGAATTGAACAAATTAATTAGTCGGCGCCACTCAAGTTGAATCCCTTGTCAAGTTGTCCAGTATCATGGAAGATTTTTTTTTATTAACCTTAATTCGTTGCTTTATAATGACTAGTTCATTCCACTAAATCAATTACATATTTGATAGTATCTTCAAAGATGAGTGTGAATGTGTGACTAAAAACTATATATATAAATGGTTCTAGCTAACATATAGCCATATATTATTTAGATTCAGGCTCACATATTTCATATACAGAGTTCCAAAGTTGAGGTCGATCGAAAAATAAACCACGATTTGCAGTTTGGCCATCAACAATGGCATTGGCAACCTTATCATCGTGCAAAATAAACAAAGTTCATAGCAATAGCATCATCAAGAAAATCAACCAAGATCACCTTCTTAATAGACATAATTCTGAGAGGTAAGTGCAGTTTGCTAAATTTTAAGTTTAGGGGTGAAGCTATAATTTCAAATATGGGATAAATACGGTTTCCTCCCCTCCCCTGAAGTATTGGGTTTGTAACTCTTACCCCTACAATATAAAATGTAATAGTTACCCCTTAAAGTATGGAAAGTAACAATCACCTCCTAAGCCATGAATCAACGGTTAAAAATTTAACACTATTACAAATGATATTCAACTTTACGTACCCGTTTATACCATACATGATATAATACCCTCATTATGGAGGAAAATTGTGGTCAATTATTGAAATTGATATAATAAATAATTTCATTAAACAATTTTATGCTACAAGAAAATTGTATCTTTTTTTAGAAACAAGAAAGTTGTAATTTTGTTAGTAATTTATGCTATCAATTTGTTTATTTATTTATTATTATTATTATTATTATTTTGTACACAATCATACGATGACCTGAAGGGAAAAAAAACAAGAAGTCACTAATTGCTTAAATTTTAACATTAGTCTTTTTTTGTATCAATAACTTAAATGAGAACACCACAATTTTCCCTCATTAGTATAGGCATAATGGTAAATATGTCATATATGTGGGGAAAATGCACAATATTACTACTATGTATTATGCGAAACATGTACCAAACTATCCTATGAATTTTTAATTTGCACCAAACTTCATTGTACTTTCAAAAATATTGCATAAAACACTTAATCTCCGTCTGTTACTAACATCGTTATTTTTAATTGAATTTCCTAAATTATCCCGAGATATATGTAAAATTACAAAGGAGTCTTGTTCAAACATTGAAAAGTACAAAGGAGTTATACGCAAACATTAAAAATACAAGGGAATTTTATGAAAACAAAATTATGCAAAAATTAACGCACAAAGACAGACATATTAGTATATATGTTTGGTGATTTTTTAGGGTTGAGACTTTAGACATCTAATAAATCATAAGAAAAAAGGTTGAATTCAAAGGTCGATTTTTAATGAACTTTCAGGAACTATTTAGTATTAATATCCACTCCACATTCTGGGCCACCGCCGTTCACTAGTTACCGTCGGACGCAAAGATGTAGCGAAAAAGCAAACGCGAATCTGTTAAGTTCTAAGCAAGATCAACACAGGCGTAACGGAAGTTCACTAAAGTACGCCGTGACAGAGCAAATAAATGTTCCCTTTGAAGAAGAAGAAGAAGAAGAGATCTCTAGAAAAACTTTAATATGGAGAGCCATCAAATTGCCTATGTACACTGTTGCCTTGATTCCTGTAACTGTAAGTAGTATTCATAATTTTTCTTAGTTTACCTAAAATAAAATGTCCAATATATATCATCAACTCTTGAGTTGTTTTTGTTTGACTAGCTAGAATCCAAGTTCCGGACATAGCAATCTGCAATAAATAGTCTATACAATTTTGATTTGATCTCAACTTAGCTATTAATTAATATTATAGACCTACGTACCTTAATTAACTAGTGTTGGTTGGTTGTGTTATACTATACAATTACGGACGAACTAACAGGTAGGAAGTGCAGCTGCTTATTGGCAAACCGGTCTCTTTTCCACTCGCCGTTATTTCATGATCTTGGCATCTTTTGTTCTTGTAAATGCTTGGTTCAAGTTAAGGTCAGAAATCTGCATTTTCTAGCTATTCACTTGTTAATTAAACCACTTACTACTGAATATTAATTATAGGTGTAATGACGACGTTTGTTCTAAATGTGTTAAATGAACAGCAACGACGTCTACGATTTTGATACAGGAGCAGATAAAAATAAAAAAGAATCTGTTGTCAATCTGTTTGGAAAGTGAGAAATTTACTAATTTCTTAGTAAATTGACTTTAGGATACAAATAATGATTGGCTTATTTTTATTCATTCTGAAGTCGAACAGTCATCAATATTATTGCTTGGCTGCTTCTCGTACTTGGTTTCGTGGGGCTTACGTTGGTGGCAGTTCAGGCTCGAAGTCCACGTTCTATATTGTTAGTAGTTTCTGCAATATTTGGCTTCTACCTTTACCAGGTAAATAAAATAAACAAACATTGATCATGCATGTTATATTATAATGAACCAAGGTTTACCTGTCATATTAATAATACATATGGTATTTATATATATGTATATGTTGCAGTGCCCACCATTTCGTTTAAGCTACTATGGAGTGGGAGAACCTTTACTCTTTATATCATTTGGCCCATTTTCAACCATAGCTTTTTATTTGCTTCACAGCATCAAAAGGTTTTGGTTTTGCGCCTTCCTTTTTCGCTTCATAATTACGTACATTCAGTAGAATTATGTCAACTGATTTTTTAGGTAAATAAATGACAGTGAGTTACCTATTTCTGGCACGATAGTTTGGTCATCGATTCTTGTTGGGCTTACGACATCCTTGATCCTCTTCTGTAGTCATTTCCATCAGGTGATTAATCTCCCTATCAGTGTCTGATTTTGTGCTTTTCCGATTATTTTGGTTTATTTTCTATCTAACAAGAATATATATATGATGGAGAATGATCATTTCAGATAGAGGATGATAAGGCCGTAGGAAAAATATCCCCTTTGGTGAGTATAATTAATTTGTTATATTTATCATTGAACTTGTAATTTATGAATTGACGTTGTTTTCATTCCAATATAATTCAGGTCCGACTTGGTACAGAAAGGGGGTCGAAAGTAGTGAAATGGGCTGTTATCGGGCTATATTCACTTTTGTTGGCTTTAGGAGTCACCCAAACTCTTCCTTTCGCTAGTGTTGTGAGTTTATTTATTATGGACATTGATTTTATTTTTGATCTAGAAGAAGAAAAGATATGATTGTTCATTCAAGTTTTTTCTCATTACTCTATTTCGTTTGCAGATTCTTTGTGCTATGACTCTGCCTATGGGAAATTTAGTAGTTAGCTTTGTTGAGAAGAACCACAAGGTGAGAAGAGAAGAGAAATTCTTTTGTTAATTCTTTTCTTCAAGGGGCCGGGGTTGCTTCTATTTCTATTTCTATTTCTATTTAATATAGTAGTAGAAGAATTTTTTTTAATGTGATCAATTTGTTTGTGTAGGATAAAACCAAGATCTTCATGGGAAAGTATTTTTGTGTGAGACTGCACACTATCTTCGGAGCCGCTTTGGCTGCTGGGCTGCTGGCTGCCAAAAAACTTCCACAGGGTATAGTATGATAATAATATAATTATAATTGGAGTTTGTTGCTAGTACCCAAAAACTATCCTTTTTGTATTTGTTGTATCTTATGTACTACTTTGTTATTAATTAACTAAATAAAATTTAGATTAATCGAAATTGTGTTTGAGACCAATACAATACAATACAATTGACACACATTAATTTATGTGTATGTTTTAACTTACATCACAATTTATTGCGCAGGTGTTACATGCATGCGTTTCAAAGCTATTCATAATTAATTAATTCCGACTTAACTGTTTACTGATAATCATATGTAACGCATTCAACTTATTGCACTATTAACATTTGGACGTTATATATATTTCTATGAAATGAAGTTGCTATCAGTTTAATTAGAAATATTCAGAATCCAATTTTAACTGTGTGCAAAACACCAATGGTGTTAGTGTTAGTGCTTCTCTATTTATGAATATCTAGTCTTAATTATGTCATAGTGGCAACATCTTACACGCATGGGCTAAACAAAAGGTATGTCATTTATTAAACTATTATTATTATTTTCATGAATTATACTCCTGTTATTTAGTGGAATTTATCAATATGTTAGCAAAGGATTATTTTCACATTTGTTACTAATTATTTATCAATCTGCATAAAGTTTCGGAATATTAATCAAATTTAAATCATATCTCCTAATCTACAAAGAATCATGCCATAATAATTTCCAGATATGATATACGGCGTATAAGCTTGCCATTTTTGGTGATTTAACAGTTGTTTATGTCTGAAATTTGACGAAGAAAGAAAATGTATCGAAAATGTGAAATCATGATATTAAATAGATTTTTTCAAAAGCCTTGTGCCAAATATTTAAAGTAGGTAAAAATTTAATATGAAAAATGCAATTATTCTAGATAAGAATTATCTACAACAAATCCATTAAATGGGCCTTGGCATAATTTACTAAGGAAGTGGCGGATTAAAAATTCTTTCAGATGCAGAATTTTGAGTTAACAATTTTCCACATAAATAAACTGCATGTGGGCACTTCTTAATCTTTAATTTATGACATGAATTCTTGTATATGTCACAGTATTATTGTAATTGGAAGGATATATAGACGCTTGTGGTCTGGGTATGATGCTTGTTATTTTGTACTATTTTCTACTTATTGCAGGTAAGTTAATAATTCGTTTAATTTCCTAAATTTTGTTACTAATTATTACTAATGCATGCATCATAAATAAAATTTAACCTCTTTAATTTATATCTTTATTATTTAGGTTGTTCTAGTGCAGCAGAACCTGATGAACCTTATGACTACTCTGCCAGCATCGAAGTAAGAAAAGAAAAACATATTTAATTATATCAGATGCATAATAACTAAATAAATTTAAATTTAAATATAAATATATTTGTGAAAATAATTAAATGAATTATTGTGTGTGTGTGTGTGTGTGTGTGTTATATAAATTAGTGCCTTGTTGAACCTTTGGCTCCTCAATATGGAGGTGGGCTAGTGACAAATCCAGGATTTGATAGTGGGTTGGGTGAATGGAGTATATATGCAACTGGAAAAATTGAACTAAGAGAGTCCAAAACGGGCAACAAATTTATAGCTGCTTACAGGAGATATCAGCCCGTCGATAGTTTTGCACGAAGCTTTCATTTGAAAAGTAAATTCTTATATACTTTTTCAGGTAAAACCATGCAGCATTATATATTATTAATAATTATTAATTTGATTTTGATTTTGATGAATAAAATAACAGAAAATTAATTATTCACAAGTAAGTACGTACGTAGTTAATTTATATAAAAATGTTTCCTGGCCGGCCGGCCTTTAATTTACAGCATGGGTGCAAGTCGATATAGGAAAAGAATTTGTAACAGCTGTACTGAAAGCCCCAAATCCAACGAATATAATTATTGGTCATGTAATAGCCAAATCTGGTTGTTGGTCTATGCTTAAAGGAGGATTTACAGTTGATGAAGATATGTACACTCCACTTTATTTTCAGGTAATTAATTCTCATTATTTATTTCTACAATATCAATACATGTATATACATATTAATTTTATATAGCTGACAATTTTTCCTATCGATCTATCATGTAGAGCAACAATACTAAGGTTGAACTTTGGGTAGATAATGTCTCGTTGAAGCCATTTTCTAGAAAACAATGGCGTAATCAGCAGCACAAAAGCATTGACCAGGTAGGTATATATATATATGTTGAACTTTTAACTCACATTTTACAAAATTGTATTTTAGATCGATGTTGAATTTTTAAAATATTTAACATTGTTGGTTTAATTAGGTGCGTAAGAAAAAAATAAGAATTCATGTGACAGACGACATGGGACAAAACATCGAAGGTGCAAGAATCACCCTCAACGAAACAATTCCTCATTTTCATCTGGGTTGCAGCTCAACCGAAGCCATATTAAACAACGAACCTTATCAAAACTGGTTCACCCCTCGTTTCACCGCCACAACATTCAACAACGAAATGAAATGGTACTACACAGAAGTCTACCAAGGTAAAGAAAACTACACAGTCCCTGACGCCATGGTTTCCTTTTTCCAAAATCACAGTATTTCAATCAGAGGCCACACAATTCTATGGGCCAATCGCTACGCAATCCCATATTGGGTTAAAATATTATCACGAGGGCATAAAGGTAATTTGCCAAATCGAGAAATTCTAAATGCATCCATACGACGAATGGTGTCTATCGTCTCAAGATATGCAGGTAAGGTTATTGCTTGGGATGTATTTAATGAGAATTTGCATTACTCGTATTATGAAGATGAAGTGATTGGGCCGAATGCTTCGGGTATGATTTACCAAATTGCCCGGGCTTTGGATCCGAAAACTCCTTTGTACATAAATGAGTTTAATGTTATGGAACATTTGATGGATTTGCAAGTTACACCGTCTTCGTATGTCGAGAAGGTTAGGCAGATTCGATCGTATCCGGGTAATGAGAAATTGGTGATTGGGCTTGGAATACAGGGTCATTTTGGGTCGAGGCCTAATGTGTCTCATGTACGAGCTGTTTTGGATTATCTTGGGGAGACCAAAATGCCGATTTGGTTCACGGAATTGGATACTAAAAGGGGCCCAAATCAGGTAATAAAACATAGCCAATAGCTAGAATAGGGATAAAAAAAAAAAAAAAAAAAAAATTTATTGTTCAGATACTAAAAAATTTGTTTTGTTTTGTTTGTAAAAAGTACAGGCTGTTCACTTGGAAGATGTTTTGAGGGAAGCTTACGCACATCCCGCGGTAGAAGGAATCATTGTATGGGGAGGGTGGAAGCCGACAGCATGTAATCAAACTTGCTTAACAGACAGGAACTTTGACGTATTACCAAAAGGGTGTGCCGAAATGTGCCTTACGGACGATAATTTCAGTAACTTACCGACAGGGGATGTTGTTGATAAGTTGATAAGAGAATGGAAAACTACAAATGTGAAGGGAGTTACGAACAAAAATGGAACTTTTGAGACTAATGTGTTTCAAGGAGGATATTCTCTTACATTATCGCATCCAAAGATTCCTAGTGTTGTGCAAAAGAAAATTAGAGTGATAAATGAGAATGCTGGAGCTTTAGAGCTATCAATCTCTCTATAACATTAACAGCAGGTCGATCAAGTTCTTGATTAACTTTATTGGAAGGACAGTACCTATTGATAGCCGCTCAAATACAGTATAAAAAAAAAGACATTGATTTTCCCCTTAAATAAAAATAAAGAAAATTAACGCTAGCCTAGCCTTAGATTTCGATATTTATTTATGGATAAAAAGATAGTACGTATTCCACAACAAATATACTACTAGGAATCTAAAAATGTAGTATATATAGTTCTTTCTTTTAATCAACATATATAGCAATAAATACAAATATTTTTCGACACAATTGGTGGAGTCGTGTAGCATTTTACATTTTTTTAAAGATAATGATTAACTCACCAATTACAATATTAATATAAACATGGGTAGAAGAAGCAAAAAAAAAAAAAAATCAACATTTTTCCGGAAAAACTAAAATTAACATCTAGAATATATGCAGATTTCTAATTATGATTTTCTTTTTCCTGAAAAGAAAAAATGCATATTTCTTAAGTTATAGTCCGAGGTTAGAGTCGGACCATCCGCCGGCCCTTGTTGACTGGGTCTAATCCGATTAAATGGGGTCTTAAAATTGAGTCTCAATCCTACGCCAGATTCCCAGATCCAATTAAGGTACCTTCACTCTGCACTTTGTGCCTTCTCGTCACGTTTTTGGGGACTGAAAAGGTAAACTCGATTTGATTTCAGAAATGTAAATATTTACTTTGTCATCGTTGTTTATCTTTTGCATGTTGTTTTACTGACTGGATACTCGTGATAATATGGATGCTTTCATCATTTTCTCTGATTTTTTCACACGAAATTTAATACCTTTGTCACAAAGTAATTGATGCGTGAGTGATCTTAAATCACTTTGCCCCTCAAATTAGTATGATTGTTTAGATTTCTTTGTACCCATAAATATATAGTTAAATTATGGAACTGTTATAGCCATAGATTTTGAATCCTCAACTCCAATATAGAACACGCTCTTATACTATTGATTTGATATTGTTATGTCCTAATTAGTCGTAGATAGATAATATTTTTCTGATCTATTTGGTGTTGGTTTCAGCTCACGAACACAAACTGTTGATAGAGATTTTCAACAAGATTAACTAAAGTGAACAGGGATATTACGCTTGAGGAGACCCCTTTTATTCCTTGTTACTCGGTGGAACCATTGTGTGAATTCTTTGACTTATGTTAATGGATACGATGTGGTCAGCTTTTGAAAACATGGTGAAGTCTGCTTCAGATTGGGTAACATTGACTTTTGATGCCCCATCTGCTCGAGCAGTTGTATTTGGAGTGCCTATTGGAGGTATGCTATCGTTTCCTTTTGAAATGTCTCAGATGCAATAATGAAGTCCTTTCAACTATATTTGAGAACTTAGTCATCTGGTCATATTGTTGTAGGTCATCTGTTTGTGGAGGGTCTTCTCTTTGTCGTAATTCTTTTCCTTCTCACCCAAAAGAGTTATAAGCCACCTAAAAGACCATTGACAAAGAAGGTTTGTGTTATGCATATGAGGTTTACGTTATCACTACTTTTCTTGTTTCCAAGTCTAAAACCAATGATTTGCACACACACCATTTGTTTTAGAAACATTAATTATGTAAATGTGTGCTGTCAGCTCATATATTTCATCGTAACATCTTTTCTGTATATCTCAGTTTTTAATCTTGTTGGTTCCTTCCAACCTGATCAATTTGGTTGCTAACTGTGTTTAGGAAATAGATGAATTATGCGATGAATGGATCCCAGAACCCCTCATTCCTTCAGTTACAGAAGAGATGAAATATGAACCTCCGGCGTTGGAAAGGTGAATTATTTATCAAAGACACTTTGTCAGTTTCAGTTTTTCATGTCTTTTCTCTTCACTACGTTTACTTGAAAGAAATGCTAGTGTAGAAATAGAAAAAAAGGAAAGATGACACAATGTTAATCATTTATCTTATGATATGGATTGATTTTACATTTCTGACCATATTGTCTAACATTAACTTTTCATCCATTCTGATAGCATATCTCCTAATCCATGGATCAAATTTATGTTTATGCATTAAGAATAATATTTTCAGTTCCTGTCTTATAATGAGTTTCTTTTCACAGTGCTGCGGAACCGCACACCGTAATTAATGGAAAAGAAGTTGTGAACTTCACATCAGCAAATTACCTTGGCCTTTTAGGGCATGAAAAGCTACTAGTATGTGGAATTTACTTCTTTCCTCTGATATTTTGTCTCAATTTTAGTGCTTTACATGGTTTTCAATTTATAGCAATGTTGCAAAACAGGACTCATGTACTAAATCCCTGGAAAAATATGGTGTTGGTTCTTGTGGTCCTCGTGGATTTTATGGGACAATCGGTACGACCTTTTGACATATATTGAAGCTCCTACTTCATGAACTCGTTTATTTCTCCTTTAATCTTGCACATTATAAATTCGTTTGACATCTTTTACTTGGGTGCAGATGTTCACCTTGATTGCGAGTCCAGAATAGCAAAGTTTCTTGGAACTACAGATTCTATACTTTATTCCTACGGACTTTCGACGTTGTTTAGTACAATTCCAGCATTTTGCAAGAAGGGTGATGTCGTTGTCGTGTGAGTCTTCTTAAGCTGTGTTTTACTTGCTGCTTCATAGTATTGTACTGTGCAACATATTGAAGTTTTTCATGGGAATTTGGCGTCACTTATGTTTCAGATGTGTTGACTTGAGGAATTATTTTGGAATTTTGTTTTGCTTACCTTCCTCAATATGCATCTGAATAAATCCCTTGTTACTAGTGTTTAATTTTTTTTTGTAATCCTGGACTCACGAGTCAGTTTGTCCTTCCTCTTTGCTTTCAAGCTTCTACTTTTCAGATATTGCTTGTTCAAATGTGATTTAACATGCTATGACCTTGACAATACATGGAAATGTATTATTTTCTCTCTTTCTCTTGTGACAGATATTATATCATGCTTATGTCATTTGATACTAAAAATGTAGCGATTTCTACCAAAAAATTGTTATTGCCTATAGTTGTTTTTGTATAGTAATTTTGTGAATCAGAAGATATTTCTTTTATTTGTTTGCTTTTGACGATGGAGGGGCTCTTGCAGAGACGAGGGTGTTCACTGGGGAATACAAAATGGCCTTCACCTTTCGAGGAGTACAATTATTTATTTCAAACACAATGATATGAAGTCTTTACAAAGTACTCTTGAAAATGCTACCCACGACAACAAACAAGCGAAAAAGCTTAGGCGTTACATTGTTGTAGAAGCTGTATATCAGGTATCTCTTCTTAACACAGAAGCTTAAGCAATATATTTTATTCCATGTGCGTTTTTCTTATCTTTGATATTGCACTGTTATGGTGTGTCTTTGATGTGGGATGAGAGAGTAGGCAGCATCCACAATTTTTTTCCCCCAAGTTTGTCTTCTAACGACCAAATTTTGGGGTTTTTTTTTTTGTTTGTACAAGAACTTATATGAGCTGAGTGAAGTGAGAGGTTCCAGAGAGCATTTTTTTTTCCCACACCATGACCAGTTGTGGTTTATCTGCCTTACATGGTCAAACTCATTGCTTTGCATTTAACTTTGTGCCTCATCTTGAAAAGTTTATTTCTGACTGCTCTTGCGCAAAATCCAGAATTCTGGTCAAATCGCTCCATTGGATGAAATCATCAGATTGAAGGAGAAATACCGATTCCGTGTAATACTAGATGAAAGTAATTCTATTGGCGTTCTTGGAAGTTCTGGTAGAGGCCTAACTGAACATTACAAAGTTCCAGTAAGTCTCAAATCTTGATCACCACCGCCCATATTAATTCTGAAGTTTGTCTAGTTGGTTTTATTCTGCTATTCTTTGCAGATTGAGAAGGTGGATATTGTTACTGCTGCAATGGGACATGCATTGGCTACTGAAGGAGGATTTTGCACTGGGAGTGCCCGTGTGATTGATCACCAGGTAGGCATGGTCTCAAAACCTTATTATAATTTTTGTATATTTTCCAGCATGCACATATGAACTATAGAGCGATTCATAATAATTATTAATTATTTCATGGATACTTAGTATAATGTGTATGTTCCAACACATTACTTACCATAGTTGTCTGCAATATACTGCTGAAACTTACATGCTTCTCTTTGCTGATACCAATCTTGTTGTTCATTTGGCAGCGCCTTAGTAGTTCTGGTTATGTGTTTTCTGCTTCTTTGCCTCCTTATCTGGCAAGTGCTGCCATTACTGCTATTGATGTCTTGGAAGAAAATCCAGTTCTTATCAAGAAGTTGAAGGGAAATATTTCTAATCTACATAAAGGTTGATTTGGATAATTTTTATTATGTAGCTTACATCATCATGTTTTACATCTGACTAATTTTTTAATATCAATATGTATTTTCTCGATTTCTATGTCTAATATCATGTGAAATTCCAGGTTTATCAGACGTAGAAGGCCTTGAGATAGTCAGTGATCCACAATCACCAATAGTTTTTCTGAAACTAAAGAAGTCCATGGGCTCCTTGAAGGCTGATCTTCAAGTTCTTGAAGATGTTTCCGATCATGTAAGTTGTCTAAAATCTTAAACCTTAATCGTGGCAAAAATTAATCCGTTATAATGAGTGGTGAACTGATGTGCTTACAGTTATTGAAGGAATACTCTGTTTTTGTTTCAACCTCAAAAAGATCTACGGTTGACAAATGCAAGCTACCTACTGGAATTAGATTGTTTGTGTCTGCTGCCCATACAGCATCCGATGTGGAGAAAGCATGTGAATCCTTGAAGAAAACTACATCTCATGTGTTGGCAGGCCACTGATTTCAGTGACTAATGAGGATTTGTATCTAAACATCTCTACCAGTTTGCACAAATCTGTCCTTTATAGACGTAATCACTTTCAAATCTTCTCTAAGTTTTGCTTCATTTGATCACTGGTTAGATTATGATGCTTTGGTTTCTCAATATACTTTTCTGGTTAGCTTTCAAAATGGAAACGAGGGCCCTTTTATATTTTGTATTGTATACGAGAGATGCACATATGTGCCAGTGGAACACCTTGGTTTCAATATTAAGGTTATCAAGTTTGAGAAGCAGGAAGTTATGTTACAGGACGCATTGCTGGATTTTCGTCAATGTTCTATAGCTGCTGTAAGGTTCAAGGGGGTACATGCTGTGGAATTTGAGGCATGAACATGATGAAGAAAGCAATTGTATGCAGTTAATTTACTTTAAGCTTTCATTGTAATGTACAGAAGCTATTTAGAATAGAACAAACTTATTCTCAATATTTGATGATACCAAGAAAGCACATGAATGAGTTCTGCAAATAATTTCACATTTCAATTCAAACAATAATAAGATAAAGAGAGAGAGATGGAAAAGGAAGGTTTGTAAAACACTTGTAAAAAGATTCAAAAATACAAAAATCTTATACTTGGTGCATGAGTATCGTTTTTTGGTTCTGGAGTGAAAAAAGGGCATCTTCAGTGATGCTCTAAGTCCAGCTTTCCCTCAGATTTCAAGTTCAGCTTTTCGTTTCATTTTAATAAGTCATCTCAAATGATTCAATTTATCAATTCCATTTAATTTCAATTTTCATTTTCCCCACTTTCACTTAATAATAATAATAATAATAATAATAATAATAATAATAAAAGTTAAACAATAATAAATAACAATAAAACAATAAGATATAATTTTAGATGTCTAACTATTCACCCAAATGTTTCACTATATAATTGTTAGTGTTATATCGTTTTTAATTTAACGAATCATATATAAGCTTCACTAAGTTCTTTTAAAGTTTCATTTTTATTAATTAAATTTAATTTGAATTTCTAATAATTAACTTTTTAAAAAATAATACACAAATTAACTAAAACTAAAATTAAATAAGAGTTACTTTTTAATTATTTGATTGATCTGATTTGATAATAATAAAAATAATTTAAAAGTATTTTTTTTAGATAAAAATTGGTACACAAAATAATATTATAACAATTAAATATTTGATTGACATGATTTGATAATAATAAAAATAATTTAAGATTGACATTCACTTTTCCAAAATAATAAACAAACATGGCTTAGAGAATAGCACGCAAGTTTTTTATTTTCGCAATTAATATTTTTAAAATATCCAATAAATCCCCGTCCCACCCAAACGGGGCGCGAGCGCGCGCACAGAGAGAGAGAGAAAGGGGGGGAGATGCTGGGAATGGAGAATGAGAGTGGAAGCAGCAAAGAAATGGCGGGATACTTGATAAAGCATGAGCTGGAGCAACTGAAAAATGTTATCCTCTCCTTCGATCCTCGCCTTCACTATCCTCTTCATGTTGAGTAAGTTCTCAAACTAAATAAAATCAATTTACTTGAATGCGCCTGTACAAAATTACTTAACCATTTGATTGATGATCTACAGTTTCGCTGAGTTGATGGATGACAATCCACCTTTAGCACACCTTATTTTCTCCCAGCCCACTCAATATTTGCCAATTTTTGATGAGTCTGCTGTTTGGGCTCAGGTTTCTCCAGTGCCCCTTTTTTTCTGTTACTTAATTCTAAGTTTGTCGCGTGGGAATTTATGTTGTTATTTTGAATGTTTAGAGAGTGATTTTTGAGGATTTCAAGAGAATTGCAAATGCTAGTGTCAAGGCTTATGTACATGTAAGGATTAATGTGTGTGGTTCTCCTCTTGAATGCCCTGGTTCGTCTTTTCTCTTGTCCAATTATTCTTTATTTTGAAAGTTTATTCAAACTATGTTAATTTATGAGTCTATGTTCTATTCTGGGAGGGGCAGAAACTTTTCCGAGTATTGGACGAGTGAGGGTGAAGCATCGTGGGATTCTTCTCACTCTTAAAGGCACTGTTATAAGGTCTGGAGCAATCAAGATGATTGAAGGCGAAAAGATTTATGAGTGTCGAGTATGTAAGCACAGGTCTGATTTCTATGTTTTCCCAAGTTTTGGTTCCTTTTAGAAATTATTGAATAACCAAAGTAATTGTTGTAAATCCGAAGGAAGTTACTTGATATGAAATCTTACACCATAACTTTCTTTTTTTGAGGCCTCACATATAGGTTCAAAGTTTTTCCGGAGGTGGAAACCAGAAATTCCACACCCAGGCCAACATATTGTCCTTCTGAGGTCTGTATACTTGTCTGCTTATATATCATACTTGCTTAATGGTATACGAAGGCACAGCTACACACCTTTAGGCCTATAAATCTGCCGGAAAAGTACTTTGCTTATGGCGATGTTAATTGTACTCAAAGAGGGTGGCTATAGATAGCTTAATGCAGAACCAGTTCAGCTTGCATACTTACACTACATATTTGCCAATATTTGGACTTCTAAAAATTGATGACAGTATCATATAGAGTTTTTCTGTGTAGAATTGTGAAAGCACGCGGTTTGGGATAGTAGAAGACAACAAGTTGTGTCATGATTATCAGGAAATTAAAATTCAAGAAAGCACACAAGTTTTAGGTGTTGGAGCTATACCTCGTTCAATTCCTGTAATTCTGAAGGACGATCTTGTTGACTTAGTAAAAGCTGGAGGTATAATACACACCACATTGCTACAAAAGCATCCTTCAAATGTGTACTCCATTGACACACTCGTGCACAGTTCATTTTTTAATTTATAAAGCCTAAACTCCCTTTTTCCTTATCACTTTCAGATGATGTGATGGTCACTGGAGTTTTGACAGCTAAATGGTCCTCAGATATGAAGGACGTGCGCTGTGACCTTGATCCTGTATTAGTTGCTAATTATGTGAGGTAAAGTGTTCAGATGGTCTTACTTCCCCCTATTTTGAAATCTTTCTTTTTCATCTGGCTTACATTGGAGGAAGTACGGAAAACTGAGTGCTAAGTCTTAGACCACATGCTTTATGTGAAGGCTTTAACTTGTTTTACTTGAACAAAATACTATCACATCTGAAAGACTTCGCCTGAGCCTTGACATGTAGGAACTAAAACGCACTTCACTAGTTTAGTTGCAGTCCAGAATTTGTTTCTATAGTGGTTCTCAAGTGGCAAGGACCAATAAAGTGAAACGAAATATAATTGATCATAGTAATCACTACTTAGAGTTTAAATATCCAATTATCCAGATTATCATATAATTGATCATGTCATCTGAACGCTTTATCATAGAATTCATGAAAGAATGATTCTCCAAGCCAAGTTTTTTTTACCATTTATTAATATTTTAGAATGTGGTGATATGCTTTGATATATTTTATGAGACCTTATCTTTTTTGAGGTTGTAATTAATCACTGTACTTTATCAAATAAAGCCTCTGAATCTATAATTTTTTCTACTTTGACTTCCGCTTTCTGTAGAAGAATGAACGAGCTGAAATCGGATATTGATATCTCTGATGACATTTTTATGAAATTCAAACAGTTTTGGTCAGATTTCAAAGATGCTCCATTGAAAGGTTGAATATGTTTACAATAGTTATTTACCAATATGCACCACTTGATTTCCATACTTATCATATTCATTTCTGAATTCTTTAGGTAGAAATGCCATTCTTCGAGCTATCTGTCCACAGGTTTTTGGACTATTTACTGTCAAGCTTGCAGGTAATCAAACTTAGCATCGTCTCTTCAATGATTGACTTATTTTTTCAATCTTGAGATTAAATCATTAAACAATTAGCGGCTTCAGTTTTTATATTAAGATGGTAATGTGTAATGACCTGTATAAGAATTTATCTGTTAAATATACTTAGGATTCATGCACCAGTGCTGAGGTTTCTTTTTGATTCAGTTGCGCTTACACTTATTGGAGGTGTTCAACATGTTGATGCATCTGGAACAAAAGTCCGAGGGGAGTCTCATTTGCTTTTGGTTGGTGATCCTGGTAAAATATCTGCTTGGCATCTCTGTAATCATCCAATTGTCATATTGATTTTAGAGCTTTTTGGATCCTGGTGCTGATTCTTTTCTATAATTTGATTCGACTAGGTACTGGAAAGTCTCAGTTCTTGAAGTTTGCTGCTAAACTGAGCAAAAGATCTGTAATTACTACTGGGTTAGGTAGCACTAGTGCTGGGCTTACTGTCACTGCTGTCAAGGATGGAGGTACTGTTAACGTGCAGCTGTTTAATTTCTCTTAAGAGCTGGGAGCTAAACCTTTTATCCATTATTTTATATACCTTGCTGTATGTTAAAACATATTGGAACTTATATGCAGGGGAATGGATGCTGGAAGCTGGGGCCCTTGTATTGGCAGACGGAGGTCTATGCTGTATAGATGAGTTTGATAGGTACCACCTATGAAATTAAGCATACCTCCTCTAAATACAGCATTGTAGTGATTTCAAATGATCTGCTTGGTAGAAAATAGAAAGTTATTAATATCGGTGTTTTTCCTAAATTTATTAATTTTGGTGTTTTCCAGAAGGAATAAACATTTTCTTTGAAAATAGCATCTTAGGGTTTCCCATTGCCATTTTTGGGGAAGCCATTTATCTGGTGTAATATTTTAAGAGGTGGAGGTTTTGTATCTGTAATACTTCATGCCATTTAGTTTTGTCATCTTTGATTACTGCATAAAATTCTGAAACAAAAATGAAATATTATCCTCAAACAATTGTTTTCTCTCGTCAAATTTCAGTTTTACTGTCTTTTTTTTTTTAAAAGAAAACCATGTCCCTATTCATGCTCTCGCCAATTCAGAACTGCCTTTCTCCAAAATATATACACTGTATGTGTGTATGTGTATCTACAAAATTAAAACAGGCCATGTTATGCAAATTTGATCTTTTTCCTGAAAATGTGTATGTTTGAGGGATAAAATACTAACATTTTTACCTGATAGCATGAGGGAACATGATAGAGCTACCATTCACGAGGCTATGGAGCAGCAAACAATAAGTGTAGCCAAGGTATATTTTTAAACTCTGCATGCTTTAAGATGACGGTAATGGTTGAATATTTAAACAATAAAGTCTTTCAGGCTGGACTTGTAACAACTCTCAGCACAAAAACAATAGTTTTTGGTGCAACAAATCCAAAGGGACAATATGATCCCGATCAATGTATCCTTAATTTCTCTTACTAAGAAACGACATTTTGCATGGTAGTTAGGGAAATAGTTTTTGTATCAAATATCATCCTTTCTGAATTGAAGTAATTCGTTTGTTCTTTAACACGTGCTAGCTCTTTCTGTCAATACCACGCTATCTGGACCCTTAATAAGCAGATTTGATATAGTTTTGGTCCTCTTAGACACAAAGAATCCAGAGTGGGATGCAGTTGTTTCATTACACATTCTCTCTGAGGTAATTTATGCAAGAATAAAGGTGATGGCATTTCAAATGCTTCATGAAGCAACTAATTACCATTATGAACTGTGTATGTTTTTATTGCACTTGAATTGCAGGCAGAACAGCACAAAGGGAACCATGATGAAAATTCAACAAATATATGGTCTCTTACCATGCTTAGAAGGTAAGATATTTAGGAATCACTTAATATTCAGGCTAAATTGATATCAACTCTTTTTTAATTAAAGTGATTTTTTTAGCGTGATATTCGAATTTCATTTTCACTTGCAGATATATTCATTTTGTTAAGGGATATTTTAGACCAGTCCTTACAAAGGAGGCTGAACAGGTTATATCGAGCTATTATCAGCTCCAAAGAAGATCAGCCACTCATAATGCAGGTTTTTTTTATATGACCACATAAGTACTCTTTTTGTACCATTATTATAGTTTCTATCTTTTTTAGTAATTCTTTTAACACAGCAAGGACAACTGTTCGTATGCTGGAGAGTTTGATACGACTTGCTCAAGGTATAATACTCATTAACTATCAGTCTCCATTTTTTTCCTCTATTTCTCAAATTGGTGAATGTGGTTTAGCGCATGCAAGGCTGATGTTCAGAAACGAGGTAACTCGGTTGGATGCAATCACGGCCGTATTATGCATTGAATCTTCCATGACTACCTCAGCTATAGTGGATAGTGTTGGGAATGCATTGCACTCCAACTTTGCGGAAAACCCTGATCAAGAATGTATCCTTTTTAAAATAGCATTTTTACTCCCACAGATTGGACCATAAGCAGTTTTAGTCTCGCACTTTATAAAGCTGCACTTTTGGTCCTATTATTAACCCCCTTTTCCACCCAAGTTTGGCACTTTTGGTCCTATTACCACCCCCTTTTCCATTCAATTTTGGCTCTTTTGGTTCTATAAAATAGTTTCTGTTTTTCACTTTTGGTCTATTGAACTGTCTCAGGTTTTCAACTTTGGTCCCAAAATGGAAAAAATGGCTATATAACCAAAAAACTACAGAACATGTTAAATAACTGGAGTCAAAAGTGCGTGACTAAAAGTGTTGATGTTGCAGTCCTGTGGGATTAAGAATACCGTTATATCCCTTAACATCTTTATGTACATGTAAATGCATCAAGAAACCTACCAAAAAATTAATAATTCCCAAGATGTGAATGTCAAATATTCTGAAATTTGTATATTCTTGACTGACAATAATATAGATGCCAAGCAAGAAAGGGTAATACTTGAGAAGCTGAGATGCATTGATGAATTTCCTGAGATGATAAATATATCAGACGGATGAAGAAATAAAGGGAACTTAAAGCTTAGTGGAAGTGTGGTTTGCTGCTGACGCTGAGCATTAGCTGTACATATTTTGTGTGAAAAAAGGTAAAAACTTCTTTTCCCCCATCCCCTACTATAATAGTATTGCTATTATTATTATTGGTCAAATCTTATACAATATGTTCGTCTTAAAGATATTCTATTTAGCTCAAGGAGAATTTGTCTTGACAGTTGAAAAAATAATTTTATAACAATTGGTAGTTTTCAATAATTAATTATAATAGGAATTGATTTTAGAATGATTAATTCTATAAAATAAATGTTGATTTTGTGTATCTTGACATTTACGAAGTGATTATAAGTATCATAGTGCATCCAAGTGATACTCATTCAGATGACAAAACACCTTCACAATCATATTAAAGATCTAATCGTGATTTTGAATTTTTTTATTGCTAGGTAAAATTCACCTTCAGTTAAGTATTTATATAAGATGAGACACACCAACAGGTGATTGGTCTAGTGGAAGGGATTAGTCACTACAAAGTAGCGGACTCAGGTTCGAATCCCTGTTGGGAGAGGTTCCCACTTTATGTGCCTGACGCGCCTCGAAAAAGATTAAACCCTTGGGAAACAAAAAAAAAAAAAATATAAGATGAGACACAATGAACTTAAAAATGAAATAATTTTTTTTTCCTACAAGAGTTAAACTCAATGCAGAAAAGAAATCCAATTAAATTTTTATCCAAATTGTAAACCATTTTTTCATATCATATAACTCATTTATGATAGAATATGAGTCCATATATTATTTAGGTCAAAATTTTAATTGCGTCCCAAATTTATGATAAAAATATTATTTAGTTGGATGTCATAATTTTTTGTTGCAACTGATATTGAATTGATTTTTTCTTTTTATCTCAGTATCAGACATCGTTAAATCTATAAAGCAAAGTAAATTTATAATTTAGTCCTTGATGTTATTGACTGAAAATTCATTATGATGTGTGAGCTGGTCAAACGAAGAAAACAAAACTCTTTTTACTTTCTTACGTTCCAAATAAAAATTCGAAATGAAGTGAGTATTACATCATTTTAATACAAAATGATTTGAAAATTGGGCTTATTGAATTAATAGCCGAATGTATTCCATATTAGTTAACCACAATATATATATATATATAAGTTCTCATAATAATAAAAATACTAATATAAATCAGCTCCTCCAAATTGAATCTGGAATAATGAATGTTCTTATTAAATTTCCAATAAATCAACCCAAATTTATTGTAAAAAGCCCAAGATCAATTATTATTATTATTACCTAATAAAAGAAATGTAAGAAGAAAGAAAAAGATGAAGATCGTGAACAAGAGGGAATGTTAATTGTTAGATCCAGATCCAACGGTGAAACATGGGCAGCAGGTAGTACACAGTGGATGGAACCATACCATGCTGTCCGCCGGATAACAAATCTTGGCCCATTTCTACACTTTTCTTTACACTTTTCCCCATACATATTAATGGTGCTGGTGGGCCTTAGGATTTTTGATCCCCTGTGAATAAACTAATTCTCACTCCCATGTTGTGACCCACTAGGTATCTATAGTTGGATAAGCATTGAAGACCAAATTAATCCATCTCTACCATGCCCAAAATTAATACATATGAAAGAAAACCTGTTTAAGTACCTGTAATGACTTAAATGATTCACATTCGTTTTGGGAAAAACATTCAAATAAAATTATATAGGGTGATTTACACTCAGACCCCCTCAGGTTTGGGCATATTACAAGAAATCCCCCGTTGTTTTAAAAATTACAGGGCCACCCCCTCAGGTTTGGGCATATTACAAGAAACCCCTTACGGCGTTAAAAACAGACGGAATTTGATGACGTCAGCAAAAATATTTTTGATTTTCCAAATTTATCCCTAGCTAAATATACTCACATGGGGTGTCTATGTAATTATACTATACCTCAGGGGGTGTCTATGTAGTAATATTATATCATAGGAGGTGTCTATGTAATAATATTATACCACAGGGGGTGTACCTGAAATATTACAATAACTTGAGGAAGTTAGTTGTAGCCAACTGTCAAATTTTATAAAATGACAAATAGATGTTAATGTTGGCCATATATTTTTACTATAAATTTCATGGAGGTATTTATAGCCAATTGTCCTATTTTAAAAAATGATCAATGAATGTTATGTTGACCATATATTTTGACTATAAATCAAAATCTTCACTTGTAGGGATAATACAACTTTAAATCTTGGCGTGCATCTGTAACCATTATGGGTGCATTCTTCATACAACACATGAATATTTTGATTATCGATATTTTAAGCATCTCATACTACCTCTTGAATTTGATGTGATATTATCAAATTTGTGGGATGAAACACAAAAGAAAATAAAAACGTTTGGACTGCTGTTTATAACCAAAATATGTGGCCAACAGTAACATCCAACAGTCATTTTTTAGAATATGACAGTTGGCTAGAACTAACTCCCGGAAGTTATTGTAATCTTTCAAATACACCCCCTGTGGTATAATATTATTACATAGACACCCCCTGAGGTATATTATAATTACATAGACACCCCCTGTGGTGTTTTTGTTTAATAATTAAAACAATTTTATCGTATGTCTTCCATTCGATTATCATTATAAAATCTGATCTGTTCTTATGGAGGAGAAATACCAACTTACCCTGCCCAACTCAAATTCATTTCTCTCTATTCCTATCCAAATATTAATTATCTATATATATTAATTATAGGAGAATGAGTAAGCATTTTTGCCATTAGATATGGAAACTCGTTATTCTTTATATAGTAGTAGTTTAGCTTTTATTACAAAAAAGAATAGTATACAGTATATAATATAATTGTTATATATATATACTACTCGCGTCTCTGTGTCTACCCGTTTTGACCCAAAATCCTCACGTCTCGTTTGGTTTCGTTTCTTTGAAGAATTTTTGTCTCCCCTTTCTCTAGAGCCCCAAATCCAAATCTTTTTGCAGGCAAAATTCTTGTCCTGTTTTTCTTCTGAATTTCCCTTTGTCTATCGCTGAGTAGTTTTCAACTCAACTGGAAAAATGGCTGCCATTAACTTTTCTTGCTCCTCGACTTCTCTTTCTCGCTCTAGGTGAGGCTCTGTATATCCCCTCCTCGTGACTTGTGATTTGTCTTTTAATCATTCGTGGTTTGTTTGAATGCGCATAGATGGGTTGGTTGGTCGGTTGTGTGTGTGTGTTTAAAAGCTACATACTCTTTTTGTAGAGTTTAATTAGAGTGGAAAAAAAGGAATTTTTATTCTTTAAATCTTTAATTTTATGGGTAAACTTTATGTCAATTTCATGTTTGTTTATAGGATGAAAATTGATTTTCTTTGATTTAGATCCAAAAACATGGGGAACTAGGTAATCTAACCTCACTTTTAAATCATTTGTGTTGTTATATGAGCCGTGTGTACATAGATTCTTGAAAAGACTTTTGGCTTCAACTCTGTGTCTTTCGTTTTTCTATGTTTGTGTAGCTCGATTATTTAATGATAAGAATGAGAGTCTGTTCAGTGACTAATTTAAGATTAAAAGCTAAATTATAGTAGATCATATTTATCTGTTACATGATCTTGAATGTTCCCCTGGAAATTTTTTTGATTGATCAGGGCAATCAAGAACCTAAAAAGGTCGCATATCTAAGGGTTGTATGAAATGATGCATATCGTTTGCAAAATCTACCTGAAATTACTTAGGCAGAAGGTGGTTGTTATAGGATTGTTTAATAGTTGATACCCTGCAAATATTTGATTTTTATAAGTTGTTCTGTTTATATGGTAAAGGCTCTCCTCCATGAATCGCATAATTTGTGCTGCCAAATGAGTTTCATGTGGGAAATCGTCATCTTTGCTTGAATAAAAAACTATCTTCCACGTGACTTATGTGAAATAAATCTTGCAATTTTTTGAAGTTTTGCCCTTCTTCTCGTTTCTTGTATGAAATGGTAGCTAACCCTTTTCTTGTGTTGATCATTTAAAAATTGCAGACTGTTCAATGGGCTCCATTGTGGAAATATGCATTCTGTGAATGGTACAGAGTGCTTCATACAGCCGAGTGCAAAAGTTGGCTTCAGTATCAAGTGTAGTGGGAAAATTAAAGCGGCACTTTTCTCTGGGGAAGGTGGGATTGTTCCTCAATCTGCTAATTCGAATACTGTAAGCAATGCTCTCATTAGTGATGTACCTGGAGGAGTTGAGGTACAATCTGATTCAGTAATGTTAGGAGCATTTGCAGCTGATATGCTTCCAACAACTAGTGGCTTCCCTGTTGAAAACGATGAATTCAATTTGGATCTGCCATCAGAAGGTTTCTCGTCTATTCCAGAGGCCATTGAAGACATTCGCCAAGGAAAGGTTGGTTTTTACATTGAGTTAATGATATTTACGAAGGATAAAATAGTTATTTAGCCATTTCCTTGAAGCAACTGTGCATATGGTATCTTTTTGTACATACATAAGTGTACTGTCTAAACCGTTAGAAAAGAACGGAATAATAGTAATTAGTTAGTCTAAGCATATATGAAGAAGAAAAATCTATTCCAACTGGAAAGTCCGGAACATGACAATTTTATTTAGTGTTACGTCAGATTTCAAATTAGCCTTCAAATATTTTATTCTTTAATTTTTCATCAGAAATCCAATCAATCTATTTTCTTTCTAAACTTTGTAAATCCAATCATTATCTTTTGGAATAGTTTTTCAACTTCTTTGGTTATCTTCTGACATATTTTCACCACAACATCTGAATGTCTATCAATTATAAGATTTGATGAAGTCAAAGTTGCCTTGTAAATTGAAAAATCATTTCCTATGTGTAGTTCTTTAGTAATTTTTGTTGAGAAAGAAATTTATCCTGATTTTGATATTGAATCAATAGTAGATGGAGTCGATATCATGGAAACATAAAGCCATGTATTATGACATCTAAGTGAAAGTAGATTATTGATCGACTAACATTTATATCATATTCAGTATCTCTCTCTTTTCTTTTTGATGCTCTATAAATATCAAATGATTACTCTTTTAATGTTTTAGAGCAACTTTGTATATTTGAAGATAACTTAGCGATCCTCTTTTGAGGTTAATTGGACATTATTATCAGTCATTAATAAAAGTTATTGCTATATTATAATACACATTTGAATTAGACAATATCAACTCTGACCAAAATTATCTAAGATACATGAGTGATTAGTCTATAAAGTTTAAAAAATTTCTCAACAAAGTCTCAAAATTCTATGTTTTAAATCCTGGTTCTGTCACTTCAGATGGTCGTGGTTGTAGATGATGAGGATAGAGAGAACGAAGGAGATCTAATAATGGCTGCTTCAAAAGTTACGCCTGAGGCAATGGCTTTCATTGTGAAGCATGGAACTGGAATTGTTTGTGTTAGCATGAAAGAAGAAGACTTGGAGAGGCTCAAGCTTCCCTTGATGGTTTCCGATAAAGCGAACGAGGAAAAACTTTTGACTGCATTCACTGTCTCAGTGGTAAGTTGAATTCTCTAATAGCTAAATTTTTTTCTTCTTGAAAAAAACTTCAGGCTATATTTATTTTTGGAAATCACTAGCAAAAGTAATGGCTTGAGAAGATCTTGTTAGATAGTAAATAGAATGAAATACTGTACTATTTTAGGATGCAAAACATGGTACAACTACGGGTGTCTCAGCACGAGACAGGGCGACAACAGTAATGGCTCTTGCATCGAAAGATTCACTACCCGAGGATTTTAACCGGCCAGGACACATATTTCCTTTAAAGTACAGGGAGGGTGGTGTTTTGAAAAGAGCTGGGCATACAGAAGCTGCTGTGGATCTAGCCATGCTAGCTGGATTGGACCCTGCTGGAGTTTTATGTGAGGTCGTCGATGATGATGGTTCAATGGCTAGATTACCTAAGCTTCGTCAGTTCGCAAAACAAGAAAACTTGAAAATCGTATCTATTGATGATCTAATAAGGTAGTTCATAACGTTACTTTTATAATTGTCTTTTTTCCTACATTTCCTGTCGTAAATCAATATATATATATATATATATGTATGCCTGGATTTTTCAAATTTATTGCAGATATAGGAGAAAAAGGGATAGATTAGTGGAACATACATCTGCAGCTCGTATACCTACTACGTGGGGCCCATTCACTGCCTATTGTTATAGGTCGATTTTGGATGGGATCGAGCATATAGCTATGGTTAAGGTTAGTGACATGTGAAAATGTTGATGTCATTATATTTTATATCAGTTTGAATTTTGTGACGTTATTTTTAGTGACATTTATGGGGGTGAACAGGGTGATATTGGTGATGGACTAGATATTCTTGTGAGAGTACACTCGGAATGTCTCACAGGAGATATATTTGGATCGGCAAGATGCGATTGCGGAAACCAACTCGCACTTGCAATGCAACAGATTGAAGCTGCTGGGAGAGGTGTTTTGGTTTACCTTCGTGGTCATGAGGGGAGAGGAATTGGTTTGGGCCACAAACTCCGGGCTTATAATCTGCAAGATGATGGGCGTGACACTGTGGAGGCAAATGAGGAGTTGGGCTTGCCTGTCGATTCAAGAGAGTACGGGATCGGTGCACAGGTATTTGAATGCTGCATGTTGGTTTCATTAATGCTTATACTAGGACTTTGACATCTTGGGTTGCGATTTATAACTTGAAGAACAAAATATGCAGATGTTAAGAGATCTTGGCGTTAGAACTATGAAGCTGATGACGAACAATCCTGCAAAGTACAGTGGGCTAAAGGGTTACGGCTTGGCTGTTGCAGGTAGAGTTCCTCTTGTGACTCCAATCACCAAGGACAACAAGAGATATTTAGAGACAAAACGTGCAAAGATGGGCCACGTTTACGGGTTAGATGCTAATGGACGTCCATCCGTCATCACCAACATGAATGGTCGACCCAATGGTGAGAGTGAGTTGTAGTAGTTATTAATTTACAGAATGCAGGTTAAAGAGAGTTAAGGATTGTTGTGCTATTTATTGTTGTTTTTACATGAGGATGAGGTATAGGTTTGGACAAGCAGCAACACATGACACATGTGGTATGTATTAAATTCATTCATGCTCTTTGCAGTATATCGACGAATCAGGTCTAATACCAAAATCACTCATCTAATACTATTTGCTAATTCTGGCCCCTCAAAGAAAAAGAAAAAAAAAAAAAGAAAAGAAATTGCTAATTCAATTCTGGAAGAGAAGAAATAAAATAAAATTAAAAACCGACCAGTTGGAGACTTGGAGGAGGGAGGAGTCAGTCAAACTTATTAATTGGTAGGAACTGGTGAGCAGAAATGAAAAGTTTGGTAAACAAATTAAATTAATATACTAATAAATAGTAGAAGCCAAATTAAATCTCCATCCCTTTTCAATTTCAATTAATTAACACGAGTAGTTCCCAAGTCATCGTCATTTGATTTTCCTTCCTTAAAGCAAAATACTCCTAAGAAAGAAAGAAAGCTAACAACTCTCTCACCTAATATTATATATTCATTCATTCCTTCCTTTCTTGCAAGTTACTACTACCTATTAAATTCGAATGAAAAAATATTGATTGTAATAAAATAAAATCTATACAGTCATGTAAATTGTCATAAATCCTATGATATGAAATTCCAGGACTTTTCTTACAAAAACTTATAAAATTAAAATGGTTTATTATTATAGTAAAGAGGAAACTGTCTTCAATTGTTTTAAATGGTTATCGATTAAAAAAAAAAAAAGAAGAAAAATTACAATCTTTGATTTAAGTGCGATATTAAACAATTAGGATGTGCGGTGCAAAAAAATCAATATAATATGCGAGTCGACGTTTCTGTTAGATAGGTGGTCCATGTATATCATAAAAAATAAAATATTGCAGAGTGATTAATATTAATATACATCACAGAAGAAGTGAAATATACAGTATCTATCTATCTATCTGTACAAAAATCCAACACTAAGATTTGTCTTGTTACTTATTTTAGGACTTAGGAGTAGGACCGGGCCAGACAGACAGAGGCGGTGTAGACCAAGCCCAGCCCAGCCCAGCCCAGGCCCGACCATCTCATCTCAGCCGCCAAGGCTTACTAATGCTAAACACACGAACAAAGTCAACAACAAAATTTATTACAGTAATAAACAAAAACCTCAACCTCTCCTCTCCAATTAGAAAAGAAAAGAAAAGAGAGGATAAGAAAGAGAGAATTATTAATTGATTAATTAATTGTCCACAGCTCTAAAGAAAGAAAGAAAGAAAGAAAGAAAGAAATAAGTTGCAGTTTGTCATCTCCTCATGGCTTTTCATCACAGGAAACTACTGGATGAATCTTATGAAGATCCAATGTTAGAGCCATATTGTATGAATATATTTTGTGATGTCATCAAAAACCCAAACGGAACCTGTCCACTGAAATGTACGAGTTTTTGCGATCCATCCAATTGTATAATTCCAATTGAAAAGGAGACAACCACCGATCTTTCCGACCCACCTCAAAAACATCATCACATCTCTCTGTTTCTCACTATTTCCCTTTCCATCCTCGCCACCGTCGTGTTTTTCTTTATTTGCTACGCTACCTACAAGTTATACTCCAGGTGGTACAACTCGAGAAGAAGAAGAAGAAGACGGTCCCAAGAGGAACCGGGCCCCGATGCTTTTCTCGACGAAGATCAGGGCCCGCCGATGGTTGACCATCACGTATGGTACATAAGAACGATCGGGCTTCAGCCATCAGTAATAAGCGCTATCACGATAGTTAAGTACAAAAAGGGTGAAGGAATCATTGAAGGTACGGATTGCTCTGTTTGTTTGAACGAGTTCCAAGAAGAAGAGACGCTCAGATTGTTGCCTAAATGCAATCACGCTTTTCACATACCTTGTATTGACACCTGGCTTGCATCACACACTAACTGCCCCATGTGTCGGGCTGGAATTATAATCAACAGCACAACACTAATTCCCAACACAGAGCCAGAGGAGGTAATTATTGCTCCAAATTCAGAACAAAATGGAGAACAAGTAGTTGAGGGTTCTGCTGGGGTTGAGGAGGATATGGATTCTCGGGCTCAAATCAAACCCATGAATAGATCAGTTTCATTTGATTCTTTCAATGTTGGGACAACGAATGTTGGGATAAATCAGAGGTTGTTGAGAATGGTTACCATTACGAACGAGGAGGGGTCTCTGGTTAAAGCTTCTTCTTCTTCTTCTTCTATGAAGAGATCAATTTCTTGTAGTGCAAAGGTATAGAATTGCAAAAGCATCTATAGATTTTGTTGTTATTAGGATATATATATATATATATATATATATATATATATAACTACTCTCAAGAAGCTGAGAGTTTTTACCAAGTTAAATTTTTGTCAATTCTCAATAATAAATTGAAAAGACAGTCACAGATAAGTATGTACAGAAAATGGAACATTGTCTGAGTTGTAGTTTAAGGTCTCTTGATGATATATATATATATATATATATATATATATATATTGGGAATTTTTTTTCTTGCTATGACAGGATTATTATATTATTCTTCTTCATTCTACTACATGCATATTACTATTATTAAATTTAATTAGCTTTTGATTCCATGGTTCTGATCATCATGAAAGCCATGCCTGTGCCAGTGAGTGTTTCTACTTTCTTGTTGGCAAAGAAGAACTGAACAGCTTAATTATTTGTAAGCATTATTTAGCATAAACTACTAACAAAGCAATCTTTGAATTTGAATGTGATTTGGCTTTTCATCAGGATCACCAAAACGAAAAAAGTTAATTAATATATATATACATCACTTATTCGACTCAACCGATTCGATCTCCTTCAAGTAAGTGATCTTATAAATTTATCCTTTTTCCTATTATATTATTGGGGTATTAGAGCACTCGTGATGTCTTTTAGTGCATAAGTAAGAATGAATTTAACTACTATGAATCCATGGAACCTGTATGTTGTGTTCTTCCTTGATCATTAATGGGGATTGCATCAGAAACATTTTAAAAATTTGACATATGAATTTCGTTTACAAAATGATCGAAGCTTTTTTTTTTTGTATGTGTTTGGAAAACTCTCGTTAAGGGCTATCCAACCATATAAGAATTTGAAACTTGACCTTGTAACATAGATAGGAGATATGATCATTTTAGGTCGCATTTCGAGGTTCATCTTCTTGAACAAGGAGATGATACAGCGGCTGCTAGTTGCTCAACCGCATAGTTCGGGTGGTTCAAATGAGAAACAAAGTCCACTGTAAAACTCCTACCCAAAAAACATAGGGAAGCCAAAAGAAGAATAGATTTCAAGCTACCATCCCTCTGCACGAGTGGCTGATGAGCAGATAAATACTCTGGTAAGTTTGAATTAGCTATATGTTAAAATTGCCACACTTTATTGGATCTGAATTCAACTATATATATATATATATATATATATATATTTGCTTTGCTTTGCTTCGTTAAAATTGTTTTTTCAACATCTACATAAAAATTAATTCTCAAGTCTATTTTGAGTTATTATATGCCTCGATTAACACCTCGAACGATCGCATCCTAAACTAAAATTGCATTATTTGGTACCATATAATAGGGCATTTTGCAATCACAGTCCCACAAAACACGAGTGAAAGACATGTGGTTATGATGTTTTTAATTTCCCCTTAAATATCATACAAGACAATTTCAAATGAAACAGCAGCTGACATCAAGTTAGTCATCCATCCTTATGACTTTTCATTGACATCATGAGAACAACAATATAATGCAGTTCCAGCATCCAACGAGCATGAGTTCAATTCATACATGCCTGCTCTATATATAATTTGGAAGAAGAGATCCCATATTAATCTACATTTTTTTAGGGAAAGTGGGATGATGTTAATTTGGTAACTTTCTATGCATGCAAATCACAATTAGGGACCATGTATATATAAATATTCCATGCTATGTTCTAATTTAACTAATTCATATATATATATAAATGAGGGAAAAACACTTTTGGTCCCAAACTTTACCCCAAAAAAACACTTTTGGTACCATAAAACGCAGAAAAACACATTTGGTACCACAATTTTCATGATTTTGACACATTTAGTCATTCCGTTAAATTTTGGACGGAAATTTCGCGCGTGACCGTCACGCTCGGGTCAAGCGCGTCAAGTTCAAATCTGTCACGAGTTTTGCACGTGAGAAATTCGGTCAAAACACTTTTGGTCCCAAATTTTACCCCAGAAAACACATTTGGTACCATGATTTGCAGAAAAACAGATTTGGTACCACAATTTACATACTCTTGACACATTTAGTGTCCTTGTTAAATTAATAAAAATCACATATAATGAACAGACAACAGTTTCTCTAAAAATTTTGATAAAAATCACATTATATACTTAAATCATTAAAAATATTCTTAATAAAAGTACCTTGGATACCTGAATTGGTGACCTTTGACTTGCACTTGTATTCCAATGTTGATACAAGCACCAATCGTAAGTTCCATCTTTTTCATCGAAAACATCGAAAAGTTTCCTTTTTGGAATCAAGCGAAACGAAAGCATGTAATTCCGAGACTATTTATTTGCCTTAAACTCAATTATTTTCCTAAATTTAGTAACTTTTTTTACAAATTTTCCTGAGTGTTTCTGAAATATTTCCGAATAGTCTCGAAAATTTTTCAATATTTGGCTCTCCGAAACATACATTCGAAATGAGTTTTTGATCCATGGATACAAGTGCAAGTCAAAGTGCACCAATTCAGGTATTCAAGGTACTTTTGTTAAGAATATTTTCAAAGATATAAGTACACTTTGAGATTTTTGGATCAAATCTTTTAGAGAAATTGTTGTCTGTTCATTATATGTGATTTTTATCAATTTAACGGCGACACTAAATGTGTCAAGAGTATGTAAATTGTGGTACCAAATCTGTTTTTCTGCAAAACATGGTACCAAGTGTGTTTTCTGGGGTAAAGTTTGGGACCAAAAGTGTTTTGACCGATTTGTCACGTGCAAAACTCGTGAACTTAACGGGCGCGTGACGGTCACGCGCGAAATTTCCGTCCAAAATTTAACGGAATGACTAAATGTGTCAAAATCATGAAAATTGTGGTACCAAATATGTTTTTCTGCGTTTTATGGTACCAAAAGTATTTTTTGGGATAAAATTTGGGACCAAAAGTGTTTTTCCCTCATATATATATATATAAATACATATTCTATTTCTAGCTCTTTAATTTTCTGCAGATTCTCTCAAGTTCTCAGACCTTCTTTCTAGCAATCCTACACCAGATCGGCACATGGTCTTTGTTTAATTTGTAGGTTCAGACATATATGAAATATCCGATTCTTCAGGACTCACTCACGGTATCATTCATGCCCACATCAATCAACAAAATTCAAATGGTTTTATTATAGTATCATTCAAGTTGATAAATTATGTTTTTTTTTTTTTATCGTTTCCTTTATAGAAATCAATTATAAGATGCTTTGGCATATGACATTTACGAGACACGTGCCCTTTAACTCAACACGTGTAGCAAAAACTTATTTTTTTTTTTTTTATAATAAAACAAACTATCATTCCAAACTAACACGAATAATTAAATCAGTCTTTTTTCATTTGCGAACGAATAATAAGATGCTTTGGCATATGACATTTACTAGACACGTGCCCTTTAACTCAACACGTGTAGCAAAAACTTTTTTTTTTTTTTTATAATAAAACAAACTATCATTCCAAACTAACACGAATAATTAAATCAATCAGTCTACAAGGGGGATTCCTCATCACAAAAAACAGAAATTGGAATATTACAAGGACTAAAAGGGGCCGTTCATTTCAAAATAAAAGCCCAAAAAACAAGGTCACAGATTGCATTCCTAACGGTAAACTTGAAACGCCAATGTGCCCAACAGACAGAAAAAACTTTTATCTCCTCAACAATTCCTGCAATAGACCAATCTAGATTAGACTCCCAATTGTTAATGGTCATCACAAGGTTTAGATAGCCGGATTCAAAAAAGCATATTCAATCTTCAAAAAGTTCAAAAAGGAGCAAGCTTCCTTGACTGCTAATGCTTCGGCAATAGTAGAATTGATGCAGTTGTGGAAACAAGATAAAGCTAACATGATGGAACCAAAATAGTTACGAATAATAAAAAATAATAAAGATATTATTTTATTTCATTTCTAAAAAGAAAAATAAGATCTTTCGAAAATCCACTTTCATGATTAAAAGAAAACTTCTTTGAATTTATTTGACTCCTTACAAGGTCCTCCATGAAGGACAGATTCATGATTGAAGAGTCGGGGCAAGTTTAATCATTATCGAAATTCATTGACAATAATATTTGATAAATTTATTTGTTTAAGAATAAAATATTATTAAAAAATACATTGAATTCAAAATTCTAAAGTATTTCAGTGAAAAAATTATCGAAGTTGTACACAATGTTTTCGCATTTCATAAAATTTATCTAAGAATAAGTACCGAAAATCTGAACAAATTTATTTTCAATGTTAATAATCTAACAATCCACACAAGGTATTGATCTTCCATTTTGTTTCTACACCTATTTTTTACTAACCTCGTTGTTGATCGCTTGGTTGTTATGGTTGTAACATGAAGAGTTAATATCAAACGAATCAAACAATCAATTAAATGTTACACTATATACTTCTTTGTACTCTTCAATTACAAACATAGCTTACAAATTGTGGATGCAATTTAGCATTAAAAGATTAGATGACCTATTTTTTTACAGATGGGTGGTTTTTGCAGGTTTTTTTAAAACACAAGGAAATTTGGCTCAATAAAAATTTCACAGGGTAGTTTCTTGCAGGTTTAGTATAACACAGGAGAAGATTTTGCATTTACCCCCTTTTTTGCATTATAGATTGTTTGTGTAATAATTCCACTAACAAGGAGATAAATTGCTCATTATTTTGTATCATGGAGAGGTAAGTTGCCCATTAACAATATTACAAAATACAAAAGTTAACTTGCCAAAAATCCAAACATCCATTATGAATAGGTTTATAACAAACAATTTTTTTATTGATCCCATTTTCATTCATGTAAAAAGGAGAAATTGGAAGAAGGTAGTACAAATAAAAGTAAGAAATGAACCGACAACAAATTATAATAGTTCCCCAATTCTAAAATAAGATTCCATGATAGGTGACATTTCTTGAGATATGTCAATCTGAGCCTTTAAATTTAAAAAAAGTAGATCTAGACCGTTAATATTTGTGCAACTGTACAAATAATCATGATAATTTTGCACATGTACAATAAAATATTGTACAGTCACAATGACGATAATACCCTTATATAAAAGAAAAAAAAATTAGCGTAAAACTAATTTTTCTTCAAAACAATCTCCCGTTCCTCTCCACAATTTTTTTCTCCCAACCACCCGAATCCTTCAAAATAGATCAACCACCCACTCTTATGCCAATCAATTGCATAATAAAATGGCCAGTTCTTTTTGTCTCCGGCATATCTTACTCCGGCGCGGCGGCGCGTTTAATTTTAGCACAAAAACTCTCGATTAGTGAATTTTCATTATCAGTAGAGAGAAAGAGTTGAGAACTGATCGTGGAAACTATATGAATTAAAACTAGATACATTTATTTATTAATAAGGGTAAACTTGTAATTCACATATTAAACTATTAAAAATAAAATTAAATTAAGCCACGTGTCATTTTCTGACAAGTTATCTCAAGGAAGGCTTGAATCAAAGTACCTCACATTAGAAATGCCCATAATAGTTTTTAATAAGAATTTTATTGGCAGAAGAACTTAGCACAAGTCAGGATGGCCGAGTGGTCTAAGGCGCCAGACTCAAGTTCTGGTCTTCGAGAGAGGGCGTGGGTTCAAATCCCACTTCTGACAGTAAAATATATTTTTGAAGTGGAAAAAGTCACCTATTTTACTTTTCTTTTATTTTTTTTTTGGATAAATTTCATTTTTATTCTGTTAAAAGTTACTTCCATTTGCTATCGGTATACCTGGGAAGAAATCCCCAGCTAAAATGGCCGCCCGCTCCCTCTTTCTCGCTCTCACTCGGTATCTGAATTTCAAAATTTGTTAAAATTCAACTATCGCTTAATTTCTTGACCAAAAAGAAGAATACTGAATTGGGTTATTGTTTATGTAGGACTGCTAACAAGAGAGCTCCGTTCAGATCGATTTCTTCAACTAGTGAAGCTGTCCATCCAGAAGCAATCATCAATACATCTCATGAATCAGAAGATGAGGAAGAAGAAAAAGATGATTTAAAGAGCAGAATCTTTAGGCTTAGGCTCCCAAAAAGAAGCGTCACTAACGTTTTACAGAAATGGGTCGACGAAGGCCGCAAAATTACCGCTTCTGACCTTCGAAGCATCTCAATAGACCTCCGTAGATCACATCGCTACAAGCACGCTCTCGAGGTCTGTAATTTTCTTTTTCTTTTTTCAAATTTGTGTTGATATAAAAAGGTGTCTTTGAATCTGAATCTGTTAGTGTATATTGTGTTTGGTACTACCCATTAGGATTTTAAAAAATGGTGCCCCGTTTCCAATTGGAGTAGTATGCATAAATTCAATTCATCTACTTTTTTTTTTAATGGTCATCTTATTACATTATGAATAATGTAGTTACAACTTTAGTAGTATTGCTAAGATAAAGAAAAGGTTTGATACTTTGATCTTCTGAATGAGTCATTGGGTTGCTAATGCTAAACTAGGATCGCAATTCTGAGCTTGTGGAGTGTTATTGCTGGTGGAATCAACTCCTCTGTTTAGCTGGCTTAGGAATTGTTGTGTTGTGTCTTTATTTAAGCAATATCAATGATGATCTGGGATCAAGTTTAGTTTCTTATATCATGATTTAACCTACAACAATATCTATGTGTTCTTGGACCGACCACCTAATTTTCCGAGAAATGTCTCCCCACTTGTTGAATTTGAGATAGGAATAGGATAAGTTAAATAGAGCCTCTTTGATCTTTCATTAATTTTTCAATTTACCGATTCAAAATTTCTCTCGACACACTGTTGCATTGCAGGACTAGTGGTCCTGTGGCCTTATAAATTAACTAGGTATAAAACGCCAGCTGGTTCTGATGAGCTTATCTGATATATACTTCAAGGTTCTAGAATTCAAGAAATCTTTCATGACCTCTCCGAGTGTAGCACAATGCATTATTTATCAATCTTCCTCCCGTCAAATGTTTTGTACACATAATTTGGTTCAAGTCTCTAGCAGCTATCTGTGCTGTGCATTAGTTTAGAAATGTCGAAGTAGATATACCATCATTATTGTGAATATGCTCTATCCTGGGAAAGTTGCATTTTAAGTCTCATTGTGGTGATAAATTTTTAAGATTTCTTGCACTTTTTGTCTCATTGCCTCCTTTTCCTCCAATTTGGAATAGAAAGTGCTAAACAACACTATTCTATGGGATTAAAAAATGCAATTTATTTTAAATTATTGAAACCAAAAGTGCAATTTGTAAATTGCAAATCTCAAGGCTAAGAATTTGATACCAGAAGTGCAATTTCGTTAAGTATGGAACTCGAAGTACAGAGACTCCAGTCTTTTCGGACGAAAAAAAAATGCAATTTTTTTGCCCTTTATTTTGTTTTCCATCAACTGCAATGTCAAGTATTTGATGTAATTCATTTTGTTGTGAATTTACAGATATCTGAGTGGATGGTTAGTAATGAAGATGAATACCAAGTATCTGACTCCGATTATGCTCTCCGTATCGACCTAATGACCAAAGTTTTTGGCATTGATGCTGCCGAACGATACTTTGAAGGGCTACCACCCTCTGCAAAAACTAGTGAAACATACACTGCTCTCCTCCACTCTTACGCTGCCTTAAAGCTAACTGAAAAAGCAGAACAACTCTTTGAAAGAATCAAGGGAGCAAATCTTTCATTAACTGCGATCACTTACAATGAGCTAATGACTTTGTACGTGTCAGTTGGGCAGCTCGAAAAGGTATCTGTAATTGTTCAAGAACTGAAAAGCAAGAATGTTGCAGCCGATCTATTTATGTATAATCTATGGGTCAGTTCATGTGCTGCAGCTCTAAACATGGATGAAGTTAGAAGGATTCTTGACGAAATGAGTATTGACTTGAGTTGTAATGAAAGTTGGATTAGATATATAAAACTTGCTAAAATCTACATTACTTCTAGTCACTTAGTGAATTCGGATTCGAACTCCTTGGTGGAAAGTGAGAAGGTTATTACTCAGAGAGAATTAATAACTTACGATTTTCTTGTTATTCTTTATGGGGGCTTGGGGAACAAAGTTAAACTTGACCAAATTTGGAAATCTTTGAGGATGACTGGGCAAAAGATGACGGGAAGGAACTATGTATGTATTTTATCTTCGTATTTGATGCTTGGGCATTTGAAAGAGGTTGGTGAAATAATTGACGGATGGAAGCAATCTGCAACGTCAGAGTTTAATGGCTCTCTATGTGATAAACTTGTTGAGGCATTCAAAGAAAATGGGCTCACGGATAAGGCAACAAGTTTCCTTGTGGTACTTAACGAAAAGGGGTGTGACTTAACGGATGAATTGAGATGAGGGTATTGTGGATCACTTACGACTTTTGTGATCTTTAACTCTACTTAGAGCACCTTTGGGGTTCCCAGAAGTAATGAGAGACGATAATAAATTAGAAAATGAGATTTTGATATAAACACAATGGGTTTCATGACTTTACTTCCTTGCGATTGTATTGGAAAGGTGATGTGACTTTCTAGATTGCTACAAAACTTAATTAGAATGCAACATTTGGTTTTCAAATCATTGCGAGTCCTGTATTCGCTTATGAACTTAAATCGATCGTTTATTTTCCCGACCCTTGTAGTAGGCTTAAAGTTACTTTTAGGTGCACACGGATTCGTGTTATCATTGTGACATATGTTCTCCTTATGATATCCACTGGATGTTGTGTTTAATAACCTGAATTATGTGTCATTTTAGAAGCATTGCTGATCTTTAAGTTATTTCTGCAAAAAAGTTGAAGTTCTTTCTGTCTGTCGGAGTTAAATGCACAAACATTGCATGCACAAATGACAAAACTACTACCCCCTTAAAATTATATCGCAAGTTTCCTTCACTTTTCTTATATTATATAATGATGAATAACAGCATATTAGATTAGGTAAGAAGAATTGTCTGCAGAAGGAATCAGAGATCCTAAGACGGAGTAATCAATATTATTCAAAACATAGAAAACAAAATGTCTAATGAGATCTTTTCAAAAAGAAAAAGAAAAAAATGCGTGATGAGATGTGCATACAGTACTAAGTGTAATATTGAGCTAATGCCAACTTACCCCCTATAAAATAAATGCATAATGTTCAATTTACCCTTTGTGATTTGAAAAAAAATATAAATTTTGCTCTGCTAAGAAAAATTTAAAGAAACAATTTTCCTTTTAAACGGAGAGTGTAATTCACTCTCCGAAACTGAGAGTGTGCATATAAAGTATTTTTTTAACATAAAGGGGTAAAGTCCAACATTTATCATAAGTCATAACATAAGGAGGTAAATTATCACATTTATCAAAACACATGGGTTAAAGTGTCATGTATAAGAGGGGTAGTTTTATCAGTTCGTACATTTTTAAGTTAAAAAATGTCAGGGAGGCGGTGTAATACTTTTATGGAAAATACAAATCACTTAAAAATAAATTGTCATTAACTCGTGTAGTACTTAATGTGGTGGGCTTAAAAGATAACTGGTTAAATGCAACGGATTTTATTTTATTAAATAAGAGGAAACTTTTGATGATGGACGATTCATGCAATCTTACAAAAACATAAAAATGGGAAATTTAATGGTACATTTGGTTAACCATTATACATTTGATTGTCATTACGGATGTTTTCATTAATATATTTGTGTTCATGTTATGTTTAGAATGATATAATTCTTTTAGGTGTAACAACAAATTTCTGGAAGTATATTCTTGTTAGCTTTGTTATTTAGTATTTTTAATTAGATCAAATGATGTATGTTGGTTCTTCGTGACCTATTGGAGGAATTATGGAAGACGACTTCTCGCGATGCCTTGGGAGTAGGATCGAAAATTAAAACAAAATACTCGACTCAAACTCATTTGATAAAAATAATCGAGTTAGTATATGTTTGGTAGACCAAACCAACCAATTAATGGTAGGATTAGATCGGCGCCGTTGATATTAACAGACTCCCGCCAAATCAACCAGAATGTCAGTTTATTACTACTTTATTAGTATTTCATAGTTATTAGTATTTTTTATTATTATATATTACACAGTCCTATGTACAACTGTAGAAGTCGCGTACTTGTACCGCAATGTGTAACGCAGCAGAAGAGTAGAATTTGACCTATTTCCCATTCTTTCCTTATGCGGTAATACGGAGAAGACTCCTCTGTTTTACTTATTCTTCACTTCTTTCTCTCTCTAAACTTCCATATCAATGCGATAGATTACCCGGATATGTTTATATAATTGTTTCTATATTTTAAGATTTTCTTCTTTTTTTGTTGGGAGAGATTTTGGGGGTTCAGTTCAGATATTCTAGGGTTTTCCTTATGTGATTTGATTTTCGAAGTAATTGTGGATTATACAATCAACGCGTTTATGAGTTTTTCTTTTCCTTAAATGGGTCGGAGGAAAAAATATTGGAACTATTTTAATACTTTTTCTGGATGTTATTGTTTGCCAAATTGCATTCAGAAGTAGGTGAAATTAGTTTCATTTGTTCGATGGAGTGTTTGGGGAAGAAGAGGAAGGGGGTCTGTGTAGACTTCGAAATCCATCGATCACATTTTTCGCTGGAAGATTATTCCAGAAAGAAAAAGAAATGTAAGGAAGTTGTAGTTTCAAAAGTTGTTGATTTGGGTCGAACTCTTGTTAATGAAGTTGCCACTGCCCCAGCAAGTGGCACTACGCACTTGGATTCTCCAACTAGAGGTCTTAAGAGGAAAATCGGATGTATTGATACCGCAACTCAATTGGGTAGGAAGAATAAGATAGAACAAGAATACGAATTGGCTAAAACTCTTGGGAAAGGAAAGTTTGGGTCAGTGGTTATATGTAGGAGCAGGGCTACCGGTGAGGAGTTTGCTTGCAAGACTTTGCTTAAAGGGGAGGAGATTGTGCACCGAGAAGTGGAGATGATGCAGCACCTTTCTGGACATTCGGGTATTGTTACTCTGAAGGCGGTGTATGAGGATGCAGAATCTTTTCATCTAGTGATGGAACTTTGTTCCGGGGGGCGTTTGCTTGATCAGATGACTAAAGAAGGAGTGTATTCGGAGCATAAGGCTGCTAATGTAATTAAGGAGTTGATGTTGGCTATTAGGTACTGCCATGAGATGGGTGTTGTTCATCGGGACATAAAGCCTGAGAATATCCTCCTCACGTCCACTGGACAAATGAAGCTTGCAGATTTTGGATTAGCTGTGAGAATTTTAGATGGTAATTCAACATATTTGTGTTCTTAAAGGTTTCCTAAGTTCCTTTTTGGATAGTCCACTGCATATCATTCATCGAATACCAGTTCAAGATTGTTACCTAAGAATCTGGAATCGATATAAAAACTAAGTGCTTAGGTATTGTATTGTGTGCTTTGAAATACTCCAGTTAATATCCTTCAATCCTAATGAGGTCTTAATAAATTGATGAGTAAACTTTTACTTTTGAATTCTTGATTTCTGGTTGTTAAGTTATTGATGTTATGACATGAACATTTGAATCGTGGATAATTGAAAAGTTCCTGTTGACTGAAGTGGTCTAGGGCTCTAATGGAAACTGTGTTAGTTAAGTTTTCTATTAGTCTCTAATTAGGAATATTTCTGTTGGAGCAGACTATATCAAGTTGATCATGTATGAATATGATATCAATTCCATATACTCCTAGGAGCCTTCTGCTTTAAAAATATGCATATGGCCAGCTATTTGTTAGTGATGGGGTATAAAATTGGGATACCATTTTCCGTATCTTTTATCTCATTAGTTCAGATATTCAGTCAGAAAACTCCTTTGTTAAACGGTTAAACGGTTAAACTTATAGAATTTTTTGGTTTATCTTTAAATTGTGATGACTTTCAATTAAGTTTCCTCATGTTCTGTTAGATGTCTGCTTAGTCTTCCAATATAAGAAAGGCCATGAATGTTCATCCTCCAGAGATCAAAATCTAGATAAGAAAATTTAATTTAAAATAATATTAAATGCAGCAAGAAATGCTTTACAAATTGTAGTTTACGTCCTATGCAGAAGATGAGGGGCTACTTCACATTTGTGCAATTTGGCTTGGGGGTTGAATTTTCACTTCCAAATTTACCAAATGGAAGTGGAAAATGTTATTAAACTTATATGATAATACATACAAAGACAGCAAAATTTAACATCCTAAAATGGATTATGTTCTTTTAGATCAGGAAATCTACTAAGAAGCTGCTTGCCTGTAATTTGAATTTAATTGAGATGCTAACTTCTTTATAATTTATAATAGTTTCAACTCTATTGAGTCTTATACTTAAGTATTATCTTTTCATTGCAGGTCAGAGCCTGAGCGGTATCGTTGGAAGTCCTGCTTATGTGGCTCCTGAAGTTTTGGTTGGTAATTACTCGGAGAAAGTAGATATTTGGAGTGCGGGTGTTCTTCTTCATGCACTTTTGGTTGGTGTGCTTCCATTTAAAGGCAATTCTTTGGATGCCATATTTGATGCTATAAAGAAAGAGAATTTAGATTTTAGTGGTGGTATGTGGGATTCTGTATCGAGACCTGCTCGTGATCTGCTCTCTGGAATGTTGACAAGGAGCTCCTCTACGAGATTAACTGCCACTGATGTTCTGAGTAAGTCATCTACTCTTTTTACCCTTTCAAAGCAAAACAATAACTTTAAAATTTTGGATGGATATTAGCTACAGTAAACTGCAAAGATCTTACTTTACATTTGGAAGATGCAAGTTGAATTGTTTATATATATGGATCATTATTTGAACATCGATGAAGTTTACTAGAAGACCTGCTTGTGAGTGTGTGTCTAAAAGTGGTGGGGTTGACCTGTTTTATTTATCAGCGCTACCAAAGAAGATGTATATATGTTGGTTGATAATGCACCCACCTAATTCCATCTAATCTTTGCTAAAAAACGAGTTGTTATAAGTTGATGAAAGCGATTGGAGAGGATCCAATTGTTTCAAACTGTTGAAACATTCATGAGACTTAAAACTGTCAAAATGGCACAATTATTTCATAATGAGCTGATTAACTTAGTTTCGTCTTCTACAGGGCATCCATGGATATCTTTCTACACTGAACGTACACCAGAGAACCTAACTCTCGAACCAAAGAAGGACCACGTGAGATTGACTTCAAGGCAGCTGACTTTTATTCATGGTCTAGAGTCGGAGAGAAAAACTCCTCTCAGTGATGATTCTAAACCAACTTTAGCATCAGATAGTTCGACTGACGATGTAGTTGAAGTTGAAGATGGTGATTTGATCAATGTACTAGCTGTTGCAATTTCACGTGTTAGGATATCTGAGCCAAAAAGAAGCAGAATATACAGCAGCAGCCCTTCTTCAAGGGCAATCCAGCCGGAGTGTTCCTCTAACTTGACGTCTAGCAGTCTCTGTACAGCCTTTTGAGATAAAAGTATAGTTAATGCTAAGAAGAGAGCGCGATACGATGATCTAACTTCTCGTGTACATATAGATTACAGTACTGATACTAACTCTCTGCTCTTATGAATAACAGAGTAGTCTGATGAACCCCAACTATGTTTGTGATTATATATACTAGGAAGGATGATATAATGAATATTTGTGATAATTAAATTGACATAGACAAAACCCTTGTAGTTATCATTTGGCAACTGATCAAAATATTTCACGTTCTAATTAGATTTTTAAAATTAAGATTTAAAACTTCAAATATTGATTTATAATGATTGAAATGCAAATATTATGATATGTAAACTGAAAATGTATATTAAGAGAGTAAGGTTCATTTTGCGATTTCAGTTATTCATAAAAAAAACTAGGTACTTATATTGCATTACTTCACCTCTTTTCAATTATCATGTGAAAAAAATTGTCATGCAGAAGAGCGAGCCCCTACTCTCTCCCAAAATATAGTAGTAATAAATATTGTTTAGCTCTAGCATTCATTTAAAAGTGGTACTCATAAAAAAAAAGTATCATCCATCAACTAATCTTCCCATGGCCAAATTAGCTTCAGAATCAAGAAACCCATCTTCAAATCCCAAACTAAACCAACGCAAAATCCCGTCACTCATAATCTCTCTGTTCTCACCAAAACTTTCAATCTACCTTGTAGCCATTTTCTCCCTTCCCTTCATTCTCTTCCAAATCCAATCTCTCCAATTCCGATCGTCATCTTCGTTGAATCTCACGATGCATCAAAATTGCAGCCAAGAACTCGAATCCATGACCTATAAACTCCAAAACAGCGTGACTTTCCTCCCTCTAAAAGACCTCCGATTCTCTAGCAAACCCCTTCAAGGCCACACATGGTTCATGAGTTCCACACTCGACACACACGAAAAGGGTGAAGTCCAGTATCAAGAATTCCCTTCAAAAGGTAGGATTTTATGCCTAAAAGGCCGAAACACACATGATGGCTCACAAAACTCATATGCCCTTTCATGGCCCCAATCCTTACCTTTCAACGCTACCTTCAGAAAAGGCCTTACCTTTGTGTCATACAATCACTACAACTACGACAACATTTGGCACGGTTTATCTGCCATCGTGCCATTTGTCTCGTACCATATCAAAAATCAATGTTCAACCTCCCCATCGAGGTGGGTATTGTACCATTGGGGTGAATTAAGGACTAAGATGGGACCATGGTTAAGTTCATTAATGGAAGCCATGTTTGAAGAGCCTTTAAACATTGAGAAATTCGACGGAATCGAGGGTGATCCAACTTGTTTTGAGAAGGCTGTGGTGATGAGACATAACGAAGGTGGGATGTCAAGAGAGAAGAGATTGGAAGTGTATGATTTGTTGAGGTGCAAAGCTAGAATTTATTGTAATGTGAGCAGCTTAAAGAGTAGAGTAGTATTATCAGAGGTTAATGAAAAGGGATCGCCTGTGATTGGAATGACTATGTTTATGAGGACAGGGGCTAGGTCGTTTAAGAACGAATCTGCGGTGATCCGAATCTTTGACGACGTCTGTCGGAAGGTGAAGGGCTGCCGGTTGATGGTGGCCTATGCAAATAACCTTACCTTTTGTGAACAGGTCGGTCAGGAACAATTTAATTATTCGATCTAGGCCATATTCAAGTTCAGTTCTTGATTGGAATGAAATATTGCGCGCAATAACACACCCTATATATACTTAGTGTCTACTTTTTATTAGGAAAAATCTAATTATCTGTGCTATTTTTTTCTCTCCCAAGCTGGAATTGCAAAGAGAAAATGACAATTATATTAGCACCCCATCAGAAAATGCAAAAACACTGTTATATATTCACCTTAAAAACACTGTTATATATATGAAGGAATTGAAAATGGGGTTTCTTGCTAATAAAAAAAAAAAAAAACAGAGGGGAGTTTTTGCTAATAAAAAATAATAGAGGCCGGGTATTTTGAGATTTAGCTTTTCTTGATTATAAAGAATGTAATTATGGGTACAGGTGAAATTGATGAGCTTAACGGATATATTGGTATCTCCACACGGCGCTCAATTAAGCAACATGTTTCTAATGGATAGAAACAGCAGTGTAATGGAATTCTTCCCTAAAGGCTGGCTCAAGCTCGCCGGTGTCGGCCAGTACGTCTACCACTGGATCGCCAGTTGGTCCGGGATGAACCACCGCGGTGCGTGGCGGGACCCTGGAGGCGATAGGTGCCCGTTCCCGGAGGACGATCGACGTTGTATGTCAATTTACAAAAGTGCAAAAATTGGATATAGCGACACTTATTTCTCTCAATGGGGAAGAAACGTGCTTCTTGATGTCAAGTTGAGAAAGGAGCAACAACGAGGCGGAGGCGGAGGCGGAGGCGGTGGCGGTGGCGGTGGTCGTTCAACTTCATGTATTGGTAGTGTAATTGCATGCATGCCTGCCAAGATAAATTAATATATTATATACCCATTTCATTTTTATTAATCATGTTGACTTCAAGTTGAACCGAAATACCGAATACAATATATGTGTGTGTATATATAACATGTTGTTTTTATTTACATATTATTATCATATATATTTTAATTAAGCTCATCGCATCAAACAAAATTAATTATTTTACCTATCAAATTTGGAGCCAAGAATTATATCAAATCAAATAAAATGGCTAGATTCTTAACAAAATGGCTAGATTCTGAGTGTGTATGTATGATTATCATAATATAATTAGTTTATGATTTGTTTATCTAATGCCACTTTTTTAATGGATGACGTTTTAACACATCGATCGTTATGTCCTTAAAAACCATAACAAGACTTAGAAATGCACGTGGGAAAGGGATTTCATAGCTTGCGTACGTGGCTGAATAATGGCCATTCTTTCAAGAGCATCAATTAATCATATCTCTGCCAAAAATAGATTAATACATTTAATTGTCAAGTACGTACATATATATATATATATACGATTTTTGGCATATTCAATTCATAAAATGGAATTTGAAATATAGGGAAAAAAAATATAATACTCCTGCATAAATTAATACAAATTCCATTTGTATTGTAGAAACAATTAAACGCTATAGGAAATTAAGTCACATAATTTATGAACATCACAAATTAAATATAAAATTAAAGAAACATTTATAGAAAGATCTTTGATCCTATTCTCGGTACAAATACAAGTTAATCCTTTTTTTTTTTATTCTCGTTATTTTATTTTCTAATACAAAGGTTATCTATTGAACTGATTTCATGTTTAACTGAATCAAGTAATTATGTAAATTGGGTTGGGGAGTCGACCCATGGGTCCTATTTTGACACCACTATTAATAAGTCCGATTATATAGGTAGCTCAGGCAAACTTTCCTAACTTTAGATATATACATATATAGTTGACCTTCAAAAAAATATCTTTTTATTTTTATTCTTAGAAACACCTTCAAACAAAAATCTGTTAAATAATAATTATGATTCAGTAAAGTTCGTCTTGTTTCATAAGAAAAACGGGTCGGGTATTCTTATGATCAGATCACAAATTTCGACTTGAACTTAACCATTTCATCAAAGTGAGAGATAGATGGGCTTTCATAAGTCCGGATAAGGGTGGGCGTCGGGTTCCGGTAACCCAAACTTAATCCGTCCAATTTTTCTAAAAATCGAAAGGGACGGGTATGTTGAGTTTGGGTATTCGAACTTGAGAAACCTGTATTTTATTACGCGGGTTTGAAATTAGTCTCTCCAACTCCGAATATCCGAACTCGCCTTTTTTGAGGTATAAATTTTTAATATTTTATATATAACTAACTTTACTTAACTACAACGACAAGATATTATAGTTAATTAATTAACACCATATATTCAAGTGTGGTAGAATGGACATGGATAAATTATTTTGATATTTGTTATAGATTGTATGAATTGATTTTTAATTATTGAGACATGCTTTAGATCCTATTTTGGATATGATTGAACTGGTTGTTAATTTCTTATGTTGATATATTTTATGTAAATAATAAAAATTATTCATTTTAGCAAAAGAAAAAGGATGAGAAAGTGATTATGTAATTTACTTTTGTTAGGTCTGTTTATAATTTCTATTTAAAAAACTATGAAACCCGTAATCCCGATTCTTCCCGTCCCCCAATAGTATCGGGTGTCTAAATTAATATAGAATGGATTTGAAATTAAAAATGTCAACCCCAAAATTTAATTTCCTATACATGTGTATGTGGTCAAAAACCCGTACCCTAAGCATGGAGTTGGAAAGTGGCCATGGTTGAACAATATAATTATGGCAAAGCAAAAAACTTTACTGAAAGAAAAAGGACCCATTGAAGTTATATAATTAATTACTTTATAGTTCCATTTTCCATAGACATTGTATTTGTCCTTAAAAGGACATTTCAGGAAACCTGGAGGACCCATATGCCAAAACTTTCTCAATAACCAATAATGTCTGATAAATATGAATATATATATATAAAGCATTTACATGTATAAAACCATTTATGAAGCTGGCACTGGCATAGAAACCCAATTTGCTTCACCAACGCTTTTAGGGTCATGATGAATAATAAATACTACACTATAGCCAAGGGAAGGGCTAAATGGTCATTTAACTCAAAATGAAGGTCACGTACTTAATACTCCTAATTGACAGGAACTCGTCGGTGATATATATATATAGCAATAATTAAGCATTTTTACTAAGAAAATTAATTGCATGTCTCTGTAAGATTTAACTTAAAACAAGGAAAGTTATAAAAATGAAGTGTTTGTAATTTCAGCAGGGGTATAACTGTAACAAGTACCACTAGATTCTTTTCTTTTTCTTAACAATTAATTAATTACCACTAGATTTTGGTTCCATCTCTACCAACATACATCATTATTCATATATATATATAGTATAGTATTTCCAAAAACATGAGCTGCCAATCAGTTAAAAGTGGTCCTCATATTTGCATGCAATAAATTTCAAGATTATTATTCAGTCATCAATCTTGCATTATGATCCACCACCTACTTTCTTATTATTAGAAGAATGTTTTGAATGTGATGGTGATATAACCCTATGCTATGCTATGCTATGCACCCAACTCTGAGTAAAACAAAAAGATCTTAAAAAAATTCCTTTTTAATTGAATTAAATGAATTAATACTAAAAACAGTATCATGGTTAATAATAGTAGTTAATTTAAAAAATGGATTTATTTTTAACAATTTGAGTCTGCCCATAACTACACAGCCTGTGAGAAAGTTTGTGTTGAAAGCCGACAAATTTTAAGATAATTCCAAACATTCCCATGTGGGATTTTCCCCTTTTACTTATCATCTCTGTTTCAATATTAGTTAAGCTCTGTTCATTGGCTTTGTCTCTCTACACTTGTTGTTTTTTGGGTAGGGGTCCTTTCTTGAAAATTCTCTGCATTTTTCTTCTTCTTTAGTTAAACTATGTGGGATTCAGAGACAGACACAGTAGGCGGTCGAGATTATGGAAATGGAGTCATGTCAACAAGTAAACCAGGTCTAAAGACTGATGGTTTCGAAAAAAAAGGCCAATCTTGGTATGTTTCAAAACAATTTCTTTTCTTTTTTTTCCGATGAAAGAATTTATTAGATACAATTCTTGTCATGTTTCTCTGAATATAGGTATGTAGCAACAGATATCCCAAGTGATTTCTTAGTTCAGATTGGAGATGTCAGTTTCCATTTACACAAGGTACCTCCTCCTTTTTTTTTGAGGGATTTACACAAGGTAGTTAAAGTTTTCATATTTATCAAGTACAAAACAAAAAAACACTATTCAGGCTATGTTCAGTTCTTCAATTTCATCTAGGAAATTGAAAAAGAACAATTTGAACATTTTCTTTAGCCTTTTACTAACTAAAATTTGAGAAACAGATATATTGTTAGTTTGTAATCATAATCACAAAGTTACTAATTAATACCCTTTTTACCTCTACATAGTATCCTCTTCTTTCTCGAAGCGGAAAAATGAATCGAATCATATACCAATCGAGAGACGTCGAGTTAAACAAGGTATCTCTAGATGATCTTCCAGGAGGTCCTGATGCTTTTGAACTAGCAGCCAAGTTCTGCTACGGAGTTGCCGTTGATTTGACCGCAACCAACATCTCGAGCCTTAGATGTGCAGCCGAGTACTTAGAAATGACGGAAGATTTAGAAGAAGGCAATCTCATATTCAAAACCGAAGCCTTTCTAAGCTATGTAGTCCTGTCTTCATGGAGAGATTCAATAGTAGTGTTAAAAAGCTGCGAAAAGCTCTCACCTTGGGCGGAGAATCTCCAAATTGTTCGAAGATGTAGTGAATCTATAGCTTGGAAAGCTTGTGCTAATCCCAAAGGTATAAGATGGCAATATACCGGAAAAGCCCCTAGATCAGTTTCTAGCCCAAAATGGAACGAAATGAAGGACTCTAGCCCAAGTCGAAACTCCCAAGTGCCTCCCGATTGGTGGTTTGAGGATGTCTCGATTCTAAGAATCGATCATTTTGTACGAGTTGTGACTGCGATTAAAGTAAAGGGTATGAGGTATGAGTTGATTGGAGCTGCAATAATTCATTACGCTGCTAAATGGCTTCCCGGTTTAATAAAGGAGGGGCTCGATTCTGCACCCGATGATGAAAATAGAAGCTGGAAAGGAGGGCTGCATATGATTGTGGCTGGTACTAAAGAGGATTTGCAGCCAGTTCAAGCTAAGGATCAAAGAATGATTGTTGAGAGTTTAATAAGTATAATCCCACAACAAAAGGATAGTGTGTCGTGTAGCTTTCTTCTTCGGTTATTAAGAATGGCTAATATGTTGAAAGTGGCTCCGGCTTTAGTTACTGAGCTTGAAAAACGAGTGGGGATGCAGTTCGAGCAAGCTACGTTGGCTGATCTTCTTATACCTTGCTATAGCAAGAATGAGACCATGTTCGATGTTGATCTTGTTCAGAGGCTTTTGGAACATTTCTTGGTTCAAGAACAGTCGGAAGGTTCAAGCCCGAGTAGGCAGTCGTTTTCGGATACAAAAATGTACGATGGAGCTCAAAGGGGTGGTGGTAATACAAATGCTAAAATGAGAGTAGCTAGGCTTATTGATAGCTATCTTACTGAGGTTTCAAGAGATAGAAGCCTTTCTTTGACTAAATTTCAGGTCCTGGCTGAAGCTTTGCCAGAATCGGCTAGAACGTGCGACGATGGCTTGTACCGAGCAGTCGATTCCTATCTCAAGGTAAACTAGTTTGTATCTCTTATGTCCGTGTCTAATTTAATCATAATCACAAGACGAGTATAGCAATATATTTTCAAACAACTATATTGGACCTTTATCTTCAAACAACAAATTTTCTTTTTTTTCTCCTTCAAATTGGACTTGGGATAAAGGTTGTCTAGTGCTAATTTGAATTACTATGTCTATTGGAAACAAAAACATATATTGAGGAGTTGGATTTAATCGAAACATACACAACTTCAAAACAGAAGTAAACATTATCATTAAATGTTGTAGGCTATTCGCGATTTCTATTACATACCAAAAGGCACTATAAGAAAAGAGAATTTTGTCAACCCAACATTTAAGGGTCGTGGTGAATATGAATATTTTGATATCGGTCGTGATTGAATATTCCCACAAACTGTAGTTGGAGTCATAGTAGAAACACCCACCACAGCTCCCAGCCATAGTGGAAATATCCACCATGGCCAAAAGCTGTGGTGGATACTTTCGCTACCCATGGACCCCCAAAAATGTTGCGCCACTATAGACTTTCCACAATAGTATTTTACCGTGGTGCACACTCGTATTTCATGTAGTGAGGATAGGGTCTTAAAACATTTGCAACAAGTCTCTAAACCATTTTTCAAGAATAATTTTTTGTTTTCCTAGCATGAAAATCTCAAGTCTTAGGCCTGACTAATGTTGTAATTTGACAGGCACATCCAACTCTCACGGAGCACGAAAGGAAAAGGCTGTGCCGTGTAATGGATTGCACGAAACTCTCGATTGATGCATGTATGCACGCTGCACAAAACGAAAGACTCCCACTCCGAATAGTGGTCCAAGTCCTATTCTCAGAACAAGTGAAAATAAGCAATGCAATAGCTAATACTACTTTAAAGGAAGCTGGTGATTCTCATTACCAACCTTTGGTATCGAATCGAAAAACGTTACTTGAAGGAACTCCTCAATCATTTCAAGAAGGATGGGCTTCAGCAAAGAAGGATATAAATACTCTGAAATTTGAACTTGAGAGTGTTAAGGCTAAGTATTTAGAACTACAAAACGACATGGACACGTTACAGAGACAGTTCGATAAGGTGACAAAGCCTAAACAAACATCGGCTTGGAGTTCGGGTTGGAAGAAACTGAGCAAGTTAGCTAATAAGATGAATGAAGGACATGAACATGAGATTGGTTCACAGGGACCGAATGTGGACCAAACTCGAAAGACCCCTAGAAGGTGGAGGAATTCGATTTCTTGAGCATTGACAGTTATGAACAAGAGATGATTTAAAAGTTAAGTGATAATTTAAGGTTAATTTTCATTTTCCAGTTACAATATTCGATAACTTTCCTTTTTTAGAAAGTAACAATTTGTTCTGCCAGTGTTCCTATGTTGGATTGATTAATCTGTTTGTAACTGTTATTTTTGGTTTTACAATTATATTCTGTTTGGATATGGAAACCTTTATGAATTCTTCAAGTAATATGTGCTCCCTTGCAATCTTTAGAGTATAGTCAAGGTCTACATTTAATTGGAAAATTTGATACTTGATAGTTGATTCTTGGGAATTCTATTATTAGACTTATGAAATAAAGGTTTGATATTTCCAAAAGTGGTCTGTCTTAAATTTTGATGAAATAAAGCAAGAATATTTCTTTTTTGCAAGATTAGTACTTTGGTTTTTTTAAGGCCATAAAAGGAGAAAATACCAAATGCAAAAAGAGCATGAACTGAAGAGACATCCCCTTTCAGATCATGTCTGTAAAAGATCCGGAGGCAAAAAATTGTCATCCAAAGGGATTTGCCTTGTGGAATTTTTATTGTATAGGACCTTTTTCCTAACTTTTACTATGAGTTATGGAAGATATTTTTGGTTCAAGGTGAAATTTGTTAGCAAAATGATGTATTGTATTGTTTGGGGGTGTTCTTTGGAGCCAAAATTCCAAAATAATTGTATTTAGTACTATATACATTATTATACCTACTTTTAGATTCATAAATGTTATTGGTGTGGGAACTTTGGAGCAAAAAATTAAATGCTCTGCAATTGTGGACAAATTATCTTTATAACCTGCATCATTGGCCTCAGATCATATCAATTAAAACTGGTTCTTTTAGTAACTCAAATCCATTTTTTGCTTAAAAAAAATGCTATTTTACATCTTGATTTAGCAGCAATAATATCCTAATTCAATTTGTGCATGCTTTACAAATTAAAGACTTCTCCAGTTACACATTGGGTGTCATGTTGATCTAATTCATATTATTTTCAATGTCCAATCCATATGGAACATTAATTAATCTTAATACATATATGAAGTAATTCCATATAGTATTTTGTAAGAATGGTCAAGAGGACATATATATCTTCTTTTAGATCATAAACTAAATATTGAAAATAAAAATGGCTGACACACGGAAAGTGTGAATGTGTGATATAAAATCTTTGGAAAGATTTGGATAATTATTAATAATCTGAGTTTAGGAAGATTTGGCATATCATGAAGCAGCCTGCAGCATTATTTCATATTGAATATAAGGATGCGTGTGAATCCTTGCCAGTAACTTTATATTATTACTTCCACATCCACATCCACATCCACTGCAGATTAGATTAATTGAAAAAACAATCAAGGTCCGGAATTAAAGAACAAAACTGCACAACAAATTACTAACTCATATACTACATGATATACTATATATATAGATAAACAAACAGTACTCCTAATTTATAAATCAATTATATTGTATAAATGATTTAATTAAGATCAGCAGTTCATATATGGCATTAATTTTTCTAATTATATCCATGGCTTTTAATTTTGTTTGTTTCTTCTTCTTTCTCTTCGGGTTCTTTGTTTGTTTCTGCAAGTAACTGGATAATGTGGTAATTAAGGGCAATTTACCCACCTATCAATATCTATTTATAATGTTCTTCCTATATTTTCATAGAATACTCACATCGTATCCCTGACATTTTCAATTCTTTGAAAAAAAATATAATTTGACAAAAGTACCGTTTCATTATATACTATATATATACTTATTTCAAATCTAAAAAATAAGCAATTTACTCTCTTGTGTTATTTTACATGAACCATATTACTCCCTTTAATTATTATTTTATATGTATAAGTTCGGCCTCATGTGTTACTATATAGGTGATGCATTATCATACCTTATATGTTTGATAACTTTTCAAGCTCGGTTCGTGCATGACTCGATAACTAAAAATTGATAAATAAAATATATTTAAAAATATCTAACTTCCTGATACTTGACACGAGTTTGTTCGATAAAAAATCATCAAGCTCGGATATTTAACAATCAAACCATACTCATTACCTATCTAATCATCATCATCAATCCCTTGAGTTACAAACCAAAATTAGACTAGCTATTGAAGATGGGATTGAAAACTTGAACAGATTGATTTCTTACTTTTATAATTGATTTGGCCTTTCAGCTCCTAATTGGACTTGATGTGATACTTCACTACCGAACATTTATTTTTTCACTTGTTCATTATGAAATGATTCATTCATTAATTTATATATATATATATATATATATATATATATATATATATATATATATATATATATATATATATATATAATGTTTCAACTTTCAATAGGTAAGGAAATTACACAAACTTGACAGCTTACACCTAAATTATTTGTCATAAAGTCGATATTCTAATAATGTATAACTTGAATATATTTTTCAGTTACCTTCTTAATTTCTTATTGTTATTCACTATTTATTTTGTTGTCTCTTTTCTTATTATATTTCACGGAAAAAGAGTAAGATAGTGAATCGAATTGATCCATAACCCAAAAAAAAAGTAAGTTATTTTTGTGTATTCACAATAATTCACGTCACATATTCTGGTTCTTGATTAACAAATTTCAGAGTATACACTGCCTGCACTATAGTCATTAAAGTATATAATTCTAACTATTACACACGACCCAATCCAATGGGCAATATATATATATATATATATATTTGAAAGGGTGGTTTTTTACCTCAATTGATTGTTTTGAGTTTTTGACCAAAATCCTAATTTTCTAGAATTCTGAATTTTTTAATTGTCTCAATTTCTTTGGTTAGGTAACTATATAAATTGCATTTATTCTATGCATAATTTTAATTATAGGGTAAGGCAATATCAAGAATTATTAAATTGCATAATTTAAGCTAATTGGCAAAATAATATATGGTAATAAGCTAATAGCCTTTGAGAAAAGAACTTACAGGTTCTTTTTCCATATATATATATTGTTAATATATTGGATTTAACTATATACAATTAGTATAATAATTAGGAAAGAACTTAGAATTATTTAAAAAAAAAAAATCTTTTAAGATTTTGTATTCCTTAAAATAATTGATCGGTTGAAACTTTTTGAACTAAAATATATTTCTGATTTTACTATCAACTCAATAATTAATAAAATTTATTCATTGAAATTGATGGACCTGCACAAAATGAGCAATTATACCAATTAAAAATATCAATATCTACCATGAAATTGGCTAAAATTAGGAAGGTTTCAAAATTTTGAATTTACTCAAATTTATTATATCATACATATATATATATATATATATATATATATATATATATATATATATATATATATATATATATATATATGTTTCTCGATATTACAGAAGTAAGGGTATGGAGATTTTGGTCCCTTCCTCACTTTTTTTTCTTCAGAAGTTTTTATTGTTTTTTTAAAATGATTGAATCCATACTCTTTTTCTGAGTTGGATTTTCATATATGATTATAAATAAGATAACGTGTATAAATTTTATTTCTTAATTTTGGTTTGATCTTTTTTTTTTTTTAATATTTATATCCGAAGTTTCATATGATTTTTCTCACTTTCTATTATACTTTGTTCATTTTTACTGGCTTCGTGTTAAGTTTTTATTATATTTAATTTTTCTAGATTTATATTCATATATTTATGTTTTTTTTCCTTATTGAATTCCTTGCTCTATTTCTGAGTTGGACTCTCATATAAGATTATCAATAAGATAAAGTATATTTAATTATGTTTTTTATGTTCATATTATGAAGTCTCTTAAGATTTTCCTTACTTATTGTATTTTGTTCATTTCTACATGGTTCATGTTAAGGTTCTGATTATATTTATAGTTTTTCTAGATTTGTATATATATCTTGTGTTCATTTCATTTTTTTCTATATTAAATAAATTTCTTTTGAAATATCATCCACTATTTTTTATTTATTTATATGACACATGCAAGTATATATAAACTCAAATAAATGTATATATACAGTGTGTATATATTCATGAACGTGAGCATTTATTTGCCAGATTTCCATGTATATGGAGTATTACCTTTGTATGACTTGACTAAATAAATTATTTATTGATAATTTTTTATTTTCTTATCATTTTCTTATTAGTTTTGGATTATCTTATCACTTCATCAATATTTAAGAATTCCATAATAATTTATGAATTGAATTAACTCTTATATCATTTTTTGTTGTGGATCTGTTAACTCTATATTTTACTTTTGACATTCTAGAGATTTTCTCAATAATTTAGGAATGATGTAAATTGATTTGCTTTAATTATATGTGAAAATAAATTGATATACTAACTCCATTTTCCATATTCTTTATTTTTTTCCAGCTTAGTTTTTAGATCCATGTTTCTTTAGGTTAGTATTTAGTTTAAACTTTAAACTCACATACATCTTTCTTAGGATAATTCACATTTTGCCCCACAATTTTTTTTACTTTTTGGCATTTAAAAATAATTTAATTTTCTATTTAACCTCCTTGAATTTACATGGCATATGCACTTTGCACCATCATCAACATTTTAATAATTTTTACAAGGTCCATAAGTGCCATCTTAAGACCTTCTAACTTTTGGTGCTTTTGTGCAAACATCTAACATTTATTGTGTAGAGCAAAATTTCCTAATAAGTTATGGTGCTCATGTTTCATTTTCTATGTTTTTATTCTGTTTTAATATTTAATAACATATGTTCTGGGTTATATATGCATATTCATATATTTAGTATGTTCATTTATATAATTATAAAGTTATACTGAAAAAACACTTAAAGTTCGGCTCTTTGTTAACTAAATTCTAAGGGGTTAAGTGGAAATCAGTACTTTTAAGGGGTTAGTAGTGAAATTAAATTTCTTTTAGGCTAAAGTATAAAGTTCGTTATAAGCATTTAAAAAATATTGTTGAATCTAAGTTAAAACATTAAAAAATAAAAATAAAAAATAAAAAATCATGAACTTAATTTATATAGATTCTCGAAAAATGAAAGACAAAATACTAAATATTTCTTCACAAAATAAAAAAAAATAAAAAAATTATCTTAATATTATGTTTTCAAGAATTTACTCATTATGCGTCTTTTTCTTTCTTTCTCTCTCTCTCTCCACCACATTTTGGCTGCTGTATTTATGGGTAATCATTGTGTACTCAGCATAAAAATAATACAATAGATAAATGTGAAATAAATTAAATAAGAATTAATATAAAGTATCACTTTCAAGACTCTAGGACATAATAAAATGAAAGAGATGGTTTTAATTTGGAGTGCAGACTTTATAGAACATGCAATAATTTGTTATCACGTGATTCAGTAGGGAAAAAAAAATAAAATGATCTCATAGGTAATTAAAGAAATAATCGATGGATACATTAAGTCAATAACTACCTCCATAGATGAATTAATTAGATATTAGATATTGTGATTTTTAATTTAGTTCTCTTAATATATAATTTGTTGAACCACCCACCCTACCCTGCATCATCAAAATGAGTAAAGAGTGTTAAAATCAAAGATTTGACAATATTAGTTTTCTCTACTTAAAAAACATAAGAAACAAAGAATTACAAAAATACATGTATTATATTTGTGATCGAATGCATTTAGTTGTGGAGTGTAGAGTCAAATTTGATTCGGTAAAAAATAAAATTGGTCACATAACCTAACCACACAATTTTGTTTATGAAATGAATTTTGGGTGAAAAGAATTAGTAGTACTTTAGTTTTGGTATAATACAGAAACAGGGAAAACACCACATAGGGGTGAACGCGGTCGGGTTTAGCGGGTGACAACGAAAAAATCAACCCGACCCGACACATGTGGGTTGTCAAAATTTCAAACCGCACCCATATTTTTAAGTTCATAAACCGCACGGTTCGGGTGAGGCGGGTGCGGACGGTTGGCGGGCGGGTTGTCGGGTTGAACCATTGAATATAGTATATTCAACTAACTATACTACATAAAATTCAATCTGACTAGGAAGAATAAAAACAAAATAAGATTGTGCAAACTCATGGTTAATGGCCCATTTTGCCAAACACAACTATAATTCCTAGCTACACAATTCTCCAATCCGGTTTGATCAACAAAATTAATCACTGGTAGGGTGATTTTTATGGGTAGGATCAATTCCTACAATTGTTTTATGAGAAAAAACTACGTACATACAGTGCAAAAATTAATAAATTAATTGATGCATAAGCTACAGTAATCTTTTTTTTTTTTATAGAAATTAAAAAAAAATGATTTAAATATATTCTAAACTCAAATGTTCTCCAAACTCTTTTTGTGTACTGCAAAAGAAAGGGATCTACATTTAACAAGGGCACATAAAATAAGGTAGTTGTGGCGAGATCTTTAAACTAAATATCCAACAAACGGAATTGGGTACTTGGTTAATAACTATGAATAACTTATACTTTGAAACATTTTATGTTCCTCTTTCCTCTTGCTCACTCAAATTTCCTATCCTTGGCTTGCACGTATGGCTTGGTGTAACTTATGAGTCATGAAAATTGAGAACTGATTTTGAATCTTGATTTCTTAGGAGAGGCGAGATGGAGAATAGAATTGGAGTTGGAGCAGGCATGAAGCTTAGAGATGGAAAACTTTAATTATTTTTCAATATTTTGTTTGGTAAGTGGTGTTGGGTAGAGAAAACATATAATATTTGAATGAGTCAGGTTAGGGGTGATTTTTAACCATTAAAACCGCAACCCGACCCATAACTTTCGGGTGGTCACCATTTCAACCCATTACTAGTTTTGTAAGACTAAAAACCGTCGGGTTCGGGTTGGGTTGAGCGGGTCGGACGGGTTAATGAACACTCCTAACACCACACGGTCACGGGAGAAAGGAAAGGAATCATATATAATGGAATGGACATCATTTTCTTATCAATAACAAAAATAAATACAGTACTCCTACAAAAACAAACACAAAGGTTGCTATGAAAAGGGTAAAAATAATAATAATATATTCTGCACCACAGTTTTTGTATCATTACAACCACAGCCAGGAGAGTAATATATATATATAGTAGGAGTATTTTTTTTTTATTACAAAGCAGTAGTAGCACACGTACGTTCTAATAATTCTAACAGTAGAACAACAACAAAAAAGACACAAAGAAAGAATCATGTCCCTCTTAAAATAAAAACAAACACACCAATTTTACAAAAGCTCACACCAAAGGAAAGGAAAGGAAACAAACAACAAGATTTCATCATGAACTCGTATTTACAAATTCATGATTATAAATCTTGGGGTGGGGGGTGGGGCCCTCTCTTCATGCCTACAAGAAAAAGCATAAAAATCAAATGTGAAATGGAGTGTGGGACCCAAACCAACCAAACGCGCATGCTCTCAAATCCATGAAGTTTTCTTTTTCCCTTTTCTTTTTTTTTTTTTTGGTATTTTCAAGAATCCATGAAAAAAAGGGTCCTCCCATTTTACAGCACAAAACACCACTATCCATTACCATGCGAGCGTTCAAATCTGCCTTATTTTACTTTAATCCCCAAAAGCTTAAAGAATAATCATTTCAAGTCAACAACTACATCCCCATTTTTCTTCACCACCCTCAAAATATAAATAAAGAGCAATAAAGCTTCAACATAAAGGAAAAGCCACCTTACTACTTTCAAACCCATCAATAATTTCATTCAAACTCACACTTAAATCTTATTTGCTACCCTTTGGTTGGTCTAATCATTCCTCATAGACCAACTCTATCCACTCGTAAAGGTGCCGGATTCCGACTCCAGGTAGCTAAGTCCAAGACCTTCGGCTTCGGTTTTCATCGACTTCAAGTAAACGATAGCGTTATCGATTATCGAGAGTGGATCTTCGTTTTTCAATCCCGGGATAATACTCTCCAAAATCTTTAATGCCTCGCGAATTTTAACCTTTTTTTCTCTCTTGCTCGAATCGATATAACCGTAAGAGTTTTTATCACTCGAATCCACATCATCCAATGATGGAATCTTGTACCGACCATCAAGCAATCTTTGCCTTTTCGGTAAATCATCAGAACTCGCTACTTCTTCGTTGAGTGATTTGTCCTTGCTAGTTACTTCGTCATCGTCATCATAATACTCATCATCACTATCGGAGTAGAGTAAAGCATTAATCTCATCACTATCTTCAAGCATCTCACCATCTTCGACATTTAAATAATTTTCATCCCATTTTTCTTCAACGAGTTCGTTTTTCGCTCGATCTTCCACTCTTTCACATAAGCCATTAATATTGGAGGCAATGGTCTGATTTTGCGGAGATAAAGAAGGGCCAACGAACAATCTCGTGTGATTCCCAGATTGATCGAAAATGAGAAACCTTTTCTGAGGAGCAGAAAAGCCATCAATTGGCTTATCTATGAACCCTAGCCTGTGGGGTAAGGTACATTGGGAATCTTTAAAGATCGGATTTTTGGTAGGACTCGAGTCATCCCAATTTGGAGGTAGCCATTTTAAAGAACCAACCGAGTTCAAATCACTTAGGGGAAAAGCCACGTCAGCAGTATACGTGGTCCCGGGAAAGCATGGCAAACTTAAATTTTGCTCTAGTAGTAGAGGTGCCATGTGACCCTTATCGGGTGGTTTCCAAGCAGAGAACTGCTGACATGGCTGAGATTCTTTGGCTCTAAACATCGAGTCGAAAGAGCAACCTGACATATTTCAAAATTCAGACAAGAAACGAGATAACTATGATCGAGAATCAAGTACCATTAAGATATTTGCTGATGACTTACCAGAATAATATGTGTACTTAGTGTCCTGCAAATAGAATACTTTTTGGATATATTAACTACAAAAGAAACAAAGAGAGAAAGAAACAATAATATTGCTAGCTTGATTTGACAAACGGGAACTTGGAACGGGTCTACGTTACAGGTTTGAGCAACTGACGAAAATATTCGGCCTGGAGAAGGAAAAACGAGGCAAAATTAGCAATCACATAATATAGAAATCAAAGAAGTAGTAATATTGAATATGGTAATCACAACTAGTATAAAATAACTGTGAACAAACCTGACAATTTTGCAAAGGTTGAAAGCAAGCTATAATTCTAACAATAATGGTTGTTCTACCAGCAATCCCATGTTCGTGTTTAAGTGCCCTGAATCTCGTCTGACTTGCTGCTTGGCACACCATAACTACTTTTGGCTTTTTATTAGTAGAGACTTCTTAGAGTGTTGGATGCAGAAAAGACAGCTAAATCAAGGAAAAAGTCGAAGATGTATGGAAATTCAATTCTTGTTGAAACACAACAACGGAAGCTAAGAAACGATGAAGAAGTTGATGAATTTTATTAGTAAATACTAAGTAAGATTGGGATGGACTAAAGTACTTTTTGAGGATAAATTTATAGAATATAGAAAAAACAAGTAAACACGGGTAAGTGATTGGATCCCATGGATAACAAATTGAATATGTTCGAGATGATTAATAAAGGGGTTCGATTCAACAGAAGAATAGAAACTTATAGAATAACCCTGCAGAACAAATTCAAGGAAATAACGTAATGAAATATATCAATCGACAAACTCAACCGCATATTGGTCGCTCTTATATCCTATTGAATTTATCGTAGCTGTCTCAACTGGATTTATAAACCTGAAACAACATGGAAGAAAGCATATTCTTGAGAATGAAAATACATAAACCTAAAGTAAAGTAACAAACCAGTGGAAATATAATTAATATCTCTTAACATAACCATAAAGCTCAACAAAAGCTAGCATAGAATCTAACAAAAAGCAATGGAAATTAAAATCCAACTATTCATGTTCCACTTTTCTCATCCAGATCGAATCTTCAACTCCAACATTTATCTTCTCCAGATCAGAAAATAGTAATAATAATAATAATAATCCATGTCCATCAAGCACAATATCTACACGAGTCTTAATAAATGCATACAAACAAAACAAGACAGTGGTGTAGAATAATTGAAAAAGAAAAACTAACATTAGTAAAGATAATGTACCCAAATCCTAAACAAAATTAGAAGAAGCTGAAGATGGGTATCAATTAATTGTGATAAAAATGAAACTCTTAAACGCATTATTTCTGCTGGGTAACCATGAGAGGTGAACCCATCTTCAAAACAAAACACAAGAAAATGCTTTTTAAACAGAAGCTGAGACGATTCCAAAAAAAACACAAATCAAACAAGAAAGTTTGTAAGTTGAAGAAAATACCTGAGATAAAAGTGATTCTTTCAGTCTTGACAAATGAATGGGAGAGAGAGAGAGAGAGAGTAGATGAACAGTAGTAGTATTGGATAGCAGTCTGGAAAGTAGGCAAGCACCAATCCTGGGGGTTGCTGGGATATATAGGAATTTCAATGACCATAATGCCCTTGTTTCTTTTTGGGCCAACTTTCTTAAACTTCTTGATTTATTACTTAAATTCTCTATGAAATACTATCATATCATCTTTTTCTCTTAATTAATAACTAAGTAAGATTTTGTGTTATTTTGAATTTGAACATATGGTCTATGGCTCAATTCATATTTAGAAAAAATGGGAATTAGGAAAGTGAAGTACTATTGTCAAAAATAAGAAGGAAAAGTGAAGTACTACTTCATGCTGTGTGTGCACAATTATTTAGGGATTCGTACATGGGACATTAGAGTTCTAATACGAGAGAACTTGTCACGTCCTCAAATTTAATATTAATAAGGAGTGAAAAATTCTTGAAATATTGGTGATCATTAATTACATGATCTATCAAATTAGAATAATGCATGTATATGTAGTATAATTTGACTCAAACCATCAAATTTCATGTCGAAGTTTACTAGACATCTGTGTTTTAATTAAAGTTATTTATTGATTTAGAAATATATAAAAAAATCACGCATAAAACAAAACAATGTAGTCACAAAGATCATCTAGTCAATAACAAACCAATATGCATTATCTCCATCCTATTAAAATGTCCAAAATAAGTAGCAAATGATATTTTTACTTCATAATATGATGATACTTTAATGTGAATGGAGCTTGTTATATTTAAAGTTTGTTTGGTAAGTTATAACCCTTCGGTTTACCTCTCAATAATCAACTTTATATCAAATTTGCGTAGATGATTTGGTTCACTTGTTCTGTTGTTCCCCACCTCTATACTAAATGTATACGATAAATAATTCTAAGATTTATTTATGTATAAAACAATAAATAATTCTGATTAGTTCTATTTTCGATTTCTTTCTAAGATAGAAGAAGTGTGTACCGACAAAAACTTGATTAAAAATTCAATAACGCAGGTATCAGTCAAATCTTGTCCTTGCCACTTTTAGTTAGTCAAAGTGACATGTTTTTTATCAAATAAAAAATAATTCACAAAACCAAACACATAATTCACAATTCAGTGAACACAAAGCGATGTGAAAAGTCAATCATTTTAATTCCCATATGATTTAGGCAAAATTCAGACCATATTGAATTTATAGTTAAAGAAATGTCCTTTTAAAATCAAATGCGAAATAGAAATTAAAGATTGAATTATTTAATATGAAAATTTAGAATCACGTAAACAAACTCATGTAAATTTTAGAGTTGAACTCACATAATCTAATAAGAATTAGTTATTATTTTGTTTATCTAATCGAGCTCAAGTCAAATTTAAAAAATTGTAAATTTGTTATTTATGCTCGTTGATGTGTGCATGAACTGAATATAAAGGATGTATTAATATTAGTAGCAAAGCTCGAGTAAGGTTTAATTTACATCCCTGTTTCAGTATTTCTGGATTTTCTTGCGGCATAAAATTTAATAACAATTATGTAAATCCACTTTAGATGTATGCCAGAAAATCTACAAAATCTTCATATATAATAAAACTATCAACTAATGTGTTGTCATTGAACCTTCATACTTTGTAAACTGAATAAATATTAGTAATTATCAAAATTGAAGTCATCAGCCAACAAACCAACTGTCAATTTCTCTTTGACTAATTAGTCTCATACATAGTTGGTGAATGAGAAACCTTTGAAATGGTTTTCCTAAAAAATACTTATATATTAGCCTGCTAGAGAAGAGTTATTAAATTTCATCATAACGAAGCATAATTCAAATAATAAAATTATTTAGGCCCATCCAATAATTGAGCATTTATTTAATCACATTAGATCAGTATTACCGTTCATTTGGACTTTCTTGTGAGTTAATTATTAAAAAACCTAAACCCACATAAGCACACAAAAAAAGTGATTAATTTGATTAAAATATTGCTAATAAAAATATAATATAGGTATGTGCATGGTATAAAACAAAGTGTAATTAAGCATAGGGCATATCGCAGCAGGTCTAACCACTGTTTATTATATATACTCAGTCATAGGTGTAAAACAATAATGACATGCTAATAGCATCCTAATTTGCTTTTGATACACACGGAAAATACAATTACTCATTGACACATAGACGATTAGTTTATACAATACTTTATTTAATCATCCTGTCATATTGATGACATAAATCTAGCCTGATAAAATCAGTCTATAATTAAAGATAAACATAATGACCTAGCAACACACATTATTAAATATCAGAGTCTACAATAAAATCAAGGTAGCTTACCGGATAAACGATAATGCAACCTTTATTAATTGCGTTGCTCAGCTCATAAGGCCTGATAATATTCCTAATATCAACCAACGTGTTCAATAAAATTTTAATAATAAAGTCGTAACACGGTAAAGTTGGATTAGTTATTACAATGAAAAAGCATCAAATAAAATAAAAAGTTTGCTTGACATTGATTAGGTCTAGAAAGCAAGCTACTCAGCACTCAAAACTTCAATCTCAAAAACCAGAGGGGAGTTGGGCTGAATGCCCCATGCTGGAAAACCACTTGGCCCATAAGCATAATCAGGAGAGCACTGCAGATGATTGAAAAAGACACAATTCAACATGACCTCAAGAGTTTATGCACACATGAGCATGCCTCAATCAATGAATGTGTGTGTGTGTGTGTGTGTGTGTGTGTGAGAGAGAGAGAGAGAGAGAGCAAAATTTTAAGGATGACACAATTTATTAGAAAAATTTGAAAATGTAACCTAATAAAATCAAAGGCCATCGCGGTTTTATTAAACGGAATTTTTAATTTATAGAATCAATCAAAACGACATTCAAAGGGGAAAAATGCAAACTTTGATATGTGCACATTACCTGCAATCGAGCAACTTCTCCCACTTGCATGCCTAACACCCCTTCATCCCATCCTACAAATGCAAGGATTCAATCCGATTAATGGTAAAACATTTTGGCATAGAGCAATCACTAATGCATACCTTAGCGTAAAGTGTACCATATGATTTTCCAGGCATATTACATTTTTATTGCAGATTCTGAAATTTGATTTAACATAAATAAGTGAATAGCATCAATAACTCCAATGCTTCCAAATATTAATCTTTCCATAATGTGCAAATTTAACAGGTCGTCTTGATACAAATAAAGAACAATCTATCAAGAAAATTTAAGAAAAAAGATTTAAAAAAAAAGAAGATAAAGTGATAGATTGCTTCAACCATACATGATTCTGTCAAGAATAAAAATTTATGATAGTAAAACTACAAGCAAGTAACAGAATAAAAAAAGAGGATTTCATTTAGGTGAACTAATAGTATGCATCTACTAATAGACGGAGGAATCCAAGTATATTAACCATCCAAGCACATTACACATACACGTTCCCCAAACTCAATATTTCTGGTTTCAAGAACACTCAAAAGCTCTTGCAGCTTAGCTTTAACTTCTCCAGTTTATATTATTTTAATCACCTTATATCATGCAATTACATAACATAAATTGTGTGAATTGCAAAAGATAACATATTGAGGGATGACATCAAAATGAACACCCACCAAGAAGTTAAGAATTCTGTTCACTCTTCCACACCAGTCACATAATGCAGGCTACTTAACCGTTGTTGAAGCCAACAATATATCTCAAACGCCATTAGAAACAAATATCAAACTAGAAGCTTTTGGATATCAATTTCAGTATCAATACATTAGTTATTATTCCATCACCAAAAAGAAACTAACTACAAATAAAAAAAGAATAGCTAACTTAAATCAGTAAAAATGTTTACCTTTAATGACATTGCCTTTGCCAATTCGGAAAGAGAAAGGCGTCTGCCCTGGATCCTTGGTACTGTTATTTAACATGAAATTCACTCAGACATTTGTTAAATAACCTTGAACGATGTTTCCCATGGTTGGCATGATAATTGGAAGTATAATTATAATATATATAAATATATATTACCTCCAGAATTTTTTGGCAAGGTCGCCATTTTTACCGAAGCCGGTGCAGTGTACGGTGACATTTTGACCGGTGACAGGTTTAGGACCGGTACCGGTTCTCAAGACTTCCTTCTCCACTCCCATTGCCCTAATTGGATGAGCTAACATATAATTCAACCGTAATCAATTTATGGATGGAATTGGGGTTTTTTGTGCTTTGAGCTGTGTTTGGTAAGTAGTTAGCTCACGCGTGCGTTTATAATGAACTTCAATCCAATCTTTAGTGCACGTGCTCATCATGTGATAGGGAGATATCTTTTCTTTATATTTCGCAGTTATCCCCGAGTAGGGGTGGGCGCGGGTAGGGTATTTCGGGTATTGGGTATTTCGGGTCGGGTACCCGACTTGACGGGTAGTGAATTTTCATACCCGAAACTCTACCCGATTTGACGGGTACCTGAAGTTCAGATACCCAAAATTTTCGGGTAATTCGGGTATTGGGTATCCGAAATTTCACACTTTTTTTTTCAAGAATTTTTTTTCAACATATATATACGTAAAATTGTAAATAAATTAATTCAAACATTAATTGTACACAATAACTTCAAAACAAAACAATACAAATGTCTCAAGCCTTCAAGATTCAAGTATTCAATAAATTACAATCAAATCAAACTCGAAGTCTCAAAGCATCAAAATATTAAATATCACAATCGCATGGCATGAAAGTTACAACTTACAATAGACATAAAATCACAAATCACATTCAATAATATTTCACATTTTAACTCATCATTCGGATCTTCACCAATCATATCCACCTACAAGCTTGAAAATCCAACTAAATTACTCGAATTTTTTTTTAAATACCCGAACGGGTACCCGAATACCCGTTCGGGTGTGAAATTAATACCCAATACCCTACCCGAAAATATATTTCGAGTTCGGGTACCCAAACCCGAATGTCAAAATACCCGTTTTTTTGTCCCAAACGGGTCGGGACGGGTCCCAAAATACCCGACCCAAACGCCCACCCCTACCCCCGAGAGTATATTTACTACAACCAGCCCCTGAATTTTTTAACAGTTGCAATTTGCCTCATGGTCAACATTTTGTAGGTCTTGAAGGGGCGAATGAACAATTTTTTAGGGTTTAAAGATAAAAAAAATTATAATTAAAAACACCACATCTCATATCAAATTGAACCAAAACTGTAAATTTGAATAATACATATCCTAAATACGTTTCACTTTTTACCTATTAAGACATATTGTGCATTGTCCACAAGGATTTAGATATTTGCATTAGACCTCAAAAGATATTCAAAAGAAATTTGGGCCCTTTAAACTTGTTTAGAAGTTGATCAGGGGTCAAAGTACATGTGTTATTTAAATTTCAGGAGGTTATGGGCAAAAGTTGTACTTTAAAGGGTTTTCCTATTAAAAAGAAGGTCGTTCTAAAAAAAATTGATAATCCCAATAATTTTTAAAAAAAAATATATATATATATTTATTAAAAAATATAAAACTTGCCTCATGATATGTGATATCCAAAATCAGCCCAATAATAGGTTGGACTCTCCGAATTGCTCTTGGTGTGATAAAATTTGTGGGTTCCTATTGGTGATGGCATATGGGTTTCAAAAGGGCCATATTACATACAAATATACAATTAATGGGGTTGGATCAACTTTCCGAGTACCCAAACACATTTTATCAAAATAAGCTGTTAATGGATCATGATTAGTGTTGAATTGGCGGGCTGACTTATCACTAGTTATTCATATTCAAATTTGCATCCAAATTTCCTTTTTTAATGATAAATACATACGGAGTATTACATAAATCATTAAACATCGGAAATTATATTCGATCCAATCAATTTTAATTAATATCAAGGTACACATATAGATTAAATAAAAAACATTATAATTTTCTATTAAAACGATAATTAAATTAATTTAAACAAGAAAAGAATTGAATAGGAATTAAAAAGAAGTCTACTTAGTATGAACTCTTCAATATAAATATAATTAAAATAAGAAAATTAAATGAAGTGGTATACTTAAACATGAAGTCTTATTATATTTATTTTTTACATAAACTCCTAAATCTAAAAATTATCTCTTACATCAACTTTTATAATTTCATTCTTCTTTTCTTATAACACATAAAAATGAACCATAAAGAATAATAAATAAATAAATAATTATATTTTGATAGCTCCTAAAATATATTATAATTTAGCAACAATATACTCTTAGATATAAATATTTTTTGTGTCATTGGAAGATTTAGTATAATATAAGTCATAAAAGTATTCTAAGAATAAAAAATTAAAATCAAATTCTCTCAAACATCATTATATTACACAAGAAAATAGTAGCTAAAAAAGAATTGTGACTTAGCTAAGTACATAATTTTTCTTTGGCTAGAGAAACAAAATATAAACAATATCAAAGATTATCAAGAGATGCATAACCTCGAATAATCAAGACATGAATAACCTCGAACATAAATACTGGTAAAGTTGGTGAAAAAATATGTGAAACAGGTAAAAAAAAATATTTGTGAAATCAATAAATACATGTGAAATCGATGAAAATTCTAGTGATATTCGTGAAAAACGATTGAAATCGGTAATACTCCAATTTTCATGGAGTTCTTTTCATGAAAAACGAGCGATATTGGTTAATAAAAATTTGTGAAAATGATAAACTTTTGGGTGAAATTGGTGAATACCGGTAAATTTGGTGAAAAATGAGTGAAACTGCTAAAAATACGCATGTGAAATCAATAAATACATATAGAATCGAATAACTTTGGATGAAATTCGTGAAAATCGTATAAGACCAGTGAAATTAGTGAAAAATGGATGAAATCGTTAAAAGTTGGTGAAATCAATGAATCAGGGAACAAATGTAAAGTCGGTGAAAACCGTAAAATCACTTAAATATGGGGTGAGATTGGTGGATAAACATGTAAATCACTGGGAAAATGTGTGAAATAGATGAAAATGAGTGAAATCTGTAAAATAGTTCAACTAACAAAAGCAAGGTGAAATAGATGAAAAATGGTTTAAAACGAAAAAACAAAAAAATCAACGAAAAATGGAAAAAATAATGATAGTAGGTCAAACCGATAAAATAATGGGTAAATCGGATAAAAAAATATATTAAATCATGTAAAATGACTGAAATAGGTAATAAGACGGGTTATAACCGTTAAAAATGGATTAAATGAATTAAATAGGTGAAAACGACTTAAGTATATAAACAAATGCATTTCAAATTAAATCAAGTAAATAGTGCTCTTAAAATAGTGTTTCTAAATAAAAAAATCTTATAATGGAATGAACTAAAATAATTTTGTTATGATCTTATTTTAGAAAGAAAAAAATCAAGATGTTATGAACAAATCAATCATCAATATTTATTTGATTACAATAATTTAAAGTCGTCATTTTTTAACAAAATAATAGTTAAATTGAAGATTGGTCATTAATTTATACTATTTTATGTGACACGATAAAGTTAATTTGATTATAATTTATAAATTTTACTCATGAAAGTAACTAGACACGTACAATACAAGTGAACTTTTTTAGTAAACTAAAAAAATACACATATTAATGAATTTTCAGTGGATGTTGAAAATCCAATTTGGAAATAGTTCTAGCTCATGCAAAATAATCTCATGATGTTTCAGAATATCCGGTGGGCAAAGGAAAGTTTCAGTATATCCAAATTCTTTGACAATTAATTTTTCCAAATTTCAATATATTTAGTATCAAGCAAGTTTGCAAAATGAAGGATCAGTATTAGATTTGCACGGAGCTCATAACAACTCGAGAAGATCATAGGCTGCTGCATATATATGGTCAAATAAGCATCCACTGCATGTTCTTGATTTGAGTCAATGCATGCATGTCGTTAATATTTGATGAAGCCACTTAAATATAAAAATTTTGTTTTTATATTTGTCGAAAATAATGATTCAAAGTACGTAACATACTGAAATAAAAATAAAAGTAGTTTTATATTTTCGTTCTGATTAGATCTCTGTAAAATATTAACTTTTTTTATGTTTTAAATAGAAAAATATCAAAATTTTGACCCATAAATTACGATCCCATGAATACTAGTTAGCTTTTGGTGTGTGGACGTGTCACACCTATGGGGAAAAAATATATTTTTCTTTTAATTTTTACTGGTATGTGGTATTGTGATACTTTATTTTTTGACGAGCAAATTACATTTTATGTATCTTTTTTGTACCCATAATTTCGGTCTACTTGATTGCAATGTCAGTTCATATTTCGCTGGAATTCATAACAATGTTCGAAAATTGTAAACGTCATAAAATTATTTGCCCCTACGTACAAAAAAGATGCAATAACCTTTAAATGTACATCAATGTTATTTTCGGCGTAATGTCAATAGAGACTAAAATGTAAGAAAGTGGACGAAAATTGAGAGAGTTGACTGAAATTGCTGCTACAAAAGGATAGATGATGTATATATTTTGCTGGCCGAAAATCCAAATGACTTAGTCTCGTGTAGCCAGAAAAAAATTTCACTGGAATCACTAAAATGTATGAAATTTGTTTTCAACGATATTATTATATTAAATAAATCCAATATAAAATAAAAACACAACTAACTAATATCAAATAAATCACTCGTAGAAATATATATACTCCGAACCTTGTTGAGTTGTTTTTTCCTTCAACAACAATAAATTACTATGGGAAAGAGATGATTTAGAACCTGCGGTTTTAGTGTCGTTTGCTAAAGCTTCCTTTGACAGATTCAGAGCAGCAGCAACTCCTCCTGCTCGGCAGATTTCGTTGGCGCCCACCTCCGGTAGCTAGGTACTATAAAGATAAATTTTGATGCAGCAATTTGAAAGACTTTTATTAAACTTTATGCGGAAAAACTTTAACAATATGCTTATCAATTACCACATATTATAAATATAAATTAGGATACGAGAGTTCGGTATACCGTTCGCCATGGAGTCTTCAAGATATGGCGTTGCTTCAAGTAATCCTTCGAACTAAACTTGTTATCTCCTCACTTGTATCACCTTTCTAGTGAACTCACCTTCTCCTCTCTTTCTATCCAAATGACACAACCTTAGAATACTTTTAGGTGATGGAAGTTTGCTAACACTTTTGTTTCTTTTTCTTTTTTTTTTTGGTGTAGCTTTGAGGAGTGATTGTGTCTCCTTTTATAGATGAGAGTAGAGGGCCACTAAATGTAAGAGTTACAAGAAGGTGAAAGGCCAACCATCATGACCTCCATAACCCACTCCCTTGTAAGTTACAAAACCTTTAGCATATCCATTAGGTATCAACCTTAAATCAATCATATGAAGAGTCCCAACCTTAAAACTTGTAGTAAAAGGAGGTTAGTGGACCATTTAATAAAATAAAACTAACATTCTCCCACTTGGTCCACTAAACCGATTAAGTTAAAAATAATTTTGACTTTCTCGAGCTCTTCAAAGAAAAATTGACACGTGATCACGATTTAGATAAAAACAAAGGTTGACAACTAAAATAGATAAATGATATACTTTAATACTAGATATAGTCTAAATCACTAATGTGAATCATAGCAGTCATATGACTTTATTTATCATATTCCCTTCCATGTATTACACCACTAGCAACTTCTACTACTCTAGTAAAATTGCCCCTTTAATTTTGTCTTGTTAAGACATATCCCGTTTATAAAATCCAAACATAATATGTGTACACATGATTGGAAACAGGAAAACAGAACCAATAATTTAAGCAAATGACAATTTATTGATAACCACTTATTACAGTCATGGATTGCTTAAAAGACCCATACTAATAACATGTTCTTTATAAGTCTTTATAGGCAATCCTTTGGTCAATGGATCGGCGACCATATGAGTGGTACTTAAATTTTCAATTGACACTTGTTGTTTCTGGACTCTTTCTTTAACAACTAAGTACTTAAGATCCATGTGCTTGGATCCACTAGAGTACTTTCCATTCTTTGAAAAGAAAACCGCTGCGGTATTATCACAATATATCTTCAGCGGCTTAGCAATTGAGTCAACAGCCCTAAGCCCTGAGATAAAATTTCGCAACCACAGTGCATGACTCGAAGCCTCAAAACATGCAACAAACTCGGCCTCCATCGTGGAAGAAGCAGTGATGCTTTGTTTTACACTCTTCCACGAGATAGCTCCACCAGCTAATAGAAATACAAAGCCCGAAGTGGACTTTTTACTATCCTGACAGCCAGCAAAATCCGAGTCTGAATATCCAACAACCTCTAATTGATCCGATCTCCTATATGTGAGCATATAATCCTTCGTTCCTTGGAGATACCTCATAACCTTCTTTGTTGCTTTCCAATGATCTATACCTGGATTACTTTGATATCTACCAAGTACACCTACAGCATAACTGATATCTGGTCTAGTACAAGTTTGTGCATACATCAAGCTTCCAACAGCTGATGCATATGGAATCGACTTCATTTTCTCTTTTTCCAAATCATTCTTTGGACATTGCTTTTCATTTAACTTATCACCTTTCGTGATAGGCGCATCAGTGGCTGAACATAATTGCATATTAAATCTTTCCAAAACTCGATTAATATATCCTTTTTGAGACAATCCCAGCAATCCTCGAGATCGATCCCTGAAGATCTCTATGCCAATAACATAATTTGCCTCTCCCATATCAACCATCTTAAAGTTTGTGGAAAGATAATTCTTGGTTTCGTGCAATAAACCAAGATCACTACTTGCTAACAAAATATCATCCACATATAAGACTAAGAATATAAACTTGCTCCCACTGACCTTTAGATAAATACATTGATCAACAATGTTTTCTTTAAATCCAAAGGAAGTTACGGTATCATTGAACTTAATATACCATTGTCTGGAAGCTTGTTTAAGCCCGTAAATAGATTTCTTTAATTTACAAGCTAAGTGTTCTTGTCCTTGTTTTGTGAACCCTTCAGGCTGGTCCATATAGATATCTTCATCTAAATTTCCATTTAGAAAAGCGGTTTTCACATCCATTTGATGTAACTCCAAATCATAATGAGCTACAAGGGCGATAATGATTCTAAGAGAGTCCTTCTTAGACACTGGAGAGAATGTTTCTCTATAATCAATGCCTTCTTTCTGAGTGAAACCTTTGGCCACTAGTCTGGCCTTAAATCTTTCGATATTGCCCTTAGCGTCTCGTTTGGTCTTAAAGATCCATTTACAACCGACTTTCTTACTATCACTAGGCAATTCGACAAGATCCCAGACATCATTGTGATCCATCGATTTCAACTCTTCATTCATGGCATCAATCCACTTATCAGAATCTTTACTATTTCTGGCTTGTGAATATGAAACTGGATCATTTTGAATACCTATATCAAAATCAGATTCTTGTAGATACACCACATAGTCATCTGTTATGGCAGATCTTCTTTCCCTTTGAGATCTTCTCAAAGCTACCGGTTGTGGTGGTTCTACATTAACGTCGTCAATGGTGACATCTCCATGAAGTGGTGAATCGGTAAGTTGTTCATTTATCTCAACTTGTTGTACAGGTTGAGTAACAACTTTATCTTGAGAAAGATAAGGTGGTATAATATCCACTCTTACTTCCTCAATTTCAGCTTTTCTCGATTCACTGCTCCCACTAAATTCACCATTCTCTAAAAATTTAGCATTGCCAGTTTCAACTATTCTCGTACTATGGTTAGGACAATAAAATCTGTACCCTTTTGACTTTGATGGATATCCAATAAAATATCCAGATATTGTTCGTGAGTCCAATTTCTTTTCATTTGGATTGTAGATTCTAGCCTCCGCTGGACAACCCCAAACATGTAAATGTCTTAAACTGGGTTTCCTGCCAGTCCACAACTCGTAGGGAGTTGTTGGAACCGATTTACTGGGAACCCGGTTTAAGATATACATTGCGGTCTTTAAGGCTTCACTCCACAATGAAATAGGTACAGTTGAATAACTTAACATACTCCTAACCATATCCATAAGAGTACGATTACGCCGTTCAGCAACCCCATTCTGCTGTGGCGTTCCAGGCATTGTGTATTCAGCACAAATACCCCGCTTTTCTAATAATTTTGCAAATGGGCCAGGATGTTGTCCCAACTCATCATATCTACCGTAGTACTCTCCACCACGATCTGATCTCACAATTTTAACTTTTCTATCTAATTGTCTTTCGACCTCCGTAATGAACACCTCAAGGATGTCAACGGCCTGAGACTTTTGATGAATTAGATAGATGTAACCATAACGAGACAGATCATCGATGAAAGTGATGAAATATCTTTCTCCACTAAAACATGGAATAGGTAGTTTGCAGATATATGTATGGATTGACTCAAGAAGTTCTTTACTTCTTGTGGCACCCTTTTGCTTGTGTTTGAATTGCTTACCCTTAATGCAATTCACACAAATATGAAAATCAGTAAAGTCTAGATTTTCCAAGACTCCAGACTTTACTAACTTTTCCAATCTTTCCTTGGAGATATGCCCCAAACGTCTATGCCACAACATTGAAGAATGTTCATTAGTTAGACTACGTTTTAAGCCAATTTCTGATTGTGAAATTAATAACGATTGTGCAAACTCATAATTTAAAGATATTTTATATAAACCATCACATAAAATACCAAAACCAACAATAACTTTATTGAACATAATATTGAGTTTTTGACAACCGAAAACAACGGAATAACCACAAACATCTAATTTAGACAGAGAAACTAAATTCCTAGAAATCGAAGGTACATAAAAAGTGTTTTGAAGATCCAGTTGGTGACCCGTCTCCAAGATGAGGCGATATGTGCCTACTAGTACCACATTTGATTTGTGACGGTTCCCCATATACAGGATCTTTTCACTTTCCTCCGGTTTCCGGGTTGTAAGGAATCCCTGCAAAGAATTTGTGATATGAGTCGTTGCTCCAGAATCAATCCACCAAGTATTAGAAGGAACTTCAACAAGATTTGATTCATAACATACAAAAGAAAGATTAGTACCTTTCTTTGCGAACCAGGCCTTGCGTTTTTCACAGTCCTTCTTCAGATGTCCCTTTCTGCCACAAAAGTAGCATTTGACAACTTTCCCATGACCCTGGCTACTTTCCCCAGGCTCATTTCCTTTCTTTGGTGTGTTTCTGTTTCCTTTCTTCACATTCCTTCCTTTATTCTTCTTTATTTCATGAGTTACAGCCAGTGCAAGATGGCGCCCTTCAGTTCTCAACCTCGTTTCCTCCTGAGCACACATACTGCTCAGCTCATTCATATTCCACTTCTCTTTTTGGGTATTATAGTGGATTTTGAATGGGCCAAACTTAGGAGGAAGTGAGTTGAGTATAAACTGCACGAGGAATGGCTCCTCTACTTTCATGCCAAGAGTTCCAAGCTTAGCAGCCTTATCAGCCATATTCAGGATATGTTCCTGAATTCCTGTATCACCATCATATTTCATGGTGGTCAATTCAGCCATGAGTGTTCCTGCTAGCGACTTATCCGCTGATTTAAAACGGTCTTTTATAGCCGCTAACAGGTCCTTGGCATTGTCAACCTTGTCGGGAAGTGAAGTCTTAATGTTATTTGCTACGGTCATGCGAATAAACATTAGACTAAGCCTGTTAGACCTATTCCAGGCTTCCTTCACAGTAACCTCAGCCGATTCCTCTGGCTTATCAGTAACCAATGACAAGTCTAGATCCATGACACCCAAGGTGAATTGGATTTGTTCATACCATTCAGAGAAATTTGATCCATTAAGAGTTGCAATACCAGAAGCATGCGAGTGCAATAAAGTAGGAGTAATAGCTGAAATAAGATGCAACAAATATAATAAGGCAAATTATTAGATTAATGCTCATATTGAGGTTTAAAGTCAATTAAGATGAACTTATTGACATCACTACAATTTCTCCTTTGGGCGAAAAGTAGTATACCTATTGTTCACTCTTTACAGGTGTAAATCACTTAATATAACACCTAAGTAGGTCTAATATAATTTTATCTCACCCATGTAATTAGTCATGTTACCTTTGGGAATTCAATCCTAATTGTTAGGTGAATACAAATTATACTATCCTACCCGAATCATAATTAATTAAAAGTGACTCTCCTTTGGGCGAGTCCCAATCTTTTAATTATGACCGCAATCAAGAATATTATTGTCCTTAATATCATCTAAGTGATAAAACTTTTATGTAATCTTTATATTTGTAAAATTTCATTAACCAAGGTCACTTTGGCAACTACAAGATTAGAAATATTTTACAAAATACAAGATTTAACCAATAATATTCTATTATCTTATTATGACAGTAATTTTTATATGCACAAAAATTTACACATTTAAGTTTTATATACAATATAAAACTGTGTAGAACCATTCATCATATAAAATTTACACATAAAGTTTTATATATAATATAAAACGGTGTAAAGCATTTCATAATATAATTTGACAATGATTATATATTTAAACATAATTTTCCGTTATCAAATCATGTAATACTACAAAAGTAAACATAATAGCCATATTAAATCAAAGCATGCGTACCATATTTGCAATAATCTTCAAAATTGAAGCAATCACTAAATCAATATTTTATTAGCTTTTAGGCAGAAGGTTTATATCGTTATTAAAAAACCAATAGTCACAATCTCACTAGTCAAGCATGAAGATTTATCCAGCAATATTAATAACAACCTTGAAATTCTTTTTGATTTTTATATGACATTAAACATCATAGCATAATCAATTAAAAAGTTTTTTCATCTGCCTTAGTGACGGAAAATAAAAAGTTGAAACGTTACAACAAAAACTAATTTGCTGTTTTTGTAGTCATGTCATGAATCCATAAAAAATATCACTTTACCAGATTAATTCATTCAATATACGTAACACTAATCTGCTTAACGATTTCTAAAATGATCAAAATAAAATAGGCTATCATTGATCATAATTTAGAATCAAAATGATAATAACATCAAGGCAAAGGTATCGTATGGCTCTGATACCAACTGAAAGACTTTTATTAAACTTTATGCGGAAAAACTTTAACAATATGCTTATCAATTACCACATATTATAAATATAAATTAGGATACGAGAGTTCGGTATACCGTTCGCCATGGAGTCTTCAAGATATGGCGTTGCTTCAAGTAATCCTTCGAACTAAACTTGTTATCTCCTCACTTGTATCACCTTTCTAGTGAACTCACCTTCTCCTCTCTTTCTATCCAAATGACACAACCTTAGAATACTTTTAGGTGATGGAAGTTTGCTAACACTTTTGTTTCTTTTTCTTTTTTTTTTTTGGTGTAGCTTTGAGGAGTGATTGTGTCTCCTTTTATAGATGAGAGTAGAGGGCCACTAAATGTAAGAGTTACAAGAAGGTGAAAGGCCAACCATCATGACCTCCATAACCCACTCCCTTGTAAGTTACAAAACCTTTAGCATATCCATTAGGTATCAACCTTAAATCAATCATATGAAGAGTCCCAACCTTAAAACTTGTAGTAAAAGGAGGTTAGTGGACCATTTAATAAAATAAAACTAACACAATTTATACAAATGAAAATAGCTTTGGTGTTGGATACATAGCCCGTAATCATAGGGGTATTTGTTTGGCCTGGGGAGCTCAAAAATTTGATTTCCCGTATGAACCCGAGGCAGCAGAAGCTTTTGCAACAGTTAGAGGACTTGAATTTGGATAATTTGATTCTGGAAGGTGACTGTAAAATGGTCATTGAAGGCATTGTTACTTCTCATACCAACTATGATTTTCACCCGCTTGCTCATTTCTGAGCTCTAGTTTAGCTTATTTTAGATCATGTGTTCATACTTTTAGAGTAGCATTATTTCTTCTTCTGTTGCGTTTCCAAACTTCATTCATGATTTTGTACTTGATGATATTGGGTGATTAATGAAATCTCACCCTTAGTTTTCTCAAAAAAAAAAAAATTGAAAAACCCCTATGAAAATTAAATGATGTATCCCTTCCTCATCTATATATGTTTTCTCAAGTTTTTACCAATTTCCACTTTTTGATTCTTTTGTATTGATGTGATCAATTACCAAAAGAAAACAAGAACTGAAAACGAAAGAAGAATACGTAGCTGTTTGGATATTACTTCATTAATGCCCATCTCTTTTAATAAATCATATAGGCATCATTACAAGAAGGGTGAAATACAGTTTCCCCCCTTAAAGTATGGGATGATATAAGTTACCCCCTAAAGTATCAATTGTAACACTTAACCTCCTCTGTTACAGTATTAAACATTTTATTTCAAAACTATGCCAGCCCATTTTATAACATATAAATTAATTCTTTATTAATTTATTAAAAACTAAACCTTTATTAATTAAGAGTTCATCCATCCATCAAATAATATTCCGTTTCAATTTCTTCATTTAATTGTTTCCTTCGGTTTCATGGTCTCAAAAATTTTCTTTATTTTCATCTCATTTTTTTACTTATTTTTTGTTTCAGTTTGTTTCTTTATTTTATTTCTATCACAATTTTTTTCTTTATACTTTTATGAGTTTTTATTTGGTGATAATTATCTCATTTATTTTCGGTACGAATTATTATTCAAAATGTTGAGTAATTCTCCTTCAAATTCTTTCTCGCAAAATTTAAATTTGACCAAACAATATTATATTTCAATTTCTTCAGAACTATTTTTTTCTTCGGTTATAAAAAAAAATGAGATGAAAATAAAGAAAAAATTTGAGATTGAAAAACGGAAGGTAAAAAAAGAATGAAGAAATTAAAACATAAAGTTGCTTGGTGGATGAATGGATTCACAATTACTAAAGAAACAATCTTATTTTGATAAATTAATAAGAAATGAAAACTACAAAACTATCAAAAAGGGAGATAAATGTTACATAATACTTTAGGGGGTAAGTGATACCACCCTCATACTTTAAGGGGGAAAACTGTAATTCACCCTTACAAGAATTGAAACAATTAATAATTAGGACGCGTGTCTAATAATATATTTACGTGAATTAAGTGGACCCGATCAGGTCTTTGTACGTACCATTACTACCATGATACAATTTTCTTCATCATTATAATATTTTTTTTTTTTTTTTTGATAACTCAGGTGTACAAGCTTACACTCGACTAATCCTGAACCCTCAGAACCCTTGCCCTAGAATCCTGAAGGATGTAAATCGCAGGATGTGTTCTCTGAGTCGAGTTCTAAACAATTTAAACTTAATTATCATTGGGTTTCACGATCATAGGTTCAAACTCATATATCATCGGATTACATGTTTATAGGTTTAAACTCTGCTTATGTAACATTTCAGGTTTATACCGGGCACATATCGGACTTCCTCATATAGCAAATTTTACTTGGAAAATAAAAAATTATATTGTTAATACGCATATGAATAGACTATAGAGTAATCTCACTTAATTCATAAAAATATATAAATTTTATTCTTGTAATTTATGATATAAAACATTTAAAAAAGTTGGTGAAACCCCAAGACTCCCAATTCATTTGACTATTTGTTAACTTTTCCCATTTTTCTTTTTTGTTAATTATAAAGGGAATTAGGCTGGACCAAGTAAGGAACGTAACATTCAACTGAGTTTTTTTTATAACTGGCATATGTGGTTAGTGAGTTGCTTGTAAAAAAAAATTTGTTTTAAAATATTAATAAACTATAACTTTAATACTAATAATTATTATTAATATTTAAAATAATATATATTTGGGTTTTCGTCAGGTTGAGCCTTGTTAGGCTCAAATTTGACTCATAAATTGATTGGATTTAATATAATGATTCAAACTCAACCCTACTCATAATAATTTTCGGATAAGCCTTACTCAATTGATAGTCCTAATTTTAGTACTACAACTACATGCACAAGAAGTTGGAAATTAGGCTGGACCAGGTAGGTGAACACTCAATTGAGTTTTTTTATTTGAAAGGTTAATCTCCAAGGAGAAACCCCCCCTAATTTGTCAGAGACTCCTTGACCAGGAAGAATTTAAATCGAGGGATGTGCACGAATGACATGGTTCTAATGGAGAGGTAATTAGGCTAGACCAAGTAAGTGAACAGTCAACTAAGTTTTTTTAAAAGGTTAAGCCCGAAGGAGAAACCACCCTAATGTGTCAGAGACACCTTGACCAGAAAAGGGTTTAAATCGAGGGGTGTGCACGGATGACATGGTTCTGAGAAAGAGAACCAACATGATACCAACCCCAACACAAACCCCACAATATTTCAATAGATATTCTTCCAACACGAGATTCAAACTTGCATTGTCAGAAGAGAAATTCTCCACATCATCCTTGTCCTTACCACTCCGCTAAGGCCATCTCCAATGGTGCTTCCGGGGCCGGGGTCGGGGTCGGGCTGCGGTGAGGAAACGGTTGGAGATGGAGAGGGGCCGGGCTCGGGGTCGGCAGCGGGGCGGAACGGGCTCGGCTGCGGGCTGTTTGGAGCCCGCAGGCCAGCCCTGCTCGCGAGTGGGAATATTGAGGAAGAAAGGGGGCGCGTGTTTACACGCGAGGGACACGCGCCCCTCTTTAAAACAGGTGCCGCCAAGTGGCGGCACCTGATTGGTCTTTCATTTTTTTTTTCTTTTCTTTTAATGAATTAATTGGTGTATTAATTGGTGTATGGTTTATTTAATGTGTGTATGGTTAATTTTGTATAATTAATGTGTTGTATGTAATTTTAATTAATGTGTTGTATTTTAATTAATGTGTTATTGTAATTAATGTGATTTTAATTAATGTGTTGTATTTTAATTAATGTGTTATTGTAATTAATGTGATTTTATTTAATGTGTTATTTTAATTAATGTGTTATTTTAATTAGTATTTTATTTTAATAAATGTGTTATAGTAATTAATGTATTATTTTAATTAATGTGTTGTTTTAATTATATAGTATATAATATGATTAATTATTTAATGATATTTTAAATAAAATTATGATATACTATTTAATATTAGAATAGTCCATTTAATTTAACACTCATACAAATAAATTTTTTTTAAAATAACAAATTAGTTAAAAATACAAAATAAACACGTCATAAGCATAAAATTTAGATTAATACTTAATCTAAATTAAAAATTTAAATACATACTAAAATAGATAAGAAAATTAAATTTAAACACTCGTTTTTAACCGTATTTTGCATAAACATGTTCTATTAAGTCTTTTTGGAGTCTACGGTTGGTCATGTTGGAACGAATTGCTTCATGACGCAGCATATAATTATCCAACGTTTGTCTTCTCCGTGCAACATCTTGAAACTCTATTCCGCGAATGTCATAAATTCTAGCGCGTGCTCTACGAGACGTGCTAATGTCAGTATCATCATCGTCCGAGTCATCGTCCTTGTATTCGTCACGTTCATCCTCCACAATCATGTTGTGGAGTATGATACAAGTTAACATGATATTGCCAAGATCTTGCGTATGCCACCCCCTGCCAGGTTTATTAACGATTGAGAACCGAGCTTGGAGAATTCCGAACGCTCGTTCAACATCTTTGCGGAACGATTCTTGATATCGCGAGAATACTTGTTCTTGATGTGTTCTCGGATTTCTCACCGACTGCAACAGCATGCAAAAATGGAACGAAGCACTTGAAAAAGCCAGAAGGGAAGTGGGAAGTGGCGGCCAAATAATGGACGAGGTAAATATTACGTTAATTATATGCTAAATAATTATTAATATGTTATATTAACTATTTTTTGTAATTTTTAGCATGATCTGGCATTGCGTTTGTACAAGTCCGATATGAAGAAAAATTGGTGCTTCCAACACCCATGGGAAGTTGCATCAGAGTGGATCATGTTCAGGTCAACAGCTGGAGCGTCTCAACCACCTCCGGTTAACCGATCTCAACCAACGGTAGATTGCTATATTCCAACCCCACTAGAAACTCAATTTGAATCGGAAACAACTCCACTAGGCGATGAAGAAAATCCCGAGACTCCCCACTCGACACCAAGATCTGAAAGACCTATTGGTAATAAAAAAGCCAAGAAGGTAAAAGGGAAGGCTTCGTCGAGTTCGCATCTTTCTGATTTTGAAAGCCAAAGATTGATAGCTATTGAGTTGTCCAGACAAACTCAAATTGAATTCGAGGCTGGACGAGAGAGAAGGCATACGGAGAATCTTCAACGTCAACGGGAAGAAGAAGCAACGAGAGTGGGAATCACAGAAAAGTTACAAGATGAACGGATTATGGCGATGGACTGCTCATCATTTACTCCAATTACAAAGGCGTATTGGAGTCACAAAAGAAGAGAAATAGCAAGGAAAAATCTTCCAACAAACTTATTTGGAGATGCATCGAATGAAGGTCCCGACTGGTTTCAGGGGGGTAATCAGTAAAATGTAATATTTTTATGTGTTTCCTTTCTTGTATTTCCCGTATTTTTGATTTCTTGTATTTCCGTTGTTGTTTCTTGTATTTCCTTTGTTGTTTGTTGTATTTCATTTCTTGTATTTTCTTCCGTGTTATAAAAATATTTGTTTGCGTATTAATTTTCTGTATTAATTTTAAGTTACTTTTATTAAATATTCTATTTAATATTAATATTTTAATATAATTAATAATTAAATTACGAGTACTAATATAATTACTATTATTAATATTAATATTAAAAAATTAGAAATCTATAATAATAATAGGTGAGAGTGGGCAAAGAAAAAAAAATGGAATTAATTCCCCCCTGGAGCCCCAACCATTGGAGACGACCAGCAGGGCCCCGGGCTGGCCCTGGGCTGCCCCGGGCTCCGGAGCCCGGGGCTAGCCCTCAACCATTGGAGATGGCCTAAGTGTTGGTTCGCTTGAAACATGTTCAACTTATTTTGTGATCAGATAGCATTATTGTTCGTCCTAAAAAGAAAAAAGAAAAAAAGATAGCATTATTGTTCATGGCATGTTTACAATTAATTATTCATATTATTAATACTATGTTTTTTGGAGGAATTTTATATCCAGCTACTCAACTACTCAAGCATAATATAGTTGTTATTATCGATCGAATTTGGGTTGAATTTTGAACTTAAATAATTCATTAATTTTCTACTTCACCAAGTCGAATATGAGGAAACAACCCTAGCTATTGCATGTACATATTTATTTATGTCGATCCAACTTAATTTATATATGTGGATAACATCATCTCATATGTCAATAACACAGTATTTAATACTTAGTTTAAGATAATATAGTATGCATACAAAAAATAATATTTAATTAGACTTGTTATTATTGTAATTTAATTTAAAATACATCAATTAAACAACTTAACAAATACTAATACAAAAAAATACGTAATTCGAAAATGGTTCATGGGTTGCCACAAGTGTTCGAGTAAATCTTTTTTTAATTGGCTATTCGAAAATTATTATTATTATAACATTTCTCTATTGTTGTTATTATTATTATTAAGTGAGAGTGAGAAAAGTTTAGAATGAAATTTAAAAGTATTTGATTATTGGTTCGGTTGAAAATAACAGACTAGACAAGACAAATATGTAGACATACAAGAGGGGGGAAGCTGTCTGCATCGACTGGAGATGCCTTAAGGTCCAGTCCCTAGCTCCTTTTTATGAAAGTTTTAAAACTATCCTAATTCCTAAATGACATTATACATAGCTATATATAGTTCATTATTCTCATGATTCAAATATTTTTTAACCTATATATCAAGTTGGTCTCAAACTAATTCCTAAAGACATCCCAATTGATTATTAAACGATAAACTTTATGAGAGCTTAATTTATCATATTTAACAAATAAAATGCAATTGAGATGTTGTGAATGAAAAATACGAATATTAAATATTATAAACTTTAACAAATTAAACCCAAATAATTCTTTTTGTGTGTTTTTTTTTCTTTCCAAAATAAAATCGAATTTTGAATAACATTATATGATATTAATCCTTGTCCAATCAATAACACTGGAATAATTATTTTCTTTACCAATCAAACATCAAAGGGTTAAAATTTGGGAAGAAGACAAGCACCACAGAACATCAAACACAAAACAATGGCCCTTGATTCCCCGCGGTCCCCACACGCAACAAAAAGAACCACTGCTCAATTTCCCTTCAATTCACGGACCGTATAAAAACTCACCACCCTTTCCTCACAATTCCCATTCATAATTAAAAAAAAAAAAAAAAGATAAATAAATAACTCCATTATTGCATAGCAACAATAAATAATCTTGTTGCTTTCTTTTTCCATTTAATTAGTTTTTCACACCATCCTCCCTTTCTTTTCCTGCCATCATCACAATTTCTTTCTCTCCCTCTCTCTCTCGTTGATGCTGGTTTAATTTCAGATCTAGCATTTCCCAAATCATGTGAAGAGAAAATATAAAGAGAGAGGGATAAGAAGACAACAAAAGAGGAAGCATGGAAATCGCTAGAATTAGAGCATTGTTTCTCCTATGGTGTAGAATTCGAACTACTCGTGTTGCTCTCGTGGGTGGAAATCACACCGCTGCCAGATTTTGTACACGCTAGGGTTTTTCATCAATCACCGCTGTTTTGTTAATTTTTCTTTGAAAAGTAAGTTCTCGTGCCATTCATTGCTCAATTCCTGCGATTGAAAAAAGAAAAAAATTGTTCTAGTACGAATATTGCTTGAGATGGATAAAATGTCGGTTCAAGGATGCCGAGCCAAGAAGAATGGTAGTGGGTATGATGTGAATGAGATGAATTATAATACCCTTTTGATTATTAAGCTACCTGATTCCCGTGTTCTTCGTATAATGTCGAGATCACTGTTTTTGGCAATGTTTCTTCTCGCATTGCCTTCGATTGGCTCTATGATGGGTGGACTCGCCCCCCCTCAAAACGCTGCAGTTTACGAGTTGGACCCCAATTCGGATGCGTTCAAAATCCTGCCAATTTTGCTACGTGATTTGTTGGATGAAGGCCTAATCAAGAAAGGTCACAAGGGTTTCGTTCACGTCGGTCATGAAATCAACGAGGATTTCGAGTTTGTAAAAGACGCCGGCATTGATTTGGCTATCGGAGATATGAAGGTGGTCGCACACGAGATGTTTGATTTTGTGTTTGTACCAAATTTCGAAGGGATTCAAGTGGTTGATGAAATTCTGGAAGATGGTAGTGGTATTGTGATCTCACCATTGGGTAATGATCCCTTAAACCAGCTACGGAATTACAAGATCGTGTATCTTAGAAGATTCGAGAACACGGTGGTGGCAATGAGGAAAATAGCAGGGGCTAAAGCGAAGAATTCAGAAGAAGAACAAGTGTTGTGTGGTGCCACATCGGAGGAAAAGAAAGCTGCTTTGAAGGGATTGGAGGACGTTTATCTCGAGCCCCCAAGGAGGGCAACATTGACTAAGAAATCAAGAAAAATCAAATTCCTTCCTGATTTATTGAAGGATTCATTGGATGAGTATCCACGACGAGTTTTCATCTCGGATGGCTCGAACGCGTTAGATTGGTTTTACAAGAACTATCCCACGAGGGATCAAGAATTCCAAGTTTATGATGTGGAGGTTGTGGCAAAGGACGACAATGAAGGAAGTTCTCGAGAGACGGATTTATCAAGGTGGCTTGTGAAGCACGTGAGGCGCGAGGACTATGTGGTGATGAAAGCGGAAGCGCATGTGGTGGAGGAAATGCTAAAGGACAAGACATTGTGTCTTGTGGATGAATTGTTCTTGGAATGCAAGAATCAATGGGAGGATGATGAAGGTGAAGAGAGTGGGAACAGAAGGGCATATTGGCAGTGTTTGGCTTTGTATGGTAAAGTTAAGGATGAAGGAATTGCTGTGCACCAATGGTGGAATTGATTTGATTGTGAGGGAGGAAGGAATGAATAATTTAGAACTATAAATGCTCCTTATTTTTCAATTTTGTGGCCTTCTTGTTGTGATTTTTATTTTTAATTTTTTGGGGTATTGTTTCTGTTAATTCATGTAATATTTTGTTGGATGATTGATTTGTACTGTGTGTTTGGAGTTTAGGGTGTTTCGTGTTGTAATGAAATTGAATAATGGCCGGGAAAGGAAGGAATAAAAATGCTTTGATGGTGGTTTTTAGATTATGCTACTATTTATTTGGTCTATTTTGTTGTTTCTGGTGTTATGCATTGCTGGTGAAGGTTGCTTCACTTCTTGTTTACATTCCCATCTAGATGACATAAATGCCCTAAATGTACGAAATAATTAAGTTACAAGAGGGAGAAAGAAGTGAAAGCAGACTCTAATTTTCCCTTTAATAATAATTGTTGGGCTAGACAAATTTGAGCATATGCTTTTCGATTAAGAATTATCACCTATACTATTTATGAAAGTCAAAATACGAGGGCCTATTTGGAAGCGTTTTGGCTGAGTTTCGCGGATTTCGGTTTCCAAAAATCGGTTTCGGTGAAACCTTTGGAACATCATTTGGTTAGGTCTTAGATGTTGAGTTTTGTGATTTTGAAAAAACTCGAATCCCACTTGGATTGGGTTTGGATGTTGAGGTATAAGAGAAAAAGTAGTAGTAATATCTTTTTTATTGAGTTTGGGGGGGGGATAAGTGGTACTTGTCAACTCAATATTTTATAGTTTAAAGAGTTTGAACGTGAGTTTCTGAATAGGATTGTGATGAGTTCTATGGTATTTGTCAAACTCTATTTGAAATAGTTCTGGCTTAGTTTCGCGAGATCGGGCTAGAACTCAGCCAAATAGGCTTCAAAATTCTCAATTTTAAAGTGTCACGTACTCGATACATTATATTTTCGGCCAAAATTAAAAATTTCTTTCAAATAGGACGTAAATGACGTCGATTACACAATAAATGATGCAAATTGACTCCAATGACAATAAAGGACTTACATTGATAAAAGTGACCCAATAAATTATATTTATTTATCAGGGTACCACAGTTAAAAAAAAAAAAGAATTTAACTTAGCCACTTTGGAAAGCAAAAAATAAAATTTTACCAAATTAGGCTAGAGTCACTAGACAAGTGAAGCGAACACTCAACTGCATTTCGGTCCGCTTGGAACGTGTTCAACTTAGTTCATGATCAGACAGATCAGTAGATAGCATTATTGTTCATGCCATGTTTAGGTTACAACTAATGGTTTTTCATATTATTAATACTACGACATTGTTTGGCATTTCTAAAAAAAAATTATGTTTGGAAAATGTCAAATAAACATGTTATCTACTTTTAGAAATAAAATTTTTATCTCTTAACTTTCTCAAACTACTCTCTTAAAAGCCAAACGAACAACAATATTTTTATCTATAAGGTCATCTCCAACCGAGCGGACAACCGGGCATAAGGGAGTTGCCCGCGGTGCTCTATTGGAGATGGGAATGGAGGGCTGGGCAAGAGGGGGATTGGGCGATGGGAGGTGGTGAGGAGGGCAACTGTGCGGTCATTGATCTAGTTGACAGCGGGCATACACGCTTTTACTTTTTTTTTTAATATATATATATATATATATATATATATATTAATAATTGTTAATTTCAGTTCTTATATGCTCGAAATGTTGGCGGTTGGTTTAATTTGGTGAGATTTGAGTTAATTTAGCGAAATTAAAAGTTGGATCTATGTGTACTTTATTCCTTGAACTGCTACTCTACAAATTTGTATTGTGAAGATGACATATTTGTACATTCAGCCCCCAGGCTTTGTCCCTGGTCAAAATCGCCCACAAATTCTCAATTTTGCTGAAAAATTAAAGATTTTGTAAGATTAAAAAATTTAATAATGTGACTAGTTTAAATATAGTTAGTTTTAATTTCTAAATCTTATATTTACAAAATATGAAATATCTAGTATGATTATGAAAAATGCGACTTAATTAATATTTCAAAAATAGACTTAATTTAAAATAAATTTAAATTAATACACAATACTACTTAAATAAAAATACAACTACTTAAATAAAAATATACAACTTATTATAATTATTATCATCATTTTTATTACTATTAATATAATTAATAATAATAATAATAATAATAATAAATTAGAGTGCAAAAGTTGTGAAATTGAATTAAATGGAGGTTGATTGCATTTCGGTTGGAGATGAATTTCTAGGTGGGTCGAAAGGGCACGAGGGCAAGGACAATTGGGCAAGAGGGGGATCAAAGAGGCAAGACGGCACAAGGGCAACAACTTTGGTTAGAGATGTCCTAAACATAACATATACAAATTTTACTTTGATTTGATATAAAACTACACAATTTATCTCACATAACAAACATGATTTGACGTAAAGTCTTACACCTATAACCTAACTCTTAAAAAAAACCTACAACTTAATTATTTCTCAAACCACTATCTCAAAACCCAAACAAACAATATTACGAAAATTGAGATTATTTCACAAACTTCCACAACTCTCTCAAACTATTTTTCCAAACACCAAACAAAGAGGCTCACAGTTATTGGGAGGAATTTTATAACTACTTGGATCCAGGCCAAGTTACTCAAGCATGATATACTCTTTCCGTTTTTTTTTTAATTTGTCATTTTGTTGGATTGCACACAGATTAAGAAATATAATAAATAGTCACTTTTTTCAAGCAAAAACTCCAAAATATCTTTTTAACCAAATAATCAAAACTTTAATTAGCATTAATTACAAGCATTAACAGTAAGGGTAAAATTGATAGAGAAAAATTAATTTTACATTGAACTCCTAAAACGACAAATAAAAGTAAACAGATTTTTTTCCCAAAACGACTAATAAAAAAAAACGGAGGGAGTACTTGCTATTATCGAATTTTGAAATAGAATATTTCATTAATTTTCTATAATATGGAAAATTATAAATTTGGTACCATACTATCGAACACTTTACAATATTGATACCAATGGATACATAAGTGCACATTTAATACCAAAATTTAAACTGTCAAATAATTAGACTGAAATGGATAAAATCGGCCACATGCACAACATGTGACTGTTATCTCGTCTTTTGGTGTGAGAATCATCACATGATAACATGAAAATATTGTGAGAGAAATGTTATAATTCTCCCTCCAAAAGATGAAATATTGTGATAATTTTTCCTTTAAAAGTTATGGAAACGTGATTATTTTTCCTCCAGAAAATGAGATAACAATCATGTTCGGTGTACATAGCCAATTCCGTCCATTTTCTTCCAATTATTTGATAATGATATGAATATTACAATCAAACATTAAATTGTGATTATATATCTTGTGGTACCAATATCGCAAAGTACCCTATTATAAATAGGTACCAAAAATACAATTTCCCCTATATGAAATAGGTGACTTCACCAAGTCGATTACTAGAAAATAACTTCATCAACAACCCAAGCTATTGCTAGTACATATTTATATATGTGGATAAGTGGATATATAATATAATCTCACATATCAATAAACACAATATTTATTTTCTTGAGTTCATCAAAACGAAAATATAAAGTAGTTCTAGACATGGATCAAAATTCTCATCATTTATATCAAGAACATTGGAAATTTTTCATATTTGAATCAATGAAAACGAAAAGAATGTGTAATGCCGAAACTATTTATTTGTCTTGAGGCTCTCTTATTTTACTTAATTCAGTTAAAAAATTACAATTTTCCTAATGTTTTCGAAACGTTGCCATAGTTGACCGAAATATGCACAAGAAAGAAACTATATTATATGGTTCTATTCAACACATTTCTTTGATTTACAATTCTTTTAAATGTTCCTAAAACATTTTCGAAAAATTTCGAGAAGTTCTCGAATAGTTTCTAGCTAGTATTTGACTGACTTAAACATACTACGAACACAAAACTTTAATCTATGGGGTAATTTTAATAACCAAAATAAAATTAAAAAATCTACTAAAGTACACGGCAAAGAAAAGCACGCTGTATTTTTTATTCTACGTTCAGAAGAACTTGCTTGGCTTAAATTGTTCTGTAAAAAGAGAACATTCCTTTGGTGTCTGTAATATTTATATATGTGGGGGCTTATTTGTAATTTTAAAATATTTTGGGGGTTAAACTTTAATATCCTCAAATATCAACAGTATAATAAAAAAAAAATGAGTGGGGGCTATAGGAGAAATTATGTAATATAACCGTTACACAACGTCATCAAATACATGTGATGCAGCCTATAAATATAGTTATTACATGTAGAGTGAGATCCCACATCACCCTATGTTCTTCTAAAATACTATATGATTTTAAAATTGTTTTCGTATTAATTTTTGTTCACATTGTCCAAGACATAGGTGTGAATTTTCATTGTCCGAATGCACCTTATGTGCTTGATGATGTGATTCATCGATTATACTACTAAATTATTTATTGGGCTATAGCCTCCACCAGTCCCAACCTAGCTCTACCATTGGTTGAGATTGGACACATGTAAGGTCCAGTCCCGTATTCTAAGTGACATTTCACACAGTTATTTGTAGTTCATTTTTCTTACGATTCTACAATTTCTTTAGTTATATGTATTTCATTTTTCTCATGATTCTAATATTTTTTTCGAGCCTATATATCCAAGTCGGTCTCAAACTGATTCTTAAAGACATCCCAATTGATTATCAGACCATAAGTTTTATGAAAACTTGATTTATTATATATAACAAATCAAATTCAAGTGAGATTTTCTAAATAAAAAATGCGAACCGAATATCAAATATATATTTTTCATAAAATTTAACAAATCAAACCCAAATAAATTTATTTTTTTTTAAAAATAAAATCGAATTTTGAATAACATTATTTGATATTAATCTTTATTTTTTTTAATCAACACACACTAGGATAATTATTTTCTTTAGGGTAAATTACGAAAACCCCCCTCAGGTAAGGTCGAATTACAAAAATCACCCTCACGTATTGGATATTACAAAAATCCCCTCAGGTTTGTCACCTTCTTACAATTAACCCATTGTCCCTAAAATGTTCCAATTTTGCCCTTGGAAGTTATTTGTACTGTTAATAATATGTTATAAATTTTAAAATTTGAGTGTTAATTGTTATATCTTGTAAATATAAAAATAATAATCATATATTTACCACCAAAATAATTGATATAATTTATACTTTCTCATAAATTTCAATTTATAATACAATATAAACTTTAACAAATTAAAATATCATATTTATAATACAATATAATTTATTAAATTTACTAATTTATAAAATAAGTTCATTTAACTAATGCGTAAACAATTCATATTTATAAAGTATATTATTAGAATTCTATTTAATTTAATATTATACAATTTAAAATTGCTAATAAATATACAAATACTCTTTTTTTTTTTTGCAATTTTATTAAAACTTATAGACAATTATAAATTTTAACAATTATTCTAATAGTAAATATATAATTATCTTTTTTTCTATTTTATAAGATATAATAATTAGATCCCAAGTTTTAACATTGATAAGACATTACAAACAATACAAATAACACACAAGGACAAAATTGGAATATATTAGAGGCAAGAGGTTAATTGTAAGAATATGACAAACCTGAAGAAATTTTATAATACTCAATATATAATTATGCCTTCCCTGAAGGGGTATTCGTAATTTACCCTTTTCTTTAAAATTTGGAGCGGCCCTCATCATCCCCACCTTAATTGCAGCACCTACGAAGAAGACAAGGACCACAAAACTTGAAACATAAAACAATGGCCCTTGATTCCCCCGCGGTCCCCACACGCAACAAAAAGAACCACTGCTTCGCTCAATTTTCCTTCAATTCACTGACCGTATAAATCTCACTACCCTTTCCACACAATTCTCATTCCCAACACAAAAAAAAAAAAGTTAAAAAATTACTATAAATAAATTCATTATTGCATAGCAACAACAATCTTGTTGCTTTCTTTTTTTCATTAAATTTTTCACACCATCCTCCCTTCTTTCTCTGCCATCATCACAATTTCTTTCTCTCCCTCTCTCTCTCGTTGATGGTGGTTTAATTTCAAATCTAGCATTTCCCAAATCATGTGAAGAGAAAATATAAAAGAGAGAGGGATAAGAAGACAACAACAAAGGAAGCATGGAAATCCCTAGAATTAGAGCATTGTTTCTCCTATGGTGTAGAATTCGAACTACTCGTGTTGCTCTCGTGGGTGGAAATCACACCGCTGCTAGATTTTGTACACGCTAGGGTTTTTCATCAATCACCGCTGTTTTGTTAATTTTTCTTTGAAAAGTAAGTTCTCGTGCCATTCATTGCTCAATTCCTGCGATTGAAAAAAGAAAAAAATTGTTCTTAGTACGAATATTGCTTGAGATGGATAAAATGTCGGTTCAAGGATGCCGAGCCAAGAAGAATGGTAGTGGGTATGATGTGAATGAGATGAATTATAATACCCTTTTGATTATTAAGCTACCTGATTCCCGTGTTCTTCGTATAATGTCGAGATCACTGTTTTTGGCAATGTTTCTTCTCGCATTGCCTTCGATTGGCTCTATGATGGGTGGACTCGCCCCCCCTCAAAACGCTGCAGTTTACGAGTTGGACCCCAATTCGGATGCGTTCAAAATCCTGCCCATTTTGCTACGTGATTTGTTGGACGAAGGCCTAATCAAGAAAGGTCACAAGGGTTTCGTTCATGTCGGTCATGAAATCAACGAGGATTTCGAGTTTGTAAAAGACGCCGGCATTGATTTGGCTATCGGAGATATGAAGGTGGTCGCACACGAGGTGTTTGATTTTGTGTTTGTACCAAATTTCGAAGGGATTCAGGTGGTTGACGAAATTCTGGAAGATGGTAGTGGTATTTTGATCTCACCATTGGGTAATGATCCCTTAAACCAGCTACGGAATTACAAGATGGTGTATCTTAGAAGATTCGAGAACACAGTGGTGGCAATGAGGAAAATAGCAGGGGCTAAAGCGAAGAATTCAGAAGAAGAACAAGTGTTGTGTGGTGCCACGTCGGAGGAAAAGAGAGCTGCTTTGAAGGGATTGGAGGACGTTTATCTCGAGCCCCCAAGGAGGGCAACATTGACTAAGAAATCAAGAAAAATCAAATTCCTTCCTGATTTATTGAAGGATTCATTGGATGAGTATCCACGACGAGTTTTCATCTCGGATGGCTCGAACGCGTTAGATTGGTTTTACAAGAACTATCCCACGAGGGATCAAGAATTCCAAGTTTATGATGTGGAGGTTGTGGCAAAGGACGACAATGAAGGAACTTCTCGAGAGACGGATTTATCAAGGTGGCTTGTGAAGCACGTGAGGCGCGAGGACTATGTGGTGATGAAAGCGGAAGCGCATGTGGTGGAGGAAATGCTAAAGGACAAGACATTGTGTCTTGTGGATGAATTGTTCTTGGAATGCAAGAATCAATGGGAGGATGATGAAGGTGAAGAGAGTGGGAACAGAAGGGCATATTGGCAGTGTTTGGCTTTGTATGGTAAAGTTAAGGATGAAGGAATTGCAGTGCACCAATGGTGGAATTGATTTGATTAGGTTATTGTTTCTGTTAATTCATGTAATATTTTGTTGGATGATTGATTTTTAATGTAATGTAATGTGTGTTTGGAGTGAGTATAGGGTGTTTTGTGTTGTAATGAAATTGAATAATGGCAGGGAAAGAAAGGAATAAAACTGCTTTGATGGTGGACTGGTGTTTAGATTATGCTACTACTCCTATATATATATATATATATATATATGTTGTGGATTGTTTCTGGTGAGTCTAGTACTAGTAATAATTTAATTTGAGTGAACACGTAAGAAGACGACATTCTAAAAGCAGCTCATAATTAAGTCTGAGGGAGTGGTACTGGTAGGATGAAGTGGTGTGGATTCTTCTGAAAATTGCATAAACGAAGAAAGGAAGTGTTATTTTATATATATGAGATGTGTTATGATTTCTAAATCAACTCTTCATATGCTCTTTTAGCACAAAGTTATTTAGATTACTCATATTTTCTTCAATATGTTTGAAGGTTCCTAATTCTAAATAATTATATATATTGTGATTTTTATATTTGAATATGAATATCAATTTAGTTTATATTTTCTCTTTTAATAATCAAATTTATGCCACGTGGAAGAAGTCCATTAATTGTGGCAGAAACCATCAGTTGGCTTTTTAAAGGGCTGGAATGTTCCCTGTTCTAATGTTCTCCAAGAATGAAAATGGATTACGAACATGAACATTAGTAGTTAATAAAGTGCAGACGGCTCTTCAATTATTTTTGGACTATTCGGGATTGGGCTGGGCTACACACATTATTCGTACAACCTTACATTAAGCTTTGTCCAACGGCCTAGGTTCTTCGATCCCAGGCCACCGCGGCCTGGGAACGAATCCTCGCCGACGGTGGCCTGGGACTGAAGACTCAGGCCGGCGGTGGCCTGGGAATTGGTTAGGGGAAGGGGAGTAGTCGGTGGGTAGGGTTGGAATTTTTTTTTAATATTACAGTTATTTATTATTTATTATTTAATAAATATTAAATATTTTTTAGTTATATAATATATTATTTTAAATATGTTAATACCATTATATAAATCTTATATTTGAAAATAATATGTTATCTTAATTTCGGTGATATTTATGTTAAATTATTATTTAATTTATTAAAAGTTTTTATAAATGAAATTAGTTATTTAAATATAATAAGTAAAATATTCAAACTGGTCCGCACGTGGTCTTATTCGAATCAACTTTGAAATTTGACAACAATGAGGATAAAATCGTCACTAAATTTGGAGATGTGGAATTTTTTGGTAACCTGAAATATTATGGGTCACTGTTTGTTAAAGCTCTGTACACACTATCATTAAATTTACAATTAGACTTAACTGTCATGTCATCACTTAACGACAATTTTTAATGGTTGTACCAAATGTGTCAATGTTTGTTAAAGCTCTGTACAAAATGTGTTGGACCCGTAAAACTCAGTACCAAAAATGAGAATTGACCTATAACACTGTACAAAAAATGCAATTCTCTCAAAATAGTTATTATAAAATCAATAATTTTTTTCACAAGAATTAAAAATACTCGATTTAAGTTATTATAAATTCATAAATATTTTTTAATATTTCTTACTTAAATACAATAATATTAAAATCGTATCTTATTTATATAAAAATACTAATATTAATAAATCAATAAAGTATTTTAATATAAATTATTATTGTTTTTTATAAAAAAAAAACCCTCATCATCCATAGCACCCCACCAATCCCGAAACTCCGCACCCGCCGGTCCCCAACTCCTCACCTGATGTCCCCAACCTTGCAAATCTCCTCCCAGACCGCGCAGCCGACCTGGAAGGCCTAGGGTTCGAACCAGGCCGGCGACACGGCCTGGGAGGATATTTGCGAGGTTGGGACGGTGGAGGTGGGGTGGGGTGGGGGTTAGGGTTAGAGTTTTTTTTATGTATAAAATTAAATTTTGCAAGGGTAATATTGTAACTTTTTGTATCATTGCAAGGATAATATTGTGTATCATTTCACATCATTTTGTAAGATTTTTCAAATGTGGGGGGAGAGGTGGATGTAATTATGAAATTGAGCGGGACTTGGGCAATAATTAGCCCAAACCTCATTGGAGGCCGATGTAATTATCCCTTGCAAGGGTAAATAGGACATTATGTTAATCTGATTTTTTTTTAATTATTTTTAATTAAAACTGACGAGGATAATATGATCATTTCACATCATTTTGTAAGGTTTTTCAAATGTGGGGGTACATGGATGTAATTATAAAATAGCGAGCAGATTAGACAATAATTAGTCCAAACCTCAGGGGAGGTCAATGTAATTATCCCTTTTATTTTATTACAAATCCAAAAAGGGTTAAATTATAATTTCAAGGTCAATTCCACAAAAGACAACCGACTAAGGCCATTTCAATGGTAAAGGGCTAGCCCTTAAAGGGCTAGCCCCGGGGTCTGGAGCCCCGAGCTAGCCCCGGGCAAGCCCGGAGCCCTACCTGGTCGTCTCCAATGGTCGGGCTCCGTGGGAGAATTAATTTCATTTTTAACACTTGCCAACTCTCACGTATACTTTTAGTTTATATTTTATTTTAATATTACTATTGATAATAATAATAATTTTTAGTACTTGTAATTAAAATATTAAGTCATTTTAAAATTTTAAAAGTCATTAATTGCCAAGTCAATATTAATAAAAAAAATAATTCACCAAAAAAACAAAGGAAACATCCTAGTTTGAGGCTAAATATTTATATTATGTTTAATGTAATTATTTATTATATTTTGTTACCATTCTAAAAATTTTAATTTTAAGGTTGATGGCAAAAATTTCGGGTTTAATTAGCAATTGATTGTTTTTATGATTTTCTTACCATGTATAATAAAATCATTGTGTTGGCATAAATTACGGATGTAATTAGATAGTATTAACTGAAGGATTATATATATAAGTATATCATAATTATATAAATTAACACATTAATTATATATAGTATATAACCCATTAATTAAAACATATCACATTAATTATATATAAATATCACAATGATTATGCAACTAATTAAGGCTCATTAATTATAATCAACAAACAAATTTTAAACCTCATTAAACTTCATTAAACTTCATTAATTAATTTTAAACCTTTTCAAACTTCATTAATTGAAAGAAACAGGCGTAAACTTCATTAACTTCAAACTTCTTCAACCTCCAGCGCGTCCAGCAGTCCACCCAGCCCGTTCCCTGCCGCGAGCCGCCCCGGGACCACCAGCCAGCCAACCCATTCCAGCCCGCCAGCCACCCCGCCCCGCGAGACCGCACCATCTCCAGCGGTTTTTTCCCCTCAGCCCGAGACCGCCCTGAGACCGGTCATCTCCATTGGAGATGGCCTAATTATCACCCATACAGTGGGTCACAATTATATTAATATTTAATGTTTTTAGTGTATTTTTTACCAAAACTGTTGTTGGCAGTTTTTCACAAGATGAATTGCTATTAGCATTTGCCCATGTGGTAAATCAACTTAGACTTTCGTAGTTAGTTACAAAACATGAAACTAATTCATTACAGATGGATGTTTCAGAAATACCAAAAAGAAAATCAAAACTTTCTTACAGTCTCCATATCAAAACATTTAAGTGAAAGAAAGCTTGAAATGTGAAGTCGTGACTCAATATCCATGTAGATGGAGTTCAAACAACTCAAGTTTGGACTAGTTTTTTTGGTCTTGTTGGAGTAATGAACAAGTTGAAGCCCCCCCATGACATCAAAATATCACCATCTTTGAAAACTTTCAATGGATAAACACATTCATAAGATTGACCAACCATATCGGGAATTTTGTTGATGACATATTCTTTTCTCCAAGATTTCTCAATCCCATATTCCTTCATCATCCAGATAACAATTTCATCATCTGAGGTATTCACATATACACAGGCAATCCTCAAATACCGAAAGGTCACCTAGAAATCTTCTTCTTCCCGGAAGACGAGGGAGAGGAGAAAATGTGTTAAATAGTTTTGTTTCAAGATCAAAACAAGAAATTAAAAAAGGACCCTTCCAAATCTGCTACCAACCAGTGGAGATTTCCATTCAGAAACGCACCAGTCAAGTGACAATTGTATTCATAAGAATGACGAGGCGCAATGCTCCTCCATGACCCTGTTCCAAGAGTGTAAACCCGACATTCAGACTTGGGAATGCTCACTAACAAACCTGTTTCAGGATCACGTACACATTCATGGTAAACCCGAACCACCTTATATTGACTTCTCGTTTTGCTTACTCCAAATCCGTACACGACTATGCTAGGATATTGACAAGGGTCGAGATATGGAAGCTCAATGTACTCATGGGTGATTGGATTGCATACATAAAGAGCATCAGGCTGGGTATTTACCCTGCTCAAGAAAATCAAACCATTAGCCGAGCCTTCCATACCCATATTGCCAACGAATATATTGCCATTGAATTCTATGTATTGTAGTGAAGCTCATGGTGTTCAAGCTCGAGCTCATCTACAAATTCAAATATTTTTAATGACATTGAGTTGTGCCCGCTGACAATTAAGCCTTGGACTGAACGTGAAAGATGGTACTTGGCAAACTCGGGAGTCTCGAGCATTTCTAACCATGACTTGCTAATGCATTTGCAACTGACGATGGTTTTGAGTGGAAGTCTCGAGAGAATACTTAAGATGATTTCTGGTGGTAGATCAATCAAGAATGGCTGATCCATTTTGGTAGGAGGGAGTTGATTTGCCTTGCAGATCTAAATATAAAGATGTCCTTTTCCAAATTTTGGCCTTCAGAACTACTTTTACTGTGTACAGGATGAGATGAAGTTTCTCGCAGCTTTCTTAATTCTTCAGTCAAAGAAAGGCACCTACATAATAACCAGTCACAAGACTAGTGGTGTACAAGAGATGTCTTAATGGAAAAATTATTGGATACAAGAGTGCTGGGCAAGTCATAGACCTAGTGGTGTAGAAATAGGAAACCGGCTGTGAAAAAAAATCAAAAGGGTACCAAGCTGCAATTTCTCCACAATTGAACACAACCAATAGTACATATTTGATTTATCCACATTATTTACTACTTCTACAAGCGAAAATTTATAATTAAAGACAAGGCTTACTAAATTATACCTTGGAATCACATACAGCCACAAGCAAGAAAAGAGTCTCACAACTTACTCTATTAAGCCGCCTTGACAAACTTGTCATCGCCTACAACATTAAGAATCGGAAGGCTACTTAGAAATTCATCAAGACCTTCAAAAAAACCAATTCCTGCAATGTTATCATCCTCCCCACGGCCTTGTCCATTCCCTGGATTCACCCTAGGTGCAGGCTCCTCAGCTTCATTGCTGAGCTCCACATTTAAATCTAACTTTCCGAAATTCTTTGCAACCCTTCCAGGTTGTTTACGAGCATTGCCTGTTGACCCTTTCTTACTCGGCTCACTCGTTGTTTTTTCGGGCATCTCCACTCCAACTTGAGATACATTAACATCTTGCACGTCTACATTTTTACCTTTATCAAGTTCCGTTATTTTCGCACTTTTATTGGGCTTTCCATTAGCCCCCTTTCCCTTGACATATTTTGCTTTCTTTTTCTTCTTTTTCTGGCTACCGTTCTGCCAATCATCATCGGACTCATCTGAATCCGAGAACGCCACGAAAACCTCATCATCATCAATGTAGACCCTAGGACCCGAACTTTTCTTTCTACCCCCCTTTTTATTCACATTATTCCCCATTTGGGGGCATGTAAACATAGGAGAAAAAGGGGTCCAAGCAGGAGTAGCACCCTTATTTTTTTCCCAATTCTCCATCGAAAAACCCAATGGAATAAACCCCCAACAAGAAAAGTATCCCTCCTGCCCATCCACAATCGGTGGTGGCGATGGAATCGCCACTGCTTGAAAAACCATCTTACAATTCTGACACCGCAAACTGCAATCAGAATACATGTTAGGATACTCGTACATGTAATAGCAATAAGGACACGCGGTCCAGAAAGTTGACCTATCACCGCCATTTTTCGGTTCATCAACTCTGTCCTCATCCTCCTCCGGCACATCCACATTTGCCCTATCCTCTCTCCTCTCTAATACATTCTCACTCACTTTATGACTAGATGTTCTATCACTAGCATTCCCGTAATTTTCTTTCTGCTTATAAGTATTCACCTGTTCCTGGTTTACATTAACAGGTTCATGACTCGATTTAGAACCCAAACCAGACCCAAAACCGAAATTTGTAGCCGAATTAAAATTCGAAAAACTCTGAGGTTGAAATTGAGCAAAATGACTTGGCACACCGCTGCTACTCCCACCAACATGCACCTGCGGCTGAGAAACGCCACTCGCGGCGGCTGCGTCGTTATCTCCGAAAATCATGAAATTTTGCTGCTGGTGTAGATAAAAAGCTAGCTGTTTATCGTACACGGATTTCCTCGACGGATCGGAGAGAGCAGACCAGGCGTCGACGACAAGGCGGAAGGCCTCGTCGGAAAAGGAGAATTTGTTCTTCTGCGGGTTGAGTAATAGGGCAAGGCTGCGGTACTGGGAGGCGATGAGCTCGGGATCACGGCCCTGCGGCGGCGTGAGGCGGAGGATCGCGTACCAGTCGTAGTCGTTGTTGCCGATCCGACGATCTCCGGCAAGAAGAGTGTCGGCTACGGCGAGGATTTGGTTGGCGTGGGAGAGTGTAGGATCGGAATCACGCGCACGCGTGGCGAAGGACTTGCTACCCATGAGGTCACGCGCCGATAGTAGCTTCTCCGCAATTGTTAGCCATCGTAGAGCCTCCGCGCGTGTTGACGTGAAAAATGGGGGTTCCATAGTTTGGATTTTCTATTTTTTTCTGTATTAATTATCTCAAGTGAGGGGGAAGTGAGGTTTAGTTTGCGAGAGTGGACGGAAATGGGTAAAGAAGAACACGTGTGATAAAGTTGATGAGGGCGTTATCGGGATTGCACAAGACAAGAGTGACTAGATTGATGCAGTCACTGTAAGCACTGCACAAATAGGAGCTTGCAAGATTTTCTTTTTATATGATCGAAAATAAATTAATCTCAGCCCATTTAGACAAGTTGTGGGCTTTCCATTTAATATATATTCTCCGTTGGGCCTACGACCCCAAACTTTTTAATCTCTTCAGTCCAGAGTCCAGTGCTCAGAGGCCCAATTTGCGATTTCAGTGGCAACACAGTCCAGTTCAGACGATTGTCTTGTAACACTCAAAAATCAACAAAATAGCAATTTACGTCCCTTAAATCACTGATCCATAAAATCAGGAATTTTAATTTTAATATTACATCCCTTAATTTCTACAATTTCTAATATCACAATGACAAATCCAAATAAACAGGCTCTTAGTGTTTTAATATTAATAATATCATTTTAGTATATTTAATTTTATGTGAGGCCATAAATCTAAGGAAAAAATAATGATGAAATGATATGTTATCTGGAGATGGTGTACTTGAAAAGAAAAAAGAAAAAAAATAACAATTCATAAATTTGTCAAAAATTGGTTAAGGGCCGTATCATTCGGACATGGTCAATTTACGAGTAACTATCTAAAATTTGAAGAGTGTGAGTACAATCAAGTCGGTCCTAGATATTTGCGGGTCTTAGACGAATTATAAAATTGGATTCTTTTTAAAATGCAAAAATTCTTATTAATTATTGACATTATTTCAGATACATAATTAAATGACAAATTCACTAAACTTTTTTCATTGAATTACTCATGAATATATTTATATAATTTTTAATTTAAAAAATACTCTTTTAGAAAGAAAAAAAATTGCAAGTATATGTACTAATTAAATATAACTCCACAACAAATGTACGTTGTTAAATTTTAATTTTTTCCTCAATAAGATCAGTTATTAGTTATGTATAACAAGTAATAATAAATGACAGCAAAAGTCATAATAAAATAATAATTGTTCCACAAACAATAAATTATAAATATCTTAATAAAATAGTATCATTTAAATTGTATCGATAATATTTTGTTGATTGGTACAAATGGTCTATGATTGAGCCCATGCTGAAAGAATCAACAATCCTTTTAAAAAATAAATAGAAGCTTGTAATCTAAATAAAAACTCGTTTTCGGTTATGTTATAAAATTTATTTTTAGTGAAAATCGTAACATTAAATGTTTGTTTTGTAAAAAAATCCTTGAAATCGGAAGACATAATTTGTTAAAAAAAAGCATAAAATCACTGAGAAAAAATGCTTATTAATGGAGTATATTAAATGTTAAAATAATAATATGTATAATCATCTATATAGTTTTTTTTTGTGCCCATCTTGACAGGCTGAACCGGAATTTTTTGTGGTCCTCTGACGTTACTCAACGAAGACTACACCTCGTCGGTTGGAATAAAGTGACCAAAAGTAAGGAACTTGGGGGACTTGGAATCAAACAGGCACGAAAAACTAACATTGCCCTCCTTGCAAAAGTGGGATGGCAGACTTTGAAAAATGACAATAAGTTATGGGGAGAAACTTTCCGGAAGAAATATTTGAAAGAGAACACTCTTCTTGACTACACGATCAAAGGTGGGGACTCCCATACTTGGAAAGGTATTGTGCGGAGTATGAAAGAGTTACGTCAATGCATCCGGTGGCGCTTAGGGGACGGAAGGAATATATCCTTGTTGTATGATTTATGGGTGGGTGATATACCTCTTGGACTGCTTTTGGAGGGTGAAATACATGAAGAAGAAAAAAGTTGGAAGGTTGCGGATTTAATTAATATGAACGGGGAGTGGGACAGGAGTAAAATGAGGTATGCTATCCCGGAAGAGACTTGGAAAGCAATCTTATGCATTCCAATTCCTCTAGGGCGTGACAAAAGGGATCTGCAGGTATGGAGTGGCACACCTAATGGCATGTTTTCTTGCAGCTCAGCATATTATCATTTAATGAAAACGAACGAGCAGAATGTTGAGGTCACTAAGGAATGGAAGTGGATTTGGAAAACCAAGTGTTCGGAGAGGCTACGGTTTTTCTTGTGGACATGCTTACATAATAGCCTTGTAACAAATTCGATGAGGTTCAGGAGGAAACTTACGACGACAGAAACATGTCAACGGTGCACTAACCAACCGGAATCCATTGTGCATGCACTCCGGGACTGCCCCTGGTCTCGGGAGGTTTGGGAATATATAATAGCACCTACACAAATCCTTGAATTTCTCCAAATTGGGGCTGACTCTTGGATTAAAGACAATGTTACTATGGTACGGTTTGACAACACTATACTTCCAAATGCCCCTTGGTTTAGGATATTTATTGCTATTTCTTGGTCTATTTGGAAATCGAGAAACAAATTCATCTTTCAAAACCAGCGTGAATCGGTTAAGCAAGTTATTTTTGCGGCAAAATGCTTGGTTCAAGATATGGAGATGATTCCAGTAAGAAAAGGGAAAGAGAAGCTTGGTACGTCAATACAAGTTAAATGGACCAAACCAAATGAGGGATGGCATAAACTTAACACGGATGGAAGTGTCTTGGAGTCGAGAAATTCCGCGGCTATTGGGGGACTGATTCGGGATGAGTCGGGTGCCTGGATTGTGGGCTTTTCTTGTAGGTTGGGATCTGTTTCGATTACTTTGGCGGAACTTCTTGCTGCTAGGGAGGGTCTCGCAATAGCCTGGGAGAGAAGATTGCAAAGGCTCGTGTTGGAACTGGACTCGGAAGTAGTTATTAAGCTGATCAAAGATGCCGATATAGAGACCCACCCATTGGGGAACATAATCAACGACTGCAGAATTTTGCTCCGGATGCCCTGGGAATGTCAGATTGTACACACGAGAAGAAGTGGCAATGGCTGCGCAGATGCACTCGCGAGAATGGGTCACGAGTTAGATTATAGTTTGAGTAGTTGGGATACTCCTCCAGTTAATTTGTTAACTCTCTTAAGAGAGGATTTGATGTAGTTTATTATGTTATCCTTCTACCACCAAAAAAAAAAAAACAAAATATAATAAAAAGGTGAAATGTTTGAGTGGGAGTGTCGAACCCGTGGCATAACTGAAAGCCTAAAACAACACCATACTTACCAAGTGTGCTAACTTAAATCGTAGTAATGAAATAAAGTATTAATATATTTATACGGTGAGTCACTGATAACACACACAATTTTGGGACCCCAAGGCGCGGGCTCCGCGCTGAGTACAACCAAAAGATTTACCATATCAAGAGAAATTGAGCCAGCGGGGAACATATAGTACAATATACCCATGATCTCTTTCTACTTTTTGTACGGAAACACCTCCATCATATATTTTATTTTACTTTACTTCACCACAAATATCAAGGGCATGTTTGTCTCACTCGCATTTTCGGATAAAAGTTCGTGTTTGAGAAAAATGAAACAACCACGCTTTTTAGTTTTAGAAATAAATTTATTTTCTTTCATTTTTTCCAAATTAATTTTCTAAAAGCTAAAAAAACAACCTTTCTATCTCTTACACCAACACTGTTTTGATTTGACATAAAATGCATATCTCTTATATAATTTATTTTACATAACAAATATGATTCGTTATAAAGTCTTACACATTTTACACCTACAACTTAAATTCTTCCAAAAAAATTATTTCTCAAAAATCAAACAAGCAAAATCAAAATTATTTCATATACCTCCATACCAAATACTAAACAAAGAGACCTCAAGCCTCCAGGACATTTCTTCAACTGGCTGGCCAACAATTCATAAGGTTTGCTCCAACAGCAAGGGTGGGGGTTCGAATTTCATTTGGAACTTGGATGACAGCATTTTCATGAGCCCATCTAAGGGTCATTTGTGGTCAAGACCCCTTAATTTGTGTGCATAGTGTACATCAGTATGGTGGGATCCCGATGTTTGGTGGAGGCACATCCGCGATTTACATCATTCAGAGTTTTAGGACAATGATTATGAGGATCCATGATTAGTGCAGTGTAAATTTGGACATATGAGTTATATGAAGGGAAAAAAAAAAAAAAAAGAAAGGCCCCAAACATTTATTCTGATTGCAAAATGGCATCCGTATAATTAATTACATGTTTTGAAAGTTGATAGATATCTATAATTCATTACGTGTCAGAATCAAAATTTTGACTTTTCCATAGGAGGTATAAGAATGATTTTACCGACAACTAAAACAGAAAAGGAACTAGGGGAGATTTATCTCTAACTATTGGAAAAGGCTGGGATATTAATCTATGAAATGTAATGAACTTTATTGTTCATTAATTTCGTTCATATATAATAATAATAGTTATAGAATATATAGTGCGGGGTTAACCTGATGATATATGTTGAGGGTACGTATGAGAGAAAGAAAAGAATATGATAGGCAATAAATAATATAGAACTATTGCTTTTAAAATTAAAAAAAGAAAAAGAAAAAAAAAGAAATCCATATATAGGTTAAAATATAAAATTATTTTCCTGAAGAATTAATCAGTTTATGATTGGTGGAAATTAATTATGTAGTTGGTGGTATGAGAATTTCAATAAAGCACACAGAAAGGTAATTTGTAGACACTAGAACAAGCAATCGAAGGAAATATCTCCTATATATATATACAGTAACACTAGTACTAGGCCCTGGCTAGCTAGGTAGGACCCTACCCCCTACCCTTCAATTCAATTTGCAAGATGCTGCTTTTAACCTCATTCCATCCATCCATATTAATGTACTGGCTGCTGGTTCTCTCTCTCTCTCTCTCTCTATATCTCTTTAGGGTTAGCTTTCTGTTCATCTGCAGCTAGCAGGTGTGATGTGATCTCTTCCCTCAATTAGCAAGCAAATGCAACCCCGACCTCTTTTTACGCAGATACTATACAAAAATTAACTCTCCCTCTTTTTCTATTTTGGGAGGAAAACACACTCACACGCACAAACAGATTCTCTCTACTAGTATATATAATGATTTCTCTCTCAAAAACTCAAAAAAAAAATATTTTTATTTTTTTGAAATTTACAGAGATTCGAATTGTACCATGAAGATTTTATGTCCATTTTTTATTTGTACTATATATAGCAGTTTCATTTTTTTTTTTTAAAAACCCAACCCACCATGTCTTAAATAAGACCCGGCCGGCGACTACATCTATCGATCTCATCATCTTTATTTAATTTATTTGTGTAACGTAATTAATTAATTTAATGTTGGTGTTTGTTACTTATGATGTGGCAGTGAAAAAGATATATATATATATATATAGAAATGGTGAGGCAAAAGATTCAGATCAAGAAGATTGATAACTTGACTACAAGACAAGTAACCTTTTCCAAGAGGAGAAGAGGACTTTTCAAGAAAGCTCAAGAACTCTCAACCCTTTGTGATGCCGAAATTGCCCTCATTGTTTTCTCCGCCACCGGCAAACTCTTCAACTATTCCGGTACCTCAAGGTTGGTTAATAACTCTTACTTTTACTAAATAATTCATTAATTAATATATACAGTATATATCATGTTTGTTTATATAATTTATAAATGTCATATATGGTTGAATTTTACATTTATTTGTGTTTATAAAATCCCGATATATCCACATTTTTCCATAAATTAGAAATTAATTAATCCTGATTTTATTTTATGTACTACTACTACTACATATAAACATTGATTGATGGATCAAACCAAATCTATGAGGTTTTGTTGTCTATATATATATATTATTAGAAAAGTACAGATAAGTTGCTCTTGGTAGAAATTGTAAAAAACTATTAAAATAGTCCTTGAATTTGGTTTTATTATATATATATTTCTTAAAATCTTTATAGATTGTTTAGAAAATTAAGGGAGTATATTTGAGATTAACTATACACGTATACAAAACTACGTACTGTGGTTCTGCCAATCCCTCTAGCTAGTAGATATAATTAATTATATGGGATGCAAATTAATTATGTAATCAAGAACTATATAATTAAGTGTTTCTTATATATATTCATACATATACATCTTAATTAATTATTAATTGTGGCTCTTGATCAGCATGATGCAACTCATTCAAAAGCGTAATCTGCAATCAGACAAGTCTAACAAACAACCTCTCAGTATTCAGGTAAATTAATTAAATTTCACTGTAGTTCTGCAATCTATCGATCGATCTGCATTCATTCATAAATTATTCTAGAGTACAAGCTAGTGCATTTTTATTGATCATCTTAATTACCATTGCTTATTTGATTTACCTTGAAAATCATCACCAAGTTGAAATGCATGTATGTATGTGACTTTTAGTTTAACTACTTATGTGTACTTAGTTAGAGGAGATCGAGGTTTATACAATTTCACAATGTTGATACTAGTTCGGTATGTACAAGATTAATTACGTAAAGACTAAAGAGTATGTAGTCTCCCATTTAAAACAATTAAAGCTAAATTCATGATAAGAATGGTTGAAATTATGTCTTTTCACTCCTCTATATGGTTGAATTAATTTGAGTGTATTCTTGCTTTCCAATTTCTAACATTTTCTGTAATGCCTTAGCTAGAATTCCTCTATATATGAGGAGAATGTATGGGATTATTCATTTAATAATTAACACAACCAATAAGCAATTAGAATCTAAATGTCATGTATGTTGAAGTGTGATGTATAATTACTCAAGAACGAGCACATATTATATTGTCGATCTTTGCTTCTCTAGTGCATTTGTAATTTGATGGTGGTATGAACATTGCAACTAAACTTTAAATTATGTATTTACGTTTTCAGTGGTACCAAAATTGCAAAGTGTCATGGTACCAAATATGCAATTTCCCCTATAATAAACTAACGACACTTCCCCACATGATGTTGTTGCCTACAAAGCTAACAAAATCAAAATTTTCATGAAACTCATCTGTTAGCTTCTTAATTAACCCTATTTCTCTTTCTTTCCCATTTTAGGCAGGAAGTGGTAAGAAAGACATGCTCACCAAGGAAATTGTGGACCTGAATATTGAGTTAAAGTACATACGTACAAAACACGCTCACATTCATCAAAACTATATATATATATATATATATGAAGAAAGAAAAATAACACTGATTTTTGACAGGCAACTTAATGGAGAAGAGCTCGATGGGCTTAGCCTGAATGATTTGATGAAGCTAGAGAAATTGATAGAGGGAGGATTGAGCCGTGTCGAAAAACTAAAGGTATTAATTAATGTTGGTGAAATTTAATTTGTGTTTTATTTATCTATCTTGTGATTAATCCTCCTAGCTACGTGCATGGATTACAGAATGACAAGATTTTGGACGAAATTGGGATGCTCAAGACAAGGGCAAGTATCATTGTCGGATGCAAGTCTATGACGTCCTTCAATTCTATCCTTTTTGCACCCAAACGTACAATAACCAACTTCATTATTGTTTTTCCAATATATATGTAGGAATCAGAACTAATGGAAGAAAATGCAAGTTTGAAATTGAAACAGCAAGCAGCTGAGGTGAGAGAATTAATTAATGTAGTTCAACATCTTTCTCGCTCACACATCAAAGTTGTTAATTAAATTAATGGTTTTGTGCAGAAAACTGGATGCACAAGAAATAATAATATTAATATTGAACAAGGAAATTCAGCAGCAGAGTCTATGACTCTCTCTCATGGCTTAGTTCTTTATTCTGAGGAGGACAAAAGCAGCTCTGATACTTCTCTCAAGCTGGGGTATGTATATGTATTTAAATTTCACATATTCAAATTAATTATTACAATAACATATATATATATACTACTATATTTTAGTACGTGATCTCCCTAACCCTTGAATAGAAATTAAAAATAGGTCATTTCTGTACGTGGATTATCTATCTAAAATCCTAACTCCTAATTAATACTACTTCCTTTTCTTTTTTTTGAACATAATTAATACTTCTTTATATGTATATATATATGTTAATTAACCTGGCACAAGTTTTTTTTCTTTTTTGTGGTGCTTATTTTCTGATATTCTTTTCATTTTGGGTTTGAATTTTTAGATTTCTCGATCAGCTCATCTATTATATATAATTGGAAAATTCTTGTGTAAATCTACAAAGTCATTTACTTTCTGACAATATATATATATATACATACGAGACTCAAAATCATGCCTAATCGCCAATATGGTTAACAAGCATAATAAAATGAGTATTTGTTTATTCAAAGTCAGACATAATTTTTTGTCTATTAGAAGAATACTAGCTCCGATCACTAAAAAAATTATCTCATTTTATTTCTCCAGTTCCTCTTGTATAATATTTGTTGTAAATATATATTTTGTACTACGGTCGATCATTTTCGTTAGTGCCTTGTGGTTTAATTTTGATATATAGTGCAAAACATAACTGAATGTTATGGTTCATTATATCTCATAGGCTATTCACAATTTCTATATATAGTGTAGATCTATCAAATTACTACTTAAGACAAAACAAGATTTATTTAAAGAAATTGAATCGCAACACGTCTTGAAGCAATTTTATAGTTTATTACTATTATATTTGTTTAATTTATTTAACAAGGTCTTGTACATGCACAATATTATTACTGCACCTTATATCTAATAAGCTGATGCTTATTGTTGCAGCTTACCTTAATTATCATCTAACTAATCAGGAGAGGAGGTCAAAGCAATTCAAAATTGGGTAATTACCATACTTAACTTGTACTAAAATAACTATTTAATTTGGAACCCATATATGTTGATGTATACAAGGCCTCTCCTGAACATTAAAGCCTTTTTGCTTCTCTCCTTTTAATAAAAGTTATTTTGGTTGCATGATGTAATTTTTTTTTAGTTAATTAGTTAATGTTGCCATGTTGGTATATATATGGATTTATCCTGCAACTCTTACTATCTAATTTGAGTTATTTTCTATGAAAGAATCGAACAAAAAATAAATACACTTGAATGCATTTAGCCATGTGTGTTAATTTGTGTTTAGTGGCAATTCGTGGATAATTCCCTTGGTATTATATAAAATTTGATTAACCGATTAAAGAGGTAGCATATTATTATTGAATTCTAATTTTCTTAAGGCCCCATCAATACTAGCTAATGGGTTGACATAATTAAATTAAATTGAAGAAGCCATTTATTACGTCTTTTTCATTTATGGCTATCATTATGACGTTATATAAAAACAGTGAATCCTCTTTTATGTGGCAGCAGATCCTCTGTACCACTTATTTGTACCACTTATGTGTACCACCAATATAAAGTTGACACGTGTCCATATTAATTGCACAATTAATTCAAATTAAACTTAACCACATTAATTATTAGAGTTAACTCAAATAATTGTACAATTAATATGGACACGTGTCAACTTTATATTGGTGGTACACATAAGTGGTACAAATAAGTGGTACAGAGGATCTGCTGCCCTTTTATGTTTCAACACCTCTACGTACTCGGCAAACCATTAAGTAGTCTGCAAGCTATATAATAAATATAGGGTAAATTACAAATACCTTGATGTAAAATTTAATTACAAAAATTCCTCTCACATATTGGATACTATGAAAATTTAAATTTCTGTGAGATTTATTATTATCTTACAATTATCCCCTTCTCACTCATGAAAAGTTCAAACTTTGTCATGTGGTTATTAGTAATATTTGTAATATCTTAAAAAAAAATTAAAGTTTAGGTATTAATTGTTATATTTCATAAATTATAAAATTAATAATTATACATGTACCATCAAAAAATTGAATAATTTGTATAATTACACATAAGTTTCCGGGGATACTAAAAAAACCTTATTGACAATTTAATTTTTATAATAATAAATTAAACAAAATTTAATTAATAATATTTTATGAATAAATAAATTTATTTACAAATTTAATTAAATTAATTATGTGTATACTGTATTAATAAGTTTATTTATTTAAAAAATAATAAGAAAATTTAAAATTACAATATAATTTTTTTAATTTTCCTTTTATGTTTATAATAATAAAATTTATTAAATTATTATTATAAACATACAAATATTTATTCAATTAAATGTGTAAATATAATTAATAAAATTTTGTTTATTTAAAAAAAATTAAATTGTTAATAAATATGTAAATACAGTTTATTTTGTTTAGAAGCTAGCTAGGCATAATATTTAGTAATTTCGTTTAGGAAAGATAAAAAATGAAAATTAAAATGGTTCCACTTGTATAATTATGATTCAAGAGATGGGAATTGCTGAAGACTCGTTCTTGTGTACAAGAGAAATTAATGTGCCCAATACAATTTATAAATCTCCCCCTTTCTTCGTCTTAATTTCCATTTTGTTTTCACTAGTTATCTCTGTTTTATTTCTCTACCCTTGTTCTCTTTTTTTTTTTCTGAGATAATTAAATCCATATATCGATCGCGCATATACGTAATGGATGAAGAGTATGACGTCATTGTTCTGGGAACTGGCCTCAAGGAGTGCATTCTCAGTGGCCTACTCTCTGTTGATGGCCTCAAAGTACGTAAATTTTTTCTTTTATTTTCTTTTCTGTTCATATGCCATGTTTGTTTAGCAGTAAATTATAAATGTGCTTTTGGGGTTTGATTGATTTAAGCTATATATATGATGATTATTACTTTAAATCCAGTTTCAAGTCTTGCATTGTGAATTGAATCATAGGTTTTCAATCCAAAATTAGATATATAGTAATATTACTCATGATCAAAATTTCCATTGAATCAACGGAGACCAAAAAAACCTTGTATGCCTAAAACTCTCTTACTTTTTTATTCTTTCTTTACAATTCTTTCTGGTAATGTTTTGTTAGGAATCTTAATTCTTTCAGCTTTTATTGAAAGGAAATTAAAGGTACTTTCTATTGTGGTTGGTTTGCTTTGATGAACTCCATTTCCTTGGATCATTCAATGAATTTATTGAGAATGGAGCTCCGATCCAAACAGGTACTACACATGGACAAAAATGACTATTATGGAGGAGAGTCTTGCTCACTCAATTTGACTCAGGTAATAAGAATTGATCGTGTACGTAGATGTACTAGTTAGTTCCTTAATACTCATATAATCAATTTGTCAAAAACTAGAATTAGCTGAAGATGAATTGATGTTTAGAAATAATATATATAGCATGAGTGAAAATTTGGATATCCCGTGCTAGCTGAATAACGTACAAATTCATTTTCCCTTTTCAGCTTTGGAAGCGTTTCAGGGGAAGCGATCAGCCTCCCGAGGAATTAGGTGCAAGTCGAGAGTACAATGCCGATATGATTCCAAAGGTTTAATTATTTATGGCAATTAATTAAATCTTCTTACATATTACTTGTATATATGTTCTTTTAAATTTGAAAACTTTTGTATTTAAATAATGATATTTTTAGTTCATGATGGCGAATGGAACTTTAGTACGTGTACTCATCCATACAAATGTTACCAAGTATCTCAACTTCAAGGCTGTAGATGGTAGTTTTGTCTACAATAAAGGAAAGGTGCATGTGTAGCTAGCTTGTCAATTATCTTAATTTCCTCCGAGATTAATTACAATTTATCATTTAACTTGGTTTTTGTTTTGGTAGATCTACAAAGTTCCAGCAACTGATGTTGAAGCACTAAAATCCCCACTGATGGGGCTATTTGAAAAGCGACGTGCTAGAAAGTTCTTTCTTTTTGTGCAAGACTTCGAAGAGAGTGATCCCAAGACTCACCAGGGGATGGATTTGAACACAATTACAGCAAAACAAGTCATAGCGTAATTAATTACTTCTCCAATATATATATATATATATATATATATATATATATGTGCATGCATGTATGTTATTAAAATGTTTTTATTTGAATTTTGATTTTATTGGCTTAATTTCTTGTGATTCAGAAAATACGAACTGGAAGATGACACGGTTGATTTTATTGGCCATGCTTTGGCTCTGCATATTGATGATAATTACTTGGACCAGCCAGCTATGGATTTTGTCAAAAGAATGAAGGTGGAAACTTTTATTTAACAATGATAGAGTGCATACATATATTAATTCAAGATTTAGATTGGTTTTCATAGAGTTTGTTTTCTTTCTTTTCAAACAGCTGTATGCCGAATCTTTGGCTCGATTTCAAGCAGGATCACCATACATATATCCATTGTACGGCCTGGGAGAATTGCCTCAGGTCTGCATTTCAATATCATATATAATTAAGTATCATTTAATTAATTAGTCATAACGGAATCTTTGGATGAGAATTAATATATATATATATAGGCATTTGCACGTCTAAGTGCTGTTTATGGCGGTACTTACATGCTAAACAAGCCACAGTGTAAGGTAATTCTAGCTTCAAAATATATCCCAGTACTTTTGATGTATATTCTGAGATACATACATAGACATATGTATATATATATATATATACATAGGTGGAGTTTGATGGAGATGGAAAAGCAACAGGAGTGACTTCCGAAGGAGAAACTGCTAAATGCAAGAAAGTTGTCTGTGATCCATCGTACTTACCCGATAAGGTAACTTTTAGCTAAATTAAATGATGAATCAATAAATTCGAAATTATAATTAATGTTTCCTAAGAAAATACGATTAGTAGTTTTTTCAAATTGAGTTATCAATTTCATCACAGGTCCAGAAGGTTGGAAAGGTGGCACGTGCTATATGTATAATGAGCCACCCAATTCCAGACACCAATGACTCGCACTCGGCTCAAGTTATTCTACCACAGAAGCAACTTGGTCGTAAATCAGATATGTATGTGTATATATATATATATATATATATTTAATCTTGATCTCTGAAATTAATATAATTTAGTGCACGCGTGCAAGGACTTTTTATATTCTTTGATTGCCTGATATTCAATCTTGATCTCTGAAATTAATATAATTTAGTGCATGCGTGCAAGGACTTTTTATATTCTTTGATTGATTGATGGTATATATATATATATATATATATATATATATATATATAAAGGTATCTGTTTTGCTGCTCCTACGCTCACAATGTGGCACCAAAAGGAAAATACATAGCATTTGTTTCGGCTGAAGCTGAGACTGATGACCCTGAAGCTGAACTCAAGCCCGGAGTAGAGCTACTTGGACCAGTGGACGAGATATTTTATGAAACTTATGACAGATATGTACCTACAAACGATAATGATACTGATACTCATGACCATTGTTTTATATCTAAGGTGTGTTTGCTTCAATAACGACATAACTGATTTAAATTAATAGAATTCCTTGTTCAAACTCACTCAAAAGTTTTTATCCTATATATGTTGCAGAGTTATGACGCCACCACACATTTTGAATCCACGGTAATGGATGTGTTGGCTATGTATACAAAGATAACTGGAAAAGTACGTAACCAAATCGACTCTGTTAACATATATATATTCGATTAATACCTTTTCACCAACTTCATTTGTCTTGTAATTATTTGGTTTAGGTTCTGGATTTGTCAGTGGACTTAAGTGCAGCAAGTGCTGGTGCTGAAGAATAAATAAGCTCCCTTGATAATCAATTTTCGAGCTTCTTAATGAATATATGTAGTTTCTTCCTCATTTTGTCTGGCATTCACCAATTTTATATGTCCTAGTTTATTTATTTTTTATACATCTGAATTTATATAATATAATGCTTGACCAGAAATAATACGAACAGGATATTAATGTAACAGGTATTACTATATATTCTTCTTAATTTCTGCACCTTGGCAGACAATATATAGATATTACACTGATTTGGTAAAGTTTGATGGGACTTTTTTATGAGGGTATTCGTATAAAGACTTGTTGTTTTGTATCAAAGATTAAGTATGATTAGGGTTACTTGTTTTGCTTACTCGTTCTAGAAGGAAAAAAAATAAGAGGATGAGGATTTTCAAGCTATGTTGGAGGGATAGGTACGTTACGAAATTCCACGGATATGGATTTTCAAAATTTATAGAATACAATACTGTTAAGATACATGTGTGTATACTCTAAAAAATAATTTGTTTAAAAAATGTATAATAAAAATTATGAAATGTAAAATTAGTTCACTTTTTATTCATTTTGTAATGAACAGTGTTTTTTTCCTCTTAATTACATGTTCAAGTAAAGTAATAATTTTAACATTATATCAAAGTTTTTGGTTTTTTGAAAAATTCGTAAGTGTTTTATGAAGATCAAGTTTTTTTTTTTCTAGTGAATTCATGAATATCAATCCGATAATAGATATAATTTAGAAATTATATGTAGAAATGTGTGCACTTAAATATCTTGGACGTGTCCAATACGTCCTCCAAATGTATATGATAAAATATCTTTTTATTTTTTATTTTATGATTGTCGAAAACTATCCTTTTCTTAAAAAAGAAAATTCAATTTTTCACTAATTTTTTCAACCTAAAAACTCTAAACTAATAAAGACATGTTGATTTAATATCTATCACGCATATTTTGTTTATAAAAATTACTGATTTATAACCTCAGTCAAATTCTAATATTCAAACTTTTAAAGAATCATAAACCCAACATTCAAAGTTTTTTAGAATGTTTTTTTGAAACCACTCAAATTAATTTTTTTGAAATAAAATCAATCAAAAGTAAGATAATGTAGATGGAAGGGACATGACAAATCAGCAAAACTAATTTGTATTTGGTCACGCTGGTCTGGGCGGATTGAAATAGAGTTGGTATCCCACTTCGATCCATTGAAGATTAAATTTATTTTTTAATATTAAGTAGATTTTGTTTACTTGATTCTGTCAAGCTGGCGTTCAATTTCCATTACATTTTTTTTAACCTATTCAAACAAAAATAAATATCTCAATGTGTTGTGTTTTGTTAAACCAAGGGCTGTATCTGGTTGGATCCATGTTAATCGGGTTGAACCTCATTTTACCAGTTCTATGCAGGTCCAGTTCAAATTCATGGCGGTTGTTTCGAACATAAATTATTATTTAAGAATTAAATATAATACTAATAATTTCAAATAAATGCTTTATAAAATCAGCAGCAGATAACACGTTTCGGTACCGCAAGGCAAAACGCAGCAACTTTAATTAGGAAGGTAAGAGGCTTCAACTTCCCTTATACAAACAAAGCCTTCCATATTCAAAACTCACCATCTTCCATTATCTATTTTAACCCTTTTTTTTTTTTTTGTTTGTTAAAACAAAAAATCAGTGATCACACAATGAGAAAGAGGAGAAGTACGAAGAACAACCCAATCAACGGCGGCAATAATAATAACAACAGCAACAGCAACAGCAACAGATTCTTAGCTTACGAATTCGACGATGACCAGTTGCGTGTCGAGACTGAAGACCGCAAATCCCTCTCCAAATTTGCAACAAAAAGCCCTAGCAAGAAACAGGCATACTGCCAACCAGTGGATAAATACGATTTTCTTCGATGCTGTAAGTCGATAAGCACGCTATCACTGTACGTAATGTTTGATTTTAGAAGTTAATAGTAGTACGTGCTTTGTTATGCTGAGAAATAAATTGATGCACTGTTCAAAACAACTTCAATTTTTTCTCCTGCGAAATTGAGTTTCAACGAGATTTTAATTTCTAATTTTTCTTAACTTTATATTTGGAGTTTATTAATGGAGATTTGTGGTGATCACTTGTGTGATGATTCAGTTTTTTGCATTGATCAACTACTTTCAAGTTTCAGATAGAAAAACTACAGTGAAATCCTTGGACGGGTATAAATGTATTGAAATTCGTGCATACAACAGGATAGGTTATTGATTGTGGTATTTTTCTAAATACTAGTTTTCTTAATGCTGCTGACATGAGTTGATTTAATGGCTACTGAAGAATTAGTAAAATTTTGATGTACAGGGCTTATTTATTTTCTTCTCTATTTTTGTGTAGCGTGGATCTTACTTTTATTTTTTGAGGAATAAGAGAATGTAAGTGATGCACTAATTTAAATATTTGAATTTGAAACTAATTTGATAGATTATTAAGTCACTAAGTGGAAACTTTCAATCCCATGTGAGCCGCGAATTTTAATATTTGACTTGAAACAAATTTAATAGAATATTAAGTCAGTAAGTGAAAAGTTTATTTACTTTATCAAGAAAAAAGTGAAAAGTTTATTTATATACTATTTGTATTTATGTCATCAACATTTCTCAAATTTGAATTAGGCATCGTTGTGTGAAATTCCTTTGTTAATGAAATATCATAGTGAAGAGTATGGTTTGATCATCATTCATATATAGGAACACTCTCTTAACCAATTTTATAGTTGTGCATCTTGATTGGACATGATGTAAAGGAGGAGGTTATGTATTGTGTGTTCTATTGCTGCTCTTGAAGAGGCTTTTTTTTTTTGTTATTCATTTTATTTCAGTAGATTGCTGTGGTTTTTTTATAATTACCATATGACATTCTGACGTCTTTCGTAACTATATTTTCAGTTGCAAAAGGAAAAATGACTCCAGAGAATGATTCTTGGAGTGAAGCAATAGATGTTGATGATAGTGACAATGTTTTGGGAGATACGTATGTCGCAGTATCAACTGGATCTTCACTTGACTTGCTGACCAATTCTCTAAATCATCATGAAGATCAATGCTATACTCGTGGGACGAAATCATGTGTAAATAGTAGCAGAGAAGCTGGAGGTTACAAAACTGAGAAGAAACATGTAAATTGTTCAAATAGTATTCCAGTCTTGTATTTGATTTTCCGCATTGGTCATTTACTGTTTATCAGTAATCTGGTCTTAAATGGAGTAGTTCATATTTCAGAAATTTTCGTTATGCAGAACACTGTATGTAATGTCAATTCTGATGACGATCGAAGAAGGGAATTAAGCACATCAAGTTCTTCTGATCTAGCAGATAACAAAGGTTATTTGTTTATTTTATTAAAACAAACAATTTAAGCATTTAATGTCATTTAGGTAGATATCATTTATTTTTTAAGAATCAGTACAATTTGTGTATTTCTTGGCTCTTTTCAGGCTCCTTAGAAGAGCGAAGGTCACAACATGGCTTCAATGCAACTGATTGTGTAAGAATATTAATGCATATACCTGTGCAACTGAAATCAAATTATATGACTTTAAAATTTTCCTTGCAAATATCCATATTAAGTCACTTCTTTACTTGTATAAAAAATTCAGGAGTATGATCGTGAAATCTTCTTCGCGCTTCTCTCTCTTCTTAATTGTTAGGATTCGTTCTTGATTTCTATGTTTCATCTCTTACCTTTTGCAGGAAGCAGTGGTGGTCGTTTCTCCCGAATACATTAAATATGGGAATATGTATTATACAAAATGCGCTCTGACTTTCTCGGGTAGGTACATTACACTGGAGAGATCAACCCTCCGTGAAAGAAGAAGGCATAGACGACTTGAATGGTCTACCTTTGACATTGTGAAAATTGAGCATCAACCATGTGAAAGTGTGGGTGTAGGTATCCTTCCAGAATTGGAGGCAGCTTACAATGTTTCTCTGCGGATGAGCAATAAATAGATGTTCTTTTTAATAACTTAAAATTTTTCTTGCATTTCCAAATTTAGGTTAATGCAGATGTCGTGAACCTTCACTTAAAGTCCAAGGGCACCGATGTGGTTGAGACCTGTAATAGAAATTCAGGTTTGTAGACCATTTATGTTTTGTGTGGTTCTCCTGAGGAATCTAGCCTTTATCTATCCAATGGTCAATGGTTAATTATTTTTAGTATTATCTTTGTGTGTGTGTCCTCATGATGTTTTCTTGATGATCTTACCTTTTTCTTCTTTGCATTCTATTTAATAAGAGTTTTTTTATTAGATATGAAAGGATTTGATTTCCATGAGGATGTGCCTTTTCGTTCACTTTTCGAGAAAACATGACAATTACTCTTGTCTTCTTAGCTTGAACTCCTTGTTGTGTCTAATTTTTAGTGCTTCAATTTATTTTGATAAATCATGACTTATTGTCACTAAAATTCATTCGTGGAACGGCCTTTCTCTTTTTTTCTTTCTTTTGAAACAGTGGCAAGGCTAGATGCATATTATGCTTTAAGCAACCAATATAATCTTCCACTACATACCAGATTATAACTTCTAATTGTATATGCATTGCATGTTATGGTGGCAACTCATGTTGACACTTGACAGATTGTGTTCCTTATGCAAATGCATATAATTTTCTGGAAGTGGGTATTTGGCAAGTGTGTTGTGGGTCAAACTGCTTGTGGGAATACGAGGAAGGTTCATTTAAGTATAACAGTGAAAATAGAATGAACAAAACCTGTAACCAGTACCCTTTGACCTTTTCCATGTATATTTTCTAGAATTTATATCACTTTGGTTGCCTATTTCAACTCATAAAACAACATCAAATTTGAAAATGGTAGGTTATACACACAAAGAAAGATGAATGGGTTGAATTTATGCTTAAGATCTAAATTCTTCCTTAACTCTATGCAGGTACTGTGGAACTAGAGTTTGTTGTTCTTGATGACCCTCAGTGGTCCAAAAAACAAGAAGAAATTAAATCGTTGAATCTGAAATATGAAGCTGCTTGGGAAACCATTGTAAGGTGAGTTACGTGTGGATGGATACACTATTACAGATTTGTTCCAAGGAAACCTTCTTATTCGGTTATGGTCTAAAATATGTGAAACACTTCTCATTAGCATGATGACATCTTCTCAATTCTCTTTTAAGTTTCTGCGATTAAACACTGTTTTTTCATTTGAATGTCAGTGAACGAAGTTTTAACGAGCACTTTGATGACATTATATATCCAGAAGGGGATCCTGATGCTATCTCCATAAGTAGGACGGATGTTGAGCTATTACAGCCAAAGACATTCATCAATGATACTATTATTGACTTCTATAATAAGTAAGTTTTATAGGTCTTGTGAACTTACCTGTTGTGAGTAGATCTATTTCATCGATTGTTATGCTTGTTGATAGTGAATTTCCTAAATCTTCAATACTTGTATGCTGATGCAATTGCTAGTGTAATTTATCCATGGTTCGGATAGTAGTCAAAAGCGCAAAAAGCGCGCTCTATAGCGCGCTTTTCGCTATAGTGTGGCCTTCTCGCGTCGCTGTGCCACGGGCGCTCGCTTACTGGTTAGCGAGCGCGCGTGGCGCTATAGCGCAATAGCGCTGGTTAAGGCCTAAGGCGCGCCACATGGCGCTGAGCGGGAAACTTAAGTAAAAAAAATTAAAAAAATTTATAACCCTAATTTTTTTACCTAAAGTCAAAATTCAAAAAAAAAAAAATCTCTCGCCTCTTACTCCACAAGAAAGCTGCGCCTCTCTCAAAAAATCCCTCGCCTTCTCCCTCTGCCGTGCGCCTCCACCACAGTCACAGACGCCGCCGCGCCTCCTCCTCCACAGTTAATGAACTAAGATGATTTGGTTTTATTGTTTTTATATGTCTTATTCGAGATTTATGATTATTATTTTGAAAAATATATACATGTGCTTTATTTTCTTCAAAAAGCCCGCTCTTTAGCGCTGCGCTATGCGCTATAGCCCCAGGAGCCTTTGCGCGTCGCTGCACTATTCGCCTCTGACTACTATTTCGGTGGTTCTTAGTCCTTTAATTTCACCATGAACATTCAAAACCTAATCCACTTTTGACATCTCAGTGTGTCTCATACTTTTTGTTCTTTTCTTTTTTTTTTCCATTAGGCAAAACTCTATTTTGATCAGAAAGTTTTAGCCCTCACCATGTTCATGTTCTGTTCAGCCTTTGATATCCTTTCACCAAAGAAATAATTATCATGTATGAAATGTGTCACCTTCAACTTCAGAAATAGAGATGCTTTTGCAGAAATGTTACTCCGCTGAACATCAGAAATTTATCTCGTGGATAAACGTGGATGCAATATAAGGAAGTTGCATTTAATATGGTGTAAAGGTCTATCTGGAGGTCATCTTTGAATTGCAAAAAAAAAATTGTAACATTATTACTGGTAATTAGGTTATTTTGTTATGACATATATGTATATTCTCTATTAACTCATGATGAGATTACTTGAGTAGAAGTAGCGATGTCTCCTCCAAGTATAGTAACTTGTCAGTCTGTAAAAAACTTATATACTTTCAAACACAGCATTATTGACAACTTGTGGATGGCTGGCAGATTTCTGTTAAATAAAACTAATCCAGTGGAGCAGCACCGGTTCCATTTCTTCAACACGTTTTTCTTTCGGAAGTTAGCTGAAATAGATCGGGTTTTATCTAGTACTTCTGAAGGAGGAAAAGCTTTTCAGCGTGTTCGTAAATGGACAAGGAATGTAGATCTATTTGAAAAGGACTACATATTTATACCTGTGAATTTTAGGTAATAGATGTTATTCCATTGCTACCAAAAATTTAGATATTTAGTTGGTTTTTCTAAGATTTGTTTTGCCCTTCTCTTTTGGCAGTCTTCATTGGAGTTTGATTGTTATCTGCCATCCTGGGGAAGTGGCTAATTTAAGAGGCACGGGTTTCTTTGCATTGTCTTTTGTAGTTTGTGTTAAAAATGGTTGCTAAATTTTCCACGTCAAATTTGTTCTTTCCTGTGCAGACAAAGATGTAGAATCATCTAAGAGACCGTGCATTCTACACATGGATTCTATCAGAGGAAGCCATAGAGGTCTCGAAAAACTTATTCGGAGGTAAGTTGCAGTTAGTATGCTTAAACAAGCCTGTTGTTTTACCAAGGCATATTGAAACCTTCTACAAGGCCATCATTGTAAATTTTAATGCATTTGTGCAAGCACAAGGCAAGTATAATTAACCTTGCTGTGTATTTGGCTAGACTGGTGTGGACTAAAAATTTCGTCCCTGTGTTTGATGTCAGGAAGCACTGCATTAATTGTCTTTTCCTTGATGGGTTAGTTATATAGTTCACCGCTCTTAGTCATTGAACATGTTCAAAATGTATATGCTTTGTGCAATTTATATATCACGTGGAAATATATTGTGGGTCTTGTTAAGAAACTTAGTGTGTATAACTGTAAATGGACATTGGCTTGGTTTGTCTCTGATACAGACAAAATTGGTTTGCGCACAATAAAACTTTTGAAACACGATGGTTTTGGTTTGAATATTGGGATGTTAAAATATTAGAAAAATACTAGCTAGTTACTGGATTTTTGGAAAATTTGAGGTATGATTTTGATTGGTTTTGGATGTTGGGGTTTGGGGTTTGTGGGAGAAAAGTAGATGATAGGTGTTAAATCAATGGCTTAGGGTTTGAGATATGATATTATATTGTGAAGGTTGTCGTAGATTAGGGGGTTTGGGTCAAAGAGTTCAGCTCGTCTCACTGGGCCAAACTCGACGAAATTTGGTTTTGGCTCGATTTCACTGGGCCGAAACTGAGCTAAAATAGACCTCTACAAATCCCTAGTTTTCAAAGGGAATCTGAATGTTTTCTGTAATGTCTCTGTTATGGCAGAATGTTATCATTAATTTTACCTCACATTTTATTTACATTTTTTAACCTACCTCTATTTGGGTAATAAATAATTACCTCCACAACCCCTGATATTTTGTAAAATTAAATTATGATAACACTCCCTACTCCTAGTATTGAAGTTTGATTGCATATCTCCCTTGATTTTAGTTGTCATAGAGGAAATTGCATTTCTGCATGAAAAACATCGAATTTTCTCTTTTATGGAGGCGGGTGGTTTGGGTTCTTTTTTCTTCACAAACGATATGAATATTACTTTTGATTTCTCTTCTTTTTGTTTTTTTTTGTTTTATTTAACTAAAGTTTATGAATTGATATATAAGTTAACCCATTTAAATAACTTATATATTCTGTGGTTGACCATGTCCCATAGATCAGAAGGTATTTTTTGTCTTTCAACATTTGCATTATTTTGGCCTTTTCTTTGTTTAAAAAATTACCTGAAGGGCAGCAAGGTCATTATGCAAAGACCGTTGACTTATATTACAGAAACTCCCGTCAATGAGTGTCTTTGTAATAATCCGAACCTCAATTTTTTTTTTTGTAATTGTACAAAACATTAGGGGATGTAGATGTAATTATCCCGTTAAATATATACACTTCCGTATTTTGAAGTTTCTTGTGCTTGCAAATCTGTAAGGTTAATGAAACCAGGTTCATGTTGAAATGTTTTTATTTTGAAATGCAGTTACTTATGGGAAGAATGGAAAGAGCGGTATGATAAACAGGATGCAGATATTTCTTCGAAGTTCTTGAATTTACGTTTTGATGCACTTCAGGTTCTCTCTATCTCCACCCTTGCACCATTTATAAACCTTGTCCAAATTATGTATTAAAATGATTAAAACTAAATAACTTAACTAACATTGTGTAAAAGAAAATTAAGCGACGTTATATAACTATCAATTCTGAAAGAGTTTATGGAAAATAGACTAAATAACTTAACTAACATTGTTAAAAAGATTTTGGACTGCTATGTGGTTGTATAATTCAAAAGTTTTAAAGGAATTCCGTTTTTCTTGCTTCTTACAGATTGGATGGCCTTGTAGATTAAGTTGCTTCTACCTTGTTTAGTTCTTTCCTTCTTTGCTGCTTTATACTTAATAGTGCAACCTCTGCACTCCCCCTTGTATTATTCTTTTATTAATACAAGTGATGTTTTGTTTCAAAAAAAAAAACATTGTTAACAAGAAAATTATAGGATGTTATATAACCATCAAATATTTAAGGAGTTGATGGAAAATGATGGCATTTTCATTATGAGTTTCTGTTTGATTATTTGAAAATTATATGCTTACATAGTTTGTGGGATCTTGTTTTCCCCCTTATTAAGTCAGTCAGATTTCTAGGCTTATCCTTTATTGGCTGGAACTTTTAGCTGTTAATTTGCTTGTAAATGGATAGAGGCCATGTAATGCGAGAAAATATAACTAAATAAAAATTCCATTCTCATTATGCATGCTCGAGTACTACTTCTGTATGTACACATGATGGACAGTTCTGAGTTTATATTTCTTTTTCCAATTTTCAGCTTCCGCAACAAGAAAACTTCTTTGATTGTGGCCTTTTTTTACTGCATTATGCGGAACTTTTCTTGGAGCATGCAGTTAACTTCAGGACAACAAAATATTCCAAGTTTGTAAGTTGATTTCTCTCCTAGGAACCTCAATGAATTTCACCTGGTTTCTCTTCTGAAAATTAGCTGAAATGGTTCATCCTGCCTCATTATGTTCCCTTGTTTTCATAGAATTATTTTACCTGTTCAAGATATCGGCAGTAAGAAATGATTATGTTATGTGGCGCATTAATATTTGTCATCTATACTACCACTGAAAAAGCTGCTGAGTGGATTTTTTATGAAAGGGATTGTTTGTTAAGTAACCGTTCATCTCCACCTCTGAGTAGCTTTATGGAGATCTGTATGATTATATAATTCAATTAATCTATTTCATCTCAACATGTGCTAATTAATTTTTTTAGATTTATGATATTGTTCTTTTTTTTTTCTTGATAATAATCATGATATTGTTCTTCTACCAAATTACAATCTGAGTTTAGCATCAAATGTAGTAGTACAGTTCATACATTTTCACAGTTGTAATGCCACATCATGAACAATAGTATTTGTTTGGCTTTACCAAGAAGGATAACATGTTCCATCTTAATGGATTTATGATTTAAACTAGACAGCTCAATAGTGCAATTAAAATAAAACTAAAAAAGGTAAAATAAGCACGCTCCATCTCAATTGCATGTTTAGTTTGACTATGTCTAGTTTTCAAGATAGATTGAAACATGTTGATCACCTTTGCTTCAACTTTTGGTGTATAACACATGGTAAAATGCAAGGTTCTTTCTTTCTCTTTCGCAAATCTAGATTGAGATGAAATTGGGCAATGTATCTTAATCTTGAAAATATATGAAGGTGGGGTGGTGACTCTATTACAACTCAGTACTGGGAATTTGATAGTATCTTTGAAATGTCTGAAAACAGAAATGAGGATGTTCTATTGGATTTAAAGATGTTAAATGACGGACAAGATGCAATGTGAGGCTACATTCAAAAAAAGAATGTTTCTGATAACTGGTCATAAACTATTTCTGTTTTTCTTCTACTTCACATTTTCTCTTTGACTTTCATTTAGTTCTACATGTTGCAATTGCTCCTCTTCCAAAGAGACCGCAACACTTGAATCATCTTGGTATTTTTAGTGCGCAGTTAAATGTCTTGCTTTAGGAATTTAAAAATGAAGGATAACATTTTTCATTTATTTTGGTTTGGATGATGGAGAATACTAATATCTATGATCTTTTTCTGCAGCTTAACAAGGACTGGTTTCTGCCCGCTGAGGTGTCTCTGAAAAAACGTGATCATATAAGAAAATTGATCTACAAAATAGCTGAAAATTATGCTTCAAAAGACCCTCCAGGCGATAAATATCTTCCAACTGTTGTAAATGAGGAAGACAGTGATGTGAAAATTATACAAGAAAAAGATGTGAAAGAAACATGTCATCATATCAAGTTTGACTCTAGCATTGATCATAAAAATAAGAAGCCTCAATCATTTTTAGACACAATTGAACTAGAGATTGCCAGTGGAAGTAGAATGGTATCGCCACTTAAGGTAATTCCCAGTCGACTATCTTTTGTATATAATCGATTGAACTTTCATTTGATTCAATATGCTTAAAACATACTATTGTAAGCAGAAAGAAGAAATTGAGACAAGAAGCAGACTTGAAGGTGGTGAAGATGATAAACGTTTGCCTCTCGACAATTCCTCTGGTAGTTTCATTGTGGGAGAAATTCATGTTCCTTTTGGTTCTTGTTATGGAATATCTCAAATGAGTATCGATGTACAGAATGAGGAAGAAGGGCGTGTTCCTGAAGAAATGCAGAAAGGCAAGAATGAGTGTTATTTAATTGCAAGTGAAGAAGATCTTGAAGACTGTATTGTTGAGGATTCTGAAGAAGAAGTAGAACTTGGGAAAAAAAGCATTTGAAATGGTAGGAGTGAAATATTGTACATCTCTTGAACAAGAATCATATTGACTTTGTATAGTCTAGCAGTCATGTTCATTCATATCATAATCAGAAGCAAACCAAAAGTGCATCTTCAAGGAATCAAGGGGGGAAGAGCAAAAAAAGGCATTATACATTTTGTGCTCAGTAATTTGAGAATATATATCACATTTTTTTCTGTGAATGTGTGTACATAGTCCAAGGTGGCCAATTTATAACCATATTGAAATTTGTCCACGAGCCATTGGAATATAAATCTTGTTCAATTGAAAATAGAGATTGTGGCTCTTTTTCGCAGTGGAATTATTAATGTTTTAATTGGAGGATTAAGCACTTAAAATGGAAAATGAATAGAGGTTTCCATCCGACTCCATTTGGTTTGGGAAGAAAAAAAATAAGTAGCTGGAATTTTCATTAAGATTGTATTGGAAAATAAGTTCATTCATACTTTTTATAAATTTAACATAAAATAAAATAACAAACAAATATAAAAAACTTGTGTGTGTCTTTTTTGAGTTTTTCTGCCTGGAATGGTGTCTTTTTTTATGTGTGTGAACTGAGAACTACCTACACGTATTTCCGAAGGAACCTGAACGTGTTGCAGAATTGACAACAGAATAAAAACGAATAAAGAAGAAAGGGGCATTCCGAGAATCGAACTCGGGACCTCTCGCACCCAAAGCGAGAATCATACCACTAGACCAAATGCCCTTGCATGTAAACTAAAGAAATAAATATTATTGATCGTTGTTTCAATCATCAAAATTTGTACAATAGGCTCGAATATCAAACTTGAAATACGGTTTTTGAGTTCCATTCTGATACCGTATACTGTTCCATTCTACCAGATCCTCTACAGTTCTAAATAATCGTCCTACATAACAAACTTGAAATACGGTTTTTGATCTCCAGATTTTGAGTTCCATTCTGATACATGTACACCATTCTACCAAGATCCTCATATTTTAACTTCGGCCGGTTATATATTTATGCTAAAAGTAAAATTTTAACTTTGGTTATATCTCAAATTTGTTAGTACTCTATTGAAATATACTAATAGACAATATATATCTCTATGATGTAGGAAGATCCGATACAGACGAGGATGAATTGTCTGATAAAATTTTATTGGCGTTGAAATATGATGAGTTGATGGATCGGTGCAAAAACGGAGAATAATCGAACTTTCTTTCTGAATTTGAGCTTTTTTTTGGCACATTTCACTCTTTTGGGCGTGATTATCAGAATCGCGCATAAGACTAATAAAAAAAGTTCTCGACGGCGCGCATCATTTTTATTTTCAAATTTCAAATTCCTTTGTTTCCCTTCAAAAGTGAGCTTTTAGTTATTTTTTTTGTCACTTTTTATAACTATTTAATTGGGAGGTTGATTTGAATTCAATTTGAGACAAATATTGGCCGATAACATTATTTTACTTCGTACTTTAAACTAATGTAATTTTAAATATTTGTCATATTTTTATTATTATGCCCCTATTGGTTATTTGGTCCTGACTTGTGGACTAACTTTGAACCAATCAGAGGCGGAGGGCCATGGGCCCCAATCAATTTAGTTTGCATTGGTAATTAGTAATGCACCATGAAAAAATATTGGTTTACTGTGTATTAATTACCTCATTTCAATAATCTCACTCAAATATTTTTGTAGTTTTTCTTAACAAGTCTTCTAGCCCAATTCCATCCCTCTAAATAATCGACTAATTTGAAATATGGTTGAACAATTTACTTTGAATAAGAAATACAGACTATACAATATATAATTTCTATTAGTAAAAATAATATTCTATTTAAATTTTTGGTTAGCTAGATCTTTACTAATGTATATGACTTCAAAAAATCTTTAATAATGTATGTTATTTTGTAAAACATTTTTTCAAGTGTTTTAAATGAATTTATTTTTATCATAAAACTAACTAAAAATGAAATTGCTCAAAGTTGTGATATTAATTCAACCGTATATGAATGTGATTACATGAAGAAAAAAAATAGTGCAATTTATGATGTATACGTAAAATTGTAATTACTAGTATTCACAATTATTAGTATGTCCAACTCTCTTTATAAGTTAGCTTCATATTTTATTATGATTAATGATTATTTATCTCATAATATAAAACTAGTTATTTATTTAGTGATAGATACACAATTATCTCACTTGATTATATATATCATTTATATCAATTGCCATGAAATTATCGATATATTAAAAAAATTATTCTTATCTACTAATCATGGACCATAGTATGGACCGATGAGCACACTCGGCGTCGTGACCATTAAGATTTAAACTTGGGGTTCATCTCTAGAATCGCAAGATGTTACCACTTGACCCAGATAAATATAATTCTTTTTCACTAAAACCCCGCCCCCCTCAGTTCAAATTTCTGGCTCCGCCCCAGGAACCAATTGATTATTTTGAGATATAAAATTTGAAAGATTCTCTCTTCTTCTAGGTTATCATTCTTACTTCATTTTTCTTCTAATTTTGCGAATCCAACAAATTAATCTCTAATTTGTTCCGACTTCACTACCGCATTGTGAAATCAAGAAATGAGTGATATTTTTTTTTTATATTTTGTTATTAATATTGCATTGGGTTATTTTATTAATTTAACATATGAAATAAGTATTTTAAAGGCTAAGTGAAACGATGAATTTCTTATATTAAAAAAAAGAGATGTTTTAACTCTTTTTATTATAATGAGATAACTGCATATTTTTAATATCAAAATCTAGATAAATTGCTAGTATCCCAATCATAAAATGGGTACGTTTTCAACTAATCATTGAAGGATGGAGGCGAAGGTAGTATTATTTTATTGCTGGAAAAGTGGCCACCCCGCCACACCACACATACAGTACAAGTACAGAAATAGAATGAATGAACGAATGATGGCCACAACACAACATAGAACATGCACATATATATATCAGATCCTGGCCTACACAAATCAATGAAGTTTCCTTTCCTTCATATTTCTACACTTCTTTGTCTTCATTTTTTTTCACTGTACATCGCATTTTATTTATTTCTTCTGGGATTCTTTCATTCATCAAATACTCCCGTTGCGTTCTCTGCATACTGCAATTAACAAGTTTCTTAACGCGTGTAATAAAATCACTTCATTGAGTTCACGAGCTTAAACCTTTTTAATTAACTGTACTCTCTCTGAATATAAAAACATGCATCAACCACTCATTTTGACCATATGTTTTCAAGTATTTGCAGTTCTACTCTGGATATATTGATGTCATCATTAATTAATTTTGTTAGTTCAAAATGAAAATGAGATCATGAACGAAAATATAATATTAATTTATATCTTGTTAGACTAGCAATAAAGCACTATTATTGTTACTTATGTGTATATATAGTATATTTTTTGTTTCTCAAGAAAAAAAAAATTACTCAATATATTTATTATCGGATTCAAATAAAAATTAGTTCGGTAGAAACCCCTATTTAAGCAATGTCCAGAAATGATTGGCAACAATCTAAAGGACCTCATAAACAAGTAAATAATCTCTATGAATACGAGTGGAACACTTTTACAACTGGGAGTGCTGGAAAAAGTAATTTACAGACTAAAAAGAGTAGCAGATGTAAACGTAACTATACCACAAACAGCTATATTGCGATTCAATCAAGAAGAAATGAAAAATAATAGATAGCCCACCCAGAGTTAACCATACTATACTATCAAAAAGTGGGACGACATTAATTATGCAGTATAGTTCTGTAGTAGGATATGGCATAGCCATAATCCAGCTCTGTCTCATGGCTGATCTGTAATCAGTAGCGCCTCAAGTTCTCCTCTACGACGTTCCAGATCCTGCAAGTGTTAATGTGTAACAGATACAAATGGATCAAAGTAGTAAAATAATGATTACAACTAAGGGTCTGTGGTATCAAGCGAATCTACAACAGATACTACAACTAATAATCATCATGTATGAATCGTAGAGTTAGCTTCATATTTCTTTATTTCTATCTTTTTCCTCAATGGGAAGTAAAAAAACCAACTGTGAAACAAAACGTGAGTTAGCTTCATATTTCTTTATTTCTATCTTTTCCTCAATGGGAACTAAAAAAACCAACTGTGAAACAAAACGTGATCCTGCTCATAAGATCTCTTTGTTGCTTCAACAAAGAGAGATCTTTTTTGTACTACCTTGAAGGGCCACTAGCCAACAGGAGAGATGGGAAAAGGGCCCTCGAATTATGCAGTTAGAAGGGAAACAGAATTGAAGGGTTTGAAATCATATGATATTATAGCTTGGCTCTCTCGTTTTTGAACAATTATAGACCCTTATCTCTCTATAGGACAAAGACCACTAGACCATGAACACAAACGCTATAGTCAAAAGGACGAAAAAATATGAACTGAAAAGGTCAAATTACGGTTTGCAGATTCACTCTGCTGCAACAATATGGACCATATGATAACTTCTTTCTTATTGTGAAGACAAGCATCTTAGTGGCCCAAAAATATTAAAACAACACAATGATTTACCTCAAGATCCTTAAGAGCTTGTTCCGTGGATATTTTTTTTTTCTGGCGAGCACGCTTGAGCACTCCAATGCATAATATTCCCTAAAAATACAAGCATTTTTTTATAATATAGTAGGTCATTATTGACACAAATGAAGAATCAATTTGGCAGTTTTAGAAAATGAAGTTGAAATACTATACAGGTAAGCAAGATAAGCAGACTAATATTTGGTTTTTATGCTAGTATGCGTGCTATTACTAATCCATATGTACAATAAGTTCATAAACTTACCATCACGACATAAACCACACCACATGCAAGGAGCAGGTAGCTTGCTATGCTCTGTAGAAGAAAAAACTCTTGACGATCCCTTAAATACTCAGGGTAAGCTCTGGTCATCACTGCAACACTGGAATTACCCCCAAGTATAAATAAAAATCACATTCCATTAAATAGCGGAAGGGATATAGAAGGTGATATGGTGTCAAAGACAGTTTCTTTTTACAACTAAATAGCTGCAATCAGATGTATTTATCTCACTATATGATGTAAGTCCAGCTACCTAGTTATATTTAACCAGTAAATCTTAATTTTTTAGAATCGGAAAACACCAGAAGCTAAGATTGAAAGTGAAACTGCATTTGAATCAGATATCCTACCAATCTATGTTTTGATTGAGATGATAAACTCAAAACAACATATGTAGCTAATTAATTGTAATCACAGTCATATCAACGGCATATAACAATCATTATGGTGTTTAATGAATCAAATTAATCATCAAGTTGGCTTTACTCAAGCTTTTGATCAGAAGTCAGACATACAAGATTTGCAGCATACCCCTGCCAGCCCAAAACTCCAAAATCTGCAACATGTTCGGAATATTAGAACAGTGACCTCATGCAACATGCTATATGGATTCGAATATGATAAAGAACAGTATGAGCAATAAAATGTTTCTGAAACAAATTCCCTTTATGCGGAGGTATGTTTATACTTTTCAATCCCATTCCACTAGATTATTTTTCTGTCTATTTAAAACACCAGAAATTAGGTTAAGAAAGCAAACACAATAGAAACGCAACATATCTATCACCATCACCATAATCTATCTATTAATTATATTTCAAGTCAATAGCCCATCACTGCTCATATATACATCAACAATTATTAGCTAGCGCTTGACTTCTATATACTAACATCGTTATGATGAATTACCATGACAAACATACTCATCCTATGGTTTATCATGAACGAGCAGAAATTGTGTGACGCAACTCATAAGTGCATGCTTAAGCTTAAATACCCCATTGAAATCGAACAAAATGAGTGTAATCATAGGTTCTCAATTGTGTCATTACGAGAATTCTTACTAGTCCCCAGTTTTGACTTTTCACTGTCAGTAAAAGTCCATCAACTCCAAGACCAAGTCTCCAACATATGAACTGAGTGAAAGTTCTCAGTTAAAATTTAGGAATATATGTATAAAATGTATTAGTATCAGCAAAGGTAACTTGCATTCACTTTGCCTACACTGCAGCTGAAAATTCACCATTTTAAAATTCTATGCAGTGGCACAATATAAAAAGTGAGATTGTGAAAATCAGAGTTAAAGAGTAAAAAAGAAAAGAAAGAAAAAAATTAAATAAGACGATGACGTCGAACCTTGGAGAATTTGATAATGAACTCCCACTCAGTCTCAGCGATAACAACAAATACAGCTATGATCACCGCATAACACCGGAATATTCCATCAAATATCTTAAACCAAAACGAATAGTAACACTCAGCAACAATAAACATCAAGGAATAAATAGAAAAGGGAAAAGAAAAAAAAAGAAAGAGAAAAAATACGCCATTACATCTGATACGTTCTTGAAGGATCGGATGGCAGAGAGAATGTTGACGGCAATGCAGAGAATGGCAGCCAAAGAAGTAATTACGCTGAAGCACCGGCAAGTAATCAAAAAACAATCGGGTCTAGATCGGACCCGAGGTCGGGTCTCTGGTACAGCCGAATCAGCGTTTTCGTTAGCTCCGCTCGAGCTCTCCCCCTTCATTAAATTAATTGTTGTAGATCTTAGAATCAACAATCAGTTGAAATTGAAAGAGTGTTATGATTTTTTGGCCGATTAGATTCTTAAACCTACTCGTCGACATAAATTGATAAGGAAGTGCCACTTGCCGTGAAAGCTGGGGCTTCACAAAGAATTTAATACTACAAAGGGGTAGGAGTGAAATATCAAAGGGACACCTATTTGTCGTATTCCCAAGGCTAGTGATAGTGATAAGACTTAAGAGCTGCCACAGCAAATTTTAAAAAATTCCCAGTTTACCCTTTAATAATTAAAGCTCATTAATTGTCATTTGTTTAAGTCTGTTTTTCTCTTTCCTCAAACAATTGGTTTTTGAATGTTTTACTTCTTGGTTTTCAAATGTTTTATTGCGAGTAAGCAACAATAAATTTGGGGGAAATTATTTTTGGTACCATTGGATAGATCTTCTTGTAATTTTGATATCATTGAATACGTTAATATAAATTTAGTACCATATGACACATGATAGGTTTTCATTACAACTTTTGTATCAAATTCAAAATTTTCTTAAAGTTAATGATAATTTAACCCCTATAAAATGCATAATATTCAATTTACACCCTCGTAGTTTAAAAAAAACATTTTACCCCCTAAAATTTTGTAAAAGCTTAACATCGCCTCTCTGATCTTTATATAGGCGGCATTTTATCTACTTTTGTTATGATAATGTGGTATTTTACCCCATGTGTTAATATAAATGTGATCATTTATTCCCCTATGTTATAAAATAGTTTGCACGTCTACTCTCAATTTTCGCAAGTGAGTTACACTCTACAGCTGAAGGGTATAAATTGTTTAATTAAAAAATTTATAGGGGGTAAATTTTTTTTTTCAAATTATAGAAGGGTAAATTGAACATTATGCATTTCGTATAGGATAAATTACCATTAAATTTGTAGAAAAATTGGATAATGATGCTAAAATTGCAATAAAAACCTATCGTATGGTATCAAATATCCATTTTGTCCATTTTCATATCAAGTACTACCAAAAGTGCAAATTAACCTATATCAAGAAAAACAATTCCCAAAAATTTGAATACCAATTACGGGTTCTCCTTCCCCACTTTGCCCAGCAAAACACATTTTTAAAATTTGATAGGGTAATTTCACCATCTCCATAAAATTGAATACCCTTCTTGCAAACAAGATCTCAATAGCTATTCTTTTTCTCTGCAATGACGATTTTTGTTGAAAATTGTGAAAAAAATCTTTATTGCCAGGTTTCCTTTCCCTCGAACCAATTTGGAGAAATTGCCAGTTATCTCCAGCCAAAACTCATTTGCTCTGAAAAAAGCAATTTATTTGGTTGGGTCTGAAAAAAGACATGGGAAACTTTTTCTTCGTAAAAGAGATGTTAATCTACCAATAATTTCATTACTGAGGCAGAAAACATCACACAAGAAATCAGAGCTCTTATAAAATGCATCTTTCCCTTCCCAATTTCATGTATATTTTATTAGAATGACACTTATATAATTTATTTGGATTGTACAACCTATTTTTATGCATTAAAGATTAATTAATATTTTTGAATTTTGAAAATAATTTTAATTATTTTGGTTCAGACAATTTTTAATCTAATCGGACATGGATTAAACTCGTTTAACTTCACATTTACACTTTTTATTTTATTTTGACTTATCGAGTCAAGTTTGTGACGAGGTTGAAAGTTAATTATTTAACTATATTATTCATGCTATATTTTTTAAGAATAATATGTAAAGTTTGTGACTTATTATGGGGATTGAGAATGTCAAGTTTTATGATCTTGACTAGAATATATAAATTAGGAAATTTAAAAAATTTGATATGACAACAACAATATTTGTTATGTCAATATCACTAGTCAAAAACATTATTCCAGTACTCGAAAAAGAAAAAGTTAAATGAATATGAGATAACAATTAAAAAGGATATTTTAGAAACTTTCTTAAATTTGCTCCAACAACAACCATCGCTGCTCCGACATTATTCCAATTGTTTATACCCAAATATCTTTTGCACTTTTGTCAAGATAATAATGCCTGACTGAGATGGTTAATTAGCTCGATATCGATAAGTTTGGTGGACGATAGGGCCGTAATAATGAATGGGCCCAGTAAAACCAACTATCAAAATTCAATTAATTAAAGAGGCCGAGCTGTTAAATGAGACTAACTGATTAATTAAATGCCCAAATACGAGATAAATATTAAAGTTGGCCCAGATTGTATAATTAATTAAATTAATAAGATAATTAATTTAATTAATGTTGAAGCAGATATAAGTGGCCACGTGTTTAATTAATTATATAAGGGATAGGTATAACTCAACCAACTCCCAAGATATATTAAAGGTTGTTACACATAAATGTCGAAAAGGAAAATATAATAGCCTTCAAAAGCTCAACTGCCGTTTATAGTTGCTGAAGAAATCAGAAAAATAGACATGGGACAAAGCAACTATGGAAGTAGTGGAGGTCATGCCTTAAAAGTGACGGGAGTGGACTCTCATCAGAAGAAATAACCGTCAGGAGCATGCCCTATAAATATAAGGATAATGGCACATTCAACATTACACAATCAAACAAACCAAAGAATCAACCAGTTTGTTTGACACACTGATGCCAAGAGTTTAATTATGACTTGACATACTCTTTCGTGTTTGTAAATCAGGGGAATATAATAGACTAGATTTCAGGTATTTAAGTTTTTTTTTGGTTCCCCAAAGGTTTAATCCCTTTCGAAACGAGTTGGGCACATTAAGTGAGTATCTCTCCCAACACTAACAGGGTCCGCTGCTTTGTAGTGACTAGTCTCTTCCACTAGACCAATCATTTGTTGGTATTTAAGTCTTTCAACACTATGTTTGTTCAATACATCGTAGTATTTTGCCTTCATCTGCTAATTCATTTATAAGTATGTTTTTATCAAGTGATTTTCATATATCTTTGCTTTTTGATTGTCAACCTGTTAGTTCAGGTTTTAAACTAAGTTGACATGTTATAGATCGCTTAGTAAATAACTTGATAATTGATATTTATGCGAATCCCTTGATATATCAAGTGAGTCACTGATTGACTTGACATTAGCATTTCAATAAAAATTATCAAAAATTGTTAAGTCAAACAGCAATAAATTTTGTAAAACCAAAGGGGGTGTTTTGTTATACTGTCAGTAGTATTTATTTAGAATCAATTTTTTGTCGACAGTTAAAATAAATTCACAATGTTACATTGAAAAGAGGGTGTTTAATTTGATACATACTCACATTAACTAGTTTTAGAGGTGTTTTGTTAATTTAGTGGGGGTAAAGTGATGTTCACAGTTCACACGAAACTAAATTATATTTGCGAAAAACTAGGTAGAGTTCTAAAAAGGAAAGAAATTGGAATATTTAGGTAAAAAGCTTTTATAACTATTGAGATTCAATACGCCACGTTATAGTAATTTCAATTCACTCACTCCTGTGATCTATCGCCTTGAATTGATCAATAGCAAGAAGTAAGAAAAATCTGGAATGGAGAGGAAGGAAAATGAAATTGTTTCTGAAAACGGGAAACCGGAGATTCCGAAGGACGGTTCAATTTGTGGATACGATTCTCTTCACCGACTCCTTCAATCTTCACTCACCCCTCAAAATTTCCAGGTCATTTTGGTGCTTTCTTCAACGAATTTCTAATTTCAATAGCAACTTCAGATTGATTCACTTAATTTCAGCAACCATGAGTCAAATTAAGCAGGCTTCAAATTTATCAAATGTGTTTTGTGTAGGGAACACTATACTATACGGACTGAAATTTTACATGGATTCGAAAACTTGTTTTGTTTAATTTGATGAAGCTGACGAGCTTATGTAATTTATTTATATCAGGAAGTCAGTCGATTGCTCGTTGGGCTAAACTGTGGAAGAGCGCTCGATACCATTACTATTGGGGAGCCTGCTAAATCACTTTCTTCAGAGCATGATTTTGATCTTCAGGTAATGTAGCTTGCATCTTCTTTTTACCGGAGAAGAAGATTAATATTTACAAATTCAACTTGATGAGTTCATTACATTACTTTTATGCGTCATGACTAAGTACCATTAAGTTCTAATAATTACTTAAAAAAAGGGAAATTCTCTGGGAATGGTGTTGACAATTTGCCTGGAATAGATTGGTGGTACTTATCTGCTTTCCAGTGGCATGGTTTACTTTACTTTAAGAAACATTTCTGATATAGATAGTAAGGGTATGAATTATGAAATGCATTTGGAAGAATGTAATAAGGAAACTACTCATCCTAGTGTTCCTAAAATTACTCCTCTATAGTATGATAAAACAAAAATCAATTACAGGCAAAAGATGGACTAGCTTTGATCCAGATTGATTTATCTTCAGAAGAAATATGTTTTTGAGCGGAGTTAGATTAACTTTGCTTGAATCCTACACCTCCTCAACCCTGCATATGGTTCATGGAAGGTGGACTTGGGTGACAGAAAACAAGACAGATGAGATAAGTATGCTTCCTACGGGGAAGTAAATGTGGTATGGATGGCAACAAGATAATAGAAGATAGGGAATCCAATGTGATAAACTTTATCTCTCCTTAGTATATAAGTACTTTTGATGTCAATTTTGAAATTCTAATTTGAGGTCTTCTAGAATATTCCTGTTCAAAAGGAGGAAAACTGATTCATGTTTCTCATGACCATTTTCTCATCCCTGTTAAGATGATGTCTCTCTGTTCTGATGTCAAGGGTTAATGTTGCATTGGCAACAAAGAAGCTATACTTGTAGGTCTTCCATTCAAACCATAGAAGCAATATAGCTGAGTACATGCAACAAATCTGGTGTAGTTATTGTTATTATGTAGATTTGTAGGCTAAATAGGAAGTAATAAAGCAGCTATTGTCCATATATTCCCCCAATTACCATATTCCTCGTATGGAAGACAGATGCTTAAAACCTGTTTACCCTATGGGTCCCAAATGAAAGCCTGGACAAGGGTCTCTTTAGATTGATGAATGGGGCTATAGTTTTGGATTCTCAGTTTCTGTTAATACTATCATAAAGGATCAATTGTTTGTTAATTCATGATGTTTCTCTGCATTACAGATCCTTGAACTTACTTTTTCCTGTCTTTTCCATTGCAGGCATTTTCATTTAATGCCGAACAGGAGTCATTGAGAAAACCTCGAATCGTGAGGGTGGGTCTGATTCAGAATTCTACTGCTCTTCCAACAACAGCACCTTTTCTGGACCAGAAAAGGGCAATCTTTCAGAAATTGACACCTATCATTGAAGCTGCAGGCACTTCAGGAGTTAACATATTATGTCTACAGGTCATTCTGCCTTGACTATAGTAGTAAACAGTGATGAGTTTTATGCTAAATTCATAGCACTGAACTTTTGTTCACATGCAGGAGGCGTGGATGATGCCATTTGCATTTTGCACCCGTGAGAAGAAATGGTGCGAATTTGCAGAGCCAATAGATGGAGAATCAACAGAATTTCTCCAGGAATTTGCTCGGAAATACAATATGGTTATAATAAGTCCTATTCTTGAAAGGGATGTAAACCATGGGGAGACTATTTGGAATACTGCCGTAATAATTGGAAACCGTGGCAACATTATTGGAAAACACAGAAAGGTAATTTTAGAATCAACCAAGTTTGGATGTTCCGTGCATCCAAGTAAATAATTGAATCATAATTATTTTGGCATATGCAGAACCATATACCTAGAGTTGGGGACTTCAATGAAAGTACTTACTATATGGAAGGAAACACTGGGCATCCGGTATTTGAGACAGCTTATGGAAAGATAGCTGTCAATATATGTTATGGAAGACATCATCCTCTGAACTGGTTAGCTTTCGGCTTAAATGGTGCCGAGATCGTTTTTAACCCTTCGGCAACCGTTGGTGAACTCAGTGAACCAATGTGGCCCATTGAGGTATCACATTCTCGTTTCTCTTTTCGTCACTTTACTAAAGCAGCTTCAATTATATGTCCCAATATATTTCTTTTGCCTATACTCAGGAATATCCATTGCAAACTAGAACAAGAGCTTAGTTTGAGCTCAGTTATGTAGTTACCTTAATATTTTCAGATACAGAACTTCTATATAGGAAGATAGGAAGAATTAAATATTTAGTCGCAAATTTTATACATTTAATCCTTTTATCTTTTAGGTTCCAACACATTGAGTCATTTTTCTTTTGATCTAATACAGTTAATCCCTCTAATTATTACACTTTTGATCCTTCATTTTATATTTTATAACAAAATTTACTAGGATATTAAAAAATATTCATATTAGTTGCATAAAAAGTCATATTTATGCCACCAAGTCATCAAAATTTGCCCTATTGAACTAATTGTGACTAAATGTGTCTGAGCGAAGAGAGAAAGGATCACATATGACACACATAATAGATAAAGCATTAAATTTGCAAAAATCAGGGCCAAATGTGTCAAGCTCAATTACATTATCAAATTGACGAATGGAATTTGCAGGCTCGCAATGCAGCAATAGCAAATAGTTACTTTGTTGGCTCCATCAATCGTGTTGGCACCGAGTTTTTCCCAAATCCATTCACTTCAGGAGATGGAAAGCCACAACACGCAGATTTTGGACATTTTTATGGTTCAAGCCATATATCTGCACCTGATGCCTCGTGTACCCCATCTCTATCGCGTCACAAGGATGGATTGCTGATTTCAGACATGGATCTCAACCTGTGCCGCCAAATAAAGGATAAGTGGGGATTTCGAATGACTGCTCGATACGATGTTTACGCAGATTTGCTTGCTCGTTATGTGAAGCCTGATTTTGAACCTCAAGTCATTTCAGATCCTTTGTTAAACAAGAAAACCTTGTAAGGAATGAAGGATGAAAGTGGGAACTATTTGATGAAGTAATTCTATTATATCATGGATATTGCAAGCTTTCCCCATATTGTTTGTGGATGTAAATGGTTTCTTAGACAAGATGAATGTTTGTTGACGAGTATCTTTATGACGAATGTTAAATGCTATTTTTTTTTTTTTTGTTAACGAATACATTCTTTGACGCAAATGTGATACTAAAAAGTGGACCTCCATTGAGATAACTAACATAATTGTTAGAATTACACTATTAAATATCCACACAAATTTAATAGTATTACAAATAATAAATATGAAAACACAACTTTAAACTGAGCTGTGAAAAAAGCCTGTAGTCTGGAGATACCAGTAAAAGAAACGTAGGGGAAATAGAAACGACACAAGAAAATGAGAAAAAGGTCAAATAAAAGAGGACAAAAATCTAGAAGGAAATCTCCATAACCTCAAAAAGGTCTCATTCATCAAAAAAAAAAAAAAAAAAAAAAAGGAAAAACGTCAAATTCTCTGCGTGCCAGAAATTACACCAGGTATCCTACGTCAGCACCAAAAAGATTAATCATCCTTATCCTTTTTTTCTTCTCCTTCCATATTCACAACACATTCCTAATTTATATTCCTTTCCTTTTTTGAGATACATATATATTTTCTGTATCTTTATACATCGCATTACTGTTCCTTTGAACTGTAGATTTTGTGGTATTCAACCATGGCGTCGATATGTCCGCCGTCGTTTCCATCGCCGCTCACCGATTCGAACCCTCACAAATTGAATTTCACCAATTTCAGATTGCCCTCCTCCAAACTTAGTAAACGGTCATCGCAGTCTAGGGTTTCTGATTCTACGCTTTTCTTCCGCTGCCAAAACAGCCGTAGTGATGGCACCGAGGATTCAAATTCAGGCTCAGAGAGTTCCTGGCCATGGGATTTCGATATGCAGGAGACCTTTAGGAATGCGATTAAGCGTTTTGATGATTACTTGAGTTCGTTCAGGGATCAGAATGTAAAGGGGAGTGTGGCGGTGATGGAGGAGTGGGATTGGGAGAGGTGGAAGAAGCATTTCGCGGAGGTGGATGAGCAGGAGCGCATTGTATCGGTTTTGAGGGTATATTATAATTTCTGAATTCATTTTCTTAAATAAATTTCTCGAAGAAGGTGCTTTTTTACCCTTGCCAGTTATTGGTTATAGTTCACATATGGGAGTTCTACTTTTGAGAATGTTCAAGGTGGTTATTACGTCAGTCTGTTCTGTTTTAACATGCACAATATGTTGAAATTAGGTTTTATTGTATCAACTAAAGGTCAAATGGGGAATATTTACAGAATGGGTAAGAAAGAATGTTAACTAGTTAGAGCTGGAGGAGAGTTCATGGGTAATGTTGGATAATTGGCTAACTAAATACCTTTATTCAATTGGGCACCATGAGCGATTTAGCTAACTACTAACTTGGTTTGAATTAATTGTGAACAGTCTCAGCTAGCTAGTGCAATTGAGATCGAGGATTATGAAGATGCTGCTAGGATCAAGGTTGCAATTGCTGCTGCTGCTACAAATGACACTGTTGGCAAAGTGATGTCTCATTTGCAGGTAGGAATTCACCTTTGTTTTTCTCAGATGTAAGATACTACAATGTCAATAGCTTTTATTACGATTCTTTAGCTGCATTCCTGTTATCTAACTTATCAATTATATACGTGCAGAAATCTGTGGAGGAAGAGCGTTATGGAGACGCAGCTCTTGTGCGTGATTATGCAGGTGCTGGATTGGTGAGTAAGCCTAAAGTTTTGGTTATGATGCAAGCGTATATATTAAGGATTTGGTAATAAGTATACACAAGTGGTTGACTATTTGCCTGATCAAAATGCCATTTGCTGTTCCTAACTTTATATTATCAGTTATAAGTAAACATTCTCATGACCAGCTTAAAAAAATGCTAACTTAAGTTAATGACTTGCTGTTATCAAAGAATATTTGTAAGAATTTTCTTTTTGACAAGTGCTGCATCTTCTGATTCACATGTTACTGGATTTGAAACAGAGGTCTATCATGCATTTCAAAAGCACATTAAAATTTTCGTTTCCACTATCCAGCATGATTCTTTTCCCAAATATGTTTGATGTTAAATTTTTTGTTGCTTGTTTAGTTATTTGAGGTTTTGTTGTATGAACCTGTCATTCAGGTTGGATGGTGGTCTGGAATTGCAGAAGATGCCAATGATCCCTATGGTCGTATTATTCATATAAGAGCAGAGTACGGCAGATACATTGCCAGAAGTTACAGTCCTAGGTGAAATTACTTGCCTGTTCTGAGATTAAGTTTTAGTTCAACTTCTGTAGGACATTTGCTTGAGTGTTCTATCTAGCTACCCTTTAGTACAATCTTCATGGAGTTTTTTTTTTTGGGTATAATAAAATTTCTGATTCGAAAAAGTCGCTCATGTATATAGCACTTACGCGTCTGATTATAGTTAGTTATTTGTGTTCAGACATTCCACTGAAACCCATCATATATTATTCTTAGGTTTGATAAAATGAACCATTCAATCCGTAGTCTAGTTGCCTTCTGTGTTTAGCTTCAAAGTTTTGGAGTTGATGTGCGTCAGTTGTTGATTTTTCCTATTGCTCTCGCTTATGTCGACCTTTCCACATAATCTTTCATATCCAGATATGAAGGTGATATTTATGTGTAGTAAGATAAACTAGATCTATCAGTAGGAGTGTGATTACCCTGTAATCTTCAAGTTCCACCACTTTCTTTACGATCAAGATTCACTAGTGATTGCCTTGCTGGGTTATATGTGTTTCATGGCAGGCAGCTTGCCACAGCGTCAGATGGTGCCCCACTCTTCGAGGTATATCTTACAAACAGTAAAAGGGGTGGCTATAAGCAGCAGGTATTTCCTTTTTTTCCCTCTTAATCTGCTTTGTGGGTTTTCTACATTACCAGTATGTGCATTCACAGGTTCATGGATTCGGTGAATATGATGTAACAACTTTTCTTCAATTTCTGCTCATGCTATTTTCTTAATTTGGTGACTGTGGGCAGCTTTTTTGCTGCATCATTTTGTTGGGACGTTCAGTATGGAAGTATTAGGAAATTGATAGCTGAATATTTTTGTTGAATGTACCTCCAGGAAGAACTTTTACTTTTTGTTTGTGCACTTTTTCGTATGACCAAAATTGAAGCTTTTTTGTAGTTACTGTCTGCATTGAATATGAATGAATTTACTTTTATGTATCAATTAGGCAAAAAAATGCTCGATTTCTTTCTTTCTTTTAAAGAGGAAAAGTTTATTGAACAAATCACTTAATTTTGTAGGCTGTTTACTTGAAGCGGAAAGATGCTCCTCTAGATCTTTATTCTCCACCCTTCAAGTCATCAGGAAGTACCAGAGATCCTGACTCCCGTGATGCAAGAGACAGCAAAAGTAAGCTGTTTGAAAGAAGCTCTGACGATGCAGAGGACAGTGAAGACAGGGATGATGATTCTGGTTTCGACAATGCATTGCGAGACATGATTCCTGGTGTGAAAGTTAAAGTTGTGAAAGTAACAGGGCCAGAGAAAGTGGACAGGGATCTAATATCTAAGGTGATTGAACAGATAATAGATGAAGAGGAGGAAGAAAAGGACTATGACATGGAAAATGTAGAAACTGAAGATGATATTAAAAGTGAAAATGATGAAGAGCACAATGATATTGAGCTGGATGCTAGTATTGGGCTAGGTGAAGACAATGAACAAAAACAAGTTGCAGTTGAGCTTGTTGTCGGAGATGGGTTCATCCAAAAAATGTCACGTGGCACACAGCTTAAAGACTTGCTTCGTGTTCCAGCAAGGCTAGAAAAAAAGGGTCGATTGTCATTTACATTTACAGTAGAGGAAGAAGCCAAAGATCATATCTCTGGTAGTGAAGGACAGTCTTCACCAAACAAAAGGGCTAAGCTTCTAGGTCAGCGTAATATTGACCATGTAATGCTTGATCTTGTGAAGTCCGTTGGCAAAGGGAAAATTCCTATGAAGGTTAGTTCCTTAAGGTGTAAATACCCTTATTCAACTTGTCGAATTATTTTCCCAAGAGTCCATCTCTTCTGAACATAATTTCAAGCTCTAATATGCAGGTTCTTAAAGATGTTGGTGATTTAATAAATCTTACACTTAGTCAGGCTCGAAATCGTCAGCCACTCTCAGGGTCAACCACATTTAATCGCATAGATGTCACATCATCTTCAGATCCACTAAATGGTAAATAGTTTTATTGATAGAGTTTGTAGTCTATGAGGCACATTTGTGTTGCTATTTCCACAATGCCATGTTTATATGCTGTTTCATGCATCTCAAGTATTTTATGAAAGACAAACTCATTTATCAGGAGTATATATTGGTGCACATGGGCTTTATACTTCAGAAGTCATTCATATGAAGCGTAGATTTGGTCAGTGGAAAGAGGATGGAAGCACAAATAAGCCATCAAAAATTGAATTTTATGAGTATGTTGAAGCTGTGAAGTTAACTGGAGATCCTTATGTTCCGGCTGGCCAGGTTAATTTACTCATTACAATCATTTTATATATATGCTAATGCTCTTAGACCTTGAACATCTTTTTATATTATAATTGTTAAAATGAGAATATGAGAGAAGAAAACTGTTGTCATTGGTATTCAATCGTTATTGATAGTGATTATTACATTATAATCCTAAGTTACTCATAGTGAGTAAACTTGTCCGTATAAGGAAAGAAGATCACCAAAAAATTCACCTCTATTTGAATCCTAATAATTACTTAGCAATCATAATACTAAGATAACCAGTATATTCTCTAACATATATTTTAGTTACTTGATACATATATCAATTGATGAAAGTCCATATGCGGGATTTCAGTTGGCATCTTTAATAATTGGTAAGTGACTGGTGAGGGCATAATTTTGGAGGTGCGGTCTTCAGCTCAGCACTCCATACTTGATTCGGATCAATTATATGATCAACTTGCGGGGATGCATTTTAGCATGAATTATGTAGTGCAAAGTTGATTTAAATGATCACAGAGGAAGACACAAATGGAGATGGAAGTTATACTCACCTTACTACTATATTATAATCTTTAAATGCACGTTTATTATTAGTTAGCTGCATCAATTATCATAAAGTACCATATTTTGGACTTTCTTCGTACTTCATAAATGAGTCACTGTTTCAGCTTCATTTGATCATATCCTCTCGGGTGAGGAAAATGTGGTTGTGAATAGTTGTCTGTCTTATACTTTCAACTGTATTCTCCTTTTTGTTATACCACAAATCTCCTCATCTGTGCTTACTCAGGTAGCATTCCGTGCAAAAATTGGGAAGGGATATCAGCTTCCACATAAAGGAATTATACCTGAAGAATTTGGGGTGGTATGTTATGTGATGGGACATCGAGTTGTAGATCAATAATTTCCTTTCCTCTGCTTCTTTCTGAGGTGTATCACTATGCAGATTGCACGATATAGGGGACAGGGAAGACTATCCGAGCCTGGATTTAAGAATCCCCGATGGGTTGACGGTGAACTCGTTATATTGGATGGAAAGGTTTAACTTTTCTGAATTACTTCACAATGGTTTTCTGTTGAGACTCTTTTTGAAAGTTTACTCAAATAACTTTTTTCAGTGTTACTGATTGCATACTTTGAACAAATTTGTGCAGTACATCAAAGGAGGGCCAGTTGTTGGCTTTGTTTATTGGGCGCCTGAATATCATTTCCTGGTATTCTTCAATCGACTGAGGTTGCAGGATTGATTTCTTGTAAATTAAGTATCAGATTCTCCTTCTTTTGTCAATTCTCTTAGGTAAGCTCTCTCTCTCTCTCTCTCTCTCTCTCTCTCTGGGTTGCTTTAATTTGTTTGTCCTGGTTGATGATTTATTTACCTAAATGAGAGGTTTTCTATAATAAACAATTGTCATGATTTATATTCCACAAATAATTGAAACAACACCATTCATCATTTATATTTCTCAAATTCCTGATAAATTGAGTCTTCTGCTGTATTTTGGTGCAAAAATCAGACTTTCATTTGGTCAAAGAAACTGCATATATAGATTTTAGACATGGAATTTTCATTTTAGTATATCAATGATTTTCTTAAATTTTAGCCACACGTGGTTCTATAGATAAATACTTTGGTTTAGCACATATGCTTGCAATGATGGTTTTAGTGCTTTGTTTTGAAGTTCAAGAGGTGATTATTGGCCTGAAGTCCCTTCTCCCCAATGCATGGAAGATTTCAGCTACCAAGCTAAGTCTCACGTTACTGACTTATTTTCTATTTGCCCTATGAACCTTCAAGATTTTGTCAAACTAACCACCAAAACTGCTTGTTCGACAAATGCTAAATGGCCTTCGATATTTAAGAGGCCACTTTCCCAGAACATATATATCTTGTGTTTGTGTATATATTTTCTACTGAATATTTTACTGTGTTGTAGTAAGAATTAAGGACAGAGTATTTTGTATATAGCGTTTAGCTGATAACTTCCTAGAATAATTTGGATATAGAGCATGCTTTCTTTTTCTTTTCATTTGTTTTATTTGGTAGGGTAGAGTTGTGTTATTTGGTACGGTAGGGTTGTGCATTATTCAGTATCTTGTGACTGCAGCTTTTATGATAACATTCAGCGCATTGGCACTATTGTATCATGTTTTAGTTTCGAGAATTTATTCTGTTTTGTTTGCAATGTTTATGATCTAGCTATTGGTTTTGATTTCAACAATGTAAAGTATCCTACTGCTCTGTAATTGGGGGCAATGGCCCCTCTTCCCTTTGCCTTGTATTGACGTATTACGGATGCATTAGCTCCCTGGCAGTCATATCATCTCTAATGAATTGAAAGGGCTAAATCATGGATCTCGAATGATGATTGGTCAAGTGAAAGAAAATAAATCATCACAAGTAAAAGAGGGAGGTTTTGTGATTAACTTAATGACATAGTTTATATAACAAATGTAGTTGTTTGAGAAAAGAAAACTACTTATTCGTTATGAATTTTACAGTTGAGGTCAAAGTCAACCCATGTTGTGTTGGTGATTTTTATCGGTTTGTCAAAAGAAAAGAAAAGAAAAATTCTACTATATATCATATGACGATTAAAAGTTTATTAAAATGATGGTTTGATGTCTTATATGGTCCCCATTTGGGGGAAGGTCTTTTGTTGAAGATATTAAGACACCAGAAGGTTTTTTTTCTTTCGTGTGATACCAGTAAATAAAAATAGTGGTAACATGTTCTAAAGGATTCTCCCAATCAATTACAAGACAAAGTTAATACTTGAATATTCTTGAAAATTTATGTAATACTCTGTCCTATACGTTCTTTCATTTTGTCACCTAAATGTGAGTTCTCACTTAATTTCTTCAATTTCTTCAGCCATTAAAAATATCTCAATCTGTCACCTTAAGATGAGTCATTTGTATATGTGGCCTTATGAACAGTTTAATTTGTAAAACTTGTATTTCAATTTTTTGTTTGCAAAACTAGTTTTTTCACCTTAGATTATGTTATTAATTAACTTTAAATTAAATAAAAAATTACAAAAAAATCCTGAATTTTTGTCACTTATCATTTGGGTGCGCAAGTGACAAGCGGCATTGCCACCAGATCACTTGGACGTCCAAGTGACCCGGCGGCGGCAACACAAGTGACAAAAATTGGGATAAAATTTTTAAAGAGTTTTTTGTAGTTAGAGAAATATTGGAATTTAAATTGAGAGTGAAAATGGATTTTATGAGTGTTTTGTATTATTATTATTAGACTTAATTATGTTTAATTAGATTTAATTGTTATTAAAACCAAGAAAAAGGAAAAAGGAAAAAGAAAAGGCTAGTTTTGCAAAAAAAAAAAAAAAAATATTTGGAGTAAGGTCATTTAGCCAAATATCCCCCTTAGGACATCTCAACAGTCCTCTTAAATTCTAGTCTTTTATCTTAAAATTTAAGGGGTGAACAATGTTATACATGTCCACTTTTTACTCTACACTCCAACAACTAATTTATATTTTAAGATTTAACTTTTAAACAACAACACCACTTTACTCCAACATCTAATTTATATTTATTAAACTATTTTTAATAATAATTTATATATATATATATTAGTGTTATATATATAATATTTAATATTAGTAAAATTTACTTTTTTGAAATATCATAATTTCGAGAAAATAATATGAATTTGAATTAAATAATCATGTTTTATGAATTTAAATTAAATAATTCGTGAACAAATATGAAATTAAAATATCATTATTTTGAAAAAATAATATGAATTACTATTTAAGATAGGGAAAGTTCAACTTTCCATGTAAAATGACTATTTAACAATTAACTTTAATTTTTGCTGGGTCTTATAATATAAGAGCTTTGTTAGAGCTCATTTTTTTTCCAAAACTTATAATTTTTCTTGTATTTTGAATTATAAATAGTTTGTTGGAGATGGTCATAAGATGTAAAAGCCTAGAATCTAACATAACATTTTGTTCAATTTTAATAATGTAGCTTTGAATGTCTTCTCATTTTGTCACCCAATATTTGACCGTATTCGCACTTTGCCACCGGACCTTTGAACGTTTTAATTTTGTCATATCAGCATTTTAATGTCTATCTTGCCCCCTTGCTAAAGTCAAGCGAAGTCTGATAAACAAAACATTATCGCTGATTTCACCGACGAACTTTCAATGGTAATGATCTATGATACTGTTTAGTTGTCCATTACAGCTGGCAGCTGTAAATTGGTAACTATTACTATTATAGAGATTTCTCACCAACACTGATTGATTCACTGAATTTGACCAACCAAACCAAAATCCAATCTCCTCGGATAGAATTTACAGTTAAGAAAAACCCTAACCCCATGTCCTTTCCACTCATTCAGAGATGCACTCTGCCACCATATCCTTGAAACCCTTCTCAAATTACCCTTCGGAATCTCTATTTTCCCCTCCAAAGCTTCACAATTCCCATCCAAGACTAAATTTTTACGCTGAACCCACCAAAAGAATGGCTTTTTTTGGAGGGTTAGGCTTCAAAATCAGCGCTATTGGGAACTCCAATGCTTCTGTTGATGACAATGGCGGCACTGAGTTTCAAACACTGAGAGAATATATGGGAAAAGGTGGAGGAAATGTGGGTGATGAATTGGTTGTATTGTATAGTCACTTAGAATATGCTTGCAAGAGAATTGCTGCTCTTGTGGCTTCACCTTTCAACTCAACTCTTGGTAAAAGCTTCAGTGCCTCAGCAGGAAGTACTGAGAGAGATAAGCCTAAGCCTCTTGATATTGTAGCGGTAATTGCTAAATGTTATCAAGTTTTTTATTGAACATTTGTATGATGTATGTTTTTGACTTGTTGGTTGCTCCTGAATGAAAATTGTGTAAAGTGTAGAGACAGTAGAGTTTCAGAAAACATGGGATGGAATAAAGGTATTCAGAGTGCTAAGCATTCTAGAAATACTTTCAGCTATCATCTAATTAAGATGGTTGAAATATAGTATGGAATGCTAAATGGTTATATTTTCTGGTATGATATTATAGTATTTCAGCTTGGAATGACTAGATTAAATTTCTTTCCTTCAGAATGAGATTATATTGTCATCTTTGAAGAATTCTAGAAAAGTTGCAGTGATGGCTTCGGAAGAAGATGATGTTCCAGTTTGGCTAGCTGATGATGGACCTTTTGTGGTTGTTTTAGATCCTTTAGATGGTTCTCGGAATATTGATGCTTCTATTCCTACTGGAAGTATTTTTGGGATCTATAAACGCCTTCAAGAATTGGATCATTTGCCAGTGGAGGAGAAAGCAATGCTTAATTCACTCCAGAGTGGAACTAAGCTTGTTGCTTCTTGCTACGTCCTTTATTCATCAGCTACAATAATGTGCACCACCTTTGGATCAGGAACACATGCATTTACACTGGATCATTCAACCGGAGATTTCATATTAACACATCCAAATATTATAATTCCTCCTCGAGGTAATATGTTCTTAACTGAACTTCTTGTTACAAAATTTACATGTATTATAGAAAACTCTGCAATTTGTGATTACTTTATGACGTGTATAGAAGTACGAATAGCCAGAACAATGTTAAAGCTGTGGATTAATATTCTCACTCATCATAGTTATGTAAATACTAAAGTATGCTGCTTCTTTGTTATGCCAGGGCAAATTTATTCTGTCAATGATGCACGGTATTTTGACTGGCCTGAAGGTTTAAGGCGATATATTGATACTGTTAGACAAGGGAAGGGTAAATATCCTAAGAAGTATTCAGCTAGATACATATGTTCTCTTGTGGCTGATTTTCATCGAACACTCTTATATGGTGGAATTGCAATGAATCCAAGGGATCATCTTCGTCTTGTGTATGAAGCAAATCCATTAAGTTTCCTTGCAGAACAAGCAGGAGGCAAAGGTTCTGATGGTAAATTAAGAATATTGTCACTTCAGCCAGTCAAGCTACACCAAAGACTTCCTTTGTTTCTTGGAAGTCCAGATGATATGGAAGAGTTACAGAGTTATGGAGATGTTCAACAAAAGATTAACCCTGGATATGAAGTCTGAAACCATATCTAAGTTGTGAAAATTTGTAATTTTTTTTTCCTGTTTCAACTGCTGATGTATCAAAATAACTTGATTATAAAATGTGAAACTAACATAATGGATGGGAATACAAAGGTTGAAACTTTACACTTGCTTTGTTTTCTTTAAATATTTTTCCATATGCTCAATGAACTTGTTTATGTAATTGTTCTGACTCTCTTTGTTGTCAAAATTTCTTCGCATCTGTGCAGCCTTCGACCGAAACTTCTCACCTTCTGGTTCTACCACAACTCGTCTAATGGATTCCGCAACCATTTCACGGCTAAACGAGCCATCTTTGTTTCTTGGAACCTCATACCCCAATTCTTTTTCTACCAATAGCTTAGCATTGAGTCCTTGGTCAGCTACCATTGAAAGGAGAATCAATGGGTGCCCAAAACCAAGAGCTTCCACAATCGTACCCCAGCCCGCGTGGAAAAGGCTTCCTCCAATCGCAGTATGAGCAAGTATATCTACTTGTGGGGCCCACCCAAGAATAACAACACCTTGGCTCCGTGTACGGTCTTCAAAACCTGGAGGCAAGACATCCGAACTATCTACACCTTCTGGCTTCCTTAGAATCCACAAGAAAGGTAATTTACAAAGCTCGAGTGCAAAAGCCAATTCATGTATTTGCTCAATGGGCATCTTGTACTCGCTCCCAAATCCTACGAACAGTACTGATTTGGGTTTTTGTTCGCCTAACCATTTAAAAGAATCGGTTTCGGTTTTGATCGTTTTCTCTTCAGGTACCGTGTGGAGTACTCCGATAGGCAAAACCGGCTTCTCATGCAGTTGTTGAATTAAATTTATGTATTCTCCCTCAAACTCTTTACAGCTTCTAACCGCAAGAAAGCTGCAATTTTCCACGACTTTGGCCATACGTTGGGCCATGGAAATTCCCGAGGAGTCAGGGGAGTGTGTGCTTTTCATCACTATTGGTGCGAAATCTGGCCTGTGAGATACGAGAGAAGGGAAAGGAATCCAATCTGGTGCCCTTGTGTAGTATTCTGGACTTGGTCGCCTTTTTCCTGTCTTTAGCTCTTCCACTGGCCCCGTGTAAGCTAATGTAGCAGCTGTATAGACACTGAAATAGACCGTCGGGATGTCAAATTTAGCTGCAATTTCTGGGATCCAATACGGAGCAAAGTCGATGAGTATCATATCTGGCATTATCTTTTTTAAAAGATTTTCAAATGGTTTGGATAATTTGTCATATGCTTTTTTCAGGTACTGTATTTGTTCTTCCTGAAGATCTATGGTCGCCTCACAATTCTCCGGCAAGCCATCGACAGATGGTAGTGGGATTTCGAGAAGCTTTAATTTGTCCTCTAAGTTTGATGGAATGGGAGGTAATCTCTGCAGGTTTTTTGGGGTGGAAATGTATGAAATTGAGATGCCTTTTGCTGCTAATTCTTTTGATAATGCGAGGAAAGGTATCATGTGGCCAAATGCTAACCATGGGAACATCATTATGCGATATCTTTCTGCTGCCATATTTGCTTTGTAATAGAAACATTCCTGAAATTTCATGCTTTTTCAAAGTAGGCTTAAATATAAGAACACCTTTTCCTGCATTGTGTTGTAGTTTTCACTTGGATGAGAGTTGTTTTTGGCTTAAACTGTGCATTTTGTTAACACCTCACACTTCCGTAAAATTATGCAGTTTGTTAACACCCTTACATTATTAGATTACAGGAACTCACTATCTTTAGGTTTTCCATGTTTAAAGTCGCAAATTCTTGAATGCAATTAAAAAATCTGCTAGATTTGGCTCCACTTGATTGGCCGACGTATAAATGTCCTGTCTTTATATATTGCTTTTGGCTCAGGTCTCGCCCCCAAACTGGGTCAAAAATCAAAACCGATATGCATTTGTTCACTGCGGAACTGAGGGCCTATTTGGATGGGTTCTGGTTTGATTTTGCAGGTCTCGATTTTAAAAAAATGGTTTGGTTGAAACCTTTAAAATTTCATTTGCTTAGGTTTTGGTTGTTGGGTTTTGTCGTTCTGAAAAAGTAGGTCGTAGACGTCAAACCAATGTTTTTTTCATAGACTTTTAGGGAAAAAAATAGTTGGTAGGTGTCAAATCAATGTTTTATAGGTTTCAAGAATTTTGGTGTAGATTTGTGAATAGGTTTGTGATGAGTTTCATAGGTTTGACGAAAACTCATTTGGAATGGTTTTGACCCGATTTTGCGAAACCCACGAGATTGGGTCAAAACACATCCACACAGAGCCTGAGGTTTAATATGGAAGTAGTTTGACTGAGTTTGATCTCAATAAGTGGTTCAGAGGTTTCAGTGAAACCTATGAAACCTGATTGGAATAATGGTTTCAATGGAATATTGAAATTGTAAAATATTATTAAATAGTAAGTAGTGAATATTGAAAATTTGAGATTTGATTTGAATTGTAAATTGGTTGTTGGTGTTTGAGGGAGAAAAGTGAATGATAATGCAAAAATTGAACAATATGATCAATATTGATAATGCAAAAATTGACAATATAATTGAAGTGTAAATTCTTTTTTTTATCTTTTTGAAAGCAATTGAAGTGTAAATTCTATAAAACTATAAAAGTGGCATGGGAAGAAAATAAATTATCAAAATAATGTATAGGAAGAAAAATATAAAATGAAAAAAAAAAAAAGCAAAAAGAAAAGAAAACTAAGAAGATAGGCGATGGCAACAATTTGTCAGCACCTATCCATTCACTAGAGATTCACTGGGAGCGTGAGCTGGTTTCGGTCCAGGGCCGAAACCCATCCAGGCCCATCACAAAATAAGGTTTGATTCAATTTGATTGAGATTAAATCGGGTCAAATTAGATTCATATGCAGTCTGAATTTCCAGGCCCATCTCACCAAATCTATCACACTGTCAAACTTATACAAATCTTAAACAATATAATAGCATATTTCAACTCCTATAAAACAACATGATTTGACATTTATCTTCCTGTTTTCCCATATCTTCAAGCCATATCTAAATTTTTCAAAACTCATAAAGTTCAAATAAAATAAAACCGGTTTCAAATATTCTCTAAAAACATTCAAACCAATTTTCTTATATAAAAACCAAGTGACAGCGGGCTAGCTAAGAACCATTTGTACCTTCTTAACACTTCTTAGAACATTAATCTTCAAAAAGCATACGAAAAATGTGCTTATTCTTATCTTAACGCAATTTATGAAGTATTAAATGATTTTATTATGGGATTAAATAAATATAAATGTTACTATTCTAAATAAAATATGATTGGAATACATGAAAATCTTAATTGAAAACTTGTATGAAACCCAGATGAAAAACTACCTAAAACTTTTGGGGCCAAATAAAAGATGCAATGAATTGAAGGACTTAAGAGAAAAGAGAAAGTTAGTGACTATTAACCACAACTAGACTTAATAGCTAGTTCGATTGGTTCAACCACTAACCATCAAATAATTTGATTGGAACAATCTCTAAAAATTAATCACCTCCTCAATCGATTGGTTCAATCCTCTCGAGATAAGATTATGGTACAAAAAGTGTAATCTTGTTCTTCGACAAATGTAAGTTCACAGGCTCATGAACAAAATATTGGTGCCCAAATATGACTAGTTCATGGATGAGTGAGGGTGAAAATGGAATGATAATCAATTGATTACGTGCAGAAAATAAAGGATACACACAAACAAAACAAAACAAACATTAATAACAGAAAAATGCATCAAACAATAATGGAACAAATCCTTCCCAAACGCACGAAGTTTATACAAGGCATTGTACATCAGAACATAATACAACATAGAGATTACAATTTCGACTTATTTCACACAGTATTGCACCAATGTCAGAAAGCTTAAAGCAGATACTTAGCTCTTTACAACTGCATCACTGACTGGCTGTTGCTTCAGGTTTGAGAACAATTTCAACATTATCATGAACTCCTTGCAACAATAGTTCACCATCATATGTTAAAAATTTACGTCTCTTCGCTGCACGTAATGTTCCAACTAGAGCTTCAAAGATGTTTGCACACCTATCATCGTTAAACAGCACGCCAAATGTGACCTGCAGGATTAAGACAAAGGCATGGAACATCATCTTATTAAGAGAACATTAAAAATCAAACTGATATCCACAACTTCACATGAAGTATTTTTAAATGGTTTCTTGAAATATGCCAATCCGAATTGAACTATTTTGTAAAGATGAGGGGTTTGGTGCCGGATATTTGATAGTACAGAGCGATAAACATTTCACAGGGTGATTTAACTCAGGGGGGTTTCTTGCATTTTCCCCTCAATCGGTATTAAGAGTTTGTAAACTAGCTTGATCAATAACCTAATTAGGTATAGGCTATGTTTGGTTCTTGGGGAGGGACTTTTTTCCATCAAACCATAGAACGTTGAGCTCCATCTCTAGTTCATTTCCATTTTCCATATCGTTTCCCTCACTCAACACAATAACTATCTAAAAGGCATGTGAAGAGGGAAGACTGGTTAATTCAACATATGTCAATGTTCTCTAGTTTCATGGACCAGATCTCAACTTGAAGCAAAACACACGAATTGAGCCAATATATAATGTACTAGCTTAAATTCTTGAAAAACAATACACACAAATTTGAGAAAGCTAGCAGGGAACATATGCAGTTCCAATAGTTATGACAATAAATGGGTAATTATATATTTACATAGGATTGAACCAAATTCATGGAGAGACATAGGTATATTATATATTATATTGTCGAGAGTTTTTCACAAAATCAAAATCAAAATAAAACGAAAAAATTGGGCATTTATGAGAACAGGTTTCAACAATATTACCATAAGAAATAAAATTTGAATCGATGAACACATAACATATATGATTTCCATAGGCACATTGGGTTGGATCTGGGATTTCAGCAAAAATACGAATAATGTGATTATATAGGTGAAATTAGCATGGTTCTGATTCAAATCAAAAGAGTTTCATTAAAAATTGTTATCGTGACTGAATACCGTGTAGGATCCATCATCTTGGGGTTTGCCCAGACGTTTGATCTCTTCTCTGAGTCGCCCCACCTCTTCTTCCACGTTCATGATTTCTGCTGAATCGATTAATTGTCCACTCTTTTTTCTTGGATCAGGTATGATATGAGTTGTTCGTTTTATATAACTACTTGGGTTTTTTACGGAAAGGTTAAATTGTAGTCTATCATTCAAATGGGGCCAAAATATCACGATAATGTTATTATGCTAATAATAAAAAATAAAAAATAAATTTGTCAGTATCCAATATTTTTAAATTTTATTTTGATAGGAAAATTATTAATGGAAAACCACCTCTTTTAGATCTATATCATATAATTTCGGACATGGAAATTTTAGTTATTATATCAGCTTCTTGATAAATTGATATTTTTTTTTTTACCAACCCTTTCTTTTTCCTCAAAAAGGATACAACATTTGCAGCTATGGGAATTTATCCTTAACATAGATGAAAATCTCTTACTTGTTTGGCTGCTTCTATTTCTAGGGTTCATTGCGGTGAGAATATACTTCTATTAATAAATATCTTAATCCATTAACTTTGACGTAAATATATTTGAGGAGTTGATTTCAGATAACATATGATTAATGCGCATTTCTTGATTTTCATTATTTTTCATACCTTGATCTTTTAACAATTTAAGATCATATAAAATTTGGACCGTCTAATTGAAAAATGAAACAAAAGAAAAAAATATATTTCAAGTGACAAAAAAAAAAAAGGTCGTCCTCCACCATGTACCCACTCAAGCCAAGCACCCCAAGGCAACACATGTCAATAGATCCTCTGTACCACAAATGTGTACAACGAATAAGTAATTGACACATGTAATTATGACAATTATTATAATTGTCATAATTACATGTGTCAATTACTCATTTGTGGTACACACTTGTGGTACACAAATTGTGGTACATAGGATCTTGAGCCGGCAACACATATATTCCCTCCCTCCATCCCAAGCATTGGGACCGTTCAAGTCATAATCACAATTATTTATTGTTGGCTGGTTGCAGCGATCGCAATGTAAGGGCATCTCTAATGACTAGTGGGGAGATGCCCTAGAGGGTATATGGGGGGAAGGGGGAAAAAAAATTTCATCTCTAATGACTAGGGGGAAGGGAGAGTGTATACGGACTAGAGGGACCTTGAAGGGAGGGGGAGGGGGAGGGGGAGCTTCTCCCATCCAAGCCCCCTCCCTCACATGCTTTCTAAAAATTTAAAATAATACGATAGAATCACGAAATCATGTTCGACTAAAACATAGACGAATATAGCGGGAATGATGAATTTTCTTATATGAATTAATTTAATATTTGATGTAATTTTCTATTTTCTAAGTTCCCTAATGTACTTTTGATTTTAAATTTATTTTTGGTGTAGTAGTAATAATAATAATAATAATAATAATGGAGAAGGATAAATTTTATTATTGAATGGGTTTGATAGAATGAGTCATTAGAGATGACTAAAAAACTAGGGAGAAAGGGAGAGGGAGAGGGGGAGAGGAAGAGGGTATTCCCTCTCGGAGTCATTAGAGATGCTCTAAAGAACCACGACAAAGAAAAATTGGAGGGGAGAAAATATCCTTTAGGGCATCTCCAGTGTATATCCAGTCCAAGTCCAGCTTCCCCTCACTCAGTCCAGCTTCCCCTCAGAATCCAAGTCCAACTTTCCATGTCCTTTTCATAAGTCATCTAAAATGTATCAATCTATCAATTCCATTTAATTAAAATTCTCAATTTCCCCCACTCTCACTTAATAATAATAATAATAATAATAATAATAATAATAATAATAATAGCAATAATAATAATAATAATAATTAAACAATAATAAATAAACATGTGTGGGCAATACACGATCCAAATGGCGATCATATGTAATCGTATTTATTTTAGATATCTAATTGTTAGGGTTATATCGTTTTTTATTTAACGAATCATATGTAATGTTCATTAAGTTCTTTTAAGGTTTATTATAAAAAAAAAAGTTCTTTTAAGGTTTCAATTTTATTAATTAAATTAAATTTGAGTTTCTAATAATTAACTTTTAAAGGGATTTTAAAATGGTGTACAATAATACACCAATTAAATACTTGATTGATATGATTTGGAAATAATAAAAATAATTTTATATTCACATTAAATTTTCCAACATAATAGTTACATTAAATTTGATTTTATTAAATAAAAGTTACATTTTTATACTATAATTAACTTTTTAAAAATAGTACACAAATTAAATAAAAGTAAGATTAAATAAGAGTTACATTTTATTAAATAAGGTATTTAAATTTTTTTTTTAATTTAAAGGATTTTTTATTAAATAAAAACACCAGGCGGGCGAGTGCGTCAATCTACAAATCCACACCCAATCCATTTTTGCATTTTTCTCCCCTTTATATATTTTTTTTTCACTTTTTTCCCCTCTAGATCCAAAAACCCCCAAATCCACTCTCCCCTTATACACTAGAGATGCCCTGAGATTAAGATTGACCTATATATGATTTACATAAATGATCAAATTTTACATCTAAGCATTTACAACATTATTAAATTTGGCTAGCCAATTCTCAATATTGAACCATTATAGCTAGTCAAGTTAAAAATAGGGCCGCAGACATATACTACAAATTAGTCTTACTATCTTGGATAGCAAGTAAAAAACATACGGTTTGTTTGTTCGGCATCTTAAAAAAAAATCGTATTTGGTAAAAGTGAGACAAATACTATTTGGGCTTTTGACACTTTGCACCCTGAAATATAGGGTTTTGACACTTTGCACCATAACTTAAAAGTTTTGGCACTTTACACCCTGGAAATACAATTTAGTTGGCACTTTGCACCCTAGTGTGTGTTTTGAAGAAAAATTTGATTGATTGAAGAGTAAAATAGTTATTTTCTAATATTTTTTGCACTTTAAACCTCAAAGTATAGATTTTGACACTTTGCACTCTGAAATATAGAATATTGGCACTTTGCACCCAAAAAATATAATTTCTAGCATTTTCAACACCGACTTTATATGATAATTTAAATAATGTAAGATGCAATATAATAATATGTTAGATATGTAAATATGTATTTTAGATATAAAGTAAATAATCTTGAGGATACTTGAAAATAAAATGAAGACAATGTCTTTTTTTTAATCTAAATTTTACAAAGATAAAATGTTAAAATAAGTTATTATAAAGTAAAATACTTTTAGAATAACAAGTTATGATTGTTGTGCATAAAAATAACCATTTTATCCCTACATCGCCGACATTCATGAGTATATTTTTTTTAAGAAAAATACATTAGGGTGCAAAATGTCGTACAAATTATATTTTTAGGGTATAGAGTGCCAACAAATTTAAACCGGGGTGAAAAATGCTAATATTTTATAATTTTAAGGTGTAAAATGCCAACATTCTATATTTTAAGGGTGCAAAATCTATATTGCCAAGGTGTAAAGTGAAAAAAAAAATTAAAAATAACTATTCTACCCTTCTATCAATGGATTTTCTCACTAAAACACACACTAGGGTGCAAAGTGTCAAATAAATTATATTTTCAGGGTGCAAAGTGCCAAAACTTTTAAGTCAGGATGCAAAGTGCCAAAACTCTATAATTACAGGGTGCAAAATGCCAAAAACCCAATACTATTTATACTATATGAAATAAAATTTTCATCTCTTAATTTCCTCAAATTTCTCTCTCAAAAGGGCAAACAAATAATAATTTTCTTATCTCTAAAAAAAAACCTATAAAAACTCTACATAATACTATACTTATTACACAGATCTCACATAACAAATATGATTTGCATATAACTTTACACACCTTACACCTACAACCTAAACTCTTAAAAAAAAAAAAGAAAAAAAAAAACTACATCATCTTATTTTTCAAACCACTCTCTTCCAAACAATCAACATTACGCAAAACGAGATTATTTCACAAACCCCCTACCACTCTAAACTAATCTCTTAAAACAAACAAACATATACAACGGGAGAGATAAATATTTACTGTCCATCTTAAGTTTCGCTAACTCGATATTATCATATTTAATGTTATTACGTTTGATTTATATATTGTATCATATCACATTTCATTTATTTTTACTTTTTCGCTACAAAATTTTATTGTTTGCCATAATATTTGACTATTTTTTTTTTTTTAATTTCATGATGTCATAAAGAAAATAAAAGTAAGTATTTTTGAGTAATACTAAGGGTTAAATAAAGTTTGCCCTTACCCCACTAAAGTATCAATTGTAATATTTACCCCCTTCTATAATAGTTTTGGGCTTTTTGTTCCAAAATTATCTCCACCCTTTTATAACTAAAAAATTGTTTATTATTAATTTATCAAAAAAAAAAAAAAATTTTCTTTATATATTATGAATTTCTTCATCCACCAAAAAACATTATATTTCAATTTCTTCATTTATTTTGTTTTCTTCCGTTTTGTGACTCAATTTTTTTCTTTAGTTCCATCTCGTTTTTTTCTTTATTTTCATTTCAATTAGTTTTATTTATTTTATGTTTCAATTATTATTTATTTCTATCTCAATTTTTTTTTTATATTTTTTCTCAATTTTTGTTTATGATAATTATCTCATTTGTTTTTGTTACAAATTATTATGGTAAAACTGCAGAAAACGTCCCAAACTAATTAGTGATTTTGGATTTTCATCCCAAACTATATTACCTCATCGAATTTCGTCCCGCAATTAATATTTGTTTGAAATATCGTCCCAAACTAATTGCTACTTTTGATTTTCCGTCCCAAATTATATCAACTCACCGAATTTCGTCCCATAATTTACCAGTTTGTATGAAATTAGTCAAATTTAATGGAAATAACGGTTCAATCTTGTAATTAGTTTGGAACGAATTCTGCAATATTATATAATTATTCATGTTAAAATTTACAACGTCATGACACGTAAACAACCATGTGACAATTTAACGGCAAATGCGCAATTTCCGTCTTATAATTAACAGTGGGACGATATTCCAAAAAAATATTAAATTACGGGACGAAATTCGCCAAATTGAATAGTTTGGAACGAAAATCCAAAATTAGTGATTAGTTTAGGACATTTTTGCAATTTTGCCAATAATTATTCCAAATGTTGAGTAATTCTCTTTCAAATTTTTACTCGCAAAATTCAAGCTTGACATATTTTCATACTGTTGGCAACAATTTGTTTTGGTATGGAATCTACTTCTGATTTATAATAGATGTATAAAGAAGTTAGGGTAATTATAGATTGAAGAATTAACGATACGAGCATGTGTCAAGTTCAAAAAATTTCAAGTAAGAATTTGAAGGATAATTACTTAATATTTTGAATGATAATTTGTAATGAAAATAAAAGAGATAATTAGCATCAAATAAAATCTTAAACAAATTGTTAAGAAAAAATTCAAGATAGAAATAAAGAAAAAATTTAAAAAAAAAAAAAAAAAATTAAAACGAAAATTAAGAAAACAAATGAGATGGAAATAAAGAAAAAAATTGATGCAAAAAGGGAAGGAAATAATAGAAATGAAGAAATTGAAACATAATGTTATTTGGTGGAGGGAGAAATTCATAATTAATAAAAAAATAATTTCCTTTTTTATAAATTAATAAATATGCCAATTTATTAGTTATAAAAGGTGCATGATAGTTATGGAATAAAAAGTCCAAAACCGTTATAAAGAGGGGGTAAGTGTTACAATTGATACTTTAAAAGTAACTGATACCATCACAATACTTTAAGGGGACAAATTGTATTTTACCCTAAACCAAAATCTAAATACTTTTTTTTTTTTTTTTTTGGTACAGAAATCTAAATACTACTATTTTACATGTAGAGAGACAAAATTATATTTATGGATTCGTAACCTTTGACCCCTTTAAGTTTATATTATTACCATTAGACCCCCTAATTATGAATGTTTGAGTAATAACTCAGCGAGTTTGGATAAAATTGTCGGGAGGTATATAATTAACTAACCCTACTTAAGCAGTAGACCAGAGTTCCATCATCCATTCTCTCGAGCGGCAGTGTCCAATCCTGTAAAATCTGCGGTGAATCCTGTTCCTTCTCCCTTTCTCTTCAGCGAATTTGATTCAAAAATTCAATTAAGGGGCTTTGCAATTAGTTCATAATAACCCTAATAGAACTAGGGCACAAATTCGCATTGAATTGTTGATTGCAGCAGTAGCTCGTGAGAAAATGCTATAAATTCATGTACGGACCACCACCAAATTCCGGCGCCATGAATAATCATAACTCCAACTTACAACACCTGCAGCAGCAGGGTACAAGCGTCGATGGAGAAGAGGACGACGACGTCGTTGTTGAGTGCACTAATGGGGAGGATTCTATTGATGAAAATCCTCCTCAGATTAGATACGATCCCCCAAACAACTCCCACTCGCCCCACGCGCTTGGTGTAATGGAGGGCGTAGGCTCTCACGCGCTCTATGTCTCGGATATGCCTCCTCCTGCAGCACAGCCGTCGGTCAGTGGGGAAGGTGGTGCAGACCAGCTTACGCTATCGTTTCAGGGACAAGTTTATGTTTTCGACTCGGTTTCCCCTGAGAAGGTTCTTTCTTTTAATTGCCTGAGTTCTTTCTTTTAAAGCTTTGATTACATTTGGATTTGGATTAGATGGTAAATTGTTGTGAAAAATGGATGAAATCCTGTTTCTATCTTTATCTTTAATTATTTGCAATTGGTGTTTTTGTAGTTCTTCTCATTTGAACTTGGGCTTATTAACAACGATGTTAATTTGAATATGTTTTTGGTTCAACTAATATTAGTTCATTCACCTTAAGGTTAGTTTCAACTGAAAATATAAAAGTATTTTTTTGTGGTTCATGTGCTGCATGAATTGCCCGGAAGCCTTAAAAAGTTGAATTGGAGTATGTGTGTGTTTGATTATGCTTTGTGACTCTGTTGAAGCCATGAAAATATTTTCTTTATTGGATTTTCAGGTTCAGGCGGTTTTGTTACTATTGGGAGGGTATGAATTACCCACCGGTATACCTACTCCTGGGATTACTCCTCAAAACAATAGGGTATGCCCATATAATTTCATTCTTCAACCATTTAAATTTTAATACAATCAATAATATCTGTTGTCACTTCTCTTTTTGCTTCAACAGAATTTGGGTGATTATCCCGGGAAGTCGAGCCAACCACAAAGGGCTGCTTCTTTAAACAGGTTTAGAGAGAAGAGGAAAGAAAGATGTTTTGATAAAAAAATTCGTTACACCGTGCGCAAGGAAGTTGCTCTCAGGTAAAAAATGTCTAGGAAAGGTGCAAATATCGTTTCTTACTGCTGCACCTACTCCAGCTCATAACTTTCTGTCGTGGAAACTCGTATTATTGCATGAATTTCGTGATTTAGTTCTTCCGTTGTCTCATGAGTCACCAAATATTTTGCTCTCATGTTGTGGGACCTATTGTGACGATTAAGAGGGTTTTGGGGAGTATTTATAGCCTTATAGAACCAAAAGTTCGTTGAGAAAAATGGATTTCTTAAAATGGACTCTTTAATGAATGATTTTGCATTTTTCCAATTATTGTTGAAAATACATTTTATTAATAATTTGGGAAATGCATTTACAAGTCATCCAGTTTGACTTACTTGTCCAGCCAAAAGTAATTCCCAAACATCTAAGAGTAAAACAAATGGACTCCCAAGCCTAGAAGTCTATTTGAAAGTGCTTTAAAACAACCCCTACACATGTGTTTATAGTTTTTTACATAATGATCTTACATTGTAGAAGTTAAATTGTAGCATTATTTAAGATATTGGTAAATCACTTGCTACAAACTGCTGGATTGAAGAATGGGGCGAAGGAAATATGTTCAAGAAGTCGATGCATTAGTGTTCAGATATTAGTGTGTATATGCTTCTCTCTGTATGCTAAATCATATGTTGGTTGTAAAACTGGCTTTTAGAATCACTCTTTGGTTCTTGGCTTTTGTGGCCAATCAACGATAGCCTTTTCTTTTGCCCTCTTTTACAGTTCTATTTGCGGAGTTCGAATTCAGTTTGATAGGTTTTTATGATAGTAAATTTTCTTTCCTAATCTGTATTAGAATTTTGACTTAATTATACTTGCTATTTAAGTTAATGGACTCAAATTAAATGATATAATTAGTTACTAAACCCAAAAGTGATGTGGGCTTAATGAGCAGTAACAAGATCTGTTAAAGAGTGTTTTGGTGGATTATGAGAACCCCAATCACTCTTTATATAAAGACAATTTGGGTTATGGTCCCCAATAAACCATATCTATTAACATTCCCTCTCCCCAGCTGTAAGAGGAACTAATGCGTCATTAAAGGAAAAATAGCGATTTGGTTTAGGAAGATTGTGTACCCACTAGATTTGCATATTACTTGTAATCGATGGTCAAGGATTCTGCATCATCAGTCGATCTATTGCTATGGATCCATGTTCTTGGATTCATAGCAATAGATCAACTACTGGTGCAAGATCTTTGACAAACTACCACGAGTAAGAGTAATATGCTGATCGAGTGGGTACATGATCATCCTCAACCAAATTGCCTTTATTCCTTTGATGGGACTTTATTTCTTCTTCCAGATGGGGATAATGAAATAGTAATAGATTTGGAATATTGGGGATCATAACCCTAATTGTCTTTGTACAAGGAGTGATTATGGCTCTCACAATCCCCTAAACACTCTTTAATAGATCTGCTATTTATTCATTTGGCCCACACAACTTTTGGGTTTAGTAACTAATTAGCTGACTTAATTTCAGCCCTTTAACTTAAAAAACAATTATATTTTGATAACCAAATATAGATTAGGAAATTAAATTTCATAATAATATGGAAGTGAAATTGGTGTCGATGTGTGTTTGGATGAGGTTTGTTGCTGTCGCGTTAATATTTCATCCTTGGATTGTCATTCGACGTGCAAGGGAGAAGGGCAGTTCCAACTTGTGGTGAGTGGAATGTATATGAGGAATCTTAAATATAAGACACCTGACCAAATACGATTGATCCAACAAATTGTTCTTGTATGATTGCATTTCTAACATTTTTTTTGGAACTGGTAGTATGGTTGATTGCATTCAAATCGTCTAAATTCTGGTATCTGGCTCTGACATGATTCATATTTTGGGGATGATTTTCAGAAAGTAATCAACTTGTTTATATATAAAATTTATCTTTTATCCTTTCATGTGCGATCTGCCAGGATGCAGCGTAAGAAAGGTCAGTTTACATCGTCCAAATCTATTCCTGACGAAGCAGGTTTATCTTCTGCCGATTGGAATGGGAATTCTGGTCAAGAAGAACAAGAAACCTCGTGAGTACCAAGTTTCTTAAAAAATTTCTGTTTCTTTTATTTAGCCCTTCCTGAACACCTTATCTTGCTTCCTGCTCATTATGTTGACAGAGCTTATAATGATTGAATTGAACTAAGCTGGACATAGGCCTCTCTTTTAGATTGTTAGCTTTCTAGAAATAATCCTTTCTTTCAACAGATGTAGGCATTGCGGGATTAGCTCAAAGTCCACTCCTATGATGCGACGTGGACCAGATGGGCCAAGAACTCTGTGCAATGCATGTGGTCTCAAGTGGGCCAACAAGGTTTGTGTAAATCATCTATAAGTTTAACTCATTGATTGTTATTTAGAGGTTTTTTTCTTTCTTTCTTATCTGACCTTGTAATAGTTAATTGATTATTGTTGATGAAAGAGAGTTGCTCTCCAGAGATATGCACTAGCTTTCTTTCCATTTCCACCTCTTCTTCTTTGTAGACAAGTACTTGGAGTCGAAGTAGCAAACACACCTTTTCTTCTTAAGCTTGAATTTGTAGTTTGCAATCGAACATTTCTTATCTTTTTTTCTTTTACCATTTTCCCTCGTTTTCTTCTTAAATGTAAGTGATCCCACTGCTGCTTCCAGGGAGTCTTAAGAGAGCTATCAAAAGTTCCGATTGTTGGAGTGCAGAATCATGCCTTGCAGGCTAGCAACATTGTAGGTTACTTCAACATTTCATTATTTTTTCCCCGTAAGAATGAAATCGGGGCTATCAATTTATGCTTTTCATTTTCACTCTATTCCTTGCACAGCTCAACGGTGAAGTTCATGGAGAAACTAGTGTAATAACTGCTGCTAATGCCATTATTTCTTCAAACGCGAGTGTTAATCCTTCATTGCTCAATGGTGAGTAAGAATTTGCTTTCCCTGAACCCATTGCAGTTTCATTTTTTAACTGAAATTGGTTCTTATAATTGGGATTGTGGGAGAATCTTGTACATTTATCTTTCAACTTCTTGATATATGTACTGGGGTGGTCAGATACACATGGATCACATATAGGGAGTTCTTTTTTCTTTTCTTTAGTCTGCAGATTTGATGTACCTTTTTCTTTTCTTTCCAGAAATGAATGTAATGAATGCTAATCAGAATTTGAGTACACTTGCCTCTTTTTTTTTTTTCTAATAACCTTGCATATATGTATCTTATCATGTTTGGTGTGTGCAATTTTATTTAAGATTTAAACATGATAATTTGTATGACCATGTTGTCTGGGATTGCGGTGAAATACTCAACACTCTTTTTTGTTCATGAGCTCAAACTTAGGTCATAGAGGGACAAGAAGTTAATTTATTGTCCTATTACATTTAAGACTGGGTATTTTATGCAAACATGTACCAAATAATCTATTTTGAAAATGTCATGAAAGTGTCATGTTGTGATAAAAAAAAAAAAATGAATTGTGACCGTTGATGTGTGTGGATGAAATTTTGATATTTATGAACCCAGCAAAAGCCTCTTACAACGGTTCCGAAATAAAACTTTTTGATAAGAGTCTATTTCTAATAATTAAGTAGGATAAAAATAAGTGGGTCTATTTGGAGAGAAATTATTTAGTGTAATCGTTGCACCACGTCATCAAGTACACGTGGTGCAATTCATAAATACACTTGGGAAGTAATAATTCATATCACCCATGTTCTGGCAATGTGAACACAATTTTTTGAATCCCTGTTTTTTGGGAAAATGGCTAGAATATGGGATGATGTGGTGTTTCAAGTGTATTGGTGGGCTGCTCCACGTGTACTTGATGACGTGGTGCAGCGGTGGTTTTGATTCGGTTTAGTGGGTCTCGATTTAAAAAATAGTTTAGGTGGTTACAATGAAACATTGAGACCTCATTATGATTGGTTTTGGCTGTTGAGTTTTGTGGTTTGAATAAGTTGAAACCTTCACTTGAATTGGGTTTGGATTTGGGGTTTAGGGGAAAAATTTGTGGTAAATGTTAAATCAATGTTTTTTTTAGCGAAATTGGGGAAAAAAGTAGGTGGTAGGTGTTAAATTAATGCTTTATAGGTTTGAAGAGTGTTATTGGTAGGTGTTAAATTAATGTTTTATAGGTTTGAAGAATGTGAGTGTTTGTATAAATTTTCAATGGTTTTATGAGTTTGACGATTTGGCTTGATCACGTGAAATCCGCGGAACCGGGCAAAACCCCATTCACCTACGCTCAAATATACTGCCGTATTTGTTTAGACCTTTTGTAAAACTTCTACATGCTCAGAGTCAAGAGTCTTAATTCAATAATAATAACATTATAATTCCAGTCCTATTTATTTATTAAGATTTTGATTCTAGAAACAATGTTTGAAACCTCATGATTCGACAAATTCAACAGCTTGCTTCATTCCATAATTATGATTAATTTTGACGATACGTTATTTCAAGAGAACTTGTATTTTTAATGAACGAAACAGTGTCATTACATAAATAAAAATATCTATTGGATATCAGCAAATAAATAAAAAATGAATTAGCAAAATATTGGAATATGGACTTCGTCATTCAAACAAGGCTCATTGGAATTACAGCAGATTATAATTGAACCCAATTTGACTCAATCGCATTGATCACAAAAAAAAAACAAGACAAGATTGAAATTACATGAATTGAACATCTCATTAATTAAAATCTCAAAGGATTACATCTCATTAATTAAACCCCAAAATATATAATCTTAGAATCAACAAAAAGAATAAAAGCAATCTTTGAAAGAAAAAAAAAAAAAAGAGAAAAGGTTAAAAACTAACATGACTAATTCTACATTTAATGAGGCTTGGAGGTTTGAGAAAGGAAAATGAGAATGGCAGCCATGAAAACAGGGAAAATGAATAAAACAGAAAAAGACGGCGGTTGAACAGGGCCGGGCGCCATTCCGAGCGGCACAAAGATGAGAAACATAACAATACACAACATCGCCACCACCGAACCCACCCCCCATCCGCCGTATTCCGCTTCCACCTGCCTCATTTCACCCTTGCTGCAGTGTGTATAAATATAATAGTCTGTACGTATGTATATAGTCCAATTCTTATTTCAAATTCCCAATTTCTATGAAGTTTTAATTGACAAATGTTAGTCGTGTATATATACATAAACTGTATACGGTTAATTTGCATGGTGTCTCTTCGCAGAGGATGCAACCACTGGGTGCATATGATTTTCCTCTATTTTTTTTTTTATTTTCGTCGCGATTCATACACAACGTTTCGAACCTTAGATAATAACTATTTCTAATATTTTCCTTGTTAAGTACTCCAATTATCTTGTATTTCACTTTTCGCTACTATTATTTTAGTTTTAATTGCTTAGGAATAATATTTAGAAAACTTTATTTTAATTTCAATTGGGCATTGCTAAAATATACAATATTGTCTCACAAATGACTAAATTTCTGGTTAGACGATAATTAAAATACTCCATATAAAGGGTTTCTGGATAAAAAAAATGTAAGAGTATATAAATGTAATTTCTTTTCCCATACAATTTCGGTAGATGAAAATTCATATATTTTAGGTTTTAGACCAAGAAAATAAAAATAAAAATAAAAAATGGGTAGTTTAGCTCAAAGCTTCAAATTACAAATATAATATGGAATTATAGAAACTATCATGTTCTATCTTTAGAAGGCATGCACATTTCAAATTTTAATAGAAATACAGTCAATCATACTTCTTGCAGTCCATCCCATAATTTTTTAAATCCCATAATTTTTTAAAGTAATCAGGATGGGAAATTAGATGCTGTGTAATCTATCAAGGACACATGTTCAATTTTATTATATATATTTTTTAAAATCTGCTTTTTCAATGGTAATTTACAATAAAAAAATACATGTCATTAAAAAAATACATCCATGAATTACACAACATCCAAATTTCCCACTAGGCCGTATTATATATTATTCTGAGAATCTAGGAACATTGCGTAGCCATATCAAGTCTAGCCCATAATTTCACGTAAAGCCCATATCCGGTCCAGCCCACAAATTTTAGTACTGTTAGTAACTGTAAAGTTCCAATCAGACCTTTTCTTTGCTATCCAAACCCTAACTACATTTCGTTTCATTCATATTATCTCTAGTAGAACAGAGGTTTTCGGCCGAGGGCAGAGGCTTCACGGAAGCACAGCACAGCCCATCATTTCATATAGGTCAGATTATATTCTCTTTCTCTTTTCTACATCAATGGAAATTTGACAAAAAAGCTATTCATTAATTCAATAACGCACTGAATTGGATGAGAGTTATGAGATAGATCTAAAGACGGGCATGATTGAGCTTGTTAAGAGTGCGTATAATCTACAGTACCGCAGAGTCCTTTTATATGTAGAACTATTAGTGATTGAATTTCGTGTGCAATGATTTGATCGGTGTAAGTGTGTGCGAAGATGATTTATAGGCAATTCACCAATTGGCGTGGAAATAAATTGTTATTACTGTACGTTTTTCAATAAAACGATAGGTTGTATTGCTGTTCAATTGGTTGCCAAATGGATGATTTATATGGAATTTGTATCTTTGTCGCAGTATAGTTTTTAAATTGTAGCTCACTCAGTTCATTAATTTCTTGATATCTGGATTCTTTCTTGAGTTTTTAGAGTTGTTTTGCTAATCTTGATGGATTTGTTCCTTTTTCTCTTTTTTTTTTGAGATCTAAAAATTTGTGCACTCAAAATATTCTATTTGCTTATCTGCTGTGATTACTCATTGATGAATCTCTTTCACCAATTAATCAAGGCTTCTCTTGATATTTCTTTTTGCCACTTATTTGGACAGTAGTCAATATTTTTGCAACTAACATTAGTCTGATAGACTCTACCAGTCTACTGTGTTAAATCTTATTCCTCTTGCACCTTAACAGCTGAAGTATTTTTCCATTAGGATTTCGAAATGGCGATGTTTGCCAGACCTGAGAACGCTTTGAAGCGAGCCGAAGGTATGTTACTAGTAAACTGTTTCATGTATTGTTTTTTGAATAAATTTAATTTGTGGTCTTTTTTATTTGTAAATATTTTCCATTCAATTTATTCTTCATAGCTATGTCTTGAACTTTAGTGAATTATTAATCCTTACCATTTGTAAGATGAACCAAGTATACACCATACTCTTTAATGCAATTTTTTTTTTAATTATTCTAAAATGGTAGCTAAGATCCACAGTTGCTGAATCCACGTCTCCACATGTGGGGTAGAAATTCTTAAAACAACTAAGATGACCTTTATCCTTATTTCAAAATAGTCTCCTGAGAATGTGGGAAACCCTTCTATTTATCTTATTCTTTTTAGTTGTGGGGGTGGGGGTGCTTAGTAGGGAGCGTGAGGAAGGAATACAATTTTTCATTGAGCTTGTGCTTGTGCTGAACAGACTAACATATATTCTGTCCCCCGACAGCTCCAAGGCCACATTTTTCCCTTTTATGTGCGTGAACTCTCACAGTAAGAGGAGATAATAGTATTACACCTTTTTTAGAGAAAAGTATCCACAATTTCATCTGAGCTGCATCATAACTTCATTGTTTCTCATATCTTACGTGTTGATAGCATTGTATTTTTTTTCTCCATTTTCATTTTTTATGTGTATGGCTGAGATAGCATTTGTGCTGATGCAGAGTTGATCAATGTTGGACAAAAGCAAGAAGCTCTTGAGACTCTGCACAGCTTTATTACCTCAAGGAGGTATAGAGCATGGACAAGGACACATGAGAGGATAATGTTCAAATATGTGGAGCTCTGTGTTGAAATGAGGAGGGGGAGGCATGCTAAAGATGGTCTAATTCAGTATCGTGGTATCTGCCAACAAGTGAACATTACGTCACTAGAGGAGGTGATAAAGCATTTCATGCAGTTGGCTACTGAGAAAGCTGAGCTTGCTCGTACTCAGGCACAGGCCTTGGAAGAAGCTCTGGATGTAGATGATTTAGAAGCAGATAAAAGACCTGAAGATCTTATGTTGAGCTATGTTAGTGGGGAGAAAGGAAAAGACAGATCTGATCGTGAGCTTGTCACGCCGTGGTTTAAGTTTTTGTGGGAAACTTACAGGACAGTATTGGAAATTTTACGCAACAACTCAAGATTGGAGGCCCTGTATGCGGTGAGTTTTTTCTCCCACTTATTCGTATGTAATTTTGTTCATGAAGTGCTGCCAGTGATAGATCCTTCACTTGTAGATTGTGATATGATTATCTCCTTATCATCTTAAAGATTTCCAGCAAACTCATGAATCTCTTCATGGCTTCATGCATAGCAACAAATGTTAATAGAACACCTTGATTTAATACTTATGGATGTGATCATATATTTCTGTTATTCTATCATTAGTAGTATAAGCACATATTATACTTTATGTTTCACTGTTTGATTGCTTTTCTCCTGATTGAATATGAAATTTATAATACTCAACTGAGATATGTGTAATATTGAGTGAAACTTGTTATATTGATGTTAGTGGCGGAGCTACTTTGAGGCTGGGGTGGGGGGCGACCACCCCCCAAGAAAAATATGTAACGTTAATATTAATAGTGAATAATGACAAAATAACCTCACCAGCTAATCTGGTAGTTCCTATCTGTAAGTAACCTGAAGTACAGGGTTCAAAACCCAGCAACAACATCCAATGTCTTCTAATTTTTAAAAGTATTTTATGCTTTCTTTATTTTTTTTCTTTCTTAATAGTTATCTTTGATTTTACTCCATAATTTGGTATACTAATTCAAAAAAAAAAAAAAAATCTTTTGATAATTAAAAAGGAATTCGGTCTCCTTATTTTTTTTCTATTATGATATTTTTGAAGGTATTTTAGGCTTTCTTTTAACTCTTTTTTCTCTAGATAATTGTAAAAATCAATACGGTAATATTGTCTTCTCCGTTGTATGGTTATTTATTTAGTACTTTGCTTCAAAATTTGTAAAAAGGAATATGATTTTTTAATAATGCAGTCGTCTCCTTATTATATTTTTATGTAGTGTACTGCTCCAAAACTCACCCCCCCAAACCCATAAAATCCTTCTAGCTCCGCCCCTGATTAATATTGTCATGAATTTAATGGTCCATCTTTGTCACTCAAATTTTAAGCAGCATATTTTGTTGTGAATAATTGTTCAATCCCATCATGTTATAGACTAAATTAGCCTTCAATCCTCTGCAACAGAGGAAAGGATCATATTGTTTGAGAAGTGTTTATTTCAGTGATTATTCCAAATATGTGATGTAAACCTGATAATGTAAGAAATATCTATTGGCGTAATTTGCAAGGTACTGCGTGTTCTGAAGCTAGTTTTAACAGTTTCCAATTGTTCTGAAATCTGAATTAGAACACTAATTATTAAGTGGATGTTTTGTCTTTTCATTTTCAACATCATACCTAGAAATATTTGATTTGGACCTGGTAATATGGAATTAGCTATAGGGGTGTTTTACAAGTTAACTTAAAAGCATTTTCTAGTGGCTAATGCTTATACTTTTCGGTAATTTCATGCTTCTATCTCTGAGGCAGATTTTCTTGATTCTTTTGGGTGAAACCTTTTTTTTGAAATCTTAATATTCAACTTTTGTCACAATTATCAGTCCCGTGTCTTTTGTCACAATTATCAGCCCCGTGCCTTTTGTCACAATTATCAGTCACGTGCCTTTTGTTTAGGTACTTACTCTGAATTATGTTATTTTTCCATTGACTTTGATAAGTTCTCTTTATATCATCAGCTCAAAGTTCAACATTTTGTTGATTACATCATCACAAATTCAAGAAATTATCTGCTGTTTTAGTTATACTTTCTGTTTAAGTGGGTCTTAACTCAACTTAAATGTACAGATGACTGCACATCGCGCCTTCCAATTCTGCAAGCAATACAAACGAACAACAGAATTTCGGCGATTGTGTGAAATCATTAGGAACCATCTCGCTAACCTTAACAAGTACAGGGACCAGAGAGATAGGCCTGATCTTGCTGCTCCAGAGAGCTTGCAGTTGTATCTAGACACCAGATTTGAGCAACTGAAAGTTGCTACTGAGCTTGACCTTTGGCAGGTTTGTTCACTAGTCTGTTCTCAACCCCGAAATATGTGATAGTTTGCTAATGCTATCTTGAGAGACTTGTGATCGTCTGTAATGCATTGTCTTTGTTGATATTAATTTGATGTGCAGGAAGCTTTTCGTAGTATCGAGGATATACATGGATTAATGTCCATGGTTAAGAAAACCCCTAAATCATCCTTGATGGTTGTATACTATTCCAAGCTTTCAGAAATATTCTGGATGTCATCCAGTCATCTGTATCATGCTTATTCATGGCTTAAGCTTTTCTCACTTCAAAAAAGCTATAATAAGAACCTGAACCAGAAGGATTTACAGTTGATAGCATCATCGGTTGTTTTAGCTGCACTTTCAGTGCCCCCTTATGAGCGGTCATATGGGGCATCCCATTTGGAGCTTGAAAATGAGAAAGAGCGGAGTTTCAGAGTAGCTAACCTTATTGCGTTTGATGTTGAATTGAAACCGGAGAACAGAGAAGTGGTAATTTAAGTCTAATCTGAATCTGTCAAAATTCATCAAGAAAAAACAGAATATATGTCTTCATCTAATCACTTTAATTCCTTGATTTGGTAAATGATGATTTTCATTCTGTTGCAGCTTTCCAGATCATCGCTTCTCTCGGATTTGGTAAGCAACCACGCACATATTTCACTTCATTTGATTTTTGTCCTTCTATAATTAAGTTTTGATGTGATATCGTCTTCCTCTCTCTCTTAAGTTTTTGTCGCTCTTTAATTGCAAAACCTACTTTAACCTGCTCTATTGACAAGGAATATGTAATCTTGCCTTCCTGGATTGATTGAGCTTGCATTTGATATTTCAATTTTATGCCAGTTGATTCTTAAGTTTATTTAATTCTTTTTGTCCTTTGTTTAGGTGTCCAAAGGTGTAATGACCTGTGTCACTCAAGAAGTGAAGGATCTTTACAATATTTTGGAACACGAGTTTCTTCCTTTGGACCTGGCATTGAAAGTACAACCCTTGTTAGCAAAAATCTCAAAGGTTGGGGGTAAGCTCTCCTCTGCTTCTTCAGTTCCCGAAGTACAGCTGTCTCAGTATGTTCCTTCACTGGAGAAGCTTGCAGCTCTAAGGTTACTGCAGCAGGTGGGTTTTTGTACTGCCAGTTTTTGCGATTTTAATTGTGCAACACCTACCTAACAGTTTTTGTAATCTGACATTGTGCTTCTTGTCTTCCTACCTTCAATGAATTCAGGTCTCGCATGTTTATCAGACAATAAATATTGATACTGTTTCAAGGATAATTCCTTTTTTCGATTTTCCTACTGTTGAGAAGATCTCCGTGGATGCAGTGAAGAATAATTTTTTATCCATGAAAGTCGATTATAGAAGAAGTGCCATTGTCTTTGGTAATAAGGTAAGGTCCGTTTTATTGTTAGTGCTTTTATATTATTGCTTGCAAACTTTGTTCTCCGATCCACTATAGTTTGTCAATTGTGGAATTTACTATGATGGAACTTCCTCTTAAATTTAAAGGTTCTATATTTTCTTGAATTAATAACTCTAGATACAATGTCATACTTTAGTGGATGATTACACATAAAATTTGTTTTCCCCTGAGCAGCTCTACCTATACATTTGTTATTCAAATTGTATGTGCTCCTTTTCAGCTTGACTCCTTCCCACTTGTGCTTTTTTTTTTTTGAGATGGTAATTACATCAATACAACATCACTACACCAATAATTTCATACTAGGTCCTGGGGCCTCATCCTTACCACTAGGCTATGACCTCATCATCCATTCTACTTTTGTTTGAGTCAAAATTTTGTTGCCAAATCTATTAAATTTCTCTTATGTTTTTTATTACATAATTCTATAAATTGTGGACCACTTGTGTGACTCATCAAATACTTATTGAATAATTATTTGCTTCAGAGTCTAGAATCAGAAGGCCTACGGGACCACTTGTCCGCCTTTGCAGGATCCCTGAGCAAAGCAAGGGGCATGATATACCCTCATGTAAAGAGAATTTCGAAGTTAGGAGAAACACTCTCTGACTTGGTGGAAGTGGTCGAGAAAGAACACAAGAGACTACTTGCACGCAAGTCAATAATTGAAAAACGCAAGGAAGAACAAGAACGTCAACTTTTGGAGATGGTATATTCTCATTTTCATTAAATAAGATGATGAATTCATAAATTCAATTGACATTATAAAAGGAGACCATATATACAATTTTGCAATTTTGACTTATGAAATCTGAAGGAACGAGAGGAGGAGGCAAAGAGGCTAAAGATACAGAAAATAACTGAAGAGGCAGAACAGAAAAGGCTGGCCACTGAGTTTGAGCAAATGAAGAATCAGAGGATTCTTAGGGAAATAGAGGAACGTGAACTTGAAGAAGCGCAAGCTTTGCTGCAAGAAGCAGAAAAACGTGGCAAGAAGAGAGGGAAGAAACCGATGTTAGAGGGAGTGAGTTAATTTATAACTCTATTCAGTTGGTTCATTCCTTTATTCAGCTTGCTTATTTTTGTCTATCACGGGAATTTGGTATCAGGAAAAAATAACTAAGCAGACTTTAATGGAGCTAGCTCTTAGTGATCAACTTAGGGAGAAACAAGAAATGGAGAAAAAACTACAGAAGCTTGGCAAGACAATGGATTACTTGGAGAGGGCAAAAAGAGAAGAAGCGGCCCCACTTATTGATGCTGCATTCCAGCGGCGTTTAGCAGAAGAGGAAGCTCTCCACGCACTTGAGCAGCAGGTCTGAATGATCGATTGTTTAGGGCCTCAAATTTCATTTCTAATCCCTCTAGTGGAGAGATATTTTATTCTACCTCGTTCATATATCTTGCATATTTTCTACAAAAGTGAGTTTTCAGTAGTTATACTATTGTATCTTTATCAATATTGACCAGACTTTTTCATTATCTTAATACAGCAAGAGATTGATGTAAGCAAGCAACGCCACGCTGGAGACCTGGAGGAAAAAAGGAGGCTTAGCCGGATGTTGGGAAACAAGGTTTTTTGCTTACTTCACTAATCTTATATCAGGCTCTAATATTTCATCCCAATTTTCTATGGTATGGGAGTTACTCACTGAGCTCATAGGCAAGAGGGAAAAGAAACTATGACTAAATTCAAGTAGCAATTTTGAAGTCAAGTATTGATGTTGCTTCGCATAAAAGGTTGTATATTGCTGGAATGCTAGCCAACTATACTGGGTTATTATGGAGGTTCTCTTGTATTTTTTATTCTATGCTGCTGCTTCTATTGGCGGGATAAATCATTCATGTGTGCATTTTTTTATTTGAACCACTTATGCATTTAACTTTTTTTCCTAAGTGCATGTCGGGACCTGATAATTTAGCTGGCGTCTTTTTGTTGATAATTATGTAGAAAATATTCCAAGAAAGAGTGGTTAGTCGTAGGAGGTCTGAATATGGAAGACTTCTGGAGGAGAGAACAGAGAGAATCAACCAAATCATCCAGTCACGGAAACAGGAAAGGGAGGATAAGAGGAAAATGATATATTATCTGAGATCCGAGGATGAGAGACAAAGAAGAATGCGCGAAGAGGAAGAAGCAAGGAAGCTTGAAGGTACTTTTGAGTTCAAAATTCTAAGGCGGCGTCATTCCATTTGGCCAAGAAAATTCCAGATAGTACATACATATTGATGGTGTATACTAGGTTTTGGGCACATATATTAATTACATTTCATTTTGTATCTGAATTTTTCAGAGATGGAGAGAAGGAAGAAAGAGGAAGCTGAACGAAAGGCTAAGCTGGATGAAATTGCTGAAAAACAGAGGCAACGTGAGAAGGAGTTGGAGGAAAAGGAAAGGCAGTGGAAAGAAGAGGTCTTGGGCCGAGCTGCTGCAGTGCCCTCAAGGACTACTGAGCCTTCTGCCTTGGCACACCCAGTAGAGGCAGCACCTGCTCCAGCTGCTGCACCAACAGGTGGGAAGTATGTGCCCAAGTTTAAAAGGTCAGCTGCTGAGGGTGCGGGCCAGGCACCACCTGATAAGTGGTCTTCTGGTGGCAGAACGGATGATCGTACGCCTGGTGACCGGTGGCGGGATGGTAGTGCTGCCCCAAGGTCCACTTGGTCCTCTAGGACTCGAGGTTGACATTGAGTTGTGATATTCTCTGGTTACGCATCTTATTGAGGATTTTGAGAGTTGGGGTGCTTCTTTGGATGTGTTCTGAGAAGGGTGGTGGCTCTTTGCAGTAGCAGCATGATATTTCGTGTGAAGTATTTGGAAAATGTTTCTTTCCCTTTTTAAATTATTATTTTTCTCTTTCACTATCTCTCTGGAACTTTAAGTTGTGATGTGAGCTTTCTCGATGAGTATCAAACGGTCGTGAGACATGTAACCTTGTTCACTGTTATACTGCCAGAGAAATGAAGAATTTCGCCTTTATCTGATATTCAGTCGAAGTTATAATAATAAGTCAGATACTGTATTTAGTTTTTATCTGATATTATTTTTTCTTTTATGAATGTTCCAGTCTGAAAACTATCATTTATAGACATAAAAGGGAGTATGAAAAATTGAAGTAATATTATTATTGAGATAATACTTTCCAAATTTTTTATGGTCAATTTTTTACATATTCGACTCTTAAATTTTTTTGAAGCAGATGAATCCTCTCTTCAATGTCATTATAAAATATTTGTGCCTCTTAAATTTTTTTGAAGCAGATGAATCCTCTCTTCAATGTTATTATAAAATATTTGTGCCTCTTAAATATTTTCAAACAGATGCGTCAGTTTCATCAATGTTATTGTAACATATTCGTTCCTTTTAAATTCAAAATACATCCATTTTTAGTACTATACTTCATTGATAAGAAAGATAAATCTATAAAATTGCCTCTCAAGGAGGACGAAAAGTGCTATTCATCTATTATTATTTGTAGTACGTTATAGTGGTTCTTTTGAAAGTCGTCTCAAAAATAAAAACAGCGTTTGAGATGAATTTAGGAAATAAATGGGAAAAGATGAATCTTAAAGAATTAAAGAGCCATTTGAGAAACTGTATCGAGAAAAGGCTTAGATCTGCCGTCAGTTACCATGAACATACATACCATAAGGAATGCACCTCACTATCTAGAAAAAAAAGTGCTATACATAGAAAGAAGCTTATCAAAAGAGTTGCACATCAGCAGCACTCCCGGTGGTGACTCGTTCAACTAGAGTTGTCCAAAAAGTTTAATACATTTCTACAAGCAAACTCATCTAAAAAAAAAAAATTTCTACAAGCAAACAAAAACAGTGCAAGGATTGCAACAAAAATTGGGGCAATAGCTCATATTCTTATTGGGGCTTCTATAAGCAAACACATTCATAACCGACACTGTGTTAAGGAAACAAATGTTCTATATAGGTAAAAATTAACAAAACAATGGTAAAGTTTATGAGCTTCTTCATTTAGTAGAAAAAATGCTGACTCCTCACACAACAACATGATCCATGAATGTTGTCTCCATGTCTATCTGAAATACTGGATAGGGAGTCAGTCAAATGAATAAGCCTTAGATAAACTTGGTCTGAAGCATTCCTTGCTAAACTATATATCAATTGTTGGATGAAAACCCGGCATAGAGTTACGTCCACCACCATTATAATCTGCATATGATGAATGCAGGTCCCCAGAATTTGAAGACTTGCGTGACTTTGGGTTCTTGGGAGAAGCACCAAATGAGTCAGTCGAACCACCACTAGTGTTGTACAAGGATGAGGTTGGAAGTCCATGGATCTTTGGAAGGCCTGTTGGGTCAGTAGTCAAGCTATAGCCTCTCTCAACTGTCTCAGCTTCAAGCGGCAGTTCATCAAGTGTCTGCATATAAAAAATATATTTCATTCTAGCAAGCTGCTGGAAAGATTCCAAACAAGAATATGCGAAAATAGGAAGGTGTTGAAGTGAAGAAAAGGAAAGAATCAGAGGAGAAATGAAATCCAACAAATATAGCACCAATGATAAGATTGACCATGTCTTTTAGGCAAAAATATGTTACAATTACTATTAGTAGTAGTAGTTTTGAGTAATAATTCATCTTAACATATTTCGAAGTATGAAGCAGAGTGAATAACTGCAATCACATTATTATCTTTCCGACTGTTATGCTGACCTTTCCTCGTGTTGCTGACACACAAAACTGTTTGGCCACATTGTAGAACCAAAAAATTGTAGAATCGTATCAAACATCAAGGAAGTTTAAATATGAAAACAGAAAAAGGGACAAAAAGAACAAAACTTATAAACGGATGGTACGGGCCATGCTAAAATGTAATCCTAGAAGTACCACGATAATAATGAAAGTGCCACAAGGCGCTTTCTCACTATCATTCCAAAGGTATTGTGTGTAAATTGCAAATCCTAGATCAACTTCAATACAGTGAGCACTTACTCGGAAAGCTTGCTGCAGGACCCGAAGTGTCTCTCGCGTACGCTTTCTTTTTGTAGCTACCTCATCTGGTTCCTGCAACATCTCTTCAAACAAGTTGTCCCTGGCAAAAACATAACAAAGTAAAAGGATTGCATTATTCCTAACAGAAAATTTTGTGCAGAAACACCGACTGATAACACTCTTTCAGACAGGATAAAGTCGACCAACATAACAAGCCAGTCTCAGAAGCGAGGAGATGAGGATCGGTAAACGAAACACAACTAAGAGACGCTTTCCGTAAGACAGGATCTTCATTCTAATATATTGACGTAAGTACGAACGGAAAGGAGATGGATACTTGTAAACTATCCCGTTCCTCATCTACTTTCAGGGTAGGGGAAAAGGGAAAAACGAAAGAATGTTGCTTCTGCCGTGGGTACTCAATCTAACTTTTACATTGCTTTCAGGGGCGTAGCAAGGATTTTATAACCAGGGGGCCGAGAGACTAAGTAATAAAATTAATGTTTTTTATAATATAGTCATATAACTAGTTACCAAAACAATTATATGGTGGTTGTGAAAATAAATTGTTTATATCTAAACATATATATAATATTCATATTATCGATAATTTTTATGATGACTAATATGAATAATGTATCTAATCTAGTGAGGGTCTGTTTTGTATAAATATAAGTAATGTATCTAATCTAGTAAAGGAACAATTTTTATACTAATTTTTTTAACTTGTTTTGTATTATAAATATGAAAATCATTATGCATGGTATAATTATTCGGACAATCACAATTTACATTACAAATACTTATAATTTATCTCTGCCTATCTAAACATATATATAATATTCATATTATCGATAATTTTTATGATGACTAATATGAATAATGTATCTAATCTAGTGAGGGTCTGTTTTGTATAAATATAAGTAATGTATCTAATCTAGTAAAGGAACAATTTTTATACTAATTTTTTTAACTTGTTTTGTATTATAAATATGAAAATCATTATGCATGGTATAATTATTCGGACAATCACAATTTACATTACAAATACTTATAATTTATCTCCGCCTAGGAGCAGAGATAATATTGTAATTCTTGTATAATATGCTAAATGACCATAAAATCATCTTAGTTTTCTTATATTAGATTTCTATCTAATCAAACTTTTGAAGGAATTCTAACATTGCTCACGAATTGTGAGTCCATCTATATTGGCTACAATCTTAAATTTAGACTAATTGGCATATAAATGTACCTTAAAAATTATAGCATTTTCAAATTTGAAACCGCTAAGATAATAACAAATTTGTTATGAAGTATATGACATGGCTTTATAACATCAGAGAAATGTTGGACATAAGAAAAATATGAAGAATTTTGAATGTTTGAAATACAGGAGAGCAAATATGTAACTCAAATTTACTTAGTCATCATATATTGTGCTCTGAATTTTTCCTTAACATCAACTATTTTCACGTTTGAAATAATATCACAACGGGGAACAATTTATTTTTAAATATACATTATTAAACAATTTGATATAAAAAAAAAAAAAAAACTAGTTATTTTTAAATAACAAGTTGATAAAAACAAGTCTTATTCTTATTTTTATCAATGTATAATGATGTAATAATGTATATCAATTTTTATCAATGCATAATGATCACTGTCTTATTCTACGTTTTATTCTTCTATTTCATTTCCGCATGATCATGTATGAACTTGTTGAATGGAGCGTACCTGTAAAGCCTTTTGATGAAAACATTATGGAGTTCTCGCTTGGTGTGATTTACCTGTGAGACAATTTAAAAAGAAAAAGAATGAAAGGATAGATAAACAAGACCAACAGTTTCTGAAAAGCTGACAGAACCGAGCAATACAGAGACAGTAGTGAGAGGCAAACAAGATGGAATATGATAAAGCAAGAAAGGGGAGTGCAAAATTCAAGGAAAATGAAAATGATAATCCATTACCAGGAAATGCATAATTGCTTTTGGAACAAAATCCTCAATGTTCTTCCGCACAATATCGTAATACGACCTAAGTAAAAGCTTTGTAGTGATTATCTCAGTAGCCTCTTGATCCGAATGGGTTTCTGATGGTCTCAACACACTAGGGGGCTTTAACAAAATAATAAAAACAAGTTAGCATAGAGAGAATAAAACATGTACTGATGTGCATGGAAAGAATACTTTGGACTAATACCTCTCTCAAATGAATCATAGAAACGCCCTGCTCGATGCTCTGAACTGGTTCACTAAATAGTTTGCTGGTGAAATTCTCTTTCATAGATGTGCGGTGGTCATGTCCGCCGAAAATTGATGATATTCCCCAAGTTGAACCAGCATTGTTAACTAGTTAATCATTCATAATCGAAATATTATGACTTTACCAGTGAAATAGAACATCGATTATAGCTAGAATAACAAGGTCAGCCACTTATTTATTTATGGAGGAGCTAATAAAAGATATCATCAAATTTCAGCTCTAGGGTTATCTGCAAGGGAATGCAAGATTATGTGTTTGTACTCTTTTCTAATTTAACATGTTTGTTGTAGAGAAGTGCTTCACCTTGTTATCTTTGTTTTATGAAATGCTTTGTCAACAATTATATTTCTAGTCACCCCAAGAATTCAGAAGAAAAATGGTAATATTACCTGCTGCTGCAGTTTTCTCAACATCTGCAACAGGTCGACCACCCTTCAGGCCAGGGAAAGAGCAGCACCAAAGAAATTAGTCAATTAGAATAACCAAAAATCAATTTTTGGGGCATGCTTGAGGGAGTCTGCTAGTGAATAGTAGACAACTTACTTGCTCTGGAACAATTCCATTCACTTGTCGAGCAAGTATAGCCCGAGACTTAAGACTTCTCTCTGAGTTTGGTGCTTTATCTGAATCTCCTGAATCCTGATTGACAATTCAAATGGAGGTCTAATCAATAGATCCTTGTAAACAGACATATAACTTACTTGGTACAGGAAACTGTATTTACCTTCTGCCTTGAAATTGGTGCAGAAACCCTGGTTGACTTCTGTTGTAACGCCATCTCTACAGCTTTACTCCCACCAAGGAAATTCGGGTGTGAAGTGTTTATGTAATCCATCTACAGAATAGAATATCAGATTCTAGCAACCTATAACTTTCTTTTCTATATGCAAAAGTAAACATAGCACAGTGACTCATGATGATAACTAAATACCCAGTAATACTCAAATCAATTCACAACAAAGAGCATGCAGAAGAGGGCGAGTAGAAGATTTACTATTTCAAAAAAAAAATGACAAAAACATAAAGGGGATCATGGGAGTTTCAAAATGAACATGAAAAATGAGTTTCTCATATAGGCATAACCCAACTACTGATATTAAAGTGTGATAAAAGATAAAAAGAAGTTTCATAAGTAGGAAAAGCCAAACTGAAAACCTTTATGACATGAAAACAAGAGCCTCCAAGAACCAAGAGCAATGCTAATAAAATTCTTGGGCTTTCTGGATAGGGTAAATGAGGAAAATATAATATTGCACATTTGTTGTTTGTTTAAACTGACAAGTGCATATTATTAGGTGCTCTTACTTTTGCCCAGTTGTTGATATGAACATTTTTCTTTGATCTTTTATCTTCTTACTTCTTTTTCTCTTTTCAAAGTAAAAGTAAGCATGTTTCTTTATTTTTTTTGGATAACAGAAACAGAAAAGGCACCAAAGGGGGTGCCTCTTATGTACACCAAAAGATCTATGACTAAACTTTATCATCAGTACAACACTTTAGTCCTAAGAAATTGATTCTAACATAAGAAGTTTAATGTCAGAGGGGGAGCATTATTCTCATGAAAAAGATTTAAGTGATTTTTGACAATTTAAAAACAAAGGCAAGATGGGCAATATGATCATAATTTATGATTGCTCTAGGACATGGCAATATAACACACATAGATTAACCACTATTACTGTGATATGGAACCATATACAATACATTGTAATGTACTATGCATGTAAACTATCTAGCTTGTCGCATATTTTGTATTTTGGTTTAGCAGAATGATACAACCATCATAGTGAAAATTATGATGTACATTTACCTCCATTTCAACAATATGTCCTATCATTGTCTCTGATGGCTCAAGACCTTCTCGCAAAAAATTTCCTATGACCTCATCCATGCGTTTTCTCAAGACTGGAAACCTTTGAAGTTCATTTACCATACAGCGATGGCTCATCTAAAAACAACAAGGTCATTGTCCACATACAAAGACCAAATGCACCTATACGTAGTAAGAAAGTTGGTACCAAGCAAGTACCTTGATTAGCTCATCATAGATGAATCTAGCACACTGAAGACTTGGGTCCAACAAACGAGCTATTTGTCTTCTAATAAGAACTTCAAAAGGAACCTACATGTTTATTTTGCATGCTATAGCTCAAATCGAAGGCCATAATACTAAAAACAGAAAGGATTAGAACTTTTCTTTAATGATTGAAGAAAAGATACAAAAGGGACACATTGTGTTGCTAAGACCTACTTCTGGAACAAACAATGCGGACTTGGGACCGGTTGCATTTTGAATGGCAGTGCGGATGTCATCATCGGTTAAATCCTCACAAGGATCTACATCCTGCAGATAAAAGAAAAGACTATCACATTAAACAAAATTTTATCCAAATTAAATTATTATAAAAAAATCAAGAAGCCAAAGGTCAGCAAAAAAACTTCTAGATGAAGTATCAGAGAGTAAAACTTGCAACAAAAAAAAATCTCTTCATAGTTCATACTAAGTTAGGAGTGGAAAAGATGGCAACATTCTACGTATGCTTAATATGGTTCCACGTATATTTACCTAATCTACCTTAAACCCTTCTATCTACTCACAAACGAAAGCACTTCAAGTTTTCTCAAGTAATTGTCATTAACTAATTGCAGAGCAGGAAAAATCTGCATGCAGTGTGGACTTATACACTAAAGAAACAAAAGAGAAATTGACTCTGAAACTCAATTTTAGTCGCATTAAATCAGTTGACAGAGAAGTGTACTGCGCCGATCCGGTGTCACATGTTATCGAGTTGGAAAACATTATAACAAAATTTACAGTCTAAGATTTCACCAGGTATGAAGCATTCAGATAACATCACAAACCTCCAAACTTTTTACAAAAATATCTTGGAAAATGTAATGGATTCTTGCTCCACCAGACAGCTCAGATGTTGACATTTCTTCATTTTTACCTTCTATCATTGAAGAGAATGCTGTTTCCAACAAAACAGAAACTCCATATTAGATGGCATTAATTTAATACTTTTGGGATGGGAATGTCGAGTCATTGCAAATGAACAGGGTAATTATTTTTAAAAGATTTTTTTTTTTTTGCCATAATATATCTCAGCTATAGAATGTGCTATATACTGAAAGTTAAATATCCATGGTTGATTACTGAGAACACATGATGACAAAATAGGGATGTTCATGATTAGCACACTTACAAAATAAGCAGATATGATCTTATGGAGGCCATATACGAAAGCATGAATGGCTCAATTTCAATAGAGATAAACATAGGCCATATACCTTCAGAGAATTTTGAAAGAATGTTCAGTAGTAGTGCTCCCTGGCCAGCCTATTCATCAAAACAAGGTAGAGACTAGTCAATCAAGATAGTTTGCCATCAATTGGAATATGGGATAAGTTGCAAACCAAAAATCAAATGGTCAATTTTATTATAGAAACTAGTTAATATGCAATAACTTCTAACATGCTATAAGGATAGAAGGATCAGAGTGAATAAAGTCATAAATTGAAAATCACTTTCTCAATTTCTGCCCAAGAGCAAATTTATTTTAATCTCATAGATTTAAAATTTGAAGCACACTAAAGCTCTGCAGTGAACTAATTCATAATAATCCAACAAGATTAAGTATTGAAAAAGAAAAAAAAAAACCTTTGATTCAGTAATCTCTCCGTAGCTTGCGTGCTCCTTTGCAACAGAAACCAGTGCAGCACTAATGCGTGACTTCAACCCTGGAAGAACGGTCTTGATATGTTGTACCAGAATCTGTTATTACAAAGAAAATATATTCAGAAGCTAGAAGAAAATATATCATACAGCTGAAATCCCAAGAAAATATAAATCTGAAATAATATTGGTAAAAATTGCCTAAAGAGGTTCGAACAAAACCCTCACAAACTGCCTATGACTCAACTTTTAAATAGTACAGAGAGGTATCATTGGTATTTAAGCACACTCTTGTATGAGCTAATGGCAAAAGGGTGCATGCACCGACTCCTCCAATTGCTAAGTGTATACTTTTGCAATGAGCAGGGGTGATATTACTGAATCATGAACACAAGAGCATGAATCATGCTATACAAGTGAGATTAGAAAAGAATCGGGCAAAACAGAGACCAGGATTTATTTCACATGCTTTATGGTGCTAATTACGAAGCTGCATCACGTAACATCCAACTGGGACTCTCTATGTTACCTGGTTCAGTTTCTTGGCCAACTGAGGGACTCCGCAACGCTCAGCAAGATCATTGTATACCTACAGAGAAGGTATTTAATCATCAGGGGGTATTAAACACAAGAAGCAGCAAAAACTTTCACACAAAATGAAGGTTATACCGGCCGACTGCGAAAGAACTTCTCCTCTGCTACAAGTGCATCCTTGATGCTTCGATTCATTAAGATATCCTGTTTAATTATAATAGAAAATAACTGTCAGGGGTATAATTTGCAGAATTAAAAGTTACTTCAAATCCTCTTTGAATATAATGTTTCCAAGATACTACTACATACATTGTTAAGTTTCCAAGATACTACTATACAATGTTTTTCCTTGGTTGTCTATGAAATATGACCTTGCAAGACATTACTTTTGGATATGCAATTCAGTTCAAGTACAAATCCAGAAAGCCACGGAACAAAATTGCAGCATTGGGGATACATCGTGAAGTTTAAGGAGAGGGTTAATTCATCTTCCACTTCTAAAATTGCAATGGTTTTTTTTCTCTAGATAAAAGCATAGAGTCAAGGAAAGTAAAAATATGTAAAGACAGAAAGACCCCAACAGGTACAAGTGAAACGTCAGAAGTTGAAATTCCCATATATGATTTATCAGAGTAGACAACTTCATACCCTAGCCCAAAAAATGAAATTTTACCTCTTGACTACGATTAACAACACCTACATAACCAAGCCGAAGAGGAATAACTTTTCCGAGCAAAAAGTTGCGGGCATCAGTACCCCTATCCATAATATCCAACTGAAGAAGCAAAGTAAATATTGAGTCATATGGAGGAAAAAAGGCAAATATAAAATATAAGTACACTGCGAAAAAATCACAGTATAAAATTTCACCTTCGTAATTACACCAATTGTTCTATAACCTGCATTGACAGAGTTTTAAGTCATGAGATCTTGATTCCAAAAGCTAACTTTACTTTATACTAGTTTTAGAAATTGAGTTTATATAAACATTTTTTCAGATGAACAAACTTATTGAGAGCAGAACACACCATCAGGATCAGCAATTCCAGCCATCTGAAGAGCATCTGAGTTTGCCAAATCAGAATTAGCTGGCGTCACAGCCAATATCAGGCAACTTGGAAGTTTAATATATGACATTATCATCGTTCTAATGCGTGCTTCAATATCAGATGGTTGATCACCAACAGGAACTTTTGTTAAGCCGGGTAGATCCACGAGAGTAATGTCAAGAACATTAGGGGAGAAAATCTTTAAACGTATCTGTTTGTCAGTAACCCCTTTATTTCCTCCAGCTTCTCTCTCTGTTTCAGCCTAACCAAATGAGATCAAGTATTAAAAGACTCGTATCGGGAAAGTCTATGGAAAAGAAGAACTTAGCAATATTGAACCATATATTAGATTATACCGGACTCTGAACCGTGAAATGTGCAGACTAAATCTCCTTTTGCTAGAATTTGAATCAAATTAAAGAAAGCAGATCAATCAAAAAAGGACATCATTAGGTTCGAATTGGATCTGTTAAGCATCACTAGCTTCATTCTGCTCACCGGAATTTCTTCTTTTATTTTTTCTTTGGAACCCGAGCTAATTTTTTTAGATCTTATCCCTTCCCTAAGCCATAAGATACCTTCTCCTAATCTAAGTAAACTAAGTCATCAATTGTTCAATTTGGTCGTTCTACTTGGCCAATTCTTTTCTCTTTAGTTTTCACAAATTCATGCAATTAAATATAATAGTGTATCTGTATAGAGCAATATTCTCAACAAAATGTTTAACAGTATTATTCAGATATTAAGAAGAGAAACATCTAAGACTCCTCCCCCATCTAAAAGTACTTGTAATTGTGATGTGCGTGTGTGGGTGGGTTGGGGGGGGGGGGGGGACCAAAAAGAACGAGAAAGATACTATATCCTATTAAGGATGCAGCATTTAAGAAAATGCTCTTCTCACAGAAAATCATTTCAATCAACTTGTGAAGCAGATTCTTCTGAAGAAAAAATTACAAATACAGAAAACACACAGAAATTTAGCTACTATATACCAAAACACGTAACAACATAAGCTAAGTACATCAAATTGGTGTTCCTATTTCAAAATTTAAACTTCATACATACTTAAAATGTCCAGTGCCTTCGAGGCATTTAAATTTAATATATAATATTTATCACTTCAAATGGCAAAGTTGAAAGTTAAAACAAATAGGCCTATCACATACGTAGATGTTGCAAACAACATGATTTTGACCTACCATTTGTTTAATTTGGTCAATTTACTTGGCCAATCTTTCATCTTTAGTTTACATTAAGTCGTGCAGTTAAAAAACTAGTTTTTTTTTTATAATAAAGTAATGCTCTTAGCAATAGTCTTATTCAAATATTTAGAAAAGCTACATCAAAGACCCTAGCAAGAAGAGAAAGGGAAAAGGAAAATAAATCAAAAACAATGAGAACGATCTATCCTATTAAGGATGCAGAGCATTTGAGAGAGTGGGTGCTCCTTAAGAGGTCACGTAGAGAACCATTTCAATCAACCTTTGATCAGAATTAGCATAGTTTTGAAAGTAAATCCTCATAAGGAGCAGCTTTTCCTAAGGAGAATTTCACAAATATAAAAAACACATAATAAATGTAGCTACAGTATACCAAAAACATCTAGCAACATAACCGCAGTGCATCAAATTGGTTTTCCTAGTCAAAATTCAAATTTCATATAAACTTAATGTCCAGGAGTATTTACCTTTGGGAGATATAAATATTATACTATTATAAATACCACTTTATTAAGCAAAAGTGGAAAGTTAAAACACGTGAGCCTGCACATATATAAGTGTTGCAAAACACTTCCCAAGTGATTCCATACTGTATCAAACTCAATCGTCTTTTATGTTTTAAAACTGGGCAAATATTTTCAGGTCGATTAAAAACTTATAAACCATGGTTGTTAATAGAGCAAAGCAGCAAGGGCATAGGTGTAATGGGGATCTAGCGCATAGCGCAAAGTGAGGCACACACTTTATGGAAGCAAAGGCATGTTAAAGTACATGCTTTAGCATATACCAAAAATACTAATAAATTTTGAATTTACGCAAAATAAGCATAATCAGCTTACAGCTAGCAGACTATTGGATTTTGCAAAAATATCAATTCTAACCAAATAAGTCCAACATTAACCAAAGTTCAGGGAAAATCAGCCAATCTATCAATTTAACAGATTTTCACAAATTAATTTCACTAATCAAATCAGTGCAATTTAAGAAAATTCCCGCAATCAAATCAGCCCAATTTCAGCAAATATCCATATATTAGCCAACCTCAGCAAAATCAGCAATTACTTGAACAAAATTATTTGCTAAATTCTGACGTTACATGAGGTAGTCCCAACCGCTGCCCGAGTCAAGAACAGGTAAATTAAGGGACTCTTATTTAATTGTTCAGTGAGGCAGCAGTAGCGCACATTGCTTCCAGATAAGTGCGGAAAAGGAACGCAGGTATGGAACGGCTCTGCCCAAAGCACCTTGTGGGCTTTTGACAACTATGTCACAGACTAAGCCACAAGGTCACAGATATGTCTGACAAGGACATGACCGAGGCAGCAACACAGATTTGTCAAAAATGACATTGTATGTATTTTTCATCATAAGTACACAAAAATGAACCATATATATAGCATATCAAAATTCAACCAAATACATAGAATTCTTAGTTCAAGTAAAATTAATACAGTATTTTATTTATTATTCAACCATTCACTCCAACATATTAAAATATAACAAAAGGAACAGATCATGTTTTTTTTTTTTTATAATTGAAACCAATCATATTCAAAATGTGTATATATATACATACTTTTATCATGAAACTAATCTACAAAAATAAACTAATAATAACATACCAAAAAATTAACCAAGTGCATTTAATATATTTAAACATAATTAAAGCATATTTCAAAACTATTTACCATTAAACTTTAAAACACAACAAAATGACCCAATTTCAATAATAATTACCTAAATTCAGAGAAATGACATGAATATAAACCTTAAGCACATACTCAATTGGAATTCTCTATTATTTACCAAAAAAAATGGATTCTCTATTGGAGTATAAAATTAAACAGAAAAAAAAAATTCAAACCAAATATTAGTATTTCAGGAAACAATAAGAATTTTAAAATTAAAAATAAAAAAAAAAAAAAAAAAACCTGAATCTCCCTGCGGATTTCATTGAAATCGAAGAACTTCTTCCCTGGCAAATGCAAGAACTCTCCCCATTCTTCGTCCGTTCCATCAGGCTTATTCTTCTTCTTGTACACTAGCTGCAGCACGAGCGGACGACGCGTGCAGATATCACTGCCACGTGGCAGAAAATCTCGCCCCACCAGGGCCTCCAATACACTGGACTTACCGCTGCTCTGACTTCCCACAACGGCCACCTGCGGCAGCTCGATCGTTGATTGACTCCCGAGCTGCGCGAAAATATCCTGCAGCTTGTTCACTATTGGTATCACTGAATGCCCCAACGCCGCCCCCGACGCCGCCGAGCCGTTGCTCGACGCAGCTGCCGGAGCTTGCTCTTCCGCCATGGAATTCAGATATCAATTTAAGTAGTTGAGTGTTTTTTATTCAATTGAGATCCGGTGCGGATGATCGGAGTTAGAGTTGAAACCCTAGGTTGGGATTTGTTGATTGAAAGTTGGTGACAGCGAGAAAGAGGCAAAGAGGGTTTCAAATGAGGTTTTACAGAGATAAATATTGAGAATTGTTTGCGCAGGAAGGCAGAAACGCTTGAGAAGGTTTAGGATTTTTTTAATTACAATTATCGCGTGACGGTGTGGTAATTGGTTAATAACTTAATATTCACATGTTGGCTGGAGCCTGGGCGTGAGTCAACATATTTTTGGTGCAACATATAAAGCAAAATTCACAAGTTAAAGATTAATAGATACTAATAGAATACCATATAAAAAATTAAGTTAATTACACAACAATTTACTTGGTACATGTAAAATTTCTCCTTACATATAAATTCGTGACTAATCAGTCTTTATATTATAATTTCAACCATGGGGTATTATGACACGTTTATATCGAGATCATTAGAAATTAGATCATGAGTTTTGAAATGTGTATTATCCAACGTTATTGAATTGTGGTATGTGTTTTTTCTATTTTAGGACCATTGAAGTCTTAATCTAGATCACGATTGACGTGTTAAATTATTCTTAGATCATAGTCGTTTTGTGGTTATCCAGCTAGAAATATTGTAGTTTGTAGGCCATCATAATTCAAGGAACATCCAACAAATATTGTACTAGTATTATATTTTGCTACTTTAGGACTTCGTCGTGTTAGTTTTCTTAGAATTACAATGTAATTTTTTGTTTGATCAGTTTAATTAGTAATTACTTATATGTTTGACTCAAAATACTCACTCGAAATTCAAGAAACATCCAACAAATATTATAGTAGTATTACATTTTGCTATTTTAGGACTTCGTCGTGTTAGTTTTCTTAGAATTACAATGTAATTTTTTGTTTGATCAATTTAATTAGTAATTACTGATATGTTTGACTCAAAATAACCTCACTCATTATTCAAGGAACATCCAACAAATATTGTAGTAATATTATATTTTGCTATTTTAGGACTTCGTTGTGTTAGTTTTCTTAGAATTAAAATGTAATTTTTTGTTTGATCAATTTAATTAATAATTACTTATATGTTTAACTCAAAATAACCTCATAAAACCCATCCCTTTATTAATATTAATTTTTTGTTTGATCAAGTTGTTGAGAGACCTTTACTAATCATGTTTATGATGTTAAAATAATGTTTGTAATGCTAGAAATCGTTGAATTATTGTATATAATAATAAGGTTTTATGTGGATGGATTTGGGCTTGGTCTCGCAAAACTAGGTTGTATGTGGATGAGTTTTGGCCCAGTCGCGATTCAAAAAGTACAAACAACAAAAGTAAGGAACTCTATCATTTGGCTAAGTTAGCTATCAATTCACCTGATTTTACTTCAAATCTCCTTGATCTTATCTTGAACATAATTGTATCTGAGTATGCTTAATTAATAATATACATCTGTTTGATTCGCAAAGAAAAAATAAAGTAAGGAACTCATCCCTTTTTGAGAAAAAAGGAAAAGGGTTAGAGTTATTCTAACCTAATTTTTGTTTCTGTTTCTGTGTTCATAATTTATCCTCTAGGGCAGATTCCTTGCATCTAATTCTGGTATACTAACATTTCAATTAATCACTTTCGATTGGTTGATTTAAAGTTGTCAATAATGTATTTTTTCTAAGCCATTTCATTTATCTTTTATCAAAGTCGGTTTTTTTGTACAAGTTGATTTTTGTATTGTCTAGTTTACTTTAGTCTTTTGTTCATACTTAGTCGAACAATTCCTTCTAATTCACAATATTTTTGAAAATTTGTTTTGTAATCAATTACATACAAAATAATTTGATTTGACAATGTGCTATTAGTAATCAATAATCGAGATTTTATAGAGGTTTGAAATATTATCATGAAGAAGTCTATATACTAAAACAAATAAAGAGAACATTTGCTAAAAAGGTCTCGAATAATAGCTAGACATATTTGGGCCCTAAGACGCCTTGGACCTGACAAACTCACAAAATGGACCGAGATTAGAAAACTATATTGGTCTGGGATCTGCCAATGGGAAATTCATTTGTAGTTCAAGGTATAGGGATTTGAATTTTCATGATTCAGAAGCTACTCAGGATTTTTCATGGATTTATAGCCTCAGTTGTCCACAAAGGCTTAAGTTTTTTCTTTGGTTCTCATGAGATTTTGATGACCAATGCATTACGGTTTGACAGACACTTTGGGGAGTCCAATCAGTGTCCAAAGGGTTGTGACGCGCGGGAGGACCTTAGTTATATATTGTGTGAGTGTAATCATGCTAAGATAGTGTGGGAGGATATTTCGGCACCAAGGTATTATCTAGCCTTTACGGAGGTGGGCAGAATTCGCTGGGAGGAGCGAAACTTTGCTCTCCATTTTTGGAATAGTATTCTACCCTATTGTGAGTGGAAGTGGGTCTTCTTGTCTGCAATTTCGATGATTTGGAAGGCAAGAAATCTTTCAGTGTTTGACCATTTCAATGTTTAGGAGAACTTTCGGATGTGCCCCAACCCAGAGTCGTTCCTTCTCAGAGATAGGATTGTCTGGATGAAGATTGGTGCGAGCTAAACATTGATGGTATTTGGAATCCCAGTTTGAACTCAATTGCGAATGGAGGTGTTTTCAAAAATAAGAGAGGAGAGTCGGTGTTTGGCTTTAGTGGCAAGATGAAAATTTGCTCCATTACCCATGTTAAACTCTTAGTCCTCAGGAAGAACTCAAATTTGCTTCAATGCGAAACCTGATTGTGGAGATATATTGATAGACGATTTATTGCTTGGTTAAGAAGAACTCTTCGAGAGACCATCATTTGGACAATATTCTTAAAGATTGCAGGAGCTTTTTGAAGAAGCGTTGAGACATACACTTGCGTCATGTGAGAAGATCAACGAATAGTGTAATGGACGATCTTGCAAAGAATGGACATTGTGTCGATATCGACATTTTGAAGTTGAATGACCTCCTGATCTTTGTTCATCAGCTTTTGCTTCATGATCTAGATTAACTTTAGCCTTTAGCTTTTTTTCTGGAAAAAAAAAAAAAATTGGTCTAATTAATCTTAATTCTTTGCCAGTTTATTTATGACAGGGAATTCCCTCAAATCGGTGCACTAAACTCCGATTCTATTTTGTTGCGTAGTTAAATCTTTACCAAAAAAATTGAAAGAAAAAAAAAACTCAAATAAAGGAGTGCCACACAGGCCCGGCCTTATACCTAGTCCAACTAGGCAATTGTCTGGGGCCCCCAACCCATGTATGTATTAATGCATGTCTAGCCCAGCCTAAAATGAAAAAAAATATATATATTGGCTCAAACCTTGGCAGCTGTTACAAACTTACAATAACTCACCTGAAGAATCTTTTAGAGTTGAGTATTTTTTATATATTCTAGATCGAGCTATTTCTTCTATTAAAATTAGATTTGAACAATTTTAGAATTATGCAAATATTTTTGGATTTTTATTGGATGTCACAACTCTAAAGTCTTTAGATGATAGAACTTTGAAAGAACGTTGTATGAATATTGAAAATTCTTTAAAACATAACTTAATATCAGATATAGATGGTTATGATCTATATTATGAACTAAGAGTTTTATCAAAAGTTTTGCATGACCATATATGTAAGCCAATCGATGATCTTGATCATATAAAAGTATTTAATTCTTATCCTAATACGTGTATTTGCTATAGAATAATATTCACTATACCTGTAACGGCTGCTTCTTCTAAAAGAAGTTTTTCAAAATTAAAATTGATAAAGATTTATTTACGATCAACTATGTCACAAAAAAGATTTATAGAACAAGATATGTTAGAGAAACTAGAATATGAAGAGACAATAAACACATTTGCATCTAGTAAAGTAAGAAAAATAAAGTTTACATAATTATTTTTTTCAATATAGGGCCCGATTTTTTACTTCGCCTAGGGCCTCGAAAACTCTAGGGCCGGCCCTGGTGCCACATTTGAAGTAATTCATCATCATGTATGGCTGTTATATTTCTTAAAGAGAAAAGTTTTAAATTTTGTATTTGGTACACCTAGATCTCAAAAAAAAAAAAAAAAAAAAAAAAAAAAAAAAAACAAAACAAAACAAATAAATAAAATAAATAAAATAATTTCGTAAACCTAAAACTCCAAAACAGATTGTAAAAATTAATTACAGATGGCCAATTTACTAGGGCTCAAGATCCTCTATTCAACTATTAGTGTACCATACTTGTGTATCACTAATAAGTAATTGCCACATGTATTTATTAGTGGTACACGAATAGTGGTATAGAGGATCCTTACCGATTTACTAGCCATGTGCGGGCGTAGTTTGTCTATTTTGAATTTTCTGTGAAATAATTATTGAAATATAATTTAATGAAAAAAAATGAAGTCCACATTAATATGTTTTGTAGATTTGATTGAGTCATACTACATTATAACAATCAATCACAATATATTTGGTGGAGCAATGGATCTAGATATATATTAATATATTTTCACTACTTAATTGAACATATTTATGTTAGTTAAGATATATCAATTCATCGAAGTCATTTGTATAATACGTATAAGAATATGAGCTGATCAGGGTACATTCAATGTTAGTTTGAATGCCTCCATATTGATTGTAAATTGATATAAATTTTAGTTTGTGATTTAAAATATATTTTAAGAAGAATTTATGATATGTTAAAATATGTAATACAGAGTATGTAAATTTGAGATTATAAGTGACATTTCACTTAATTCATATTCACCCGGATTAACTAATTCACCCATGTTTGGGTGAATTCTAATCTAGTCTCAATACTGAGTCGTAAGAATTTAATCTATTTGACCCCGTATTAAAAATAATGCCACTAAATATTGTATTAACCCATATAATATGACTTAATGTCCCTTATTAAGTACTAACAAACTGTCCTAGAAACATAAAAAGATCTCGAACAACGATGAATCCGATAAATCCCAAACGAAGACCTCGTTTATGAAAGATGGGTCTTTCTAATATAAGATTTTGTGGAACAATAGTGTATATAAGATACTAAATTTTAACCACAAAAAGAAGTCAACGATTAATTTGAGCCACAATTTTTAGTCAAAATGTCCTGTGATGATGTGGCAATGGACATAGTATCAAACATTACCAAAAATTAGAAATTAAAAATTACTAAATTGCCCCGTTTTAAATTACAAAATTTCCCTTTAATAAATTAGTATTTTTCAGACACAATTTTCCTTTCTCCTTTCGTTTTCCATTTTTCGTCGCCGTCATTCTCAATCTCAAATAGCGGAGCCTGGCCGATCAATTGTTCATTCTGATTTTTTCTTAGTGTATGAATATCTACTCAGTTCATATATTTCCTTTTCTCCTCATCTCCTAAAAGGCTAAAACACACCTATCCATAAGTACGTGATCTTCAACAAAATCCTCCTCCTGATCTTCAACAAAATCGGCGATGTCAAAGCCCTAGGTAGCCCCTACGTCATTGATTCCAAATCCTAGTTCCTTAGGTCAACAACGTCATCGTCCGCGTTGATTGCATCATCCCTGACGATGATTTTCTCCTTCGCTGGTTCGATCCATTGCCGCTAACAAATCCCGCCACCCGAACTCCTCCCTAATCCGCATCTTCTTCCCTGGACTTTCCAAACCCCTGCAGTCTTTATCTCAGATAATCAATCCTTTGCCACGCCGCCTCCCTTCGCTTGCGGAAGATTTCGATAGCGAAATTGAGCAAAACAGCGTTACACACCACTTGCTTACACATGCATTGAAGAATTTTAACGAAATCAAGTTCCTTAGAATTGAGGTTCCCAACGGAGAATTGGGGATTGATGACTTTTTTTGCTTAAGCGTAAGGCTAATTTTGGGTCAACACTTGATAATTGTGGTATTCATAGTGTCAAAGTGTAATTCCTAAATCCAAAGAGGACACACAACATACCTGGATTTGTAAAGGCCCAGCCTTTTTTTCTAAAGAAGGATTAAGTTAGAGATTTAATTTTTGTCTTTGAAGAAATTTAAAAAGGGTAATTTTGTCTTTAAAAAATATATAATTTAAATTTAAATTTTAAAATGACACGTGTCACCAAGATAAATAATATCTTATGTGCTCTCCATCCCTCGAAATCTTATTTTAGACAACCCCATGAAAGATTAAAAGAATAATACTTAATAAACTTACTCGAATATCAGTTGCCTTTTATTTTGCATTTTTCATTAGCCATATTTGATGACTTATTCTCCAAGTCAAATTCATACGAATAGGGCCAGACCCAGTACCACACAAATCGATATCCTCATCGCGTGTCTATGAACCGCACTGCAACTCCAACCAAGAACCTCTGCATCTCACTCTTTATTGGTTTACATATTCTATAACTCGATGATATTTTGACACGTCATAAGTAGTACAATAAACCCCGTCACAGGTGATCAAAATACATTGAGTTTTTTTTTTTTTTTTTTTTTTTTTTTTTTTTTTTTTTATGTTTTATTTTTTTATACTATCTATAAATAGAGAGAGCTAGGGTTTGAAGCCAGTAATCACAACCCACATTCCTTCGGTCTCCTACGAATTTTAATCGTAGCCTTCTCAGAATAATCAGAGAAAATGCCTCGCCGTAGCGGTGGTGGTGAGTATCCTTAATTCCGAGCTTTATTTTTCCGTTGATTTGTGATTAGTTACGGATCCTCAGCACTTGCTATGTTTTGGTGTATTTCATTTCTGTTACATTTTATCTAGTAGAATACGTTATAGGTGTTGTGATTTGTATGATACTGGGGATGATAGTCTTCGTATTCTTCTTAATTGTGTGGATATAAAGTCGTCCGAGGTGGTAGGGATCTGATTTTCGCTCGATTGTGATATTACTTGACCTATTGTTTTTTGAAATATGAAATATTGGGCTGGGTTACTTTCTCCTTGAATTATGGTGGGCTAATTGATAGTCAGCTGGATTTGTTACCATCTGGAATAAAGGATTTTTATGTTGTTGTCTTCTATATAATGATATTGGAGATGAGGTTTGACAAGGTTAAAGATCTGAACTATTACTGAGCAGGCTCAACTTAGTTTTGGTTGGTTGAATTGGAAATGATAGATTTCCGATTACATATTTAGAGTTTGTTGTCTTCAAATGTTAACCTGTTCAAAACCGCTATATTTTAGTAAAAAAAAAGGGACAAATATAATTAAGTATGCTATTTTGCACTTTCATAGCTTAACCTACTGTACCTTTTGAACACATAACTCATTGCATGATATATTGTTTTTTCAGGAAGATCTGCACGTCCTGCGCCTCGTGCTGCTCCTCGTCCTCAGCCAGGTGCATTGACAGACCATTTATTAAGCATTTTAAATCTGTAGATTTCTGCTAAATTTATGATGTGCAAGCAGTTGGTAGTATTTTTGTTCGATTCTTTTAGAATCCATTTTCCCTCAATTTGGTATTTCTACAATTTTACTGTTGGCTTCGAATCCTGTGCTAACAACAGCAACAAACTTGTACCTGTTGAGACTACTTGTGACTTCCTCCTACTACTATAGCTGTAATGACCTCAATTTGTAGTGTTCTTAACTAACCTTTATTAACCTATGCTCCTCCCTCCACAATCTCACTGCCTTCTCTTCCCCATCATAATTGCTGATAGCCAACTTGTATAATTCGTTCTGCTCCTAAATTGTGCTGTTGTTAACGTAACATATTTTCCTTCATCCACTTGATGGAAGCTAGTTCTCCCATTCATTCTCTGATAAGTTATCCTTTTTTGTTATTGAATATTTAATACATCGTTAAAGTTCTGAAGTGTATACTTGTCCTCCTCCTTGCTAAATTGCTCATTAGTCCAAGCAATGAACTACTTTTAATGGCTCTCGTGGTACTTGTGTTGAAGTTAAATCTCAGTGAACAAATAAAACAATAAATTTCACAAGCTGAAGTCTAGAATATGATAAGTGCATAATACCTAGGTTTGATAGAAAAAATCGTCAGAACTTGTATTGAGAATCTCCTAATTCTACTTCTTGAGACTTTACTTTTTCTTTTTGTGGAATATTTTTAATTGATGAATTAGAATTATCCTTCATACTCCACTTCCATATTGTTTCTTGGCAAATGATCCCGAGTAGGACTACCTTTGCGGTATAATTTATCTTTGCATTGCATGTAAATATCATATGCTGACATGTGCATGTAGCTAGTCGTATCAATTAGAACTCTTCATTCACCTCTGAGTCAATTTCTTCTATATTTTTCATTCACTGAAGGCTTTATTGCTGTGTTGTATGCATTGATTGCTCCATCAAGTTTACACTTGTTGCTTCCGAGTTCATGACTTTTGAATCTTATATGCAGCGAACCATGCTCCTCCCCCAGCCCCTGTTCAAAGTAGCTCTGGTGGATCCATGCTTGGAGGCATTGGTTCAACCATAGCCCAAGGTATGTGGAAGTTATGGTCTTTATACTCTCCTAGAGTGTGTGTTATAGAAGTGAAGATATCAATGTATTTTGTTGCCCTTGTTTGTTCATTTGTTGTCATTTCTTTTAAATTTGAAGGAATGGCTTTTGGTACTGGAAGTGCTATTGCACACAGGGCTGTGGATTCCGTTATGGGACCTCGCACTATTCAGCACGAAACAGTGGCATCCGAAGCTGCTGCCACACCAGCCTCTGCTGCAACCAGCATGGGTGGATCTGACGCTTGTGGTCTGCACACTAAGGCATTCCAAGATGTAAGCAGTTACCTCTTCCCTCCTGCTCCTTGTGAAACTTCATTATATTTTGTCCTGCTTGGAAAATCGTTTTTATCTCAGTATGGCATATTTAACAAGAAACATCAGTTTTAGTAAGTTTTTGAATTTATGAAGTTTGCTGTGATCCATGACATAGTGCCAGTAACATCTAATGAACCATATGGTGTCATTATGTCTTGTATCAAGATGGTCTAGATTTGGCTTAAGATATTTCTGTCTTGTAACAAAGTCACAGGTAAAAAAATTACCATGTTCTTTATACGGGTCATGAATTTTATCAGTTTTGTTTCTCTGGTGAATATATTAGTTGCTTTTTGAATTAAAGAAGTCTTTGTTGATAACTGGAATGCTGATTCTTATGCAGTGCTTGAATAGCTATGGAAGCGACGTGAGCAAGTGTCAGTTCTACATGGATATGTTGGCTGATTGCAGGAGAAACTCAGGTTCTTCTATGATGAGTTCCTAAGAATCGGTGGCTCGCAGCTTCACAAGCCCTTGTTTTGATTACCATTTATTGCTATGGAGCTATTGTTGAGCATTTAAATGTCGTTGGATTACTTTGACCATTAAATTGCCTAAGAACATTTTGAATAAATGATGTTTACGAAAAGCAGACCTGATTCTTAATGTAGAACATACTGCCTTGTTTGCTCAAGATGGATTTGTCTACACTTTGCTCTTGATTGTTCATCTTGGTTGATCCCTAAATTGCTATTTTACAGCTTAGTTCTCAATTTGATTTCCCATCCTTGTTATTGGGCTCCACGGTATGTACTTTTACAGCCATTGATGTTCTGAATATTCCTTGGGGGGAGGGCAATTTTTTTTAGGACATGGTCACATGGGGTACGGTCGAACAATACCTATTTCTGCTTCTCCTCTGTAGCAGGAAAGGGTAATGGTTTTGTGTATTATTTTGCTTTAGAATTTAGTTTCAGTTCAGTTTTCTATTGACACAAATTTAGGCATGATTGACGAGAATCTTGTGAATGCTTTTAATTTCAAATGGGGCTGAGAATGTAGCTTTATGAGTTGTCGCACAAGCTCAGATAACAGGAAGTTGAATTTTGACTTTGGGCTAAATAGTTAGTTAAATTTTGGAGGGCATGTGGGCAATAGTTAAGTTAGAGCTCACCAGGTTTTTTCCCACAAAAACCTGGAAGATACCTCCCAATAGGTTAATTCTCAATTTTGAGTTGAATCAGGAGCTCAGAACAAAGTTTCCCAATCAAATTGATGATGATCTTCACTCATATTGAAATGGTACGCGACTTCTTTTTTTTATTTGTCTTTAAGTTGCTCTTCTTTTGTGTGACCATGGCTTGTTTTGGCATGTGTGTGAGAGTTTCGGGAATATCCCCATTCATAAGTTCAAGATTTACATCTATGGATTGAAAGATTTGAATGGTATTTGAGGAAATGGGAACCATTCTTATTGGATGATCATAATACTTCATTGAAATTGAAATTCTTGATAAATGGAGGATCAATATCATCCTTTTTGTTCAGTAAGATATTCTCCACTTTTATTGGGAGTGGACTCACAATGAAGTATCCACTTTAGAATCAATTCCTATTGAACTTGTTCATGATAAAAATAACAAGTAAATTTATGAAAGAGTTCTACAAGTTACAATTTAAATTTACACAAAATCAGTTAGTGAAACCACGTAATTAATTCATTAGGGTTGGTGTTTAAACAGAAGATTAATCATCTCCTCTAAAAATTAAGAGATTTTCACTAAACTGTCGAACTAATGTGCGTGTATAGACGATTTGAGTGTCTTCAATTCCCACATATTATTGTGAACGCAATATTACGGTACCTAGTCGGTGGTCGTTGAATTGGATGGCAAGTTTTGTCAAGTAATTGAAACTGTCCTTTGAGTTTACTTTGCCACTGATCAACCATCACATACCATATATTAAAAGATATTAATTAATAAATATGAATGACAATAAAAAAAGAAAAAAGGTTGATGAAAAGAGAGCTAATTTATTAATTAACTTAACGTTTGAATTGACAGCTTCAATTTCAATATCTTTGATATCTAATGATGCCTAAAATGTGCCCAAAAAATTCGAATTTTCATACCAAACTTGCATAAAGATAATCTCTCTACACTTACATGTTCTTCAAAATCTCCCTTTTAGAAAGCTAGTGCACAGTTTCTTCCACGCCTCCTCATCTGGTTCAGTTGCACCCAACTTAGACTTGGCCTCATTGGCAACAGACTCCTGTAAGAATATCAAAATAAAATCAATAAGAGATTGAGATGACAGACATATCCAAATTGGGTACATGGAATTGGAAATGATCATGATTCACGCACCCCAATGAAATCGTGATTTAAAAGACGATCAATCAGGTGTAACAATATATCCCTAGTGTACTCCGGATGACCCTGGATGCCCATTATGTGATCACCCAACTTAAACATCTCGACTCCGGTCCTGTTTGACCATGCCAAGATCTCTGCTTGTGGAGGGAGCTCCCGTACCTGAAAAATTAATTTATGGTAATTTGTATAATAGGAGTAATATGTAAAGGTAAATAATAATAATGATAAGTATATAGTTGATGATGGAACCTCGTCCCTGTGGCATTCGATGATAGAGAGGGAAGTAGGCATTTTCAAACAAGTGAAAATCTGTGATGATGTCTTTAACTCAACTTTTGTAATTCCAATGTCCCACCCTGCCGTGGCTCGGCTTACCTTTCCGCCTAAAGCTCGTCCCAATATCTAATCAAATCAATATATATGTCCAAAACTCGTGTTACATTACATTCAAAACTTACCTATTGCAAACTCATACACAAATTAATTATGTGACTCATTTTATTTAAGGATGTGATGCAAATAGCTAGCAAGCAAGCATCATTACAAATAATCGAGGCAATTTGGTGAAATAAGTTATTTTTCTTAACTATGTACCATTACCATTTTGTGTTAATTTTCATTTCTTTTCTTTTGTAATAAAAAGTCAAAACAGTCAATTCTAGACAAGTAGACATAATTAAAGTCTCAAACATGTTTACTTGGTGATTGAAAATAATTAAATGAATGTGAGCTAGACTAACTTTTTATACAAGAAAAATTATGAGATGAGAAACATAATTTAAACATTTATATTACGTGCTCAATTATCAAATCAGTTGTCACATAATTAAAGATAAGACCTTTAGTACTTTACCAAATAGGATATGGAGAAAAGAAAAGAGAAGAAAAGAAACATGATAAAATAATGATGGAATGACGTGGAACGAGATGTACAGGACAAAATGTTGAGATCCACACAAAACAAAACGATGCCCCACGGTATGGATTTATATTCCTCAGGGTCAATTATGACTCAAACTCCTCTTCATATACAGATATAGATATAGATAGTCACCAACAACATTAATGACCTCCAATTACATTTTGACAAAGTGTCCAACTCCAACAAAATCGTCTACAACCCCAACTAATAACATAAATTCTGGTTATACCATTTTCCCCTAAATTAATCCTCGTTCTTGATGGTTCCGAGGTTCAATCTTTTGCACACATTAACACAGAAGAGTAGTAGTAGTAGTAGTAGTAGTAACAAAATAAAATTACAGATAGGAGAAGAGAATATTAACCCACTGCACTTTTTCAACACTGTGACTCCACCACCATTTTTATCCCAAATCTAACACCAAGAAATAAAAAAAAGTTGCCCAATTTATAGTCAATTCTCAGTTTTTTGATGAAATGATACATCCCCTTTCTAGGAATCTTAACAAATTTGTGCTGTCCAAAGCAAAAGCGTTTGGTAATTTGCGTCAAAAAGAATCGGATGGCACTTACAATTTCGCTGCTCATGTTGGCGTTAAATAATTGTAAGTGGAAAACAATATATAGTGATATGTTGTGAATGACATTTTATACTTCATGTTCTATTAAATTGGTGAAGTTGTGTATATAATAAATTATATTTTGATTTGTGATCAAATTGCCTTTTGTGATGTGTGCTAAAAACATTTAGTCCTATCATTTCAGGTTTAATTGTCGACTTCAATATATGCAAATTGGGTCGTTTATTATATTTATAGTTTTAGCATTTATTTTTCTTCATAAAATTAAAAGATAGGAAGTTAAAAAAGACGATAATTCTATGATTAAATGTGTCTAATTTTGAAGCTAAAGACCCAAGAGATAAATAAACTGTCAATGTTCCAATGAACAATCACTTTTAATAGTTATATAATTTCAGAGCAAATGTATCTAATATTTTAAAAAAAAAACCTATTAAAAATTAAATATATGTGGCCTAAAAATGCAATTTTACCTATATATATATATATATATATATAAATAAACTCATATAAATAAAAATATATTGTTTCAAATAAGGCACAGAAGAAGATATTTGGTTGGTAATCATCAATGAATCCATAAAGGCATAAACAGAAAGGACGGTGGATCTAAAAAACGAATTAATTGGCAATTTGGCACAAAAAGACCCTATCAAAGTCTTAATCAAACAATAATAATTCCAGTCACTAATCCCATTTAGGCCCACAAATTAGGTTCATATATCATAAATTTACTAAATTCAGAAAATATCTTCACTTCCAAAACCATTTAACTACAATTCTTCTTCTTCTTCTTCTTCTTCTTTTTTATTTTTGCAAATTGCAAGGACCATTTAATTTAACTAAAGTTGGAGGTATGAAACAGATCAGATTTACCACCCCATGGCCATGATAATTAATTAACTTGTACGGATTAACTTTGGACCACTATTCTTTTTCGTCTTTTGGTTTACTACTATATATACTATATAAGTATATATTGTTATCACTTTTAATTAATGAAACCAAACATTTCATTTCTGCTTGAATTTTTCCATACCTAGCTAGTTTGATGGTCCCCAAAATTATAGGAAGTAAGAAACTGACAATAACTTGTTTTCATAATATATGAAGATTTTTTTTTTGAAATATCTAATCTATCTTTTAATTTGACAGTCCGTTTGTTTTTAGTTGATCAAATATTAAATACTGTATATATATATTTTGAAAGTTAATATAAATAAATTTCAGAAAATACATAGGTGTATATACCTGATGTCCAAAACAAATGCCTAGAATTTTCTTTTTGAATGCGTGTAATTTGTTAAGCAGAATGAGGAGTTTGGAAATCCAAAGATCATTTCCGAAAGCGTCATTGCAACTGCCGGTGATGACGAAACCCTGGTAGTCTCCGATCTCATCGTCCGATGGAAACTCTCCCTTGGCCACTTTGAACAGGTCCCACCTTTCCCCCTCCTCTTTCAGCATTTTCACGAATACCCCGTAGTAACCGCCGTGCTTTTTCTTCACGTACTCTGAATCTTCCGCACACAAAAGGACACAGAACTTTGACTCAAAAATCTTTTCGCCTCCCATTCTCTCCCCCTCTATATAATATAATGTTGTAAAATTTAATTATGAGCTATTTAAATTTCAATTTTTGAGAGAGAGAGAGAGATATAGAAGAGAAGAGCGATATTTACGTATTTGCCCTTTGAGGACTTACTTGGCTTGGGCATAAAAGTAAGTGAACTTAGCCCAATCCATGTGGTGAATTCTAATAAACTTAATCATAAAAATTTCTCTCTTAATTAAAAAAAAAATTAAAAAATCTCTATTTTGATAATACATATCGTAATCTATTTCTTAGTTTACTTCACTAAAATAAAACGTCTCATGTAACATAAAAAAGTAACATATATCTTACCGACAAGTGATTGATTTGTGGAAAAGATCCATAAAATGACGAACTAAAGTTCAAAATCCTGTTTAAAAAGGTTATCATATAATATGTCCAACGCGCACTCAGAAAAAGAATTTAATCAAGTCAAATATTTGAATGCCCTTTTAAAACAAACAACTTTTTTTAATGCACAAACAAGTTCTCTTACCCTACTTTTTATTTTTATTTTTATTTTTTTTTTTCTGGCTCAATGTATTTAGACTTAATTTTAGGTGCATTAAGTTCTAACAACTGTTTATTTTACTTTATTTTTATGTCCGTTTTACATCACTTTCGTAGCTCAAAGGTATATTTTTAGTCATAGTTTAGGCTGAAATTTAGATATTCTAACTTATGCATGTTCAGATTTTGAATTTTATTTAATTTTTTTACTAGACGTGTTGGGTATATCTTATGAAAATTTCTCGCAACGAAAGTTTAAATTCGAGTTTACTGAAAATTAACTAGCTAGTTATTTCCACTATATATATAAATCACATTATGGCGATATATACTAGCTAGTTCAAAGATACTACTAACATGAATTTGGCCTTGGAATGTATATAACAGACTCTCTCTCTTTTTTTTCCTTCTATATGAATATGTAAAATAGACTATGATGCTTAGAAATTTAAATTTAATTTGTAATTCCATTTCTCATATATAATAATATCCGAATCTTTTGATTTAGTATGTTTATAAAAACTTAATGTAAACACGAGTATGAATATATGATTAGTACACATATTAGCATAGACTACCCGCTCTTAATTTAAAGGGTTATTCCTCTCAAAAAAAAAAAAAAAAAAAGAAAATTTAAAGGGTTATTTTTTTTAACCACAAAATAAGAATAAATTTTGGCTTCAGAGCATATCCAGATTGAAATTTCCGATTATCAAGACATGCATCATTAATTATCATGTCAATTGCATAGTTCACTATCTTAAGCAAATGTGTATAAATCACGGGAAATTCTTAACTAGGATAAAAAATTGTAGACTATGTGACTAAAAATTATACATATATGATATAACATCAACACTATACAATAACATTGTGAAACCAAATAAATGATCTGATGTCATTTATAATTACAAAATCTAAGATTTTTTTTTTTTTTTTTTACCAGATCTAGATCATAATTTTTTTTTCTATAAGATTATTTAGAGACATATATAATAAACTCAGAATCACAGTGTAATATATGGAGGACAAAACTGCAATTTCATAGTATGAAATCATAGTGAGGGTTCTTTGTCATGACGAAGACGGACGGACGGACGGACGTGGAAGTTATCACGTGACATTCTATCTCATTGATCACGTGTGAAATTAGCAAATCTGAAAGGAATTAGACGAGTGTTGGCTGGCCGGAATGGGTCGACCCGGAAATAATTTTTGTAGATTAATTTAATTGAAATTATTGGAGAAACCCATGGCCCCATGTTTGTGCTCACCCACATTATTTATAATTTGTCATTTTAGATTTAGACTAACACAATTCCCTTCATCTTATTGCCATTTCTTTTGCTAGCTATTGAGTGATGGGTTGCTTGCTTAAAAATATTAATTTAATTAGATTAGACATATATAATAAGTAACCGGATCATCTGATATTTAATAATTAATTAGATACATCCGATATTTTATAAGTTAAAGTTATATTTGTAGATCGAGAAATGACCGACGAGGAAGCTCTTGTGAGGGACAAGGAAGGCGTCAAAAATCCATACATGATGTATATGTTGTTTAACCACTAGTTAGTTAGTTTGTTTTGTATAATTAATGAAATTGAGTTAAATTTTAAATATTTAATCACGGTATAATATAATATTTGGCATGCACTATATTAGTTAAATTAACCAAATACAAATTACAACACGGTCAACTTCTTAAAGGCCAATTATTTAATATGTCAACTAATAATGTGAACAATGAACATACAGTTGGATATATTCATTAACAAGAAGCCACATAAAAAACAAGAAGCCACATAAAGCACTTTTGGTAGAACGAAATGATATTTAAATAAATAAATAAATAGTGAGGTATATGATTAAAAGTCTTCGGCTTATCAGTTGTTGATGTTGATCTTTAAATATATAAAGTTGATCCAATGCAAGTCCAACACTTAAGTGGGTCTAATTTTCAAACGAGATTCCAATACCGCCCGCAATTATTTCTCAGGTGGGTTTTGGGCTTTGGCCCATTTAGTCTTAAGCAATCTCAATCTGAAAAATAATTAATTACTAGTTAATTAGAGTAGTATTTTTTTTAAAGAATAATATAGTAGTAGTAATAAATAGACCGTGCCAAAGACAGACAAAAGCGTAAGGGCATCTTCAATCGTTAGGGGGAGGGGAGGGGGATTTTGAGGGGGAAAAGAATTATGGTCTTCAATAGTGGGGGGAAGTGGGGAGGGGAGGGAGAGTGGGAGGGGGAATGAGAGACAAAGGGCAAAAACTTGCCCTCCGGCCATCTTCAATGGTAAGGGGGAGGGGGAGGGGGATTTTTGGGTTTTTTTAAAATTATGGTCTTCAATGGTGGGGGGGAGTGGGAAGGGGGAGGAGAGTGGGAGTGGGAGTGGGAAAGAAAGGGCAAAAGCTTGCCCCTCCTTTGCCCCTCGGCTCACACGTTTCTATTTTTTTTTTTTTTTTTCCGTCTTTTGTACATTTGATGGTTTTTATTTTAATAAATTTTGTGTATGGATTAATAAATTTTATATTATAAAAAATTAAATCTTTATAGGAATTAATTTTAATTAGATATTTTAAATTTGTATTTTAATTTGGATAAAATGTACAAATGATTCAAATTATAAATAATTTTTTTATCAAATAAATGAACTTTAATATGATTAAAACTCGAGTATAACTTGATATATATATAAGTGATTGCAATTTTTTTATCTTCATTAATAATAATTATTATTATTATTATTATTATTTTATAATAATTATTATTATTACTATTACTAATATTATTATTACTATTATTAATATTAAAATATACTCTTTTATATAAGTACGATTTAATTTAACAAAATTACATATTAAAAAAAGTTAAACTTCATAATAGAACACTTAAAATATTTAAACAAATAAGAATACATACTAAAATTCATCGACCGTGCCTTTCCCACACATGGGCAATTAAGTCGTCCCGAAGTTTACGATTGGCTACTACCGATCGTATTGCTTGATGGCGCATCATATAATTCTCCATGGATAATTCACCACATCTTGGATTAACCTCTCGCGTTGGTCCTGGATAAATATTAGCACGAGCTCTACGAGATGTGAAAATATTTGTATCATCATCTTCAGACTCGGCATCATCGTATTCATGACGTTCGTCCTCCACAATCATATTGTGAAGTACTACACAAGTTTGGTATCACATGATTATTATTCTTATTATTATTATTATTATTATTTATTATTTATTATTTATTATTATTATTATTATTATTATTATTATCTTTATCTTTCACTAGGGCTGTCAACGGGGCGGACCCGTTCGAATTCGGTCCGATTTATTAGGATAATTGTCCGATTAGAGATTCGATGGACATGATCCGATTATAAAGATCCGAAATCCGAAACTCATGGAGCGAATATGGATTTAGGTCGATCCGGTCCGTTAAAGATCCGTATCCGACAACAAATAAAAAGAAAGATATATATACAAAATGATTTATAAAAATAAGTATCATTAATAATATTTCAACGTCCATTTAAGAGGATAGTAATTTATAATTCGTTTATAAATTTATTTAAACCAATATATTCATTCTACAAATATATATATATTAAAGAAACTTTAAAAATGTGAGCTAAAATTAAATAAAATTGAAAAGATAATAAACTTATTTTAGGAAAAAAATATTAATTTAACTTTTTAAATACAAATTTATTGGATCCGAAAAATATCCGATATCCGGCCAAATCCGACCAAGATCCGTTGGATTCAAAAAATCTAGATCCGAGCACAATCCGAGCAAGATCCGAATCCGACAAGATTCGATCCGATATAAATGGAGCCGGATCTGGACGAGCCTAATCCGACCCATTGACATCCCTATCTTTCACATTATTATTATTATTATTATTATTATTATTATTATTGTTGTTGTTGTTGTTGTTGTTGTTATTTATTTTTTTATTATTATAATTTTTTTGTATTATTATTAATATTTTTGTATTTTTATTATTATTATTATATTATTTTATAATAATAATTTTTTTATTGTTATTATTATTATTATTTATAATTATTTTTGTATTATTATTTTTGTTATTTATTATTTTTATTATTGTTATTATTATTTTATTATTATTATGTTATGTCCCTAACTGTTGAAGATGATTATGGAGTGGGAGGGGGAGGGGGAGGGGGAGAGGGGGAGGGGGAGGGGGCAGTTTTGCCCCAACGATTGGAGATGGCCTAAGTGCGCTGGAATTTTATATCTTAAAATTTCAAAAGAGGAATACGACGGGTCGCTTTAAAGTCTTTGTACGTACAATTATTCAAGAATTCACATTTCTTTAAAAAAAAAAATGGAGAAAAATCTCAGAAAGTAAGAGCATCATAAGAAGGGTAAAGAAGAAACGGATCATTCTCAAAATCCAAATGGGATTTCTGGGATTCCTCAAGTTTATTCTATTGTGTGTTGATTTTCTTGCTTGGTAAGTATTTTCCATTATACTTAATCATGCATGTATTTTTGCAGATGTGTAGTAATAATTAATTATTATTATTTTTTTTTAATTTGTACTTTAAACTTTACTTGCAGGCCTGTATTTGCTCTGGGTTATCCCCTGTAAGTTCAATTCCACCTTCAATATGTTGCCTTTTATTTTATGGCATAAAAGTAAATAAGTTCTTGGCTTTTGTTAATGCTCATTAGTATATAATTTTGAGTAAATATCTATAATTAGTATGTTGTTTATTGTTAATTAAAAACGATTTAGTAGTTAGTGATTATTATTATGATGTAATTTTGCAGGTGTGCTTCCATTAGGGCAATTGAGTCTGGTTCAAAATATCACATGCGGAAGTTGGTCATATATTGGACCATATTTTCTTTAATTTATCTATTTGAACTTGCTTTTGTCAAAATCATTGAGTGGTAAGTACTAAACAAGTATTTGCCTCCTTTTATATCTTTGTTATTGCATTTATTCTATTTTTTCTTCTTCTTTAGGGTGGACTGTGTTAAAGTATAATTTCTTGAGTATATTTGTCACCATTAAGCCATTTGCACCTTACACTCTAATCGTTTTGCAATTGCATTTGACCCCCCCTTAACTGTCTAATTGTTGCAGCATGCAACCTTTGGCCGTATGACGGTGGCCAAATATTCCGACAATATTTATAATCAATGCAAAAAGAAACCCACTTTACTCCCTAACATTCTAACTTTGCCTCTGTTTTACATTAAAACTCCTTGAAGCCATCGCCAAACGGCCAAAGGTTGTAAACTGCAATAATATAGGAAGCAGAAAGGAGCAAGTGTAAATGTAGAATTGTTTGGGGGTAAACTGCAAATCAGCCAAACATAAGGCCACAAGATACGGTTTCCTTATTTTGACAGGGAAAACACTGCATTGATTGATCCTTTTGCTGAAAAAACTCTGTTAATGTTGAACATGATGCAACTATAGTGGTGCCTTTTGTATGTAGATATTCAAAAGTTTTCTATATGTTCTTCATGATTTGCTGGAAACGGACCAAATTTCATGATTTAATATCATTAATGGAAAATTCATTTGATTCGACAGGATACCATTTTGGTCTTGCTTAAGACTGATGGTTATCTGCTGGTTAGTGATACCTCAGTTTAATGGTGCATCCCATGCCTACCAAAGTCTTGTGCATCCATTCTTGTCTGTAAATCTAGAAGCAATAATCAGCAGATTTTACAAGCCAAAGGAGGAGAACGAAAATTTTATTGATGTAGCGGATAAATACATCAAAGAAAATGGATTAGAAGCTTTGGAAAAGCTCATTGCAAGCAAGGTTATCTATATGATATATTTTAGAACAAAATTTGCCAATAAAATTGTGAGTGAAGTCTCCTTATTTGTCTGTTTATATGTTTCATTGAGCTATTTGTTTTCTTTTGAATACAGCGCTACGGCAAAGAACCCGATTCTCCTCAGAAAGATAAGGAAATGATTGAATCAATTCAGAAGAGTACGTTAATTGAGGCAAAAGAGGTAAGACTATGTTTGGTTCTTGGATTATAGTGAGTAGAAATCTTGGTAATTGGTTCTGTGTGTTTTGTTTGATGAAACTGATGGATTCTTAGGAACAAAAGAATGGTAATTAATATTTATTCACTCCAATGGGACAGGTGCATCATGCACATTCAAATAATGTTGCTTTGGTTGAGAAGAAAGAGATGACAGTAGTACCACCTGAACCAAATGCAGCAGAGAAAAACACTAGTCCCACTCCGATAAACAATGTTCAGCGAGAATGGACCTGTGCTTTATGTTTGGTGACAACCACGAGTGAGAAAACGTTGAATGCACATCTCCAGGGAAATAAACACAAGTCCAGATGTGAGGCACTGAGAACAAGCAAGAACAAAGCAAAAGATACAGAAAAGTCGAACCAGGAAAACTCAGTTGGGCAGCAAAAGTCTCGTGAAAAAACTGAGGAAAGAGTTCAGCAGCATAAGCAAGTGAAGCCAAAGCAAACATCTCAGGCATTTAAACTAAGGTGTGGCGTCTGTGATGTGAAGTTGCTTAGTGATATTGATTTGGTTGCGCATCTTAATGGGAAAAGGCACTTGTCTAATATTCAGTAAACGTGTTTTAAGGAATGTGTTTTGTATTTGCCGGAAACCAAGAATTAATTACTTGTAGGAAATGCTAACTTCTGCACAGCTGTGAACAAATTCCCACTGCAAAGTTTTTCTGAAGTGAATGTAGACATTGGAAACAATATGTAAGGACTAAGGACTGGTATCAAAGTTGCAAAACATGATGCCGGTCAAAAATTGCAAAATACCTCCTATGTTCTTTTTATTAGCAAAATAACCCATTTTAAATTCCTCCATAAATCATAGGGTAGTTATTGCCAATTTTTTTAAGTGAGCATGGAGATTATTGCAATTTTAAAAGTTAATAGGGGGATTGTTGCCAATTTTTTAGGTGGATAGTGGTGTTTTTGCATCTTTTGGTGGGGTGTAATAGTCATTTTGACTTAGGGGATAAGAAATTAGTACAGGGGGATTTTCAGTAATAAATAACACATGATTTTTTGATAATTAGGCAAAGTATATGGTTCGCATTTCACTCAAAAAAAGAAAAAAAGGAAAGACATTACGGCCAAACGTAGTTGTCTTTAGGAACATTTGTTCCTTTGTTTGAACTAGAAATGGGCACTTTTACAAAAGAATCACATATAAAGTGGCAAGTAGAGAGTCCGGGTGGAAATTTCGTTCTCAAATTTTTTAAAAAGAATTTGAGAAGTTTCTGGAAAGTTTCAATAAATAATTGATCAAAAAATTGTGAAAACGAAACTTTAATCGAAGTTTACACGATGAAAAGAAAGATGGAGATGAAAATGAGTATTTAGTATTCATAAGTGACTAATCTTGTTATGCATATTTTAAGGAAGAGAATTAAAATGAATTACCTATTTTTCCCTAGATTTTGACCCAAGTGGTCAACTCTACCGCAAAATTTGAGGGGGTGTAAATTGCTGAGTTTTTCTTAATTCAAGGATATTGAGTTATTATGTGATTTGAGGGTGCAAAGTGCTACAAACACAAAAATGAATTACTTATTTTGCTCCTAATTTTTTTTACTTCGATGGTCAACTCCGTCGAAAAATATTAGAGGGTACAAGTTGCTAAGTTTTTCGTGTTTTAGGATGCTAAGTGCTAATTATGTGTCTTGAATGTGCAAAATCCCTATTTTTCATATTTCTGGGGTGCAAAATGTTAAATTTGTTTCTTTTTATTATAAGTTAATAGTATTTCAGTGTTCCAGATGAGCCAAAAATTCGAGTTAATAAATCTCCTCAACCCCGAGATAAGTTTCTTAAATGCTCAATCTGGAAATTTTATTTAAAGAAGAAATGCTCGATTTATCAGTAAACTACTCATTTCTTAACGTATTCATTATTCACATATTTTGTTCTGCACTGTTAACAAAAATGTGTTTAATTTTGTTATTCGAATTTCACCCTGTTCCTTCGTGCAGAATTTCCAGATTAGCCTTGTACTGTATTCTAATTTTCTTAACTTTTGTAATAACACCAAAAAAAAAAGAGAAAAAAAGGCAATTTATTAGGTAGACTTAAGAAGTAAAAGCTTATTAAACATTATTTTTCCATAATCACTTCTGGGAAGTAGGCATAGCAAGAGAAACTCCAGCACCACTAGGAAGATCCTTCCACTGTTGAGTCACTGTCTTTATCTGCGTGTAAAACTGAACTCCAGCCTTGCCTGTAATCAATACTTATTCATAAAGCAATATCCAACACTACCATATGTATTGCTCTTCGTAAAATTATGGTAAAAGAAATTGTTTTCTTGTGTGCACGGAACGCTCGTGTGTGTGTGCGTCGTGTATTACGTTAAAAGCAAGTCATATACAAGTAGTACCGTAGAAGTTGAGATCCCCGGCAAAAGAAGCCTTGGAGCCAGTAAACGAGAAGAAGGGTAAAGGAACAGGAATCGGGACATTGATGCCAACCTGAAGCAAAACATCCCTCTTATAACAGAATCTGAAACTTTCCATTTGAACTAACTGGTTTTTTTATATCTAGTTCAAATTCAAATATTAGAAGGTTGAATAAGAATACGAGTTTTCATACTTATCCCATTCATTTTGAGGTTGTAAGCCTTATCAAAGGTATGAAACAAGTTGGTTACCTGGCCTGCCTCTATATCTGTTTGAAATTTCCTTGCAGCTATTCCAGATGATGTAAAAATAGCCGCACCATTTCCATATCTGCAAAATCGGATAATAGATACATGATGCTTACTAAGACTGCAATATCCAAATAAGAAAAACTTGATGATTTGAAGAGAACAAGAAAGAGGGAGTACTTATTTCTGTTCACTATTTTTATGGCCTCTTCCAAACTGTCAGCCTGAGAGGAAGAACCATGTAATGTTGTTATATTATGGATAGAAGCAAAGAAGCAGGATAGGTTATTGAAATACCTGCATGCAAATGAGAACAGGACCAAAGATCTCTTCCTGGAAAAGCGTAGACATAGAGGAATCAAATTTAAACCAAGATTACTCATAACTTCTAATAATATAAAGGAAAAGCAGGCAAATATTGATACCTTGTAACATTCCATGTCAGCAGTGACATCAGTCAAGATTGTGGGACCAACAAAGTTTCCTTGTTCATATCCTGGAACCTATGATAAAAAAAGGTCTACTTGTTTATCTTATTAACAGAAACCCTTGAAGCTAATCATTCTATGCAAATGAATGTAAAATATCTGGACAGAGAAAAGAGCACTATGCACTTCAAAAAATATCTATTTTACCATAACATGGAACTAAATTGAATCACACGGTGTCCTAACAACTTCTAAGCTTCTCTCTCTGAGAAGTACTAATGCTACGACTGAAAATGGGCAATTACAGTGAAATGACATGTATTCTTCACAGCCTAGTGAATATGCAATTAGTTTCTAATGCATTGTCATTTATGGCGGTTTAAATAAAGGTTTTGAAACTGTCCTGAGCAACATATTTTCAACAATAATTATTACTGGAAGAAGTTCTGGCTTTTTTTTTTTCTCTTGTTTCTAACTGGTGAGGTTACCTAACACCACATTCATACTTTCCTGTTTCCTGTTTCCTAAAGGGAAAATACTTGATATCAATCTTTCCTCTGGTTCAAGACAGTTGTACAAGCTCTATGCAAAAACAATTTTGGACAAGAACCAGAAACAACTTCATCGCGAAAATAGAGAGAAACAACAAAAAAAAAAAAAAAGTACAACATAAAAATGAGTACCTTAATAGCTCTTCCATCAAGCAATAGTCTAGCTCCACTATCAACCCCGCTTTGAACCAACTTGCACACCCTTTCCTTTGCCTAAGAATACGGAAAGGTGCTTAGCGAAACAACTAGACCCATAATTATAAGCGATAAAGGACAAAAGAACCGTTGATGAAAACTTTCATAGATGTAGTACTAAAATTGGTTCTGTACTCACCTGCTTACTAATGACAGGACCGAGGTCTGCCTCAGGATCTGTTCCAGTATTTACCTTAAGAGCTTTTGCACGCTCCACTAGCTTTTCTTCCCTACAAAGATTGAATACATATACAGTACATGAAAAAATGTCCCGTTACTAAGAGAAATGAGAAATCACAAATCTTTTGCAAATAATCTTGTGTAAAGAAAAAGGAAACCAAAATGCGGTGTGCGAGTCTTGGATTATAAAATTGGAAGATTCAACAAGGTAGATAATTAACAATTTTCAGTAAAAAAATTGGAAAGTTGAGATAATTAAAGAAAGATACATCCTTGCGAAGCTCTAAATAAATATACATGCAATAGATGGAAAGAGGACAAAAACGAAGCAGAAAGCAATCAGCATAGTGTACAACAAACTAGGGAATACCACAATTTTGAGTCTCCAACAAAGACTACTGTGCTTAATGCCATGCACCGCTGTCCTGCAGCACCAAAACCAGCTGCAACTAAAGCATTTAAAGTGGCATCCACATCGGCATCAGGCATCACAACACCATGGTTCTTTGCTCCCATATTGGACTGAATGAGTTTGTCAGTTAGGCAATCAACTTTAGAAACTTCATCTAGAAATTTGCTTTTTGAAAACATGCATCGACCATACGACAACATAAATTTTACGCTCTAGAATTTGTCAAAGTGTCTAAGGTTCTGACCTGAACACGTTTTCCGCTAGCTGATGCTCTTGAATAAATATGCATGCCAGCCTAAAAACGAGAAAAAAAAGAGCAAGCCCCTTAACTGAAGATGGACATTTTATCTGAATCCGGATGAAATAGAAGGACTTGTAAATTTGAAAAGATTACTAACTGTATTTGAACCAACAAAAGATACAGCTCTAATATCTTCATCATCACATATAGCATTTACAATGTCCTGCAAGAAAGAGTGACAAAGATGAAAATAATCAGAGGCAATTGAAAGATGAATTTAATCAATTAGAATGGAATGTTACTTTTCCAGTTGAATGATTACTGAGGGCATAAAAAAGGAAAATAGTAATTCAAAGTCGGACAAGACGGCGTACATTTGTGCCGTGGACAATATTTAGGACGCCATTGGGCAAACCAGCCTCCATGGCCAACTCTGCAAGAATCATAGAAGCCCCTGAAAGAAAAGCAATGAACCGAGAACAACAAATTAAAAGCAAACCAGGCACTAAAATATTTACCCAAATTTTATTCAAGAACTACTTTTGAAGTGAAGGAATACAGAGTGTTTAGCATACATCCTGACTCACATAGAGACACGGATTAACAGATACTGACAACAAATAATGAGCAACAAGGTTGAAGTTTTAAGAGAATACATGAACTATTGATGCAATAAGAGGTATGCATAGTGAACTGCTATTTTCATATAAAAATTTCATGTAAACAAACATTTTGGAATCGATAGTTGCACGAGGCTCCTGCCACTGCAGCTCAAAGATAGAAGAAATATTTTTTTTTATATTAAATCACTCACCACAACTTATATGACAATAACAATGTTTTCTACTGAAGTTGAATAGTTTAAGGAGGAACGACAATACACATATGAAAATACTAATGTTTCAATCTAAAGTTACATGGTTCAAGCAGGGTAAACAATGCCCATAAGTTTTTCTCACTGATGCCATATAAAGACTAGGTGTGTATCCAAATACATATGTCACTTAAAAAGAAATAAGATACTGAGTGAGAAGCTTATTAAATGTTGTCAATTCTCAAGGCTCTTTATAAGATCGTCTACATATAAATATGCACAGTGCATATTTATATGAGCTAGACCAGCTAAGGGTTCTCTTGTTTACAGGCATTCCGATTCGTTTTTCCAAGGTATAACATAGAATAAGCCACTGACACTTGTACCTATTTCTGTTCCAAATTTCATGCATTAAAGCTCCAGATAGAAAATACATCAGAATACTTGCAGCAGTTATTCACCTGGATCCTTTTCAGATGGCTTTAGAACAAAGGTGTTTCCACTTGTGACTGCAACAGGAAACATCTGCAACAAGATATTAGAAAGGAAAGCTTTCATATCTAGGATCATCTTATCAAGCAGTTCCATTTCATAAAGCACAAATGTAACCGACAGTTAAAAGTAATAAAAAGAAAGTAATCAAGGAGGCAAAAAGATAAGCAGGAATAAAAGTGAAATCCTCTAATGAGTATAAGAAAAAAGGAGCAACTCACCCACAAGGGGATCATCGCAGGGAAGTTAAAAGGGCATATTCCTGCACAAACACCGAGAGGTTCTCTAACGCTATAGGTATCAATTCCATTTGACACGTTGGATACATACTCTCCCATCTGTAATGTAGCCATTCCACATGCATGTTCCACCACCTCTTCAAGAAAATCCCCAAAACAATAAGAACTCCACCATTACCAATAATTGTTTCTAAGATATAAGTGAATGAAGAAATACACATGCATAGGCACTAGAAAGAGCTAACCTAGCCCACGAAACACATCTCCTTGTGCATCCTTCAACGTTTTCCCTTGTTCTGTGGTAATGTTTAAAGCAAGCTTATCCTACAACAAGATTCTCTTACTAGTCAATGTCACCACAAGCGACACATCAATATGAAATATGTCAAGATAATTAAACGTACAAACCATGTTTTTACGAATAAGCTCTTGGAGCTTTAACATGACACGCTGCCTAGCAGTAATTGGTGTGTTTTTCCAGGATGGAAAGGCCTGTTTTGCTGCAGATACTGCAGATTTAAACTCCTCCTTAGTTGTCAGTGGCACTTCCGAAACCACCTCTTGCGTAGCCTATGCGCAAAGTTTACAATCAATGAAAGAACCAATAATTTTTTAGCATTGATGACACCAAGGAACAAACCAGATTATAAGATTCATATACTCACAGGATTTAAGACATGAATAAATTCTGAAGCACTTGAATCAGCAAACCTACCACCAATAAGATTCGGAACCCTCTGAAAAAGAAATATTAATGCAATAGACATAAGCTTCAGAAAGTTAAAAGACAATGAAACACAATACCGTCACTGGTTCTTTTTCTTTTTATATGGGTTTGTCCTCGTTGTGGCTTTTTTCTTGATAATTACATCAACTTTCAAACTCAATTTCCAAAACAGGCTAACACCATTATAAGACAATAATTATTAATTATGCTTCTATTGTTTGGTTTCCAAAACAGGCTAGCGCGAGCATCATAAAAATTAAAGCAAAAAAACTCACAAGCGAATTTCCATGCCTCGAAGATGGTTCAGCAGCAGTTGAAAATTGATTATTCGCAACTCCAAATATCGAATAATTCAATCTTCTCACGTTTCTCACTAAAGAAATACATAAGAAAACTGAATCAATGATTAGGGATTCGATCAATCAATTCATCTAATCACCATATTGATAAAGTAAAATCACCACTGCACATGAATGCTAATTATAAGTAGATTTTATTAGCAAACGAATGAATTGAATACCTCGCTGAATTGAAAACTGCAACATATTTCTCGAGTTTCTGCTGAACTCCTTTTTCTTTTCGACTGTATGTATACTGACAAAACACAGTGTCCGCTAAATGTGTGTGACTGTGTAAATATAGTGCTCCGTTTATTTAAATAATAATTTTATAATAATGTGAAGGAAGCTGAGTTGGATATGCTTGTAATCTTGCGTAATATATAAATTAATAATGAGATAAGGAATCTTTATCTATTGCTACTAGTTTGGTAGTAGTAGGTAATAGCATTTCTTTTTATTTTTAGGAGTATATTAGTGAAGAATTTTATTACTGTTATTAATTTATTTTTTAATAGTTACAGCACATGGTTCAAAACGTTGAAATCATAAAAATTAAACATAAACATTTCCAATCAAATTCAATTTTGAATTGATCATAGTATATTGATGCCCCATATAATTCCTTTTAACAATTATTTTACAGTATGATAATCTCAACCGAAATATAGTCAGATTTTATGTCAAATATTGCGCACAATAAAATCTAATCCAAAAATCATCTTGAAAACTCCGTATGAAATTTAAAAAATTAAAATTAATCCCCCCCCCCCCCCCCTCCAGAAAAGGAAGAAAAAAAAAGAGAAACGATAAAGTAGAGTCAAATTACTATTAGATCTTGAACCAAATGTTGTTCAATAACAAGCTTGTACATAGAGAAGAAATCTACAGAAATATATCGCTCTATCGAACCATAAAAATAAAACCAAAGAAAAAACAAGTTAGTTATACTACTAACTAAAAGTGTAGAGTCCATTGGGATCCATCCAACCCCGCAATTGTTGGAGATATTCCATCACTATGTTGAATGTCCCTCGATTGTTCTCCAAGAGATTCTCCGTCATCACTACTCGCAAAATCCTTTGAATGCATCGGTAAAGATACCCCTTCATGATGTAATGGCAAAGCTGCTGGCCCTTCTCCGTTTGAGTAATCTCTCATTTGCAAACCTAATGATACATCATTGCTTATAAAGTCCATCGAATGCGATGTATGTGGTTCTACACCGTCATTAGGTGCATCGTTTGGATTTAACATAGAAGAAACTCCACTACTTGAGAAATCCTTCCATTGTTGAGTCACGGTTTTAGTATGCGTGTAAAACTGAAGCCCAGCTTTACCTTCAAATCATAAGAACAACTATCTGTCAGAGAAAATAGAACATTTAAGCTAAGTTTGGTTCTTCGATTTTAGATTTTAGCTTGTAATAGAGCCCTAGCATGATAGAACATTGAGCTTTTAACTTGCGTTCAAATTAATTTTCCTAAATTTTTTCCCCAGTAAAATCCAAGTTCCAAACATTCATAGCCTTAAAACACATTATGTTTTTACCGAAAAAATTGATGTCTCCGGTAAATGAAGCTTTGGAGCCAGTAAATGAAAATAACGGCAATGGGGCAGGAATAGCCACATTTACACCAACCTGGACTCAATCAAAATAGTTATCAGAAACGAAAATTATATTGCAATAATCGACTTCTTGTGAAAAGAATTAAAAGAGCGTCTACAAAATGGGGAGAAAGTTGCTTACCTGCCCAGCTTCGATTTCAAATTGAAACTTCCTTGCAGTGGCAGGGGAGGAAGTAAATATGGAAGCTCCATTTCCATGTCTGTTCCAGGTAAACAATTATATTACACCCAAATCAACGTACATTAAATACTGGAACTTAAAAAGACAAGCACACTTTTTACTTGTTTCTGTTAATAATGTGTATTGCCTCGTCTAAGCTTCCAGCCTGAGTATGAAAAGTTCAACAAAGAGAAGAAGTTAGGACATGGATATAGGATTGGAGTATAAAGAATAGATCAATAGACCAACCTTCATGCAAAGAAGAACTGGACCCAATATTTCTTCCTGCATACACCAAGTCAATATGAGTTTTATTTCCAACAGTACAAAATATGTATTAAATCATCTATACAAAATTCTATATACCTTGTAACAATCCATGTTTTCAGTGACATCTGTCAAGATCGTAGGACCAACAAAGTTTCCCAGCTCATATTTAGGGACCTATAAAAATACAAGTTATGAATCAAGTTGTCTGTGAAAACAGTAGAATTTCACTGGGATATCAAATATAACACAGATAAAACCAAAATCACGATCCAAAAGTCTACAAGAAATTGTGAAATAACCATTTGATACCATCCAAATTTAATGGTACGAGAAAAACAACGAAGAAATAACACTGTATCTCCTTGCGAGCTCTCTCTCTCTCTCTACCCCACCTTGAAGATTAAAGTTTTTCTTTTTTCACATTTTTTCAAAATTAAATTTGGTCGATTTTTGTAACAAACCAAAAAAAATCAGAATACTTCTGTAATTCTCCGAACCGAGTTCAGTACTGAATTCTATCAGAAACAGTGGCATATCAAAAAATTTGAGTCTGTACGTTCTTATCGAATGAACATCCATGGGGAATACCATTTATGGAAAAAACACAAAGGTTTCAAGTTACAGGAACTCCAATTGTTAAAATAATTAGGTGTAAAAAGGTTACTGTGGTTGTAGCTCAGATCCATGACTCTCCAAGCATTGTTAACTGGTATTGGTAATGAACTGTATATCCGCCTCTTATCTTTCATATATTAAATTCTGATAAATAACCATATAAAAGTGGAAAGAGGAAGAGCAGTAAGATCTTACTGCAATCTTCCTCCCGTCGAGGAGTAATCTAGAACCATTGTCAACAAATGCTTGAATCACCCTTGACATCCGTTCCTTAACCTGCAGATACAAGATACTCGACATCAATATAACTGCAGCAAGCTGATCTTCGAACCAATAGCATATGAAAAGAAAGCTGTCCCCATTAATTGCAAAAAAAAAAAATGTAATATTATAGAACTGTATAACCTCACAGTACAGCTTAGAGAGTGTCTAATACAATATGAAAATTTATTTGATAACAGCACCTGCTTACTGATCACTGGACCAATGTCCACGCCTGGTTCTGTTCCAGCATCAACTTTGAGTGTCATGATGTGCTCCACCAGCTTATGTTCCCTGTGGAAAGTAGACTATTCACTAAAATAAACGTAGAATTCCTCATGAGAAGGGTTCTAAAAACACTAATATTAACATGAAGTTAGCCAAGATATAACAGTCTGGGTGATGAGTACTACTATAGAATCTAGCATAATCATAATCATAATCTACAACAAAGTTTTGGGAGCCTTATCGTCTCTCATGAGAACTCGAGAAAAGAGTCATGTCCTCATCATCATTTGCGCCATGCGAAAACAAGGCTCACAAGAAGGTCAGTGATAAATTATGTTGCTCTGGTTTCTTCCCTTTCAACTGCTATCTGTTGTTCAAACAGAAGGCTAGGGGTTGGTCTCGAAGGTTCCAGACAGACACCAGTTACATGATCCATACTGGTAAAATTTTGCTAAAAAATTAGCAGTGCACCCCCAGATTCCACTGAGATAATCATGACAGAGATTCCTATTCCACAATAATTATTAAACGACTATAAAATAATTTGAGGAGCACATACCAAGACATCGAGTCTCCAACAAAAATAACAGTGCTGATTGCTGTACACCTCTGTACCGCAGAACCAAAGCCAGCAGAAACCAAAGCACTCAACGTGGCATCAATATTTGCATCTGGCATGATAACTGCATGACTCTTGGCACCGACATTGGTCTGAACCCGTTTACTGTTAGCAGAAGCCCTCGCATGAATATACATACCAGGCTGCAAACAGATAACTATGTGAGGATACAAGAAGACTATTCTTTCTGTGGTTGCCAAATCACCGTGTACATCAACCCAGATGAAGTGAGCAGCATAAAACTTGTGCATTGAAAAATAAAAGTTAAAAATGGAAAATATAATAAAAAGATGTCTATTTAAATACCTCAAGTGAACATTGGTGGTAACTCTTAATTAATCACTGATGCAAATAAATATTTGAAGTAAAAACAATAATCATGAGCAAACTCTGTATAAATAATTTAATTGTATATCCTTTTTCTCTAGGTTTCCATCGAAATATTAGCTTCATTTGATTGACAGAGACTTATTCATTTAATAGTTGATAACCGTTATACCGTCCACATAAAGCTCTCATCACAGACGTACTAATGACTTGCAAATTATTGGTTCCTCCGTCCATACGGTTCCAAAGCTAATCTACAAATTCTTTAGTATCAATCAGTGAACCAGGGATGTAAATTCATGAATATATGAAATTTTCCTCCCTCCCTAATCTGGGATCAAGGGTCGATGACAATGAGATTCCTCAATGATCGCTTATTTTTTTTCTTTTTTCTTTTTAATTCCATAACTATATAAGACAAGCAAACAGAAGGGACCAAGTTAATGACATTGGGGACTTCTTATTTTTTTTATTTCCAATGCATTTCCAGATTCTATCACATAAGTATTTAATTTACTTCTGCTTTTCTTCAGATCAAGAAAGTTTCTTTTTCATCAGTCAAACAAGACGAGGGATGATCAAAAGCACATCCCCAGGCCTGATTACAACAGTATTCTGAACCTGATTGGCTTCATTTGAAGCATAATGGAATTGTCAACAAACCAGGTGAACCAAACTATGGCAGCGAAATATAATGGCTTTTTTTTTTTCCTTTTTCTTTTTTTTTTTTTTTTAATGGTTTCCCAAGGGTATCTAAATGTTAGACCTGACTTAAATCCTCTCAACACACTGTTGGGAACATCACGGGAACTATAATGCCTTCTTAACAAAAAATAGGTATGTTCCACTCCGAAGAGAAACTAACGCAGCCACTTATAGTTGAAAGTTGAAACCTTGTACCCAGTAAAATATCACACTAGTAGGTTCCACATACACAGTAATAACTAATAAAAAAGAAAAAGAAAAAAAAGCATGCCAAAGAGAAACTTACTGCATCTGAACCAACATACGACACAGCTTTAATATCGTCATCATCACAAATGGCATCAATAATGTCCTACAACGATATCAAAACATTATAGTGAAAGATAATTAATTGCATCAATACACAATATAATTAAATATATTTTGTAATGCTTCATTATTCAGAGCAGATTTTGTTATGGAGCAAAGGCAAATAAAGATTGCACCATAAGATAAATAGACTGCACATTTCTAATACAAGAAACAATTAAAATGGCTCATCATCCATCAGGTGTTGAGATATAAACGAGAATATCATAAATTAAGGGTCCAGTGACAAACTCAGAGCTTACATTGGCCCCATGTACAATATTTAGTACACCATATGGTAAACCAGCCTCCACTGCTAACTCTGCAAGGTGCACACAAGCTCCTGAAAGAAAAGGGGAGGGGTGGTAATTAATTAAAAGTCATGTAGTGTTTTCTAAGGAAAGCCACTACAGCTTGGTATACGTACCACCTTCTAGAAAAATGATTAATTTAATAAAATTAATGCAAACATCAGATATCATATATAAATTAAGCTTTTAAAAGCAGCATGTATTTAATAACCTGGTGCTCTCTCAGACGGTTTTAATATAAAGGTATTGCCACATGTGACAGCAATAGGAAACATCTGTATAGAAATCACACACCAATAAGGATTAACAACTATAGGAAGAGAAAGAGTTACAAGAGGAACTAGGAAATAATAGTAGGATTTGCAACTTGAAGTGAGGCAGATATCTTTATCTCTATTTTAAGTTATGCAGGTAGGCAGGTGATCTAACAAATGGGAAGGAAAAGAAGAGAAGAAAGACAGGAGGGAAATCGTTGCAAAAAAATCCATGACATCATTTGCTTTTTCATAATTTGTGATTACCTGGTTTACATTTGTGCAAACATTCATTTATTAAACAGTGATGTTTATTGACAACAAGGAAGAAATCTTGTACAAATAGACTAATCAGTATGGTCTAGGTACATTGCTCCTACATTTAGCCCAGTAAGCTTTTCATCTCTAATTAAGCCCTCTTTAATGACTAGTTATTGACATGCAGATTGGAAAGATTACTGGAATTAAAAATGGAAGGGATGGGGGCATGGAAAAGGGATTAGTTCCCAAAGGATTAAACGCCTCATCCAAAGGAGGGGAATCAAGAACCTATTGGGAGATTAGTTAAAGATTATGCAAAGAGTCATTCAAGTTCAAGTTCAAACCTTGGTACGAGAGCATGCCAGTGAAAGGGAATATTTTCAAATCTTTCAATGTTTATAGTGATACACTACAATACTAGAGGTTAATTTATAGCATGAACATGTCAGGATAAAGATACATGAATCAGAAGATCATTGCAGCATTGGGTACCCGTGCCCGTGAATCTACCTTGCTATAGAGTGTTCACATAATATCAGTTAAGAAAACAGAATGCTTTGGAAGGATAACAAAGTGGTTTTCCTCGTTTAAGTCGTTTAGCTCTTTAGAACAGAAAAAACAATTTGTACCTTCCCCAAAAAATTGATTTGGGAAAGGAAAGCACCCAGAACAGTTCCTTCCTATAATGGGCTGGGAGGTAGAGAGATTTGGCTGTTGACAACTTCAAAAGGTGAAGGATCCACATCAGTTTGTTTTTACCATTCACAGAAAAAAATTCACTGTGCAGTTTAAGAATGTATTCCTCAATTTCCTTTCAAAGTGGAGCTTTCTGAAGAATCCCGGACGTGGAAAACCAGCTTCAATCTTTTAACCAATCACTAGCATATCCAAGACACCAGGTACTATACTTCCGTTAAAATCACCATGTATATGACTCATACAAACTTTTTCCCGTCATCTATTTCTCAAACAAGGGAAAATAAGCCACTTCCATTTCCTAAAACTTCTCCTGATGGATACTCTGCATTTAGCATTGACTCTATTTGTAATTGCTGGATAATCTAAAGCTTTGATTTCGAATCAAATCTCCCATATATTTTCTTTTTTTACTATCATACTCAGCATCAGTTCAGGATCCAGAACTGAAATAGTAACTCATTATAGTAATTTCACTCCCCCATAATTACTGACACCAATGTAGAGTTAGAGGAAAGTTAATGTTCAATCCAAAAACACTTGATTGATCATATTTTCAAGTTTGCAATCCATACTGATTTTTCATAAATATAAGCTCAAGTGTTATCTTTTTTTATGTTAATATTTTGAGTCACTTCAAGACAGTGATAAAAGAAATAAAGATGGAAATCCCTAAAATATAAATAGTTGGAGTATAATTTATTTACTTTTATAAATGGGGCGAGAAAAAAATGCAAATTCCATATCTAAGCATCGACTTAAATGGTCCCAAGTGGGATCTGGACCTTAGTATACATACCTTTCCTTTCTCTTTGGAAAGGTAGATTTCAATAATAAAGCACGATGTTGTCTCTTTCGTACTTCCAATACAACCAAAAGATGTAACTTTTGGTTCCTAGAACCAAAAAACAAAAGGGAGAATACAAAAAGGTCTCTTCGAGAAAAGCAGTGTTGTCTTTCAGAAAAGCTATGTTTTCTCCTTCTCTTCAACCCTCCCATAAATTATCAAGAATCAAACCTAAAACTACTCAACCTTTTTAAGATTTATATTCTCCTTTTAATACTTCGGATAGATGATTTCAACCAACAAGCTCCCCTCTACTCTGATATAATGCTTTGTGAAGGGAAATCACTGCCTACAAGTACGGATTTCGAAATGTCACTGAAGAACTAAATAAACAAAATGCTTGAGGAAATGAAAAACTCTGCCTAATGAAATTACACACAAGAAAAGATCTCATAACATCTCTTAGATTCATATAACCCATCGGGTTAGATGTGTAGAAGCAAATACACATTTGAAATAATGACTGCAAATGAGAAGCAAAGTTATTGTGCAAGAGGAAATAAGTGGAGAGAAATAAAAGCTTACCAACAACGGGATCATGGCTGGAAAGTTGAAAGAGCATATCCCAGCACAAACACCAAGAGGCCCACGAATATTGAAAGTATCAATTCCATTTGATACATTTGAAAAGAACTCTCCCATATGTAAATTTGCCACTCCACAAGCATGTTCAACAAGCTCTGTATTAAAAAGTACAATAATGAAATGACCAGCAGACAGATGCTGAATTATAATGGTGAGTAGAGATTAATGTTTTTCCTATTCTGGGCTTTGTTTATACTCTAGCTAACTCTTTAAGCCAACAAAGAAAAGATTTCAGACAGTTCTACTCTCATTGCCTGGTTTCGGAAATACATATAAAATTTACAAGCATCGCATCAAATAGAAAAATCTCTCACTTCACATATGAAGTAGACCAAGCTGTAATGTTTTGATAACAGATTAAAAAAATTGTCAACATATTCCAATTGGATCTATCTAGATTTCAAGTGCAAATAAAAATATAACTTTTAAACTCCAAGTTCCACAAGCCCCCAATTACTCAGAATTGCTATTTGAATTTATTTTTTTTAATAAGAAAAAACTCACCAATCCCACGGGAGACATCATTAAATGCATCCTTTAATGTTTTACCCTGCTCTGTTGTGATATTGCTGGCAAGCTTATCCTGGAAAATGATTACAATGACTCCAGTTACTAAATCTTCACAAATTCAAACAGTTAATAAATTAGAGTACCACAAGCTTACAATATCTCTGCGAATAAGCTCTTGAAGCTTGAACATAATGCGTTGACGAGTTATAACTGGCATATTTCTCCATGATGTAAATGCTCTTTTTGCTGCAAATATGGCAGCCTTAAGTTCCTCGCCCGTGGATAAAGGTACTTGTGCAACCACTTGTTGTGTAGCCTATACTTGAATATAAATTATTAGCAAAGGGAACTTAGATGAAGAAGACTGATGGCATATGCCATGTGTAGAGTTTATGCACTTACAGGGTTTATCACATCAATGTATGTTGATGATTGCGAGTCGATAAATCTACCACCAATGAGATTTGGCACCCTCTGCAAGATATAACTTTCATAAATTAGATTGGACAAATCTCGAATTACATAACTCCAGCGATAGGCACAAGTACTCAAACAATAGCTGATAAAGGCTAATTGGTGTAAAATGAGCAACTCAGAAAATAAGGATATGAATCATAAATTTATCTACTTGAGGCCATTTACACAAAGGGAATTTAAATCAACATAACAGGGGTGAAAGTTTGGCATACTTAACTGTACTAGTGAAACTTAGTATTCATTAGTTCCATTGGAAACTTAATCAGTCAAGCAAAGGAGTAAATATGTTAGTTCAAAGAGGAATGAGGGGGGGTATGCCAAAAGTGATTGGGGAATGATGTGGTCAAGAAAAAAATATTTTTTTCTCACTGCTCCCGCCCTCCAAATATGCACCAAATAAAATCTAAACAATAGGCTCAAGCCTATGAATTTCATATCTATGTGTTATTATGAAAAGCTACTCTGGCATGTTTCCATCAGGAGCAATGACCTAATGATCTTACACACACACACACACACACACATCGTCCCAAAGAAAGGAATGGCAAAAAACACCCAAAGTCAGGGAGACTGACAATTATTTTTAAAAGATATTCTTTAAATGGGACCAAAAGGGTGCTTCCCATTTACAGATTAACTATCTATACATTTGTTCTATCATGTATGAAGTCAAGAAAAGATGGATTTATTCTAAGACAGTATCCAAAAATATAATCATGCAATAACTAATAAGGCCAAATCAATGTAGGCGACATTACCGGAGGATAACGTTTCCTCCATGATGGCTCAGAAGATGTTGAAGGCTCAGAGTTTCCCTCAGTAGCTGTAGGAGGTCGCAAAGTTTTCAATCTCCTCACTACAGCAAAAGACACACAATATTCAGGTCATCCTGACCTTTTTCAACCTTTGTGTATGAGAAAATAATCGCTAATGACTTGCTAGAATAGTAGCAAACTCACTAGTCTTCATATCCTGATGCTTATGTTGTGTATGCAAAATGCAGCTAAAAGCATTGCTTATGTTGTGTATGCAAAATGCAGCTAAAAGCATTCTTACTTTTTCTTATGTTACAAAGTTCATTCGAGAGAGATTGTTTGCTGATTCTAAAAACCATCCTCCTTCCCCTTACTATATTTTATTCTCTGCAAGATTTTAATCATCAACAAATTGCATAATTGATCAAATAATAGGCCCTGACTTCATCTATTCAATAGGATGAGAATTGTTTTGAAAAAAGCCTTGATATTAATTGCTAATCTTCATTCTTTTTTATCTTCTTTGTAAGCCAGGTGGTTGGTTTTTTGTGTGTTCGCCTCAACAATATATGCTACAAGTACAAGAAAGAACAATCAAAATTATTCATTTTTGTTGGCCTCCATTTCCTTGGCCAAACTGACCTCTTCTTGTTGTTTTTATCATGATTAATAACATGAGATTTACCTTTAAATTAATTAATTTGAAGGTTGTAAACTATGTGAGGTTAGCATGAAGCAGTGAACATATCTTAAACTCTTAGATAAATTGCAATAATGATTGAAGCATGAATGACCATTATGGTAATGAAATTAATTTATGCGAAAACTGAAATACATATCAAATTTGAACAAGAAATAAAGGAAAGTCAACCTGTAAGATTCCCTTGGCGGAGCTTGGCTTTCACATTATAAACATGCTTAGGTGTTGATAAAAGCTCGGGATTAGTTTGTCTAAGTCTTTTAAGGATTTGGCGTGGTTTTAAACCTGCTTCTGTCATCTCTTTAATTAAAACCACCTCCTTCTCATTGAAGCGACGGGCAGAAGGATGTTCAGATATGTCCTTCATTGGTTCGTGATTGTGTGAACCATTCTTAACAATAAGTACCCACAAGCCATCTTCCTTCTTACCCACAAGTTCAAATGGACAGTTTGTAAGCCGTGAACCAGATTTCCTTTTGCGTGCATGTTCACCAGAGGTTTCATCAACAGGCTTACGCCTATCCCGATAAACACCTCCTCTGTCACAACCGAGGACGACAACTTTTTCTTTCTTAGACTGTTTAATGGTGACAACATATCCCTGAGAGAGGGAAAACTCCCCAACATGTTGAATAAGTTCTTCACGATCAATGAAACTCCCAGGTGGTGGTGGAAGCATCTGTGGAGTTTCACCTAAGTCCATGTGACTGGTCCAGGCGGGTTTAAGAAAAGGAGCAGATCTACATGTGAATGAAGTCAATACAAATTCTAAACAATCTTAATGTGAAGAGATTATCTTCATGTTTGAGATGGTGGAGAAAAAGAGGGTTTGAACATGGGCTTATCATCAATTGTTCGACAGGTACTACATAGAGAGAAGCACAACAGTATCTAATATTGTCCCTTTGATTCAGAGAAGCACAACATTAACCCTCACAATCCTCTCATCATGAAAGAATTAACATGAACAGCAAATGAATAGAAGCAAAGAAAACATGCAGAAAGAGGGGGAAAAAGTTATCGTTGACAAAGCTGATGGCAATCAATTGACATAAGATTGGGGGCATGAACAACTGCAGTCGGTACCTCCCTGATAGTTCAATTCAGTGGTAGTTTAGTAGTAAGTTTTGTCGAATCAAATTTTGGAACAGGTTTTGTTGGAGAAATTATAATCATATTCTGCTTGTTTCAAGTCAAATAAAGCACCCTACTGCTCTCTATCAGTTTGTAATACATGCTTAACAAACCAGAAACCTATTAGTTGGCATCTAAGGCAGCAAAAATGTGTTTTATGTTAACTTATAAACAATCCTACTACATCTCTGAACCATAGATTGCTAAAACAAGAAACATATCAGTTGAGGTACTCCATCGTTTTTCTGAGCATTCTGCAATTTCTGAACTTTTCGAAGATAAAGCAAATATCAATCCCATAGCTTTACAAAGGACAATCCTACACACAGACACATGCATATATTGAATGACCACCTCATCTAAAAATTTAAGTTGGTAAAGAAGAGAGACATTTAATATTTTATTGTCAGAACGATATGTACACCATGTATCTATTGCCGGCAGTTAGCATTCCCGAATCTTGAACCAAATTACTTCCAGGAATTGAGTTTATGGTATCACCATCATGTTCATATTTCAAGAGTAAGTGGCAAAACAAATTATATCATTCAGATTTGTCAAGTTTTTTGAGTTCAATTCCAGAAATAACATGATCAAGCATGAATCACGTATCTACATGAACAAGGTGCACGTGTAATTCTGTTTCCAGTCATAACCTTAAAATGGGAACAGATATGGTGAATCTGTTTCTCTCTGAAAATCCAAAATACCCAATTAACTGGGACACTACAAAAGGCTTTGTAAACCTCAGGAGTAACTGGTTATTTCTGTCAAAGATTAAAGGGCTACATTTCTTCATCAATTAGCCCTCTAAAAATTTATTTTACCTAACATGCCTCGCCTCTCACAATAAGCAAAATGAGTTAGCAGGACTTAAGGTAATTACTTAGAAACATAACAGCTTCTATATTAGCAATGTCAGTGAATATTTGGTTGAGGGTTCTCAGTTGTGCTTGACAAACATCACGAAACTTTACATATTATGTTTGGTGTAACATGTAAGTTTATGGTAGACTTCTCCTTGTACATCCTTCTGACATCGAACTTCAAAGTGTTTGATGATCTTCATCGCGAGAGCAGTGTGCTAGTGTTAATGTTTTTTTTATCAAGACATTGACATCACATAACAGATTGAAAGAAGATAGTTAGCTAAAAATAAAAGGTTGTAAGAAGTTGCTAGTTTTTCAGCATCAGATCTTATAGGTCTTGAAATGCACTGAAATGAGATAATGATACAACACAGACGATTGTGCTAATAATTGACTTAAAGTCAATCTCCATGAGTAAAAATACTGTAATTTGATTGATCACACAATGCTGTCTCAGAATCTTTCATCGTATCTTTTCACTCTTTATCTTAATCAGATAATCATAATATTCAACAACATATAACATTGTAGACAATGAATGTTGAAATCCTAGTTTAGGTCTTTTATTTCGCATAATAATTTTGGCCCTTGAACTTGACAAGTGACATGTAGTACATATGGAGAATTAATATAGAAACATTCTTTAACATAATATAATCGACAAAGAGCCTGATGGCCGGTCAATCTTATAGAAGGTATGCTTGATCACTTTCTGCAAATAGAGGCAGCATTATCAAGAGTCCACCTCTTGGGTTAAAATGTATGAATTAATCAGGCATAAGGAATTGCACACACTCACACACACACACACACACACAATTGGTGAGCTAAAATGTCCAAGCCACATTCCAAATAGTCAATAATTACGAAGTTGATACTTTGGTAAATGATCACAAGTATAGATTAATACTGAAATAACGATCACAATTGTATAACTAACAGCAAAGATTCATGCACACCTTAATCTGCTTAACTATTGCAACCTCACAAGTCACAACACAATACACAGCAGCAAGTAATTCCAGTTAAGCATTATTTCTGCATACTTTCCACAACTTCACAAATTGAGAATAATCAAACTCACGGTAACAAAAAGTCATTAGAAGCATAATGATCATATGTGATGTATAATTACAAAGAAAAACAGCTAACTGTGTTGTTCCATTTATTTGGAAATTTCAACAGAGAACGAATAGGGTTTACCGGAGAAGGAACGGCGTCGGGAAGGTATAATCAAGTATTTTCTGAAAAATTCCGAGTTTAGAAGTGAAACGCCTGTGTTGCTGTATTTTTTAATATGTATTTTTTCTTTCCCTTTTTTAGTTTTCTGTAAAGAAGTGTGGAAACAACGATGGAGCGCTGGAGATAGCGATAACCCTAATTCTCTCACTCCTCAAAGATTTTAAATTGGGCATTTTACGGGCTGGATAACCGACCCACAACCCGAATTCTCAGCCCAAAAAGTGAGGTTTATTTAATTAGTAAACCAAAGCTTTTGTATCATTATTCTCCTAATTATGTCATGTAATTAAATAATGGTGGTTTTGAAAAAAATTAAAATTTTCAAAATGAACTTTATTTCAGTACGCAAAGGCAATGGACTGTTAAATCAAGTAAAACATGAACGAATCAGCCTACTATTTTGTTGGACAACAATATAATTTAGAGTGAATCGAACCTTTGGGCTTTGGTCCGCCTGACTTAATCACTTCGTTTTAAATTTTTCATAACAAATGCCTCCGTCTTATTAATATAGTGTATCATATTAGTCCCTCTTATCAATGTAATGTAACACATTCGTTCCTCTTAAATTCAAAATACATCCTAAAATGGAGGTAAATTTTTTATTTGGCCCTCTAAAGTTGCTGTATTTTAAAATTGACCATTTATTGTGTTACATCGTCAATATACATTTTTTATTGTGTCGTCATCATCAATTTCAATCTTTATCACTGAATATTTTTTTTTTGAAAACCATCAATTTATGTCTTATTTGACCGAAAAATTAATTATTTTTTCCAAAAATCACCAATTTAAGTCCAATCAGACCGGAAATTTTATTTTTAACCAAAAATATCATTTCTCGAGTGACAATTAAAAATTAAAAAAATTATATTCTGATTCTAAAATTTACAAGTCCAAGTCATGTGATATGTTTATAATTTCAATTTTTTTATGGAAAAACAGTTAAAGTTCGATCCCAACATAAATCGAATATACCTCCCCCCACCCCACCCCACCCCCCCAAAAAAAATGAAAAAAAAAAAAAAAAAGAACGAAGAAGTTTTCAGTCTGAGAAAGTATGGTCCTAGTAGCAGGGGGGACAAATCCAATCCAGCCTGATAATTCTGGTTCTGGCATACTCCAAAGAACACAAATGGTATCAGCATGTGAAGAAATGAGACCTGAATTGATTGCTTACAGTTACATTACACACAATAATATTCATTCAACAAACACACACACACACACAGTAGACAAATTGCATTCTTGGTAAAATAAAACTCACATTATTCTCTACAGCTAAATACATTCCAACAATTGCAATCCAAAAATGTCACCTTTTAACTTTCTGTATTAACCAACAGTCTTTAGCTATGATAGTACGTACGAGTTATCACAAAAGAAAAGGATGTAAATTAAACTAACAGAATGCTAATTAGGAGGCTGAATCAAACATTATTAACTTCCACAAACACATTAACCTCAGATAATTAATAAACAAACAAATAAACCAGGATAAATGAAACATAAAATGACTCAAGGATTTAATTTTTAACTAGAAAGTTCAATTCTGAATCCCAAAACTATAGCAAAAGTCCTAATTAAGTTGGGTTCAATCAAGTTATAGGGATCTTTAATCTTTATGTTACACAAAATTAGCAGAAAATCACAAGAAGAACTACTCTTTACAATTTGCTGCTTTTAAATGAGAAAGTACTGCCAATATAACGTCATAAGCTCATTCTGTATGAACAAATGATCGAAACCACGAAAACGTATATACTGGAAATAACTTGGATCATGATATATGTCTGATATTTTATCAGAGGCAGTGTAAGTACACCATTAAAATCATGAAACCAATTCAATTTTTATAAGATAAATAAAGTATGCTATATAAATTTATATGTAGCCCAAATATCGCAAAACCATTCACACTTATTAAGATATCCCTTAAATCTGATAAAAAGTACTGTAACACACACAAAATAAAAGATAACAAGTGGATTAAGGAGGACCACAAACGCATTATGCATGATTAATTAAAACTTTTCAACATACTAACCTATAAGATTGCATTTTCCACAATACAAACCAATCATTAAGACAAGATTGTGGGGGACCAATAGATATATATGATGATGTTCTTCATTCTCTATAATCAAAAAAAGTTTCTTTATTTCTATATAGGTTTCTTGATTCTCCATTACAATGATGCATCAACTTTTCAACACAATTACTATACAAAATACATACATAATACCTTATTCAGGCGACAAATTAGCATCTCTTGAGCTATAAAACACATTTTCAAGAGCATCCAAAATGTTGCCATTAAAAGAGCTCATGCCTTCCTCAACTTCTTCACATTCATCACTATCTCGAACTCGTTTCAACTTCCTTTGACATGATTTCAGATGATCTTCCAATAAACTCCTCTCGGATTCGTGCCTCCACACAAGCCATTGTAATGATTGAATCACTTCTTGATCATGAATTTGTTTCTCCTCAGCCAATCTTCGGTATTGAATTGATTCCATTTCAATTAAGCTTTTTTCGTTCTGCAGACGAAGAATCATAGCCATAGCTTCCTCTGCCGCTGTTGCAGAAGCCATTCTTTCTTTTTCGAGTTCTGTAAGAGCTTCATTTGCTCTTTTTCGCTCAACTTTGATCAAATTCCTCAATGCTGACACATCAAATTCGTCATCTACTTCTATACAATCTTTTCCATCATCACAATCAATTTTTTCATCAGAATTAATATAAAGATTTGATTTTTCTCTCATTTCCCCCATTTTATCAGTCAAGGGAACATCCGAATCCTCCTTTAAGAAATTAAATAGCTGATATTTTCTACGAAGAACATTTTTTGAACAAATCCCAGTTTTCAATTCCATTGATTTCCCTCTCAATTCATATAAAAACCTAATCAAAACCCTGGGTAACCAGTCAGAGTTCAAGAACTTTAATACAAATGTAAAAAACAAAAACAGGGTAAAATTTTCAGAAACTTGCTTAATACTCCCAATCAACAAAAACCTACATCCGAGTTCATTATCGAGGGTTAAATGCTTAAGAAATGTGACAAAATCCATCAATACGAAACCTCCGAAAAGGAATTGCAGAAACCCCTTGTGAAATCCGAGAACCGAGCATACAATAATGAAGGGGTAAAGACGAACAAAAATCTGCATGTGGCCTACAGATTCTTCAATGCATAAACACTTGTACAGACTCCTAGTAAGTGTGTGTGTGTGTGTGTGTGTTTAGAGAGAGAGAGAGAGATGGGGAGTTTATGGGGAAGCGAGACTGGTTTATCTGTGGGCAGCAACGGGCTTATTGACCATAAAAATAGGGGAAAACGGTGGGGAAAAAAAAGAAATATGAAGGAAAAATAGTTTGGCAATATCTGGGTATTTTGGTAATTTAATGGATCATAAATGGTAGGAAAATTTGAATTTTATAGGGACAGTTAATATTGGGGGAATGAATTTTATGGATAATTAAAAGGGGGATATTGAACAATTTTGGGAATTTTTCTTTTGAATTTACAGTTCACGAGCACAAATTTAATTTGGCAGATACACCCTGTTAAAAATATATTTTTACTTTATTTAGTCTTAGTCAAATGAAAATCCAACAATTCACACAATCATTTAGCGAATTTTCTATGACATTAGTAAACTCGAAAAATATAATTGACAAATGTTATACATCCACAAATATATTGGAAGGAATAAGATTTAAGATTTCATCAATTTCCTTTTAGGGATTTTTGCACATCACCCTGAACATTTTTTTTTGCACTCTCCCCTTACAATTAAAAAATAGGTATGCACCCCTTATAAGTTGACAAATGAGTGCACTGCCTCCTAAAAACTTGTCTTTTTTTTTTTGTGGGGGGGGGGGAGGGGTTAATTGCACAAAGAATTAAAATCATACAATTGTGACTTGCAATTCGAATAAATAAAAAAAGTAAAAAAATGTCTTTTATACGAAAATTCAAATTTACAAGTTCTTTTAAAAAGATTTTCATTAGTTCTAATTATTTTTTATTTAATTACAAATAAACCATTTTTATAATAAAAATATTTTAATCAAATCAAATAAATTTGAAAGTAAAACAATACCAATAAAAAACTGTTAGAAGATTAAAATTAAATTAGGATGTAAGTACGAATATATGGAAATCTATAAAATTGTGCTTTAAAATGTTACTAATCAATAACTTAAATTAATAAAACTTTGTGCACTTTTAGCCCCCAAAAATTTCAAATAATTGCACTAAACCCCAAAATTACATTTCTATCCTTTGAAATCCAACAAAATATTGATCATGAGGCAAAGTGCACTCACTTATCAATTTTTAGATGACATTGTCATATTTTTTCAATTTTAGAGGGGAAGTACAAAATTTTAAAAATTTCGATGGGTGACATGCAAAAATCCCTTTTTTTTTTAATATTATGTATTTTTCTGTTGTCTCAATTACATTATGATTATTTAGTTGCCATTACTATTTAATTTTAATTTTGATTTCTATGATTTAATACGGCTTTTAATTTATTACTAACTATTGTATGATTTAATTGGACGTTTTGTCCTTTACAATGGTCATATTTTTTTTTTTTTTCAATGGGTTTAATTCCTCTCGAGGTACGTCAAGTAAATAAAGTGGGAACCTTCCCCAACAAGAATTCGAACTTGAGTCTGCTACTTCATAGTGACTATAAATTGCTACTATTATATAAGATTACATTATATTTTTTATGTACAATGTACATATCATGATACATCCCATAAGAATTTTTAGTGTTTTGACTACATGACTAACGGATAGTTTTAAATCTTATAATAATCTAGCTAACACATGAGATAATACCTCGATTATAAGCTAATGAAGTTATAATTAAGAGCATCTCTAATGATTTCGAGAGGGAATACCCTTTCCCTCTCCTCCTCCCCCTAGTTTTTTCATCCTATTAAACTCATTTAATAATAAATTTTATCCTTCTCCATTATTATTATTATTAGACTAAAAATAAATTTAAAACTAACATTAATTTAAAATCAAAAGTACATTAGGGAACTTAGAAAATAAAAAATTACATCAAATATTAAATTAATTCATGTAAGAAAATTCATCATGTCCGCCATCTTCATTGCCACTATTATTGTTGCCGTTGATATTGCTACAACCACCGTCTAGATTGATCGAACCTCCTGACGAATCTCCAAATAAACGAGCCCGACGACGTTTTTCGCGAATTTCAATCTTCACCTCATGCTAATATTCTTTTGTATTATGAGTCATGTATGAGCAGTCCATTTTCATAATCTCTCGTTCGTATTATTAAAAAAATCAATATTAAAATAATAGTAATGAAATGAAAGTTCTATTTTTATAATTAAAAATAATTATCTCCAAATAATATACAAGTTTTAGGAATTTTTATTTTTCAATAAAGATTAAAAAAAGAACCAAATAAAACAAAACAAAATAAAAAAATATCATGTGAGGGACGGGGCTTGGATGGGAGAAGCTCCCCCTCAGGGACGGACGTATGTGGGGATTGGGGGGGCCCATGGTCCCCCAGAAATATTATAACTATTTAATAATACATGCATATGTTCCTACCTAATTGATCATTTGGTGTGATGGTAGTACTCCTTTAAGGTAAAGTAAGGGGGTTGTCATTGAGTTGAGCTAGGGTTCGATTCTATATTACAACAATTTACCTCTTTTTTTGTCTTTTAATAGAGATTCATTTATATTCTCCAGTTTGCCATAAATTTATCCTTTTATTATTTTGACCCCTCAATTTTCTATTTTGGTCCAATGATATGATATTTTTTGTCCTCTTTTAGGAAATTTAATTAATCTAAACTCATATGTTTGATAGATTTCATTTATTCATTTCACCATAAGTTCATTAGTTATTCATTTTCATAGTGTTCGTTAATCGACCTTTTTTCATGAATTTTGCCCTTATGTAAATTTACTTTTCTAATGTAGATATAATTTTGTATTGAATTATGGAATCAGAAATACACTATAATTTAGGAAACATTATTTTACCTTTATATTACACATATTAGTGGCATATTCTGCTAGCTTTTTCATGTCTTGCATAACTAATATTTATTTGCTTTCTGGTTAAACGTAATTGCATCTCAAATATATGCATTTAGTGTTTACACTTATAAAAAAATCTACTAGAATAATTTTTTTCACCTTTGATGATTGGATAAAATTATGGTCGTATTACTTACCTTAAGTTAGTTTTGTCATTTTACCAAAAATCGAAAAAAAGAATATCGAGTATGTTAAAAAAAAAACTTAAAAGTTAATTATCCGTATTACTTGATCTCAAATTAGCATTTGTCATTTGATCGAAAATAGAAAAAAAAATCAAATTTGATATTAACAAAATATTTGGCCCCCCCATTCACAACTGTCTAGGTCCGTCCCTGCTCCCCCTCACCCCCCCCCCCCCCCCTCCCTCCCTCCCATGTCCCTTTAGTTCGTATACCCTCTCATTCTCCCTAGTCATTAGAGATAAATTTTCATTTCCTTACTAGTAATTAGAGATGTCCTAAATAGGTTTTGATTAGTCTGTCACGATTAGAATGGAGACGATATTATGCTGATCACTATTGGACAACCTATTGCTAATTGTGTGATGTGACTCTCCATCTGTTAAATTCTATTTCGTAATGTTTTTATGCGTTTTAATTTGAAGTTTATATGCATTCCATTGTTCTATTGAATTACATTTGATATATGTCCTGCTATAACGAGAAGGAGACGAAATATTTAATTTTAACTTAAGTTAATGTTTTTAACATTCTCGTCAGAGACATGCATCATCCATAAAATAAAATAAATATATGATGTGAAATATTTGTTTTGTAATTTATTACTTTTTCTCGAAATACCATCTAGAAAGAATAATACAATTGCCACTTACATGTGGTGGGTTTCTCAAACCTGATATGAGCAATAATTACATATGGGTTTGATAGTTTCATACATGGGATTCCCTGGCCAATTAAAATCAAATGTCTATTATTTTTTCTTTATTTGGGGAAACAAGTGCCTGAATTGTTGGGAGATTCTTCTATAGATCTCCTGGACCATGTGTTCTACATTTTTTCTCTTTTTTTTTTTTCTTCCTCTTTTCTTTTTTCATTTTTTTTTCATTCTTTCTTTATTTTTTATTTTTTATAACTAATATTCTTTTACACAAATCAAATACATTTATATACTTTGTGTTGCAAACTTATAGTAATATATTGTTCTATCAAAATAATATTGTACAAAAAATTTAAATTTTAGTAAAAAAATATTAAATAACAAAGTGACAAAAATTTAAACATTGTCACTAAAATGATGTACATAGACACATTATTGACAAGAAATGTAAAAATATTGTGACGTCCCAAAAAATGACAACTAAAAAAAATCACTAAATTATAGTGACAATATTTATTGTTACTAAGTTGTCACTACAAAAAATTTAAATTTTAGTGACAAAATAGTAAAAGACAAAGTGACAAAAATTTATATATTGTCACTAAAATGATACTCCCTCCATTCACTTTTACATGTCACTTTTGAAAGGAAAAAAAAATCCACAATACATGTCACTTTAGAATTTCAAGATAGACTTAAATGCTAGTTTGACATTTTTACCCTTCTTCAATCCTAAATACTATATTTAATATCTCTCAATTTTCAAAATATTTACTCATGTTTCTCAAGGGTAATTTTGTCAAACTACCCTTTAATTTTCCTAAAATCTAGAGCATTAAATGATTTCTTAATCTTTGTGAAACAACCTTAAACGACATGTAAAAGGGAATGGAGGGAGTATTTATAGATACACTAGTGACGAGAGTTGTGAAAAAGATATCACTATTGACATTTAATGATACTCCAAAAGTGATAACTATAAAGTTGTCACTAAATTATAGTGGCAATATTTATTGTCAGTAGGTTATCACTGAAAGGGTGTCACTAATTGTCAATAGTGACAATTTAAGTTCCACACATTTGTTACTAATCGTCATTAGCGATAACTTAAAAAATATATTTTGTCACTATTGCACTTATCACTATTTTTATTGTGACAAAACTAATATTTTTGTCATTAAATATATGCAGAAAGTGATAATTTCAACAATGTCACATAATATTTTGTCACTAAAATTCATTTTTCTTGTAGTGTGTCTCTAAAAGGGTGTCACTAATTGTCAATAATGATAACTAACTTCATACACTTGTCACAAATAGCCATTAGTGACAATTTAAAAAAATATTTATCACTATTGTAATTGTCACTACTGTTATTGTGAAAAAATTAACATTTTTGTCATTAAATATATGCAAAAACTGACAATTTCAACAATATATGTTACTTAATATTTTGTCACTAAATTTTATTTTTCTTGTAGTGGTAGTTTATATATATATATTATGTAATTAATTTTCGTAATTGTTCAATGTTGTTCTAGCTATATTTTTATTTATTTCCAAAATATGAATTTGGAAATTCATTATGTCATTTTGTGCTATAATTTATGAAATAATTAAGATTGATATTTTTCTTATGGAATTAAGTTAAACATTAAATAGTTTTAAAGAAGAAATAATGCGTGGAAAATGCAAATAATAATTTTATAGAAACAAACATCATATTATAAATTTACAACACAAAATATGTCAATTTTTTTTTAGTTGTATAAGACAATTTTAGTTATTAATGAAGAAAAGAAAAAAGAAAAGAAGAAGAGAAAAGAAAAAAAAAATAGAAAAGAAGCAAAATCCTGGACCACAACTCCTGGACCATGTCCGGGGAAGAATCTTTTTGAATTGTTAAATGTAGGGCTGTCAATGGGCCGAATTCCGGTCGGATCAAGTTCGTCCAGATCCGCTTCATTTATATCGGATTGAATCATGTCGGATTCGGATTTGGTCGGATTTGGTCGGATTTGGCCGGATATCGGATATTTTTCGGATCCAATAAATTTGTATTTAAAAAGTTAAATTAATATTTTTTCCTAAAACAAGTTATTATCTTTTCAATTTTATTTAATTTTAGCTCACATTTTTAAAGTTTCTTTACTATATTCATATTTGTAGAATGAATATATTGGTTTAAATTAATTTATAAACGAATTATAAATTACTATCTTCTTAAATTGACGTTGAAATATTATTAATGATACTTATTTTTATAAATCATTTTGTATATATATCTTTCTTTTTATTTGTTGTCGGATACGGATCTTCAACGGATCGGATCGACCTAAATTCATATTCGCTCCATGAGTTTTGGATTCCGGATCTTTATAATCGGATCAGGTCCATCAAATCTATAATTGGACAATTATCCTAATAAATCGGACCGAATTCGGACGGATCTGGATTGAAATCTGCCCCATTGACAACCCTTTTAACTAATTTGGACAATATGCTGCGATTACCTAGCCATGTCTTAATTAATGAAAAAAAAAAAAAAACTACTCATTATTGTTAAATTTTACTAACTCAATTTAACCACACTAAATTAGAGTTAAAAACTTAAAAGGGAAAACAAAACATTACTTTTGAAATACTACTTTTTTGTGAATTTGCTTTTCTCTCTTACAATTAAATTAAAAAAATCTCATAATCTCTTCCAATTTTTGGAATGTTAATTTTTTTTTTCAAATATTTTTGTTCTTCAACTTGAGACACTTATTCTCTCTCACTTCTATCATCGGAAGGAGAATGTAAGATAATTTTCAATATTTCTGAATCACACATTTTTACATTTGACATGAAAATGAGAAATGGACTTAATAATGAGTTTATTTGCGTGCTTTGTTAAGAGATTCAAAGTGCATATCAATTGTTTGATTAACTGTCATAATAAAAAAAAAAATTTAATGAATAATTGCAACTAATGCCATGCTATCGCCACCAAGTGAACAAGGTATTGAAATTTTTTCATATATCACAAAATAATGTTGATTTTCATATATTTTTTTTTTTCATGTTTGTCCGTTCCCATTTCCAAAATATTATGTATTGGAACATTGTATGCATAGACTTCTCCGTCTAAAAAAGTTGAATTGGCTTGTTGTTTGGCTATGTATTTTGTGTTATATAAAATTATCCGTAGCTTCTCCAACTTTTTTGCTCACCTATACCTATTTGGCATTTTCTGATTCAGTTTATTTGAAGTTTGTAACACTTACAATTTTGGTATTGGTATTTCCAATTTAAACTCCACTATCTTTTTTTTTTTTTTGTTGTATAAATCCTATTAATCTTTTTTTTTTTTAACAGTATTAGCATATCTTCGGAACTTATATAATTCTGTTAAATTATTTTTCGGGATTTTTATTAGGTGGTTTCTCTACAAATTTTTTATCACAATTTTTTTTTTTTAATTTAAATTTAATATGTCTAAAGAAAGAGAACGCTGAATAATTATAAGGGAAAACGTTCAAAGAAAATTGCTAAAAAATAATTATAAGGGAAAACGTTCAAAGAAAATTGCTAAAAAATAATTATAAGGGAAAACGTTCAAAGAAAATTGCTAAAAAATAACTTCCAAGGTTTGATGGGACACAAAGTGAAGTTTTGTTTTTCCTTAACTCTAATTTAGTGTGGTTTAATTGATTTAGTTAATTTTAATAATATTGAGTGTTTTTTATATTTTAAATGAGGTGACAAAACCTAGATCACAAGGTCTACAAGTAAGTTTATAAATCTGATCGAGATAAGAATTTTTCTGAAAGGGGTTGGGTGTTACTACCTTTTACAGTATTTTATATATCTCTTTCAATACTACAATTTTTTTTATCTAGCTAAGAACAAATTCAGTGACCCGCGAAGCACAAGAAATAGATTATTTTCATGTCAAACAATAGAACTTTTCTCGTTTAATTAATAAACTTCTAGGCAAGTGACCTCTACTTATTCCGTCCGAATATGTGATTGTAGATTTGTAGCTTTATTCTAAGTTTATAATTTTTTTAAAAGAAACAAATTATTAAAATCTTGTATAAAATAGATGGATTGTGTTCATAGGAACACCCTTATTTATCTTGAAAAAATTGGGAATAACTCCCTCATATTAACTTTGAAAATTGGCAATAACATCCCTTATTCACTTAAAAGTTTCACAATTACCTTCCTATTAACTTATGAGCGCATTTTAAATGGGTGGAAAGTGGAAATGCGTAGATAGCTATAAAATGTTACTCTAGGTTATTTGCTTATAAATAGAATACATGGGGATTTTTGCAAATACAAAATAACAAACAGGGGACGCTAAGCATTGGGAGGGGTTGTGTTTGCATATTTAGCCCATTCCTTTTTTCAATACTTTAGATTGCAAATTAACATGGTTTCCTTTTCCCCCAAGTAAGTTACATTGAAAAATAAAAGGAAGTTGGGAACTTACTAAAGTAATTGAAGTTTTTGGGTTATATTCATTCTATAACGGTGGATTATATCCATAAATACATGGACATAAGAGAACAAAAAATTATCATCTCATACACACTTGTCGCTCATCCAACATTCCAATTGATTGAATTCAGTGATATAGACACATAATTTCCGAAATTTATGTATGTTAGTTGCCCCACAAGATGATGGATGATGTTGAAATCAACTATGAAAAAGTTCCAAGTACCCAAAACTTGTAGCCCACGTCCAGATCATCATCCAACCAATATACTCCTAATTAATATGAAGGCTTAAATAATTCCAATGCATCCGAAACAAAACTCAAAACACTACTTTTAATGTCTCAAAATCCGAAAAAGCAACAACTCTCAATTATCTCAAGAAAAAGGCAATCCAATACCCCAAAACCTGAATACCCATGGCCTAATCTCCCTCCCCAACTCCTCACCTCAATTGCAAGGCAACCAAATCTAATGCAAAGCATCACTTCCTTTGGTTGCATAACCAAGTCATGGAAATCACTCACAAAACGTTGCAACCCCAATGCCAAATCCCACAACTTCTCGAAATCAACACAAAAAACGATCATAAAAACCACGTCTTTGGAATCGCTTTCAATGAACCGTATCCTTACGATTACTATGTTTGTAAATGGCACAAGAATTGGTACCCAAAAGGTGTACATTTCAAGGGCCATTCCCATGGACATATAGTAATTATTGGAGCCAATTATTCAGATTGTTATTTATGGGAATCGGATAAAATCAAAAGAAACTCCGCGTGCATTAAGCTTCCGAATTGGGATAGGAATATTCCTTTCAAACTTGCTACACTATCATAAAAAAAAAAGGATTATCCTGAAATTAGCTATGAATCAAGAAAAAGAGATTAATGATCCTGATCAAAGCTGTAATGTGATGGTAATTACAGGTATCTCTTGTCCGGCTTTCGCCTTTTTCAGAATGAACAAGGATGATCAAAAGTGTTGGACTATCGAAAACTGTAGGATTAAGGAGCCTTATGATTCGAGCGGAATTAGAACAATGCAGTTTAGTAATGCCATTGGGTTTAAAGGGAAATTTTACGCGTTGAGTTTGCAGGGGAGTCTTGTAGTGATCGAGGATATTGGTAATTCGGGCTTTGGAGTCACAAAGGTTGGTGAAAACAGGGTTGTGCCCTGTAAGAGCTGGAGACATTATAGGGAATATTTAGTTGGATTTAAAGAAGAAATATTGTTGGTTTTTCTTGTATCGAGAAAGTCGATTGATTTTGTGGATGATGTTGAGGTTTGTAGGCTTGATGTTGAGAAGCTTTTGTGGGTAAAGGTGGAAAGTATTGGGGAAAGTGCATTGTTTCTCGAGGATGAATGTTGTATGGGGGTTATTGCAAGCGATGTGGGATGTAGAAGAAATTGTATATACTTTACTCATTATCAGAATCAGAATATGAATATGAATGGTATGTTTATGATATGGAAATGGGACAAGTATATACTATCCTATCACCTCCAGCTTTCGGAAATGGCTGCAATCTGTAAAAAGTTAAAATATGTGTACAATTTACTCTCAATGTCCACTAGTACTTCTTCCTTCAAGTTATTTTGTAACTATTCTTAGGCTAATGTGTTCTTAATTCGATTTGACTTTTTGGATTCAAACAAAATTTGCATTTTAATAAATTGTCTATTAGCCATTTGGGCCGCATATAGTTTTAGAAGCCCAGCAACGAGTTCAGTACTTTAATAGGTTTCTGAGTGGGCTTTTAACCTGTCCAGGTCCATTATCTCTTTATTTCGTAAATTGTTTAACATCATGATTTAATTTTTTCACATGATACTACTCCGAGAGAAGACAATAATATATCAATCAAATTAAGTTGTTAGTGACGCATCAAAACTATCACAACGTACAGTTTGGAGAAATATTACACTTCAAGAACCTAATTGACAATCAAGAAGAAAGGTAATGAAGTATATATACTTCACTATATATATTATTGAAAGACAAAAAATGTAACTCATCCTATATATACTAGCTAATACTTCACTGTATTATTGGAAATTTGGAAGAATTGTTTATAATACAAAAATTTAATAACATTGCTTCTCACCAACATTAATTGTAAGATATTTTGTTGTAATAAAATTTAAACTATTATTGTTTAATATATATAAATAAAGATAAAGTTAAATATTTTCATTTGACATTTTGTCAGTAATTTCCTTGTAGAGAAAATTTTAAAAATTACACAAGATTCAAGTACGTCGGGACTTACAAAGTGGTAAAAGCATTTTAGCAGTTGATTATTAATTGTATTAAGGAAAAATTGCTTTTTTGGTACCATAGGATAGGCTGACTTGCACTTTTGGTACCATTGGATATGAAAATGCAAATTTGGTACCATAGGATAGGTTTTCATTGCAATTTTGGTACCAAACCAAAATTTTCTACAAAGTTAATGGCAATTTACCCCCTACTAAATGCATAATGTTCAATTAAACCCCTCGTGGTTTAAAAAAGAGCATTTTACCCCTTGAAATTTTGTAAAAATTTCACATTGCCTCCCTGATATTTTTATAGGCGGCACTTAATCCACTTTTATTAAGATAATGTGATTTTTTACCCATTTTGTTATGATAAATGTGGGAATTTATCCCCCTATGTTAAATAAAATAGTTTGCATGCATACTCTCAATTTCGGCAAGTGAGTTACAATCTCCGACTGAAGGGGGTAAATTGCTTCATTAAAATTTTACAGGGGGTAAATTGATTTTTTTCAAATTATTGAGGGATAAATTGAACATTATGCATTTCATAGGGGGTAAATTGCCATTAACTTTATAGAAAAATTGGGTTTGGTACCAAAATTGCAATGAAAATATATCCTATGGTACCAAATTTGCATTTTCGTATCCAATGGTACCAAAAGTGCAAGTCAGCCTATCCTACGGTACCAAAAAAGCAATTTTCCCATTGTATTAAGCAACAAGAAAATCACTGATTGGCTCTGTACGAATGAAGTTTGGTTGAGTTTAGCTTTACTCAAATCAAGTCATATTTTTTAAGTTAAAGAGTTTGAAGAGGTCTTAGTTCAAAATTAGTCAACTCAAACTGAACCTACACAATCCTACTTAGAGGCCGTTTGGCCTCCCGATTAAACCCTCCATTTTCACGTTTTTATCACAAAAGCCAAAATTGGACTGTTTGGCCCTAATAAAATGAAATTACTTTTGCTTATGTACCGTAAAAAACCCACGATCAGCATAAGTACCATATTTGCTACTTTTGCCCAACGTGGGAGCAAAAATTAGGAGAAATGACAATACCGTCCCTAGTTTTAAATGTTGGAACTGCAGTTTTTTAATTGAGTTGTTCTAAAATTAAATTAATGACTTCTTTTAATACTAATTTTTTTCATTATTTTAGTTGGAGTTTTGTGTTATCTGTAATGCATATTCAATTAAAAAAAGTAATTTTTTGTACTACATGAATGTAAAAAAATTAAAGTTAATTTTCCTTCTTAGTTATACTACATGTATATTTAAGGTTAATTTTGTAAATCATATGAAAGTCTACGTTTCTAAAAGCAATTTTGATAATGTGAACCAAACGCTAAATCAATTCTCATAAAAATAATTTTCTTAAAAGCAATTATGCTATAATCAATTAATTCAAAAGTAATTATACAATCGCTAGGCCAAACTCACCCTTAATAAGACATATAAAGTCATTTATTTGACATTCGTCATCTTTTTTCAGGCATATAAAGTTATTGATTCGATATTTACCATCTACTTTCTCCTCCAAACTTCAACAAGCAAATCTCAATTCAAATCATATATATCAAATTTTCAAAACTCACTAACTATTATTCAATAATTTTTTACTATCTCAATACTTCATTGAAATTGTTATCAAATCAAGTTTAAAGTCACGTCATACCACTTTTTGAAACCATACTAAGACGAAACTCATACAATCTACTTCTATAACAAGCCTCTTTCATCCAAGAAAATAAAAAGTAGAAAAAAGAACAAGAAATTACATACATCAACCAATACATTCAGTTTCAACATGAAATTTAAATAATTATAAATAAAAACTTAAATTTGTAAATGCAACAATTTCAAAACCAACAAGAATAAGTGTGTTCACGTCACATAGTCTTTCTTTATCTTTTTCCTAGCTTTTTGTCTCTGTATGAGCTAGGATAATAAAATTTAATAACTACAAGTCGTGGAAGAAGCATATGGCCTGTTTGTTTGGTGTTTCGGAAAGTAGTTTGAGAGAGTAGTGGATGTTTGTGAAATAATTTCGATTTGCGTAATGTTGTTTGTTTGGATTTTGAGGGAGTGGTTTGAGAAATAAAGTAGGTGTAGGTTTTTTTTGGAAAAGTGAGATTGTAGGTGTAAGATATGTAAGACTTTATATCAAATCATGTTTGTTTTTGTGAAATAAATGGTGTAAGTAATAGATTATTTTATGTCAAATCAGAGTAGAGTTTGTATAGGTTTTGTTTGAAAATTGTTGTTTGTTTGGCTTTTGAGAGAGTAGTTTGAGAAAATTAAGAGATGACAAATTTATTTGAGAAAGTAGAAAACATGTTTGTTTGGCATTTACCAAACATGAATATTTTTGGAAAACGCCAAACAAACAGACCCAGAACCTTGGGACCTATTTGTTTAATGCTTGGGAATCTGGAAGATTGGAAGTTTGTAAAATAATTTTGATTTACCATAATGTACGTTGTTGGTTTGAATTTGAAATAATGATTTGAGAAATACGGTAAGTGTAGATTTTTTTGGAAGAGTTAGGTTGTAGGTGTAAGATGTGTATGACTCATGTCAAATCATGATTGTTATATGATATACAATGTTTAAGAGGTTGATGAGTTACTTTATCTCAAATCAAAATAGAATTATAATTTATTTATTTTTAAATAAGAAAATTATTGTTTATTTAATTTTTAAGTGATTAGTTTGAGAAAATTGATGATAAACTTATTTTAAAAAGTAAAAAATATGTTTGTCTCATTTTTTTTAAACACAAAATAATTTTGAAAAAAGTTAAAAAAACACGCCCTTGGAATCTTTCAAGATCGGACTGTTTTTTCTGTTCTGAATGAGCCGTCAAATTATTATAGGACAGAAGAGGAGGAAATGGACTCCCGTTCTCTCCCTTCTCTCCTGAGTAGTAGTAGAACATGGTACTTAGGGTTTCCATCCCCAATTCTCCTCTTCCCCAGTGAAGACTCTTCTTCTTATTCCTCCATTTTCACTGCTCCATCCATTTCCCTCCTCTTTACTCCAACTCTATGACATCCACCCAAATTGATTCGGTCCTACAAATTCCCTCCATTATACCTACACAAACCTCCAATACTATTGTGGCAAAGGTCATATCTGACAAGGAAGTCAACCTAAATGCCTTAAAGTCCACCCTTATTAAATCATTCCATGCCATTAATGACGTCTCCATTAATGTTCTTGGCCCAAATACTCTTGCTTTTGTTTTCGCTGACAGAAAAGACTGTGCCAAAGTTATTAATCTATCCCCCTGGTCCTTCAGGGGATCTCATGTGGTCACTAAAGTTTGGGACGAAGATCAAAACATCCAAGAACTCAACCTCAATCTCTCTCCTTTCTGGATTCATGCTTTCAACCTCCCAGCCAAGTACAACACTCGGGCCACTGCTATGGAAATAGGAAACTTTTTAGGGACTTACATCAGAGATGATCTTACCACTGAAAGTGCAAAATGGAAAGAATCCCTTCGTTTCAGGGTCGAAATCGACGTTACTAAGCCTTTGATTGACTCCTACACCTTCACTACCCCCAATGGAAAAATTATTAACTCTGATATCAGGTATGAAAGGCTCTCTGATTTCTGTTATCATTGTGGTATTCTATCCCACAAACTTACCTCATGTCCCTCAGACTCCATTCTCACATTCGGCCCCTGGATTAAAATGCAAAAACCCCTTATCCACCGTCCCTTAAAATCCCTCCAAGAAACATCTCCACAATCATCATCCACTAAAACTCTCTCCTTTTTCTCGAAAGAAGAAACTCGGAACCTCCCCAACTCCAACCCCTCTGTCTCCGTTCTCCCTCCTCAACAGCCCGTCGTCCCTGCTCCCGAGAGTACCCCTAAAGGTCTCAATGAAAACTCTCTGACACAAGACGATATTAGTCTTGTCGCCCCCAATTTGTCCTCTGTTTCAACTGCTCTGCTGGAAAAAGACGTCAAAATTAATAAAGAAAAAGGAGTTGTCAACTCTGCATTTAATGTCCAGGATCTGATCTCTGTTATCTCGGACCGTTTTCTCGTAACCCCAGGAAACAATTACTTGCATAACCTCCACCTAAGCCCCAGCTCTCTGTGGTCCAACTCTACCCAAACCCAAACACAAAACAAAAATAACCAAGGCCCTCCTTCTCCTGTACAACCTGCAAAAACCAATCCGGCCCATTCTCCTTCTTTGGACCTTTCAACTAGTGGCATCTCTGAAACTGACCCTTTTAACTGGTCAAACCTTAAAGTCTCAATTCCCCAATATTACCCCGAACAGCCCAAATCAACAAAAGCCCAGTCCCCCCCCAAATCTATCAAAGGCCCACCCCCCTCTCTTAAACGGATCCACCCTCCACTTCTGGATCTTCCTATCCAAAGGAAAAAACCAACAGCTTACTACTGTCCACCTACCAATACCATTGACCCAAATCTTGACCCATATCCATCTCCCTCTGAATCAATTGACGCGCTGTCTTCCCCACCACCTTCATTAGCTTTCACCGAACTTCTATCCCCACCTTCTCAAGACCGCACCCACAATACTAACCCCATCAATCTCCTTCCTAATATCCGCTCACAACGCAGAATCATCCAAATTAAGAGACTTGCACGATCTCGCAACATCTTCACTGTCCAAGCGATCTCTAAAGAAAACCAATCTTCCCCTCAATCCAAAAGCTCTGTCTCAATTACTGAAATCAATGATAACCCCAACTCCGAAGGCCCTAGGGGGCTTAGGGAGTAATTATGATTATTGTCTCCTGGAATTGCCAAGGGCTTGCTAAGCCCAAGGCAAAACGTGCCCTCAAGGCGCTTCTTTCTTCTCAATCCCCCGATATTCTCTTCTTGTGCGAAGTTAAAACTCAAAAGCTCTCCCCAATCTTCTCTCTGTTAAACAATTACTCTCTTTATAACTCTGATTTCGTCCTCCCGTGTAACACTGCCGGAGGTCTTATTCTAGCTTGGCGTGATGGCGTCAATATTCAGGTTCTCAACAAACACTCATCCATCATCAATTGCTCGATTAGTTCACCGCTTTCCACCTCACCTTGGAACCTTTCATGTATTTACGGCCCCTCTACCACCATGGCCAAACCTCTTTTTTGGGACTTGCTTAGGACTACTGCAAATCTTTTTGACAACTCTCCTTGGGTTTGCATTGGTGACCTAAATGAAATCTTTTCTCAGCTTGACAAATCTGGAGGCACCCCCTTTGCTTGCTCTTCTAGACAGCACCTTAAAAATATCCTGGACGATGCGGGTTTGGAAGATATATCCTTTACCGGTTTTGCTTTGACTTGGAATAATAGAAGGGGAGGCAGAGCAAATATCCGCCAGAGAATCGATAGAGCTCTTTCCAATCCCAATTGGAATCTTCTCTTCCCCAATGCTGTTGTCGCTCACCTCCCGGCTTGTGCCTCGGATCATAAGCCCATTGTACTTCATACTACACCTTCTATCATTACGGGTCCGAAACCTTTCCGTTTTGAAGCTATGTGGCTCCTCCACGATGGGTGTCGTCCCACCATCGAACTCAACTGGGATAAATCATCCTCGGGTTCCCCATCCTTCTCCTTCTTCTCGAAGTTAAAAACTACAAGAGAAGCTCTGAGATTTTGGAACCGCCACTCCTTCGGCCACTGCCTCAATCAAATTTCCTACATTCGTAACTCTATTGATATTCTCCAATCCCAAACTCAATCTTCGGAAACCCTTGCACTTGAGGAATCCCTCCAATGCAACCTTGATACTCTACTCTTGAGAGAGGAATCCATGTGGAGACAACGGGCGAAACAAAAATGGCTTGAAGAGGGGGATGCAAACTCACGCTTCTTTCACCTCTCAACCATTTTTCACAGAAGGTACAATCGCATACATTACATTTTCAATCCAGTAATTAATTCTTATGTTTCGGATTGGCTTGACATTAGTTTGGTGTTTGAGAACTACTTTCAGAACCTCTTTACCTCGACCTGCCCCACTTTTCCTTGTGACCTTGAGGGTCTTTTCTCAAATTCCATCTCTCAAGCTGAATGTAATGTTATTAGTGCTGTCCCCTCCCCCTTAGAAGTTAAAAAAGTCCTTTTTGGTATGAATTCTTTCAAAAGTCCCGGTCCTGATGGTTTTTCCCCGATTTTCTACAAAAAATTTTGGGATATTATTGGCTCGGATGTTTACAAATCCATCGAACACTTTTTTAAACATGGTTTTCTACTCAAAGCTTTTAACCATACTTTCATCACTCTCATCCCAAAGAAGGTTAATGCCCGTAAGGTTGAGGAATTTCGTCCTATTAGTCTTTGTAATATTGCATTTAAAGCCATCACTAAAATCATTGCTAATAGACTAAAATGCCTCCTTCACCGTCTTATCTCTCCCACCCAGTTCGCCTTTACCCCAGGTCGCAACATCAATGAAAATTCTATCCTTTCTCATGAAATTCTGCATTGCATCAATTTGAGAAAAAAGAACAAGAATTCGGCCATGGCTATTAAACTTGACCTCTCCAAAGCCTTTGATCGTGTTGAGTGGTCCATCCTTCTTAAAATTCTTGAAAAGTTGGGTCTGGATGCGAAATGTATCAATCTGATAAATCAATGCATTTCCACTGTTAGTTTCTCTATTTTAGTTAATGGTTCATCTCATGGTTACTTTTCTCCCACCCGTGGGATTCGTCAAGGGGATCCCCTATCTCCTTTTCTTTTTGTCATATTCACCGAGCTTTTTATTCATCTTATTAATAGAGCTGAAAGTGCAGGGCTTATTCAGGGTATTAAGATCAGCCGTAACTGTCCTCCTATTACTCATCTCCTTTTTGCCGACGACATTACGGTTTTTTGCAAAGCTAATGAATCAAATGCCTTCGAAATTAAAAATGTGTTAGATACATTTGAGTCTTGGACTGGCCAGCTCTTTAGTAAGGAAAAATCTTTTGTGCACTTCAGCCCCAACACTCGTGGTTCCTCCCGTGTCAGAATTCTTGATATTCTTGGTATGAAAAGATGTAACCATAAATCCAAACACCTTGGTTTGCCTTTTTGCAATACTTCGGGTAGCAAAGCCTCTTGTTTTAAAGATGTTATTGAAAATCTTGAAAAAAAACTTTGTGGTTGGCGGGCTCGCCTTTTATCTCATGCTGGTAGAAATGTTCTCGCTAAAGCGGTTGCCCAAGCTATTCCCTCTTACCAAATGTCAACTTTTTTGCTTCCTAAAAGTGTGTGCTATAAGCTCGACTCTATGATTCGTAGGTTTTGGTGGCAAGCAAATGATAAACCACATTTCCTTGCCCTCAAATGTTGGGATTCTATTTGTACGCCAAAGTGGAATGGGGGCATTGGCCTTCGTAGATCTTTTGATATGAATAAAGCCCTCATCTCCAAACTCACTTGGAATGTCCTTAATTCTCCAAATAAACCTTGGGTCTCCCTTCTCACGTCCAAATACCTTCAATCCCAAAGCCTCCTCTCCTTCTCCCGTACTAAAAGCACCTCTTCTTGGATTTGGAAAGGGATTTTTGATTGTCTCCCTTTAATTCGTAAAGGAGCTTGCTATCATGTTAATAGCAACTCGGTCATTAATGTCTGGAACGACCCTTGGATCCCTACCTCCGTTAATTTCCTGCCTAGCCCAAACACCACCAACCCGCACCCTTCTCCTCCTACTTATGTCAAAGACCTTTTCTGCCAAAACTCTTTAGACTGGAATCGCAGCCTTCTTGATTCCATTTTTTGCCATGATTCTGTCCTTGAGATTCTCAAAATCAAAGTTTCCCTTGCTGGGGAACCAAAAAAGCTTTTCTGGGTTCATTCTAAAAAAGGTGATTTCTCGGTTAAGAGTGCTTACTTAATCGACCAAAAAGCTCGTTTTCAGTCCGGTATCTTGGTTCATGGTAATCTTTGGAATTCTCTTTGGAAGGCTCAAATTCATGATCGTCTAAAATTTTTGCTTTGGAAAATCTTAAATGACATGCTGCCTACTCGGGTTAAACTTTCCTCTATCTTTCATGTAGCAGATAAAATGTGTGTGTTATGTAATCAGGCTGATGAAAGTGTGGATCATTTGTTTCTTGCTTGCCCTTTTATTAGTGCTGTTTTTATCTCCTCTAAGTGGCACTTTCGGCTCCACCCATTTGCCAACTGGAGTATAAAACAGTGGATTTCTTCTCTTTTGAGTTTGGACCCTTCCTTTTTTCCTGCTGGTGATCTCTCGCTCGAATTTCTTAATTTTTGCATTATCACTATGTATCAAATTTGGCAGGTTCGAAACTCAGCTTTGTTCAACTCTACGTCCCCAAATGTCTTGATTACTATGAATAGGTGTTGTAAACTTGCAGCTGAACATTCTGTGGCCCAAGCTAGAAAAGTTATTGTTGCAAATTCGCCCCCTTTGAGTGCTGATTGGTCTCCCCCACCAAGGAACTACTTCAAAATCAATTCAGATGTTGCTTTTTTGGATGGTTGTGCTACTCTTGCTTTTATTATTCGCGACCATTCTGGTTCTATTTGTTTTGCCTGGACCAAATCAGAATTCCACCATGATGCCACCAGTGCCGAAACTTCTGCTCTCAAAGCTGCTCTCCTTTTTCTTGATCAAGCAAACTGCCGCCTTGCTCACTTTGAGAGCGACTCTCTGAATGCAGTCATGATGATTTCAAGCCATTCTCCCGCTCTTGAATGGACCAGCAGAACGGATGCTGAAATTGCTCGATCTATCCTTTCCAAATGGCCTAATTGGATTGTCAAAAAGATTCCAAGATTGGGCAACAAAGCCGCCCATAATTTAGCTAAGTGGGGATTTTCTTGTAAATGGGAGGGCCCTGTTCCCCTCACCATCATTCCTCCGGATGTTTTTTGTGACTCAAGTTCTCCTGTTATTTCTGTACCGAATATTTTTTCCTTTATTAATGCTTAATCGTTTATTTATCAAAAAAAAAAAAAAGAGGAGGAAATGACAACTCCATAGAATCTTATATTATTTTACTACAATTTTTATCTGATAAACAGTGATTTATTTATACCTCACAAGTTGCAATTAGTTTATTGTATAATTTACATTTTGTCTTTATGGCCCTCCGTAGACTACAAAAAATGATGCATTATTTTATGCTTGCTAGATATAACTCTCTCAACATTACAATATTACATTGATTACATGCTTCTATACATATACAAATCTAATTCGTTTATTTAACTTTAAATTATTTACAAAACTTCAAATTATAAAATATTATTTTTTAGTTTATAAGGAGATCTAGTAAACAATCATTAAATTAAATGTATTATATATTATATATATAGAATACCTTTTATTAACAAGGATTAAGTCTTCATGATTTCTTATTGGGGAAAAGTAAATTCGATTTAAATTCATGTACATGTGTATTATATAGTTTTACATATGATAAAATGGTTAATATAATATATTTAATTAGTTTAACTATTGTAAATGGAGTGTGAATGAAACAACATAGGGAAAATTTTACTTATAAAAATTATACATGAAATTTTTTAAATTAAAAAATATAACTGAAGGAAAGTAATTCATCAGTATCGATCACAATTAAGTACTTTTATTTAATGTAGAAAATAATACTCCAGTATATAAAATGTTATTGAACAAATATCCCATACATACATATATATATATATATATATATATATATATATATATATATATATATATATATATATATATATATCTCATAAGAAATTAAAGCAACAATGTTATAATAATGAGCTAAGCTCACCATCAGAGTTACCAAGGGACTAAAATGGAAAAGGAGAGGGCACAATTAATTAGTATATTTATATAATGAAAGAACTTTTTTAAAGCTTAATTCATACATTGAAATTTCTCCAAATTAAATAGTCATAATTTGCTCGAAGTAGTGAAAATGGTTTATTTAATATAACCCCACTAAAAATTGTTTTATCTTCCAAAGGCAAAATCGAATCAAATTTGTGGCCATAATTGAAATTTGGATTGCAAGGAATATATTTATCAATCACTGAAAAAGTTATGATGACTAGGTTGATGCCGAAAAGTACTTATTTCTCACATTATTTATATTATTATATACAATGGGTCAATTAGCCAGCTTGCAATTAATATTGTTTTATGTGATTGAGTTGAATATTAGGAATTGTTCCGAGCTAGTGTCTTCTGAATTTAGTGAGCAACATGTGTTAAGTGGAAGATTATTAATATTTAATATATTAATTCAGATATAATTAGAGACCAACACATATTACTCACTAAAATCCAGAAGACAGCTCCGAATAATTCAAAGAATATTAGATAGCGAGACAACCAAAAGGCAGTTAGTTAAGCTTAGGCAAGACCTCAATGGGCAATAATTCTTTTTCTGCTTAATGTTTAAATTAGTAATTTAGTATGCAAATGTTTTGAGATAGGCTAAATCACTCAAACGTCCTTTGTGTTAGGCTTTATATTACATTTGTCTCTTTACCTGCCCATTTTTCTTCATCAAAACTTGGAATGTTCGAACTTCATTATCTAGACATTTAGCCATTTACTTGTGCACACACTATTCAAGCGGGCCTTGAAAAAATAAAAATGAATATAATTCAAATCATATATTTTATCCGAAACTAAATTATCCAATGAATGTATACAGAACATCCATTTTTCTGAAAATATGTCATAGGATATGATTCGAGCTAATATCCTTAATTATATATGAGGGTTTTTTGTAATTTAACTTCCTGTGATATGTTTAATGGACAAATTCTCTTCTTGTGAACTCAAAATAGGCAACTTAACTCCCTGTGAAATAAAATAGTGAGAAATTTACCTCCTTGTGATATAAAAATAGGCAATTTAATTAACTCCATGTGAAATAAAATAATGAGCAATTTAACTCTCTGTGATAAGAATTAATGAGCAATTTAGAGGGAGACAATGTGCTTCTTTTATAAAAATACAGGGAGGTAATTTGCCATTTTTCTTATCACAAGGAGTTAAATTGCCTATTTAAGATATCACATGGAGGTATTTTGCCCTATCTAATCTAATCTAATCTAATACATATATATATTTGAAGGGTGGGTGTTGACTCCAATTGAGTGTTTTGACTAAAATCCTAATTTTCTAGAGTTTTGATTTTTTTTTTAATCTTACAAAATTCTATTATTAGTAATCTCTTAAAATCAATTTCATCTCTTACATTATCTACACAAACAGGACTGTCAAAACTAAATTATTGTGCCAAATAAATGATATTAATTCCAACATAACTAATTTATGCGTAACTTAAGGAGGAAATTACAAAATCCTCTCCAGAATCACTCTTCCAAAAAGAATCATAATTAATGAGGCTAGAACCGTGTTATAAAAAGGAAACAAATTAGGCTAAAAAAAAGTAGAGGTAAATTCATAATAAGAAACTTCCAGTTTTGGTTGTCCATCAGTTCATCATGTTTCTGTATTTTATCATAATTTTTACATATCAACTAAGCAAAACTAAAATATAATTTCAGTTTCAAATTTTAAAAATTCCGAAAATACGGCCATTAATATGGAATAAGTTTAATACCTTGATTGATGCAAATAAAAAGTCAAACAAATAACTTGATTTATTATATTTAAATATTTCCGTAAATTTAGCTATTAAATCATGGTACTCCTTACATAAAACCTCTTATATAAGAACTATGTATTCTCTTTTGCAAAAATTAGAGTATCAGTGTGAATGGTCCAATGTTAATTTTTATTCCTTCTTTTGGTTCTTTATATCAAACTAGAAATCCAACAATATATATTCTACATCTTTGCTATAGAAGATTATGTGCATAGATAATGTATATTTGTGATGTGATGTGATGGTCATCATGGTCTCCCTACATCAAGTACCAATTTGGTGTTTATAGGTTTATTTTATTAGTTTTTTCTTTTGAAAAATTATTTTTACTTAATTTGATATGATTTTGCTTAATATAATTACATTTAAATGTTTAATGTCCATAGATAATGTATATTTGTATGTGTATAGGGCGTCTACATACTTGATAATTACAAACATTTTGTGGTTATATTTTTAATATTCTTACGTATATAAAATCTTCTTATTTAGTCTTGCTTTTGTTGTTTTAATTATTCTATTTTTCTTCCAAACATCATATTTTATGTGTTCTTGAGTTATTTTATATATATATTATGTTATTGAGTTTGCTTTTGTATTTATTACATCCCAATATAATTTAAAGATATTTTTTGGAACACTTTCATTGCTTATCCTCTTTTTAGTAGATTCTATTATGTTTTCTCTTAGTACTAACTCTTTTTTTTTTTTTATGATTAATATGTTTAGGCTTGAGAATTTAATTTGACACGCCTAATTATATGAATGTTTTTAGTTATTTTTCATTATAAATTTTCTGTCAAGTTAATTTTCACAATCAATAGAACTTGTGTTTATACCTTCTGAGCCTTCGGCGATTGGAGCTAAAACAATGCTAAGCAATTTCAGTCATATTCATCATAAATTTTTTGTCAAATTAATTTTCAAAAACAATTGAATTTGGGTTTATACCTTCTGAGCCTTCGGGGGAGCTAAAACAATGCTAATGCAAGTGAACTTCGTGATAGGCCATAATTGAAGGAAAGTGACAAGGGTGATTCGAGCATGGTGATTTTAGCCAATGCGAGTGATTGTGTTTCTAGAGCAAATTATGGGAGCATCATCAATGATATCAAGGAAACAAGATTGACTTTTGACTCTTTTACAACTCGGCATACCCGACTCAAAAGAAATAAAGGTAGCTCATGGAATATTAGAGTTATCGTTTGGAAATACGTTTGACTCAGTTATTTTACTTGATTTCATTCACAACATTGTAACTTTAGAAATAGCTTGATGAATGGAGATTATTTTTCCTCTAATTGTATTTGTATAAATTGAAATGTAAATACTAATTTGTATTTTTAGTCTTGAAAATAGATTAAGGTCCTATCATAATAATTTAGAATTACAAAATAATGATGAATGATATATACTGTATGGCAATTTAAGTAGTTTTATTTATATTTTGTTGAAGTACTATTTTAGAATTATTTGAATTTTCGATATTATTGTATATATAGACTACCGACAAAGTTATAATAAAGTCAATGTTTATGGGATCACATGGTATCAATCAAGTATATTATGTATAAATATTAAAATTCGACAATTATATATACATATTAAACAATATCCATTACTTTTCTACTTGAGCATGGCTCGGTGAAAATTTTTGTACTTAATTTATGATTACATAATTATTATTTGGTTGTTGGAGCGACTTCAAATATTCAAGTATATATATATATATATACTTGCTCATGCTATATCAATGGTCATTAACTTTCATTCAATATTATAAATTGATAAGGATGAAAATGTAGAATTGTGTCTTTTGTTGTTTTTTACCGACTATTGAGTGTGAATTATTGACATTAATTGACTTAAATAATATAAGTCAATAAATTCTTTAGTAGGATCTCAAAAAATAAATATTTTTTAATAATTACTATTCATTTTATTTTAATTCAATATAATTTAATTTTTTTTGTATAAACCGTGCATAGCACGGGACACAAGCTAGTTATTTATTACAGAGAGTTAAATTACATATTTAAAATAACACAGAGAGTTAATTTACTATTCACTCTCTTATATATGAAGTTGGACATATATATTAGTCCGAACTTACTCATATATTGTTTTGAAAATTGAACTATTTCAATCATTTTATTATTTAGTATGAGACAACCCCAATTAACGTACCCAGTGGATGCAATTGACCAAATACTTGAGGATGAATACAATCAAATTAAAAATGAGTTTGTCAAAACTTAATTAAACCTATATACTCAAAATTTTCAGGTGTATACAATTGTTAGTTAAAAGGTTTATGATCTATTTTATTTTATTTTATTTTATTAGAACAAAGCAATATATAGGATCCAGTAAAATATAATTGGTACAAGATTCTCTGCAGGAAGATATTTGATATAATACACTTAAAACATTATACTACATTATCACAATGGTTTAAAAGAAGTATATATATATATGTAGAACCTTATCACCTAATTCATTTACTATAAATTTTTGTTAGGATCCACACGTACACATGGTCACTGACTGCAAACTGTCACAAACCCATTTCAGTAAGACAGGTTTACCAAATTTGTTGAATTGAATAAATAAACACTTAGTATTAATTAATACTAATAATAAATCATATTTATATACTCCCGATCCAGTAGTTTATTATTACACCACATATTGGTGGAAGAACCCGACTGACTGTTATCCACCTGTCAATGATCTATTGGTTAGACAACAACATCAAAGTTCACAAGCCATCCCACCAATCAACTAAAGTTTTACCAATTTTGAGTGTACGAGGAAGCCATTACCTTAATTTTCTCGAGTACAGAACCAAATATACTCTCTCTCATTTCAATACATTTGTCAAATTGCCTTTTATTGTATAAAAAATTAATCTCAGATCTATTTACAAGTTTTTTTAATTTGATGATATTTATACGTGTCTTCACGTCGAGGCGAATACTAACTTGAAAGTCATAGATGTAGCGTATATTTAACAATAAATTTTAGCTTAAACCACCAATTTTTTTTTATCATACTAAATTAATTAGCTCCATGTTTTGTTAAGAGGTTTTATCCATCTTCAAAACCACTTTTATGCTTTCCATATAAAGCTAAATATAATTGTACTTCAAAAACAAATTTTTTTAAAACTCCAAAAATCTTGTACCCTTTGTCCTCGTTCAAGCTCGAATTAGTAAGCCCTAAATAAATTCAATGCTTGTCGTGTTACCACTTTCATAGGTTGCTTGCTAAAAATATCTTCTGATAAAATCATCGATTGTTTTTTTTTTTTTTAAACTCTATCATGATTTCAATTTGTCGGGTTTTTTAGCTGATGATTAATCACATAAAAGAAAATAAATTGAAAAAACCTAAAAAAAGTTTCAGGGAAGAGAAAATGGGAAGGGGAAAGATCGTGATCCGTAGGATTGACAATTCAACTAGTAGACAGGTTACTTTCTCCAAGAGAAGGAATGGATTGCTTAAGAAGGCAAATGAATTATCAATTCTTTGTGATGCTGAAGTGGGATTGATCATCTTTTCTAGCACCGGAAAACTTTATGATTTTGCAAATACCAGGTTCAATATTATTTACACATAATCTACTTTTTATATATATATAGATTATTGTCCTCTAATTCGTATTTTATACATCCATATTTATGATACTTATGGAATTCATAACCACTACATAAATTATCTCCCACACCTCAACCATGAATGTATTTATGTATGGACCCGTGCGCGCGTGTCTATGCGTGTGAGAGTTATGAGTTTATATATACGTCTGAGTTTTAATAGAAGGGATCATAAGCACTTAAGCATTCAATTAGTTAAAAGTTAAGGTGTTTTTTAGTGCCCTGCATCTGCATACATATTGAAGTTAGATCTGGATGTGCTTGGTGAAAAGATGGATCAAAATTCTTTATTTTTATCACTTCCCTCTTTGTTGTGACTTGTGAGAAGATTTTTTCAACTAAAAACTAAAACACTTTTGCTTCACTTATTATCCCACAGATTAGTTTATGATAAGATATTTACCATAATAAGCAATCAATAAATTGAGTTAACTTTTCATATTCTAATACTCATATTTTGTTAGATTAAATACAAAAACTAAGTGTTAATTCCTCCTCCAAAATGCTTATTGCTACAACCTACATATATATATTATCATATAGATTGTTTGCAGTTCATTTTTGTATATCAAGTGGTGAAGGTGAAATAAGTATTAAAAATGTGAGATTCGTAGCGCCTTCAAACCATTTCTTCATATTATTCTCTTTTTTTTACCAATATTTTTAACAATAATTACATAACGTATAAATAAATAAATGTAGAACTGCTAGGCAAGAAACAAGCTTTATTTTACAAGTTACAATAGCTTTAACTACTGTTGCACAAAAATATTGATTTTGCTTTTAAATTTTGTATGTACTCTGTGCATGCATATATTTTAAGAAGTCTCAGCCTACTAATACATTCAAAATTATGCAAGCCTAGGCCTAAAAGAATGTAAAGACATCAATTTCAACATTGTCTCAGAAGAACTCTAATATTTTCTCTGCACTTATAAAACTAGATGACAACACAATTACAAGGTTCTTTCACTGCATTTTGATATTGCTAAGTAGTTAAAGTCTCTGATGCTTTTAGCATTGTTCAGAGGCCGGATCATTGAAATATTCTTACATGAAAATCAAACTATTGTATGAAGCTATATATAATGCAATTTTATAGAGATAATCTATTATCTTTCCTTTTTTATCAGCATGAAATCTGTAATTGAAAGATACAACAAAGCGAAAGAGGAGCATTACCATTTGATGAACCCTGCTTCAGAGATCAAGGTACATTAAATGAATTCTCTATTATGTAATTCTGCAATATCCTAGCGGATTTTCGAGTATGGTATGCTCTACTTCAAGACTATGGATAACATGTACGTCAAGACCTGCAAAACATAGACTTCACACCAGTGTTGATGCCGGCAAAGCCTCCTCCGATGCTTAAGTCAAGAAGAGTTGCAAAGGAACTTAAACAAAGTGTTTGCAGAGAAGAATTAAGTTATGAATTGTGTATTATTAGGTCTAAATTGTTCATACAAGAGGGGTATGCATACCCAAAGGAGATTTCTTCTTGTTATTAATGTCCTTGACTGGGGGAATTTGTTTTGCATGCATGGAAACCTTTTCCAAGTAAGAGTCCCCATTCTTTAAGATAGGGGATTAGTGAATCTTGTGAAGATTCATCGTATAGAGCAAACCTCTGACTTGGCAAATTGGGGTTGGTGATGACTGTCCACTGATTTTATTATTGAAAAAGTCCCTTGATATGAGATCTTAGTCGTTGCAGGACGGTCGCTTATGGGCAAGCCGTCCATTGCTAGATCTCGTCCGGACCTTGGTCCTTAGTATTTGTATCCGATTCAGTGGGTGATTGATGCTATATCATTAGTCCCCCCCGGAGCCCTCAAGTAGGGAGCGGAGTCGTGTTATTATGTGATGACTCCTTGGGTGCGATAAGAATTCTTCAGCGAGTCCACTATTTTAGCGGGAGAAGTAGACACTAAGGATTTCTGAACTTTGTATACGGAGTAAGTATTCCCTACTAATCGAAACGTCAACGTCTGATCGTGGAGACAGTCCCTCTGACGTGGCGTGCATTCATTGGGTCCGCCGCCTGGAATATCGATCGTCTCAGAACCCTAAGAGTTACTTTAATCATGTGCCATTTCATAGGCACAAGTTACAAGGCCCCAAAACCCACTATAAATAGCCATAATCCAAGCAATTTATAACCTTCCAAGCACTTAGCGAATCTTTGCACACTTCTCCTTCTTCCTTAGGATGTACAATCCCCCCAAGGGCTTCGTAGCCTTCTGCATGCAGTCGTTTACCAAGGGTGGTCTCAAGCTGCCCATTGCTCCAGAAATCATCTATCAAATGTTTCTCGTCTCTACAAGTTAAAGATTTTAGATCCTAGTGTTATACAATATAATTAATATTCAGGTCAAGAAGAGGTCTATGAGTTAGAATGTCACCACCATTCAATCATTAACAGAGTTTCGTGTGCTAGCTTTGTAGAAAAATTACCGTATACACTTGTTGTGACTGTCTTATAGATACAATAAAAGAAAACCATGTTATCTTTATGTATAAACAGAGCCCCAAGCTTTTGGGTCCCCAACCCATTTATATACATAGCCAATTATGTTGTATCCAGAGAAAAAAAAAACCCCATTTAAAGTCACTTGCCCAAATCATGTTTCCGTCATATATGGGCGCCCTCAATCCACACCCAGCCCATCATATTCTTAACTGATGCCTACTGGACTTTTAATAGAAAGAAAAATGATGGAACAGCTATTAGCTGCAGTCTCCGTGCATTTATTGTTCATAATACTACTTAAAAAAAAAAAGTTTCCTTAAGAATCCCTAACATAGTCTGTTTTCTTTCATTCTTCTCCAATAAATCTCTTTTTTTGGGTTTCTCCTAACCAAGACTTTGGATCCATAATTTTAACTTATTATTAAGTTATTTTCTTTTTCTCGTCCTCCCATCAACAGATCTAACAAGGATTTGGTTATATATGGCTATAAACATCATGCAACTTCAACATATTTAACTTTTAGTTTAGCCTAAGACAAAGAAAAAGTAAATATAGACATCAAGAGACAAGGATTTGGTTGATAAAGACAGTTAGTGGTTGAAGACAGAAAAGGAAAGTATTGAAAGAATGCAACATGCATATTAGAATAGACGATAGAACCAGTAACTACAGTAATTATCACAATGCAGGCATGGATCAAAATTTCCATCTTTTCCTTCGAAAATATCGAAAAGTTTCTGTTTTTTATTCAAGCGAAACGTAAATAAGATGTAATTCCGAAACTATTTGTTTGCTTTAAACTCGGTTATTTATCTCCATATAGTAACTTTTATTACAATTTTTCCTTAGTGTTTCCGAAACATTTCCGAAAAGTTTCAAAAAGTTTCTAATATTTGATTGACCGAAACATACACTCGAAACGAAATTTGATCCATGAATGCAGGTTATATATAGCCACTTCGCCGTATGTTACAATGATATAGGCGACTCACAACATTTTGAACTCCTAAGATGTAGGGGGCAGGGTTTATGAGAATGTTTGACTTGAGGGCTATCTTATTGGAAACATGCATTGGTTTTTTTTCATCTGCAAATGATATCGAAGCATCAACAACCATCTCAGAAAACCAATCTCCATTCGAGTCTCGTTAAAGAAAGTATTCATATGATAGTGCTTATCAATGTGAAAGGGCAGAAGGTCACTGTTACAGTGACTCATCACTAAGTGTCTGAATAATGAGTGTGTGGAACATGAGACCCCCCAAAATTAATAGTGACAGAGTTACTAGCTTAAAGACTGACTACAGACTAGGTACATACAACATTTACATTTTAAAGGTTAAGATAGAAAAATCCAGACCATCCAGTTTCCAGAGCTTTTCTAGATCTGTAAGCACTATCCTAGAAAATGAATCACTAAAATCTCGAACAGATGGAGTTTCGTGAATTCTGAACACATAATAACATCATCCACAAAAAGAGTTTTCATGTATTAGAAATCTAATGCTAGAAACTGTTTAACTATAGTAACTCACGAGACTGTTCCTACTCAGCTCTTGACCTTCCTGTGGAATATGAAGGTGACACTTTCTTACAGATATTCATGTTAGAATTAAATGTATAATATTCATGGAAAATCCACGCCTCCTAAAGATGGATCTATTAGACTTTATTGAGTTCTTCTCTATAGGGGATTGAAAATCCTCAAATCAAGAGATGTTCAGCTCACTTCCATTACTTTTGGCGGTGTGGCGCTGTTTCTACTTGGGTGTTAAGGATTGAAGAATGTCGAAAACAGATCTTAGTTTCTGGTAGACCTTGTTTTCGGGGTTATCTCGCACACAAAATTGGGCATGCTGCGAGCACTGTGAGTTTGTCAAAGGTGCAGCTCATTCACTGACAAAATCAAGTGTGAGCCACTATCCGGTTTATTGCTCAAGGAGAGTAAACAGAAACACTTAGGGTGTTTTCATAGTTATCTTCTGGTTTTGAGTTTTCACTATACTAAGCCAGCTGCGTCCAAGAGCGTTTATACAGTTACATAAGAACAACTGAATATCATAATAGGATTAAAATTTACCCCAACAGAATAGTTTCTTGCGATTCCACCAATTTCTGACATGTGATTTCTAAAGATTACTGTTGGATACTTGGATATATGAGGGTTTTGAGGGCAGAATCAATTGTAAAATTGATATCAACTCAACTACTTAATTAATTGTTTTTGTACATGGAGGAGAGAAATTTTTGAAGGAAAAGTTTTTTTTATTCAATTCTTCAGTTCCTTGCATTCCTTCTCTTCTACATTACATTTGAATAGTACACTCATATTTATAGTTACTTATGGAACAATCTAGAGTATCTAGTTCCATCTGTACTTTCTAGTACAATCTTTATTTTCTAGATTTATCAACATTTATCTTAGATACCTAAGATTTATTGATATTATTCTAGTTTCTCCTACCAAATTCATACTAGCTTATACATGAAATATTTTGATAGTGTTAGAATATTCTAGAACATTTAGGCTAAATATCTCACATTTTAACAATTACAACTAATATAAGTACATAACATTGAGGACAACATGGTCCAATTTTCTTGCAATTTTTATCATAGACCAAAAATATTTGGATGTATCATATGCCCTGACGATGAATTATGTTAATTGTATTTCTACATTTCTTGCTAGTTTTGGCAAAGAGAAGCAGCAAGCTTGAGGCAACATCTACAATACTTGCAGGAAAGTCACAGGTCAGGAAAGTTGACACTGAGCAATATATTTAATGATGGATGGCTAAATTAGAGAAAGAGATGATAGCTAATAGATGAATTTTAGATGAGTAACAAAAAAATGGTCAGGAACAAATAAAAAGACGATATTATGGAAAAAAACAGCTTTTTAAAGCGCATACCTATATTTAGCTAACATGATTTTATTTAGGCACATAAATCCAACAAAAAGTGGCAACATCTCTAGTCGCCAATCTGATAAAGCTAAAAAAGAAGGGATGAAAAAGTATACTAAGAACATACCACATGCTTCTTTTTGTAATTGGCAGGCAGCTTCTAGGAGAAGAACTTTCTGGATTGAGCATGAAAAACCTCCAAAATCTGGAAAATCAACTAGAAATAAGTTTGAAAGGTGTGCGTATGAAAAAGGAAAGTGCCTTTCTGCCTAACATAATAATCAGTTTTACATGTGTAATGTACAACCTCCAACATTGAATACAGAAAGGTTCTCACAAATGTTCTTTTTCTGACAGGACCAAATTCTGACAAATGAAATCAAAGAGTTGAACCAGAAGGTTCTCTTCAAAAACAAGTTGCACGTTTTAATTTTGTACGCGTGTTCAGATTTGAATGCTGAAATAACTTCATCAATCTTATTGCAGGGGAACCTCATTCATCAAGAAAACATAGAAATGTACCAGAAGGTAAACCTTCTTCATCAAGAGAATGCAGAATTGCGAAAAAAGGTATCAGCAGTTTATAAAAAAACCAAAGCATACCGTTAAAACAAAATAGACCAGGTAGGTCACAATAGCTTAAAACGAATTCTGATCCAGGTTTATGGTCGAGGGGGCATAAGTGAAGCGAACAGGGCATTTCAAATTACACATGGAATCAACAATGAGTACGATTTGCATGCACCTATTAACCTCGAGCTTAGTCCACCAGAAAATCCAAAAAATGACACATCAAATGTGATGAAGTTAGGGTAATGCTATTTCACGATAGTGATATTCAATAAAATTTGATTTATTATAATATTGACTGTTGCAACAGGCTTCGACTGCATTAGAGAGTTGGTGGCAGCTTAAAGTCATGTTTACCAGTCCTGCATCAACCTGCCCCACAGTTCAGAAGACTGAATTTCAACTGACTGGAAAGTGACTAGATAATTGTTCATAAAGGGTCACACTCATTAGATTACTGTAGATGAAACCATATTGCAAAGATTTAAAATCTCATGTGAATGGATTTGCCATGCACAACAGTGTAAAGCTATTTAATAAATGTTGAAAGGAGAAAACAGGAAATGTGCAAGGTTTGCTTAGCTAAATGATGTGTCCATTATAGCTTGCATTCTGGTACCTACATAAACTTTATTGTAGAAGTATTACTGGTTCTCCAGAGATAACAGAACTTATTAACTTTGGTTCAGGTATTTATTAACTTGCGTTTCCATAGGAGGAAGAATTGATGATCTATCAGAACATCTCAGCAATTAATGTAATATTTGCAGTTGATAAAAGTCTACGAACTTAAACTAATAGCATTGTGAAACCACGGAATACAATTATTCAGATAATTTTCTGAAAGTCTTCAAAAATTAATATGCCTCAACTACAAATGAGCTACATCAGATACTACAACACCACCAAAATTATGCCCGTAATAGGTCAAGTGGAAGCCTAACAGATGGCATGTCTGCTTAAAGTTGTCTACAACCCATGACAGACCAATTCATTTATCTTATCAGATACTGCATATAAATCATAAATCCCTAGATGTAAAAACCTCATCACAATGCCAAGGATCCAGATATCTTAAACAAAAATGTGTGATAAAACAAACCATGTAGATTACCTACCAGGTAACCAGCTAAATCTCTCACATTATTTAGTATAAGTGTCTAGTTAGCATATAAAAAAGTGGGAGAAGTTCAAGCTAATCGGAAAATACTTACTCTTAATTAGTAACAAGGACAAACTCATAGGTGATTACCAAGACTAGAAGGTTTACTATTGAGATATCCCGTGCCTACCATGATTTTGTTTGAGAATCAAATATGTTGCAAGAAATAAGACAATAGACCAATACATTCCAATGAGGAAGGATTGCCCCAACCTCAGGTAGTCCAGGTCGATTCTCCATGCTTTTCTTTAAAGTTGAGATGAACCATGGAGCACTTATTAAATCGACTATCTCAATTACAAAATAGAGTTATTTAGGAAGGTAAATTTATTTATTCATGTCTCTAGCATCTTCTTTGGGTGCACCCGAGATCCAGTTTTCATTGAGGATACAGCACTCGAGATCCTTTTTTCATTGAAGCTACAGGTAGCAGCTATCTCAATATCAGCACATATTCCTCTCTATACCATATGCATAACCACCTTTCTTGTGTAGACTCTTAAATTTCTAAACAAAATCTATGAAAATATAATAAATGGAATAACAGAATAAACACACTATATTTTTTAATCAACTCGACTGGTACACTTAATCCCTCAACATGAATACTGCACAAAAGATATACTGAGGAAAACAAAACAAAACAAAGAAAACTACTTATGCTATGTCATACTATTACGGTGTACCATGTGATCTCCAAATAAAATACAACTAATATTTTAATCCAATCACTCTTCTATATAAGGTCTAGGATACCATATACCTCCTCAAAATTTATTTATTCCATGGCATCACTTGATTGCTCAATATATTAACTGGTAGTCATGTCATCGTATACTAAACAAGATAAATTCCTAGACTTAGTCACAACACCAAGAAAACACACCACTTTCACATCTTTAAATTCGACCACTTTACAATTTAAGTTAATGGAACAAAATCTGAAGTTGATTTAATTGTTAAAGGATGCCCAATTGACAATCTTAGGCAGTGTTGCAAAAAAAAATGTCAAATTAACCTTGGACCAAAAGACTAAATATGAGGTCCGACACTTTTCAATTATTTCCTTATTATTTTACACTAAGAGTTATAATATTTTGTAGCTTAAATAATGCTGCATCCATCTAATTCTTTTTTGCTGTATTGCTATTGTTTATATGTAAATTTAATAATTCTAAAGTGTTTTAATAAAACATAAAAGACTGAATGTATCAAATTTTAGCAAATGGTGCAAAAAATGTATGATAAAGGAGTATAAAATTAAGGTGTTGCATAAAAATAATGTTATTAATGTACACAATATGTTGTTGACTATTTCCATAAAATAATAAGACTGAAAGAAATAATAAATTTGTTTACTTCTTTTGCACCAATGATTTTCTCTTCCTCTTTTTTTTCTTCCTTCTGACAAACATGGAGGTCAATTGGTCCATCAAACAAACAGTAATTATCATTCATACTGAAAATGAACCGCGAAAGAGAAAAGTCGTCGTCAAACTAATCAATTTCAATATTTTTTTTTAATGCTTTATCATTATTTATTTTCCCTTGGATAACCCCTATGAAATTTATGTTTAAATACATCGCAATGTCCCCCAGACTAGATAAAAAACAAACTAGATATATTTTTCATGTTATGGTTTATATGAGCTATTAACGCAACATGGCTTTTTGTAATTCAGGACAATTGACATAACCATCAATTCCAATCCATCTATTGTGCAGGCATATGAATATAAGACTTTTCATCTTATGCTCATGTTTCTCACCACCATAACACTCAAAACTAGGACTGTAACTGTTATTGTTAATAATCATAAAGACCGCATGCAACTCTGCTACTTATAAATTAGCAGGCCACAGGTTTTGCACCCTCATAAACATCAAGAGATACATTTATAAAGTTAGCATTTGAAATAAAGGCAAAGGAAACATTAAATTGTTAATGTATGCTTCTCAACGAATAACATCCCTACATACCTGACAAAATCCAAAATCCAAATGCAGGATCCACCGGTGCTGTGTGGCTAAATCATATACACTTGAGGAAGCTAATAGTGAAAATAAACAACAATGCACAATTGGTTGGCAACGAAAATATAAAGTTAAAGAAGCAAACGAACAATGTATAGACATCTACATCAGGTTCATGGCTTCTAAGACGTGTAAAAAAGAATATCAACCACTTTTGAAGCATTCTGATGCCTCTTTACCAATCATAATTTAGATGTTACCATCAAATACAAATTTAATAGAGTTTATTTATGATAACTCCTATCTAAGCATCTAACAAATTTAATGATTTCTAAAAACTATCTGATTTTTGCTTCATTGTCAGAAACACCTAAAAAAAGCTGTAGCATTGATATAAAGACCAAATTCAAAGCTCAAATATTTAATTAATCATGACATGAACCATATCAATAATCCAAAAACAGAGTTGAAATTTGTGGCACTCACCTGTTTTGTAGAGAGAACATATTAGAATCATGTTTTATTGAGTGTCACTTCCCTTCATATTCCTGACGGGTAAGGTTGGGTTGAGAGCAGCAGATTAAAAACCCTAAAAACACATCATAAATACCAGACGACCATCAAATAATGATTGACGACATAAACAATACGAAAGATTTACACAGAAGTCCAAGCAGAAGATGAGATTATAATACGTCTACGTATAGAAACAAAAAAAAATTGTTACTATATCTATTTTTTTCAACAGTCAAAGCTGGGTGAGAATGTGTATTGAGATAGGTCGAGTGTAAGCAATGAAATAAGAAAATCAAGAAGCATTAAACGATACCACCAAAACAATTAAGGTTAAAATGCACTAACCGACAGATATGATCATTAAGTAGCCGATCAAAAGATTCGGAAGACATAGAGTATCATCATCATCATCATCATCATCGAGAAAACAAATACGATAAAGGTTATCTAACATATCTGAAATTCCAAGATAACATTAATTACTGATTTGTTCAATAATAAGATATCTATACAAGCATACTAACTAACCAAGAGTATATATCAGTGTATGCGTGCAGTTTTACAATTAAAGTTATTGGAGATGCAGCTTCCGATGTTAAAGAAGAACAGTGCAGTGGGTTATTATAAATGTGTTTATGATCGTACACCAGTTACACTAATCGCTGGTGGTGAAGATAGAAGAGAGAGAAGAAAATATCCTGAGCATGAATTGCGTACAAAGGTTTTTTTTATTAAATTAATAATTTAACATGGAAACAGGTGCAGGAATTGCGTACATCCGGCGTTTCTATCTATGGATCTTTGGGTCTATTTGAATAGGTTTTGACTCAGCTTCGCAGGTATCGGTTTAAAAAAATTGGTTTGGGTGATTTCAATGAAACCTTTTAAACTTCATTTGAATGAGTTTTGGCTCTTGGATTTTGTGGTTTGAATAAGTTGAATCCCCACTTGTATTGGGCTTGGATGTTGGGGTTTAGGGAAAAAAATAGGTGATATGTGTCAAATCAATGTCTTTTTTAGTGAGATTTGGGGAAACAAATAGGTGGTATGTGTCAAATCAATGTTTTATAGGTTTGAAGAGTTTTAGTTTTAGTTTCTGGATAGATTTTTTATGGTTTTATGGGTTTGACGAAAACTCATTTGAAAGGTGAAACCCGTGAAACTGGGCCAAACCCATCCACATACACCTTTATCATTTGTATTTTAGGGAATTCACATTTTGCCCCTCAAGAGTTTCTAGATCCTAATGGTAAGGCCATCTCCAATGGAGCAGGGCTAGCCCCGAGCCCTGCCTGGTCGTCTCCAATGGCCGGGCTCCGTGAATGAATTAATTTAATTTTTTTCCTTTGCCCACTCTCACCTATTAATATTATAGTTTTAATTTTTTAATACGGAGTATTAATTAAAAGAACACATTAATTACAACAATACACAACATTAATTACACAACATAATCAAGGAAAAGAAAATAAAAATAGTCCTAAAGCTCCTTATAAACCTCATAAACACAGTGTTGGAAAAAGTAAGTTAATGGACCATTGTGGACGTATTTTAAGTGGGATCCACTTTGAGTAAAGAGTCGGGTCTTGACGGAATTATATTCTACTCCGTGAGTAGATTAAAATGGTATATGGTACGTCCAAATCGGAGTACGAGTGAATGAGAAATTAAATCTCAAAGTTCACATATGTAATGAGAAAAATTGAAAAGAAATAGACTAATCCCACATTGGAAGTGTGATAAGAAAAACTTGGGTTTATATATGATTTCTAAGCCATAAGGGTTAAGAAATTATTACTAGAAGGCTCCCTCCTCTTGGATCGGATTACTACTCGGCCCTTCAAGACTTGTGCATGCCCGCGACCTTCGCACACGAATGTCGTCCCGAAAAGCCTACTCGGTCAAGCCTAATTTTGCTATTTTCTTCCAAAGAAAAAAAAATTCCATTTCTTTTTTGCCCACTTCTTTAAATAATACTAATTCAAATAACACATTAATTAAAATAAATAACATATTAATTCAAATAACACATTAATTATACATTATTAACCATACACACATTTATTATACAACAATAATCCATTAAAACAAAATAAAAAATAAATAAAAAGGAAAGCGCCAATCAGGTGCCGCCACTTGGCGGCACCTGTTTTAAAGAGGGGCGCGCAGCCGCGCGACGCGCGCCTCGTTCTCCATGGCATGCCGCCCCGAGCCCGCCTCCCAGCCCGCAGGCCACCCCGCCCTGCAGCCCCACACCGTCTCCAGCCGTTTTTGCTCCGCAGCCCCGCCCCGCCCCTAGACCGGCCATCTCCATCGGATATGGCCTAATAGTACAATTTTATAGATAATTGCAGTGAAAAACATCAATAAATTATAAATCAATAATAAAAGTACTTATTTTCTTTCCAGGGCCGACCCTAGACATTCGGGAGTTCTAGGCGAATCAACTTTGGGGCCCGTTCTTATAAAAATGTATAATTAATTTATTTTTTTAGAGGCAAAATTATTAATTAAATATTGTCAATATTATTTTCTCTAATATATTATTTTTTAGATAGACAATTAAATATAACATATTATTATTTAGATAGATAATTAAATAACAAACTTATTTAACTTTTAAAAGATTTAACCGTGATTTTTTTTGTATAATTTTAATATTAAAAATATAATTTTAGCCGAAGCAAATTTTACAAGTATATATACATGATTAACTCTATTTCATTATTTTACAAATATCATAATTGATTGCTTGACTTTATTTCATTTCATGGCATTCTTAACTCTATTAATTGTATATTATCATGTATAGAAAAGGTTACACATCATATATAAAACTAAGAAAAAGATAAACGTACATATAAAAATATGGATGGGGCTAGACCAATTTTATTGGGGGTGAAATTATTTTTTCAATGTACTAAGTGAGAAAGTAATAAGCAGAAAAAATTATATTTCAAAGAAAAAACCGTATTTTTTTTATAATAATTATGAAAGAATTTTTTTGAAGTATTTATTAATAAAAAATTTGACAAGAAATCATTAAGTAAGAAAAGAAAACGAAAGGAAAATAAAAAAGACAAACATTATTACAAAAAAAAAGTTTAATAACATAAACAATCAAAATATACGAAAAAAACTCAATATTGGAATTTGAACCCTAGACCTCCTACTCATTAATTATGAGAAAGTCTTACCAAGTGAGACATGATACATATAATAAAATTAAAATATTTAATTTTTTAATTTTCCTAAAGGCCTAAATATAAATTTTGGGGCCCTCCGAACCGGGGATCCTAGGCGTCGGCATAAGTTGCCTAGCACTTGGGATGGCCTGTTTCTTTCTAATGTTAAATTTTAAAAAATGTTCCAACACCAAAAGGAAAGCAATGGTTGTATAAATCACAAATTATAAATTTTATATTGCAAAAAATTCTCCAAATAAAAAGTTTCAGATGATAAACTTCAAAGTACAATCTCCAGAGAAAAGAATACATTATGTCGAGTATAACTCAAAAACAATGTTTCTCTTTGATCACAAATTTACAATGAATTATACTCGACATTAAATTACAAGTATTAATGCTATCATCTCTAAACTTGATTTCTATTATAATATATTCTATCTAAGTTTCCTGTACAATTAAAAACCTCCTATCAAAAGTTTTGATTTAGTCTGAACTTTCTTTTGATTGTATTATTAAATAAGCATTAATTGTAAATTTAAATTATTGGGTTACAAAACTAAACTTTTTCAAAGATGGTAACAGACATCAAATTCGATATTTTAAGTTGGAGTTGCTCTTGGACATGAATGTTTGATTTCAATGATTCATCTCCTTTGAACAAGAACAAGTATAAACGGAAAAGCAATGAATATCTATGAAGTAACTTGGAACAAGATTGCATCATTCATGCATCAGTATACATTCATCCTTGTTTTAATTGATGTTGATGTTGTGTAATTCCTGGAAATACTTACAGAGACATTAATTATAGTGTAATCATTCTAAGTAAACATATATCTAGTATTAGTTTACTGGACATCCATCAACAATTATTCCTTTAGCAGTAGGACAAGTAGCCAACTTGCAGTGTTCACCATCAGTACCCCACCAAGAAATTCCTCGATTCTCCATGCTCAACGTGAAATACAGCACCACGGCCATGAAAGCCACTCCAGCATCTAACGCTGCTGAAAGAATGTAATTGTACCTCTGCCACCAACTCTTCCGGTACCGGAAAACAAAGAAATTGAATATCGTACCATATAGGATCCAAGCATTGTAATTCAACGGTGTTGCTGGAGGCATGGCACCCGTTGCCCCTAAAAGGACCGGTAGATTTATCAAAGGAATCCAAGATTGTTTCGGAAACGCCTTGTGCAAGAGCCAAACGAGGATTGGTCCTATTGCACCTCCGAGGAAAAACCAATTCATGGAGCTATAATTTCCTAGGCTTCCGAAAATTCTTTTGGGTCCTACTAAACCCCATATGACTGATGCATCGAAGAAGACTCTATCTCCGGGGCAAGTCCATGGGCTGTCGGGTGGCAAAAGGTCGTCCTGGCATATGTTCGTGATAGAGGTGAGTAGCCACCAAGCCACAGTGATGTTTACTGTCCCAGCAATAATTGTTCCTAAAAACTGAAACAGACATTGTATACATATTAAATGTCTGAATTTTCAATTGATTCAGTGTGCTCCATTTTCATTTTTCTTATCAATTTACTAACTGAAATCCAAGAACCAAACATTGCCTAAAAGTTTTTTTTTTCTTTCTCTCTTGAAATATACCTGAACTATGAACATCGATCTCGGAGGGATCTTCATGTAGTGACCTAGCTTGAAATCGCTGAGGAAAGAAACTGCTTGGGACATGCTCATGTAGCCGTAGGTTTTGAAGCAAACGTTAGCAATTGGCCTTCCCGGGTATATGATACCCATGACATACTCCGTGATTATATTCAAACCCGGTGTCTGCATATATAACATGTTTAGTTTTGTTCTGATACCATCTTAGATTTCGAATCGATTGGGCTAAGTCAACATAAATGGCTTGGGTCTGACTGACCTCAAAAGCTAGCTCAAGAGGTAAGAATTTCCCAAGACCTTATAAAGTGAACTTAGTATTGATTTCCAATCCATTGGGACATTTAGTCTTTACACATTTCTTAAGTAATTTAATGAATTGTTTTAGTTACCTGGTTTGTTGTGGCTGTAATGATGCTGATCGGAAGTGTGAACATAAACGCAATGGCACTAGCGAAGATGAGTCCCCACCACGGCATTTGAATTTCATTTTTCAAGAAGATGCAGAGTATTAGAGAAGCTGCAAGTGTCAATGCTAGTAATATGTAAAACCACCACGAAGGTATGTCCTCGTATCTACGCATAAGTTTTGTATGAATGTCCTCCTTTCCCTTGTACGAAGCACTAAATCTCGTATATATTTCCCTGTAAATCACAAATAGTCAAGAATCATTCATGATTTAGAACTTGAGAAAGTTTGTTAAGTTATGTAGTACCTTCCATAGAAGCAACCGACGTGTGTTAAAGTAGCCGCAATAGTCGCAAAACCAAAACCATAAGTCAATGCGAAAAACATACTTAAATGTATCCTTCCTTGCTCTTGATAACTATTCAAATCGAGCTCAAACTTGTCATTTACAATTGCGGATATGTTATACTTCTGCCCTTGAGCCGTGAACAAGTGTGAGGAGAAAATCGGAAATTTGCTAGCACCGTATAGGTCGAATCCCCAGTAAGCTATAGGTAGCACTAGGTAAATTATGAGTGCATAACCCGCGAAGACATTCATTATGGCAAAGAAAGGGCAAATGAGGGGGCTGAATAAGAAGGAGGCTACAACTGTCCAATCTAATGTTAGGGCTCCAAGACCAAGGCCTCTTAGGCCAGAGCCGACTTGCTGGGCCGTGACTGACTTGGAGAATGACCAACATACCCATGATATGCTTGATAGAGTTGGAACGAGGTATCCTGGAACGAGGTACCAGGAGAAGCTGCAGATTAGTGCGATTAGGAAAAACTTTGCCCTTGACATGCGTTGATTGTCTTTTTCGTGCAAGGCCCTGCAATGTTCAGATGAAAAGCATCCATCGGTAAAAGAATATCTTTGATACTTGGATTTTAGGATAATGAAAATGAATAAAATATCATATTAAGCCCAATATATTGTCATTTGATTTGATGCAAGAAAAACATTTTCTTTACTGCTTTCCTCACTCAAATCCACGAATCAAACATAGCCCTCAATGTCATGTTGTACATTTGCATTTGCACATCGAAGTGAAGATGAAAAAAAGGATAATATAAGTTGTCATATAATCCTTCATTAACATAAAGATAAGTCTGATGAGCATATTCATTTCTGACAGTTCATGATGTTGATGCTAATTGAGGATTATATGAAAAGTTACATTATTATCTATAAATATTTTTTGTTCCATTTACAATTTCTTTTTATATAAGTATTTCAGTTGTGGTGGGTATAATTCATTTCAGAAAAAAACTATACGTTCTCGATTCAACAGGTTGTTAAAAGTGACACAATATGAAGTAGATAAAAAAAAAATGGAAAAGAAAAGTGACAGCACTATGTTTGTGCTCTTGTGTAATCTTCAAATATCAGCAAAACGTGCTTTTTTTTATAGTATATCCTAAGTAACATAACAAAGTGAATTTTAAGCATTAATAGTAGACTAAAACTGGAGTGCATGAAATTATTTTTTTAGTACCAAATGGATTTAGTCAATGATTGTGTGACTCCTGGGACTGGGTGAAATATATATATATATATATATATATATACTAATTCATAAATCTAGCCGTAATTGATGGTCTGCAGTTGAGGACTTAATGACAATCAATAATTAAGTAATCCATGAAATGAAAAAGAATAACTAGTTGCAAGCTAGCTGTTCTGAGCTGTAATAGGAGGAGGAGGGCAAAGACTCGCACGTGAACTAATGCAAATTGTTATTTGGACTTATATAAGATGATCATAATAGCTCAAGTGGCCGGTACGGGCATGGTATTCATCAATAATATTGTCTTGTCCATGTTGCGGAAAATTAGTACCTATCATCTCATGTTCACGTGGCATTTATCCAATCCCAATAAATTAAATCCATTAATGTATTATCTATTTTTTTACCTGTCTTTGAATTTCAAAGTAAGTACGTATGAAATGTTTTTATTAAGGTAATAATGATGATACTATCTTAATCAATGGAAAATAGTAATTAAATACGGAGTATAAGAGAATTACTAACCGAAACAATGAGACTTGGACCAGAGTGCTGGGCCACCACATGTGGGCCGGCTCGATAACATACGTTCTCAATAGGCCTGCCCAACCGTATCCCAATACCTACAATATTTATTAAATCTTATAATAATCAAATACTGTATATAATTCCAAAATAAAAATATTAAAATATTGTTGATGGAAGTACCACACCAATCATGACTTAAGAACTAAAAAAATATTGTAAACCTCGTTTTCTCTTCACTAATGACAAATGTCAAAATCTAATTTATATCCTCTACTATGATCACATCTAAATTATTCAAAATCAAATAAGACAAACATAGTTACTATAAACCTTTGTTTATCTCTAACAACAAAGAGATAAAATTGAAAAAATCCCTTAATAAATTAAATTGTGTTTCATTTTTTAATTTTAAGTTAATAAAATAACTGAATCACAAAACAAAACAAACAAGTATATTGAATATTCAGTTTATAATGGCCCTGATCCCTTTTCAAACACTTTTTCCAATTGCACCAAAAATTGAAAAAATCTAAAATAGCTCATCAAAAAACCCAAAACAATCATTATTTTTTAACATCTCAAATAAAAATAAGAAAAAAGAAAAAAGATAAATTACCTGAGTGGTGATAATGAGCAACCAACCAGCCAAGAAAGAAATCTTTCTGCCATAAAAAGCTTTAACAATTGTAACAATCCCAACAGCATACGCCGACCCATTCCCAAAAGCACTTCCAGCATTTGCAAATATAGAAATAAGCACATGCTCCTTCATGTTAAACGGACCCGGGTTCAAAGAAAACAATCTGGGTCCAAACCCGAATACCCGGAACTTCCTGTCGGGCAATACCGCCGCCAAGAAATGGCCTATGGGCAGCGTAGCCACTTGTACTGTAATTTGGGTGATGACGAGTGGCTCTGTGCGGTAAGCAAAGAATTGGTTGAGAAATGAGAGCATCACACATGAGAGTAGACCCAGTAACCACATCCGGAAGGTCCATACGGGTAGGGTCGGGTCGTCGGTGTTGGTTACGGTTAACCGGACTTCTTCAATGGGGGATTCATCTTCGTCAATGATGTTTTGTTGTTTGGTAGTATTTGGGTATGGAGAGTCTAATTCTAAAGTTCCCATGGCCAAACTTTATTAGAGGAGATAAGTTTATTAATGTTGTGAAAAGTTATCTTTTTTGCTAATTAAGCATTGGAATATATAAAGGTTAATGGAGCGAAAGTGAACAACTTTAGTTGGAGGGAGGGCAGTCCAACAAGACTGGAAATTTGAGGGGTGGGTAGGAACAGGATAGGGTGGGGTGTGGCCGGGGGGAGTGGTATATTTCTTTCTTTTTTAATATATGAAAGAAGTTGACATTATATCTGTAAAAATCTTTGACCGCGGCAATAAATTAAATTTCTCTTTATAAATAGCTAATGAATGGATGTAATATTATTATAGCTCATATATATATAAATTATATCATCAAGAAAAATTCATTTCGGTCCTTGTCATATGAGCTTTTAATTTTGTATATGAAAATTTAAGGAGAGTTGGCTTAGCAGCATAAACCCCCAAACTACGTACTGTCTAAGCCTCAATCGTAATTTGGAAATTGTCTGGAAAAATCTAAACTATTGGTTCACCATTTGATTTCTGAGGCATTTGATATTTTAAAATGAAGTTAATTCTGAATTTTCCTAATCTACAAACAAAACAAAAAATTGAAAAATTTTCTTGATTTAATTTAATAAATGCATCCAACTCAACCTTCATAATAATTTATTATTCAAACTATGAATTATTGCTATTCAAACTATGATACTATTTTCTAACATTACACTGAAATTTAAACATTAAATTTTTGTTGAATTTTGCTAGACACGAAATTCAAAAGTTTGAGAATATATCCCCCAAAACAACATGCACTAATTAATTAATCAATCAGCACCCCACATAAAATGGTACAAATTCATTCATCCAAAATTAATTTTATAGTACTCCGTACTAAGTACTACTAATATAATACTTGCGATCCAACCACGTGATGGATTTCTTCGAGTATTTGACGAAAAAAGAAAATGTGTAACTGTCCTGAGGCCTGCTCGTCTTTGATTTCATGACAAAAGGGAGAGCAGACCGCGATACTTTCTTGAACTTCTCGCGAGCGGGGCCAGGGCTGTCTAATTGTCAATAACTTATGCTCCACTCGTTCATCCACCGTCCTATCAATGTCTCTCTCAGAGAATCGTCTCGTAGGTCGATTGTCTCTAATCGGGGGAACTATATAGTTGTCGATTGGAATAATGGTATGTTCTTTAGATCGAGGTTGCTCAGGACAAGCATCGACTCTTGCCTGATGTCTCTCTCAGAGAATCGTTCATCCACCATCATATCAATGTTGGTATTCACTGGTCTTCCATTATTGAGGGGCGGAGAAACTTGAGAGCGTTGATCACCCTCTGGACTATCAACTTGATCGGAAACCCAATCAGCTTCCCCGTGAGGCCTCCTATTCTTATTAGATTTTATAGGATGGTGCAATTCAAAGTATTTAACAAAGTGATCTCAATAAACGAACGTAATTGTAAAGCGAAAATTATGTATTGTTGCTAAAGGGGTAATTCAGATTCCAACCTTTAATACAATGATAAATCTCATATTCATAAGATAATATTCCTAGCCCTAAAAGAGTCATATGATAGGTATAAGACATCAAGCGGCTCACCAAATATCCATAGGCCTGGCAGGCCGATGAGATATGTAATGACAGGTCGGAAAGACCACTTTAGCTCGATCTGAAGCCTGTCATATTCTTACGTGTAAAATATTCTCCATCATATAGCATAATGTTGATTTCAAAATCAAATAAGTTTGGGTACTTAATAGGAGTGTTCCATAGTTCGAGAGCAGATCACATCCATTTCTTCTTTCCCTTGAAATCATCTAACACAAATCACATTGCACGACGACCAATTGACCATACGCTAGGTTTACTCTTATCAAGTCACAATGACATTAATTAACAAGTGTTTAATTATTAGAAAATTTAACACATCTTTGATTTGATTGTAACCAAATTACTTATAATGAGAATGATATAGTGTCAAAAATATATATTGTAGATGCAAGTAATCATTACTTAAGAAAAAAAAATGCAAAGAAAAAAAAATGCAACTAATCATATGCAAGGTTAAAATTTTGAATATTTTATATTATTTAAAAAACGAATAATATGTTATTCAAATTTGATTTCCTTATAAAATTTTGGAATTGTTTTTTTACTTAATTTATTTATTAAAATAAATGAACAAATGCTAATCAAATCGAACATTAGTTAAACTCAAATAACTTAATATTGTTATACTCTTAAGTTATCAAGTCTATGTACTAAGTAAAAGAGATAGTGTCTAAACCTAACAAACAACATTCAAAATTATTTAAATATATATACTAGAATAAATTCAAACACAATTTTCTCAATCGAGATTCAAATAGACTAGATTGATTTTCAATTTATCCACACGAGTACTAGTGTGAACACAGTTCCAAATTTCCAAATTAGTAATGGTACTGTGCGTATAAGTCAATGTCAATGGTATGGAAAAGATTGAATCTTGGACAAGTCTATTGTTTGTTTGTGCTACTATTAAGTTTTTGTATTTATTTTATTCGACAGATAAGTCTCTATTTGTTTTGACTGCTAGTTGGTTTGATAAGTGTATTTAATTGACTGCTAGTTGTAAGTGTCATTACAATATTATTGATTCAAATTAATAAATAAAAAATTATTGGACCAAATTATGGAGGGAATCCCATCCCATCCCAACATTCATGAGAATCTTGATAAGATCCTCTACTCACGCTATTCTCATCTGACTCCAGCTAGCTTTCTTAAAGTTATATAGCTGTCTCTCTAATTAATCAACTATTATCATTATTATCAAAAAAGAAAAACTTTAATTAGAGGAATATTTATGTGTGGTTTCAAGTTAATATTCCTTTAAATAGAAAACTTTTATGTAATATTTAATGTAAACGGCTAATATTTATTTACGCAACATAATTAGAGTAAATTAATTATTATATCAAGATCTTAATTAAGTATATAATAATTGATAATAATAAAAGGAATCACACCATAAAACTATTAACATTATTAGCTTTGCAATATTGTTAAAGTGGTTTATGTTAAAATAAATAGACTTGCTGATTATAGAATATCTTTTTTTTTTTTTTTTTTAATAATTGATTGAGTTATACTAGAATACTATGTAATATGGGAAACGACAAGGAAACACGTGCAGGTAGCATGCAACGTGGGCAGCCGCACTTTGTTGTGTGCGAGTAAAGCGTCCATTTAAGTGGCTAATACTGTCTATCAACTTGTTGGAGTGAGAGTGGACTTTTGCCCCTTTAAGCCCACACTATTTTTCTTCCATAGTACTACTGTGTACAGGACTATATATTAACTTCTTGAATTAGTTTGAGTCATGCTGCAGATCAAATTTGTCCTAATTTATTTGGGATATTAGTAGTCGGATCCGGCCTTGGATCAAATACATACTAGAATCGTAATGATTCACATAACTAGGACATATATGACTTACTTCTTCAAATATTTAAAGAATTCTAAGTCCTTTTCCTCTTTAGGAATTATTTTCACACTTTTTAAAAACTCAAGAAATAACATTTTCTACTTTTTAGAATTGTACCAAAAATATACTGACTATAATTTTTTTTTCTGAGATGTAAGATAATCAAGAATCTCTAAAAAGAATGTCAAGAAAACTCAAACAAACTGTCCGTAAAATTTCACACTAGCTATTTGCTTCATTTAATTGGTTTCAACTTTCAATTATTATACATCATTTATCAGTTTTATGGTAAAACAGGCTCAACCTAACTGTTGCAAATTTTCAGTACTCCGTGGCTTTTTTTATTATTATTATTATTATTATTTAGGCCAAATTGTATTATCTGGGCCATCATGGTAAACGAATTTCAAGTATTGTTATTCTTCTTCTGTATAATATAGTGTAGTACAAACTTGGACTTCCAAACCAACAAACATACATATGTGCAAGGTTGGATTATTAGGGCATCTCCAATGGTTACACGGGGCTCCGGCAGGGTTCCCGAGCACTGCCTGGTCGTCTTCAATGATATGGCTTCAAAATGGAATTAATTCAATTTGAAACAATGCCTACTCTCACCTATAATTCTAGTTTTTATTAATATTAATATTAATAATACTAATAATATGTATTAATATAATTAAATTAATAATAATATTTTAATATTAAAATTAAAGAGAGTAAATAATCATGAAATTAAAATTCATATATACTAGAAAATACAATAAACAAGAAAAGAAATACAACAAACAACATAGGAAACAGGGAAGGAAGTATAATAAAAGAAATTATAATAAAATGTTAAGTTTAGTTTCTTAAATTATAATATTCTAAGTTAAAACTAATTATACTTTTAGTTTTTTAAAACTAATAAATTTCACACAATAATAAATTAATGTTAAGTTTCTAAAATTAAAGTTAAGTTCATTTAAATTTAAATTTTTATCAATTAAAACTTACATTTGTTCTTAAGAAAGAATTAATGTTACATTTTGGAATGAACATAATGTTTCTCCTTAAAGAAATAATGTTTCTCCTTCATGCTTTATAATATTAGAAGCTCATTCAAAACTGATTTTCAAACCAATGTGGGATGATAACTTAATCTACAAAGAAGGAATTATCTCACATTGATTTGAAGAAAGAGTTGTAGTGTATTTTTTACTTCAAAATAATGAGTTTTAATTTATTGAAATCCTTTAAATTAATTAAATAAAACAAAAAAAAAAAAAAAAAGAAACAATCATTAGGGCGTGTCTGGAACACGCGCCCTGTCCTGCCCCAAGCCCTGGGCTGCCCCTCCGATAAGCCCCCTGGGCCCTCCGGCACCATTGGAGATGGCATTAGGGCAAACCCATGATGCAGGGTTGGGGTTGTAGGAATTAATGGGAGGGGGGATTGGGGGAGTGGGATTACCTCAGCTACCCCTGGCAAATGCGTCAACTGCCTGGGCGCGTCTACCCATACAGCAATCAGGGGCCACCAAATGGCACCCCTTGATTTAAACATTTTTATCTTGTTTTTTAATTAGTGTTTATTTTGTAATATATTTATGTATTTTGTTCTATAAATTCTTGTTTAATTTTTTTCAACATTTTTTTAACATTTATAATTTCTTTTTTAAAAAAGGCAGTTAAATCTAAATCATTTAATTAGAATATAAGTGGTTATATATAAATAATATAAATTTTTAATTTAATTGAAAATATAATTTAAGCACTTAGACAACAAAAAATCAATTTCATACTTAATTTATATATGAATATTATTTATAATATTTTTATAAATAAATTATTGTGTTGAAATGTTTGTAAATATATTTTTCACATGAAATCACCAACATGAATTTTAATAAATTGCAATAATAAATAATTGGAACAATGAGATTTAATTTGATTATTAATTTTTTTTCTAATTCAATGATGTATTTTCATGCTATACCCCGACAATTTAATGAATGTTTTTACGATTATTATTCTTAATTTAAATATTATTACTAATTTAATTATAGTATAATAATGATGAGAGTAAGAAAAAATTAAATGAAGTAAAAAACCCCATGATTGAATTTGAATGGACAGGAGGTGAGGGTGGGGGTAGAGGCAGCTGGGGAGCTCCGGAGTTCTACGTCTGCCCCCAACATTGGATTTGCACTTACTAAATTATATTTTGTATGATTTGGAAATTGGTACGGTTAATATATTTAACTTAAATACTTGGTTAAAATATTAGTTTTATAAATTATCTAAAAATATATAAATTTATAATATCATATATAACTTAATGGGTTCCAACTTCCAAGTTTTTTACCAATAAAAACATATGCAATACATATAATAATTTTTCTCATTGTGAACTTGAGCAGCAAATTAAATAAGCAAATCTCTTTTCAAATTACCGGTAAAATTACAATGAATGAAATTTATAGTATTTAAGTGAATTGACCACATCTTCCACGCACACACATTTTACTGTTTTAGTGAGAGAAAACAATGTCAATATGATATATGGAATATATTATTGAGCTATTAATGCTTATCAAATACTCCCATAATTTGTGTTCCATTAGCTATAATATAAAGTCAAACTTTTAAATTTTTTAAGTGATTTTTTGAGTTGAGTTGTTAAATTTATTGCGTTTTAACCTTTTAAATAATAATATATATGTTGTTATATAATAATTTAGTTAGATTATTTATTATAAATTTTTAAAATTTAATCAAATTGATTGATCAACATACCATGTGATAAAGAATGATGGGAGGGAGGTAGTATTTGGATTAAATAACATAATTCTTCTTGCCAAATTTATTTCTTTTACCAAAATTTATGTAGAAGATACTAGACTTGTGGGAATTTTTTTTTAAAATTTGACTAGGTCGAACCCAATGAAACTACATGACAGATATAATACACTTATTTTGTGATTGGACGTATACCAATAATTAATGGATTTGGCCAAATTAAGTGGGACAAGAACTTTTCCGGAGTTTTATATGAAATAGTAAACAAAACTTTTTTTAGGGTAAATAATAGACAAAAACTACCTTTGAAATTATTAAATTTGTGGTAAAAAGGTTTGAATTATAATCCTCTTCTTAAAATGAAATATTAACAAAAGTAGTAACGTATATTTTATTGATAACTAAAGTAGTAACGTATATGTTAATAGATTTATGAACATCCAAGTCCTTTCAAGAATCTGAAACATTCATATTATTCGCCAGATGACGATATTAATGACTTCATTCCTACAAAATATTTGAAGGGGTATGTCCACTTAATAAGTTAGATAATGCCTCAAAATATATTAAATTAAATCTAAGTAATAAGGTGAATGCTTTAACCTCGAAATAAATTCTAGATAGTAAAAATCAAATTCACCCACACAACTAGATTCTTTTTCTTTTCCCAAGTCCTAGTATTACAAAACCTGCTTAAATATTTTTTGCACTTATAAATCTGCTCCTAGCTCCCAATTAGGTAGTGCAACTTAGGTGAAATTGCTATTTAGGTGTGTGTGTGTGGGGGGGGGGGGAGTATTATATTTTTGTAGGCGCCTTCTGCAATAACAGCAATCTTGGGAGTGCAATCTGCAAAGGTTCATTATCCAGTATTAAGACAAGTATTAGATAGAAAAAGCAAAATTATAAAAATGACAAGGGATAATTACATGGACCTTCCTTGTAGTTTGGTGCATTTTGCGTCCAATTCCGAGGTTTTAAAAAATTTACATTCATTAGTTTCTGACATTATCACCCCAATTTCTAATGAAAATCTCATTTTACACTTCAGTTTACTGTAGCAGTTTGGTGTACAATGATGCCTTTGTTATATTTGGTACATATGAGGGTTTTCTTTGTAATGTATATGTATAAGTATAGATTCAAATGTTGTAAAATTTACATGAAACTTATAATCAATTTATTCATGTATATATTCTTAAAATAAAAATATAATAACACATCAATATTTTTTTCATAAAGTTTTTACAATTAAAATACAAGGAAAAGTAAATAAATTATGATTAGTTATAATAAAAACATTGTAGAACATAAATAAAAATGTATGTACATTCAACTTTCACATTTAACTCGTAATTTTTATAATCACTTTATTAAAGTATATATATATATTCTTAAAATAAAAATATAATAAAAATCATTTTTTCATAATACTTTTACAATTAGGAAAAGTAAATAAATTATGGTCAATTATTATAAAAAAAATTTAGAACATAAATAAAAGTGTAAATATATTCAACTTTCACATTTAACCCGTAATTTTTATAATATAAAAAAATCATAATTAAAATATATGAATAAATGAATGTATTACGTTTAATCATGAAAAAATCTTGAACATAAATTATTAGACATTATAAAAATACCTATGTTGCACTGATACGTATACGCTGATACGAATACGACACGATACAGATACGGCGACGTGGATTTTTAAAAATTTACTGGATACGATACGACATGGATACGAATGTAAAAAATATAAATTTATATATTTATGCATATTGAAATAAGTAAAATAATATATATATATTTATACATATTGAAATAGATCAAGTTATGTTTCATAAGTACTAAATTACATAATTTTTAGGAAAAAAAAATTTTATTTAGTAATTTAATACTATTAGTTATACATAATGTTCATTGTTTTACTATGTTATATAAAACATCTCTCGTTATAGACAAATTATCTTGTATTGCAGTTGTATATAATAGAAAGTGTAAATTGTAATTTGATGCCTTACATTGTTCTTACCAATTGTGGTGACTTAGCAAAATTCAGAATATAAAATGTGTTGGATACGTCTAAATAAGTATCCGATACGTATGTCTAACATTTTCTTTTTAATTATATTTACCGACACGCCACGTGGAGTGTCGAATACGTATCCCACAAGTATCCGAGGAGTATCGTATCCGAAAAGAGTCCGACACGAAATTTAATAATTTTTTGAAGTATCCGTGCTTCATAGAAAAATACTCATATGTTCATAAATAATCAGTACTATAAAATTTCACAAAATTTTAACTATAATTTTTTTTTATAAAAAGTAAATATACTAATTCAAATACCCGATTTAATAAAATAATTATTATAAAATCATAAAAAAAATATTATAAATCAATGAAAATATATATATTATTAAAAAAAACTCACCATCTTCCCTTCCCCGCCCCTCGTCCCCGTCGTCCCCAACCATGCACCACTCTTTCCAGGTCGTGTCGTCGGCCCGTGATCAAAGATTCCAGGTCGGTGAGCGACAGTACGACAAATCCTAAGCCGTCGTGGGCATGGGTTCTTCAACCCAGGTTGACGATGACCTGACTTCTTCCAAGCCGTCATCGACTTGGAATCTTAGATCCCTGTTTGCGATGCTTCCTGGAAGGAGATGGCGTGGATGGGATTGGGATGGGGGTTAGGAATGAGGTGATTTTTTTTATGTATAAAATTAATTTTTTAAAGTTTAGGGAACAATGTGCAATAATAACTTTTTATATCCATTCAAATTAAATTTGTATGGGTAATATTGTAATTTTGTGCATTATTACAAAGGTAAATAAGATATTTTGTTAATCAGATTTTTTATACTTTTTTAATTCAAATTGACGAGGACAAATTAGGCCATTTCATAAATTTTATCCAACTCCGTTAGTATTCGATAGAGTTTTGTAAAATTTTGGAAATCTCAGGATATTTGGAGGGGATTGACAGTCATATGCAAAAGACTACAGGGAGGTTATGTAATTATCCCAAATAAGAAATTAAAATGTCTTCACAGGTCATGAGGGAGCATGAAGAAACTCCAAGGAAACCACCAACTAGATGTTTAATAGTATTTTGATATTTTCCGATTTAACCGCTGACTACTCTGATTGATCCTCCCTCATTTTCTCCACATTTTTTTCTTTTCCATATTTGTAAATTGTTTGTAAATAAATTAAGAATCAGGAGTATTTGAATCTTTTTGCTGTGGTTTGTCTTTATATGTATTTTAATTGATGAGAGTTGGACTCTTTCCAGATTGGGTTTTCTGAGTGGTGGTTTTTTGTGGGTTTTTCGTCCTCTCACCTTCAGAGTTGCCTTTTGAGTTTCAAAGGAATCGGATTAAAATGGTAAAGATCACTTATATTTGTTTCATAGCAATTGCATTGATGTTTACATAGACTCGAGATTTATTTTTGCTGTTGACAGTAATAAAAGTAGTTGATTTGGAATATTACTGAGTCATTGGTAGTAAAGAATTATGTTCATGTTTCAGGGTTGCACAAATGGTGATTTGGAAACCTGAAGATTTTTTTCACAAATTAATGTAATCAATAATCTCGATCTTGTTATTATTTGAAGAGGTACAGTTGATTTATTTGGTGATAGTCAATCTATTGCCCTTCAACACTAACTTAATAAGGTATTGTGGGTGATATTTATTTACTGAATTTTTTTAGCAATAAAAAGAGGGTATTGAAGTTGAAAATAAGAAGTGAGCACTGCTGGGTTTCCTTTGTGCTAACCGTTGGATTCTAGGATTGTTCGGCGCATGAAAGTTTAGGAAACTAATGGAGCTTAATCGTGTAGATGGTGAGGGAGATGAGGTTGCAGATATAGAGCCATCTACACGTAGAAATCATGGACAAAACCATTTTCAATCCTCGCGTTATCCTGGTGCCGTGAGGAAAAAGGCCTATATATTTGATGGGGATGGGAATTACTATAACAAGGAATGGGACCTTATAGAGGGTAGAGATAAAGAATTCTGTTGGTATCATGTAGAGCTTCCAAAGGAGAACCAAAAACTATCACAATCTGCACAATACCTCATAGATGTACTTTGTCCTCCATTAAAGCTCCAAGACATCCTCTCCTTGGTCAGCAATGGACCATTTTGTGGGCACGTAGATGGTGCTCTTGTATTCCGAGTTAACTCACCCGGCCCTGCTTCTAGCAAATTTACATTTAGAATTGCAGCAAGAGTTACTGAGAATTCGGTTATCACAGTGTCATTAGGCCGTGTTCCAAGATTGGGTTTTTCGCCTGCAAATGAATCTTTATTATCTGAGGTTCCAATTGTGGAGAGTCCCAATTATGGTGGTGGTGGTGGTGAAGAGGACAGGGGCGGAATGGTAATTAAAGAACATGTTCTTGATTTTCTCTTGACTATGAATCATTCTGAAGAAGCTGATAACCCTGTGCCCAGGTCTGTTTCGAATCTTGTTGTGCATATCATTGATACACACGTGGATCACCTTCAAGATGTTGTGACAAAACTTGAGATTGAGCTGGACTCAGTCGAGTTTGAGCTGGACAAAGGTATGTTTTTCTTCTTCTTCTGAATGCAATGCATTTTGGTTCACTAAATGAATTACTTCTAATATTTTCTATGAAAGTTGTTTATATTATTAGTTAAAGGAAAACTGATATATTTCCAGTATGTGTTGCCTTATTATAAATCCATACCGCTATATTCAAATATGTTTATTTAAATTTGATTTTTACGTCTGTTTTTTATTCTACATGTAATACTTAGAAGTAGGGGGGGGGGGGGGAACCAGATCTAAACAGGAGCATGTACCTACTATGAAGTTAGCTAGAGTTTTCATTGAAACGAAGAGAGAAATAAGAAGGGAAAGAGAAGGAACATAGTTTTACTGAAGAAAGGGACTGGTCCAAAGTGTTGTGGCTGGGTAGATGGTTGCTTTAACCTAATTTAGTTCATTTGATATTCACATGTCTAGACAATAATCTAAATTTCTAATTTGATGTGCTAGATTGGAAATCTGGTAATTAAGTATTTGTCATCTGAGACTATGTGAAAATCAATTAATACAACTATTTAGAACAGAATAAACCGAAAATATCAATTAAGTTCAAAATTAATTTGTTCAAGTAGAAGAATGATATCACACTACCAATATAGAATTCTGAAAGAATGATGAAATTAGATTATACCTTTTCAATCAACTGAAGATTAATAACATTTTTTGCTATATAATTCATCAATAAAATTTTGGATGCACTTTCCTTTAAGTTTGCAGGTATTGCAAAAATAATTATGAAAGAACATATATGTATTTTGGAATTTCCTATTCTTCACATCGATTAATTGTTTGCTCTATTCAAACAATAACGATTTCAGTATGCTCATTTTTTTTCTGCCTGGACTAGTCCATCTGATTTTACCAACTAGTGTTGCATTTTATCCTCAATTGCTCTATCAACTCTTGATCAAAAATCAAGGAAGCTGTAGATGGAAAAAGTTTTTCTTATGGTACAATTAAGTTTGGGTAGCAAAAATAAATGGAAAACAAAAACGAAAGTTAGTTCTATAATAAATAAATAAAGTTACAGTAGCTCTTATTTTAGTTGTTTGGTGATTATTTTTCATAAATTATCTGCATCACTATGCTTCTCCATAATTTCTAATTTGGTTTCAGGTGGTTTTGCTTTGAAGAAACAAATGTTAGATGACCGGAAATTTCCAAAAATGCATCTCGACTTGCAGCGCCTAATGCAGGTATTTAGTGATTTTGACCCTTAGGCTTCTAACCTTAATCCATGGAGACAGTGGCGGAATGTTATAGAGGCTGGGGGCTGTCCATCCTCCCACCCCTCTCCCAAAAGAAAAAGTATATATATAATGTTTTATCATCCTGGGATAACAATGCATCGTTACTATGTTTCTCGTTTCTATTTGCATAAATTACCCGTTCTTAATAATTGGTTTTGGCCTTTGCATTTTGAGAGCTTTCCTAATACAAATGTGTTTTTGCATAATGCAGGTGATCGCACATGGGGAGCAAGTATTCCCCCGAGTTAAAGAAAAATGTTCATCAAAAGACTGGTTTGTCCATGAAGACATCAATGCCTTGGAAGAGCTAATTGGGCGTATAAGAAGACTGAAGGAGAATGTCGGGTTTATAGCTAATCGAGTCACAGCAATCCAAGCCGGGCTTGATAGTTGGCAATCAGAGCAAATAAATAGAAAATTATACTATCTCTCTTTTCTATCCATCATATTTCTTCCTTTATCAATAATCACCGGGGGTTAGGTTTCCGCGTCTAAATTTTTCTCCAAAGTTATTTAATCACATACATCCGATTGTTAAATAAATTTCTATTTTTGCTTTTTGACAGTGTTTGGGATGAATGTCGGAGGTGTTCCTTGGACAGGACAAAGAGATCCGACTTTGAAAGATGGTTTTCGTAATGTATTGTTATTATGTGTGGCAATGCTTGTGGTTGTGTTTTTATGCTTTCTGTTTCCGGCTCTTTATAGTCGTGTAGTGGGTTGGAGAAGAAGTCAAGTATTGAGAAGAAGTTGGTCTCTTAACCGGAAGTCGTTTGTTAGGAGAAGTGATTTAGATGTTGAAAGAACGGGAAGAAGAGGATATCTTCGTCTTTAGGCCTTTGCAATTTGTTCGTCTTTGGGCAAATTTGTTGTGCTATGTGTTTCGTTAATAATAATTGTTTATCGTATGCTAACTTTGAGTTCTTAATTCTTACTTCTTGATTCTTGAATTTTAGGTCATTGTCCCTTTTCAAAATATGGGGCTGCTTTTATTAGGGATAATTGATAAATGTAACATGATTTAGACTTCAATAAGATGTTTTAATCGAATTATTTACTTTAGATTCTCTATTTTGTTGATTTTTTTTTTCAGATTCGTCTTTAAAAGAAATTAATCTTCCATTTCACTATTTTGCCATACTTAAACGGCATGAATGCTCAAACCAAGTGTCTGAAATTAAATTTTTTGTAGGCTCGTGTTATATTTGTTATGCATTTGTTAGTTTCTAAAATGTGACCATGGATTTTGATTTATGTTTTAGACCAGCTGAATATAATTTTTTTTTAATGTTTTCAGAAATATTTCGAAAATAAAGGTTGCTTAGTTAAAAAATAAAAAATAAAAATAATAACAAATTTCAATTTAGTATCGTCTTAGTCTCAATATTGGACTCAGTGCTTCATATTTTGGCCATGTCCCAAAGATGTAGATGTTTATTTATAACAAATGTTAAATTCATCACACTTGGAATTTAGAATTGAGTAGCGGAAACATCCAAAATTTTTGCCCATGTGCCAAAGATGGGTTAATGGCAATTTACCCCTATAATTTTTTTAAAGGAGCAATTTACCTTTTCGAGTTGGAGAGTGTATTTCACTTGCTCAAATATGAAAGTGGGTGTAAAATATATTGTGTGAAAAAACGAAACTACCCTTTAGGGGGTAAAATAGTCCACATAAAATGGAATATTATTGTCAATTCAATTTTTTCTGAAGGCTTAAAATTTATAAGGAGGCAGTGTGAATTATTTTTAAAATCACATGGAGTAAATTGCTCTTTTCAAAATACAGGGGGTAAATTGAACATTATGATAATCACAGGGGGTAAATATTAGAATTCGCCACATGGATTGGGTTAATTCCACTTACATGGCTTGGGCCTAACATACCTCAAAATCTAGCTTGTAAGGTGAAGATTGTCCAAGACCTTATAAAGTGGACTTAACTATGATTTTAACCAATGTGAGACATACTCCCCCTTTACGTGTCGGCGGGCTTAAGGTGAGGATTGCTCAAGACCTTATAAATTGGATTTAACTATGATATTTAACCAACGTGTGGGCGGACTGAATGTGAGGGTGAAACAAGTCCAACACGTGACAATTAAAGCCCAACCTTGCAGATTACGGTATGTGGGTCCCAACACACTAATAATGACCGTCCATGCCTTTTATTAACTAGGCGAAGAATGACAACACATGTCTTTGTTATCTGGGCGATGTGTGTGGGTGAAGAATAATCTCATCATGCGAATGAGGATAAGCCCATCACTGAAGAAGGTGGTCCACTTCAACTTGGGGCTCTAATATCATATTATAATTCACCACATGGTTTGGGCATAACTCAACCTCAAAAGCTAGCACAATCCATGTGGTGAAACATGTGTCATTTATTTCTCCGGTTAACAAATGTCTGAAGTGTCATTATTCGTGCGTTGGGCCTATATCAACATGTCTCAATTCGCAAGGTTGCGCGTTAATATATCACGTGTTGGGCTTGTTTCACCCATACGTTCAGTCCATCCATTCTTGTAGGGGAAGTTTTGATACTAAATGTGTTACATTAATTAAAAATCATAGTTAAGCTCACCTTATAAGTTGATATCAAAAGAAGGAAAAAGATTACAAAAAAATATAATAATAATAATAAAGTAATGTAAACAGATGTCATGTAAAATTATTGTAGGGCTCATTGTTTCCTTCGTCTATCATTCACGTCGGAATTTTAGACATACGTGGCCTGCAAGGGCGGACTCATATGAGGGCAAGGGGGTCTATAGGCCCCACTTAAATTTTTTATATAAAAATTAAATTAGTTTTCCTAAGATTAATTATTTTGGCACAGTGATTTGTTAGATGAAAGATAAAGCATAGGTTGAACTTGTTGCCTAAGTTCGAAACTTGGGATTGGGAGGAGCGGCTAGCTTCTACTTGCTCCTTTTTTGTTCTTAATAATTTTTTAATTTTATTTCTTTTTTAATAACTATCAAGAAAATTCAATTTTTTTTTATAAATACGATTTCTTCTTATTTTTTTCATTTAAAATATTATTTCACAAATTTTCGCCCCCTCCCCCCAAAATATTGAACTGTATCTGATTTCAAAAAGAGAAAATCGATGTGGTCAATTGTTAATGTAATTGGTATCATTTGGATTTGTAATTAAGTTAAGTAGATGATTTAGGTTCTTTTGGTGTCATAGTGGGATATCGTTTATAATTAAAGTAACTTGTACAAGTTATTTTTATCAAACTTCAACTCCTCTTTATCTCCTCATATATATCTCATTCAGATATAGCTTTAAAGTTTGATTATTTTGATTGATTTTATTTATATTTCGATTTTTAAATATTGGTAGAATCTTAGGCCCAATTTGGAAGAATTTGAAATCGGTTTCGTGGGTCTCGGTTTAAAACAAATGTTTTGAGTGATTTAGGTGAACCTTTGAAAACCCATTTGATTAGGTTTTGAATGTTGATTTTGTGATTTTGAAAACACTGAAACCCCATTTGGATTAAATTTGAATGTTGGGGATTGAAAAAAAAAAAGGTGGTAGGTTTCAAATCAATGTCTTTTTAATATAATTTGGGGGTGCATAAAAAAATATATATATAATTTTCGGGGGAAAGTAGGTTGTATATGTTAAATCAAAGATTTATAAGTTTCTAAATAGATTTGTGATGAGTTTCATGAGTTTTGTCAAACTTTATTTGGAAGAGCTTCGAGTCAGTTTCGCGAGATCCGCGAGACCGAACCAGAACTCATTCGCATATTATCTCAGCCCTCACCACACCAAAATTCTGGATCCGCCGCCTGCATGCTACAAACGTTTAGGAGAGCCGGGGTGTCCCTGTCTCAAACCCTCCAAAAGCTCAAGCTACTATGAGGTTTATTTAGAGAGCTCGAGTGGGGTATTTGAACTTTTATGTAAAACAAGAAAGCTTACTTTTTGCCTTGTTGAAGGACTTATGTATAGTGTCGGTCAATAGTTTTAATGATTTTTGTAGTAATGAAAAAAATACTATAGTCATAAATGAAAAAGATACTACACTTTTTTCATTAGTGTATGTTAGCTTATTTTAATGTTATATTATACGAATAGGAGCAACCCCGAATTGTCATTGAGTATCAATTCATATACTTCATGTTGTCCTCACAAATTCAGGTTTAATTACTTTGGCTTTTACTTTTAGAACTTGATTCAAGTATCAGATCGAGCGTCGCCCCCTTATCATGAAATCTTCATTTTTGGGGTTTTGAGTTTACGTCTTTGTCCATGTGGGGTTATTTTCACTATAGGGGTAAAATATATTTTGTTTGCGAATGAGCTTTTATGCTTATGAGTGATCGATGATTAACTTTTTCTTTAAGGAAGTCTCTCTTAACATCGGAGACATGTAATTGTAGAATAATTGTCTCAAGGAAGACTTTGTCAATCCTGACATATCTGATTGTAGAATAACTATCTCTAGTAAGACGTTTTTTGGACTCCAGGTGCAAGAGTTTTCCTCTTTGCCTTGTTTTAAACTTCGGGGTCGTACTTCCCTCTCTCTCCATTGGAGGCTCTTGGGCCTTGGGTGCGAGGATTTTTCTCCGCCCCCCCCCCCCTCTCGAGACGTTGCTTTCTCGCTCTATCTCCTTTTTTTTTTTTTTTTTTCATCTCTTGGGCTCTTGATGCGTGGGTTGGGTTCCTCTTCGCCGTTTCTTTTTTTCATCTCTTGTACATAAGGTTCTTTCTCTAGTCCCTTTGGGCTGGAAGAACTTGGGCAATAAGGCCATCTCCAATGGAGCAGGACTGCCCCGGGGCTCCTGAGCCCCGAGCCAGTCCTGGGCCAGTCCCGAGCCCTGCCTGGTCTTCTCCAATGGCAGGGCTCCGTGGAGGAATTAATTCCATTTTTTTCCTTTGCCCACTCTCACCTATTAATATTATAGTTTTAATTTTTTTAATACTAATATTAATAATAGTAATAATTATTAGTACTCGTAATTTAATTATGAATTATATTAAAATATTAAAATTAAAGAGAGTAAATAATTAAAGTAACTTAAAATTAATTCATACTACGCAATACAACAAATAAGGAAGGAAATACAAAAAAGAAAATACAACAAACAAGTATTTATCAATTTTAGTATGTATTTAAATATTTAATTTAGATTAAGTATTAATCTAAATTTTATTTGTATGAGTGTTTAATTTTATTTTTAACTAATTTCGTATTTTTAAAAAATTATAGCCACCACCAATATTGTAGTTAAATGATTAAATTTTTAATTACAATGAAAGATATTAAAATTAAATGGACTATTACTATATTTATAAGTATATCATAATTTTATTTAAAATTAATCATACTATATACTATATCTATAAGTATATCATAATTATATAAAGTAACACACTAAATATATATAGTATATAACACATTAATTAAATAACTAACTAACATAAATATCACATTAATTAAGGCTCCTTAATTATGCATAAATATCACATTAATTATGCCTCATTAATTATTATCAACAAACAAATTAGGCGTGTTATTATCATTAATTATGGCTCAAAAGAAATAAAAAAAAAAAGGAAAGAACGGCACCTGTTTTAATCAGACGCGCACCCGGGCCAGCCTGCGTGCTCCGCGCAGCCCGCCGCCCCGCCCGTTCCAGCCCTCCAGCCGCCCCGCCTTGAGCCCCTCTTCCATCTCCAACCGTTTCCCCTCCACAGCCCGACCCGGCGGGGCCCCGGAAGCCTCCATTGGAGATGGCCTAACTACTGAGAATGAGGGCACGACGAAGTCTCCTTTAACTTGAAACATCTTTGTTTAATGATCATACATAGAAAGTATTTGCGTTAATAAACTTATTTGTACTAGAAAAAATGTTTTTTTTCTTGAGACGGAAAATGCGATATTTTCTTGGTAGCTATGAATTGAATTTTTTCAAAATACACGTCGTCTAAAATTATTAATGAGAAATGGTAAAATTACTCTCTCCGTTTCATTTCTAATTACATGTCGTTCAAGATTGTTACACAAATATACAAATACTATTCATTATCTAAATTTTAGGTGAATAAAAGTCTTATGATACATAAATACCCTTGAAAAGAAATAAAAAAACTGCAACTTTTCATATCCATCTCCCTTTCCAATTAATGAGAAATGGTAAAATTTATCAAAAATAAAAATTTAAGTCTCTTGGATTTAGAAATGGAGGGAATACTGTTTTTTCTATATGTTGAATTTGAAGGTCAAACACACCTACACACATTTCATACCTTCTTTTTACAAACAAATAAACGAATAAGTTGAAATACAGAATACAGATGTAACAAAAGATGAAAGAACGTCATATCAACGGCTCAATATAAATAAAGTCTCGAACCAACATGATTCATCCAAAAGCAAAACTTGTTCAAAAGGATAATAATAAGGTTTAAGTCAAACAACAAATATATGTTATACAACATATATAACAATCCAAGGATAGACTGACCTGACACAACAAAAACTTGAATAAGCAGAAGTAAATCGATGAACAACCAGTCACTGAGCACTGTGAAATGAAATAGGCTTTTATGATAGTAACACCGGCACATTCCTTTATCCTAGTTCATTTGCAAGGCAATATGAGATGACTAGAGATAATTCACCATGCCACGACCCGCCACACTGAGTTTCGTAGCCTGTAACTGCTTCTGCTTTGGTGCTGCCAGTTGCTGCAGCTTCTTGTTCATCTGCAGGCATAGAACACATTCTAAACAAAACAGAAAATATTTAATGACTATAAAATGTTCTATTGCAACCAAGAAATATATGTCCGTTCATCAGCATAACTTGTAACATCTAAGTATCAAACTAAGTACGAATCATATTTAGAACATGTAATCAGTTCTCTTGTTCCATTACATAAGTTCTCGACTGCAAATAGAGTATGGATAATTAAGTTAACTACTCTCTACTAACTCGTGCTAATTTTATCATCATAACCTCATTGGAGCACACTCATTGTTTGATGAGCTAACAGGTCATGAGTTCAAAGATAAAAGTAAGATTTATCATTGATTCATGAGTTACATATTATATATAAAAAATTCAACCTTTTAATTATAATTAAATTCGACCCACCAAATATAGCAAAACTAAGAGGTAGTTCATAAATAAAATTAATGTGCATTGAAGCATGTGGTCCTCTATATTACATACTATCAAACACTAAAAATATGCACTTGCTTGAGGGAAACATAAGAACATTCACATTTTAGAAGAAAAAGTGAGCAAGGATTATTGACATTTTTTACCATATAGAAGCAATAAATATTGAAATTATATACTGTTCATAGTAAATTAAAATATCAACAGCATGCTCTAATTGTTGTGCAACTAAGAAATTTTCTCCAAGTGATAAACAGCTACGAACCTTAGCATGACGCTGATCTTGTGCCATTCGTTTAGCCCGTGCACGAACTTCATCTGGATCAACCTTGGATTGAGGGCGAACCACAAAATCCATAGACATTGCTTTAGGCCTTGAGGCATTCTGCCTAGAAGATAATGATGATGATCGGCCAGATTTTGCCCCCCTGTTGATTGGCAGAGGAACTAAAACTTAGAGTTATACATCAATAACCAGATAAAAGTAAATGGAACTTGGCCTGCCATTGAAAACCAACAAGCAGGATGCAGCCTCTTACTGTGAAAATTTAGCTAAATCAAAGTCAGGGTCTCGGGATGACATATATATAGACTCCATGTGGTGATTAATTTATTCATTGAAAAGACAATACCATTTAACAGAAGGCCTCCTGGAAACGCTTTCAACTTCAAAGTTCTTGAAGTCCTCAAACTTCATGCTCTTGTTAAACAGTGGTCGACTCTGTACAAATAACATTCAGAAATTTAAAGTCATTGAGAATCCACTGATAGAATATTAATATGAATATTACCATGTGAAATTTCAAATTCAGGATGGATACAAATAAAAGTGGGGGAAACTGTTTATAAGTATAAATCACAAGATTTAGAGTTCTAAACAGATAACACAAATTCATATCCTCTATGATCATAGATGACCACCAAATATCAGTTGATTTACAAATAAAAATCAAGGTTTTCTTTCACTTTTGTGTTTCTGAACATTCAAGCTGACAACCCCCACCCCCCACCCCCCACCCCAGCTAAAAAGAAAGGAAGAAACTGATCAAAATAGATAAAATTTGGAAAATTTGCATATCCTTCAAAAGCTGGGATAGAAAAACGATAAATTGTATTTACCCATTTATCAACCAACTCTTTGGCAAGTTTTCGGTTGGCTGCAGTCTCCTCATCAGACTTTGAGAAAAACATAACGACCTACGAAAATGTTGCGCAGGCATCCAAATTAGTCCAATAATTATTACCATAAATAAGAGAAAAATTAATTTTCAAATGTTAAAATTAAAAGAAATGAGTGCATGGATATTGCTATAGTATTACATAAAATCTGACCTTTCCAAGGCCACTCTTCAAGAGTTGTTCTTTCCGAAATTGCTGCTCCAAATCGATCGGAAACTGCGGGGAAAACACATAATATTAACCCACAATTTTTTTTTAATTTCATAGTTATCACAGAAAAAATCAAGGCAGCCCTTCCGAACATCATTCAGGATCTTCAAAACTGCTTCACGTATATTTCTATTCGGTAAGCTTCCATCTGGTAATGGCTCAAGCCAATTCTTCAAAAGACTTAAAACTCCATGATCCAGAAACTCTGGCTGAAGGTGTTTTCTGCATAACAAGCAATTAATCCTCATCCAAGCAGATTAGTACAATTAAGCTAGAAAAGCAAAACACAGAAAAAACATTGAAGGACAAGCAACTAACTTTGAGAGGACGTCAGTAAGAAGAGACAGCTTTTTTAATTTATTTATTGCAGGTTTTCCCCGTCTATTTAGCTCAGCGTCTTCTTCTGCAACAACTTCGAGCTCAGCCATAACATTCTCAACTAGCAGCGCAATTTCAGCTGCAGTGTTTTCAGTTTCCCGTTTTCTTTTCCCCATCTTGAAGAGGTCCTTAATTTCAGCATCTGCTTCTCCTTCAGCCTGTAGAGTAATACAACAACAACGAAAAAACTTAATTCCTTAAACTCTGTATGTGGCCAAAACACAGACAAATGATGGTAATCAAATGGCTAATAAATAAGCAAAAACCTTTTTTAACCAGGAACTCATCACAAAATTGAAGAATTGAGTTCAATTTCGTTCTTTACTATATGTTTGTATGTGTGCATGCACTCACACACACATTTATATATATGAGGGAGGTGTGAATTTAAGGTAAAGAGGTCTGAAAATCTATGGCCGAGAATGGAATAAAAGGCAAAAACTCAGTGGGGCTAGAGTTATGAAAAGTTAGGTCGACTCTGCTAATGAATTGATATTTAATAAATGCGGCAAAAGCAAGTAATCCAACGTCATCTGTAATTACTCCTTTATGTTGAGTTGGATAGAGAAAATCCAACGTATCTGTAATTACTCCTTTATATTGAGTTGGATTGAGAAAATCCAACGTCATCTGTAATTTATTACAAAAATTTGAACCACCAGGGAATAAAATTGACGAAATCTCAGCAGGCATGGGCCATGGCTACTATTTTTCGGTGGTGTTGGAAATCAGTAAGTGAGAGGGGTCAATGTGAAAGGGCATTTCAATCGAGGGTGTAAGGGTGTTCTATAGGAGACAGAACTTGGGGAAGAGAAGAATCTTCAATTTTATTTCTTTATTCACTATTAATGGCTTTACCGTTTTCTCAAATATAGAAATTAAACTTAAGAAAAAGTGACAATTTCTATTACGTGTGTTTCTAAATCGGCACATTTATGCTATTAACAAACACAAACGAGTCAATCAATAACCAAAAAATGAGTTTATCGAGGATATATTGGTTCACTAAACAAAATTTTAAGCCACCTTCATGATAACTCTCATCTAAAATACATATTGTTGGATATAAAGCCATCTAGAAGTACAAGATGTGTCTTGGAAACGGAACCATGTATTGTGTCTGTAATATAATAGTAGGGATCGGACAGATAGGCTATGAATATATGTCTTGCCATCAACTAGATATACAATAAAATTATGACGAAAAGATTATTCAGTTCTTTTGCCATTGCTTGAATTTTCACCATCAAAACTTCTCCAGTTTAGCATGTTAACTTCTTCAAGTGTTGAGGTGCCAGGATATATGGGTTATGTAATGAACTTATCTCAAAATTTCATGGAGCCCATTCTAGGAGCTTTAGCTTCTTTTTCTTTTTCCCTTTTTTTATTGTTTATATCCATACTTTTTGTTGATTCAATGAAACTTTGTACAAACAATAGCCTTTTAATTCTTCTTTAATTAAGGCTAAAGCATTGCTCCAAGAGCTTTTCTTTGAGATGTCTTAATTACCTTAGACGTTGAACTTGGTGGATTTATTGTTAGAAGAAGATAACATCATTTTAAGTCTCTTCCATAAAATTGAAAGCAGGCCATGACTTTACAAATAATTCTGATTACTTTGCGGAGTTCTTATAGTGAATTCTTTTCTTTTGTCCACCCCTAATTAAGTCCCCATGGTTTGATGGCCTCCCATATCCACTATTTGGATTTGATTATGTTATTCTTTCATATGGAAGTATGCATCTCTTTATTCTATCTGCAATTTATTTTCTATATCAGTGCATAGCTTTGTTGATTACTAAATTAGAGTACTTCATTTATGATAAGCCTTCATTGTCAAAAAAAAAATTCCAAGATTCTTTTAATGGGGCAATATGTGCGTTGCAACCTCACTAGTGTGTGTGTGTGTGATATTTCACATCTAGAGCTACCAGCCTACCATATTTGAGACCCACATGTTAGTGAGTCTGAATGCAATTAGATAAGCATGGACACAAAATGTTATGGCACTCTTTTAATTGGAGATCACAACAGCCATCAACACAAGGAAAAATGATATATTAACAATGCACCTTAAATCTAATAAGTAAACCGAATATAACAGTATACCAGGCTGGGAGCACGACTTGGAGAATGTTCATTGTCATTTTCATGGCAGTTAGCATGATCCACACCGCTGCTATTTATGAAGTTATTATCGTCCATATTCCTAGCATCCTATATCATAGGAGCCAATCTACGATAAGGCTCTCAAATTTATAGAACTTTAGTATACTATTGACCTACTGACATACTCAACTAAAATAAAGTAGCTTATTACGATATGGGGAAGATGGTGGGGACTGAATCACCCTCAGTGTGAAGAAACAAGTATCATGAAAGCAGCATGAAAAAACAGCCATGCTGGTCCCGATACACCATCCAGAGAACTAAAATTTTAGAAAAGACAAAAACACCCCCTATGCTTTGTCTAACTCCTAAAACACCCCCTGTATAATTTTACTTTTGACTTTCGGTGGAATGACAAGATTACCCCTATGTGTTTGAATTTTTTTTTAATTTATTTATTCTTTTTGAAAAATTAAGTATATACTATTTGGGTCGAGTGTGGTATTTAAAACCAAACACAGGGAGGTTTTGGGGATTTAAAATGACACAAGAGGGGTTTTTTGGGAGTTAGACAAAGCATAGGGGGTATTTTTGTCTTTCGATGTCAGGGGTAAAATTGTCATATCAAAAGCAAAATGCGAACAAATACTTGCAATTTTGGCGTTTGAAACACACTCTCTTTTTTAGGGGGTGTAATTGACACTTACTTGAGATCACAGGGGGGTTTTGGGGAGTTAAAATAACACAGGGGTTTTTTTGGGAGTTAGACAAAGCATAGGGTATGTTTTTGTCTTTCGCTCCAAAATTTTATCTCCTCTCCTACTTTTGAACTCCCATCCCGAGCAAAATGTAGTAAGACTATTCGTTCAATAATGTACTTGATTATGGATTTAAACTGCAATCTTTCTGAGTATTAGTAATTTCATTAATGTAACATTTTCGACTTCGAAAACTCAAGGCAAACTCAATAAGGAAACGGGTAGTTTCTAATCAAATCCCACACTTTGCATATATACCTAAATTTTCTAGCTACACCAGCAAGTAAAAGTTGTCAATAATTTGAAATGAGAAAAACAAAATACAGAAAAAGGGAATATCTAACTCTATGACAACCCATTCCTCGATATAGTTGGCCAACTCCAAGTACTTGGGAAAAAAACACAGACACTGAAAATAATTATCTACTGCAAACATCATTTACCTATGAAAACTTGCATAACACAACAACATAACACTTCAATTGCAAAAGCAATGATTTTCATCTTAAAACACTCTGTATCATTTAGAAATGGTTGCCGCTGCACTTACAATAGGTAAACACACAGCTACGTGTACCCCCACCCCAGCAAACAAATGTTCCCAATAAAAAGATAAAAAAAAGAAGTTAATCGCCAAAAAAGACTATTCACCTCAATAAAGCAATTGATGTAAACACGAGTGATCAACTCCGCACAAAGAAAGTAACTTAGTAAAGAATCAACAGATACGCCATATATAGATAAAAATTAAAACCAAACTTAACGGCTTCACCAAATTTCCATAAATTCATCATCTTTATCGACAAAGGGTTCAGACATCAATCAACAAATTCACCAACTACAAGAACTCTAAAGCTAGGCTACTTGTAACCCAAATTGCTCATTAAAATGATTTCAGAAAACAAATAATACACAGAAACAAGTGTTCATTGCAACATGATAGCATCACAAATTAATAAAAATGAAGAAATGAAGATTTGAAATCCAGAACAAATGAGGCTAACCTCAAAATTGCAACCTGCAATTGAAACCGACATCTCCTTCATCTTAGATCAGCCTCGTGATCCCTCATTCTCCCTTCATGACGGGAGAAGAAGATGCTAATCAAGGACCACTTCAAGACGGGAAATAAAAAGAAGAAAAATGAGAAACTCCTGCCAACTCTGCGTTGCTAGTTGAGAGCGGAATGGCTGAGTTGAAGATCTCTCAGCCGCGATCATTGTTGTCCCAATTATCTTGATCAGATTGAACATCCTCATCAAAGTCCAGTGTCACCATCTTCATCTCTAAAACTGATTTCCACACCAAAATAAACCCATTCAATGTAATAAACGCACAAACACGTAGACATACACACACACACTCATTTATACCAAGTGAAGATTTACGCACCAAAACAAAAAATTATACCAAGTGAACATAAACGATTGATTTATAAGAGAAACCCGTATCCCAATTCCATATAAAACCCTAAATACGTAGAGAAACGGTAGACGAACGATTTACTGATTTAAAATCCCAATCCAAATTAATAATTCAGAAACAGGCATGAGCTAATAAACAAATACAAAAGGCGAATTGACGAATTATAAACCTTAATTCTAAATAGAACTTACAAGCGAAACGCATGATTAATTAGCAAAATTAGTAGCAAAAGTACAAGCGAAGAAATCAGCTGAGTGTATGTGACATAAGGGGCAAACCCAATGCGGGGTCGAGCTCCGGAGCTCATCAGACTTTGAACTTTCCAATTTTTTTAATCTCAATTTAAATCTTTTCCACTTTCGCCATTATAATAATTATTCTATAATAATAATAATAACAATATGATTAATTTAATATTAATATTAAAATCTTAAAATTAAGTATAATAAAAAAAATATATGTTTATTAAATTACCGGAGTACAACAAAAAATACATCATTGAATTAAAAAAAAATCCTAATACACAACAAAGAAAAATAAAATGAAATACAATAACATATCGGGGTGAAAAACGAACCGAGTTACTCGGTACTCGTTTCAATCTCGGCTCGGCAAGGGCTCGATCGAACTCGTCCGATTCGTTGTCGAGTCGAGCTTGAACAAGAAGTCAGGCTCAATTGGAATTTCGAGCCGAGTTCAAACATATACTTGCTCGACTCGTGAAGCTCGTGAACAGCAGAGATGAGCAAATGTGTTGCACGATTAAACTTTCCTTGATTTCATTTTCATTTCCTTGCTATTTGTGAATTCAAATCAACGACCGTGGTCAACATGTCAGCCAATTTAAAGTGAGGTGTGTCTTTTTTCTTTTCAATAGTCGATAAAAGGGCACCAAATTTAAACATGAAAAAAAGGTAAGAATCAACTATTGAAATTTGCAGAACTTGAATTTAGCCGTGCTTGATATTATTGGCAAGAAAGAGAAGCTTCGGGAAAGCTGAAATGATTAAAAAATTAGAAAAAATGAAATAAAAAGAAGTGAATTAATTCATTTTTTTAAAGAGAAAGTTAAAGTGATTTAGCTTTTTGTCAGAAAACTTACTTTTTGCTTCTCAAAAGGTGTAACTTAAATTTTTTAAATGAAAACTTACAGACAGCAACAGTGTATTGATTGTCGAGCCGAGTAGCTCGATTTTTTAATTGCTTTGGCTCGAGCCGAGCTCGAACAGAATATTTTATAAAGGTCTCGAGCTCGAGCCGAGCCGAGTCCAAACTGTTGCTTGTACGGTTCATTTGTGCTCGTTTTCAGCCCTAAATTAACATACAACATCGACAATTGAATATGACAACAAATAGATTGTTAAATTGTTTGCTCTTATTTTATTTATCAAGTTAAATCGTACTGTTCCAATTATTTTTCATCGCAAGTTATTAAAATTCATGTTAGTGATTTAATGTGATAAATATATTAAAAAAAAATTCAACACAAAATATGTTTACAAAAATATTAATAATAAAGTATGATTTTGAATTTTTTTTGTCTAAGTGTTTAAATTATATTTTCAAAGTAAATGAAAAATTATATTGTTCAACATATATATATATATATATATATATATATATATATATATATATAACCACCTATATTCTAGTTAAATGATTTAATTCATTAATCATTTAATTAGAATATAGACGTGTCTGCCGGGGTAGCTGGGAGCCCCAACCCAACCCTCCCCCATTCATTTTTAGAAGTCCAACCCCTCCCCCCGCCTAACTCTCCTCATTGGGTTTGCCCTGAGAAGATTGGAAAATTCATTTCTGGTGTACATGTGGATTTTTTGCAGCTTGCACCCTTAGATGGATTATTTGGCAGATTGCACCCTTTAAATTAAATTAGTATGATTGTATAACTAGATAATTAGCATCCACTTTCCTCGGACTTTAGTCTTTGAAAAACCACACCCCTGTCCTTCGAAATTTTAGGATCTCCCCTTGATTTTAGTATTTGACAACCACACACCCCTGAGCTTTCAAAGTTTGACCCCTGCATTCATTATTTTGTTTGTTCTTTGGCGGAAAATATTCATACGTCCTCAACTTTAGATAGAAAACACTAATATACCTTTCCTAGCAATTGGTTATTATTTGGAAGTAACCTATCTTGCACGAATACGACTATGGAGACATGATCCGATACAGACACGACTATAAAAAAATTTATAGACCAAGTAAAGTCTCATAAATTATATATCACGTATACATAATATATATAGAATAAAACCGTTTAGTAACTTAGGCCATCTCTAATGACTCAGATAGGGAATACCTTATTCTTCTCCTTCTCCCCTTCACCCTAGTTTTGTAGTCATCTCCAATGACTCATTTTATCAAACTCATTTAATTACCAATTTTATTCTTCCCCACTCTCACTACTTATTATTATTGTTGTTGTTGTTGTTGTTGTTATTGTTTTGCACCAACAATAAATTTGAATTGGCATTAATTTAAAATCAAAGGTAGATTATGGAACATAGAAAAGAACAAATTTATAATTTAAAATCAAAGGTAGATTATGGAACATAGAAAAGAACAAATTTAAATATTAAATTATAGGATTTTTTCGAAAAAAATTATATACAACCCAAAATTATTAAACAAATTAATATTAAAATAATAATATTGATTAAATTAAATGAAAGTTATATTTTTATAATTAAAAATAATTATATTCAAATAATATACAGATTTTAATTAAAAAAAAGCTAAAAAAAAAAGCATGTGAGAGGAGAGGGTTTGGGCTGGGGAAGCTCCCTCGACCCCCTCCAAGCATGTAGATTTTATTTACTCTTTTCCCGCCTTTTTAGGGCATCTTCCCTTGTCAGTAGATATGCATGCCCTTATAATATTGAAAGGGTATTGCATAAACTATTTTTCAAAATTGACAGGATACGGCAAAAATTCAAGTTTGGTACCATAGATAGAATAGGGCAATTTTCAATTTTTATACCAAAAGTCCACAAACCATACTGCCGTTAGTTTTTCAGCGGCCGTTTAACATTCTCCGTCAAGTGCACGTGAGGGGCACGTGTGTGAGTCAATCTGCTCGTATAAACAACTCAGGGCAGCCAATTTACCTCCAAAAAAATCATTATCTCTTTCACTCTCCATTTTGCCGCGAAATATAAGCAAATTAGGGCAAAAAAATTGGGTCTTTTCTTCCCTAACAAAATTAAGCTCAATTCTCAACTATTAATGGCTTCTTCTTCAAGCTCAAGCTACAGGAGACGTACTCCCTCACCTCTGTTTCCGACTTCACCTATTTAGCAGGTCTTAATTTTTTAACATATTTGATTGACTAAAGGCATGAACTCTCAGGAGTTCTCCACAATTACAACGTCCGGTAGACAAGCCCAACAATTATTCTTTTAATTTGTATTGGTTTCTTCACATTTAAATACATTTGGCTCATTGATTTGAGTGATGCAATATTATTAACATTGTCAAGAGTTCAACACTAAGGATTGTCATTTTCTTTTCACTTTTTTTACAGTTTTTTTCCTTAATTAATAATTCTTTTAATCTATCTCAACAATTGTTATTTTAATTTCATTTTCTTTCTTATCAGTTATTCTTTGATTTTTATTTTATTTCTTTCTCAATAACAATCAAGAGAAAATATTTTTTATATTTAACAAATTACTGCACAAATTTTCCTCCTCCCCAAAGAAAATATTGATGTAGCTCTGTCTCTAGCTATTATGGACCAATTTCAAAAAATAAAAAATCGACATGGTCAATTATAGATGTAATTGGTATCATTTGAAATTGTAATTAAAATATGTAGATGTATTTTGTTCTTTTGGGGTCATAATGGGGTATCATATGTAATTAAAATAACTTATGGAGGTTATTTTTGTTAAATTTCACCTTCACTTTTTTGTATTTCCTCATTTATTTTCTCGTAAATGAAATATAATTTTTAAGTTTGATTGTTTGATTGAACTTTTTTTTTTTTAAATTTATTATAGAATTTCAGCCCCTACAACACCAAAATTCCTGGATCCGCCTCTAGGTGTGGTAGCCAAAATGGGAGGAGGTATTTAGCAAATTTCAAAGGTCCCTAGTTTCAGCCTTGCATGGCCAATTCTAGACTTTTTTGGGTTCTAGGCGAAATTTAAATTGGGGTCCTATTTCATTAAAAAAATTATATCCTGTAAAATTCTTTTTTATTTTTATTTTTTACTTTAGTAGATGTAAAAATATCGATTAAGGTCTTTATATTCTAGTTTTTTTTAACATATTCAGTAGAAAAATTAGTCAACTTACAAAAAAATTCTTGTGACATAGTTGATCATAAGTTTTATTATTTTTAATTTGAAAATCTTGTTTCAGCAGCAGCAACCGTTATAAAATGGATGTTATTCCATAGCAAATACATTTATTTAGTTAAGAATCAAATACAATCAACTTAACTTTTGATAGAACTTTTAGTTCATAATATAAACCAGACCTATCTATGTATGATGTTAAGTTATATTTTTAAGAATTTTCAAGATCGATACAATGTTCTTTCAAAGTTTTAACATATGAGTTGTAACATCCAATAAAAGGTTCAAATCTATTGGCATAATTCTTAAATTGTTAGAATCTAATTTTAATGAAAAAAAAATTAATCTAAAATATATAGAAAAACACTAAACTCTGAAAGAAAAAAGAGTACTAAAAGATTTAAATCAAAATTTGATAAAACAAATTGAGAAAAGGAGAGAAAATCATCTAAAAGTTGGAGAAGATGAGAATTTACTTATTTAAGGGAAAGAAATATAGATGTGAAACACACTCCTGACTAATTCTTGAATAAATATCATGAAATCGATTATATTCATTATACACTAGTGGATTATATCAATATGAGTTGGATGATAAACACATGTGCATAAAAGAACAAAAAATTGTTCTTTCATATACACTTGTTGCTCATTCAGCACCCCAATGGATTGAATTCACCGGGATCGACACATAATTTCCTATGAATCTACAACAAATTAACTGGCTAGTGTGTACAATACAACAAAAATAATAGACTGGAGTCACTGGAGTTTAGGCCTAAGCTTGATTTTTTTTAGACTATATATATATATATATATATATATATATATATATATATATATATATATATATATATATATATATATTTTATGCATGTACAATTAAGCATTTATGAGTTGGGGCCCCAAAAGATTGGGGGGCCATTGCCTTGTTTGTTAGGCCATCTCCAATGGTGGGCTCGAGGCGCGCGTGAGGGCCGGGCTGGGCTGAGGAATCGTCTCCAATGGTGGTCCGGGACGGGGCACGGGGCGGCACGGGCTGGGCTGCGAGCTGCGGCGGGAACGGGCGCTGGAACGGATGCCGCGTGAAAAAGAAGCTGAAATAGTGGAGTCCCCCTTTAAATCAGGTGGCGCCACCTGATTAGTCCATCTTTTTTTTTAATTGTTTATTGTTAATGTTAGATTTGTAAATAACGTCAATTGTGTATAATTTGTAATTAAAATTTGTAATATTTTTAATATTAGAATAAATTGTGTATTGTTAATATTAGAATATAATTTAATATAATTTTTTTTAATTATAATTATAATTATAATTCTAATTATTAATGTTTTAATAATAGTAACATTAAAAATGGCTTTAATTATATCTTCCATTTAAAAAATAGTAATTAAATTATGTAAATAATTTGTTAGTATATTTGTTAATATTAGAATAAAATTAAATATTGTTTGTTAATTTTAATTATAATTCTAATTATTAATGTTTTAATAATAATAACATAAAAATGGCTTTAATTATTTATTCTATTTATAAAATAGTAATTAAATTTTATACATAATTTATTATTATATTTGTTAGTGTTAGAGTAAAAATAAAATTTATTATTATTAATTTTGATTACAATAGTAATTATTAATGATTTAATAATAATAAAAAAGAAAGGAAATACAACAAAAAAATCTTTCTCGAGACTTATTTGGAGGATTCTCGAATGAAGAAACCGACTGGTTCGAGAGGACAAATCAATAATAGTTGTAATCTTCTTTGCTTTTTTTCCATTAGTGTTTGTTGTAACCTTTATCTTGTTTTTATTTGTGCCTTTTATTTAATATTATAATTCGTGTTTTGAATTGATTATACTTATAATTTATATTTATATTTAAATGTTTAAATATTATAACTATAATATTTTTAAATTAATTATATTATTAAAACAATAATTATTATTATTATTATTAAGATCAATATTAAAAACAATATTAAAACTATTATAAAAATGGTGAGAGTGGGGAAAAAAATTGGAAGAAATTGAGTGTTGGAGACCACCACTGGAGATGATCACCCACCCAGAGTCCGGGCTGGCTCGGGGGCTGCCCCGGGAAACCATTGGAGATGGCCTTAAAGGGCAAGGTCGGCCCTGCCTGGTAGTCAAAAGACCAAAGTCGATGGAAGGTTGATGCGAATCACCCAGTTTAAATTGCTTATATATACATTTTGTTGAGGAGAACTGTACTTAATTATCATATAAATAAGGAGTTAATGTCAATTTATCCCGTGAAAAACATAATGATTAATTTACCCATATAATTTAGAAAATAGTAGTTTACTCCCTATAAATAAATTAAAAAAGCAATTTACCTCATTCAGACGAATAGTGTAACTCACTTGTCAAAATTGAGAACGAGCATGCAAAGTGTTTTTGTAACACAAGGGGGTAAATTTCACATTTATCATAACACATGAGGTAAATCGTCACATTTATCATAACATATGGGGTAAACTGTCATATTAGTATCATAACACAAGGGGTAAAGTTCCATATATAAAAATGTCAGGAAGGCGTGTGAAACTTTTATAAAATTATAGAGGGGTAGTAGTTATTTTCCAAATCCTAAAAGGGTAAATCGAACACTATGACTGTCATATTAGTATCATAACACAAGGGGTAAAGTTCCATATATAAAAATGTCAGGAAGGCGTGTGAAACTTTTATAAAATTATAGAGGGGTAGTAGTTATTTTCCAAATCCTAAAAGGGTAAATTGAACACTATGAATATTATAAGGGTAAATTGTCAATAAATAAGTGGAATTGTACGTTTCTCGATTAATTAGGTAAATTTATATTCTCTTTTTATGTCAACAGTGTGCTCCATTACAAAAAGACATTAATTGCGCAATTTGCCAAGGAAAACAAATAGGTAAGTATGGATAGGATAAAAAATTAAATTATTCAATACTAGATTGGTGTTCGTACAATAAAAACTCGTTTGAGTTGAATTCATCATTAGTACCAAACAAACTAGAATAATATTTTTCGTTTGATAAATTAGAAAAAAATTAAGTTCAACTTAACAAGCAAAAAATTACAGATCACATTGTTAAACATCAAGGTACCAAAATACTCGAGTCAAGCTCAGATCGAAGAATGCATTGTGTATAGATCCACTCTAGTATTGTATCTCTAGTGGTAGTGACTTATATTGGGTATAACATAAATATATTTGCCAGCATAAATATTATGGTTTGTAAAATAATTTATTTTCTCCATTTACTTTAATTGATTTCAGATTTTAACGATAAGTTTAGAAACTAAGTCGTGATTTGCATCTCATTGCTCACGTCTTCCCCTGTACATCTCGTGTGCAGATTGATCACACTCTTATACATTTTATTTTTTTAATAGATCATGTTATGATTTTTTTTTTCTTTCAAAGTACTACTATTATCTTTTCTGCAAATAATTGGCTTCTTGTCTCAAGGGTCAATTCAGATTCACAGAGAGAGAAATCAAAAACACCTTGGACTATTTGTCGAGTTTTGCGATTTTTAATTTTTATCGGTTTTTATTTTTATTAAAATTGGTTCAACTTCATTTCAAATGGAATATGATCACGTAAAATCATAAAATCTAACTTTCAACTTATATATATATATATATATAAATATATATTCAAATATAATAAAAATAAATTATGACAAGTAAATATGTAATACAATTATGGTATATAATTTCAAAATTAATTGTACCTCAGACATTTTCTGGAGTATGTAACTCTAGAATTTTTTTTTGAAGGATCTGAAATCTACCCACTAAAATTGCTATGCAAATTTAATTGAATATATTAGAATTAGAATTAAATAATTTTCCACTGCAATGAAGAAGTCAAAATAAGAAGAAAAATAAAACAAAAATCACTAAACTTGGGCAACAATCCACAAATATCTAGAAATTTCTGACCTGGCCTAGTAACAAAATAAATAACACCGCTACATTGGCATTATATTATATGTAAACACACTCTCATTTCTATTGTTTTCTTTTCATTTTCACGTATTTATAGAAAATTCATTTCTTTCTTATCTCGATCTCCTCCTCTCCCTAAACCCTAAACCCTAGCACGACATTTCCGTGGTAATACTAAAAGGGGAAAGGCGAAAGCTTATTCGAAAGCGTCCCTCTGTATCTCTCTAATCTATGGCGACCTCAGTTCTTCTCAGATCTCTTCGCCGCCGTGAATTTTCCTCAGCCCCTCTTTCTGCTTTCAAAAGCGTATGTCTCCTTTTGGCAATTGGTTTCACTAATCTTAATATCTTTATGCGTGATCTACTGTTTTGATTACTTGTTTATGTCATTTCTCATGGATACCGTTGCTGTTTTGTTTGGTTTAGTTTGATTTGATCTCGTACTGTCTCTCCGTCATGCTATTAGGGCCGTGCGTACTCTTCGGTTTTCTGTTTATTTCTTTATTCTTTTAATTGAATTTTTTTGAAGAAAAGCTGCTAATAGATGGGTCTGTATTACATAAGTATAATCAATTGTCATAAACTGAGCTTTCCTCCGCAATTTTATAAGCCTCTCCAAGGACTTTTGTTTCTTTTATTTGTTTGCTGGTTTAATTTTGTTGAGTAGTGTAATTGTCTTGCTTATTTCTTGTATTTGGAACTTCGGAATTTTGATGGATTGGAGTGAGTTTTTTTGTGGCCTTTTATTGGATTATATTTATACACATCTGTTTTATCTTACTACTGGGAGGATGAGCGTTGGTCGCTTTGTCTTCACAATTGTTGGGGCCAGATGCTCCATTATGTAGAAAATATATTTTACATGTGTAATGTGTTACTTTTGCATGTTCTCTTGATCTGTTGTTCTCTAATTTGATCTGGTTTAACTGACATGTATTGTATTCCATGTTCAGTTGACAGGAAACACCAAGCCTTCGTGGGCATTAGGAAACAAATGGGCAGGTCTTGCTAGGCCGTTCAGGTATACATTTTTTTTTTCAATTTTAAGTAATAGGAGAATGTCGATTCCTCTTTAATTTTGATCTCATCTCTTTTCGTGTAGTACAAAACCAGCTGGAAATGATGTTATTGGTATTGACTTGGGTACCACAAACTCCTGTGTTTCTGTCATGGAGGGGAAGGTGTTATTTTATTTTAAAGTTTGGGTTTTTTCTTGTAGCGCATTATTAATTGGTTTGCGGGTTACAAATATCTTAAATAAATGTTTCTTTCCAGAATCCAAAAGTTATTGAGAACTCAGAGGGTGCTCGGACCACTCCATCAGTGGTTGCTTTCAGCCAAAAAGGAGAGCTATTAGTTGGTACCCCAGCAAAGCGACAGGCTGTAACCAATCCAACAAACACAGTATTTGGAACCAAACGTCTAATTGGTAGACGATTTGATGACCCTCAGACACAGAAGGAGATGAAGATGGTTCCCTATAAAATTGTTAGGGCTCCCAATGGAGATGCATGGGTTGAAGCCAATGGGCAGCAGTACTCTCCAAGTCAAATTGGTGCTTTTATTCTAACAAAGATGAAGGAAACTGCTGAGGCTTACCTTGGAAAGTCTGTAAACAAGGCCGTGATCACAGTTCCAGCTTACTTCAATGACGCACAGAGACAAGCCACCAAAGATGCTGGCAGAATAGCAGGCCTTGATGTTCAAAGAATTATCAACGAACCTACTGCAGCAGCACTTTCCTATGGTTTAAACAACAAGGAAGGTCTCGTTGCTGTGTTTGATCTTGGTGGTGGAACTTTCGATGTATCAATTTTGGAGATATCAAATGGCGTCTTTGAGGTATGACACAATTATTCGTCACTCCCAGATATACATAATTCTCCTGTTCTGTGATGATAACATGTTTACAATGCACAGGTTAAAGCCACAAATGGGGACACATTTTTGGGAGGAGAGGACTTTGATAACACTCTCTTGGAATTTTTAGTCAGTGAGTTCAAGAGGACTGAAGGGATTGATCTGTCCAAAGACAAGCTTGCTCTCCAGAGGCTCCGAGAAGCAGCTGAGAAAGCGAAGATAGAGCTTTCATCCACTTCTCAGACTGAAATCAACTTGCCTTTTATCACTGCTGATGCATCTGGTGCAAAGCATCTGAATATCACATTGACTAGATCCAAGTTTGAGGCTTTGGTGAATAGCTTGATTGAGAGGACCAAGGCTCCATGCAAGAGTTGTTTGAAGGATGCTGGCATATCAATCAAGGAGGTTGATGAGGTACTTCTTGTTGGAGGGATGACCCGTGTTCCAAAGGTTCAGGAAGTGGTTAGTGAGATCTTTGGAAAGTCCCCAAGCAAAGGTGTGAATCCGGATGAGGCAGTTGCTATGGGAGCTGCTATTCAGGGTGGTATCCTCCGTGGTGATGTCAAAGAGTTGCTTCTACTCGATGTCACGCCACTTTCGCTTGGTATTGAGACATTGGGAGGTATCTTTACCAGATTGATCAATAGAAATACCACTATACCTACAAAGAAAAGTCAGGTGAGCACCTGAAACATTTTGTCTATTTAATCATTCGTCAGAATTGCTATGGCTTCCCATTTATACCAATTATTCTTTTTGCAGACATTCTCCACAGCTGCTGACAATCAGACCCAAGTGGGTATCAAAGTATTGCAAGGAGAGCGTGAAATGGCTACGGACAACAAGATGCTTGGTGAGTTTGAGCTTGTGGGTATCCCTCCTGCTCCTAGGGGCATGCCTCAAATAGAAGTGACATTCGATATTGATGCCAACGGAATTGTCACTGTTTCTGCAAAAGACAAGACAACCGGCAAAGAGCAGCAGATCACCATACGTTCTTCGAGTGGTCTATCAGAAGATGAAATTGAGAAGATGGTGAAGGAGGCTGAAATGCACTCCCAGAAGGATCAAGAGAGAAAAGCTTTGATTGATATCAGAAACAGTGCAGACACCACCATCTACAGTATTGAGAAGAGCCTGAACGAGTACAAGGATAAAATTCCTAGTGAAGTGGCAACAGAAATCGAGACATCTGTTTCGGATTTGAGAAGTTCAATGAGTACCGACAACATTGACGACATAAAGGCCAAGCTTGATGCTGCAAACAAAGCAGTGTCAAAGATTGGACAGCACATGTCCGGGAGTTCAGGTGGTGGTGCTGCTGGTGGTTCTCAGAGTGGTGAGCAGCCACCGGAGGCAGAGTATGAGGAAGTGAAGAAATAGATATTTGATACTGGGAGGTGATAATCTGGTAGTTTTTACAATTTCGTTTGGGTGAGCTATAAGATCGGTTTTTGTATCCAAACTACTACCCCAATAGCGTGGTTATATTTGATAATCCTAATTGAGAAACATGTGCAAGTTGGAAATCTTGGTAGTAGATTTTTCAATTACTTTTAGTGAAGTTAGTTCATGGAATGAAGATTTTTGGTGCTCCATTTAATGTTCATTTGCGTATTGTATTGTGCATCAATTTTTAGCATATATTGTTTTATTTAAGCATTAATAAAAACAAGTCTACCATTCACCATGCTGAATACAAGTAACACTGACAAATGTTACAAATAAAGACAATTCGAACATGTAAAAATCAAGCAAAAATAATTTTAAAAAAAATTGAGGCTTATTTCGAGTTTAAATTTGGAGGCACAAAATACAACATTTTTTAAGTTTTCTTTTTTTTTTTGTCCCCGGAGGACAATGTTTCATGAATCGAATCAATATCGAGCCAGTATATTTATTAATTATTGGTTGGAACAATTTAATTATTTAAATCAATCGGTGTGACGTTATTACGAAATAATAACTTATTTTTAATGTATGTAATTAGTCATTCGGATTGTTAATATATTAATGTTGCCTATAAGAGTTGAATATTATTTTCGAATTCTAAAACCTTCGTGCTGGTAAGAGATTTATAGTTTCTTGTCACATATTGAATTTTTATAAGAAGTTTCACTCTAAAACAAATTGATAACGTTATATAATCTTTAACTTAGCTAATATGTATAATTTTTTCTAGTAATATGCATAGTGCTTACATATGAAAGATAAACTCTTGGTACAATTAACCACTTACCTCAAAAATTTAATCAATGTGGTTGAAAAACAATAATATTTTTGATAATTTTTTAGAATTAGTCCATATCGTTAGGTGTTAATACGCATAAAATGAGATCTAAATAAAGTGTCTTATGCTTAAACATTATTAATGTTATTTATAGAAATAAAATATTATATACATCTTTTATTTTATTTGTTTTGAGTATTAGACTTAAGTTGGATGACATCGTTTTACTTTCATATTCCATTTACTTCGAATTTAAAATCTTCTTAATTATACCGGATCTATCATAACCAATCGAAAGCGGCATTAATTGAAACCCACTCAATTAACAACAACAAAAAAAAAAAGTTATCAACCCTAGCCCTAGGTATCAAGCACTAATTCAAATCCAACAACAAGCCCAATATCAAGCCCAAGCTCATACTTATTTAACAAGATGGGCCTACTAGACTGGGTTAATTGGATCCGGTAAGGGATCCATATAGATACAGGATGTAGGTTTAAACTCCGTCTGCCTCCTCTTTCCTTCAAAAATTTGCTCCAGCATTTTACCCTGCGTGCTTCTCCTCCTCAATAAGTAAGTCCGAATTATTCATCCTTATTATTTCCTCGATTTGAATTTTATTTTGCGTTTCGGACTCTTTATTGGTATCTATGTTGTGTTTTTAATGCGTGTTTTGTTTTGGTATAGATAAGAATACTTATTGTTGTCGGTGTATCTATGTTGTGTTTTAATGCGTGATTTGTTTTTGATATAGATAATAGTACTTATTGTTGTCGGTGTAAATGGGTAGTAAGAAAAGAGAGTCCAGTTCTATGGAAGAATTAGGTGAAGCTAAGCATGTAGACAATGACGGTGCAGAACCCTCGGTTAAGAGAATGAAAAAGAAAAAAACTGTTGAAGTTTTAGATAGTGCAAATCAGAATGATACTGAAGCTTCGAAGAAGAGAATGAAAAAGAAAAAAGATATTGAAATACCAGCTGAAAGTGAAAGTGAGGATGATACCAATGCTGCATCTACCTCTTCCAATACTCGCAAGGTTTCTTTGAATTCGATGGAAAGGAGAAAAAAGAGGAAATTATTAGATAAGGGAAAACATAAAGTGGAGACTAAGAAAATGGAAGGGTTGGACTTGGAATTGAAGAGTGACAGTAATGAGAGTGCAAGTACTGGTACTGGTACTAGTAGTGGTGGCGTATTGCCTGAGTTCCACATTGGGGTATTTAAGGATCTGGCTGCTGTTGATGCAAGCACTCGGGAAGCAGCTGCTAAGGCATTGGCTATGGAGCTACGTGAAGTTCAGAATGTGTACGATAAATTAGAGAATAAGGAAGAGGTGGAGGATGACACCAAACTGGAAGCTGATAAGGATGATGGCTTAAATAACTGTGCTCCGTCTCTGAGGTATGCCATCCGGAGGCTGATTCGTGGAGTATCCTCGTCAAGAGAGGTATATTTTTCTTCCCAGGACATTTCAATTATCCTTGGTTGTTGTAATTCTTATGGTAAAATATTGTGGATAATTGACTAATTGGAGATGTTATTTATTCTTTTTCAATGACTTTGGAAATCTCGTGTATCAACTAGCATAAGAATACCTATATATACCATTTTGAGCCTCTATACATGTCTATTCCATGGGCAAGTTGCTGGGGAATATTACCATTATTAATATTGGAATCAGGAACCCAAAGAGGAAATCAAACTATCTAGTAAATATGAATTAGTTAGTTTGCACTAACTCGTCGAACGATTGCAAGCTCTTAACAAGTTGTGCTTGTTTAAAGTAATCTATTGTTTGAAACTTGGAGTTGGTTAAGAGATTATATCCTGGGTGAATTCTGGATTGATTTCATTATCCTATCTAATACAAACTTACTGAGGAAATACTACGAATGTGACAATTGTTAGAAAAAGTATCCACTTTTTTGGTTTACAAATTTGATGAAGGTGCGATCCTTCTTATCTTCAACCTGAAGATGGGATCTGAGGAAGTTTGCATAGATATATAGGTAAACGATTCCTAGGAAGCTTTTTTTTTTCTTTTGAAAGTGCACTTCAGATATCTGATAATTTTGAGATTTCTGCAGAACGTATGGTTTAAGTTTTATTGTGTTTATCACTTCCATTTTTTTTTGCAGTGTGCAAGACAGGGATTTGCGTTAGGTCTGACCATTTTAGTTGGTACCGTTCCTAGTATCAAATTGGAATCGTTGTTGAAGCTAATTATTACTTTGTTGGAGGTCAATTCTTCTATGAAGGGCCAGGTGGGTGAATGCCTCGATTTTGTCATTGAAATTCGATTTTTTAAGTGTAAAATGTCATACGTTTATTTTGGTAGGAGGCTAGAGACTCGCTGCTGGGTCGCTTATTTGCATATGGAGCTCTTGCAAGATCAGGAAAACTTACTGAAGAATGGAATTCAGAGAATGATACTCCACTCATCAAAGAATTTACAAGTTGTGTTATTGCTCTTGCTGCCAAGAAACGTTACTTACAAGAATCTGCTGTTGCAATTATATTGGAAATGGTTGGGAAGGTACTCCATAGTCCATCCTACTATCATTATGAATAACATTCTCTTATCATTGACTCCAATAATTAATGGAATATATATTTTTGCACTCAATTAATATGGTGTCCATGCTTAATGGTCTCAATCGTGTGTAACACTTTATAAGCTCGTACAACTAATTTTTTGAATAGTCTATATAAGCTCATGATCATGGTCACAATCACCTTGTATGCTTGCCTTTTCCTCTTCTTCTCCTAATCAGAGAAAGCACTAAATGCTTTGTCGGCAAACTATTCACGAGAAATCTGTCTCGCTCACAAAAGCCTTTGACCTTCCTTTTGGAATATAATATAGCTGCCTTAATAGAAATTTGTTGGAAATTTAAATGTCCTTTCTAATAGGAAAATGTAAGTGTACTCCCTCTGTTCCTAAATTCTTACTTTTACTTTCTTTTTGGTATGTCTCTACTCAAGACTCCCATCCCTAGAATGGAATTATTCATATAAAAAACAGACTTTCATATCAAGTAATGATTCTGTTAATTCTCAACCACGACTTTTAACGGTATAAATGTGAAAATATCAAAAAGGTTCCGCTTTTTATCTCTCTAAAACTGCAGACAAAAATAAAGGGACGGAAGGAGTATCTTTTTCATCAATCTTGACTTCATACTATCTGACCTGCATCCTTTATTATGTGGTTTCTGATAGACTTGCAGCCATCATATCATTTGGTGACAGACAAAGTATTATAGGTGTGACCCATGTCCATATGCATCTTCAAAAGTGACTTTTGATGGTTCCTGTAGTTTCACGATATACACGGGCAATGAATTGTGTGCCCATTCTTCTCGTTGTAAAATTAATTATACATCTTGACTATTCTTCCATGTTCTCCTTTCCTTCTATTTAAAGTTGCTCGATGATGTATTTGGTCAGAACTTACTACCCTTCATCTAAACAGTAATGTCCTTTTTTTCCCCACATGTAAAGCACCAATGAAATCTAAATATTGATGTTTGCCGTGATGTGTTTAGTTACCTGTTGAAGCACTGTTGAATCATGTTCTTGAAGCACCTGGACTTCAGGAGTGGTTTGAAGGAGCAACTGAAGTTGGAAATCCTGATGCCTTGCATCTAGCTCTTAAAATGCAAGAAAAAGTTAGCGTGGAAAATAAGTTTGGGAAACTCCTGCCTTCCCCATATAGCAAAAGCACCCTCTTTGCTTCTGATCATTTGTCATATATTGCCAGTTGCTTAAAGGTGGAGTTCGTATTTATTTCTTTACTGCTTGTGCCTATGATTAGGGACACATTTGAGTATATATTAATATGTATGTCATAATATATTGCAGGAGTCTACCTTTTGTCAGCCACGGGTTCACAGCGTCTGGCCTTCTTTGGTTAGTAATCTCTTACCTGATGTTGCACAAGATGTGGAATTAGCATCAGGTCTAAATTCCATCAAGAAGCACAAAAAAAGTCGCAAAGGAAACTCAGGTGAAGAAGATATTGAGAGACATCTTCAGTGCTTCTGTGAAGTGATTATTGAAGGGTCATTCTTAACTTCATCTCATGATCGCAAGAAGTTAGCTTTTGATGTCTTGTTGCTTCTACTTCCAAAACTCCCTGCTTCTTGTGTGCATGTTGTATTATCTTACAAGGTTGTACAGTGTCTGATGGATATACTTTCAACGAAAGATTCCTGGCTATACAAAGTTGCACAACATTTTCTTAAAGAATTGTCAGAATGGGTCATGCATGACGATGTCAGGAGAGTTGAAGTTATCGTGGCTCTGCAGAAACACAGCAATGGGAAATTTGATAGCGTTACCAGATCAAAAACAGTGAAAGATTTGATGACAGAGTTCAAAACTGAGTCTGGTTGTCTTCTGTTCACTCAGAATTTGATTAACATGTTTTTGGATGAAGGTAATTCTTCAGAAGAACCTTCAGATCAGAGTCAAACTACTGATGACAATTCAGAGATTGGTTCCCTTGAAGATAAGGATGCTGTTGGGATACTAGGAACCTCTGAATTCCTGAAAAGTTGGGTTGTGGAATCCCTTCCAAATGTTTCAAAGCATTTGAAGCTTGATCAGGATGCAAGATTCCGTGTGCAAAAAGAAGTTCTGAAGTTTCTATCTGTACAAGGTCTGTTTTTGTCATCACTTGGGACTGAAGTAACATCTTTTGAACTACAGGAAAAGCTTAGGTGGCCTAAATCAGCTATTCCTAGTGCTCTGTCTCAGATGTGTATTGAGCAGCTACAGTTGTTGCTCTCTAATGTTCAAAAAGGAGAGGGGACTCATGCTGTATCAAGTGGTGTTGAGGCAAATGATCTGGGGTCTTATTTTATGAGGTTTATCAGTATACTATGCAACATTCCTTCAGTCTCTCTATCTAGGACCTTGAATATTGATGATGAAAAAGCATTCAAAAAATTGCAGGCAATGGAAAGTCAACTATCAAGAGAGGTACCTCACCCCTATAATTTATAATTTTCCATCAATAGTGAGTTAGCAGATGATTCTTCAGTGATTTAACTTTTGTTCTTTCCTCTTGTAGATTTGTATTTCTCTTTACTACTACCTTGTCTTTCTTTATTTTTATTTATTTATTAAATTCTGGATTCTGGGTGATGTTTTGTTGGGTTGAAGGTGTTTCTACTTTGTTGAAGCCCCATGTGGTTTTTAATATCCATGGCCAGAGTTAGAGCTCTATAGTTATTCTCAGACCTTCAGTAATATAAGTTTTGATGATCTGAATCTTCTTTTTGCCTGTTCACATGATGTTTGAGTAAACTAATGACACTCCTTACTATTTCTATTATTGTAGGAACGGAATAGTGGGCTTAACATGAATGCAAGTAAGTTGCATGCTCTGAGATATTTACTCATCCAACTGCTGCTTCAAATCCTACTTCGACCTGGTGAATTCTTCGAAGCTGCTTCTGAACTTGTCATATGCTGTAAGAAAGCTTTTGACTCTCCTGATCTTCTAGAATCATCTGGAGAAGATGAACCTGATGGAGATGATGCGCCTGAGTTAATGGATGTACTTGTCGACACAATGCTTTCTCTATTACCGCATTCATCAGCTCCTCTTCGTTCCGCTATTGAACAGGTGAGAAGCAGAAGTATATTTATATTACCCACATGCTGATTGATTAATTACCAAATACTTGCACCTCTTTCCGAGAATATTCATAGGAACTTTTGCTGTATTCAGTTGACAAAAAAAGTATTTGGTCCATTTTGTTGTCATTATATGGCCCCCCAGGTACCTCTGCTTTTGACTCTATATTATGGTTAGAGGACTGCTGATTGCTAATAATTTCCTTAAGATGCACTTCATGCTTGTGATTTGGTTCAAAATTGAAGGGGTTACATTCTAGGAAGAAATATAGAAGAATAACCAAATAGGCATTTATGCTGGAGAAGGAAATAATATATCCATCTCTTTGAGTTTTTTACAGTCTTGGCAATTGTTTGGTTAGAAAGAGAAATATCTGCAGGAATACAACGTATTGGGCCCGAATTTGCTGGGCCTTTGGGAATTCTTCAAGCTATAGCAGATGGTATAAAACTTCCGTTTAAAGAAATGATGCATACATGGCGTGGGTTTCTATTGTTGGTAAGGAAATGAGAGTAGACAGTTCATATAGTTTCTCAAGGGTCAGTTTGATCCCATAATAGTGGCTTTCATATAAGCAAAATCAAATTATTTATGCGCTTGGGTCAGTTCAGTTAAGTGATCGGAACTCAAGTCTTTTCTGAGAAGTGATTTTTTCTTTTTATTATTTCGGTGATAAATAAAAGAAGCAAGATTTTCAGATGGGTATTATGGTCATATATTTTTGTAACTCAATATGGTTGCATGTCAAGAAAGGATCAAGTTTTCTTATCTATGATCCTGGATTCTCAACGATGGCTTTAGTTCTAGTTTTCTTGTTATCATAGTGCAAACCTTTCTCTCTAGCTCCCTCTATCTCTCCTTGCTCTCTAGCATTTTGGTTTCATTGCTCAACTTTTTATCAATAATTCATCAAACCATTGTGAACTGCCTTGTTGCCTTTGCTAATTTTCAGATTAATCATTAATTCTCTTTATAGGTTTTCTAATATTTCATTGCCAGATTAATCAATTTAATTGTTTTGTAGGTTTTCAAACTTTTTTGTCATGATATCACGGACGGTGGTTTACTAAGGATGTTACGGGTCATAAAAAAGGGTTTAAAACCAGCTAGACACCAGAATTCTGATAGTGAAGATGGTGATAGTGATGATGATATCCTTGGTGTTGAAGAAGCAGATGAATCTGATGAGGCTGAGACAGGTGAAACTGTTGACAGTGATGAGCAGACAGATGATTCTGAAGCACTGGTTGTGGTTGGGGCAAAAACCACTGAAAATACTGAGGTTTCAGATGATGATTCTGATGGGGGCCTAGACGATGATGCTATGTTTAGAATAGATCAGCAGCTTGCAAAAATGGTTAGGGAACGAAATAACAAAGCTGGAGTTGAAACTACCCATTCTCAGCTCGTGCTTTTTAAACTACGCATTCTCTCTTTGCTGGAGATTTATCTTCATGAAAATCCAGGCAAGTTTGTTTGGGAAGAATACTTCTCATTGCTCCTAACTAAAATGTCCTCATTGTCTTAAGCCATTCTATATATGTGGTTTGGCCTTGCCATTCTTCTCATTAGTGTGCATTCATTAAGCTTTCAAATACATTTTTAGGACTTGATTTTACAACACATATGCTTGAGTTTCTTCTCATAATTTTTATAATGCCAGTCCTCAAATGAGTTGTTGTCACTTAAGATATTGACACTATTTATCTTGTATGCAGGTAAAGCACCGGTACTGAAAGTTTTCTCAAGCCTGGCGCAAGCATTTGTTAATCCACAGACAACAGAAGGTAGTGAGCAGCTTGGCCAGAGAATTTGGGGAATTATACAAAAGAAGATATTTAAAGCTAAAGACTACCCAAGAGGTGAAGCAGTGCAACTTGAAGTACTCGAACCTCTATTGGAAAAGTATCTAAGATTGGCAGCGAAACCTTTCAAGAGAAAAAAACCAGCTTCTAATCCATCAAAGAATAAGCAGTCTGCTTCCTGGGCTCGTCACAAAATGATCACTTCACTCGCTCAAAGTTCAACATTCTGGATCCTAAAAATCATTGATGCAAGAAACTTCGCAGAGCCTGAGCTCCAAGGGGTTCGTGATATATTCGAGAAGGTTATAGTAAGCTACTTTAACAGCAAAAAATCCCAAATGAAATCTGAATTTCTCAAAGAAATATTTAAACGACGGCCATGGATTGGTCGTAATGTGTTTTGGTTCCTTGTGGAGAATTGCAGTAGAGCAAGATCACAGTTTAGGCAAGTTGAAGCTCTTGATTTATTGACAGAGATATTAAAACCTCTTCTTTCTCCCAATGCTGCTGATGAACTTGGTTTAGAAACTCATCTTCCGGAGCTATGTCATTTGATCCAGCACTTAGTGACCAATATGCCTGAAAAGCAGTCCAAACGAGCTGAGGTGCGGAAATTCTGTGGCAAGGTATTCCAACTTTTAACCACTTTCAAATTGATTTCTAGATTTCTTGGAGCTTTGGAACCTGATGTCCACAACGCTTGTGAGACGCAACTTGGGGAGATATTTCTTGCTTTCAGGAATCAGCAGCAAGAACATTAAGATATGGGATTGTCTGTCATGAGATGCTTTCCTGTTTAATTTTGATTTTGGCAGCGGTGGATTCATGATCAGAGGCAATTTGATTTTGGCTCTGTTTAATTTATGATATATTATGTTCTTTTTTATGAGACATTTGGATATTTCTTGGCTTTCCTGTTCTGTTAGTTACTATAATCAAGCTTTAGGACCTACACAATTTTGAACCAAATCAAATTTTTTTGTCCTCAGGTCAGTAGATTTTTTATGTGGTAACTTGAGATGCTATTGTCTTATGAGGATTCTTCCTTTTATTTCTTAAATTATCAGACAAGACCTCTCTCTCTCTGTCCCTCTCCCTCTCTCGCATGGACTTTCACCCGTTGGTGTTGTTATCTTTGTTGCACCAAAATAATGGAAAATATTTAAGTCTGTTATTTTAGTTTTATTTGATTGTTGACATAAATTAATTTATATTTTTACACTATTTGTTTAACAAACAAACATAATGACAGATTAATCTCTTATATTATTTTTCTTCTTTTCATAATCTCTTAAAATATTTTACTCATTCATCAAAAAATAACTTTTAAATGAATTACATTATGGCGATTTCTTTTAAATCTCAATATATTTCTGAGTTTGAAGAAAAGCAAGATTAACATGCCCAGTTTTTATTCAAAGCTTAAAATGTATATGACGAACTTGGATAAATTCAAGTTTAGCCTTAATAAATTGGTATTGTTATCTCTCCATAAAATAAACGTTTCACTCTGTTAGGCAACAATTTTAACGAGTGATCAATCATATAAATTCATGTCTAATACTACCAACTTTTGACTAAAACTCAAAATTCTCAATAACAGTTATAATCACTTAAAGAGTCATGCTTTACCTATGGATGAAGATAAGCAAATGGGTTTTATTTCCACATGACAATGCCATTATCTAACTTTACATTATTTTCATCTCTTCTCTAAGACTCATAAACTAAAATTTAATCAAATAAGCAGTCATGAACATAATTATTCTAGCAACCTTATACATATCCAAATGCATAACACATACTTTAAAATCATATGAAACTACAACTAACAGAGCATACGAAGTAGATAATATAAATCTCAAAATAACAACACAGTAAGTAAGAAATTATACATAAAACCAGATCCATACCGACCTCTACGCACAATCTATGCTTAAAGGAAAATTATTAGGAAAAATGGTCACCTCCTACTTCCTACTGCAAATCATACAAAAAATTAGGTTAACTTTCGGATTATACTTAAGAAATAAAATTTCATGGTTAAAAGCCAAGAAATTGAGTTTGTATGGCTTAGAATTTGAGCGAGCGAGAGAGAAAGTTACGAGAGAAGGAAAGACACAAAGGTCTTCTTTTTTGTTAAGTACAAAGGTCTTCTAGCAGAGGGAGACATGGCCGTGTTGTTTGCATTTGAAGAAAAAAAACTATTATACTATACTCAAGTGTTTGTAAATTAAGATCACAAAAAACTCTCAAATTCCACTAAAATATTGTGGAGTTTTTGCTAGGATTGATATCATGTTGGCTCTATCCCGCATAACCCTGACCTCCGTGTACATCATTCGATTCAAATCCTTACTAATCAAGGATCTCTGATACATGAAATAAATTTCTAGTTGGGGATTAAACTTTAAAAAAATAAAATAAATAAACTACTAGAAGCCTCCTCCCAACTACTTGTCCTTTTTAGCTTTATTCTAGGAAAATATTATTCATAAGTTAATCTCACAAACACACCCATAAAAACTTTTCGTAGAAAAGAGAAAAGAAAATTGATTGATTATTTTAAGTAATTGAAAACACCCTGAGACGCAGACCTCGTGGGGGTAGTATTTTGAGCGTAGAAACAAAGCCAAGAATTAAAGCCAGTTTGGTTCAGTAATGGGATCAAGAAATGGTGAAATGGCTCCAAAACTGGCCAAGTTGCAGTAATTTCTCACTTCCTTTCTCTATATATCTATGTATATTTGCAAACTTGATGTTGCTTTTAATTCCTGCTGCATATAATCAATAAATAGTTCTAGGTTGCAAAAATGGATGGAACTGAAAACCAGGAGCCCCATCATCCTCGACCCAATCGAACCCCCAATTTACTTTTTCCACTGAAACCGATTTATGTTTTCTCAATCTTGATACTCTTCTTAGCAATCTCATTCAGCACAAATCTATACAGAAGAGCATCCCTTTTCCCCAACCCTAATCTGTATAAAGAATTCTTGAAATTTATCCATTTTACTCCAAATGTTAACTACCATAATAAAGTTACTGAACCCCCTTACTGTATTTTATGGATGGCCCCTTTTCTTTCAGGAGGTGGGTATAGCTCAGAAGCTTGGTCTTACATTTTAGCACTAAACAATTACACCAAAAATCAAAAGAATCCTTTTTTCAAATTGAGCATTGAACAACATGGTGATGAACAAAATATTGAGTTTTGGAATGGTTTGTCATTAGAAATGAGAAACTTGGCTATTCAGCTTCACCAAAATGAAGGATGTACACTAAATCAAACTATTGTTATTTGTCATAGTGAACCTGGTGCTTGGTATCCCCCATTATTTGAAACCCTCCCCTGCCCTTTATCGGGTTACGATAAATTCATGGTTGTGATTGGAAGGACTATGTTTGAGACAGATAGAGTAAACGCAGAACACGTGAAAAGATGTAATATGATGGACCTTGTTTGGGTTCCTACTGATTTCCATGTAAATGCATTTACACAAAGTGGGGTAGATCCCATCAAGGTTAGGAAGATTGTTCAGCCTGTTGATTTTGAATTTTTTGATCCGTATAAGGTTGAGCCAATCGACCTTGCTTCGATAGGTCGTAGTCTAGTGCTGGGATTTGAAGATGTTAACTCGAAAAAGCAGTTTAAGTTTGTTTTCTTGAGTATTTTCAAATGGGAGTATAGGAAAGGTTGGGATGTGTTGTTGAGGTCTTATTTGAAGGAATTTTCTTTGGTTGATAATGTTGCATTGTATTTGTTGACTAATCCATATCACTCGGACAAAGATTTTTCTAACAAGATTGTTGAGTATGTAGAGAATTCTGATTTGGAGACACCGGTTAATGGTTGGTCACCGGTTTATGTGATTGATGATCATATACCTCAGGTTGATTTACCGAGGTTATATAAGGCGGCTGATGCGTTTGTTTTGCCATCTAGAGGTGAAGGTTGGGGTAGGCCTATAGTCGAGGCAATGGCAATGTCATTGCCAGTGATTACTACCAATTGGTCGGGGCCAACCGAGTATTTGAGAGATGAGAATAGCTACCCATTATGTTTTGAGGGAATGAGTGAAGTAACACAAGGACCATTTAAGGGGCATTTATGGGCTGAGCCTTCGGTTGATAACTTGCGGCTTCTGATGAGGCATGTAATGAGCAATCCTGAAGAAGGCAAAAGTAAAGGGATGCAGGCTAGGCTTGACATGATGACGAGATTCTCTCCCGACATTGTTGCGAAGGTCGTAGTCGACAATTTACATGAAATTGTTGAGAAAATTGGTTGAAATGAAATGGAAGAAGGGACGTACGAGAAAGGACATCGAAGGCCTTGCATCATCATCAACAACTCTGCAGATTTTGGTGTTTTTTAGCCTTTCTCTTTTAGTTTAAATATATATATATATATATATATATTATATTTTATGTTTAAATTGTTTTGTTGGATGAGGACAAGGCATACAATATGTTGGGTGATATTTGAAGTATCATTTGCAAAACTAATTCCAAGTTTAGGTAAAAGAACAGAAAAAGGTTACTTGAAATTGAAAGATATAATGAAAGGACAAAAAATGGGAGGATATTAATATATTTGGTCTAGTTCTACCGTATATGTTTTCGCCACGCAGTCTCCATAATTTGTCAAAAAATCTTTATGGATGTGGAAAAATGTAAAGGTAAGAATAAAAAATTGGAAAAGATAAGGCCCAACTCTAAACCACTGAAAGAGACTCTCTCCAAATTCCATCTCCTTTACTAATTAATAATAAATTACATTCAACTATAAGATAAACTATATTAGTAGTATCTACTATGTTCATTAATTCAAATTATATATTTATATATATATATATATATATATATATATATATATAATCTGAATTAGTGAGCTTTCTATCTTCACACGTCTTTCTTAACTACAGCTTGCTAATTATTTACTAATTAAAATGCACTTATTGGTGCTCGTCGACCTCAGAATTTTTCATATATATATTATATTATATATTATATAATGCAGGAGGAGGTTGGAAAGAACTTTGGGGAACTAAAATATCTAGCTGCTAGTGATTTATCCGTACATGTAGTATTATTTATAAAGAAAATCACAAGGTATCATACAATAAATTATCAAAATACAATAAAGAATTTTTGTACATTGTACATGACTGTTATCTATCTCGTCTATTGGAGTAAAAATCATCACGCGAAAACGTGAGAAAAATATTTTAATTTTTCCTCCAGAAGATGAGATAACAGTTACGTGCAGTGAACATGGCCAATTTCATTCAATTATTTAACGGTAGTATTAACACTGCAATCAATATTTAAATTGTGATATTAAATGTGCATTTACGTATACAATGGTATAAAAATTGAAAAGTAACCTATTTTTTGGTACCAAATATGGAATTTCACCATTATTGTTATATTCCTTTTTTTTTTTTGGTTGTGTGTTTTAGTAAAAGAAAGGGAAAAGTTTAAAATTGTTTTTTAAAATAAGAAATTATAAAGTTTAAATATTCAACGCTTATCTATAATACATATAGGTCAATAATTAAAATTGAATAAAGGAGACAAACTTCAAGTATAGTTTATATTCCTCCTCAATAATTTTTAGGTGATCATCTCACCTACTCAGGTAAGCAATCAAGCCATAAGATAAAGCCAAAATAATTGAATTGGAGGAATTGCCAAGTCACTACAATTAGGGGTCACATCACCAATTCAAACATTTGGGGTACTAATACACGGAAAATTTGTATATTTGGTATCATATAATATGATTAGTTGTAACTTTAGTATCATTCGATATGTGAATATATATTTACTATTATAATTTAAATATTTATGTAACGTTCTTACCACGTCAACTAGCCAGAAATAAAATGACGAATTGATCATGCGTATTGCACGTGGCCATTATCTCATTTTTTAAGAGAATATTATCACGGTTTCCTCACCTTTGAAGGAAAATTAGCTTGCTACCTCTGTCTTTTGGAGAAAAATTAATGAGTATTGAGAACAATTAATTTTCTTTTAGTTAGGAGCATTTTTCGAATATGTAAATAAGATGATTTCAATGATCCATCATCCACCAGGTGTATGATGTACCTCAAATAATACAAATAGTTCATCTGAGATTTTTTATTTATAATATAAATTTAATTTATGATGTAACAATTTAAAAAATAATAATTTATCAAAATATATAAATGTATTGTTGGGTAAATCAGATACTCTTGAATAGTGAAAAACAAAACAAAAGGTCTATTTTCTCCAAATTAATTTTCTGTCACAATTAATAATAAACCATCCATGCAATGAGTAAAAATGGCAACTAAAGATAGTTAAACACTTAAACTGAAAAATTACATATTAAAAATTTACTCGTTCGGTTTTCACTTTAATGTACAAACAAAACATGCATGGTAATGGTAATTTAAAAAAGGGAAAATAAGTACCTCGCAAATTATTTTTTACTAAATTGAAAATTTTAATTACTTATATAATTAATAATTGTTCCGCATAATAATCACAGCTAAGCTTGCGTAGCCTTAGCAACAACCTTACCCCCTGTTTCCGGATTCAATGCTCCACCACCCTGTCCAGCTGCAGCCATGGCGGCTTGATACTGAGCCGCCGCTGCTTGAACTTGCGCTTGATTTCCCATTACACCTCCCGGGGTAGTGTAGATCACCTGTCTCCCCATTCCTCCATCGTACGCCATCTGCGCGTACCCCGATTCTGTAACCATCCCCACCCCACCGGCGGTTGATTGTCTCAACATCCCATAACCATCGGAATATCCAGTAACATTCTGCGGCGGCATAGACGATGGCGCCGATGCCATAGACTGCACGGCCGACGGCGGCATCATATTGTACATCTGCTGCTGGTCTCTGTAAACATCCGACGGTATCCTTTGAACTGTGTAGTAGCCCTGAGTTGGTGCTCCTGTAACCTGTCTCATCATCGGCGCGTGGTACGCACTCGCCGGAGCTTGCATCATGTACACTGGCTGCTCGTTGACGGTGCTCCCCTGGTAAACTCCGGCGTGTGCCTGTTTTTCCGTCCAGTAGGGGACGCCGCCTGGAACGGCTATCTGAGAAGGATTCTCCTGCATCTTGTAGTAATCGCCGCCGGCGGGATTATCGTCGCTTTTCTGTCGATAGGTTATTCCTTGTTGCTCTTCGAGTCTTAGCTTTTGTAAATCCTGAATGTGCTTCTGGATCGGATCTAATCCGACAAACCTATCATCCAGACCCGGGGGGACGATAACCGGATCTTCAACCTCCTGAACTCTCATCGGCTGCTGAAGCGGAGGCGGCGGCACCGCGGAATTTTCTTTTCCCATGTCAAAGAAGAAATCAACGTTACTCGCCGGTGGCGGTGGCTGTGGCGGAGCAACCGCTGAAGCCAGATCCGGCGGCGCAGCCACAATTGGCGCACAATTCAAAGCGTCAACAAACCTCGCCTTCTCCGACTTCCCTTCCTCCGAACCGAAACTTCGAGCCGAGGAATTGAGACTCGGATTCTGGCTCAGGCTCGGAAACATGAAAATCCGCAGCCTAGTTGGCCTAGGAGAAACTTTATACAATCGATCGTACTCGTGCATCATGTGCTCCAAATCGTCATCATTCGTCACCGAAATCAAGGCGTCCAGATCTTCACCTGGCAATTGATACTTAAACGAGATGCTATTATCACCGTCGCAGAGAGCGATCAGCTTGGAAAGCAGGGGAACAAACTTGATGTTCCGATCAACGGAGAGGATTTTGGTTTCTCCGCCGACGTAGGCCAATTGGTTATCGTGCGGGCGAGGGTGGATTTTGCCGCCGTAGCTGCACATGAATTTGACTCTGTAATTGGTGGGCTGCGACTGCGAGTCTTCCCACGGCGGAGGATTCTCGAACTCAATATCACGGGAACGCGGGGAGGAACCGCCGGATTCGGGGTACGAAGAGTTGTAGGCGTAGTTCTCCATCGGCGCACGTTAGCGATGAGTGGAGAGAGAGAAGAGGGCTTTGGAGATTTTATTGAGAGAGGGAGAGAGAGAATTATTTCCTGTTAGTCCATTTTGGAGTGTTTCATGTAGCGTTGTTGAATACGTGAAGGTGGTCTTCTTTTAATATGGTTGGTTTTGCTTTTTATTAAATACAATCAGGCAGAAATTGAGTGTGATATTTATTCGTGCAACCGGGTGTAGTGTGATGACATGGCGAGTGAGGGAAAATATAAGCAAAGAATAAATATTGAAATATGATTTGAATAAAAAATTTCGTGTAGTTTGAAAAATATGTTTGTCCAAGTGACGATTTTGTGTTTGAAAATATATTTGGATTATCAATATCGGTTTTTTTTTTTTTAAATACATGTATAGTCATTAGAACTTTCTACCTAGAATTTTAAAATATAGAATGTGTGGGAATATAAATTTCATATTAGATATTCTAAAGAACATATAAGTGGGTGCGCTTATTAAGAAAATGGAGATCTTACAATCTTTAGTTTTATAAACTTAAGAATCCGAAATAGTCTAGCCAAACATCTACACATTACATAATTCTTCAAGATTAGCTTGAGAATAGGTGGGCTAATATAATAAACATAAAACCAAATTTACTATATTAGGTTGTCACATTTAAAAAAGTTAATTAATTAGCGCATATAGATAATAATAAAAGTAAATACTCATAAAATTGGTAAACAAGATATTATATTTTAGGTAACGCGTGTATAATTAAATTAATTACCTAAGTTGCGGTTGGGTAGTACAAGTGGAGGTGGGTGGCATGGGACAGCAGGCAGTAATAATTAAACTTTTCTTTTTCTTTAGTTTGTAATAAAACTCGCATGTATGATTTTGGAGAACTCCATCACCCCTTGTTGGCCACGATATAAGAACTTTATGAGGTTAGCCACTTTATATTAAACTTTGTTTCAGAATTTCGATTGATCAATTTGCTATAAAATCACAAGAGATAGCCAATAGGGGTTACTTAAATTTTATCCGATTGAATTTAATTTATTGGGGTTGGATGTCCTATATATGGGCATGATAGGACAAAAAATTATCCTTTCATGCCCATGTGACATTCATGCAACGCCCCGATGGATTAAATCCATCGTGGAAGGCACTATTTTTCCGCCAATAGGCATTTACGAATCATTGAGAGAACAATTTTTTTAATTGTTATAGTAATAAATATCTAATAATTATTTATGAAGACCACATGAACTTTTATAAGACTCTAAGTCTCTAACCCTAAATAATACTACAGGAAACAAGTTATGAAACCCAAATAACTCCTAAATTGCTACAGAAGCTAAATCACCAAAAATAACGCCATCTCCAATGATGAGAAAGAGGAGGTGGCCGAAAATCCATCTTCAACCGGAGGGGGAGGGGGAGATGGAAGACTTCCCCTATCCTTCACCTTGCCCTCTGAATGCGTTGAATGGGACGGGCGCGGCCATTTAGGTGGCGCCACATGCTTCTTCATTTTTATTTAATTTTTTTTTCTAATTCTTATTTTTAAAAATAAGAAAAAATATACATATATGCATTTTAAATATTTAATTTAAATGGAAATTTTTATTTTCAAATATTGTGTATGATTTAATAAAATTGTATTTAAAATTAAAACTTTAACATTATTAGTTTTAGTTTTAAAATTCTAAATTTGTCTACGATCATAAAATTAAGACAAAACATACAAATATGAAATTTTTTTAATTTAATTTAGTAATATTGTAGTTTAACTTTGTTAGTTTGAATTTAATTTTCTTTAGATTAATGGAGTTTTAATACGATTCAAACTCGAGTATAGCTTGATATATATTTAATACAAATTTTTTTGTTTAAATTAGAATATCATTTAATACAAACAAGAAATAATTTAAACTAAATAACTAAAAGGAAAAAACATAACTACCAAAAATAACTAATAAAAAAGATAAATTATCTTGTATCCGGTCTCCGGATTAAAAAGATATTCACATGCAACTACTGCATGGCTAAACTCATGTAATGGAGTAGTTAATATATAGTACGTATTCCTTGTTGATTGGTTGAATATAAAAATATTTAAGTTTAAGTAATAGTAGGACTAGGACTAGGAGTATTAAATGAAATTAATGGAGAAAGTGTAAAGAATTCTTAAAACGGCCGGAAGGGAAAAAAGGTTAACACAACTAACTGTGAATGACCTGTTATGAGCACAAGACAACTAATACAGTCTAGTCTACAGGTAGAAGAACTAGTACATCTCTTCATTGCAACATGTGCAACTTCTGTCCTCTAAAGTCAACATCACATCTTTTAAATTTTTTGAAAAAAATAAAAATTAAATTAAATGTTTGACCTTAATTAGCTAGCTTGTTTTATTATCAATAATAATAATTAACCCTCTTTTTAAATAAAAGATTCTCGTGCATTTTTTCTTTAGATATCTACATTTAATTTTGAAGACGATAATTAATTAGTTTACAATACAATCAAGTATAGAGTATACTGATATCACATCATGACTTTCTTCTGTACGAACACATGAAAACTATTATATTTTCTTTAATATTTTTGGTGAAGTGAAGACAATTAAGGGTAATTCTCAATTTATAATTTAATTTTTTTTTTTTTAAAGAACAAAGGAGCAAGAGTACGTTTTGGTAGTTGTGGAGTTTGAGTATTCTGAGCGATGATATCTCCAACGCAAGAACATGGTCAGTCAAGTTGGTGATATCATATGATCATATATATATCTAGGGAATTGTGAACAAAATTATACAGTAATAATAAATTAAATGTCCACCATAGTCCAGCCTTTTTTTCTTTTTCTTTTTAACAACTACTGTATTATATTTTTTCAGAATTACGTACTACTATTCAATTACCTAGTTACGCAAGGAGTTACTTACATGGAATCACATATTAGCTAGAGTTCAAAACCTTCAGTCACCAAATTTATATTTTTTTTATTTTTCAAGGGTTTAATTTAATCCCTTTCGAGGCGCGTCGGACACATAAAGGTCACCAAATTTATATACTACTAGTACTAGAACGTAAAATTATATTTGTTTTGTGGTTGAACACCGTACATTTCATCTCTTTCTTATGGCAAATTTTCTTTAAACTTTTTTCAACATTTTTAATTTTTTATGTTTTGAGAGTGCAAAGTGCTAAAAATCCGAAATAAATTGTCTATTTTGCCCATATATAGAAAAATACTAGACAATGCAAGTTACTGAGTATTTTATGTTTCGAGGGTGCTAAGTATTATCTCTATGTTTTGAGGGTACACAGTGTGAATTTATCGTGTATCAGGAGTGCAAAGTGCAAAAAACCCTCAATATACATCCACATTTCTGACTTAAATACGGGTATGAATGGGCCTGGTCTAGAAAAGAAAAGTATGATCTAGCCCTGACAAAATCGATCTGGACCCACGGGCCGGCTCTTGACCTGTCCAGCCAGAACTCATTAAATTTTATGTTTGTTGGGTTGGGTTGGACTTGGGTCAACCTTATAATTATGAGATTTTAAGGAGTCTCTTAGTGGGTCGGTTAATAGGTCTAAAAAAATATTAAATAATGAGTCCAATATAGAAACAAGTTGGCCACCATCTTTAATTCCAAAAAGAAAATCATATCATGTCTTGTTTGCTATCAAAAAATCTAAGGCAACTAGAACAGACTTTTCTTTTGTAGTTACTAATCCATTATTTTGGAGAATTTTTTTTATTTATTAAAATAACTTAAAATCCTTCGTCTTTTTCTATACCATTTTTTGGTCACTTTGACTAATAAAATATTATTATGGACTCTCGAAAGAATTTCTTGTATTTCTCTTTATGCAATATATTTCTTGTGTTTCTCATATAGAAGGGAATAACAAATTTTATTTTCAAATCATGTAATTAATATCTCCTAAATTGCATTTTAATTTTATTTTTTTAAATATCGACGTTAATTACTCTCATTATTCAACTCATGTTACAACGATTTTTAGTTAATTTTTTTTTACAAGAAAATGAAGACTAATGGATTGGTCCATAACCCGGCCGGATAAAGCCCCGATCCATTAATGACTCATTACCACACAGATTCACTAATGAACCGCCCCGTTTTGACCCAGACCCGACCCACCCCGCCCCGCCTATTTGCCACCCACATTATGATCCAAGAATAGATTAGGGCATAGATCCAATCAGACCCAATTCAAATGATCACTCGGTTTGGCCTAGACAAGATTCAGATACTCCGGTAGTTTCAGGGTCCGAGTAAGCATTACCATTCGCCCAGTGAATATGCGAAATTGCTGTTCAATTTTGTCTAAAGAGATCCCAGAAATACAACAATGATAATGGCATCTAAGCTCATCACATATTTAGTTCTTCCCACTTTCCTACTCATATTCTTCTACTCCACACTCCTCCCTTTCCGAACTACCACCACCTCCAAAATACCCATTTTAACCCCTTCCCCGTGCGACCTCTTCAAAGGCAAATGGATTCTCGATCCGACCCGCAAACCCATGTACGATTCCAGCTGCCCTTTCCACAGAAACTCCTGGAACTGCATTAGGAATGGAAGGGAGAACATGGGTCGGATCAATTCATGGAAATGGGTGCCAGAAAGTTGCGATTTGAATCGGGTCGACCCGGATAGGTTCTTGAATTCGATGAAGAACAAAAATATTGGGTTTGTTGGGGACTCTTTGAACGAGAATTTTTTGGTGTCGTTTTTGTGTGTATTAAGGGTGGCTGATAATAGTGCTAAGAAGTGGAAGAGAAAAGGTGCTTGGAGAGGAGCTTATTTTCCTAAATTTAATGTTACTGTCGCATATCATCGTGCGGTTTTGCTTGCTAAGTATGAGTAAGTATTATAGTACTCATTTTGATGTAATAATTCTTGATACATGGATGTTCCAAACATGGTTATTGCTATTGCTTGTGATTGATAGTTTAATAATCTAATTATCATTTTTGATACTCGATGCAACTAATGAGAAGCTTATCATGTTTGGAACAAAATTTATTTGAAAATGAACCTGAAACATCATCCTATGATATTGTTTTGGAAACATCCTGTTTAACCGACTATAATTATGTTGAAGCCTCCGTAATATCAGTCTAGATGTAGAACTATTTACTGGAAGTAGATTTGTGGTGATATCCAATCTTAGTGTAGTAGGCTTGTCCGGTGTTGCTGTCGTGTGAACTTGGTCTTGTTACCTGCCACTATTAGTTGTATTGATAATCTATTCTGGGTAGTGAATTCAAAGCTTGTATGATATTCAGTTTCTCGTATATTTCAAATAAAACCCTTCAGAGATTTTTTTTCGTAATTTGCTCTTTCATGCTATGTTTGTTTCTTGAATATCAGCGACTAAATTGATTAGAAAAATGGAAATGAACAAGAAACTATTGTTAATGTGATCTATCATTTGATGCTAATTTAATATTATTCTTAGTGTTTTATTCACTACAATCTAAATGCAAACATTGTGTAAATGTGCTTTTAAGAATTATGTTGCCAGATGTTCTTATAGATCCTGCACTAGTTCATATCGACATGATTCTGTTATCGGAGAAGCTGGATAGTCTGTCATTTTTATCTTCGTTATGTACAATGTTTGTGCATCTTTTTGTTGGAGATGGCTGCCTCACTAGAGCTCATCACTGATTAAATTAAGGTGGCAGGCTAAACAGCCTCAGTTGTCTGATCATGAAGATGTAAAAGGAATCTACAGAGTAGATGTTGACATTCCCGCAGATGATTGGGCTAATATTTCCGATTTCTACCATGTTCTAATCTTCAACACTGGTCACTGGTAATTCTCCCTTGTTCATTTATTTACTTTATTGTTACTTTAGAGTTTAGAATGCAATTATTTATTTACTTTGTAGTAAGGTGTTTGGTAGTTACGATAAGGTGAGATAAGCACATTTACATCGCCTTATCTTATGTTTGTATATTTGGTGTGTCAGATAAAAGATAAATTATGAGACTATAATCTCACCTTCACCAATGTGACAATGTGATAAAATTTATAGCAGATTCAGTTGTCCTTGATAGTTGATACCATATTGTCCTTGACGTAAATTACAAAATTACCCTCATCAGACTTGCATCTTTGTATTCAAATTCTTAAACTTAACATTTTGTAACATAAACAGTTCTCTTTATATTTACAATATATTATTTGTCTTCTTTAGGTGGGGCTATGATAAATTCCCAAAAGAGACTCCACTTGTTTTCTTCAATAATGGGCAACCAATACATCCTCCTCTTGACATGTTAGATGGGTTTAAAGTTGTTCTAGAGAACATGGTATCCCACATTGAGAAAACGGTCCCCAAAAAGACGCTCAAGTTCTGGCGGCTCCAATCCCCAAGGCATTTTCACGGTGGCGATTGGAATCAGAACGGTAGTTGCTTGTTTCACGACCCCCTTGAAGAATCTCAGGTACACGATAATTTAAATGTTTCATTGATTAAATTGTTATTTATCTAGAATAAAATCTTTCGAATGCTGATACCTACATAGCTTGACTTGTGGTTCGATCCAAGTAACGATGGAGTGAACAAAGAAGCTAGAAAGTGGAATCATTTGATCGAAGAGACACTGAAAGGAACGAGTATAAGAACGCTTGATGTGAGTCATATGAGTGAGTTTAGAGCAGATGGGCATCCGGCAATTTGGTTAGGCAAGAAGGATGCAGTGGCTGTGTGGGGTCAGGACTGCATGCATTGGTGCTTACCGGGTGTTCCTGATACATGGGTCGATATTTTGACACAATTGATCAGCTACAACTTAGAAAAGGGTTGACACATAAATCAATGAGTAAATTCTGAAGACTATGGCAATTTCTTTGAAGGTTGAAAGAGAATTATATAGTTGATGATGCTGCAGTCAAACTTTTGTAAATTTTCATTTCACATAGTTGCATATTAGTCTTATTATAGTTATGAAAAATGAAAAGAACAGACATGGGATTGATGGGATTTTGTCAATTGACTGAGATTATGATGCATTACTAACCCCCCCCCCCCCCCCCCAAAAGGACATATTTGTGTTTCACATAGCCGCAACATATGTAGTATGATCATTTCGTTTTCTTTCCTAAGAAGATGAATTTGCAAAATTTAAATCTTTCTAATTGTGCGATGCTAAACATATTGCTGCTTTGCACAAAATAATATGCTACTCCATTGTTTCGCATTTCCTACTATTTTTTTGGTGAGATAAACATCACTTATTATCAACAACTACTTTTAAGTACATAAATTTAAAAATATTTAAAACTTTCATTTTTAAATTTTTATCCAAAATTATGTAAGAAAACAAGAATAATAAAACCAAGGGAGAATAAATTAATTTCTCTTTTGAGTGAATTCTTTTTTCATCTACCACTACAATGTCCATAATTTATAAAAATAAAACATCATAAACAAAGGATTCTTTAGAAGACAATCTTGCAACTTCGTGCTCCACATGATTTCCTTTCCTTCCAATATGAACGAAGTGAAGGTTGAATTTTTCAATTATTTTTAAAGAAAGCAACATATACATACAGTAGTAGGAGTAATTTTTTTACTTTTATTTGTTCATCAATTCAAAAAGTTAATCGGTACATCATCCCATCCGACACAAATATTTAGCATTTATTATAAGGAGCAATTGTCTGAATTGTCCCTTATAAATAAATAAAGTATTAAAATCGGGGCAATAAGCATTTGTTCCACCATTCTTAGGGTTTGTATCTAATTGACGTTCATCTAGAACCAATTACCACAACAAAATCCAATCCATCAATGCTGCCCATCCAAGCACCTTCAAAAATGGGTCTAAGATTTCCACAAAATCTCCTCCCAAAACCCACAAATTACCAAACCACCGCCATTCTCACCTCAACCCATCAAATGAAACCCCTCAAAATCTCATGCAGCAAAGAAAAAGATAGCATCGCAGATGAAACCCTGGCAGTGGAACTGGGCCTAGAAATCGAGAAATTAAATACCCAAATGGTTCAAAGAGAAGAAGCCCTAAAGAAAAGCAGAGAGCTATTATTCACACAAGTCTGCAAATTCGTGGGATTGAAATCAGATGATCTGAGAAAGAAATGGAAGAGAATGGAAGAAGAGGAAAAATGGGTCTTGATTAAAGGGTTTGTTGCAGAATGGAGTGCTCATTTTCACCCATTGAGTGTTAGGTCTGTTATAGAAATGGTGGAACAATATTTGGGGCAAGATAATGTTGAATATTCGGATCCTGTTTCATTGTTTCCTGACTTTGGAAAATTCTTGGATTTTCCACGAAATAACAAGGGATGACATTTTTTTTTTTATTTTTATTTTTATTGTTAATTTGTCATTTGCTTGGCTGAGAGCCTCCTGAGCTTTGTAGTTTTAATGAAGCAATTCTCTTCTACTCTTTTTGTAGCTTTATTTCATAAGTTTCAAGTTAGCTGCTATAAATATGGCTAAAAAGCTTTTGATGAAATGTATAGTAAAAATCATGTCACTCGATTCAATTACCTAAATTAAATGTGGGCTTTTGAAGAAGAATAGTCTATTAATAACTCCTTCGATTTAGTTACTCGATTCAATTACCCTGTACTTTTTACGGAACATCTTTTTGAAGGTTCTTCTAAATGTCAATGTATTCATTTTAAGTAAAGATTCTTATGAAACGGTTGGATTAAGTATGTTGGAATTTTCAATATTTATGCTAACATTAAGAAACAGTAATGACTTTTGATAATCAACATTCTTAAGTGAAAAATCAAAATAAGTGCCATAGATGTTCGATGGGGCTTGTGGAAGTTTATTATGCAGTTTCGATTTGCAAGTTTGAATGGACTAAATTCGATCTAAACCCTATTTCAATTACTCAGTTGGAGACAAAATCAATAAAAGATTAGACCAAAGCTTTTGTCAATAATATCAATGGATCACGCTTTTCTAAGGTACTATGATCAATTTTTTTTTTTTCAATGGTTTAATCCATTTCGAAGCGGGTTGGGCACATTAAGTGAGTACCACTCCCAACAGAGATTCGAACCTGAGTCCGCTACTTTATAGTGACTAGTCTCTTCCACTGGACCAATCACATGTTGGTATCAAATTTGGGCATACAACAAGCAAAAACCATTTTAAGAGTGTATATAAAACCATGAAATTGTAAATAATCTAATTATGAGCCAAGACTTCTGAAACATAATTTAGAAGGAAAAAAACACTATTCACATCACTTCAAGCAGTCTTGCACTAATACGAAAACGGAAAACCTTCCTAAAAGAGGAGGAAAGGGGAGGAAGATGAGGGAGCTCATCACATACCATATGATCAAATGTGAAGTTGCTTGCACTGTGCAACCGAAGCATCATGAGGACAATAAGGACACTTGAATCCACGAGTATTCCCCTTCGACATCTTATGAATCGTCTGCATACAGAGCATATGCCCACACGGCAACAACATAGGCGGATTCTCTTCACTCCCTTGCTCCCGACTAACCGGACAAACAAAAAACGAGTGAAACTGAAAATCTTTCCCTATTTCCACCTCCGCGGGAAACTGTTTCATCGCATGCCACTCCTCTTTCCTTGGAGCCATTACTTCAGCCATCTTCAAAAAAGTAGGCAATCCTTGAATCCCAGCAGCTACAACAACTTTAAGAGGATTCCGAAATGATTGACCAATAGAATCGCAGAAAGTCTTCATAAGATCATCAACCAACTTTTCCCAATGGTTTGGAGGCACAAGAGGAGCATAAGGGGACGTATCAAGCTTTCTGGCCCAACATAGGCTAGCCATGAGCTTCTGTACCTCTTTCATATGACGAGAAGCAAAAGGAGAAATGTAACTTCTTGCATATTTAAGTGCATCTAGGGGGGTTCGATTTTGCATAACGTCTATAAACTGCGACTTGTGAAGTTTTAACTCTAGGTCTGAACCAGAATCCTTTAGTTTTCCGCGGTTTGCAGAGACCCAATTGAGAGCAGGCTCGATATTCTTAGATTTAACAGCCTCTATTATATGATGAATCTCTTGAAATTGCAACCTTAGGGATATGGGTTCTAGTTCGCTTGCTTCTTTTATCAAGCAACCTGCAGAATCAAATTGGCCTTCACGGTAAAAGTGATTGATAATACTCTGATTTAGAATACTGGTGTCAAAATCAACGTTTCTATATGATTTTGATATGTCGGGATTTAACATTTTTTCAAGGAGTTTCTGGTGCTTGTTGAGGGCTATACTCAGCTCTCTCTGTGATCCCTCTAAATTATTATTCGAGTTAATCGCTGCAAGCTTTGCTTTGAGTTCAGTAAGAATTGACTTCTGATCAGCTGGAGCAGCAGAGTCAGTAGCAGATATGATATTTGCCAATGCTTGTTCAACTTCATGGCTAACTTGATCAATCAATTCTTGAGACTTAGAAGATGATACCTTTTGCTTCTTTGAAACCCTCTCGAATGAATCTTGAATAGTACTCAGCTCCATACTTGACTAGTTTCTGCAATAAGCAGGACATATGTACCATCAGAGAGGCAAATAGGTTAAAAAAAAGTTTTGCCTTGAAAGCTAAAAAACTGTTCATTGTTTTGATTGGATTAGACAATAAAATTACTAATCTAAAGCTACAAAGACGTTCTCAGAAAACAGAGATACATGAATGCGAAGTACACGAAGGTGCATTTGCTACCATTGGGAAAAATGTAATGCTAAAACTTGCAAATCTTAACATGCCAAAAAGAAAATTAAGCATCATTAATCCATGAAAGTTCCAACCTTTCTAACGCAATAGTTCAATAAGTATCAAAGCGAAAATGGAGAAACATTCCGAGTCCAATGATTTCTTTCCAAAGATAGTGTACTAGGATTAGTATAAAATGATACAAAGTATGGCTACAGTAATGATCTCATAGTCACTTTACAACAACAAAGGCAACAAGGAATATTTCCTCCACAATTTATGGAGCTTTATTATATATTCCATACCAATGGGTGGGATTAGTATGAAGATAAGGGTCAATGGAATATTCAAATTGATGATTTTACGAAAAGCTACGAAATTATGTCCCAGACACTAATGCTGGAGAAACAACAAGCATTTATGACAAACATTAAAGCCCATGCATAATTACCACCAATCAGCAACTGCACAGACACGACAATGCACAAACGGAAATCAAGGGAACTTTTAGAACCCGGGGGAAAGGAGGATGATGTGGAGAGGAGAATAAATACTTTTTTTATTCCTAACTCGATCGACACACTGGTTTCATGCAGAAAATCTTCTCATTCAACTCTTAACCCACAAATCACAATATGCAGGAAATCTAGAATAACCATATCTATGAGAATCAGGATTAACCTCCAATAACCCACCACGACTGGAAATAATGTGATAAATTGTGTGACCTACACAATCCTCCATCAGAATGACTTGACTAGTCTACAAAATCAAGGTTCCTAAGTGATTGCATGAATTGATCCCAAATTGCCACAACACCATGGGAATGCATCACATATCTAGTAAATATATATATATGCATGGACTGATCACTTGATCAAGTGATCTCAAAATAAACAACACTCATATTTATTTCACTTGAAACTAATGTCATTCAAACCTACTTTTATAAGGTTACAGACAGCACAAAGTTATTCGAAACATATAGATACAATAAATTAATGAACAATGAATAAAATTGTAAATTCAGAAATCAATAATCTAAAACGATGATTAATTCAGTCCTAAACATGAACATTCACATAAACTTTAATCCTATCCTCACTTCTATATCCAAAAAATCAAAATCAAACACGGAAAGATTTAGACCTAAACAATTGAAAGGAATAAGAATCAAATTTAAACAGAAAAGTTAGAAATGCATACCGAAATCCAAGGGTTTGAAGCTTGGTCGTGAAAATAGAGATCTTAGTGAAGAGTAGTGGAGAAGAGAAAATAGCAGGATGAGCGAGAAACAGCGAAAAAAACGTTGCGGTATTACATTGAGAAGCTAAAGACACGTGCAGATAAATTGTATTACCAAAATTGCCCCGAAAAAGGAAAAGGAAAAGAGAAACAAACAGGGACTCTATTGGAAAAGGACGAAGAATCATTTGTCTTAGTAAAAGAAGTGTTCGGCTCGATTGTATTTTAAACCCTGAAAAATAGTCTTATTCGACAACATGCACCTCAGGATATAAAAATAACAAAATACACTCTCAAATCATGTTTCTATTGATAAAATACACCCTGACCTATTTACCACGAGATTTCGCAATATACATTGAAAATTGATATCCAAGCCATTTTCTGTTAAAAATACTTTTAACATCATAATTAATCACATTCAAGTAACTTAAGTAATATTTAAATATATTATAATGGTATCTCTTTTATGTAAAAAAAAGACACCCTTAATTAAAATCCACTAAATTTATTCAAAAAAATATTGTAGTCTTCCTCTGGAGATAAAACTATTTTTCTTAATTAACTGCAAAATATTACGAATTTATTTTGTCAAATTAACTCCACTTAACCCGATTCTCAAATACTATTTTTCTTATTTTTTCTAAATATTCTTCTCCCTCTCTTTCTTTTATTTATTCTAATTAAGTTGCTAATAACATATTTGGGATATTTGGAATGTATTTGCAAACTCTAAGTTGAGGTCGGATATTGTTAATTAAGTTCAGTATAAACATAAACAACTCAAGATTCCACAAGAAGTTGATAACTTATGAGATTAAAATATTTTATTTTGAGATAAGTATAAGTTAATTTTACAAACACCGTATTGTTGTGTTCTAGATAAGAAAAACTTATAAGATGTTAGTACTAATGTACTACCTCTATCTTATGATTCTATTCATTGACACGTTTGTCTAGTCAACTTCGATAATTTTTTAAACATTTAATAGTTTAGTTAATTCTTATGAATAATTATATGATAATACTAAAAAATAATTGTACTTATTAAAAAATTTAAATTGTAGAAACTAATTTTTTTATCTACTAGACTATATATTTACGGCTAGGACTAAATAGTGCAAAGGGTATAGGTCCTCCCCAGTATGGCGTCTCTAGTAGGATTCGAACTTGAGTCTCGCCTTAATTTAGTAACTGTTTATACAACTTTTCCTAATGTTATCACTTTCCTATGCTTTGTCTAATTTCGAAAAAACCCTATGTTATTTTAACTCAAAAATCTTCCATGTGCTCTCAAGTTAGTGTAAATACACCCTAAAAAGAGAGTGTTATTCAAACGCGAAAATTACAAATATTTGTACACATTTTTATTTTGATATGATAAATTTACCCATAACACTTAGTTATATGAGTGAAAGACAAAAATACACCCTATGCTTTGTATAACTTCCAAAAAATCTCCCTGTATTATTTCGAATCCCAAAGACCCACCTGTGTTTAATTTTAATTAACACACTCAATCCAAGTAGTATATATTCGAATTTTCAAAAGGAATAAATAAAATTTAGAAAAAGACTAATACATAGGATTAATATTATTATTCTACCAAAAGTCAAAAGTCAATTTTTACTTGAGTCTAGTATGATAATTATAACAAAACACATGGAATTTTTAGGAACTAAAATAACACTGATTTTTTTTTAGAATTAGATAAAACAATGGTGTATTTTTGTGTTTTGCTCGAAAAATAATACCATATCCAGAGGATGTTATAAAAAAGTGGCCCACATTTAACTACTTAACATCTCCTCAAATTCTCAGAATCACAAATCCGCCACGTACGTTATAATATAATCCAAACTAATATTTTTCTTTCCATTATTATTTTTATTCTGTGAACGTTAAGGCCAAAAAAGCCAGTACGGTATTTTTTTCCTCTCTCCCTAAAGAAAAAAGCTCCAAGCTCACATTCACATGGCATGAATGTGTGGCTACTCCTTTCCCCCCCTTTCAACTGAAAATATAAACTTGCATATAATTTTCACTCACCCCATAAATAAATTTGATTAAAAATCCCTCTTTTTGGTGTCTTTTCAGATGTTTTTTTATATTTGACAAAGTATACAATTCCCTTTTTTGAATGTCAATATGATGGATGCAGTGGCTTACTTCTACAATCCCAAAGTATGTAACTTTGTTGAATGATTGAGGCTTGGAATGTGGCTTTTAATTTTATATTGAGTGATTTTCTTATGAAATTATTGGTTACTTTTCATGAATGTTAGCATGTTGGATTCAGTGACGTATTGCTGCAGCCCTAAAGGGTGAAATGTTCTTGAATGACTGTGGCATGAGAAAAATAGGCCTTTTAGTTTTTTCTTGAGTTACTGTAAGTAAATTTCTGACAAAAAAATCTTGATATGTTGTTGAGTGTGTTTTTCTTTCCCATTGTGTTTATATTATTTCAAATACTGAGGTTTTAAGTTGTCGGACCATGTTAAATTGTTATTGCTTAAGATGTCTTTCTCTCATTGGTTCTTGAATGGCTTTAGTATGTTTTAGCTTTATATTGAGGGATATAAGTTAGTTTTAGTCAATCATGACTAAGAATCTTGATTTCTTGTTGTGTGCTTTTTTTCTTATCTTTGCAATAAAGAGGGTTGATGTCTTGCTGTGTTTGGTTACTGGTTTTCAGTTATCTATGTTAAGAATTTTTTATGGGTTTTGATTGATGGTCAAATATATATTATCAAGAGAAACTAAACTTGTATGTTCTTGAGTTCCATAAAGCCAGGGAATTTGTGTATCCGTAATAGAATAATTTACTCTAAACAACAGACACTGCTCAAAGATTTACTTAGATTTTAGAACACATGTTTAATATATGAAATTTCATTGTTGTGGATGTTTTTTTTATCCTTTTTGTTTCATTTCTTTATACATTTGGATAAGTATAACAACTGCATATCGTTTTTGCAAGGCAAGACGTTCCCGAAAAAGTTCATCAATTTGTCTCTATAATGATCATGATGCAGGGTTATGACATTGTTTTCCGAAATAATTCCCTTACAACGATGTCTTTTGCTCCACGTCCACATTTTAGTAATATCCCATCTGCTTGTGGTCACTTAGTACATGTGCCATCCCTCTCCATACATCAAAGGACAAATCATCACCTCGTGTACAGAAAACACAATATTTTCAAGGGCACACCTTTGTTACCTTACTCTGTCTCTGGTGGAAAAGGGATTGGACATGCCAAACGAGTCAGATTCAGGGTGCGTGCTTCACTTGATGTTTCCGGTGCTGTTGATGTTATCAATGATTTGGGGTTGGACACTTTAACATTCTTGGCGGTCACTGTATTGGTGATTCCTGGTTTCAAATTGATCAAAGCTAGCCCTGTAAGTTAACTTTACCAATTAGCGGGGGGAAAATGCATTTTGATTGCAATTTCTCATTAAGTTATATTATGAACTAACTACTAGGTTCTTCGACTAACTATATCTTTTTCACATTTTCGTATGAATATCAAATGCTCATAATATGAATTATGGAACTTACCTCCATCATTCTCTGGGTCAGTCTCATTATATTGGATGCACTAAGCTGTACTTGTTAATGCATAGATTAGTTACAATTTATTAACAAAAGGGGCTAATTTCTCTACTTTTTCAGATACTGGGCTTCTTCTTCGCAGGGGTCGTGCTCAATCAATTGGGCCTGATTAGAAATATAACCGATGTTAAGGTCTTATCTGAGTGGGGAATTCTCTTCTTGGTATGTTTTCAAATATGTTTCCCTTTTCTTTCCTTTATCTTAATTTGTTGGATTGATTTCCTGGATTGGTGCCTGTATGCTATTCCACCAGCCTCTTTTTTCCTTTAATGGCGTCATAATTATAATATAGATGAAATTTATTGCTTATGATTAAATAAGCCAGTGTCTCTTTCGAAAATGGTACCGTACATTGTTGCCTGACACATGATTCCTTGCAGCTCTTTGAGATGGGTTTAGAGCTCTCACTGGCCCGCCTAAAAGCTCTTGCCAAATTTGCATTTGGCCTGGGCCTAACTCAGGTAAGTCTTGCCAATATTGTTGCTGGTTGTCATATGAACTTGAAATTATTTAGAGCAATTTGTTTATTATCCTTTCACTATGTGAAGGTGAAATTTGATCGAGTAAATATAGATAAAGTTTTATAGATGAAGCTATAATCAGCTCCAGATTGATGCATGATGTTGGTAACCCATTTTGAACGGCCAGAATTTCTAAGAATTTTAGTGTTAGGAATATGATTGCTTATGTTGAATTAGTATATTTGAAGAATAAGTTGCAGATGAGTTTCTCAAGAGTAAAGGTTTAAGAATAATTTTATTTCTTGAGATACGGGACGGTAAAGGGAAAATCGAAATTTAGTTTCTTGGTTAAAATAAAAAGGAAATTGCGAATTTTAATTTGCAGCATATCAAGCCATTTTTTCGATAGTCAAGATGGCTGTTTAGGTTTAGAGTTTGGCTTATGAAACATATATCTCCGAGAGGAATGTAGTAGTGTGAGGATATAAATAAGAATTTCCATATTTCCTTGAACTTACTCAAGCCTAACACGTGGAATTTAGAAATGGCTGGCTGAGGGATTCGAACACAGGACCTCTTTGGGACTGAGCTCTGATACCATATTAAATGACCAACTCATCTAAAAGCTTAAGCTTTTAGAGAGAGGAATTAATTAATATAAATCACTTAACATTTCTCACCCGCAATCTCCTGTAAAATTGAGCTTCTGATTGTGAAGATTACGATATGGCCCTTTAATCTGTTAGCTGTTATATTGGATACGAGAATAAATGTTTTTCACCTTTTTTTCTCTGTTGAAGGTTTTATTATCAACTCTTGCTTTCACAGCATTTGAGCTTCCACCAAATGGTGCTATCGGAACCAGAATATTGGAGTTTCTGTTTCACTCAAGATCCGACTTGGTGAGAACTTTTTTATACAAACCATTTCAACATATATACAAGTTAATTGACTTCCACTTTATTTTCTTACTGTAAATAGTTTTGTATTGTGCCTGTAAGATACTGTTGGAATTTGTAGGTCAATATTCGAAGCATTGACGAAGCTGTGGTTATTGGTGCTGCTCTTTCTCTGTCTTCCTCAGCGTTTGTTCTTCAGGTACTTCAGCTTAAGTAACTTAAGATGTGATCCTCATAAAAGAGGCCTTTAGGTGGAGACCTTGCTCAAGTACATACATCATTCTTACTTGTATTCTATAGCTTCTCGCAGAGAAGGGGGAACTTCCGACTAGATTTGGCTCAGCAACTCTAGGGATACTTCTACTGCAGGTTCTATATGCTGCTGCTTCTTTTATTTTTTCCATTATTTCCTGTATTTTTCTTATCAAGTTTCCCATTCCTATGGCCTTTTTCCCCCTCTCCCTTGAATTGGATAGTGAAGGTTATGTGCAGTGCTTAACATATGAAGTCAGTAATCTTTTTGCATCCCTGCCACTTAGATGTTGATATTTGCAGGACATTGCAGTTGTTCCGCTGCTTGTCATATTACCGGTGTTGGAGAGCCAGGTGCGTTAAAATAGTTGTGATGTTGTAAAACATTAAATATGTTTTTTGCAGAATGATCCTTAATACTTAAATTTGAGAGTCATGATTTCTTTGTTTTACCATCTGGCTTTGTTTTCCCACTTAATGGATGGTGTATTTTCACCTAAAATTCAAAACTATTTGGTGAATGAAAATTAGACCAATGCTAATTGTGACATGGATGGTGTATGTTCGCCTATTATAAGTTACAATTAGGCTTTCTTAATGAAATAGATAATTGAATTCCCAATTTACTATATGAAATTAGGAAATGAAATGTGGAACAATGTGATAGCTTTATTCATAAATCGATTGTAATTGCAAGATTGTGCTCCAATATTCTTTCCTACGCTGTCCAATTTTATAAAACTTATTATTATTTGCCATCATTTGTGCTACGTGAACATTCCATGATGTTATTTTCTCAAAAATTTGTAGTTCCATTTCTTTTATATCTATTATAAATAAAGAGGATGCAAGTCATTCTTACGTGTCAGAAGGTTCTTGGATTAAGGTATTTTCACTTGCATGGTGTCATTATGTTAGCATCATAGCTCTTTCAACTCATAGCTCTTTTGTGATTTAGGATGAGGACTGCAAATAAACAAGTCAAAGTTATTTTTACCTAATGTGGTCTTCATGTAACCATTTATGTGATCAAAATTGGTGAGGTAGGATGAGTAAGATTTTGCAAATAAACAAATTACAGAGAGAAGAGGGAAACATGTACAAATGTTTTCAGTCGTGACGACTAGTGACAATATTCACAATTTTGTATATGTTATTTGCCCACTGAACTTTTCTGGTATATCAACTTCGACCTTCAACAATCTGTCATAAGATTCTCACTTCGAAATAATAGAGTTAAATTCGAAGCCATGGTTCAGATACGTGTGTATTTTCTCATACATTGTGAGAATTTTCTTTTATGTTCCACTGAGTTTGGGTCACTTTTTATCAGATGAAGTACATAATTTTATGTGCTAGAAAAGCTCTACTAAAGCTTCAAACTGTAATATATCTGCAGAATTTGGTTGAAGAAAGTATTTGGCCAATGCTAGCAAAGGAAAGTTTAAAAGCTTTAGGTGGATTAGGTCTCCTATCTCTTGGAGGAAAGTTTCTTCTCAGACGAGTTTTTGAGGTTTTGACTTTTGCTTTAGGAAAAAATGAAGTTGCATACCTACCTATCTGTTTGTACTAAATGAGAATTTTGGGTGTTTCTTCAAGGTTGTTGCAGAAACAAGGAGTTCAGAAGCTTTTGTTGCCCTCTGCTTGCTAACTGTTGCAGGAACTTCGCTTATAACGCAGAAGTTGGGCTTCAGTGACACGGTTTGATATATTTGTATCATCATATATATATATATGTATATATGTAATAAGAGTTATTGAGTTGAAGGTCTCTAATTTTGTGTTATTTACAGTTAGGAGCTTTTCTGGCTGGGGCCATTTTAGCTGAAACAAACTTCCGCACACAAATTGAAGCTGACATTAGGCCTTTTAGGGGATTACTTCTCGGGTTATTTTTTGTCACAACTGGGACTTCTATTGACATGCAGGTATTAATTATATTATTTGATTTGGTTCCCACTTTTTTCCATATGCATTGAACTTATTCGCATGTCATTTATTCTCTTACACGGGCACGTATTTATGCAGCTTCTTATCCGAGAGTGGCCAAATGTGTTTTCACTTTTGGCAGGTCTGATTGTCATCAAGACACTGATTATAACGGCAATAGGTCCACGAGTTGGATTAAGTCTTAAAGAGAGTGTAAGGATTGGTTTGCTTCTTTCACAGGGAGGCGAGTTTGGATTTGTCGTTTTCTCTTTAGCAAACAGGTAAGAAAGTAGCGATTTTTGTTGCTCGAGTGCAGGCTTTCTGTTTGCAGGCTAACTTGTTATTCTTTTTCTTATAGGCTTGGAGTGCTGCCACTTGAACTAAATAAGCTTCTTATAATCGTTGTTGTCCTGTCTATGGCATTGACACCCCTACTCAATGATTTAGGAAGAAAGGCATTTGATTTCATTGGTGAAAACTTTGAGGATGAGAGCGTAAGTCTTTGAAACAACATTTTTTGTATAACCAACAAATGAGGATGAAGCTAAAGTAGAAGGAAATTTTGTATTAACTGCTGAATTAATTTCTGTTCCATTATCTAAACAGCTGATGTAGTCATAATCTAGAGCACTTAGTTAACTAGTAAATTAGCTTGTATTTAAGATCCAAAAAAATTGTCGTGGCACATTGTTGAATGATTAGCAAGAAGTCAAAGTATCAGTTTGTTTCTTACATTTTTGCATTCTTAATGTCATCTATAATGTGTATGAATATTTAAGTTATATGAGGCAGCTTTTTGCACTATGCACTGATTTTATTGTATTTTCTTTGATGAAGCAGGAAATCGATGAGTCGGTGAACTTTGATGCCAGTGAACCTGTAGTTATAGTTGGATTTGGTCAAAAGGCTCAGGTACTACTACTTACTTTATCATCAATCTACTTATTTGGCTGAACCTAACTTGTTAGATTTGACAAATAAACAAGGTCCTTGCCAATTTCTTGTCAACCCCATTGGCTTCTGGACTAGATGGTGATGCTGGATGGCCTTATGTTGCTTTTGATCTCGACCTATCTGTCGTAAAAGTAAGTGCTGCTGATTTTGTTACTTTCGACTTAGTGGTCCCTTCTATCGGTAGTACTTGTAGAAGACAACTAAAAAGTTTTCTTGTAACACAGACATCTAGAAAACTTGGTTTTCCTGTTTTGTATGGCGATGGAACCCGTCCCGCAGTTTTGCAGTCTGCTGGTATAAATTACCCAAAAGCAGTGATGGTCATGTACACTGGCAAGGAGAGAACAATCAAGGCTGTTCAACGACTTCGTCTTGCATTCCCTGCTGTATAAAAAACTTCCCTCCCTCTCTCTCTCTCTCATTTATATTCTTTGTATCGCTAATCCATGGATAAAAAACTCGGGTTTTGCATGCAGATTCCTATATATGCTCGCGCTGAGGACATGATGCATTTGTTAGACTTGAAGAAAGCAGGTGCAACTGATGCACTTCTTGAAAATGCAGAGGTATATATATATTACTATCTATCTATCTATCTATCTATCTATCTATATTTATAGTTAGTACACAAGGAACTTCTTTTAGGTGATGATGAGCATGTAGAACTAACTAACTAACTAACTCTGTTGCTTATTTGTATTTTTGGCAGACAAGTTTACAGCTGGGGTCGAAGCTCTTGAAGGGTCTTGGTGTTATGTCTGATGATGTAACGTTTTTGCGTCAGCTCGTGAGAGATTCAATGGAGTTGCAAGCTCAAGACACGTTAGAAAGAACTGAAGAGCAGCAAGATCAGTTCGACGTTAGGAAACCGTTGCAGGTGAGGGTTGTGGACTTTGTTGGTGCACCTACATCCTCCGAGAAAGATGAATCCTTTAAACGAACAAATGAAGACATCATTTTGAAATCGGCTGCAAAATTTGATCAGCCTAATGATGATGATGATGAAGAAGAAGCTAAGGGCGTGTTGTACTGCGACATAGAAGATACAGAAAATAAGATTGAATCACATATTGATGAAGTTGATGAGATGAAAGACCCAATAGGCATAGGCATTGGCATAGGCATAGCTAATGAGGAGCGGTAGGTAGAGATTTATTTACGCACGCGCTATTTTAAGGCTCTCGTTTCTTGTGGTGTAATGCCAATTGAAGATCATTCAGGTATCTTGGAGCATTAATTAAGGAGGAAGAAGAGCCATCACAACTACCATTCAACAATGATATGAATTGTGATGATGAGTGCAATGCAATGTTTGCAAATAAAATATATGTATAGTATTTCATTTCATTTCATTTTGTGAAATGGAAGCTGGTGCATGCAGTAGCTAGGCTAGCTGTAACTATCACTTTCCATCTATCATAAATAACACTGCCACCACAACAATTGAAACAACCAGTTGGAAAAAGGAAAATGTATTGGACTTCATATCACATTATTATTTTATTTTTTTTGTTAATAAAAATATAATACAAAGGTTTAATTTCAAAAATAGTTATGTAATTTTGAGATCCTATAATCGGGGAAAAAGTTTGTAATTGCAGGACGAAAATTGAAACTTATTAAAAATTAGAGAACCAAATTTGTAACTGCAGAAGAACCAAATTTGTTAAAAGTTTAAGGATTAGAAGTGTGTTAAATAAATATAGTTGGAAGATGATTTTTAATAGGATATCAAAGTTAGAGGAATATTCTCGAAATTTTGCCTCTTGCCAATTAAAAAAAAAGCACAATAAATGTATTTTGCATTTTAATCCTTGAAACTATATGTACACACCTCTTTCACCAATGAAAGAACATTTAGTTACCTATATATATAGTATTCCTAATGTTGGTGACAATTTGTATCAAGTATATGAAGATTAATTATGTGATAAGTACTGACTACGTATCATGATTTGTATATATCAAGTACATGAAGATTAGTTAGTAAATAGTAACTAAGTAATCGTAATCCATTTAAATTCTTATAAATAATCCTTTTTTGGTTATGTTTCCGAATGCTCTTTTTATATATTATTATTTTCCTAAAAAAACTACTACTAAGACTCTTGTACAATTTAAAAATAGATAACAAAAGTAAATACCCTATAAAAAATTAAAAATAGAAAATAATGCAATGAGAAAAAGGAGAACATATTAAATTAAATTAAATATCCGAATCCTATAGCTAAAAGCTAAATTAATTAATCCAGTTAATTAATTAGTTTCAGATACTAAAATCTCTTATTAACAAAGTGTAACTCTAAGTGAGATAAATCTCATGGTTTCTTAAAAGAGATAAACATGGAAGATTTGATTTGAGTGGATCCATATATATTATATTATATATTTTCAGTAAGATTTTTAGTGTATAACAAATTCTTAAATGAGATAAGTACACATCCTGAAGAGGTTTAATTAATTTGACACACTTGATCGAGTCGACTACATCTACGTACCACCTATAAATACGATTCAAACATTCTACAATTATTCATTCATTCATATCATAAATAATTAAATAAAAAAATAAAACAATGGCAGGTGGAGTAATTAGTAAGAGGGGAAAGGCCTATCCTGGTGAATTAACTCGTTCTGCAGTTGTGACTTGCATCATTGCTGCTTGTGGTGGTTTAATCTTCGGCTATGACATCGGAATATCAGGTTCTTAATATATATATATGATATGATATTATATTATGTATGTATTTAAGTATATTATTAATTTATATATGATATGATAATATGTACATGTATTTAAATTGGAATTAATTTGGTAATGGTAGGTGGTGTTACATCCATGCCTATTTTTCTGAAGAAATTCTTTCCAAAGATATACGAAAGGGAGGTGATGAATGTGGCAGGCACAAATCAATATTGCAAATTCTATGACAAAACCTTGACTTTTTTTACGTCGTCTCTATATCTTGCTGCACTTGTTTCCTCCATGGTGGCTGGGACAATCACACGCGTGTTTGGTAGGAAGCTTTCCATGATTTTTGGTGGCCTACTCTTTCTCGCGGGTGCCATTCTCAATGCCCTTGCCTCCCATGTCTATATGCTCATTCTTGGCCGAATCTTCCTTGGCCTCGGTATTGGTTTTGCTAATCAGGCCGTCCCTGTTTACCTCTCCGAGATGGCTCCATACAGGTACCGTGGGGGTTGCAACATGCTATTCCAACTCTCCATCACCCTAGGTATCCTTTTAGCCAACGCAATCAACTACGGCACCTCAAAGTTTAAAACCGACATTGGCTGGCGTTTAAGTTTAGGATTGGCTGCAGTACCCGCCCTCGTCTTCATTGTTGGTTCCCTGATTGTCCCCGACACCCCTAACTCACTAATCGAGCGTGGCAAGCAAGAAGAAGCCAAAACTAAGCTAAGGCAGATCCGTGGTGTTGAAGACATAGACGATGAATTCGATGACATGTTGGCTGCTAGTATTGAGTCCCACAAAGTTGAGCATCCTTGGGTCAAGCTCTTTTGCTGTAGAAAGTACAAGCCTCAATTGGTTTGTGTATTGCTAATTCCTTTTTTCCAACAGTTCACGGGCATGAACGTGTTCATGTTTTACGCCCCTGTCTTGTTCAAAACTATCGGTTTTGGTGACTCTGCATCACTCGGGTCTTCCTTGATCACTGGCGTTGTGAATATGATTGCCACTTTTGTTTCAATATACTCTGTTGATAAAATTGGAAGGCGGTTCCTCTTTATTCAAGGAGGAATCCAAATGTTCATTTGTCAAATGGTTATTACTGGATGCATTGCCTGGAAATTTGGGACCAGCGGGAATCCAGGGGAACTGCCAGCATGGTTTGCTGCGATTGTGGTGGTTGCGATTTGCGTATATGTGGCGGGGTTCGCGTGGTCGTGGGGGCCTCTAGGGTGGCTAGTGCCGAGTGAAATTCTGCCACTTGAGGTGAGATCTGTGGGGCAAACAACTAACGTGTTTGTGAATATGTTGTGTACATTTGCGATTGCTGAGGTGTTCATGGGGATGATGTGCAAGTTCAAGTTTGGTCTATTCATATTCTTTTCGGTGTTTGTGATCCTTATGACTGTGTTTGTTATCTTATGTCTTCCGGAGACTAAGGGTATACCTATCGATGAGATGTCTGAAATTTGGGAGAAACATTGGATATGGAAGCGCTATGTCATTCAACAAACTGATGTTGAGATGTCCAAGGAACAAGTAAAGAAAAATTTGGATTGATTGAATTTTTTGTGGTCTTTTTAGATTTTTTATGTTTTTCTAGGTAGGTAGGTAGGTAGTCGTTTGATGGAACTTTAGTAGTTTTCTCATTTTTTCTTTCTTAGGATATGTGGGTAGTTTTTTTCAGTTTTGTTATCTAGGGCTAGGGTGCTAATGATTTATTTATTAAAAGGAGTGGTTTTTTTATTAATTATTTTGTTTTATGTTTATGGTTTTACTAGTTATTAAAGGTTGTCAAACACCTCTAAAATTAATTAAATAGAGATATTAAATCAAGATAGATGTTTGCATTGATCGAAAAAAGAAGGTAAAAAGATGAAATTTTGTTTTAAGTCATCCACAAATTACTTTGTGTTTGGAAAAAACTAAAGTCATCCACAAATTACTTTGTGTTTGGAAAAAACTATAATGCTACTTAACAAAAAAAAATAAAAATACTCAATTTTCTCAAATTATTCTCCCTTGTCCCTAATAAGGTTGCTAAGGAAGTGTGGGTGGGAAAGTTAAGTGCACAATTGAGAACTTTAAAGGAATGCTCTTTATTCACTTGGAGAAAGCTTTACAAACTTGGTTCGTTACAAATGAGGGCTCCTACCTCTATTTATACTACTTCCCTATCTCTAGAACATTCTACAAAAGTCCTATTTACAAGTCCCTACATTTCTCTAGAACATTCCACGATGTTCTAGTACATACTACTACTAGTTTCTAGAACCTTCTACAAGGTTCTTCAACATTCTACAATATTCTTCATGCTTCTAGAAGGTTCCGCACCCTTCTAGAATATTCTACATACTTCTAGAATGTTCCGGATCCTTCCGGAACCTTGTAGAACATTCCGGATCCCTCCGGAACCTTGTAGGACATTCCGGACCCTTCCGGAATCTTGTGGAATACTCCGGACCCCTCCGGAGTTCTCTTGAACGTCCCGGGCCCTTGTAGAATCCTCTGGAACCTCCCGCAACCTCATAGGGCCTGTTTGGTTCTTTAATTTGCCCAGGACAGCCCCTGGGTTGCCGTATTGCCACCCGACGGGTCTTGTTTCGCCCCACTGTCTTCCCGTCGGCCGCACATGTCCTTGCCTCACCCGGGCCGCACCCCGGGTGCCATGATGCGCGCCCGGCAAGCTCTCTAGCCTTGCCGGCAGTCCCGTTATGTCCCTCTTGGCCCTTGCCTCGATCAAATGCCTTGCTCGCTCGGCCTCCGTGGTTGGGCAAAGTGCCGGGGCGTGACAATATGCTTTGTATAACTTTCAAAAAATCTCCCTGTATTATTTCGAATCCCAAAGATCCCCTTGTATTTAGTTTTAATTACCACACTCAACCCAAGTAGTATATACTCGAATTTTCAAAAGAAATAAATAAAATTTAGAAAAAGATTAATACATAGGAGTAATCTTATCATTCTACCAAAAGTCAAAAGTCAATTTTTACTTGAGTCGAGTATGATAATTATAACAAAACACATGGAAATTTTAGGAACTAAAATAACACTGATTTTTTTTTAGAATTAGATAAAACTTATGGTGTATTTTTGTGTTTTGCTCGAAAAATAATACCATATCCAGAGGATGTTATAAAAAAGTGGCCCACCCATCATGCGCGCAAGAAAGAGCCCATCACGGAAGGAGGTGGCCTACTTCAACCTGGGGCTCTGATACCATATTAGAATTAGTGTATCCGTAACAGAATAATTTACTCTAAACAACACACACTGCTCAAAGATTTACTTAGATTTTAGCACACATGTTTAATATATGAAATTTCATTGTTGTGGATGTTTTTTTTTATCCTTTTTGTTTCATTTCTTTATACATTTGGATAAGTATAACAACTGTATATCATTTTTGCAAGGCAAGACGTTCCCGAAAAAGTTCATCAATTTGTCTCTATAATGATCATGATGCAGGGTTATGACATTGTTTTCCGATATAATTCCCTTACAACGATGTCTTTTGCTCCACGTCCATGTCCACATTTTAGTAATATCCCATCTGCTTGTGGTCACTTAGTACATGTGCCATCCCTCTCCATACATCAAAGGACAAATCATCACCTCGTGCATAGAAAACACAATATTTTCAAGGGCACACCTTTGTTACCTTACTCTGTCTCTGGTGGAAAAGGGATTGGACATGCCAAACGAGTCAGATTCAGGGTGCGTGCTTCACTTGATGTTTCCGGTGCTGTTGATGTTATCAATGATCTGGGGTTGGACACTTTAACATTCTTGGCGGTCACTGTATTGGTGATTCCTGGTTTCAAATTGATCAAAGCTAGCCCTGTAAGTTGACTTTACCAATTAGCGGGGAAAAAATGCATGTTGATTGCAATTTCTCATTAAGTTATATTATGAACTAACTACTAGGTTCTTCGAATAACTATATCTTTTTCACATTTTGGTATGAATATCAAATGCTCATAATATGTATTATGGAACTTACCTCCATCATTCTCTGGGTCAGTCTCATAATATTGGATGCACTAAGCTGTACTTGTAAATGCATAGATTAGTTACAATTTATTAACAAAAGGTGCTAATTTCTCTACTTTTTCAGATACTGGGCTTCTTCTTCGCAGGGGTCGTGCTCAATCAATTGGGCCTGATAAGAAATATAACCGATGTTAAGGTCTTATCTGAGTGGGGAATTCTCTTCTTGGTATGTTTTCAAATATGTTTCCCTTTTCTTTCCTTTATCTTAATTTGTTGGATTGATTTCCTGGATTGGTGCCTGTATGCTATTCCACCAGCCTCTTTTTTCCTTTAATGGCATCATAATTATAGTATAGATGAAATTTATTGCTTATGATTAAATTAGCCAGTGTCTCTTTCGGAAATGGTACCGTACATTGTTGCCTGACACATGATTCCTTGCAGCTCTTTGAGATGGGTTTAGAGCTCTCACTGGCCCGCCTAAAAGCTCTTGCCAAATTTGCATTTGGCCTGGGCCTAACTCAGGTAAGTCTTGCCAAATATTGTTGCTGGTTGTCATATGAACTTGAAATTATTTAGAGCAATTTGTTTATTATCCTTTCACCATGTGAAGGTGAAATCTGATCGAGTAGATATAGATAAAGTTTTATAGATGAAGCTATAATCAGCTCCAGATTGATGCATGATGTTGGTAACCCATTTTGAACAGCCAGAATTTCTAAGAATTTTAGTGTTAGGAATATGATTGCTTATGTTGAATTAGTATATGTTATTTGAAGAATAAGTTGCAGACGAGTTTCTCAAGAGTAAAGGTTTAAGAATAATTTTACTTCTTGAGATATGGGTCGGTAAAGGTCAAATCGAAATTTAGTTTCTTGGTTAAAATAAGAAGGAAATTGCGAATTTTAATTTGTAGCATATCAAGCCATTTTTTCGATAGTCGAGATGGCTGTTCAGGTTTAGAGTTTGGCTAATGAAACATATTTCTCCGATAGGAATGTAGTAGTGTGAGGATATAAATAAGAATTTCCATATTTCCTTGAACTTAACTGGGAGCATGTGCATTATGTGTTGCTATTTTTCTTATTAAATGACCAACTCATCTAAAAGCTTAAGCTTTTAGAGTGAGGAACCATTTAATATATATCACTTAACATGCCCCCTCACATGTAAGCGGTATTCATTTACTCAAGCCTAACACGTGGAATTTAGAAATGAGTGGCTGAGAGATTCGAACACAGGACCTCTTTGGGACTGAGCTCTGATACCATATCAAATGACTAACTCATCTGAAAGCTTAAGCTTTTAGAGAGAGGAATTAATTAATATATATCACTTAACATTTCTCACCCGCAATCTCCTGTAAAATTGAGCTTCTGATTGTGAAGATTACGATATGGCACTTTGACCTGTTAGCAGTTATATTGGATACGAGAATAAATGTTTTTCACCTTTTTTTCTCTGTTGAAGGTTTTATTATCAACTCTTGCTTTCACAGCATTTGAGCTTCCACCAAATGGTGCTATTGGAACCAGAATATTGCAGTTTCTGTTTCACTCAAGATCCGACTTGGTGAGAACTATTTTATACAAACCATTTCAATATATATACAAGTTAATTGACTTCCACTTTATTTTCTTACTGTAAATAGTTTTGTATTGTGCCTGTAAGATACTGTTGGAATTTGTAGGTCAATATTCGAAGCATTGACGAAGCTGTGGTTATTGGTGCTGCTCTTTCTCTGTCTTCCTCAGCGTTTGTTCTTCAGGTACTTCAGCTTAAGTAACTTAAGATGTGATCCTCATAAAAGAGGCCTTTAGGTGGAGACCTTGCTCAAGTACATACATCATTCTTACTTGTATTCTATAGCTTCTCGCAGAGAAGGGGGAACTTCCGACTAGATTTGGCTCAGCAACTCTAGGGATACTTCTACTGCAGGTTCTATATGCTGCTGCTTCTTTTATTTTTTCCATTATTTCCTGTATTTTCCTTATCAAGTTTCCCATTCCTGTGGCCTTTTTCCCCCTCTCCCTTGAATTGGATAGTGAAGGTTATGTGCAGTGCTTAACATATGAAGTCAATAATCTTTTTGGATCCCCACCACTTAGATGTTGATATTTGCAGGACATTGCAGTTGTTCCGCTGCTTGTCATATTACCGGTGTTGGAGAGCCAGGTGCGTTAAAATAGTTGCGATGTTGTAAAACATTAAATATGTTTTTTGCAGAATGATCCTCAATACTTAAATTTGAGAGTCATGGTTTCTTTGTTTTACCATCTGGCTTTGTTTTCCCACTTTATGGATGGTGTATTTTCACCTAAAATTCAAAACTATTTGGTGAATGAAAATTAGACCAAAGAGGATGCAAGTCATTCTTACGTGTCAGAAGGTTCTTGGATTAAGGTATTTTCACTTGCATGGTGTCATTATGTTAGCATCATAGCTCTTTCAACTCATAGCTCTTTTGTGATTTAGGATGAGGACTGCAAATAAACAAGTCAAAGTTATTTTTACCTAACGTGGTCTTCATGTAACCATTTATGTGATCAAAGTTGGTGAGGTAGGATGAGTAAGATTTTGCAAATAAACAAATTACAGAGAGAAGAGGGAAAACATGTACAAATGTCTTCAGTCGTGAAGACTAGTGACAATATTCACAATTTTGTATATGTTATTTCCCCACTGAACTTTTCTGGTATATCAACTTCGACCTTCAACAATCTGTCATAAGATTCTCACTTTGAAATAATAGAGTTAAATTCGAAGCCATGGTTCAGATACATATGTATTTTCTCATACATTGTGAGAATTTTCTTTTATGTTCCACTGAGTTTGGGTCACTTTTTATCAGATGAAGTACGTAATTTTATGTGCTAGAAAAGCTCTACTAAAGCTTCAAACTGTATTATATCTGCAGAATTTGGTTGAAGAAAGTATTTGGCCAATGCTAGCAAAGGAAAGTTTAAAAGCTTTAGGTGGATTAGGTCTCCTATCTCTTGGAGGAAAGTTTCTTCTCAGACGAGTTTTTGAGGTTTGACTTTTGCTTTAGGAAAAAATGAAGTTGCATACCTACCTACCTACCTATCTGTTTGTACTAAATGAGAATTTTGGTTGTTTCTTCAAGGTTGTTGCAGAAACAAGGAGTTCAGAAGCTTTTGTTGCTCTCTGCTTGCTAACTGTTGCAGGGACTTCGCTTATAACGCAGAAGTTGGGCTTCAGTGACACGGTTTGATATATTTGTATCATCATATATATATGTATATGTGTGTGTGTGTGTGTGTGTATGTGTAGTAATAGTTATTGAGTTGAAGGTCTCTAATTTTGTGTTATTTACAGTTAGGAGCTTTTCTGGCTGGGGCCCTTTTAGCTGAAACAAACTTCCGCACACAAATTGAAGCTGACATTAGGCCTTTTAGGGGATTACTTCTCGGATTATTTTTTGTTACAACTGGGACTTCTATTGACATGCAGGTATTAATTATATTATTTGATTTGGTTCCCACTTTTTTCCATATGCATTGAACTTATTCGCATGTCATTTATTCTCTTACACGTGCACATATTTATGCAGCTTCTTATCAGAGAGTGGCCAAATGTGTTTTCACTTTTGGCAGGTCTAATTGTCATCAAGACACTGATTATAACGGCAATAGGTCCACGAGTTGGACTAAGTCTTAAAGAGAGTGTAAGGATTGGTTTGCTTCTTTCACAGGGAGGCGAGTTTGGATTTGTCGTTTTCTCTTTAGCAAACAGGTAAGTAAGTAGCGATTTTTGTTGCTCGAGTGCAGGCTTTCTGTTTACAGGCTAACTTGTTATTCTTTTTCTTATAGGCTTGGAGTGCTGCCACTTGAACTGAATAAGCTTCTTATAATCGTTGTTGTCCTGTCTATGGCATTGACACCCCTACTCAATGATTTAGGAAGAAAGGCATTTGATTACATTGGTGAAAACTTTGAGGATGAGAGCGTAAGTCTTTGAAACAACATTTTTTGTATAACCAATAAATGAGGATGAAGCTAAAGTAGAAGGAAATTTTGTATTAACTGCTGAATTAATTTCTGTTCCATTATCTAAACAGCTGATGTAGTCATAATCCAGAGCACTTAGTTAACTAGTATATTAGCTTGTATTTAAGATCGAAAAAAATTGTCGTGGCACATTGTTGAATGATTAGCAACAAGTCAAAGTATCAGTTTGTTTCTTACATTTTTGCATTCTTAATGTCATCTATAATGTGTATGAATATTTAAGTTATATGAGGCAGCTTTTTGCACTATGCACTGATTTTATTTTATTTTCTTTGATGAAGCAGGAAATCGATGAGTCGGTGAACTTTGATGCCAGTGAACCTGTAGTTATAGTTGGATTTGGTCAAAAGGCTCAGGTACTACTACTTACTTTATCATCAATCTACTTATTTGGCTGAACCTAACTTGTTAGATTTGACAAATAAACAAGGTTCTTGCCAATTTCTTGTCAACCCCATTGGCTTCTGGACTAGATGGTGATGCTGGATGGCCTTATGTTGCTTTTGATCTCGACCTATCTGTCGTAAAAGTAAGTGCTGCTGATTTTGTTACTTTCGACTTAGTGGTCCCTTCTATCGGTAGTACTTGTAGAAGACAACTAAAAAGTTTTCTTGTAACACAGACATCTAGAAAACTTGGTTTTCCTGTTTTGTATGGCGATGGAACCCGTCCCGCAGTTTTGCAGTCTGCTGGTATAAATTCCCCAAAAGCAGTGATGGTCATGTACACTGGCAAGGAGAGAACAATCAAGGCTGTTCAACGACTTCGTCTTGCATTCCCTGCTGTATAAAAAACTCCCCTCCCTCTCTCTCTCTCTCTCATTTATATTCTTTGTATCGCTAATCCATGGATAAAAAACTCGGGTTTTGCGTGCAGATTCCTATATATGCTCGCGCTGAGGACATGATGCATTTGTTAGACTTGAAGAAAGCAGGTGCAACTGATGCCCTTCTTGAAAATGCAGAGGTATATATATATTACTATCTATCTATCTATCTATCTATATTTATAGTTAGTATACAAGGAACTTCTTTTAGGTGATGATGAGCATGTAGAACTAACTAACTAACTAACTAACTCTGTTGCTTATTTGTATTTTTGGCAGACAAGTTTACAGCTGGGGTCGAAGCTCTTGAAGGGTCTTGGTGTTATGTCTGATGATGTAACCTTTTTGCGTCAGCTGGTGAGAGATTCAATGGAGTTGCAAGCTCAAGACACGTTAGAAAGAACTGAAGAGCAGCAAGATCAGTTCAACGTTAGGAAACCGTTGCAGGTGAGGGTTGTGGACTTTGTTGGTGCACCTACATCCTCCGAGAAAGATGAATCCTTTAAACGAACAAATGAAGACATCATTTTGAAATCGGCTGCAAAATTTGATCAGCCTAAAGATGATGACAATGATGAAGAAGAAGAAGCTAAAGGTGTGTTGTACTGCGACATAGAAGATACAGAAAATAAGATTGAATCACATATTGATGAAGTTGATGAGATGAAAGACCCAATAGGCATAGGCATTGGCATAGGCATAGCTAATGAGGAGCGGTAGGTAGAGATTTATTTACGCACGCACTATTTTAAGGCTCTCGTTTCTTGTGGTGTAATGCCAATTGAAGATCATTCAGGTATCTTGGAGCATTAATTAAGGAGGAAGAAGAGCCATCACAACTACGTACCATTCAACAATGATATGAATTGTGATGATGAGTGCAATGCAATGTTTGCAAATAAAAAAATATATGTATAGTATTTCATTTCATTTCATTTTGTGAAATGGAAGCTGGTGCATGTAGTAGCTGTAACTATCACTTTCCATCTATCATAAATAACACTGCCACCACAACAATTGAAACAACCAGTTGGAAAAAGGAAAATGTATTGGACTTCATATCACATTATTATTATTTATTTTTTTTGTTAATAAAAATTTAATACAAAGGTTTAATTTAAAAAATAGTTATGTAATTTTGAGATCCTATTATCGGGGAAAAAGTTTGTAATTGCAGGACGAAAATTGAAACTTATTAAAAATTAGAGAACCAAATTTGTAACTGCAGAAGAACCAAATTTGTTAAAAGTTTAAGGATTAGAAGTGTGTTAAATAAATATAGTTGGAAGATGATTTTTAATAGGATATCAAAGTTAGAGGAATATTCTCGAAATTTTGCCTCTTGCCAATTAAAAAAAAGCACAATAAATGTATTTTGCATTTTAATCCTTCAAACTATATGTACACACCTCTTTCAGTACCAATGAAAGAACATTTAGTTACCTATATATATAGTATTCCTAATGTTGGTGACAATTTGTATCAAGTATATGAAGATTAATTATGTGATAAGTACTGACTACGTATCATGATTTGTATATATCAAGTACATGAAGATTAGTTAGTAAATAGTAACTAAGTAATCGTAATCCATTTAAATTCTTATAAATAATCCTTTTTTGGTTATGTTTCCGAATGCTCTTTTTATATTTTTTTATATATTATTATTTTACTAAAAAAACTACTACTAAGACTCTTGTGCAATGAGAAAAAGGAGAAGAAATTAAATTAAATATCCGAATCCTATAGCTAAAAGCTAAATTAATTAATTAGTTTCAGATACTAAAATCTCTTATTAACAAAGTGTAACTCTAAGTGAGATAAATCTCATGGTTTCTTAAAAGAGATAAACATGGAAGATTTGATTTGAGTGGATCCATATATATTATATTATATATTTTCAGTAAGATTTTTAGTGTATAACAAATTCTTAAATGAGATAAGTACACATCCTGAAGAGGTTTAATTAATTTGACACACTTGATCGAGTCGACTACATCTACGTACCACCTATAAATACGATTCAAACATTCTACAATTATTCATTCATTCATATCATAAATAATTAAATAAAAAAATAAAACAATGGCAGGTGGAGTAATTAGTAAGAGGGGAAAGGCCTATCCTGGTGAATTAACTCGTTCTGCAGTTGTGACTTGCATCATTGCTGCTTGTGGTGGTTTAATCTTCGGCTATGACATCGGAATATCAGGTTCTTATTATATATATATATTAATTTATATATGATATGATATTATATTATGTACTATGTATTTAAGTATATTAATTTATATATGATATGATAATATGTATTTAAATTGGAATTAATTTGGTAATGGTAGGTGGTGTTACATCCATGCCTATTTTTCTGAAGAAATTCTTTCCAAAGATATACGAAAGGGAGGTGATGAATGTGGCAGGCACAAATCAATATTGCAAATTCTATGACAAAAACTTGACTTTTTTTACGTCGTCTCTATATCTTGCTGCACTTGTTTCCTCCATGGTGGCTGGGACAGTCACACGCGTGTTTGGTAGGAAGCTTTCCATGATTTTTGGTGGCCTACTCTTTCTCGCGGGTGCCATTCTCAATGCCCTTGCCTCCCATGTCTATATGCTCATTCTTGGCCGAATCTTCCTTGGCCTCGGTATTGGTTTTGCTAATCAGGCCGTCCCTGTTTACCTCTCCGAGATGGCCCCATACAGGTACCGTGGGGGTTGCAACATGCTATTCCAACTCTCCATCACCCTAGGTATCCTTTTAGCCAACCTAATCAACTACCTCACCTCAAAGTTGAAAACCGACATTGGCTGGCGTTTAAGTTTAGGATTGGCTGCAGTACCCGCCCTCGTCTTCATTGTTGGTTCCCTGATTGTCCCCGACACCCCTAACTCACTAATCGAGCGTGGCAAGCAAGAAGAAGCCAAAACTAAGCTAAGGCAGATCCGTGGTGTTGAAGACATAGACGATGAATTCGATGACATGTTGGCTGCTAGTATTGAGTCCCACAAAGTTGAGCATCCTTGGGTCAAGCTCTTTTGCTGTAGAAAGTACAAGCCTCAATTGGTTTGTGTACTGCTAATTCCTTTTTTCCAACAGTTCACGGGCATGAACGTGTTCATGTTTTACGCCCCTGTCTTGTTCAAAACTATCGGTTTTGGTGACTCTGCATCACTCGGGTCTTCTTTGATCACTGGCGTTGTGAATATGATTGCCACTTTTGTTTCAATATACTCTGTGGATAAAATTGGAAGGCGGTTCCTCTTTATTCAAGGAGGAATCCAAATGTTCATTTGTCAGATGGTTATTACTGCATGCATTGCCTGGAAATTTGGGACCAGCGGGAATCCAGGGGAACTGCCAGCATGGTTTGCTGCGATTGTGGTGGTTGCGATTTGCGTATATGTGGCGGGGTTCGCGTGGTCGTGGGGGCCTCTAGGGTGGCTAGTGCCGAGTGAGATTCTGCCACTTGAGGTGAGATCTGTGGGGCAAACAACTAACGTGTTTGTGAATATGTTGTGTACATTTGCGATTGCTGAGGTGTTCATGGGGATGATGTGCAAGTTCAAGTTTGGTCTATTCATATTCTTTTCGGTGTTTGTGATCCTTATGACTGTGTTTGTTATCTTATGTCTTCCGGAGACTAAGGGTATACCTATCGATGAGATGTCTGAAATTTGGGAGAAACATTGGATATGGAAGCGCTATGTCATTCAACAAACTGATGTTGAGATGTCCAAGGAACAAGTAAAGAAAAATCTTGATTGATTGAATTTTTTGTGGTCTTTTTAGATTTTTTATGTTTTTCTAGGTAGGTAGGTAGGTAGTCATTTGATTTGATGGAACTTTAGTAGTTTTTCTTATTTTTTCTTTCTTAGGATATGTGAGTAGTTTTTTTTAGTTTCGTTATCTAGAGCTAGGGTGCTACTGATTTATTTATTAAAGTGAGTGGTTGTTTTATTAATTATTTTGTTTTATGTTTATGGTTTTACTAGTTATTAAAGGTATTGATTAAATCATAATTTTTGAATTCCGATCATAACTTGGTCGAAAAAAGAAGGTAAAAAGATGAAATTTTGTTTTAAGTCATCCACAAACTATTTCCTGTTTGGAAAAAACTATAATTCTACTTAATAAAAAAAAATACTCAATTTTTTCAAATTATTCTCCCGAAAACTAAACAACAATAATTTTCTTATATAAAAATACATAAACTTATCTCTTATAAATTCACAACCTAAATACAAAAATTTCGTATAATTTACTTCATTTTCTGAAAACCAAATAACACGTAAGGAGATCAAAATTACACTTCCTTCAATTTCATATAAGGTGTCTTTCTGTACTATAAATTTAAATTCTCAAAATATTGGGACCTAAACGTAATTCCCCGTTTTCTCTCTCGCGCATAAAACTGAAAATCGTTTCTTTTCTTCAGATTATTAAAAAAATAGCCCAAACCAAACCCTAAACTCGAACTCAAGAGTAAATCTATTTCTGTCATCGTCTGCTCGAAGCCATGAAACTCAGAGTAAGATCCTTCGAATCCAAAGAAACCCTAAAAATTGAAGCCCCAAAGTCATGTACTCTTCCCCAACTCAAACAAATCCTCTCTCAAACAATCCCCAATTCGCCGTCGCCCGCTTCAATCCGTCTCTCTCTCAATCGGAACGAAGAACTTCAATCCGATGGCGAAGATTCCCTTCAATCACTCGGCATCGCCAGTGGTGACCTCATCTTTTACTCTTTCGAGCAGCCAATCGCAGGTACGAGTTCGAATCCCCAAATCACGCTTCCCTTGAAACCTGCAACTACTTCAAAATCTGATCTCACGAACGTGAATCCCGAAAATACCCTTCCCAAGGCCCCAAATTACGAATCCCTTACTTTGGATTCACATATGGAAGTTGATGAGGAGGATAATGGTAAAAGGTTTGACAATTATGGATTTTCTGTACCGGGGTTTTTGAGGAAAGTGTTAGTTGAAGAGTTGGGTAATGATCCCGGACGGCATCACAAATTAATTGTAATTGCCGTTCACTCTGTTTTACTGGAATCAGGGTTCGTAGGGTTTGATCCTAATGCGGAAGTGGTAATCAATGGTTTTAATTCTATTGAAATCTGGTCTTCGCGTTTGTTCACCCTGTCCTTGTTTTACACACTGCCTGAAATTGTAACTGGTGAGATTAGTGTTGTGCTGAAATTCCAGAGTATAGGAAATTTCATTGGTGTTTACGGTTCATTATCTGGTCGTAAATCAGGGAAGACTGCTACTCATTCTGTTCGACTGAATGAGGACCATTTGGTGCCATTTCTGAATGTCGTATGGGCAAATTGTGGTGTAACCGAGAGTGTCAGTGGTAAAGATGGTAATTTTCCGGGTACATCTCCGGAGAAAGAAGTGTTCAAATTTTGGAAGAATGTGAAGGATAATATAGCTTTGCCGTTGTTAATTGACATATGTGAGGAGGCTGGTTTGGGCCTTCCTCCATGCTTCATGCGATTACCAACTGATCTTAAGTTAAAAATTTTGGAACTTCTACCCGGTGTGGATGTAGAAAGAGTTAGTTGTGTCTGTTCAGAGCTACGTTATTTGGCATCGAGTGAGGACTTGTGGAAGATCAAGTTTGCAGAGGAATTTGGTAATGAAGGAACTGAAGTACTAGGGAGTTGGAGGAAGGCGCACTCGAGGGCTTGGGTAAGGAAGAATGATAGGAAGCGTTTAAGTGGGGTTAGAGGAGCACCTTATGAAGAAAGGTGGATAAGATATCGTCGCCCACCCATTGTGCAACAATTGCCGCGTATTATAGGGGGAGAGCATGATATCTTTCCTGGCTTTGGAGATGATATACATACGAGGCTTCATGATCCAGTAAGACGCAGGAGGATGGATTTTTCACCACCATGTAGTCTTGGAGGAGCTGATAGTGGAGAGTTTATCTAATTTTAGTATAGGGACTCTAGAGATAATGTACATATTTGCTTTAGGAATCTGCTACTAAGTTTTTGTTTCTCATCTTAGCATTTTGGTTTGTTATTGTTAGTATGTTTGGTTGAATAAATAAATAGTTTGTTTGCATTATTCTTTTTGTTTTGTCTTGATGCCTTTGCTTTATATATATATATATATATATATGCTCTCTCTTTTGGTAATGTATACATATGCATATACTGGATTGCAGTTCTTTGAGAGTGAAAATAGGGAGCCCGCATGGGCAGCTCAACTGGTCTCAGAAGGTGGAATTTGGAACAAGAACAAGAGAGTGAAAATAGGGAGCTATGGCGTTACACCCCCATTTGAGAACTCTCTTTGCAGTTGCCCTAACCTATTTATTTTCATTTTCCAATTTCCTTTTAGACGCAAATAAAGGTTCAAAACAGAGTACATAAGCATAACATACAAACTCAAAGCAGTAAAATCATGAGAATTGAGAGGTGATTTTAACGTATCTTCTTAATTTGGGATGATCGGAGAAAAGTGGTCAAATAAGTGGCTTATTTGTTCTGGGGTGGACAAAAGGAAAGGGGGGACATGTCATTTTTTCTCTAGTTCTTGTTTACTCGAGCAAGTGTTGAGCTTCAATCAATGTTCTCGATTGGTAAAACTGGAAAACTAGAGAATCAAATTGTATGAATAAGCATGACAAGAAGAACGATGAACTCTAATACTATTACATCATTCAACAACCATTCTTTTTCTAATTTACTATTCAATTTTTACATCATTCAACAACCATTCTTTTTCTGATTTACTATTCAATTTTTTGTGATCTGAGGAACTAGGAGACAAGATAAAACACAATATCGATGCTATATAAAGTATATGTAAGTTTATCAAATTACTCATGGACGGATTCAGGATTGAAAAGTCAGGAGAGAGAGGGGAGTTCAACCATCACTAAATTATTAATTAACATTGCTAATTAGTATATTTTATTTACTTAATAAATATTACTGGAAAATATATTGAATTTAAAATGCTAAAGTAATTTAGTGAAAAAATTTATCGAAGTTGTACAAGACGTTCTTACATATCATAATATTCATCTAAGAATTTAATTCCTGATTTCGCTACTTTGTAGTAACTAGTCTTTTCCACTAAACCAACCACGCATTTGAACTCCATTTGTTTAATCAAATTAACTTTAAACACGATTTCAAATTTGTATCTCACTCATTTTTGGACCATATCTAATTATCTATTGTCTAGTTAAAAAAATCATTAAAAACTAAATTATTGTCAATAACTTATTGAATACCGCAATGTAATAGTTGTGATCTTAATAAATTCGAATTACACCAAAAATGAATGTAGTAATAAAAAAACTAAGAAATGAACGCAGTAACATCATGTTAATTTTTCCAAAAATCAAACTCTGGCCGCATAAAATTTAACCATAACAAGTGTTTTGTCATTGTAAACAACTATTACTGATAAGAGAATTTAAGTCGTTTTCTAAAAATTAACCATGAAATCAAGATTTGCGTCATAAAATTAGAGGGTCTTCCATTAGTATTAACGTTTTGAAGTACTAGTTTGAGTAGAATTTAATTTGAGTGAAAAAAACTTAAAAAGGTTAAGGATGGAATGGTTATTATTATGTTTTATAAAATCAAAGAAAATATCTCCGAAGACAAATGAAAAACTAACCACGAGTACGTGGTTCCAAAAAAAAAAATGTCGAGTATGGTTAAAACAAAAACTAACAAAATGAATGAAAAATGAACATACCCACGCGGAAGTTTTTAGGTGGCTTCCATAGGTCAAAGCAGATAAAATATTTGAACTCTTCCATTCATGGTAGAGGAAAAAGCCATAGAACCCAAATCAGGATTCGAACCCGAAACCTAACCCGGATCAAATAAACTCCCATCTACAGCTGTGATAAAAGAGACGGGAAACGGCATGGCCGGAGCTCCAGCATCATCAGTCTCCAATCCTTCTTGGTTTACTCCCAAAAGGTAATTAAAAGCTTCCACGCCTGCACAATTTACAATTTAACTTAATTTTGTGTACCTGTATGCTTGTAATTATATGTATTGATTTCCTTGATGAATCATCGAAAGTATACTTTGGGAGTTGAAAAAATTGGGTCTTGTGAATTTTTGCATTGAGGGTCTCCACGAAATTGGGGGTTTTCCTGCACAAATACTTTTTGTGGAATAGAAAGGGCAGCAATGCAGATTGCTTAATTGGTTTTGGCATAATTTGATTCTAAAAGGAAAGCTAGAGGTCTTTACTATGAAAATGAAGGTTTCTTATTTCCATTTACACAGTTCATGACTGCATATATTTGTGGTAAATTTGAAGGAGAATGAGTTGTGTGAGTGCCAAAGACTTGTTCACCCGTCAATTCAAAATATATTCTCCATTGCTAATCTTGTTTGTTGATTTGGCAGGTTGCTTGTTATTTTTTGTATAATCAACTTAATAAATTACATCGATCGAGGGGCTATAGCAAGTAATGGTGTAAATGGCAGTCGTAGAACTTGCTCAGAAAGTGGTGTATGTTCATCTGGTAGTGGAATTCAGTAAGCTCAATATTTAAATATGGTATCTTGTCTTTATTGTGACATTAAGCTCAATGCAGCAGACATATTTCTTCCGTTAATATGCTATTATATCTTATTTGTGACATTGATGTTTGTATTGCCTTCTTTGCTTTCCATGTGGCATCAATAGCCATCTACTACTTCATGCTTCATGAATAGCATGATTCTTTTCCTTTGAATTTTTCATAAAAAGTTGAATGCATCTTTGTAGTTGTTAATTTTGGCTATAGTTTGCAGCTATTTATATGATTTGGTCCTCTCTATATGAGGTTCTATGTGGTGATGAATGGAAATTCAAATTAACAATAATAATAGTCATAATTTTGAATGTTCCAAAAACAGATGAAGCTTGAACATTTCTTTATACATTTTGGCTTAAATTTTGTACTAATTTACGCAGGGGGGATTTTGATCTGACCAATTTTGAGGATGGGGTTATATCATCTGCTTTTATGGTTGGACTCCTTGTGGCATCTCCAATATTTGCATCTTCAGCCAATAGGTAATAAATCTTCTATTTTGTGATTGTTGTACCCAGTAATGTTATTGGTTCTTTAATGGCTTCAGATATAAGAAAATACTTTCTGAGACCGAAATGGACATAACGTTACCTTGCTGAAACAAATTGTAAGGTTAAATTCTACACTGAAAGTTACCTAAGTGCTTGTGGATTCTAACCCATGACAACAAGAATGAGTGTTCGGTAAGTTATAATGACCATAAATTGACTATCTAGAAGTGTTTAATCTCTAAGTTCCATTTCTAGTTCCTAGTGTTTTATATATCATGTCTTCATGTGTTAGTCTGAACTTGAGAATATTGTGTCTGTCTATTGTAACTTGTTCTCTATTATCCCCTTCTAGCTAAGTTAAGCTTCATACATGTTACCTTAGATAGGACAAAGGGTCGTATATGGTGATTAATATTGTCTCTCTGGTGTTAACATTCATGTCTAATTTCATGACTTACCTTCAAAGTTATAGGTTTGTTCTGATAAAAAAAGGAAGAACAAGGAATTAAAAGTTTCTGATAGAATTTACTTTATGTAAAATTTTGAACCTTGATTTGCTAATCATGTGTGTTTTTCTTATTGTGGTTTTGCAGCATTAATCCTTTTAGGCTTATCGGAATTGGTCTGACTGTCTGGACTCTTGCGGTTGCTTTTTGTGGGTTTTCATTTAATTTTTGGTCCATTGCAATCAGTCGCATGTAAGTAGAAAGTTATGAATTTACGCAAATATTTAATGATGTATTTGTTTCCTTTGTTAATAATTATTTTATTTTTGAATTTTTTCTATAGGCTAGTGGGTGTTGGTGAAGCTTCTTTTATAAGTCTTGCAGCTCCATTTATTGATGACAATGCGCCCGTTGCTCAGGTTTGTTGCCTTATCTAATGATTCATGTCAAAATTTCGGATAAGTCATAAGTATAAGATTCACCCTTCTTAATCATAAGATATCTTCTTCAATCTTCCCCTTTTCCATTAGCATATGGAAGTACTTAAGGCATGCACATCAGTTTAATTAACATGTGGAAGTACTTAGAAGCAAGCTGGCCTTGTGATGATTAGTTTGAGTTGTATTATTATTATATTTTGGGCTCGTGAAAGGAAAAATATGAGTATTGAAGAGATACATTTTTTCTTCTATCCAAGAGAGTGGCTACTTCACAATGTCCCTGAGAAGACGTGGTTCTTGGTTATATCGAAATTGAAATGTTCTTTCAAACAAATAATTTGAATTTAAGCAAAGTTTATCACCTTTACTGGCTTTTATGTATTCTTCTCGTAGGCATTTGATTATTTTGTGCTCTTTCTTGTTACAGAGAACTGCTTGGCTGGGAGCCTTTTACATGTGTATACCTACTGGTGTTGCATTTGGCTATGTTTATGGTGGACTGGTAAGCTTGCTCTTGCCAATTGCCCCGAAGAAATTCAATTTTATTATTTTCTCCTGAAAATTTGCACCTTTAGTCCCACATGGTAACATGGTAGGACCATCAACACTTCTGGTCGCATAAATCGAGATTGCACTTTTGGTCCTATTGCCTCCTTTTCCGTCCAATTTTTGCACTTTTAGTAGTCTCTGTTCTGCATTATTGGTCCCATAGAACCAACTGTCTAAGTTCTGCACTTTTGGTCCAAATTGCATGGAAAGGGGGCGATAGGACATCAGGGACCAAAAGTGCAATGCCATGAAATGCGAGACCAGAACTGTCAAGGATCCATTCTTATGGGCATAACAGTGCAGTTTTACCATGTCTCCTTCTTTCTTTATTTTAGTGGAAATTTTCCAAAAACCTTATTTCTCGGTCCTTCATTATAGGTTGGTGGCTTAAGTTGGCGTTGGGCATTTTGGATTGAGGCAATTTTCATGCTCCCTTTCGCTATTTTAGGCTTTGTCATGAAGCCATTGCATTTGAAAGGTCAGTCTTAAGCTACTACTGTTTGCTGTTTGAGCCTCTTCCTTCACCTGTCATATGCTGATAAGACCTATTTCATACAGGTTTCTCTCCTTCTGGATCTAAGATAGCCTTGGCTTCTGTGGAGGATGACTCAGAAGATCAAGGTCTTAAAGTTGCATTGATTTATTAATCTTTCTCATTTCTCTTTCAAGATTATTTTGACATGTTTTAATTGTTCTAAAAGAAAATAAAATTTGCAATTTTTATGAACTAATGCATATACTCCAATTGGTAAAGGTGGTAGGGTAGAGGTTGCAAATGCAAGTTCAGAATCGAGGTGAGAGACTCTGATTGATGCACATATAATTTGCTCTATTCCTCGACAAATGCTTCGCAAATAATTTGTTATCCCAAGCATACGTCCAAGAGGATTTAGTAATTCATTTTTAGATCTTAAATGGATCTTTTCTTAATGTTCTTTTTTAATATTTCAGGTTCACAGTTTTGAAAATATTTGGAAAAGGCGTGAAAGTTCTTTTGCTTGAGAAGGTTTATGCGGTGAATGTTCTTGGTAAAATAATTTCTTTTTCAAGAAACATATATAAGCATTATATTTAGCGTATTTGCATGATATTACTACTATCAGTTATGGTACTCTTTGCTTTTTGAATGTCTTTTGCAGGTTACATTGCGTATAATTTTGTTATAGGTTCCTACTCCTATTGGGGACCTAAGGCAGGCTATAATATATATCACATGGTAAGCCCTTCAGGCCCCTAGATTTATCTATGGAAAAAAAAAAAATTCAACAGTTGTATGTCTTCTTTGTGGTCAATATTGGTTCTTCTCTTATAATTTAACATTCAATATTTATGTGCGCAGAGCAATGCAGATTATATGTTTGGAGGTGTCACAGCTGTCTGTGGAATATTTGGAACACTTGCAGGTGGTTTAGTTCTTGATCGAATGACAGCCACAATATCCAATGCTTTCAAGGTGAGTATGACTTCATTGAACTTCTATATAAGATAATTATTTTTAATTTAAATATGTTTATATATTCCAATATATGTCAATGTTCTTGGCTTTAATATAATAAATTATCCGTCTGTTTTTTTATGCAGCTTCTGTCATTCACAACCTTAGTTGGTGCAATATTTTGCTTTGCTGCATTTTGCTTCAAGAGCCTATATGCTTTTTTGGCCTTTTTTGCAATTGGAGAGCTGTTGGTATTTGCTACCCAGGTAATCACTTTTTAAATTTCTTGTTATTGTTTAGCTCATAGCACTATTATTAACTAAATTTTCTGATAAAATTGCAATATTAGTCCCACAGGATTGGACCCTCAGCACTTGGTCCAGCACTTTTGGTTCCAAATTTTTGGAATGTTCTACAATTTTGGTTGTGGTCACTTTGTTTGATGGAAAGGGGGGATGGGACCAAAAGTGTAATACATTATAAAAGAAATTAGGACCAAAAGTGCAATTTTGTGAAACAGGGGGACCAAAAGTGCTATTTCGTACAAGCATGTGCGAATTTGATCAGTTTTTCTTACACATGAAGATCCCCTGTGGTTTTGCAGGCCCCCGTAAATTTTGTTTGTCTACATTGTGTGAAGCCTAGTTTAAGACCATTATCTATGGCAATATCTACCGTATCAATTCACATATTTGGTGACGTGCCTTCCTCGCCGCTTGTCGGGCTTCTCCAGGTTTGCATCCTTAGTCCCTTAGTTCATCATTATTAGTCCATAATAAACGATGATGTATTGTTAGCGGAACTCGGAGATGTACTCTTGATAATTTCTGCAGGATCACATTAACGACTGGAGGACAACTGCTCTTATTCTAACGTCTATTCTATTCCTTGCAGCTGGGATATGGTTTATAGGTAATGAGTTCAGTAGTTCCCTGTCATAAAGTTAGTTTTAGTTAATAATAACATTTTTGAGATGTTAAAGATAGACAAATAATAGGATTTATTTATTTGTCGACCTGTGATTTGCTGCTTGCTAATTGCACGTGTTTAATGGAAGATTGTGTTTGATTTTTGGCAGGAATATTTCTACATAGTGTGGATAGGTATGATGAAGACATTGGTCATTCCGTTGATTCGACGGATAAGTCAAACTCGATTCCGTTGCTTGAAGAGAAGATATTAGATGCTGCATAGTTTTCTCGTTAAGTTAAACCATGAATTCTTGCCAGGGGTAATAAGTTGTTTTTTGATGACTTTTACTGCATGTATTATTCTGAGTACATATGAACTCTAACTAACTATTCCATGTTGCATCAATATACGATCCAAAATCTTACTACTTCTCAATTAGGATTGCAGTTTTACTTTGAGAAATGATTGGTATTTCTTAAATCAAAGGGACCCAATGATCTAATTTGCATGGCTCGGGTAATTCTTACCCAGTCTTCTGTGTAACCTGACCTGGGTGCAGGATTCATATCTAGTTGTTGCCGGTGGCCAGGAATATTGCATTCAAGTGGTGATGAATTCATTTTATTTTATTACTTAATAATATTTAAATAAAAAGGTATTAAAATTTTCTCTTAACATTTATGCTATGTTTGGTTTATGGATATCAATGGGTAAAATGATGAGTAAAATGCAAATGAACAATAAAAGAAGCTCAATGTTGCGTCATTGGATGTAAGAAAAAATATTTTCCATAGCGCTTTCATCATTGAAATTCTTGAATCAAACATAACCTTTAAGTATTTGAATGATATTTATTTATATAAATATAAATACTAGGCTCTTTTTATTTAAGTAAATAGTTAATATTTAGCAGCTATGTGTATTACAGGCTAAATTGGTGAATTTTTTATGGGTTTACATTACTATTAAGAGATGTCCAATTAATTATCATCCACCTCTTATAATTTTAATGTTAGGACTGGGTGAAGATTAGTTGTACCTCTGAAGGCGTACGTACCACTACGTATTTCCAAATTCTTTAAATTCTCAACATAAGATAAGATAATGGTTCAAATATTTGACAACAAACAAATTCCATCAAGAATCTACAAATTGTGATTTAAAATATATCCCAATTTAAAGAGATAACTATCATCCAGCTCTAATAATTTTTTAGAGTTAAAGTTAAATTGAAGAATAGTTGTAGCACTAACTAACTGCCTACCACCATGCATTTTCAAATTCTTTAATAGTCGAACATAAGTTCATGGTTCAAATGTTTGACAACAAACAAAATCCATCAAAATTGTGATATTAAATGTATCGAGTTGGTATCGGATGTGTAAAGTAGGATAAATTCTGAAATGCATTGCTGAATTGATAAAATTACAAAAATTTCGATTCAGTCTCGAAAATAAATACTAGTAGTAAATTTCAAGTCTTGGCAGCAGTGAGAATGGCAGGACAGCTCAAACTCTAAAAATGGGGCATTTACACAAGTGAGAGCTCACCAGCATGAACAGATCTTTTCACAAGTTTAGCCCAGGATTCATTGGTTTCATTGATAACCTTAAGAGCATAATCCTGTAATCATAAAAAAAAAAAACAAGATAGTTTAATATCAAAGTAAACAACATATAAAGGGTAAAAACCGATTAAAGAAAAAGAAAAGAAGAAATACCTTGTTTGCTGGCTTGTTGCCGAGACCAAACTTGTTAGCAGGTTTTCCATCAGGAATCTTGTAGTCTCTGAACCAGTCCCTTATTGCTGTAAGAGTTCCCTGTAAAACCAGATTGATTTTGTAATGAGTTGGCATTACTATACTAGGTAGGCCTTAAGGCCATGTTTGAATTTATTTTGGCTGTTTTATGATTTCAGATTAAAAAAAGTGAGAATAAAACACTGATACCGGGAAATGTTTTTCAACGTCATCTACATCGTTAACAAGGAAAGCTCTTGGATCATCCAATGAGATTGCAATTATTTTCCAGTCAAGTTCGCCTTCATCGATCATTGCCAAAGCTCCCAAAGGCTTGACTTTTAACACTTGCCCAATTTTGGCTCGGTTATCCCCAATCTCAACAACATCAACTACAAAAGAAATATCAATGTTTTTTTTCTTTGGACAGGACAGATAATATGAAAGGTTCAATTGATAATGTACCTGGATCATTGTCACCAAAGGACCCCTCAACTTCGGCGTTTGCCAATGAAGGGTCCTCCCATGTCTGTGGAAGCAATCCATAGTTCCAATTAATGTTGTATCTGTAAGATAAATATAGAATGAACAACTTAGAAGTGAGAATAGAAATTGCAAGTATATTATTACATTTCATACAGAAAGATGAATCCGAGTGATATCTAGAGGGTCAATTTAGAAGGCTTAAGTCATCTTTAAATATACAAATGGTAAATGTTTTTCTAAATACAGAGAGAAATTACAAGAAAGAAACTAAATCCTGCTCAAAGTCTTTGCCTTTTTCATCATATTTTTCCAGTAGATGGAATATTATCGGTATCTACTATATCGAGTTACGAGAAACATAACACAGCCGAAACATTATTTAGTATTCCAATAATCCAAACCGGAACATATGTATACTATGACATTCAGCAAGATCTTTGGTGTTGACAGAATCTTTATATGAGTTATAATCCATTAAAAATGCATATCATGCATTCTTGAAAAAAAAATTATTTCTTTGCAATTAGAATTTCTGAGATGAACGAAAAGCCAAAGAAGTGAAGATACTAAAATAAGAGATTAAAGGAACCAAAACTAAGTGCAAATTACAAACGATGCTCAATAGAGAAATATTATAAGGGAATAAAAGCATGAAATAGCTCAAACTTACGGATAGTATCGAAGTTTTCCTTTCTTTGTGTCTTGCTTAATGGGAGTATATACCTCATCAGTAGCAACCTCCATCTTTGCACTCGATTCCTTGGGTATCTCGACAATGAAATTGAATACACCATCACCCAAATGTAGAGGTATATCATGCCACGGAGAAATCTGCACAATCAATAAGAGAAAATGCAGAATGCTCAATTAGCTGATGAATATAGACCTAAACTGTATTAAAAGAGCAGTACTAATATGCAAAAATAAACAAAAACTAATAATTCCCTCAACATATCAGCTATCCAATCATTTAATCTTGAATTCTTGCTTATTTCCATGAATCAAGTGTCAACTAGTAAGCACTTCATTAAGATTCAAATTTTCCATTTCGTATATGATTCCTCTTTAGTATAAATCCACACTATGTGCCTAAACTAATCCATCCTGTAAATTTCAAACATTTAGTGATGATTAAAATCCATAAAAAGAACAAATTTATTGAATTTCAATATAAAAACACCATGACTATCACAAGGACAGCAATTACAACCAAGATGAGTACTTTATGAAAATTACTTCAAATTTCACAACTGGTTCATGTAATCAGAAGCTAAACCCCCAATTACGCACCTTTTCTAGCCCAACTCAAGCAATCAAACAAAAATCAAGATTATAAAATGAAGTTCCAATTTATTTATTTTCACCTTTTTACCCGAATTATCGTGGAAGAATACGCGGTAATCGAGGGTTTCAGGCTGCCCTTCTTCTTTAGTTTGGATTTGAGGATTGTAGATCGCATTGCAAGTGAAGAGCCGCCTTTTCTGCACCAAATATTTGTTGGTTTTGAAGCAAATGCTGAGGCTTTGTGGGTTTCCTTTTAAAGGGGTTTTGGAGAACAGGGTGGTGGTGATAGTGTTGCCGGCTGAAGCCATCATTCTTGTGGCCGCCATTTCTTCTGGATTTTTGGGTGAGAGAGAATAAAAGTGGAAAATTGGTAATGCTGCTTTTATAACTTTGAGTAAAATGCAAAAGATACCCCCTTTTCTTTTTCTAATTAGCGAAAAATCCTTGTTACTTTTACTGGTACACAAATTTCTTGTGTCACTAGCTGTAAGTGCAATTATTTTCTATGATTTGCAGGAAAAACTAGAATTATAATCCTAAATTTTATTTATTTTTATTTTGGAATAAAATGGTAAAACACTATTCTTGATTTTAAAATGGTAATACATACATACTGACCTTTTTTTTCCAATTGGGGTACAATGAACCAACACATTAAACTTTTTGTTGAAAAATAACACGTGATTTTTTATATTAATGAACTCTAATCATAATTGAGTCCAAGTACATTATAAGCTCGACCTATAGAGTAAGTAATCGCCATATTTTAATCAAATAATGGGTAAGAATCTGGTCACTACCAAACCTGGACAGCAAATAAAACGACAAGAAGATTTAGTTTATTTATGCCACCAATATTGCTAAAGTTGCTGCATAGTGAAATGTAATATTAGCATCTACGAATTATATAGTTCTATTATAAAATTGATTTTGTCTATTTACTAGTACTACTATTATGTTAACATATACCATAGAACTTAAATTCTTCTAAAAGTATAATTTCATTATGACTAAACTATCTAATTTTTTTGAATTAAATACTAAATGTACGATGAAACCAATTATTAAAACAAAGTATGCATATATTTCAAATGTAGTTTTATCTAAGTAATAAATGTAATTCTTTTTTATGATTGGACATAATTGGTTATGGTGATATTTTGATGTTCGTACCCCAATTTATCTTGTAAGTTAGTATCATTTTACGTTATCATAGTATAGAAGATGTTAAATATTAAAAGGCGGCGTTCCTACTATGTTAACTCTCTCAATTAAATATTCAAGATGATTCCAAATTATAATATGGAATATGTATATGTGGATTTATGGACGAGTTTGAAAGAAAAATAATTTTACTATAATTATCCTAATCAATTTTTTTCTGTAATAATTGATTATCATTATAGAATAATTATTTTGTTTATTAATTTTTGCAGAAACTAGACATTTTTAATAAAGACATTTTCAATTTTGCCACAAAGTAAAAAAAAAATTACTCAAATGCCAAACCAAAAATTCAAAATTACTCAAATGCCAAAAACTTAATTAACCAACTAATCTAATTTAATTAACTCTTCCTAATTAAATCAAATTTTAACAAATATACCCAAAAATTTTAAAAACTTCAAAATCAACCCACCCCAAAATCAAATTTTCTCTCCAAAAATTCCTCCAAACCCTAACCCAATTTACACAAATTTCACTCAAATTAAGGAAGCAAAGGAGGAAAAACAACATAAAAGGTAAGCATTTGCAAGTTAATTGATATTTTGATGTATTATTGTGCAATTTAGTTAACAAAAATGGAGAATTCGAATCGAACTGAAGTTCGCGTTTTTTGGCGTGTGGCGTGTGCCATGAAGACACGCCAACACGCCATGAACGTTGTTTGGCGTGTTGGCGTGTCTTCATGACACACGCCACACGCCAAAAAAGTTCATGAACTGAAGTTCGCTTTTTTGGCGTGTGGCGTGTGTCATGAGGACACGCCAACACGTCATGAACGTTTTTTGGCGTGTTGGCGTGTCCTCATGTCACACGCCAACACGCCAAAAAACGTTCATGGCGTGTTGGCGTGTGACATGAGGACACGCCAACACGCCAACCTGGCAGTATGTAACTTATTTTTCATTTTTTTTATTTAGATAGCTTGTGTATTAATTTTTGTTTTTACTTGTAGGAATGGACAAACTTATGGTAGTTCTTCTATATAACGGTGAATTTACACTCCAAATCGATAATAAATTGCATTGGCGTGGAGATTCGAATAAACCAATATTGGTGGATAGGGCAATTTCGTTTGAGGAACTACTCGACAAAATTTGCAAGAAGTTGAAGTTGGATCGGCACACCGATATTTTTGAGGTTAAGTACCAAGAAATTGATGACTTGATAACGACAATATCAGATGAAGAAGATTGGGAGTTAGCGAAGCACCTTGTCTGCAATTCTGCTAAATTAAAATTGTACGTGATTTTTTCTCCGAGAGAAAAAATTTTGAGGATAGAGGCATCTCCGGGTGGAAAAGAGAAAGCGAAGAAACTTATGACCCGAGGTAAAGGAAAAAAACTCATGGATAAAGCTAGTTTCAGTTACCAACCTGAAGGATGTGTTATAGGAGGATCAAGTGCACAAGATGATGTTAACGAGGAGATCATTGCCTCTAATCCAACTTTATGTATAGTGGAGGAAATTGAACCACTATGTTGTTCTCCTCCGTATAGTCAGTGGCATCTGGATGACAACGAAGGTCATAATGACTGCCGTAACTTTGACGGCGGAGATGATTATGGTGGTGCTGATGTAAATGGTGAACACTGTAACGTTGACAACGAGTGTGGTGATGTGGGTGGCGATGTGGGTGACGATGTAGATGGTCATGTTGGTGGTGATGTGGGTGGTGGTGGTGGTGGTGGTGGTTATGGTGATGTCGATGGTGGTGATGGTTATGGTGATGGTGATGTTGGTGGTGGTGGTTACGAACCACCTAGTCACGAAGGCTTTGATAACGCTGATTCGGTTGAAATAGATTATTCTCAGGGGAGGAGTGATGAAACGGGATGGATAGTTGGTCAGCGGTGGCCAAACAGTGAAGATTTCAGGGATGAACTTCGTAGAGTTGCTGTAGATAAAAAATGGGAACTTACAGGTAAGTCTGACACAAAGAGGAGGATAGCTAGGTGTACGACTCCTGGTTGTCCATGGCGTATATATGCAACTAAGGAAGCAAACACCCCAGAATTTGTTATTCGAACATATACAAACGTTCACACTTGTGGGATAGCAAATAGAGGTGCCCGTCATAGACAAGCAACAAGTCGGATGGTTGGTTTACGGACAAAGGGGTTATATATCAACCCCAATGAAGTCCCAACACCAAATGCACTGATAAACTTCATGCAAGCCGAAGCTGGTGTTAACATTAGCTATATGACAGCTTGGAGGGGGAAACAAATTGCTCAAGCTGACATTATGGGTACATTTGACGAAAACTTTGCCAATCTACCCTCCTTTGCTTACATGATTAAGCAAAACAATCCTGGTACGCTCACTCGCATCCATACGAACTCCGAGAACCAGTTTATGTATTTCTTCATGTCTTTCGGAGCTGCTACTCGAGGATTCCAGTTCCTAAGAAATGTAATTGTAATTGATGCAACATTTATGGGGCATAGATATAAAGGAACCGTTCTAATTGCAACTGCGACGGACGGTGAAAATCGTTGTTATCCAATTGCATGGGGGGTAGCTAATGGCAGCGAGAATGCGGCATGTTGGACTTATTTTCTCGAGGGCTTGAAAGTGGGTGTACCAGACAGAGCCGATCTGGTTATTGTATCAGACAGGGGCAATGGTCTTACTAAAGCGGTAAAAGAAGTTTACCCTTTAGCTGAACATGGGGCATGTTACTTTCACCTCAAAGGCAACTTGACGAAAAGGTTTGGGAAAGGGAAAGAGAAAGATACGATAGTCGAGTCCTTTTACAAAGCTGCTTACGCGTACAGCGAGAGTAAGTTTGAAAAATATTGGGGTGTCTTGAAAACCCAGAACCCGAGATGTGCAGATTGGCTACAAAACGAGGTAACGTTTCAGAAATGGGCGAGAATCCACCATCGCGTGAACAGATATGAGATAAAGACGTCTAACCATGTTGAGGTCCTTAATAGTCGTATCAAAAATGTCAAAGATTTTCCCATATGTTACTTTCTCGGATTTGTTGTTAATTTGATGTCAAAGTGGTTTGGAGAGCGTCGTGCTGAGGCTGATCGATGGTCCCGGTCGGGTGTATTGATCCCATCGAAGAATAAGTTGATAAATGAGCGATACGAAAAGGCGTATCGGTGGCGCAAATTTGAAATAGGGCAAGATATATGGAGAGTGGAATCTACCGACTGGAATGGAATTGTGGATTTAGCTGGAAGAACTTGTTCATGTGGCGTCTTTCAGGTTGAGCAAATACCGTGTGAGCACGCAATTGCAGCTGCCATGGGCAAACGACCAGTAGATAGTGGGGCATATGTGTTGGAGCTTGTTAGCGAATACTACTCGATCGATAATATGCGTCAAGCATACTTTGAGCTCATACAACCCGTTCCATCGAAAGACCAATGGATTAACATTCCCGATCATGTTATGGCGAGAGTAGTGCTACCTCCAACCGAAGAAATAACCCGTGGAAGGCCTAAAAAGACACGACATTTATCATGCCTTGAAAAATCGAAGAAAAAATACAAGTGCGGAATTTGCGGAAATACCGATCACAACGCCAGTAGATGTCCCCAACGCGGCCAAAGTTCGGGCAACCACGAAAGTGAATCTTAGATGTTTAGTGAATTTGTAAGTTGTATTTGATGTTTATTGAACAACGTTTGATGTAATGGATGTTTTATGAAATTTCGTGTTCTATGCAAATTATGGATTGAATTGCAATTATGAATTTTTTATAAGTTTTGGGGGTAAAATTGTAATTTTTGAAAAGTCAGGGACCAAACTGCAAATATGTGTTAAATGCAAATTCGAATTAAGTGAACATTTCAATTTTGTCCGAATTATGGATTGAATTGCAATTATGAATTTTTTATAAAATTTGGGGGTAAATTTGTAATTTTTTAAAAGTTAGGGACCAAACTGCAAATAGTTGTTAAATGCAAGTTCGTAGTGAGTGAACAATTTAATTTTGTGCAAATTATGGATTGAATTGCAATTATGAATTTTTTATAAGTTTTGGGGGTAAAATTGTAATTTTTGAAAAGTCAGGGACCAAACTGCAAATATGTGTTAAATGCAAATTCGAATTAAGTGAACATTTCAATTTTGTCCGAATTATGGATTGAATTGCAATTATGAATTTTTTATAAAATTTGGGGGTAAATTTGTAATTTTTTAAAAGTTAGGGACCAAACTGCAAATAGTTGTTAAATGCAAGTTCGTAGTGAGTGAACAATTTAATTTTGTGCAAATTATGGATTGAATTGCAATTATGGGGGTAAAATTGTAATTTTTGAAAAGTTAGGGACCAAACTGCAATTTTTTGTTCTATGCAAGTTCGAATTGAGTGAACATTTTAATTTTGAGCAAATTATGGATTGAATTGCAATTATGAATTTTGGGGGTAAAATTGTAATTTTTGAGTTAATTATGAGTTCGTAGGGACCAAACTGCAAAATGTTAAATGCAAGTTCGTAAGAACCAAACTTTATGACGCAAATGGAGAAAAATCCTAAACCCTAAACCCTAAACCCCAACCCTAAACCCCAACCCTAAACCCTAAACCCCAACCCTAAACCCTAAACCTAAACCTAAACCTAAACCCTAAACCCTAAACCCTAAACACTTATAGGAACATTATGTCCTCCGTAAATCATAACTTTGTACATATTAGCCAATTTTTTAAGATTTGGTCAATTTATCTCCCAAATGGAGAAGTAACACTTACAGGAACATTATGTCCTCCGTAAATAATAACTTTGTACATATTAGCCAATTTTTTAAGATTTGGTCAATTTATCTCCCAAATGGAGAAGTAACACTTACAGGAACATTATGTCCTCCGTAAATAATAACTTTGTACATATTAGCCAATTTTTTAATATTTGGTCAATTTATCTCCCAAATGGAGAAGTAACACTTACAGGAACATTATGTCCTCCGTAAATCATAACTTCGTACATATTGATCAATTTTATAAGTTTTTGTCAATTTATCAACCAAATGGAGAAGTAACACTTATAGGAACATTATGTCCTCCGTAAATCATAACTTTGTACATATTAGCCAATTTTTTAAGATTTGGTCAATTTATCTCCCAAATGGAGAAGTAACACTTATAGGAACATTATGTCCTCCGTAAATAATAACTTTGTACATATTGATCAATTTTATAAGTTTTTGTCAATTTATCAACCAAATGGACAAGTAACACTTACAGGAACATTATGTCCTCCGTAAATCATAACTTCGTACATATTGATCAATTTTATAAGTTTTTATCAATTTATCAACCAAATGGAGAAGTAACTTTTACATGAATAACAAAAAGGTATGGAAACAACAAAAAAAACCAAAATCAATGTTCTGTTTGGCGTGTTGGCGTGAATATCAGCAACACGCCAAAATTTTGTCTTGGCGTGTTGGCGTGTGTATGAGAAACACGCCAACACGCCAAAATTTTGGCTTGGCGTGTTGGCGTGTTGCTAAACCACACGCCAACACGCCAAGAAACAATTTTGGCGTGTTGCTGATCTTCACGCCAACACGCCAAACAGAACATTAATTTTGGTTTTTTTGTTGTTTGTAGACGGTGAATGAAGATGACCGCGAAAGAATCGAGCAACGGGGTCATTTGAAGGACCAATACTTTCCGGGTTGGGGGCAGTCTCAGGTTTCTATTGATGCTTTGAAAATGACTATCATGGACTTCGTATATGTTGAATTGCAGTTTAATACGAATTTGCAGTTTGGTCCCTAAATTTTTAAAAATTACAGTTTTACCCCCAAAATTTATGATCTATTTCATAATTGCAAATCAACCCATATTTGCACAAAATTAAATTGTTCACTCACTAAAGCTTGCATTTAACACGAATTTGCAGTTTGGTCCCTAAATTTTTAAAAATTACAGTTTTACCCCCAAAATTTATGATCTATTTCATAATTGCAAATCAACCCATATTTGCACAAAATTAAATTGTTCACTCACTAAAGCTTGCATTTAACACGAATTTGCAGTTTGGTCCCTAAATTTTTAAAAATTACAGTTTTACCCCCAAAATTTATGATCTATTTCATAATTGCAAATCAACCCATATTTGCACAAAATTAAAATGTTCACTCACTAGAGCTTGCATTTAACACGAAATTGCACTTTGGTCCCTAACTTCTCAAAAATTACATTTTTACCCCCAAAATTTATAAAAAATTAATAGTTTCGATTCAGTAACATTGGATGCACAAAATTAAAATGTTCACTCACTAGAGCTTGCATTTAACACGAAATTGCACTTTGGTCCCTAACTTCTCAAAAATTACACTTCTCACCCCCAAAATTTATAAAAAATTAATAGTTTCGATTCAGTAACATTGGATGCACAAAATTAAAATGTTCAATCACTAGAGCTTGCATTTAACACGAAATTGCACTTTGGTCCCTAACTTAGTGGATTTTACCCCCAAAATTTATAAAAAATTATATACAAATGGTCCCTAACCGAATTAAATATTACAAAAAAATAAAAATAAATTAATTACTTAGTGGATTTTTTTTTCCGAATATTAGCGGTAAAAGGAGATGTAATAAGCCTACTAGGATTTCTTATCCTCTGTACTCTTCTTTCTTGCCTTGGTTCTTCGGCATTATTACCCTGTGAATGCATAGGTGAACTACCATTTAGATGAACACAACTCCAAAACCAATCTAATAAATAAAATAGTCTAAAAACAATTTAGATAAAATTCAATAATCCTTTAAATAAATTCCAATAATATCTCTAAAAAAAATCCACAAACAAAAATAAAATTCAATACAACAACTAAACCTGATCATCATCATTATCATCAGCATTATCAGCATCACCAGCATTATCAGCATCACCAGCATCACCAGCATCACCAGCATCATTGTTGTCGTCCCCTTCATCGTCGCCTTCTTTATCATGGCCCCCTTCATTGTCGCCCGTCAGCATTCGAGTGAGGTTCTCCATCGTTGCTGTCAGATGGTTGAGCTGCCCAGTAAATTTATTTTCGACCTCGCCAATCCGACCAAGAACTCTCTCCTCCATTGCAACAACTCTCTCATCCAATGAAACAACTCTCTCATCCAATGCAAGTGCCCAAGCAGGTAATCCAGAAGATGATGGTTGATCTTGAGAAGTAGAGGCACCATCTTGGCTTATTCGCAAACGCTTCTGACGTCGAGCCACATGACTAGAAGCAGGAGCACCTTCTGCTGGAGCAGGAGCACCTTCTGCTGGAGCAGAATCAGCTCGGGCGGATGGCCGGTTGGGGAATTCGGGAACTCCCTCATCATCCCGAATAACCACATACTGCCGTGTCAAAAATAAACTTAATTGTTTATAACATGGAAGGCGGCTACTACGAGTGGCACGTCGTACCAATATAGTTGATTGGTAAGCGCCCGTCTCCAACTCCAAGCTATCCGGCATTAGCCGTGGGATCACAGCCTGAAAAAATAAATATATACAAGTTATTTATAATAAATTTTTCAAGTGATATGTCGGAAAAAAATTATTAATAAAAACGATTAACATACATGAACATTCCGAAAGAACTCGTCCATATCATCAGCGCTGGGATTAGGGTTCCTGAAATCCCAACGTAACATTCGCGGATATCTCGGAACAGTTGGGCCGACCCTTGCAACAAAATTGGCCGCATCGGCCATGCCTTCAATGGCTTCCACCATCCAAAACTGTTCACATTCAAAACATTAGTCAAAACATCCAACATTTACGAAAAAATAACTAAAAAAAACATGGAAATCAACAATTGATTTTACAAACATACCAGAAAAATGTGCGGGAAGCCATATGCATTCCATTTACGGAGAGCGCCGTCCTCATTGCCAGTGCCCAAATTTTTTACAATATCAAAAAAAGTCGCTCTCCATATCTTATCTCCCCACGGATATCTCTCGCACATCGCGAGATCGTCACATATCTTCAATATATACAAATTTAAATCAGAATTGTTATTTTAAAAACTTTAACGAAATAATAAAAATTAAAATTAAGTTTACTTACCGCGAATGTTTTGTTTTCAACATGTTTTATGGGCCTACTTGGCATCAACACGGACGATATCACCCACGCGTATATCAACTTGCATACGTCCTCGGGATTCGACCTACGCCGAGACAACAAGTCCGTGATACTCGTTTTCAGAGCAGCAACAGAAACCACAGACCGCCCCCAGCCCGGAAAGTATCGCTCCTTCAACTGACCCTGTTCCTCGATTCTTTCTTTGTCATCGTCACTCACTGCCCCAAATCGCATCCCTGATACGAGGGCAAACTCCTCGATCCCGAACCTAACTGGCTTTCCATTTACCAAAAACCAGTGTTCGTAATTACTTTGATTTTGCACGCGTGTGCATACTCGAAGGTACATTGCGTGCAACACCGACGCCTTGAATTTGCCGATGCCGGTTAAGTAAAAAAAACTCCCGATCTGGGGATACGCATTTATAATATCCCAATGCGCAGGTTGGAGGCAACTTACTATACTGCTAATCTCGTTCCACGCACAACGCTGGGTTGCCTCTCCTTTTACGATCACATTACTGTAGTGAAAGGGCGGTAGTATTTCTCTCCGTAGGGTCGAGGTGGGTAATGTTTTGTATCCCTACAAAACAAACAACAAAAGCAAGATAAGTTTTCTGCCTGTCTGGCGTGTGGCGTGTGGCGTGTGAGGAGAGCCACACGCCAGGCATTTACGCTTGGCGTGTGGCGTGTGAGAGTTCCACACGCCACACGCCACCAATGTAAAATATTAACGTGTGGCGTGTAGCTAACCCACTCGCCAAGTTTATAACGAGTGGCGTGTAGATAACCCACTCGCCAAGAACCATAGCGAGTGGCGTGTATCTAACCCACTCGCCAAGAACCCTAAACCTATTGTTCTTGGCGTGTGGCGTGTGGAACTCCCACATGCCACACGCCAAGAACAGACGCACGCAATTCACGCGAAAATTTGCGAAAATAACACCAAAAATCTTACCACAAATGGCCATTGTTGTATGTTTCTGTCATCATCGATAATTTGTGCGGTTTCCATGCTTCAATTTGCTTCAATTTGAAAGATTTTTTTTTTCTTCAGATCGACTCTTTCTTTCTTTCTCTCTGCTGCTGAGTTTGGTGTGTGTGTGTGAGTGTGTGTTTATTGTTTGTTTTAAAATTTTAATTGATTTAAGTTGGATTGGGGTTTTTTTTTAAAGGTTTATAAAGTGTGAGGGGGGTTTTTGATATTATTAGATAAAATTAAGAGTTTTAATAATTTTTACTTTTTTTTTTTTAAATGAGAGAAATGGTTTTGGCAATTTTGTAAAATCTATTTTTGCCTTTGGCAAAATTGAAAATCCAGAAACCAGGAGTATAATCTTCTTGCTTTTGAATTTTCATAAAAAATGATTACCATTAAGGAAGCAAAACGCGTTTAAGATATATACAATTACAAATGTGTTTTTGAGAAGGAGAATGAATGCTGCTAGTACTTAATTAATAGGAGTAGTATTTTTCTTCTTCTTCTTCTTCTTAGGAGTATTTCCAAACCAAAAGAAAGACTTGACTAGTAGCATAGTATCAATTAAATCTATCTTGTTCTCTGTATTTGGTATTGCATCACAAAAACGAAAACGAGGGGAGGGATCAAGAAACTTCCAATCCACACTAGCGTCGCAAATTGCAAAGATTCAACGTTAATAATCATCCAAACCCTAAAACCCCTTTCCATGACAACCAACCCTTACTGCTTCATCTAATTCACCTATTCACATCAAATGGCTTCCTCACAAGTCGAAATCGTATCTGATTCCAACTCACAAAAGCTATCCAGTGGCATCCCTAACGAAATTCACATCGTCGATATTTTCTCAGCTTCCGCCTATGGAGACCTCGCCAAGCTCCGGGAATTCGTTGAAAACGACGGCGTTTCTGTTAACCAACCCGACGGCAACGGCTACTTCCCCCTCCAGTGGGCCGCCCTCAACAATTTTGTCGACATTGTTCAATACATCATTGAAGTAATCTAATAATATACTTATACTGAATTGTGTATTAGTTGATGTTTAGTTTCGGTTTTACTCATTTTAAAAATTGTTTTTTTTTTTTTTCTTTTTTTTGTGTTTTGTTTGGAAGCGTGGTGGACAAGTGAATGCAACTGATAATACGGGACAGACATCACTGCATTGGGCTGCAGTTCGCGGTTCAATAGCAGCTGCTGATGTGTTGGCGCAGAATGGGGCACGTGTTGAAGCAGCTGATGTTAATGGTTACCGGGTAATGATCAGCCAGTTCTTAAGGCTTCATTTGCTCTAATTATGAGTATGGATCATACTGCTGATTGTCTAGCTGCTTTATTTGTTAGTAGTACTTGAAGGAAATTATTGTTGCCATATCACCTTACATGCATGGTCAGGCTAATTTAAGTTGAACGAGTGGTTATGAATATGCTGTTAGCAGTGGTTGGATCTAGTCACTGTGCTGTGCTTTGTGAAACATTGTAACTATTGGCCTACATAGTTTCCCTTCTGGCAAACAGCAAACTCCAATCACTATCTTTCTCTTGCTCATAGTGCTCTGGTTTTAGTTGGTGATTGTTTTGGGGGCTTATTGGTTGTGTTCTGCTCTTTTGTCATCTTGTTGGGCATATAAGGATTTTATAATATAAATAATTATACTACATTTGCTATGTTTATGTAGTATGATTTTGTTCATATCTTACATTTTTCTATTTTGGTTGTAGGCGGTTCATGTTGCTGCTCAATTTGGACAAACAGCATTCCTAAATCACATCATAGCTAAGTATCACGCTGATTTTGATGTACCTGATAACGAGGGAAGGAGCCCTCTACACTGGTATGGTAAATGGTTCGGTTCTACTATATATCATAGGCATGTTATCCTTATACTTGAAAATTGGTCTGGTTCAACTTCATTGCTTGAAATTAGGATTGATCAGCTCATGGAAGGCTTAGCCCTAACTTAAAGTTTTGACCTGATTTTCTCTTAATTCTCTTATAATTATATGGTGGACTTCTCTGGACTATTTATTGTGAATTTTTACTGTACCGCTTTTTTAGTGCACTTTCGCGTTGACTTATACTGTTGTAGGTCCACTTTGAATAATGTATATGGTATTTATTTTCAGAAGTTCAGAATAGAACAGAGAAACCCATAGGCTTTGCGATCAATTTCTTGGCTTAGAGATTGACCTTTGTCATCCCTGTTCAGCAAAATTTTGTGGCTGTAGGTTTTTATGATATTAATACACTTCGTCTGGTCGTGAAATAGTATACCAATTCTTGCATTAATTCTGGAAGCACAGATTGATTTGGAAATTCTATTTGTCTCCTGTTTACCATCATTTTTGAATTATGAGAAGAAGATAACATATACACTTATTAAACAAGGGCGTTCCTCACATGCTTAATTGAGTAATTAAATGTGACTTGATCCTCCATTGCTTCTAAACAGGGCTGCATACAAGGGATTTACCGATACTATCAGATTGCTTTTGTTTAGAGACGCTCTTCAAGGAAGACAAGATAAAGAAGGTATATACAGTGTGACATAAATGTTTTAAATTTCTGGATCTATATACAATTTTATGTCAAATTCAAAATCTATGTTAATGGAATATCAGGTGCTTATTGATCTAAGCCATAAAGATCAATTGATTTTTAGAGATAGTTCTACTTCCCAAGTACAGCATACTCTAGGTCTAAATGTTTATATGAATAAGCAAATTAATTCTTATTATTCTTGAAAACTAGCTATATGGGATTTTAAGGATAACAAATGAGCTGTCCAAATTTCTTTCTTCTGCATAGATTTTCACTGAAATTATAAGTTCAAGAAAATGCCTGGCTTTTTCTTGATATGTTCTTATTTAAGCTATGTTTGGATCTTAAATTTTTTGAGGAAAACCATAAAAGAAACACTTACTTCAATTAGTCTTAAAACAAAATGGGAAATAAAAGTTTATACAAGAATATCCACAAGAGCTAAGTTCTAAATAAGTTATATTAATTCTTCCTTTTCATACTCATCTACAATTTACAAGATGTAAATGCACATTTGATTTTGTGAAAAAGGAAACTATGGTGAAAATTAGTTATAATCCCTCTCTTCCGCTTCCTCTAACAAATCTTAGATACAAGTGGAGCCTTCAAATTTATTCATGAATTTACAGCCACACACATTGCCATGCACTCTCAATATATCTCTCACACTACTCAGTAATGACCTTGGTCCCACCCCCAGGCCCGTTGTAAAAAGATTTAGGAACTGAGAAGAAAAAAAGTATCAGACTCATTAACTGAAAAACACGTGCACACTAGCTTGGACTTTCAAATCACTGATGCTTGGTTGGGGTTAGGCAGCTGGCCAGAGATCAACAGCCTTGGATATTCATCTTGATAGATAAGTCTGAATCCAATCAAATTTGCCACCTGCATCCCACTATAATTAACTCCATAAGATAGTTTTGGTGTCACATCTTCTATCCATGTACCAGTTTAGGTGGATCTAAGTATAATTAGTTATATCGCGTAAGTGATCTCTGCCAGATGTTTTCTTATTGTTTTGTTGCTTTTTCTTGGGCTAAGGTCACATTATATCTGTTTAACCAGTGTAATAAATATCGCCAACTGGGGCGGATGGAAAAAGGGTAGATATTAAATGAGTGATCTTTAGTAATCTTGAAATGATTCGGTTAGGTCTTTCTTTTTAATATTTGTTAACTTTTTGGCTAGGCTGTACACCTTTGCATTGGGCTGCACTTAGAGGAAATGTGGAGGCATGCAGTGTTCTTGTACATGCAGGATCTAAGGATGAATTGACGGTAAAAGACAATGCCGGAAAAACTCCCGTAGAGCTTGCTTCAGATAAAGGTCATCGGCATGTCGCTCTCCTCCTTGTATGTGACTTTTTTGGTATAGATGAAGAGATATATTTCAATCTACGGTATTATAGGCGTTCTACAGTTTTTGTGGTTTAGAATTTATGTTGTAGCTCATCTCTGCACTTATTTAGGATCTCTTTACTACTTCACATTTTTTTGGGTTTTCTGTCTAATCTTGCCAAAAATCACTTGGTTGAGCATCAACTTGATTCATTTGAAAGTGCTATTTTCTCCATTTTTAGCTATATTATACCTTTACATGAATGCATCAAATTAATTGAGACTCAAAAGCGTGTCTTCTCGAATTTTCTTGGTTCATCTAATTAAATATTGGGGATTTTTTTGTTATTGCATATATTCAACGCTTATGAACATGTTCCACTATACTTAAATTTAACTCCTATTTTTTTCCCTCTAGATGTGCGTAGTAATTTTGTCCGTTATCCTCTAATTGTAGGGATCTTTTTCTCAATTTTAAGTTATCCTGACCAATTATGTGTGTGTGTGTTTACACACACTTAGTGAGGTGTAAAGTAGAACAAAAAGTCAAAGAGAGGTAATCTATGAAAGTTCATACCTTGGCTTAGGTTCTAGCACATATATGGATTATTATGATGTAGCCATCTATAGTTGGAATTAAAAAATAATAATGGTAAAATCTAGAGCTGATTTGTGCCTTAGAGTAGGATATATTACTACATGACTCCAAAAAGAATATAGCAACAAAAAGAAGTTCTGGTACACATCTAATTTTGATCCCCAAGTCTCAGAATCTTGGGTCCATCCCTTTATGGGATATATTGATGGCCACTTGGTGCATCTATTTGAAATCAAAATGAAATAATCTGCTAAGATAGATTGTGGATGCGTTTATGGATATGTTATACTTCTTCTGTGAAAGAAAAAAGCTGTCATTTTTTCCTGAAAACTCTATTTTCAATGCTCTTTCCCCTTTGATCACTTGCTTTGTATTCTTCTAGAACAACTTTTATTTGATATTTTCTCGTAAGATTATCAATTTTATAATATCATCTTAAATTCTCAATCATGACATTAAAATATAACCAATGCAGTCAAAAGCATTGCGCGTGCAGAGCAAACATTGGAAAGACAGGATTTTCTTTGGCCATTGCGGGAAAGCTGGTTTTGCTCGAGTTCTTTTCTCTCTAGTGGTCATATGTACAGTTCTCTTCATTAACTCTGTCCTTTTTGGTGAGTAAAAGCTCAATTTTTTTTTTCTTTTTAATTGGGGCCTGTTCCTCATTACCTAGCTAATTATATTTCTTTATTGTGCTAGCTCCTAATCTAACAAAGATTACTGCTATTGTTGGACTTTGGGGATGGTCTGCTGTTTCTTTGGCAGTTAGCGCTTTATTCATGCTTGTCCGCTGCAGTAGGTACACTTTTCTTAGACAGCTAAGATTTCGGAGCTTCATGCCTTTTCTTTTGGTTAAAGCTTCATGCCTTCTATTTTCTATATGAAGTGAGTTAGGCAGAAAACCACTCGCTCAAGAATCAGAAGTATATCACGTCTTGTTACTCTCTGAATGTTCTAAATGATATTGCAAAATCATAATTAGCACATAAAGGGAGTGTTTGTTATGGAAGAGTAAGATTTTATTTGGAAAAAATTGCATCTTTAGTCCTAACTATTGAGCCCCGAGAAAAATAGCCTGTATTTTGAGATCAACACATTTGGTCCAGTGATTTTCTTTGAAGAGGTAGTTCTTTATTTTATTTAGTTCAAAGAAGGGACTAAAATCGATGTCTGTAGGACTGTAGGACTAAATATGTTAGCTCAAAAGATAAAGGACCAAAATATGTTCAGCCCAAAAGATGAAGGATATTTTTTTAACATGAGAACAAATTTGTTGGTTAAAAAATAAAGGATCGTTTTTGTCACGGCACGGAAGTTTTCGGACTAAAAGTTGAATATTGCCATTTTATGCTAAAGCTATTGATCTTCATGTTTGTTCGAGACAGAGGCTTCCCATTGTCCTATTGTAAAGTCTTTTTAATCGGCAATTTGTGATGATTGTCTCATTTGGCTGCAGTAAAGATCCAGGATACATGAAAACAGGGATGGACAGCCAATCTGATGAAGAGGTATTGATACCCTTCTTACAGTTTGTTGCAGAATGATCTATAATGTTGAGTTTCCCTACCCACATGGCCTTAAGTATTTTTGAGAACTGACTTGTTGTTTGATTGCATGCAGGACCCTTTGTTGAACATTGATTTAAATAACAACCCTATGTGGACAGGAAACTGGGCTCAACTTTGCCCTACCTGCAAGGTTCCTCTGTGATGTCATGCTTTTAATAATCGATGAATAGGAAATAGGAGATAACATGTGAATGATTTATCTAATCATCGCTAATTAAATGATCTAATATTTGGTTTAATCTATGGCATTCCTTTTAGATAATAAGACCTGTCCGCTCCAAGCACTGTCCTACATGTGAACGCTGTGTAGAGCAGTTTGATCACCATTGCCCCTGGATCTCAAATTGTGTGGGAAAGGTACAGATTCATAGTAAAATATTTGCCCTTCACACATGCACTTTATATAAAGAAATTTTGTGTTCTCTTTGTTTCCCCAAACATGTGCTGTTTTCCTAATACCAAACATGTTCAAGAAAATTACTTTATTTTCCTTTTCTTTTCCCTATATTCTGTAACCAAATAGGCTGTTATTATTATGTCAATAGTAATTGGCACCAAAAAAACCTAGTAGGTATTTAATGACTGATTTTCCATGTCTCCTAGGCTGTGCATGTGAATGCTGAAAATATATCTTAAAGTAACAGAAGTAGTGCAATTTTCATTTGTGAAGCCCAAATCTTGTACTAAAAAGTTGTTGTGAGCATTATTATTGTCCATTACTTAAGAAGACTAAGTAAACCCTTTTTGTGCTATATTTTATGCCGTTAGTGTAAACATGATGCTAGGGTACAGAGAGGCGATACAAGAGGCTTGCTCTAGTGGAAACATATCATTCTCATCATACTCGAAGTTAGTTTGGTAAACTAATAACTGGAGCCCTTGTGTCATTCTTTCTTACTACTTCTGGCAAAGCCATTTTAAATTAAATGGACAGGTGTAGTTTAAATTTTTGTCATTAAGAACAGTTAGCTGTATGAAATGTGTCTTTAGAACGTATGCTTATACCAGATCGCGCCAAGAAGATATAACTATAGTCCAACACCCATATTTCTCTTTAACGCTTTATTGGTGTTTGGATATTCTTTAAACTTGGCCAACTGCTTGTTTTCCACTGAAATTCGTCAGGTTTGATCTGTTCCCCTTTTGGCCGAAATCGTCATTCTTGATAGCAATCTCTTTTGATATTTGCAGAGGAATAAGCGGGACTTTTTTGTGTTTCTCTGCATGGGGACTTCAACAGCATTAATTTCTGGGATTGTCACTCTACAGAGTATGTTGCAGCAGATAATCTTCTACTCGTCATTAGTTTCATAAGCTAGAAGTGATCACCCTAAAAGTCCCAGAAGTTTCATTGATGTCTCACAGTCTTAAAATTACATTTTCATTAATAACAGGGAATGCTGATTTTGTCAAAATTTGGTTCTCATTTTTAATTTACATCATAAATAGATCCCATGAGTCTCTACTTGAGCATGAATGATCTTTAATGTGATATACAGAGGTTTGTGATTTAATTCCTTGCAAAGAACTTGGATGCTTGTGCTAAAATTCGAGTACTCTCATGTCTCTATGTAATGCCCTCTTAACATTCTTTGACTAGACATTTTTTTCACCTGCTCATTAATGAAGCTGTAAACCAATTAAGATTGATAAAAGATGGTTATCAATGTGTCAAAATTGATAAAAAAAGTAAGACTTTCCTGAAATTTTTAGGGACCTGGAACTCACAACCCTGCCTTTTAAGTTTAAATCATAGATATTGGAATGTGACAGGAATTTGGACGTCAGTTCCAGCTTTGCCGACTGGAGAAACATGGGCCCATTATGTGATTTTTAATTATCATGGTATTGTTGCTTTCCTGGTTATGGATGCAGCTATCTTGATTGCTACAGCAACTTTGATGTCAGTACAAGCTATCCAGGTGAAGTATAATCTAATAGGGATTTGTTTTTCCGTCTATGTTTGAGTGCATAATTTCAAGTAATAAATAGGTGACTTCGATTATTGTTTATGTAGATTGCTCAAAATATCACCACCAATGAGATGGCAAATGCAATACGTTATGGTTATCTTCGTGGCCCAGAAGGGAAATTTAGGAACCCATATAATCATGGTTGTTGGAAGAATTGCTCCGATTTTCTAATCCAAGGTTACACAAATGATGATGAGATTGCTTGGCCTCCTCTGCAACAGGTTTCCAGGTAGTAAATATGCTTGCTGGGCGACACTGATCATGTATGCTATTGTAACTGATCTTTCATAAAGTTGGAAATATAGTGATTGCCATTTCTATACAGCCATACTACATATCAAGTGTAACTTTTATATTTGTAATGATTCATCTTGTGAGTTGTGAATATATATATATATATATATATATATATATTATTTTCTACACTTTCAATTTATAGTTAGCCTTTCTACTCTTGGTTAACCCTGTCTATTGACATTGAATCAATGGAGCTGTTGAATCGAATCTTCTTATCGAAGATCCATTACAGTTGAAGAGTCAAACTCGATCTGCTTATCATGATCAATTATCTAGGTTAGGTCTAATAAAAAAAAGTCCATATATGAATATGGTGCTTCGTATTTGAATATGGAAATAAGATGGATTTGATCTGTTAAACATTCAATTCAATACCACACAATTTCAGTAATCGAGGAACAATAAACAATTTCCAGTAATCTTAACAAGTGAATAACATTATATACTCTGTTGGATGCCACTAGGCCATGTCTGATTCTTCACAGGTTTGAGAATGTCTTCAATCTGAGATAGAGTTTTTTCATCCTTCCCAACGGTGGCTAGTTCTACTGCGGCTGCCACATTTTCATCGACCTGATTTCCAAAAGAGGATCAACAAGTTAATCTTTCACCCTTAACATAATTCATCTTCACAATCAACCATTTTTCACATAAACGGATTACAACTTACATGTAAAAAATTAATCAATACTGAAGAAAAGTATTTGTTCGTTTACGAAGGCAGTGACAATCACTCAAAGAAACTAAACAAAATCAAATCTTATATTCGAAAACACAAGCCTTATTACAAACTAAAACTTTAGTCAGAAATCAATCAAGTTCGGATGGAGAGGAGTACAGTGACGAAATAATTGGGCAATCAGATGAAACAGAAATTATGACTTTAAACATATCTCAGAACAGAACGTAATTCACGGTGATAATAAGTATTTGGTTCATCAAAGAGACATAGAGAGACGTACAATGGAAAAAACATTAACCTGTTTGACAGAATTCATCCCAACCAATACTGTAGATATATCTTTATTCAGTAAGCTGTATTGCATTGCTAACTTTGATATGTTCTTTCCTTTCTCTTTACAATAAGCAGCAGCATCTTGACATGCAGCCTGAGATAAAATATAAAATAAAAAATAAAAAAGTTAAGGATAAATTAGAAAACTAAGTCGAAAATCTATACATAAAACAAGAAATAAGTTAAAATTCTCAATCGAAAGCTATTGTTAGATTGAATCGATATGTAGAAACACATGCAATAAGTCATAAGTCTAAGAATTAGGGTTAAGGAAGACACAATTACCTTGAGCTCGGGGGAAGCAGGGTGCCACTCTGGAGGACCATTTTCCGTAAGAAGACCCATTGCTAGTGGTGAAGCGCTGATTACACCTACGCCTTTGCTCTTCAAGTAAGGTAATAGATCCTCCAAGGTGGAATCATTAATGCTGAAGTGACAATATGATAGGATAACATCAACTGTTCCTGGTGGTACCCTATCGAGAACATAACTGAAAATTTCTAAAGGAAGCCCTGTTATACCAATGAATCTGACTTTACCTGCTTCCTTTAACTTAAGAAGTGCTGGGATTGTCTCATTCACAATCTGTAAAAGGAAAACCAATCCATTTTTTTCTTTTAATCACAAGACAGGAAAATAATTTCTTTAATGACCAACGAGACCACAAAATAATGCTAATTTGAAACAAAATAAGACTAGGATGCTTCATTGATGATTTCATAACGAACAAATACAGGACCAAGAGAACCCGAATTATTATCTGTTATGACCACCATGATCCCTGCTTCAAGCAGAGATAACTAAGGTTTTGCATTTCTAACCTTTGACTGAGTTCTTGGTTTGTAATTGTAATCCAATCCCAATAATAAAGAAATAATAGTGTATCTTTTGTTAACATCTTGGACACTGAGTTTTTCCAATAAAATAATGAAGGTATGCATATAACTAGAAGATAACCTGGTCAAGATTTCCAAATTCTATATCATGACATTGCAGTATATCCACATAATCAAGCTGCAGTCTCTCGAGGCTCTCATCGATGCTTCTTGTCACTCTTTCAGCACTAAAATCAAAACCCTCTTTGTACCTTCCACACTTTGTTGACACAATGTATTCATTTCTAGCCACTCCCAAAGCTTTCAACGTTATCCCCAGCATCTTTTCAGATACTGTTCCTCCATAATACCTAAATCATCCAAAAATATTAATAATTCTTGGAATTCAATTTCACCTACAAAAATTACTGTAGAATCCCATCGTTGACCTAAAATTAAGTTCTCTAAAGCATAAAATCAAGAGAGCAACAAACTTTAAAAACCAATCAAACCTCAGTTAAGTTAACACACAGACACGTAATCATGAAGCTTAAGGTACAATTGATAGTCACACTTGTGTAAAATGATGGAGGATGAAATTAGGGCAGAAATAGTTACGGGGAGGTGTCGAAGAAGTTGATTCCGAGGCTAAAAGCTTGGCGGACGGTGGCGATGGCGTCGGATTCAGAGACGGGCCCGAAAACATTGCCGAGAGGAGAGGCGCCGAAGCCGACGCAGCTGAGTTTGAGGCCCGTATTACCCAGTGGTCGGAGCTCTAGTGGAGTTGCAGACGCCATTGATATTGAGAAAAAATGGGAAGAGAGATGAGAAAATTGGCTCAATGGCCTTTTATCAAATGATATATTTGCAAGCCTTTCCTTTTCTCTTGGTTTTAATCAAAATTAAATCTATTAAAACATAATTAAGTCTAATTAATCAATTAACCCTATAATAATAATACAAAACAGCCAGAAAAATTTTATTTTCACTAATTTCGTTAAGTCAATTAATCAATTATACAATATTGCATTATTTATCTCAAACTAGTTAGAAAATCAAACAGTCATTTTCATCAAATTAAAAATTTAATATTAGGACTAGTAGTTAGTTTCGGATAATATTTCAAAAAAATATTAAATTACGAAATAAAATTATGTGAAATGATATAATTTAGGACAAAACTCAAAAATACTAATTAATTCGGGAGGTCTTCTACAATTTTGACTTTAAAAAAAGAGAGAGAGAGAGAAGGTTTATTATCATGAGAGCAGGAGTTGCATTATACAGTGCTGTAACCAGTACGCAATAATGCAATTTAGTGGACTGTGGACATAGAATGACCAAAGCCCAATAAGCGTGGAGTTCAGATTCAAAGAGCTTGTAAATATTTAAAACGTTTATTAACGTTTAATTGACACCAAACAACAACTAAGGTTTCGTGGTGTAGTTGGTTATCACGTCAGTCTAACACACTGAAGGTCTCCGGTTCGAACCCGGGCGAAACCATTAATTAATTCTTCTACTTTTCTTTTACACACAAACACCTAGAGGAGAACGTGAGCCTCCCCCAGACTGAGTTAGGTGGACGCTGGAGAGCTCCTTCATTTTTCTAATAATTAGGGGGTGTAATCGAGTAGAGTAGTGTCGAATGACAGAAACACTCTGTTCAAGCATGGTCTGAATTTTATAGAACTTTAATTTTTGTGTTTGAGTTTTGTTTGAACTAGCATACGTCCCGTGCTATGCACGGGTTTTAAAAAATATATATGTTAAGTATCTTGTTTAATATGTTAAAAATATCTAATACAATAATACATATCAATCACATGAATTATCAATGTGACAGTCAAAGTCGATTTTGAAACCATGCAGTACACAATTATAACAGTAGTAAATAGTGATGCAATTTTTTTGGTCTTATATGAAAAAACGAAAGTGTGTCTTAGAACATGGAGAAAATTAGTTGAGACCAGAATAGATGATCACATAATGAATAAAACTCTATAAACAGGAATTTTATGAGATGTGTAAATTATTAATTACCATGTATGCTTTTAAAAGCTTCTTAGAATAATAATGATAGTCTAATTGGTCGTTAAATTGATTGCACATAAATAATTAATGTTCTCGTTAATTACCTCAAATATATATATATATAAAAACGACATAAGAATTAGTGGCATGTAATACTTACCTCTTTCTTTAATAAATAACGCCCTTGAAATCTTATGAAATGGTTTCGTAAGATATTCTCTACGCCACTGTTGTTATCATAAAAAAAAAAAAAAAAACAAATATGCCCAATGTAGCACACACCACAGGATTAGGTAGCTACAATTAATGCCGAAGTCTTTGCACACAATGTCGCTGCTTGGTCTATAGTAACTTTGCGCTCCATTAAGTTTTGATTGTCAACCTAATCAGGTAAACATATATATACAAAAAATAAGCAGCATATTAAAAAGGGGACTAACTCATGTATTAAGAGTAAACGGCATAAGCATAAAACAGTACATGGACCAAAAGTGCTAGGATAAGAAACTGAAAAAGAGAGTTTAAGAATTGAATGAAAACTAACCTTTAAGTATTAATTTTGTGCTCCAAACAAACTCGTATCTGCACTGAATTTATAACTGAAGTTCTAGCGACACAAAAATAAATGACAGTGACGAACAGATTAATGGGATAAACGATATAAATTCGAGACAATCAGCATTCATTGAGTCATCATGGTAGCAAAAACCTTATTAGAGACCACCGTTCTTATCTCATTCACTTGGTTTTTTGTTGGGTTCTTGGTCTTGTACCACATACTCCTGCCAAAACAGAAAGCAAAGAACTTTAAAAATGTATCTAACTTATATATATTAACCGTGAACATAAAGATCACAAGTTCTGACAACTAAAATATAGATATTGAAGCTTGATACCGCCTTAACAAACATTGAGCGTAATTTACCTCTTTATACAAATTTTAGTAGCATATTTCATTGGCAATTATTGAAGAGCTTCATACTGCCTTAATAAACATTGAGCATATGGAAGAAAAAGGAGTAAAATATTTTGAGAAGAAGATGGGGAAAATTAAATTATAACTGGGTTTGGGATTGTACGTGTTTTGTGAGGTGGTTATATATTTGGAGGTAGTTATTATTATTAAGTAAAATAAAATAAGGAGAAAAATATGGGTTAGGGACTATGTAGTGGGTTTGAAGGTGGTTATAGATAATTATTAAGTAACATAAAATAAATCAAAATAAGGAGAAAATAGTATTTTGGTCAAAAGAAATGAATTGAAGTCAAACACCGCTGTGAAATATATTATTAGTAGATTTTATAGAAATTTAATTTTTGTGTTTGAGTTGTGTTTGATTTTTAACTTATAGAGTCGAGTCGAGTCGAGTCGAGTCTAGCTTTAAAAGTTAATGAACAAAAAATGATGTTAAGTTTATTTGATTAATGTGACGAACGGAGCTCAAACGAACTTTTATCGAACGAACGAGCTCGAGTAGCTTGGTTTGATTTTCAGCCCTACTTACAAAGTAACAATGTGAACTATGAAGTTGTAGAATGAAATTTTACATGGCAAATATGTTACATAAACTGTATTATTGATTGATTATTCAATACAGAATCTCTTACAAGCAGGGAAACAACAAATATACAATGTGCTCGCTCAAAAGACATTCTTGATTATGACATCCTTACAATCTTCTTCATTTCTTAATGAAGGAAACACCCTTTTGAATGCTTGTTGCCAACTCTTTCTTTGCTTTCTCCAATCCAACTCTGCTGACAAATCTCAAGTAAATAAGAAACCAATTTCTGCCATTATCAAACAATAAGCTACTAATAATCAGTAATATTACCTTTCATACTCATTCAGAGGCCCTAGTTGGTACACCTCTTCAGCTCCTCCACGCCCGAGTCTTACTTTAGAGGCAAAGAAAGGGAGTTCGGTAACCTGCAAATGATTGTTAGCCCAAAAGTCAGAAACCTTATCAGAATAATCAGAGCAAAAATAAAAATCAAGCTTGATCGAAACCTGGGATGCTACAAAAGCACATTCGACAATTCCAGCATCTCCTCTTAAGCCACGGAGGCATGCATCTGCAAATTTTACTGCTGCATATGCCTATATATAATTTGATTAAACATTCTAGGTGTTATCTGCTTGATTTATATGCTTCTGAGACGATCACTTTTCTTGTGATTGGAAACAAATTACTTACCATTGATAGTGTTGCTGAGCCAGCACCTGCTTTTGCCTGCAATGGTTTACAGAAGCTAGCTCTTGTTTCAAGGTATCAAGATTCTTAAACTTACCAAAAGTGAGTTATTAACATACGATTGTTCCATTTAGACTAGATGGAAATTGATCGCACCTGAACGACTTCTGTTCCACCATCTTGAATGCGTTTAGTTAGGAACTCAGTTTCTTCTGGCGTAAAGGAACAAGGAGGTTTTACCTGTGGAGAATGTTAAAAGGGTAATTTCCTGTTCGGTTTTTATCTTTAATTACTAGTAAACCACTGCAGAAGAAAGTAAAATCTAGAAGATGAAAATGGTGAATACGAGACTCAGACCTGTGAGAGGAGAGGTAATATTGTTACTCCTGCATGACCACCAACCACAGGAACGCTAACTTCTCTTGGATCTAGTCCCAGAACTTCAGCCTATAAGAATCCCAATGGAATAAAAAACGTTCATCTTATCAGTGTATATAAAAATAAAGGCAATTGCAATAACTAATTTTGAAACATGGCAAATCATAGAAATTATCTGCTAAATGTTGGTTCTAGTGAAGTAGAACCCCAAGCCTTCGATATCTGTAAATCTTGATTGGTCAAGACTATGCATCCATTGAAACGCGAATTCAAGAAAGCATTTATCAGTTTTCTCATACTAAATAGAGGAGGCTCCAACAAAAGACCCTTAACATAAGTTGTGTGAAGAAAATATTTTAAAATCACTCAACAAACAAAGATGATAAGCCAACAAACATTCAATAATTCAAAAACTCTCATATTCAGTGCTGAAATCTGGTTAGGAATGAAGTCAGTAAAATATGTTATGTCACATATATGAAGAATTATATCAATAAGAAACATACTTATGTAGAAACTAAATAGGTTATGTATTAGCATAACAAGGTACGAGTTTCCATGATAGAATCTACATATTAGTAAACAAAATGAAGCCCTTTCTTCGTAACAACGTATTGGTCAATATGTATCAAGTTATCAACACGAGTTAACACATACCACAAAAGTGTTGGCTCTCACAACATCAAGCATGGTAACTCCCAAGAGTTTTTTGGGGTCATAAATTCCCGCTTTCTTGAAAACTTCAGCTGCAATTGGCACCGTAGAATTCACCGGATTACTAATCAAATTAACAAGCGCATTAGGACAACTTTTCGTGATTCCTTCACATAGTGTTCTAACAATCCCAGCATTAATATTGAAAAGATCGTCCCTAGTCATTCCTGGCTTCCTCGGAACACCAGCAGGAATTATAACAAGATCCATTCCTGTAAGTGCACTCTCAAGTTGCTGTTGCCCTAAAAAACCCCTCACCTAAAAATAAAAAATAAAAAATCATAAGATTTTCTGAAATTAGGGGGGAATATTAGCTGTAGCAAGTGTAAATAAACTTACAACTGCACCAGTATCCATATGACTAATATCAGCAGTGACACCAGGTGCATTAACAACATCATAAAGATGAAGAACTGAAACTAATGGATTCATTTTCATTAGCATTGCAAGCGGTTGCCCAATTCCTCCAGCCGCACCCAATATCGCCACCTTGAATCCGGGGGCGCCGCCTTTTGCTCGGCAATCGGCGGCCCTTAAAATTGGATTATCTCCCATCTTTTCAGCACTCAAAAAATAAAAGTATAAATATCAAAATAAAGTAAAATAAAATAAAATTCTGAGAGTTGAAGTAAAAATTGATGGAAATGGATAGAACCTGAGGGTTTGAAGGATGGAGATGAGCTGAAATTATTGCGATTCGTTGATTGACATCCATATTTGTGGTATTTATGACTGCTAGTACATCAAAGGGAGTGTTTAAATGTTTGAATTTGTAAAAGAAATGGATAAATGTGGGCTGCTTTATATATGGTGCAAGAGAATGTGAGAAGGGAAAATGGATTTTCTGAATATTTTTGTGAACCTTTATTTCTGTATCCACTCTTTGTGGCTCTCAGAAATTGATATTTGGTTGGTTTATGTTATCCCATTCCCATCAGTTTTGCTTCAGGGAATGAATAGGTATAATGATTTAATGCTATTGTTTTTTTTTTTTTCTTTTCGAATTTGAACTTATATTGGTTGTTAAACGAAATTTTAATATATTTTTATGGAGTCGCCGAGTCGGATACAAATTGAACATGAACAAGTCTATTGACTTAATAACTGTTTCCAGTCTTGTCAAAATTGGTAATACTTTAAAAAAATTATAGCGTATTTAAACTTTATTGTATATTTTGATTAAATGAACTCAAACAGATACGTAAATAAAAAGAACATATGGTATAAAACAAACACGATAATTTACTTTTTCAATTGCCTCAAGTATTAGAGAGGATTTTTTTTTTTTTTTTTGCAATAAACGCACTAAGAAAACTATCCAAATTAAGGAGATAAACTGTGAATAATTTATCCACTGTGATCTTATAACATAAATGTATAATTACTACGATAAATTTTTAGCTTTTGTGATTTAAATGGACACTTTATCACCTGCATTGCTTAAGGCTTTTTATTAGAGTTTTTTAGTCACTCCTATTATTACATATAAAGCATAACTAGCCTATTCCCGTGCTATGCACAAAATCACATTAAATTATGATTAAATGGCACTAATGGTCCATCAGATTTAAATTTGATTACGCTTTCGTCCCTCATATATAAAGTGTTATATTTTCGTCATTCTTTGATAATATATGTTACACTTACGTCCCTCGTAGATAAAGTATTAGTCTTTTGTCTCTCTTAGATAATATGTGTTACATTTTAGTCCCTCTTAGATAATATGTGTTACACTTACGTCCTTCGTGTTACACTATTGTTCATACACATTTTTATACAAAATATTAACATAAGGTCGAAAATGAAATAAATATTAAAATGAGGGTAATTTTAACACATATTATCTAAGAGGGACAAAAGTGTAACGCTTGAAAATGAAATAAAATATTAACATGGGCGGCGTAATTGTAACACATATTATCTAAGAGGAATAAAATGTAATACATATTTTGTAAGACGGAAGAAAGTGTAACACTTTTTCTATGAGAGACGGAAGCGTAACCAACTTTAAACTTGAGGGACCATTATTGTCATTTAGCTTTAAAATATTTCTTATGGTGATTATTTTTTTGAGTTATCCAAGAGGCGAGAAGTATGGATAATAACAGTGTAATTAAATTGATGAAAACGAAAGTAAAGTGAATATAATAGTGTAGTTAAAATTGATGAAAAAGAAGGTAATGCAATAATAAATACATAAATAGGTCATCTAATCAATATAAAAATCATGAGTTTATTCTATCCAATTTTTATTAAGATTATCTTACACGTCGTTGGGAGTTAGTGAAGAGTACATGTGTGATTATCTTCTTAACATCTTCTTGCCCTCTATGATATGCACTTTCAGTCCTCTTGAGATAAAAGAGTAGTAATTTGAATAAGATAGAAAACAACCTACCAAAATCCATTTTACAAAGGCCAATTTTTTCTCTCTAACAAATAATGAAAAAGATGGAAGAAAATTATATATTTTGGCATACAGCATTAATTGTTCCTCAATGATTTAAGTCCCGCACTTATTTGGAGTTGTGGAATTATTTTATTAAAATATTATATTTTTTGGTTCCATTCCATTTGATATCTAAAATGCAAAATTTGAGACAATTTTATGAGACTAAAAGTGCTAAATTTTGACAATATAATGATTCCAAAAATGCAGAATAAGTTAAATTAAAAAAGCTATTGTTTTGTTTGAAATATGTGCGCAATTTGGGAAGTACGCACTAAAAGTTTAAAGATTTAAAATATTAGAATTGAAAATACGATTTGTAAACCCCTGGATAAAAAAAGATTAAAATTCAATAATGTGAGAATAAATATGTGATAGCACAAGACGATAGTCATAACGAAGATGTAAAATACAAACAAAAATGTATTTGTCTTGATTACAATATTATAATTTTTTTTTAATATAAGATAATCAAAAGAAGAAAAATAAATAATTTTTTCTCAATAAACACGTTAACTTAAAAAAAATTAAAATAAATATAAGATCTGCTAAAATTAAGGAAAATAGTTATCAAATACTACACTTCTCCTAATCAAAAGATATTGAACATAAATAATTAAATTGAACGAAAAGCTTAGAAATGTAACTCTGGAATGGAGAGATAAATGAGTCATTTTCATATTTCTTCAACAAAAATACGTATGCTATGAAATTTACATTTATTTAATTTTGTACAAAAATAAAACCACTAAATTAATACGAAAAAGGAGGGGGAAACAAAGATACAAAAATGAAAAAAGAAATAAATAAATAGAAAGATACAATAAATTTTCTGCAAAATTGAAACAAATTCATTTTTGCTTGGTCTGAAATGGTTACAAAAAAAATATGGGGAAAAACACAAATATGATTAAATTGATATAATCATCCATTAAGCCATAAATTAAAAATAATTCAATCAACTATTTCAGATAAAGCAAAAATACCTTTGAGTGAATTCAGATCGGTTACTTGGTACTCAAATGCCAATCATGCAAGATTAACTAAAAAGAAAAAAATCGTTATTATTAATTAAAAATATGACAAAATAAATAACAAAAATATGTTACTTGATATACATGTAATGGATATGCAAAGAACTCTGTAAACCAATTACACTGAAAAGCAGAATACATATAAAAGAAGGTTAGATTGTAAGAACTTATAAAATAGAAAAGGTAAGAACCTGAAATTGAAAAAAAAAAATAGAATGATTGCTACAATGTTAGGCTTCGGGCTTCTATGACAATTGAGATTCCATCTCTTAAGTTTCGTGGTAATTGAAATTCCATATCTTTTGATTCAAGTTCAGGGAGGAAAACTACTAAAAGTTCATGTTTCAACTTATTTCTAATAAGTAAAAATTAAAAGTTCAATAAATTTACAAATTTAAAATCTAAGAGTCAAAACATTCAAGAAAAAATAATTACTTTTTAACAATATAATCCTTCCGAGATTACAAACTTAACTGTGTTTCAAGATTTTCTGCAGCAAAATCTTGAAGTTCTTTCAATACCTATAAATTAAATAAAACTAATCAATCATAATCAGTCTCATACAATTAACCTACGTTGCACGGACTCTTCAAAGAGCATGAAGAATGCCGAGTCGACTCGGCTGGGACTCGGACTCGCCGTCGACTCGGCTGCGACCCGCATCGGACTCGCCACGTGGCGAGTCAGAGAAAAAAAAAATAAAAAAATTTCGGACTCGCGAGTCGACTCGGTCAAGCTGAAGAGTCGACTCGGTCAAGGACTCAGCAGGGGGTTTTTGTAATTTTTTTATAAAATTTTGGACTGAAAATGCAAATTACACACCTAATAATATAAAATTGAAATAGGAAGCAGTTTCAGTTCTTAGTTCCTACTTCCAGATTCCATCGTTCAATTTCTTCCCCTTTCTTCCAAAATTCAAATCCAAAAATCCAAAAATCAACTACCATAAGTAAGTAAATAACCTCATTTCATTTACTCCATCACACTCTAATAGGTAGTATATCTAAATCTACAAAATTAGATCCATTCCCAATTTAACATAAACCCTAGGTCATAGTTCAAGAAATTCTCTATTCCAAATACCAATTCAAAGGTAAGTTCTTCACTTCTTCTCTTAGTAATTAGTATTAATCATGGTTACTAATAATGTTACTATATATAATATATATATATCTCCAACTCAATTGTGGAAGAATCAATATATACAATACATCGTAGTGATTGGCTTTTTTTTTTAACAAAGTGATAAATGGATAATGTTCATATTTGAATGAGTGTTTATTCAATGACTTTGATGCTAAGGTATTTTTTTTTTATATATAACTATATAAATTTATTTTATTAAAATATACGTATCCATGCCGAGTCGTATCTTTAATTTTTTTTGAAAATGAGTCGCCGAATCCGAATCGTGTCTAGTCCGAGTCGCCGAGTCCGTATCCGTGCAACGTAGCAATTAACATATTCATACAAACTTAAAAGAAAAATACCTTCAAATATAAATTTATGAAGAAAAGGAATCACAAACCTATCATTGTCTTAAATCAGATCAGGAATCCTTCACTTGATAATTCTCGTAGAATATCAATATTATCTATATTATCAAGAAATAAATTCGACCAAATCCAAAAAAGAAATGCATGTAATCAAGTTAATAATAATCTAGAATAAAAAATTACCAATAGACACAAATATGTTGCAAGAGTGGAAAAAATGAGATCACATATTGAGAGGCATGTTATTATGCTAGAGTGGAATAAGTTGCTAGTGTTTAGCTATATATATAGATCATGAAAGAAAAGTATTAAGAATATAGCAAATTAATTAATTAGCCTTAATCATGGGACGGTTAAATTTTTTGCATGAAATAAGATTTTAGTTCATTGTCAAACCCAAATTTTCCTAATTAGCTGTAGGATCGATGCCAACCATAGCTTAATGATCTTAATAAAAATTAATTATTAAAATGAGTATATTTTGTTATGTTATGGGTTTGTGACAATTAATGGTAACTTTTGACCATAATTCAAAACATAGATTTGGAAATTATAAGTAAATGAATTTTTTTTTATCAGAAATGAATCTTCATTTTCTTGTATGATGACAATTAATTAGATTGTTTTATAACTGAAAATAATAAATTTTGTCTTGACCAATCAAAACTTTTTTAAGAAAATAAAATAAATCAAAATTACCAGAAATTAGTATTGAGTCCAAATTGCTAGATTTTGGTCAAAAGACCATTCTCCTATATATATATATATATATATATGATATATGATATATGATATATGATATGATACTCCCTCCGTCCCATTTTAAGTGTCGTTTTAGAGAATTTTTTTTGTCCCAAATTATCTGTCACTTTAGAGTTTCAATGCACTATTAATGACATATTTTTTCATTTTGCCCTTTGCTTTTTATTACTCCAAGAGAGATAGAAAGAGAAAGATAGAGAGAATAAGAGAAAAAGGAAGAGAGATAATGTAAGGGTATTTTAGGAATATCATTTGTTTTTTTCCTAAAATTGAGGCAATTAAGTAGGTTCCTTAATATGTGTGAAAACACCTAAAACGACACTTAAAATGGGACAGAGGGAGTATATGATATGATGTCCATTTAATTTGTCCAAATATCAGAAACTCTCAAGTCCGGATACTATTTATGAAACCAAAAACCAGCTTTAAATTTTGAGAGCAATCATTATTGGTATCATGTTATAGTCTAAACATATTCGTCCCACAAAAATAAAATAAGAATAAAATACCAAAAATGAAATACACAAATTTTACTACAGAATATTTGTCCCGCTAGGTTAGCCACATTACTGGTTTCTAAATCTAAAGAGTAACTATGGAGTTGTTTGTTGGGGGCTTCTAGGGACAGTTCAGCACCTGAAAAACTGACAGTTTTCCCCAAAAATGAACTGATTTATTTTTTTAATAATAAAAATGTCACTTGCCAAACCGGTTGAATATAGCAGGTCATAATTGTGGAACTTACTCTTTTGCCCTCTCCTTGTTAAAAAAAAATTAAAACTTTGGTCATCTTCTTCACCAAGCTCAAGCAAACATGTCGATCCCCAATTTTGTCCAGCTGATTTCTGGAGGTTTGTGGACAATTGCTGATCGTTTCCTCTTCTCTCCGAAGTTAATTTCGCATTACATACACTAATTGAGCTGGAATTTAATTCGGGTCGTGAAGAACTTGAACGGGCCGTGAGATTTCTGTTCGATTTTAATTGGAAAACACTCCTAGAGTGTTTAATTGCTGTTTTCCATGTTTATTTAAGTGATTCAGAGGTTCGGGCCCTCAAGAACTTAAACGGGCCGTGAATTCCATTCAAATTTGGTTCGGATTTCTTGAGGAATCTTCATCTTTTTGTTCGAAGGTTTGATTACAGCCTATTTCTTACGCAATTAATAGCAACTCTTGTTGAATTTTACAAATTGGGCTTCAAATCAGATTTCGGGTTCTTCGATTCTAGCGGTTTTTGAGTGTTTTTGTTATTGATTCTTGTTCTACATTGATTGTTTTGGTTCGTAGTGTTTAATTTCGCTTAAATTTGATGATTGATTAATTGGCTGACCACGTTTTTCTTCCTCTATTTTTTTCAACTTTTTTTTGGATGATTTTTTTCAACAGGGTATTTTGTAACAATTGAACACCAAGCAAGGGAGAATCAGTAATTGTAGATGAAGGAACATTAATCAACAACTTAATCAAATAAATCAATTCCCAACAGCTCAATTGAGTTTTTACGTGAAAGTGTGAAAATCCCCAAAAATGAACCAAATCTCACAATTGATATATGAGAATGTTCGTATTAGAAGGGAGAAGCAAAATCTGAATTTAGTTTAAAGGAATTAATAAAAACAAAGTGATGATTGAAGATTGAGTGATGCGGAAGAATGAAAAATGAACAACTATGTGTACTGTGTAGGAGTCAAAATTGAAGGAGGAGGAGTTGTGTAGAAGAAGGGCATTTAGGATATTTCGGTTTTGCCTATAGTGTATTTTTGCTTCCGGTAACAGGTGAAGGTTTTGCCACATGGCGCCCATTGAGTGGTGAACTGCGGACAGTTCTGCCAAAGCTGAACTGCATTTAGCAAGCCCATTGTTTGTTTTGGTGTTTGTGAAACTAGTTTGGGAGAGTAGTGTAAGTTTGTGAAATAACTTTGATTTGCATAATGTTATTTGTTTGAATGATGAGAAAGTGATTTAAAAAATATAAAAGGTGTAGGTTTTTTGAAAAAATTAGATTGTATGTGTAAGATGTATAAGACTTTACCTCAAATCATATTTGTTATGTGAGATAAATTGTGTAAGAGATAAAGTTACTTTATATCAAATCCGAGTAGAGTTTATATAGTTTTTGTTTAGAGATAAAAAATTGCTGTTTGTTTGGCTTTTGAAAATTTATTTCAAAAATTTAACAACATGTTTATTTGGTATTTCTCAAACACAATTTTTTTTTTGATACCCTATGCTTTTGAGAAAAACAAATCAATGTAAAGAATAACATTATGTTATTACAGAAAATTATTGATTTTACAAAACAACATATGATTAAAATACATCCGTCTATTCTCTTATCATATTATATGCGAGTACATTCACTTATACACATACTGTACCTCAAAATATAAAAGAAAATACGTTATATAAAAAAGTAGGGGGCATATATACATTATATAATTAGGGATGGGGGAATATTAACTTCAAGTAATAATAATAGGTTGCGGTGGAAATAAGCAGCCCACTTGCTATTTTTCTGGGCCTTGATTTTGGGCTTTTGGCCCAGTAAACGCCACAGTGTGTTTCTTTCAGGCCTAATAGGTAACCTTTAACGTTTGCATTTAAAACGTGATTTGGGCTCCATATTGGTGGAGGCGTGGAGCCGAAAAACATTTTTTTCAATAAAAATTGCGAGTTACATTATTTTATTAACAATATGGAACCACTTCTAAAGCAATTAATTCTGTATTTCTTTATATTACATATTACATCCAGTGGAAATTTGATTTTGTAATACTAAGGGTATGTTTGTTTCACATCTCCAAAAATGATTTCGAGTATCAATTTAGATTTTGGTAAATTTCTTGGTTCTCGTAATGTTGTTTGTTTAAGTTTTTTAAGATGAAAGTAATACTCACCACTTCTCATAGGTTTTGCTTCATTAGCTACGGTTTAGAGTCAAATTTTTCAATTTTGTAAGTGACTTATCAATTGAATTTGTTACGTTTATGACGTTTTAAACCTTTTAATTATTAAAACATGTGCAGTTATGTGATATCATCAAATTGTTATTGAAAAAATTAATTGAGTTATTGATTATAATTTCTTGAAATTTGATCAAGTTGACCGATCAATTGTACCACTAGATAAAAATTTATGGGACGGAGTTGGTAATAGTTGTAGATTTAAAAAACTAGTAGGTTTTCTTAGAGATTATGAAAAGAGGAGAAATAGTGTAAGATATATACGAGAATAATATAATATATAGCATATATCATATATGTTATTTTATGTCAAATCTTTACTTTTATTTTTCAGAGTTAAGATAATTTTTGAAAATTGATTGTGAATAAGTTTATTTCCGAAAGTAAAAGATTTAGTTAATTTACTTTTCACAAAACATGGAAATGTTCGACAAACAGGCCCTAAGTAGTCTCAAAATTTATAAAATAGTAGTAGTATATATATAACTATCACATTAAATCATTTGTCCCACAAAATTAATTATTTCAACTAAAATAAAATAGAACTCCTAATTAGGTGGCCGTTGCACTACTGGCTACGTTTCTTAAGCGGATACCAGACAAGTCAATTATATATACCAACTCAAATCAGTTCAGCTCAGCTCAGAAAAAGAAAAATTGGTTGCACTTGCATTGCATAAGAGACAACTCAAATGATGATCGATCAGTTTATTCTTGGTTGTGGTTTTATTGCTTCTTTGTTTGGGTTAGTTTTGTTTTACAAGTTACCAAAGAAAACCAAAGGTTCCGATAATATTGTACGTAAAGATGAATGCGTTAAAAGCTCAGCCACTTCCGGTGGTTTCCGGTCGGATTTCGGCGACATTATCATCGTCGGTGCCGGTGTTGCGGGAGCGGCTCTGGCTCATACTCTTGGCAAAGTAAGGAATTTACTTCCTATTTTCTGCTGCTGCTGCTATATATACTCTATTTGATAGGATTCGGGTGAAGATTTACTCAAAATATTAGGTTTTTTTATCAAGATAAATTAGAACGAGTTATATATGACTTCTCTATCATATTTCCTTTTCGTTTTACTTGCATAATTTTACTATCTAAATATATATATAAATCTTTTGTAGCGTCTTGAGTAAAATGTAAAAGCACTCATTTGAATATAAAGAGTTGACTGCAGTCAAATAGACGAGGTTATCGCCAATTATACAAGTAAACTCTAGTAGCATTCTAGTGTTTAGGGACCATCATTTTGTTAATTAAGAAAGTATAGGATCAATTGGGTTTGTGTAACTGAAAATCCTAAAGTGTATTGCCAAATTAAGCATTTAGGAGCTCATCTTCTATTTTTTCATTGATGAAATAATCTCTCGTACCTAATATTTTAGGATGGACGCAAAGTCCATGTGATTGAAAGAGACTTAACAGAGCCAGATCGTATTGTTGGTGAGCTGCTACAGCCTGGAGGCTATTTGAAATTAATGGAGTTAGGTCTTGAAGGTAAAATCTATGGCTCACAATTTTATTTTCAGCAACCACAAATTTATTGCCCCGACATCACGATATTATCGCATTTATGTTTATGGGCCAGTTTGGTCCATACTAACTAGCTGCAAAAAAAGTTTGACCTATTTATATATTTAATGCTGAAAGATATTTTAGCTGTGAATCGAACTACTTGCATATGAGTGCAGATTGTTTGAGAGATATTGATGCTCAACGAGTTTTCGGGTATGCCCTTTACATGGATGGAGAAAACACTAAGTTGACGTATCCCTTGGAGAAATTTGACTCAGACGTCTCTGGGAGAAGCTTTCACAATGGTCGTTTCGTGCAGAGGATGAGAGAAAAGGCATCGACTCTTTCCAAGTATAGTTTCTTAACTTGAAAGACTTGAACAGGGAAATTTAGATTTTTACTCAGTACATCTCCAATGTTTTCTGGTACAGTGTAAGACTTGAACAAGGAACAGTAACATCTTTGGTTGAAGAAAAGGGAATTGTTAAAGGAGTGCAATACAAGACTAAGAATGGTGAAGAGATAACTGCTTACGCTCCTCTCACCATTGTTTGTGATGGTTGTTTTTCTAACTTGCGACGCTCCCTCTGTACTCCCAAGGTGAATGAATATACTCGCGAATAATTTTGGTCAATTGATAGATCAAAATTTCACATCTTTAGAACGTTTTTTGAATTAACAAAGTCTCTAAGCGAGGAGGTTCTTTACGTTATATAGGTGGATATCCCCTCTTGTTTCGTTGGTTTGGTCCTAGAAAATTGTGAACTTCCATATGCTAATCATGGGCATGTTGTTCTTGGAGATCCTTCTCCAATCCTATTCTATCCAATTAGCAGTACTGAAATCCGCTGTTTGGTTGATGTCCCGGGACAAAAGGTGCCTTCCATTGCCAGTGGCGAAATGGCCCATTACTTGAAAACTGTAGTGGCTCCTCAGGTACCTATAATTCTCTTTTACAAGAACTTGTGCTTCATTTTATTGACTGAAAAACATGTTCCCTCAGATCCCTCCTCAACTGCACAATGCGTTTATAGCTGCAATTGAGGAAGGCAACATAAGGACCATGCCTAACCGAAGCATGCCAGCAAATCCTCAACCCACCCCTGGTGCACTTTTAATGGGAGACGCATTTAACATGCGTCATCCTTTGACAGGAGGAGGAATGACCGTGGCCTTATCAGATATTGTTATTCTCCGTGATCTTCTTAGACCTTTACACAATTTAAATGATGCATCTATCCTTTGCACGTATCTTGAATCCTTCTATACCTTAAGGAAGGTAAATTTAGTTCTTACTACACCAATTCAAGCACAATTTGAGGTTTGACTTAGAAATTCGATGGTGTTTTCTTTTTTGGTTGCAGCCAGTGGCGTCTACTATTAATACATTGGCCGGGGCACTTTACAAAGTTTTTTGTGCATCACCTGATCAAGCAAGGAAAGAAATGCGCCAAGCTTGTTTTGACTATTTAAGCCTTGGAGGCATTTTCTCTAGTGGCCCTGTCTCTTTACTTTCGGGTTTGAATCCACGACCTATGAGCCTCGTTTGCCATTTCTTTGCTGTTGCTGTCTATGGTGTTGGCCGATTGTTACTTCCGTTTCCTTCTCCCAAAAAGGTTTTGTTGGGAGCCAGATTGCTATCGGTGAGTGTCTATCTCATTCGGCCTATTATTTAGGGTTGTATGCCTTTGGTGATCCTCAAATCTGATAGTATCTTTCATTTCAACAATACAGGGTGCATCTGGAATTATTTTCCCAATTATAAAGGCTGAGGGATTCAGACAAATGTTCTTCCCTGTTACTGTTCCAGCTTATTATAGAGCACGTGCTGTTAATTAGATTAAATCCTTCTATCAAATGCAAACTCAACTGTTAGTTACAACTTCAAAATATATCAAACTTTCAAATGGAAGCTTCTCTTTAAGGCGGTATATATAGCGAGGCAGTTTTATAACATGGTTCTTGTAGTAGTTTACGCTGTTATGTTGGTCTATTCGATTAAAGAAGTCAGGTTAAAACCTGAGGGAGTAATGTAATGTTTTTTGTTAAGTTTAGCTTTTACCACAAGGTCTCTAGTCTACTACTAGAAGAAGGAAATCCTAAAAACTTGTATCATATGAACTTTAGCAGAATATATAAGTAGTTTGTCATTACTTTGTCACATGTAATTTATTATGTTGCTCGAAATTGGCAAATAACGATGTTGAATGTATTGTATTATTCAACAAATGACATGTCATTTTTGAAGAAAAGATAAAAATAGAAAGATCAAGCTCAATTACAACATATCCGAAAAAGAAAGAGAACACAGTTTCCATCCAAATTAGGGGTGGCAAATGGACCACCCGGATTGGATCCGGATCGGATCCTAAATGGATCCATCAATACTATTCAACAAATGACATGTCATTTTTGAAGAAAAGATAAAAATAGAAAGATCAAGCTCAATTACAACATATCCGAAAAAGAAAGAGAACACAGTTTCCATCCAAAAGGGTGGCAAATGGACCACCCGGATCGGATCCGGATCGGATCCTAAATGGATCCATAATGATGGATCCATTTAGGATCCGATCCAAACCGGATTCGGGTGAGAAAATTTTGGATCCACCATGGATCCGAAGAGATCCATGACGGATCCACGGATCCACAGTGGATCCGTCATGAATTTCAGCCAATTTTTGGATATTACAATTTTGACCCTAAATTTTTGAAAAATCAAGAATTGCAATTCAGTCCAGTATTTTAAGAAAATTGAAAATTTCCAATCCTGACCCTGATTTTCAGGAATAAAATTTGCACTTTTGGTCCCTCAATTTTTGGATATTGCAATTTTGACCCTAAATTTTTGAAAATTCAAGAATTGCAATTCAGTCCAGTATTTTAAAAAAATTGAAAATTTTCAATCCGGACACTGATTTTCAGGAACAAAATTTGCACTTTTGGTCCCTCAATTTTTGGATATTGCAATTTTGACCCTAAATTTTTGAAAATTCAAGAATTGCAATTCAGTCCAGTATTTTAAAAAAATTGAAAATTTCCAATCCTGACCCTGATTTTCAGGAACAAAATTTGCACTTTTGGTCCCTCAATTTTTGGATATTGCAATTTTGACCCTAAATTTTTGAAAAATCAAGAATTGCAATTCAGTCCAGTATTTTAAAAAAATTGAAAATTTCCAATCCCGACCCTAAATTAAACACCAGGATTTCTGAAATCAGGGTCAGGATTGGAAATTTTCAATTTTTTTAAAATACTGGACTGAATTGCAATTCTTGATTTTCCAAAAATTTAGGGTCAAAATTGCAATATCCAAAAATTGAGGGACCAAAAGTGCAAATTTTGTTCCTGAAAATCAGGGTCAGGATTGGAAATTTTCAATTTTTTTAAAATACTGGACTGAATTGCAATTCTTGATTTTTCAAAAATTTAGGGTCAAAATTGCAATATCCAAAAATTGAGGGACCAAAAGTGCAAATTTTGTTCCTGAAAATCAGGGTCAGGATTGGAAATTTTCAATTTTCTTAAAATACTGGACTGAATTGCAATTCTTGATTTTTCAAAAATTTAGGGTCAAAATTGTAATATCCAAAAATTGAGGGACCAAAAGTGCAAATTTGGATTTATGAAATCAGGGGCCGAATTGAAATTTTCAATTTTCTTAAAATACTGGACTGAATTGCAATTCTGGATTTTTCAAAAATCTAGGGTCAAAATTGCAATATCCAAAAATTGAGTGACCAAAAGTGCAAATTTTGTTCCTGGAAATCAGTGTCCGGATTGGAAATTTGAATTTATTAAATTATGGGTTTTTTAAAAGTTTGGGGTTAAAATTATAATTTTCAAAAATAAGTATTAGAGAGAAAGGTTTTCACATTCCAATAATAAATTTTTTTTTTGGATTCAATAATGGATCCAGAGGATCCATTGATGGATCCAGAGGATCCATTGATGGATCCATCACAATCCATTACTTGTATGTGTTGATCCAATATGAATCCAGATTTTATGAGATCCGATCCAGATCCGATCCGAGTAAAAATTTAATGGATCTTTATGGATCGAATTCTTTGAATTTGGATCGGATCTGGATCAGATCCATAGATCTGATCCATATTGCCACCCCTAATCCAAATTGAAAAAGAATACTAGTACTGCTATGTAAGAATGAAACATTGACGACATTTTATGGGGGTGATAATTGTAATATATAATTTACCTTCTCCAAAAAATTAATAGGCATAATATACATAACTGTGATTAATGTTAACCATATGCATGCTGCTTGATGTCTTAACCGAACAGAGTTCAGTTACGTAATCCATGATGCTGTTCAGTTCTCTTTCTCTTTCAGTTATTGCATTACGTACATAATTTTTATGAGTTCTGAGTTCTTTTATATGGTTTAAATTTTAAATATATATCTAATACATGTGCATTACTTCGGATTACGGGGAAAATGCAAGATACTCCCCTGTTACGTGAAACCTGCACGAAACTACCATGTAAAAAATTTATTGCATAGAAACCCCTTCTACTTTTAAAACTCAGCACGAAACCCCCCAACATGTTCAAAATAGGTTGTTTAAGATTGGCTTATTTCAAGAAATTAATTTTAAGATATTTCACATGAAGTTGTAGGGATCAACATGAAGTATTTTAAAAATAATTTCTTGAAATATGTCGATCGAAAACGACCTATTATTTATAAATTGGGGTTTTGTGCCGAGTTTTTTATAAGGTTGTTTCATGCAAGTTTAGCATAACACGGGAGAGTATCTCGCATTTATCCATTGGATTTCATTTGTTTTACAAGGTTAGTTAGTTACAATTGTGTTGTCTTGTGCCAGTTTGTTAAACATACTGAGAGACTTGAGGTATGCTTTTATATCTTCATCAATCATGACATGTAGGTAGCTTAACTGGATCGCCTTTTTGAGTAGGAAAAATTCTTTGAGAGTACGTAATATAAGACAGAAACGTAAAGTAGAACCAACCAGTGCATTAAGATCCAGCCGAAGTAGTAGAGATCGACTTGTTGGGAAGCCTCAACTTAAGGTACTGGTTTGGTATCATGATAAAAGCATTACTACATACATTTGGTAACAAACATACTTCTTGATTTCCGTGGCTGTCTTGATTTGTGAAATGAAATTTGTGTGGTCATTGAAAAGGTGCTTTTTTCCAACAAGCTTGCTCATGTCCTTACATCACTTGTTTTTCTTTCTTTTTTTCCTTCCTTTTTTCAGAATGATATTTGTTTTTGGTTAACCTTTTAGTTTTAGATTTCTATATGGAACAATAAGAAATGTAGTGTGCTTCTAAAAGCAATCTTTCTTCCCAAAGTGAAATTTAGTCACGCAATAGGATAGATTCAAGGTGATCTCTATAGTCACGTCATAGGATATAGTTGCTTTGCTTGATTATGTATGTATAAAAACTTTACTCAATTAAAGAGGGACAATGTTCTAGTTTCAAAAAGACATCAAATCTCAATCTTATATGTAGAAGAGGATCCAGCATATATAATTGAGTAATTAATAAAAGGATTTTGCAGTGTTATTATGTTTGGCGATTTAATTATGCCACATTTATTGTAGTAGATCATTAAAAGGATAAGTGGAACTTTTGTTTAACTTGTTGTGTTATGAAGAGAGGAGGAGGAGTCTTGGGGTGAAATGTCGCATATAGGAAAATTAGTGCATTCCATATATACAAAGAAACCAGTTCTTCTCGGTTATAATTTCAGCAAGAAAATGAACAAAGAAACGTTCATGTGCAGAAATTCTAATGCGGAGAGCCATATGGACGCCAAAAGAGGTAACGATGTGATCATTGTTGGGGCTGGTGTAGCTGGTTCTGCTCTAGCATACTCTCTTGGAAAGGTACAAATAACTCCACACAAAATACCGTTTTAGATAACTATCCTACAAAGAAATATAACAGATAGACTACTCATGTGTTCCTTTTTGTTCTTGCTTTTAACCAATGTGTGATCTTCTTTCTTTCGGTTAGGATGGAAGAAAAGTGCAAGTGATAGAAAGAAACTTGAACGAGCCTAACAGAATCGTTGGTGAACTACTACAGCCTGCTGGCTATCTGAAATTGCTTGAGTTAGGCCTTGATGGTAATTAGAAAAAAAAGTTTTAATTAATAACCATTTTGCGTGTATTTTTTATGTGAAAAAAGAAACAAGAAATCCCAATAATAAAGAGATTCTTACAGATTGTGTTAGAGACATTGATTCTCAAATGGTGCATGGTTATGCACTTTTTAAGGACGGAAAAAGTGTTAAACTTCCTTATCCCTTGGAAAACTACGACGCTGATGTGGCTGGTCGAAGCTTTCACCATGGCAGGTTTGTACAAAAATTACGCAACAAAGCTGCATCTCTTCCCAAGTACGTACGCTACCTTTTTTGTAAAATTTAAGGTAACTTATCTTAGTCATAATCGTAAGCTTACATTGATTTCTGCTCTCGTAAACCCTCATTCAGTGTTGAGTTGGTGCAAGGGACAGCAACTTCTCTAATAGAAGAAAAAGGAACGATAAAAGGCATCAAATATAAGACAAGAGCCGGTCAAGAATTGACAGCACGCGCCCCTCTTACAGTTATATGTGACGGATGTTTTTCAAGTTTTCGCGAGTTTCTTGCAGTACCTAAGGTAGTTAAACTAAACTACATTGTACATCACGATATATAAAACTATCAAAATAGAGCTTTTTCAGTTAATCTTGGTTCTTGTGTTAATCTTTTCCCGTTTTAATAATCTTCTGCAGATAAATAAGCTTTCTCATTTTGTTGGAATCATCGCAGACAATTGTCAACTTGTTTATCCAAATCATGCACATGTTATTTTGGGAAATCCATCAACTTTTGCTATTTATCCCATCAGTAGCACTGAAGTCCGTTTCTTGATCGATATTCCTGGACTGAAATTACCTTCTATTTCCAATGGACAAATGGCTCATTTCTTGAAATCTGTGGTGGCTCCTCAGGTTAATTTGTATCCATTTTTTCTTCACTTTTTTTTGGTACTATATATAATCTTCTACTTTATTGTAAATTCCAATGTTCAGGTACCAAAAGAGCTATACGATGCCTTTATAGCGTCAGTCGACAAAGCACAGATTAAAGTAATGCCTGTCAGTTGCATGCCAGCCAAACCATGCCTTACTACTCGCGGAGCTCTTCTATTAGGTGATGCATTGAACATGAGACACGCAATTACCGGAGGAGGAATGACAGTAGCCTTAAACGACATCACAATCGTCTCCAAACTTCTCAAGAACCTTAACTTAGATGACATGGAGACAGTGACAAAATGCACCCAACGTTTCTACAATATCAGAAAGGTAATATAGGAACATTTTGCTGCATAAACAAGTTTCATATAGTATGTGATGACTTTGACGTAATGAATTTGAATTTTTTTTCTTGCAGCCGATGGCATTTACAATGAATGTGATTGCTGATTCTTTATATAAAGTGGCTATTTCGTCTGATGATGAATCGAGAGAGGGGATCCAGAAAGCTTGTTTCGATTATATGTCTCTTGGGTATAGTTTTTCGAGTGGACTAGTGGGATTAGTTTCCGGTTTGAATCCTCACCCTTGTAGTGTGGTGATTAATATCTGTGGTGTAGCTATCTACGTTTTCGGTAGTGTCTTACTTCCGGTTCCTTCACCTAAACGTATGTATTCTGCAGCACGTGTGACATTGGTTTGTCCCTTTTCTCACACTTATTTGAACAATCAAAGAAGTTGTAGAATGTTGTATAATCTAATAATGGCTTCATTTTTTTTTGGTCAACACCTCCAGGGTGCTGCTGCAGCTGTAATTCCTATCATATTGAATGAAGTTTGAGACAAATATTCTTCGATACAGAATCATTTGACGGTTGCTCTTAAGATTGAGATGGAGAAAGCAAAAGGGAATTTATACTCTGTACAAATAGATGGCTCTTTATATTTCTTATTTCCATGAATAAAGACATGAGGAATACATGTATAGTTCAAATGTTGAATGTAAGTTAATGAAATAAGATGAATAATTCTAGCTGGAAAGAGACTCTACGCGCATATCAACTTGTAACATATCATATGTCACAGTAAATTATTCATGATCAGTCATTACTTTTTCCTCTTGAATTCAAGTTCATGTATTAATTATCTGCTGTATATTACCAGATTGACTTCTGGCTTTGCCATCCTAAAACTTCGAAACAAATTGTTAAGACATTATAACATGAAATAATTGTGCATTGTCCTTTTTTTGGTGACGCTCATGTCAAAGATTAAACATAATCAGTCTTAAGCATTTATAATGTCCATTTTGATATCATATGTAAGTTCTTGCTTTTACAAACACTGATACCAAGACCGGTCCTAGCATTGGCCAAGCTAGATAGACATCAAAACAGTTGATTCTGCGAAAGAAGTATTGTAAAACTAAAATCTGTTATACACATTTGCGATTGGCCATATAACAAGAATTCACTGAGTGAATTGACCGTTTATAAATACAGAAAGATATGTAAGAAAAACTAGAATATAGAAAAATAAATTTTATATACTAAAATATACTCCTATATCTTTGTTTCTTTTTATCAAATATTGATAACTTCGTCCAGGGCCCTCAAAAGAGTAGGACTGGATTGTCTCTTAAACGCATTTGAAGATGATTCCTTAGTTATAGTGTATATTGTTAGCCATATACAACTATTTGTGCTGATTCCTTAACCGTGTACACTTACGTAAATTCAACATGTTTGAGTTCCCATGTACTTCAGATTTTTCTTTTTCTTTTTTTTTTTTTTTGAGGTAAGAGATAGCTTAAGTAACAGACTCTTCACACAAAATTCTTGTGAGCAGCATTCCATTTTCTTGCTTTCCTTATCAAAATTTCAAAAAGAAGAAAATGAAACATGCGTTGCTTGCCATTCTGTTACATAAAAAAACATGTAGTTTTATAAATATATGCATTTGTAGACTTTGTTGAGTAAAGAATGTAATCACTCGAAAACTTGCTCCCTCATCTTGTTTATGCATTTCCTACACAACTGTCGATCTTTTGTTAATTCTTCTCTCAGATATAGCTACTGCAATTCACTTCCCTACTGCATAAAAGAATTTTAATCCCATTTGCAGAAGGTAAGTTAGGACTTGAACGTTGCGTATATGCAAACTACAAGTAGAGTTTTGGAAACTCAATTCAATAGCAATATATGTAAAGAAATGAATCATCTTCATTACTTCACTATCCATTTTTTTGTACTTTATTAGTTCGTCAAGAAATGAGCAGAGGAAAAACATTTTTCTCACATTCAAACAGAGAATTAATCTGTTCAAACATCACCACGAATTTTGATGTAGTCATTGTCGGGGCTGGCGTAGCAGGTTCTGCTCTGGCACATGCTCTGGCCAAGGTCCTATTTTTCTCCCTTATCTTTTTGTTTTACATTATTTAAATTTAATTAAGACATTCTCTTCATGATTTTTTTAAAATGATCTAGGATGGGAGAAAAGTACATGTGATAGAACGAAACTTAAACGAGCCTAGCACAATTTCCGGTGAACTGCTACAGCCTGCAGGGTACCTCAAATTACTCGAATTAGGCCTTGATGGTAAGCATTTAGGTACTTAGTATGTAATTAATTGCAATTAATATATTATGATATAAGTTCATTATAACAGATTGTGTAAGAGACATAGATGCTCAAAAAGTTGTTGGGTATGCAATTCACAACCATGGAAAAAGTACTACACTTCCGTTTCCTTTGGAAAACTATGATGCTGATGTGGCTGCGAGAACCTTTCACCATGGACATTTTGTACAAAAATTGCGCGAAAAAGCTGCGTCTCTGCCCAAGTACTCTTTCTTTTTCACACACTTACTCTGAAAATCAGTGTACCTAACTAATTTAGTTAGATTTAGCTAATTAACTTTTATTAAGTTGTATACTTAATTGATTTTGACAAATTTCCACATTTTTTTGGGTGATATCTTATGATACAATTCTATATATATAACACCCTTTGTAATCAGTGTTAAGATGGAGGAAGGGACAGTAACTTCTCTGATTGAAGAAAAAGGTACAATAAAAGGTGTTCGATACAAGACAAGAAAGGGGCAAGAATCGACAAAATATGCTTCTCTTACTGTCGTTTGTGATGGTTGTTTTTCAAGTCTCCGCAAATTTCTTGCAAATCCCAAGGTAGAAAAAAATTATCTTTCCAATTCGAAAGATATATGAACAGCCTACTTTTTCACCATTTTGATGAAGAATATTAGTATTTTTTTTTTATGTATGTTGCAGACAGAAAAGCAAAGCTATGCTGCTGGATTCATTATGGAAAATTGTCTGATTACTCATCCAAATTATGCACATTTAGTTTTTGGAGATCCAGTGTCTGCTATTTTTTATCGAATCAGCAGAAACGAGGTTCGTTTCTTTGCAGATATACCAGGACCAAAATTACCTTCTGTCTCCAATGGTCAAATGTCTCATTACCTTAAAACCGTTGTGGCTCCTCAGGTGTGTCTGAAATTAACATGAACATTATTTATTTGTGACGGATTCTTTTGTCTCCGTAGCAAACTATACAGTGTTGTTTTATGCAGGTACCTTCTGAAATGTACAATGCATTTATATCTTCAGTTGACAAAAGTACCAGAATTAGAATAATGCCAATCAATAGTATGCCAGCGGCACCATACCTTGTACCCGGAGCCATTCTTTTAGGCGACGCATTGAACATGCGACATGTGATCACGGGAGGAGGAATGACCGCGGCTCTAAATGATGTCTCCTTTCTTTGCAATATTTTAAAGCATCTAAATCTTGATGATACATCTGCTGTGACAAAGAAAACTGAATATTTCTACAAGTATCGAAAGGTAAATGATCATGATGGACCATATAATTGGACCCTCAATACTTCCGCTCTGGCGCTTTACACACTTTCCGCATCAATTTCTTATGCTGTTGTGCAGTTTTGGTCCCATCAATACTCAATATCCGTTTAAATTTTTGCACTTTTGGTCCTATAGATTGTAGTTGTTTTGTACTTTTGATCCCATATAACTGTCTCAGTTTTGCACATTTTTGTCACAAATTAGACTGAAAAAGACCCATAAGAACAAAAGTTCATATCATCTTAAAAATGTGGACTTGATGAAATTTTGAAAATTGCGGGACCAAAAGTTTTGAGGATTCAGTTATTTCGACAAAGATGCAATTTGACCCATTTTAGACAACTATTTAAGTATAAAATTACTTGCCATTGAATTTTTTTTTATTTTTGCTGACAGCCAAAGGCATTTACAATAAATGTAATAGCTGATGCCCTTTACAAGATAGTTTGTGCATGTCCTGAAGAAAACAGAAGGGAAATTCAGCAAGCATTGTTCAATTATTTGTGTTTGGGACAACATTTTTCTGCAGGAGTAGTTGGATTAATTTCTGGTCTGAATCCACAACCAAGGAAACTTGTGCTTTATTTCTTTGTTATAATTGTCTACATGTTTGGCTTCATTTTATTTCCATTTCCGACACCTAAATGTTGGAATAATTTTCAAAACTAAGTTTATAATTACTAATTTAACCGTTAAGTTTTTGAAACCCAATTAAAATTGAATTCATACGGTTAGTTAATTGGATTGACCAAAAGTTGCAACCTTTCTTTCTTTATTAATTATTCCTCCTTTAATGAAGAGTTGTGTTGATTATGAAACATTGTTAAGTTGCTTATAAAAGCACTGCCATCTCACGGCATTTGCAGAACAAGGAAAATCTTTCCATTTTACAATATTTCAAAGCACCAAATTACTCTTATATTTTCAGTTCCTATTTCTTAATTACAATATTGAGTGTTCGGGTTTGTCTTCGAAAGTGCAATTCGCAGTCAAACAACAGTGTATTACTGGGCTCCATTGTATCCTGGGACAAATTCGCTGTATAACTTATTTGCACTTTGTAGAGGGCGAATATTGTCTTGAGGAGAGCGTAAAATTTGCGCGACTTGGAGGAATCAATTCAATTTCAGATTTGCTACGTTTTCAACCACTGCTTGTTCTAAATTATCCAACAATCTCAAGACAATAACTATGGCATCTCAAAGCTTGCAACAACTCACCACCGATTTTGTCAAATTGGAGAGGTTTGATGGTGGAAACTTTAGGCGATGGCAAAAGAAGATTCATTTTCTTTTGTTGTCACTTTCGGTGGAATACGTGTTGACAACGCCAAAGCCGCAAGAACGTGAAAATGAAACTTTGGCTGAATCTCGAAGAAGAACAAAGTGGGGGAAAGACGATGAAATATGTAAAGGTCATATTTTGAATGCATTGACGGACAGTCTTTTTGACGTTTATCAAGATGTTGAAACGGCAAAGGAACTTTGGGATACTCTCAATGCACGGTACTTAATTGAAGACGCTACAAGTAAGAAATTCTTGGCTTCCCAATTTATGAACTATAAAATGGTTGATGGAAAATCAGTGAGTGAGCAATTTAATGATATTCAAAGCATGTTAGGACATATGAAACAATTGAACATGAAAATGGATGAGTGCATTGTTGTGTCTTGCATAATAGATAAACTTCCTCCTTCATGGAAAATATTTAAGAAAGGTCTAAAGCATAAGAAAGAAGATATTACTATCAAAGAATTAGGTTCTATCTTTCGTATTGAAGAGCAATCTAAAATGCAAGAAAATGAAGAACCACAAGTTAAAGAATCTTCTAGGGTACATATGGTGGAGGAATCTAAAGAGTCTAAACAACCTCAAAACTTTGGACAAAATAAAGAAAATCGGAAAAGAAAGGGTCAATATGCTAAGAACCAAAATAATGAAAACAAGAAGAAAAAAGGATGTTGTTGGCACTGTGGTAAACCAGGTCATCTAAAGAAGGATTGTAGAGATCTCAAGAAGAAAAATGTTCAACAAAATAATTTTAATGAAAAATATGTTGCTGTAGTTTCTGAAATTAACATGGTACAAGATGATAATTCTTGGTGGATTGACTCTGGAGCAACGACTCATGTGTGCAAGGATAAAAATTGCTTCACTACTTATGAACTTGTTCATGAAGGCAATGTCTTGTACATGGGAAATTCGTCGACAGCTACTGTAAAAGGCAAAGGAACAGTAAACTTGGAATTCACTTCCGGAAAAATTTTAACTTTAAAGGATGTTTATCATGTTCCTGAACTTAGAAAGAATCTAGTTTCTGGCAGCCTTTTGAACAAGCATGGTTTCAAGCTTGTATTTGAGTCTGATAAGTTTATTTTGTCCAAAAGTGGAACCTTTGTTGGCAAAGGATATTTGTATGAGGGAATGTTCAAACTTAATATTAATAAAATAATGAATGATTCTATTTATATAGTTGATTCCTTTTCTTTGTGGCATGATAGACTAGGACACGTAAATTCTAAACGCATGAATGATATGATTAAATTAAATTTGATACCTAAATATGTTGACGATGCTTTGGATAGATGTCAAATATGTGCTCACACAAAGATTACTAAGAAACCTTTTCCTTCTAATGTGAAAAAAAAAAATGATTTACTACATCTTATTCATAGTGATTTGTGTGATTTACATGCTACTCCAACCAAAGGAGGAAAGGAATATTTTGCTACTTTCATTGATGATTACTCAAAGTATTGTTATGTATACTTATTGCATACTAAAGATGAAGTGTTAGATAAGTTCAAGATTTACAAGAATGAAGTAGAAAATTATTTGAATTGTAAGATTAAATGCTTAAGGTCTGATAGAGGAGGTGAATATCACTTTCCTTCTTTTTGTGAATCTTCTGGCATAATTCATGAAACAACAACTTCATATACACCTCAACAAAATGGAATAGCCGAAAGAAAAAATAGAACCTTGAAAGAAATGGTAAATGCTCTGTTATATAATTCTGGTTTAAACAAAAGTTTTTGGGGTGAAGCATTATTAACTGCGTGTCATATTCTTAATAGAATCCCTCATAAGAAATCTCATGTTACTCCTTATGAACTTTGGAAGAAAAGAAAACCAAACTTAGCTTATCTTAAGGTATGGGGCTGTAGAGCAATTGTAAGATTGCCAAAACCTAAGATAAAACGTTTAGGTCCTAAAGGCGTTGAATGTATTTTCTTAGGCTATGCTGAACATAGCAAATGTTATAGGTTTATGGTAATTGAACCTAATGATTGGATTAAAATGAATACTGTTATTGAATCTAGGGATGCAATCTTCTATGAGAACAGATTTAATACCATTTCAAAAATTCATGAAAAAGAAGTAGAAAATAAACGTGTAGTACCTATTTCTATAGAAGATGTAGAAAATAATGTTGAACCTAGAAGGAGTAAGAGAACAAGGGTTGAAAAATCCTTTGGTTCTGACTTCATAATATATCTAGTTGAAGGCACTAGGAATTCTCTTTGTACTCAAACTACTATACCGTCTAGTATAGATCCAGACCCTCAGACATATGAACAAGCAATGAAATCTCGTGATGCTAGTTTTTGGAAAGAAGCTATCAATGATGAGATGGAATCCATTTTAGGCAATAATACATGGGTACTTGTAGATTTACCTCCTGGTTCAAAACCAATAGGGTGTAAATGGATATTTAAAAGGAAACTGAAGGTTGATGGAACTATAGACAAATTTAAAGCAAGACTAGTAGCAAAAGGTTTTACTCAAAAAGGAGGTATAGACTATTTTGATACATATGCTCCTGTAGCTAGGATTTCTACAATTAGAGTATTAATTGCCTTAGCATCTATTCATAATTTTGTTATTCATCAAATGGATGTTAAAACTGCTTTTTTGAATGGAGAATTAGATGAAGAAATTTATATGAACCAACCAGAAGGTTTTATTTTGCATGGACAAGAACATAAAGTGTGTAAACTAATAAAATCTTTATATGGCTTGAAACAAGCTCCTAAGCAATGGCATGAAAAATTTGATAATGTAATAGTATCTAATGGTTTTATGATTCATGAATCTGATAAATGTGTTTACAGTAAGTTTCATGGTAATAGAGGTGTTATAATATGCTTATATGTTGATGATATGTTAATCTTTGGCACTGATATAGAATCTGTTGAACATGCTAAAAAATTCTTATCTTCTAGTTTTGACATGAAAGATATGGGCATAGCTGATGTGATTCTTGGTATAAAGATTGTTAGAAATAGTGAAGGTTTAATTTTAACTCAATCTCATTACATAGAAAAGGTGCTTAAGAAATTTAATCATTATCATTGCATTCCTGTTAATACTCCTTTTGATTCTAGCATTAAGTTGTGTAAAAATGATGGAAGAGCTGTAAATCAGCTTGAATATGCTAGAGTAATAGGTTGTCTTATGTATGCTATGACTAGTACTAGACCCGATATATCCTTTGCTGTTGGTAAACTAAGTAGATACACTAGTAATCCTAGTCACGAACATTGGAATGCAATAAACAGAATTTTAAAGTATTTGAAGAAAACCATGAACTATGGGATTTGCTTCAAAGGGTACCCTTCGGTTTTAGAAGGATTTACTGATGCCAGTTGGATAACTGAGCGGGAAGATCATACATCCACAAGTGGGTGGATATTCACTCTCGGTGGTGGAGCTATATCATGGAGCTCGAAAAAGCAAACTTGCATAACAGATTCAACCATGGCGTCTGAATTTGTAGCACTTGCTTCTAGTAGTAAAGAGGCGGAATGGTTAAGGAACTTGATGATCGAAATTCCGATATGGCCAAAGCCTATGCCACCTATATCTATTCATTGTGACAGTGAGGCCACACTGTCAAGAGCCTATAGTAAGGTGTATAATGGTAAGTCCAGACATATTGGACTTAGACATAGCTATGTTAGACAATTACTCACTGATGGAGTAATTACAATTGATTTTGTACGGTCAAGTCAAAATCTGGCGGATCCTTTGACAAAAGGATTAACAAGAGATCTGATTAATCAAACTGCCAAAGGGATGGGTCTTAAGCCTATTTTCGAAGATCACCAATGATAGAAACTCAACTCTATTCTCGAATTTTCAAGTCTAAGAGTTCAATGAGCAAAGTATATCATATGATGTGGTTGAAGCACTAACTAAATACCATCCCAAGATATTTAGTGCTTGTTACTGTAATGATAAAGTAAGGTTGAGCAATATGCTCTTAATAGACTTATAACATGTATGTTAAAGTGTTAAAATTACAGGACACTTTTGATATGTCTACCTATATGAGTGTAGAGGGTGGTGCCGCCTTCTATGAGTTAAGGGCTTAACTCTAGAGCGCTCATGAAACAGGATATAGACACAAGGCCAATCCACGTGTCGGCTTTTTAGAACACTCAAATTTTTTGAAAATATATGTGTGTAAGTGATTCCAGTTGATCATATAAGGAAGTTGGTTCAAAGACAAGTCTACTAAACTTCTTGATTAACTTTGAAATACTTTCACTAAATAATGGTTCAAGTCGTGAGACACCATTATTGAATCATATATTTCTAAGTCTAAACTTTTAATTTTGAAAATGGTGGAGGAATGTTGGAATAATTTTCAAAACTAAGTTTATAATTACTAATTTAACCGTTAAGTTTTTGAAACCCAATTAAAATTGAATTCATACGGTTAGTTAATTGGATTGACCAAAAGTTGCAACCTTTCTTTCTTTATTAATTATTCCTCCTTTAATGAAGAGTTGTGTTGATTATGAAACATTGTTAAGTTGCTTATAAAAGCACTGCCATCTCACGGCATTTGCAGAACAAGGAAAATCTTTCCATTTTACAATATTTCAAAGCACCAAATTACTCTTATATTTTCAGTTCCTATTTCTTAATTACAATATTGAGTGTTCGGGTTTGTCTTCGAAAGTGCAATTCGCAGTCAAACAACAGTGTATTACTGGGCTCCATTGTATCCTGGGACAAATTCGCTGTATAACTTATTTGCACTTTGTAGAGGGCGAATATTGTCTTGAGGAGAGCGTAAAATTTGCGCGACTTGGAGGAATCAATTCAATTTCAGATTTGCTACGTTTTCAACCACTGCTTGTTCTAAATTATCCAACACTAAACGCATCTACGCTGCATCTCGTTTGGTATTGGTAAGTACATATATATATATATATATATGTTCTTGAATATATATATATATGTATAATGTCTTTGATTTTTAATGTGTCATATACACCTGCCTGGAATAAATATAATTCATGTACTCCAATATATATAGTGGAATTTATTGAAACAGTATTTACTTAATGTTCCTTAATTTCCCAGGTTGTTGCTGCAATCGTTTTTCCCATCATAATGAAGAATGCGATGAAACAAGTATCTTCAATGAAGAAGATGATTATAAAAGCATTCCAGATGTAGATGAAGGAATTAATATATTATATATATTCAATGAAATATATTCTGATTTTTCCTTTTTTTTTTCTTGTTTTAGCATGCAATAAGCACGGATGACAATGTTATTATACTTAGAAATGCAAATTAAGAACTTTGCAAATCTAAAGAAGGCCATGCTTTTCTTGGGACATTATATTATGACTCTTGCCCATTCAAGAGTCACAAGATTTCATGCCCATTTTGGTGTACGGGGAGTACGGGTGTATGAACCTAGCAAAAAATCATGTACATATCAAATTGTCCATTTTACCCCTCTCATTTCATCTCCCTTAATTTCTCTTTCATCCCTAATCCTTTCTGCCACTAGATCCCAGCACCGTATCCCGACCCAAAGCCATGAATTTTCTAAAAACTTGTCAACAAATTATATAATATTTCTATAATTTCTATTTTCTACCCAAGTTAACTTGTCGCCGCTGTTCTCGCGCGTGCGACAAGAACAGCCCTCTGTTGGTCGATTTGATCTATTAATTTTGGTTGAAACTTGTTAATTTTTCTCCATTTTTTCAAGAATCTCATTTTCAGATTTTGATTTCTTAAGTTTTAGCAAGAGGACATGATTTTGGGGGCTGATTTGAGTAAAGAAACATGGAATTTTGAGTTAATATTTTTGGTACCTTCAACAATGGCTGTCCACCGGTGAAGAAGATGAACAGTGTTCTTTTTTTTTTTTTTTTTTTTAAGTTCCTTTTTCTTATATTTATTGAAAACAATACTTTAACTAATTTTTGGTAAATAGGATGTGACATTAAGATATTTAATGATATGCAATTATGTTACAAAATATTTAAATTATATGGAAAATTTTATTTTGTGTATTTCATCTGCTACTGTACAAAGTTGAAGTAGTGTTGAGGAAGATAACATATTTGCACATTCAGTCCCTAGGCTTTGTTCCCGGTCAAAATCGCCCTCAAACATTCAATTTACTGAAAAATTAAAACTTTTGTATAATTTAATAAAGTTTAAAATTTAATAATGTGATTAGTTTAAATATTGTTAGTTTTAATATTTAAGTCTAAAATTTGAAAAATACGACTTAACTAGAATTTCTGGAAAAAAAAATCTAAATAAATCTTAATTAATACATAACACATCTTAAATAAATCACAACTGTTTTTCTAAATAGATGGTGGATTTCCTTTTCTTTTCTTTTTTTTAAAAATTCATTTTAGATGATTGTAACACTAAGTCCTTCGTAATTTGAAAATATATCGATAATTTTAAAAAAATTAATTACTCGGTCATTATTTAGATCAAATTGTCTATTAGATGGTTATGTAACACTATGTCCTCCGTAATTTAAAAATATATCAATAGTTTTTAAAAATTTGATGATTCAGTCATTATTTCGATCAAATTGTCTATTAGATGGTTATGTAACACTAAGTCCTCCGTAATTTGAAATATATCATTAATTTTTAAAAAATTAAATGACTAGATCATTATTTCGATCAAATTGTCTTGTAGATGACTATGTATCTCTAACGTCTCCGTAATTTGAAAATATGTCGATAATTTTAAAAAAAAATCGATGATTATGTTATTATTTCGATCAAATTGCCTATTAGATGGTTATGTAACACTAACTCATCCGTAATTTAAAAATATATCGATAATTTTAAATAAATTGATGACTCGGTCATTATTCCGATAAAATTGTATATTAGATGGTTATGTAACACTAAATTCTCCATAATTTTGAACATATATCGATAATTTAAAAAAAATTGATGAGTCGATCATTATTTCGATCAAATTGTCTATTAGATGGTTATGCAACACTAAATCATCCGTAATTTGAAAATATATCGATTATTTTAAAAAAAATTGATGTCTCGGTCATTATTTCGATCAAATCGTCTTTTATCACTAATTCCTCCGTAATTTGAAAATATATCGATAATTTTAAAAAAATTGATGAGTCGGTCATTATTTCGATTAAATTATCTATTAGATGGTTATGTAACACTCTCCGTAATTTGAAAATATATCGATAATTTTAAAAAAATTTGATGATTCTGTCATTATTTCGATCAAATTTGTTTATTAGATGGTTATGTAACACTATGTCTTCCGTAATTTGATAATACATTGATAATTTTGAAAAATTTGATGACTCGGTCATTATTCCGATCAAATTGTCTATTAGATAGTTATGTAACACTAAGTCCTTCGTAATTTTAAAATATATCGATAATTTAAAAAAAAAAATTTGATGACTCGGTCATTATTTCAATCAAATTGACTTTTAGAAGACTATGTATCACTATCTCTTCCGTAATTTGAAAATATGTCGATAATTTTAAAAAAAAAAAAATTGATGATTTGATCAATATAATGACCGATTCATCAGTTTTTTTTAAATTATAGATATATTTTCAAACATAACCATCTAAAAGACAATTTGATCGAAATTATGATCGAGTCATTAATTTTTTTTAAATTAACGATATATTTTTAAATTACGGAGGACTTAGTGTTACATAACCATCTAATAGACAACTTGATCGAAATAATGACTGACTCATCAATTTTTTTAAAAATTATCGATATATATTCAAATTATGGAGAATTTAGTATTACATAACCATCTAATATACAATTTTATCGGAATAATGACCGAGTCATCAATTTTTTTAAAATTATCGATATATTTTTAAATTACGGATGAGTTAGTGTTACATAACCATCTAATAGACAATTTGATCGAAATAATAACAGAATCATTGATTTTTTTTTTAAATTATCGACATATTTTCAAATTACGGATCGGAGACGTTAGAGATACATAGTCATCTAAAAGACAATTTGATCGAAATAATGATCGAGTCATTAATTTTTAAAAAATTAACGATATATTTTCAAATTACGGAGGACTTAGTGTTACATAACCATCTAATAGACAATTTAATTGGAATAATGACTGAGTCATCAAATTTTTAAAAGTTATCGATATATTTTCAAATTACGGAGGACATAGTGTTATATAACTATCTAATAACAATTTGATCGAAATAATGACTGGGTCATCAATTTATTTTAAAATTTTCGATATATTTTTAAATTATGGAGGACTTAGTGTCACATAACGATCTAATAGACAATTTGATCGGAATAATGACCGAGTCACCAAATTTATTATCGATGTATTTTCAAATTACGGAGGACATAGCATTACATAACCATCTAATAGACAATTTGATCAAAATAATGACCGAATCACCATTTTTTTTAAAATTATCAACATATTTTCAAATTACGGAGGAGTATGTGTTACAAACTTACAACTATCTAAAACGATTTTTTTTTAAAAAAAGAAAAGAAAAGGAAATTCACCATCTTAAAAAAAATAACAATTTTGTTTTTTATTTAAGATGTGTTATGTATTGATTAAGATTTATTTAATTTTTTTTCTTCAGAAATTCTAATTAAGTCGTAATTTTTATATTCATACTAGCTATTTTGTATTTTTCAGATTTTAGACTTAAAAATTAAAACTAAGAATATTTAAACTAATCACGTTATTAAATTTTAAACTTTATTAAATCTTACAAAATCTTTAATTTTTCTGCAAAATTGAAAGTTTGAGGACGATTTTGATCAGGATCAGAGTCTGGGGGCTAAATGTGCAAATATATCATCTTCCCCAATACAATTTCGTACAGTAGCAGTTGAAATACCCCAAAATAAAATTTTAATATTAAAAAAATATCCCAAAAATCCTACCCAGCCTCAATGCCGTCACAATGAAGGATAGATATGAGATATAAAGTTTAAAAAATAGATCGGAATTTTGGGATTTATTGGAAAATTTTTAATTCGATAAATTATATAAATTAGTTCTCATAAACTTTTGATATGTTGGAAAAGATAGATCCATCCTTCACTATGAATAGTGAAGGAAAACAATTAAAAGATGAATTTGGTGTTGTTTATGTGAGTGTTTAAAATTGGAGCATTTTTTCACCAAAGCAAATAAAGTAAATACGAATAAAAGAGCAGAGAAACCAATTTAAAGTGAAAAAAATGGTGGTCTTGGTCCCCAGTTCTTTCCGACCGGCGAAATGTGGGGGTGACGGCGGGGTTTGGATGAAAAAAGGATTGGAGAATTAATTAGACTCAAGTTCTTATTTATGATATTTTTTAAGTAAAAGGTCATTTTGGTATTTAACCATTTTAAGTGTGGTTCGTACAGGGAGGAGGGGTGATGTTGTACAAGGACACTTGTCCAATTTTTTTTCAAACAACTTGGGTGACTCTCAACGGGTGAGAGTCACCTTAGAGCGTCCCATGCTTCTTAATCTGAATTCAGACTCAAATGATATGTTTATTTAATAATGATATGTTTATTAATGATTTGTATCTAGCAAGGCAACATTACAAGAGATTTGTATAATTTAATCCCACTAATAAAAATAAATGGAGCTCATATAGAATTGAATTAATTTAATCCAATGATCAAAATCTAATAGATATTTAAATAAAGAACATGGTCTACTATATTATTTTAAGTTTTTTTTTTTTTTTTTTTTTTTTTTTTTTTTTTTTTTATGTATGCCAATAATGCTATATTAATTTCAAATTAGGTCAATTAAATTAGTTTTGCTCAAAGCCATAAGCCAATTAAATGGTACCTCTGCAATTTACCCTCCGCTCCCAAAAAAGGACTTTACCCTTAGAATCCCCAAATTCCGACAAGATTAGGTTTGGTCAAGAATCCAACTCGATTCGGTGATTAGTGGTAGTACAGAAGATTGAAATTGTTTAATTCGGGATTGTAATTATTTCGAGAAGAAGTCGACTATTGACATTCAGGTAAAGTTTTATTTTAGTTTTAGATTTGAAAACCCTAGTTTGATTTTCAATTGTATGAATGCATTAGTCTGTACTGAAATTCTGTTTCAAAGTTTGATTGATTCATTTTTCAGTCTGCACAACCAAATAGAAGTAGTAAACTTCCCTTTACAATGAACTTGATGTAGGTCGAAGAAGCCAAGCCTTGGTGTTGGAATTTCTTACTTGTAAATTTTTTTGAGCAGGTAATTATTTTATACAGTGATAGAAATGCCGTTTGATTGATTATATATAAAATAACATCTTTGATCTAGAAATTTGGATTGGAATTGCTTTTGTTGAGCAGAAACCTTGGTAGTGAGATTTGAGATGGATTTAGAGACAGAGAATAGAATAGCTACCATTCTTTTGAAGGAGGCTAATGAATTGCGTCGTCAGGCACAGAGTGAAGGTGCACTTGCTTACCTTGGCCGGCCTACTGCTAGGAGTAAGCCAAATTCCCGCTTCTTGACAGCAACTGTTCTCGGTGTACAGCAAGGTTATTTTAAATATGCTCCTTTATGTTGGAACCTCTGTATGGATTCAGGGTTACATTTGGTTTTTCCACAATACGCCTGAATGTCCATCTTCTTATGTCCTAATTATTCACGTCAAATCGGCATAAATTGTTTGTTAATAGTATAATTTTTAGCGGGTATGGCATTTGGAGGAGTTTTGTGGTCAACTTTTAAATACTTTAATTTTTCTCCTTACCCTGGGTTGGTTGTGCGGACTGTGGACTTTGGGAGCAGAAATGATGGCTCAAGTATGAATACCATGTAGTAATATTCGTTTTGCTTTTCTTCTTTTTCTTACTGAATTGAATTTAATGCAAAAACAAATATGGCATCCCATTCCTTGTTCTGTTCCTAGTGAATTAGCGGTCTAGTTAGTTTAGCTTTTAGTTGTTTTTGTGAAAATCCTGGCTTTGATGTTACCTTTCTGGATCATTATTTAGTTTGTTCTTTTTTTTGGGAGAGGATCATTATTCAGTTTTCGATGGCATAGTTTGTCCTAGATTGGATGGATACTCTGGTTCAGGTTAGCATAATCTTAATTCTTGGCTGATAAAGTTAATATTGAATATAAGAAGCTCGTTTTCATCACATATTTATCCAAATAAGTCAACGTTTCTTGTGTTAGATCTGCTAAGTTTATTTGTGAGGGTTTTTAGCATGCAGAAACTCTAGATTGGAGATTTTGTTCTGTGTTCACAATATGTTATATGGGGGTTTAATGTTGCAACTTCTACCTTATTGGGACAAGTAGCTTTTGGAAACATCCTACTTGTTCTTGGTTTAGATATTAACTTTATGAACTTCCCTTTTGAATGTTATTCTACAGCTAACCGCGCTGTTGAAGTAAATGAGATGTGGCGACTAAGACAGAAACAGTTAGAGCTAGACAATAGGCTTGAAAGAACAAGAAATGGAAGTAGCAGTAGGAGAAGTCACGAGGATGGTCGTGAATCTTACTCGAGTAGGGATTGCAGTGAATTGGAACCAAGTGCAAGTGCTTCACTCACATCAAAGAAAAGAACTTTTCATGGTCTCCCTTCAGTAGATGAGGAAGGCCTAAAGGATGACGAAATTGAGGAATTTCTACATTCAAGGTTCGTCTTCTCGTTCGTGAACTTTGAATGCAATTTATTATGGTAAACTAATTTCTTGTTTTGTATATTTGGATTATCTTGTTAATGGCAGGACCAAGCGAGGTAGGGGTGCGGTTGGCTCGCGGATGGATGAAACCGGTCCTTATCTTCCTCGTAGTCTAGGTTCAGCAAACATTGACGAGGAACCGACTAAAGCTCGTAGTTTTCTTGGTCCTGAAAGGCCTTTCTCATTGAAATCTGATGATGACTCCCTTGTATATAAGAAACAGAAGGCAAAACGGTCAAGCAAGAATCACTCCAGTATACATAAGTCAAAAGGAAAGTCGAAAAATAGGAGGGAGGAGAAAAAGAGAAAGCATTGAAATGGCTGATTTTAACTTGTGCACTTCTATTAGCCAACATGATGATGTGTTGGTTCTGATTATAGATCGTGTTTGTATACTAAGGAAGAAATATAAGGAGCTTCTCTTTGCTCCCAATTGATGATGTTAATAAATAGAAGCTACAGTATTAGTCCGTCGTATGACATGACAAAGATGAATATTGCAGGATATGGTTCAATTCCAATAGATGCTCCACAACTAATGTTTGAATGTATCTATCCTTCTCCATCCTTTTGGGGCACCTTCTCTAAGAGCTAATAATAGTGATGCTTGGGTAATGGTGCTAACAGTTGCTGAAACCTCCATCACCATTCCCAAATTGGGCATCCAACCCTTATCTGGACAGGCGGTCATAATCGAAAAATTTTCTTGATCCACTTTGCTAAAAATCAGTTAATCACTCTTTATGTGTTCCTCCTTTCCGTCCTAAATTTTTAGATCATAGCTAGGAAAATCCACCACACCACAACACAACAAGAACTCCATTCTGAAAATGCAACAAGAGATGAGAGAGTTTATTATTCCGATACTTCATTGCAGATTTTTTCTATTTCTAGAATGGAGAGGAGAGGTAAAGAATAAGATCCTCCCTTCCGGACAAAGGCATTAACAGAACAAATACTAAAAGTATCTTATGTTGACCAGCAGTTTGCTTTTTTTAATGTTTACTCAATTTATATGGTGATTTAATTTGACTATATGGATATGTATTAAAGGTTGCCCAATATATTCACAATTTTAACTGGTTTATTACATGTATCTTCTTCATAGAATGTGCTGGAGTGGCTTTATTTTTGCCATTTGATTTTTTTTTTTAAAACAGTAGGTTAAGTTTCCCAATAGTGCAACGCAATAAAATTTCATTAAGATGTGAGTCGTTTTACAGCCCGAAAAGAATCATCAAGTATTACCATTAAGCCCTCTCACCCCTAATCCTCCTCGCCAACTGTATATCCTTTGGCATAATAGTGACTCTCTTAGCATGAATAGCACATAAATTAGTATCCTCAAACAGTCCAACCAAGTACGCCTCCGCCGCCTCCTGAAGCGCCGACACAGCTGAGCTCTGGAATCTCAGATCTGTCTTGAAGTCCTGTGCGATCTCACGTACAAGCCTCTGGAAAGGCAATTTTCGGATCAAAAGCTCTGTAGATTTCTGGTACTTACGGATCTCGCGAAGAGCGACGGTTCCAGGGCGGAAACGGTGGGGCTTCTTCACTCCTCCGGTGGCTGGGGCAGATTTCCTGGCGGCTTTGGTAGCGAGTTGCTTGCGCGGCGCCTTGCCTCCGGTGGACTTGCGAGCAGTTTGCTTTGTGCGAGCCATTTGATGTAATGATGTGTTTTTTGTTTTTCTAGGGGGTTTTGAATTTAGATGAGAGTGGTGGAATCACAGGAATGTAGTGTTGGGTATTTAAAGGAGGGGTGGTTTTGAAAATTGTGGCGGGATGGGGAATTGATCGGAGGAAATAGTAATAATGTTTTTTGCTTTTTTTGATTGAGGGTGCGGATTGTTGACGTGGATGCGGATTTTTAGTCGTTAGATGGGGTTTTTAATCCACGGTCTGAGGGTTATTTCAAATGTGAAGTACGGATCCATGGCGTCACACTTTCTACCTCTTTCAGAATAGGCCTTTATTTATGCAAATTTTGTAATTTTTATCAAGCTAATACTACTATATAATTTAAGTTTAAGAAAATACCCATTTCTATAAAATTCATTATTATTCATATTTTTAGATCTGACATGAATTGATTGACATCTAGCAATATATTCGGCAAAAATTGTCTCCACAAAAGTACTAAAAAGCAGAAAATACCATCATTAAATCTAAATACCTCGTAATCATGAATAATAGACTACGCTTATTTGTTGCGAAAAAATGCAAATTAGATTCTAACAAATAAAATATACTATCTATAGTTGAAGTGACATTCGAGTTTATATACCCGATTATATTTGAAATCAGCGTGATTAAGTGTAAGTATAATGGAATTTGAGCATTCCTTTAAAGTAAACCCAATAAACTTGCGAGCCATTTTGCCAATTTTATTGAACTCAATAAAAAAATTTAAAGCCAGTTTGACCTTAATAACACATGACTCATTAAAATGTTTAAACAATCTCATTGATATAAACTTTAAAACTTATTGGTTGTGAATGTATATTAATTTATTAATAACTCAATTATCATCTGATTACTATGCCCATTGATCAGAATTTCGTTTCTTGAACATATTTTTATTTGTAATTAAAAACTATAAAAAATTACACTTCCTTTGATTCAATAACATACATTTTTTAATTTTTTCCGATGAAAACTATAAAAAAATTAATCCAATATTTTAACAAATAATCAATATATTGCTTCTTAAAACACCATGTGTTAATCCGAGTTGTTGATGACTCTACTTCCGGAATCATTAGCTTGAGTTGTTAATTAATTGTTATCCACTCTCCCCGAACAGGACCCTAACTATGATCTACGTACCTTCATCCAGGGATTCTTTGAAATCCTTTATGCATCATGCCATCACAAATATACTATATATATGTATATATATATATATATCATGCCATCACAAATATGATACCAGGTGCAGACACTATTTACTATATATATATATACCACATTTTCACCATCTTCTTGTTTTGTCTCTACACTTCCATAGATTAAAGAAATGTTCTCGTTGAGAACCACATTAAGAAAAGACCAACGACTGTTTTTGTGATTTCAGGTCAAAAAATACCACGGAGCCGGATCAACAAAAATCTATCAATTTACTTAGGTGCCCATTTTACTACAGCGTCATTTATTTATGTGACAAAATTCTTGATTGGAAAAATGCCATTTTCCAATGTCTAAAACACTACACACCTATATATATATATATATATATATATAGCATTTTTGTGTGAAGGTCGAGTCATAGTATTCTATTTCTGCCAGTTGCTCAGGCTACTCATAGTTCGATATTAAACAATACAAAATATGAATAACCTACCTCTTGATTTAAATGGCCAAATCGTTTAATGTCTCTCTACAAATGTTTAGATATATCCAATCAAAACCCTTTCTCCTCAAAAGTATAGAACATGGCCTAACTTCTGTCACTACAACAACATTTTCGATGGAGCCTACATAGTAAATTCAATATTAACATACCGCGTATCATGAATCCTCAATATGATGATCTGTTTCATCAAATATCTCTTCCTGCAAGAAGCAACAAATCAAACAAGATATAAATCCCATATTCTTGAATTAATGATTCAAGACTCGTGTATTAAATGACAATAGCTGGCTTTACCTGCAAAAGCTCTTCAATGACATCTTCCATTGTTATAATTCCTACTGCCTCTTCTTCCTCAGGAAGCTTTGGCAATGGACTTCCATCAATTTCCAGGATGTCTGAGTACATGTTTTTGGTCCATTTTTTGCTTCTAGGCGTTCCTTTGAAAGAGTTGTTTCCGTTGTTTGGAAAGCTCTTCCATTTTTGGAGGGGCCTAATGGTCTTTACACTCTTATCGGAGTAAGGCTTTTCACCCTCAACGTCTATTTTGACTTCCTTAACTGAATCTACAAGGACACACATGTATGAGTGTGGAACTTTGAAAGAGCGATTGCCTGTGGCATAGGAAAGCCCACAGATCACTGAAAGAACTTACTTTCTAGAGTTACTGTGCTCGGAGGATGGTCAAATGTCTCGGTACACTGTCTAACAACGACTGCCATGTGACTGTGACCCTTTTGGAATTCATTCAAGATGTCATATAATGGCAATGTTTCTGGAACCCTACCACGTTAAACAAATAGAAGAACGAGTATTATCATAACTATTATATCTGAGAACAATTCAGTTGCAGAAAATAGGTCTTTTCAAACAGCCTGAGGTACATTTTGAAAAGCAGATATGCGAAAAATATTTGAAGTTTCAGCACTAAGATACCTTGGAATTCTTCGAATAGTGACACTCTTCACTGGAACTTCATCCTCTGGGTGAATTGTCAACAAGTGTTTTGTCTACAACAACAGGAAACGGATTGAACAAGTTAAGCCAGTTCATCTTGAATTAACAAAAGTTCGAGACAAAATTATTTGCACGTTTTCATGATGCATTGCTTATTATGTGGAGATTAGAAGGAAAGAAAATTACTGTGCAACTTTTGGATGGCGAAGTAGGTTATTAAGTTGCTACTTTATGAGCATATGCTGTCTGATATGAAGGATATACTTATCAACTATGTTCATAATATGAAGACTGAGGCAAGCAAGTCAACATAATCAATCCTTCAAGAAGATTTACATATCTGTGTTTTGCTTTTTTTGTTAAGTATGTTCCCTTGTATGCTTTCCCCTCTGTTTATACCCTGGACTACTTGTTTAAGACCAAACATTAGGATGTAATCAGCTCTTTCGGAACCAGGAGATGACCAAATACTAGAATCTAATCAGCTCTTTTCAACCACAAAATTAAGGATACTATAAATGAGTATACATTAAGAAACTACACACAACCTTAATGAGAACCAATTTTACATAGAAACACCATGGCAAAGATAGTTGAGTAGATAACAAAATTAAGGGAGAAGGGTGGGGGGGGGAGAGAGAATAAATTACTCAGAGACCATGAGTAAAAGATTTCAAATTTGATACTCACCACCACCTCAAATAATGACAAAGGAAATAGTTAAATTGTAGCGAAAATATGATATTTAATGACCTATCCTTAATTTCTTTATAAAATAAAATCACTTCAACTTTCAATTGCAATTTGTTGCGACTTCATACTTTAGGTTGCTTGATCCTTGAATTGGAAAAACATATAATTAATTTTCTCCATCTTGTATTTGATTGTTTTTACATTTAGGATTACATTTGTTTGGGCAATCCACCATTTCCTCAGTTTAATTCCAAATAAGGATACATCAACATGATATGGCAAATTTATTAACAGCAATGTGACCCAATCTTTTTCTCGCCTTTAGAACTATATAAAAAGTCAGTTTGGTTTAATATCAGCTGCACTCATGGTTGGAATGACTTAACCCTCTCACAGTCACACTGGAAGTGGGGCCACTCCACACAAACTTCTTTAGCTTCCAACAGAGGTAGTTCTTAGATAGGAATTCCCAGGCAGTGCAGATGTCACAAAAAAATTTAGCATAATTTTCTAAGACTTGATTAGGTCAGGACTAGCTACAGACATTATGCAATATTGGAGCTCAAACATACCTAACAAAAAGGATGCAGCTAGAGAAACAATATGCATGTCCAACCAAAAGAAGCAGCAAGCAGCACAACCAAAAAAAAAATAGGGACACTATCAGAACAAAAACCAAACCTCATTAATCCATTTGGATCGTTAACTCAACCAAAAGAGGCATACATCTTCAGGAGGGGAGAAAATGAAAACAAAAAAATAAACCAACTGCTAAATGAAAACGCACAAAAAATAAGGAAAGTACCAGAACAAGCCCAATGATGTTTGTAGGTTGCTCATAGTACACAGGTACTCTGCTATGTCCTTTCTCCAAAATTAGATTCATCAAGGACCTACACCATAATATAAAGATATTATTCTCAAATTACAGAACAGAGAGATTAAAAGAGAATGACAATTATGCATCACCTATTAAGCTTTGCGTTTATATCAATTGCAAAAGTTTCAGAGATTGGAGTCATGGCATCACTAGCAGTTTTCTCGCTGAGTTCAAGTGCCCCAGCAATAATCGTCGTCTCATCATGTGTGAGTTCTCCTCCTTTGCCTGCCTGCATACAAGCGACAAGTAGAGCAGGGTATCAGCGCATGAAAGCTTAAAACCCTTTATATAACAAAGTTTGAATTCTAATGCAAAACATGCAATAAAATCAGAAGGGAGAAAACAGCTTTTTATAAGAAACCCTTAGTAATGAAAGAACAGTCCAAAGTAATAATTCCACGCAAGACACATTATAATCAAAATCATACCTCATTTCCATGAAAATTAACAAGCGTTTTCAGCTCAGCACGTCGAAACATAGCTCTATGTCCATTGCCAAGAAGTAAGTCTAACAACTGGAAATTACATTAAGTACATAGAATTGATTGTAAAAACATGTCAAACACTTTAACTGAGCAAATCAAATATAAAAACATAATAATAAAAAGACAGAAAGTGTACCTTGCTTATTGGATAAGCAACTGGAAAACAAATCCACACAAGAACGCGAACCACTGGGGCCACGGATGCACCAATAGCAAGTCCGTATCTAGAGCAAACAGATTGTGGGATGATCTGAGAACAGATAAAGGTCATTCTGTGAATAATCAGTTTACCTCATCTAGCACCTTGTTACTGCTTAGTGCTGAATATTTATTGGAAATAAAGAGTTCATTGTTCCCTATCATCGCAGCGGTCTAGGAGATGAACAATTTTATGCTCATATGTTTCAAATCCCAATAATATTCATCTAATATATGTAATTGTGTTATTTCATCATATGACTATTGATTATCAATTTCACTAATAACCATACACCAACCCTAAGACACGCATCACATAATCACTCACTTTTAGTTTTTTGTTCCACAACATTTCATGAAACTACTCACGGTTAGTTGGCATCTGATATTGCAAATTTGACCACGGAAATCTTCTTCAAGTTATAAACGCTGCATCTTCCTATTATTCTATTATGATTCCAGAAGTTTCAAGACAGAATCATGTAATGTTCTATTATCCTCCATTTTTTTTAATCTTTTCTTCCTCTATTCCCTTTTTTGGTTGGGGGGGCGTATATTTTAAAACCTATTTAGGGCATCATAGGGTCAAGTAGCTAATTAATATAACATACAGAGCTGAAAAACTGATTACCTCTCCAAACAGAAGTATCAAAGTCACAGATATAAGGATTGCACCCCAAGCTGAAATTAGACCGTCAAGGAAAATGGGAAGTGTCTGAAAGCCAAAATAATGCCAATTAATCTCTAGTAGGAGTATATTTTAAACATTTTCTTGAAGCATAACAACTGAAAAACTATGCAAACCTCCATTGCGGCAGCATTGCAGATGAGAAGGGTACAGAGCAATAAATGCTGATTCTTGACAACAGGTAATATCTTTTCTGTAAAAGAAATTGAAACCATCCATCTTATATCCCCATCAAATATACTTGCATAATCACAGATAACTATCTTTATCACATGCCCTAGATTAGAATCCAAAAACAGACCAGTAGCAGAGTATCATGACTAATAATTACTAAACACAATCAAATTCTTCAGTTCAGCGTTCATTCAAGCATGTCAAAGTAAAATTAAACTTTTCAGTTCAGCGTTCAAGAAGTTCACTGAAACATTATAAAATTCCACAAACAACGCATAACTTTACAGCTCGAACATTAAAAAATTCCACAAACGACGCATAACTTTACAGCTCGAACTTCACAGCTCTTACTAAATGAAAAAATTCTCAAAAGTTGAATTTAATCAATAATTCCGATCCGTAGCTAAACGATCTAAAATTCAAACTAAAAATGATAAAAAAAAAAAAATTAAAAAAAAAAATGATCAGTACCGGCATACTGTTTGTCCTTGGGAGTACCAGACTTGGCCAGAACTTCAAGATCGACGAGACTAAGAGACATGAGGCCTAAAGTTAGACCGGACATTAGACCAGCAAATAGCACCAAAAATACTATCACAACAATGTGAATGAAGAACTCGGTTTGGCAACATGTGTACTCCACCGCCATAAAAAGATCAGCTACTAACTAATTATTTCTCTCTCTAACTAATTGAAGCCTTTTGGGGGTTTTAAATTTCAGTTCGTGATTGGATTCGAGAATAAATTATCAGGTAAGGTAAAGTTGAAGGAGGAGAATGTGTAAGAACTGGAGGGGGTGGCAATGGAGATTTTATATTAAAGTACTTATTGAACTATTACTACTACTACTACTACTAATTGTGTTTGTGTGTGTGTGTGAGAGGGAGATGACGTGTGGTGTTGGCGTGTTGCTAACAATAATTTGAGGCAAAGAGGTGAGGTGCGGTGCGTTCCAGTCTCCAGTTCTTATCTTTATTGCAAAAGGTGGTGGCCCACTTATACTTCACCATTTCGTTATATTTCATTAACTAGCTTCCTGTGAAATGGTTTCTTTTCCCTATTTTGGGTTTCGTATTCTTTTTATATTTCCTGTCGATTACTGCGATTCGAAATTCAATATCTCCAAAAAATTTAAAAACAAAACTTTTGAAAACAGTTACATTACATAAACACTAACTTAATAACAAAAAAGACTAGACTATGTATGGATCTAGTTTGTCAAGATTTAGACTTACTAAAATTGGATCAACCTCTCCATCATGTAAAAAGTTTTGAAAAGCAGTTGAAACTTTAGTTTCAATTAGGAGTTATTTGCAAAAATAGTCTTATGGCTTTTTTAATTTTTAAAAATAGTTTTATGAATGTTGAGTTTGAAAAATTAGCCTTTCATTTAATTATCCTATTAGTTAATGTTTTAATTAAATGAAAAATTGCAAAAAAATCCAATAAACATGATAAAATCAAAATTAAACCCCATTGCATTAAATATTAAAATTCATAATTAAACTCCACAAAATTTAGAAATTACAAAACCAAACCCCAATAATTATACCACAATATATTCCAAAAATACAAAAATAACACCCACTAAATTAAAAACTCAAAATTAAACCCCAATAAATTCAAAAACATAAAATCAAACCTACAAATCAAACCCCACTAAATACTAAAACTCAAAAATCAAAATAATTCTTTTATTCTAACAAAAAAAAAATCTCTCTCTAGCAAAAACTCTCCCAAATTCAGTTCAAAGAAAATCAAGAAAAAACAAGAAGATCAACATTTACGGTTAGAATACGAACTTCATTGCATTTGATTAGTGGGAAACATAAAAAAAATAAAGTTTGAACTACTTTTATAATTTAAACTTTTTGTCACTTGTCACTTGGGACTCCACGTGACAAGTGACAAATTTTGTCACAAGTAACACGAGTTGCTTATTAAATTTATTTTATAATAGTTAATTAGTGTGTTAATTTATTTGTAGATATGGATGGTAAAATTGTTATATATGTTAGATATAATGGTGAGTGGAAGTCGTGGAAGACAAAGTGGAAATGGGTTGGTGGAGATAACAATTTGGTAATCTTGTTTGTTGATAGGACGATTAATTATGAGGAATTAATGGAGGCAATTTGTGAAACCAATGGTATTGATAGGTATACCAATGACATTGTGATCACGAGCAAAAGCACGGAAGAGTTGCCTCCCTTGCGCTTAAACAACGACGTATGTTTGGCGGGTGTTATGTACATTTATATGAAGAGAGATGAAATTGTATTGTACGTGGCTTATACTCCTCGAAAAGTAAAGAAACTTTTGATACGGGGCGGAAAGCAAGTTCAAGACCGAGGTAGTAATCCGGATAATGAGGATGGATGTGATTTAAGAGGAAGTGAGATTCCGATTTGGCCAATCAATACATGATTATTGCATACAGTGAAGTCATCATGCCCGTTCTATCCAAAGATCAATGGAGGGATATACCCGACGATGTTACGACAAGAGAAGTGTTACCTCCAGACGTGAACAAGACTCCGAAAGACCAAGAGTATCTCGTATTCCTTTTCAAGGAGAAACGTCGAAAAGAAAATATAAATGTTCGATTTGTACAAGTATAGATCACAACAAAAAGACTTGTCCTAGACGCAATGAATTGTAGTTTTGTTAGGTTATTATTTAGGCAATGATTATTGTAATATTTTAATCATCTTTGATTTAATATTTTATTGGAGTATTTGTTTGTTGAATTGAATTACAAGTTTTTTCAATTATTGCTTCGAAATCCACTGGAATTGTTGACAGGTCACTGGACAACCCCAGCGACCCGGCGACATTGTCAGTGAGCGTGTCAGGGCGTGAATTCTCACTGGAATTTTCACCGGGTCATTGGGACGTTCGAGCAATCCGGCGACACGTGCATGCCCTGGCACGCACAATGTCAATTTCTCCGGGATCCGTAGGGCCAAAGTGTGCGAATACGGTCAATCGGGAATTCAAACGGAGAACCACCACTTACAGTAATATAAACTCTTCCGTAAATCAAAGTAAGTGAAATTATCGAATTTACGGTCAATCGGGAATCCAAACGGAGAACCACCACTTATAGTAATATAAACTCTTCCGTAAATTAAATTTAACGAAATTTTCGAATTTACAGTCAATCGGAAATTCAAACGGAGAACCACCACTTATAGTAGCATAAACTCTTTCGTTTATCAAAGTTAGTGAAATTATCGAATTTACAGTCAATCAGGAATTCAAACGGAGAACCACCAATTACAGTAACATAAACTCTTTCGAAAATCAAAGTTAGTGAAGTTATCGAATTTACGGTCAATCGAGAATCCAAACGGAGAACCACCACTTATAGTAACATAAACTCTTTCGTAAATAAAATTTAGTGAAATTATCGAATTTACATAATCAAAACGGAGAACCACCACTTATAGTAACATAAACTCTTCCGTAAATCAAAGTTAGTGAAATTATCGAATTTACAGCCAATTGGATATTCAAACGGAGAACCAACACTTACAGTAACATAAACTCTTCCGAAAATCAAATATGGTGAAATCATCTAATTTACGGTCAATCGGGAATTCAAACAAAAAACCACCATTTACAGTAACATAAGCTCTTATGTAAACCAAAGTTAGGGAAATTATCTAATTTACAGTCAATCGGGAATTCAAATGGAGAACCACAACTTACAGCACCCTAAACTTTTCGTAAATCAAAGTTAGTGAAATTATCGAATTTACCCTAACCCTAAACCCTAAAATCTAAACCTTAAACCCTAAATGTGAAATAATCGAACTTACGGTCAATCAGTAATTCAAACGGATAACCCGAACCTAAACCTTAAAACCCTATACCCTAACCCTAAAACCTTTACCCTTCATTAGTTAAATAAAATTTTCAATTCATCGATTATGAACAATTTTTTTCGATTTTGGTCTGATTAAACCCATTTTTTAACTATTTTTTTTTTCGATTTTAGTCCGATTAAACCCATTTTTTTAAACTATTTTTTCGATTTTGGTCCAATTAAACCCATTTTTTATTGATAATTGATCGATTAAATCCATTTGTAATTTGAAAAACAAAATACTAATAAGAGCTTTACAAAACAAATATTCTGGGAGTGAAATTATACAATTCAAGGTAAAATGTTTGTGGTGGCGCGAGTAGGTTTTTTCTTGGTTTTTGCTCGGAGTTGATAGGGAGATCTGTGTAACAAAGTTCTCAAATGGTTGTCCTCCTCTTCCTCGGTGACTTCTAGATCAACAGCTTGACCAAAATTTGGAGAAGTCACCTAAAAATAAGCAATATATACATCAGACCAAAATTCTAAAATAAATAAATCGCCTTTCACTATTTAAATATTACAAATAACCAAACAATGTAGTATACCAAACAATAAACAATAAACATGCCTCTGCTCGGCCAAATCGAGCCAAACTCAAAAACTGACACATACCCAGTTGAGGGTAACGCGATGCCTATATACGGTTGCGATCCGTTAAGTAATTTGCGTACGTTTGAAGTTTGCTCCAACCTCTTACTGAAAGTTTCCCTTCATTAATTATCCTCCTAAATTGAAGGCTAGGAAACTCTGACAATTCATTCGTGTACATTATTCCATAAGATTAACCCTACAAAACATAAATAAAACTCAATAAATTGAGTAAATTGGAACTTTAAAAAAAAATAAGTGTTCACTGGAATTGTCTCCGGGTCACTTGGAGAGCCAAGCGACCCGACGACACGAGCCCAAGGATTGGATTTGAATACTTTAATCCATGGTGGGAAGTCCCAGGATTGAATTTGAATAAACAGGGAATGGGAGCAGGGGTAGGGGCAACTGGGGAGCTCTGGAGCTCGACCCCTGCCCCTAGCATTGGGTTTACCTTTATAAGTCGAGAAGACTTTTCACATTTTCCCCCTTATCGCATAAAAAAAATGCAACTCCGTCAAGTTCAATTACTTATATTGTGAAGACTAACTCTAAACTTTTGAGGTATAAGTGTGAAATTTGTTAGTGCCCCCATACACTTTTTTACAACATCATACTATATACTCCTATATGACAAAGACTTACTAATTTTTATATTTAAGTACAGTACAAAACTTTTTCTTTATACAGTTCTTATAACATGTATTATATCAAAATATTAAGTAAGAATTTCGTCTATACTAATATATATACTTTTGGTAAAAAGACATATAATTTGGTAATGATTTGTTATAGTCTTGTACAATCAGTGCAGTTTTAGAAATCATGTGTTAAGCTCGAAGGGCTTCTTAATTTTACATAAATTTTATTACATTTTTAACTTTACCGAATTGAGTTTCAATAATTTTTAAATAGTACACGTTCTACATTATTGCAACTAATAGAAATATATAGTCATATTTATTTGTGAGCGTGTGATGGGTTTGGAACAGATTTGGAACAAAAGAAGCAGATAGGATGAAATTCGGGACTAAAAATTTTAGACCCAAACCAACCCTGAATAATTCGGGTACCCGATGTCCGGTACACAAATTATTCCCGGACAAGATGGATTTAAGGGTCCCTTTTTTTCCTTTCTCTTTTTAATTATGTCATCTCCAACCATGGATTAAAGTTTCGTTTTTGTTGTATGTTTCGGTGAGCTCAATATAGGAAACTTTTCGACAAATCCGGAAACGTTTCAAAAAAATTAGGAAAAATTATGAAGAATGTTATTAAATTAAGAAAAAGAGAAAGTTTCAAGGCAAATATAGAGTTTTGAAAATACACCTTATTTTCGTTTCGATTGATTCAAAAACAGAAATTTTTCGATGTTTTCGACGGAAAACAAAGAAATTTTGATCCATGTCTCCAACAGCTCTTTTAAATTTCAATCTCTTATATTAAAATATAACTAATGAACACTGTTATACACTTTCACTTTTTACTCTACGCTCCAACAACTAGTTTATACTTTAATAGACCACTTTTTAACAACCATACCATTTCACTCCAACAACTAATTTATATTTTAACAAATAACATTACTTATTATTTTATATAAATAATAATGATGTATTTATAATACTAATTGATTTTATTTCATTATAAATTAAAAAAATATTAATTTTTATTATTGACATTTAACGATGCCCCAAAAATGTTTATCAAAATATTATCACTAAATCAGGGTGACAACATTAATTATCGCTAATGTCTCTAAAGAGGTTTCGCTAATTGTCAATAGTGATAAATTTCTTATGATGATATTCAAATTAGAAAATTTGAATTTACAATTTCAATACAAATTTGTATGCATTTATTGTTTTGCCAGAATAATTTCTTATAATGATATTCAAATTATTGTATACAATTTCAATTCGAATTTCTTATAAAGAGGTTTCATAGAATAATTTATTGTTTTTTCCTGCAAACAATTGCAAATAGCAATTTATATTTGGCCATTCAAACCTATAAATTTTAACAACACATAACTTACATGTGCTCTTGGAAAGCAATTTTAATGATAATTTAAACAAAACTCTTAATTTTATCAAATTTACTCTCTAAAAAGTCAAACAAACAACAATTTTATTATCTCTAAATTTTATTATCTCTAAATAAAATCTATACTAACTCGATTCTGATCTGACATGAATAGATTAGATGAAATAAAATACTACCATTATTTTGGCATAAACACTTGCATAAGTATTAATTAACCATTCGAAAAAGACATCAATGAACAAAGAAATAAATAAGAGTAAATCCTAGCGCTTTTTCTCTGTCTTCTGAGCTCAACGAGTAAGCAAAGAGCAGCAGCAGATCTAGATCCATTCCCAGTTCTCGCCCTTCGCGTCGATTTCACACTTTAGGTAACCTATATTTCGTATCTTTGTCTTCATTGATTTCTCTTTTCTATTCCCTCCTTTATGGTTCGTTTCGTTATTCTGTTAAGAGTTAAACAACACGTTTTGTTTTTTGAGTTGGTTGTAGCATGTTTGGGTTTAATGCTAAATTGCAGATTTGCCTGATTCCATCTTTTAAGAGCTTGAATTTACTGATTTTTATCTATTCAATTTTACTGTTATTTATCTGTTTCCACGGTGCTTGGAAGGATAATTCGTCTAAAGAATGTAGATCAAGGCGCCAAATGATCTTTTAGATTGATAATTAACTTCACTTTTTCTGAACTTTCTATTAGAAGTGTTATATACCATTGGGTGCATTTGCAATTTGATGTTGGAATGCTAGCATTAGCTATTTTAGCTTACTTGTAGCTCGGGAATGTGTTCAACTTGGAATAATGAGGACTGTTTAGAACATTTTGATTCGGGAGTAATTTTTGTAAGGTCCGGCTTAAGTTGGACTAAATTCCTCTCTGTTATCTCTTTGATAGTTTCAAGACATGTTAATATTCTAATTGGTAGACTTCTTTATTTCTACTTTACTGAATGAGCTGCTAGCAGTATTGCAGTGAATTGTTTAATTTAATAGTCTTTCTGTTTCCAAAAAATTGGCCTTAATTTCAGCTGTCATTAAATTCTGTGTCTAGCAGGTTCTTACGACTTTAGAACCATGTCAAGAAGACCCAATACTGGTCGTCGCTTTGGAGATAGTGGGAGTATGCCTTTTGTGGGAGCATTTCATCCCAAATCCCGTCCATCTCCCCTTCTATCAGTAGGACTTGTTGTAGTGGTAAATCTTGGCTTCTTTTGCTTCACTTCTTGTACACTTGTGAACACACTTTTCATACAAACTTCTCACAAACTCACAGTAGACATGCACCTGTATGCAGACATTCCCTATTTACAATATTTTGTTGCACGCGTAATATTATTTTTAAATGAACCACCAAAAGTATGGAGAAAAGATAAAGGATGCATCCCATTTCTGCACCTTATTAATGTTTGATTCCGATGATAGGTTATTATGTGGTTGGGGTTTGATTTCCGAGAAAACTGATTGGTATTTTTGTTGAATTTTCAGGGAGCACTGCTGATTGTCGGTTACCTTTATCATGGTTCAGGTCTGGTTTTTCGAACATATATATATAATACGAAGATCAATCAGATGATTTCACAATTCATTTTCTCATCCTTTCTATTCGTTAGATTTTTATCTTATTATTTTTGCTATGTTTTTTTTGCGGGAATCCTGACTTGATGGAAGCTTAGACTTTTAAAGGCAATCATTCTTTTTATGAATGATTTCCAACTAAAACTTTTGCATATATAGTTAATACATTTGGTGTAATCTGAATTTTGAATAGTTTTCTTACAGGTGGCCAGAGTGGTGACATAGCTGCTCTAAATAGACATGATGGTAAATCCTATCTTAAATTGAAATAAGTCGTACGAATTTGTCTTCTTTTATTTCCAAAATTGCAACATGTTGCCGATAAATAAGAATCCATCCACCTTGTGTACCACCAATATTTCTTTTTTCGGGTGTATCTAGATTAAGGAATGCATGCATGTAGATAATGGTTTCTTATACTTGCTTTATTACAACTGCTGCATGCTGCAATTTTTTTCCTTAGTTTATGGTTGTGGTGAAGCAGGTAATACTTAATTTGTGTTACTTAGACACATCAACAATACCAAATTTATTTAAATGGCTTGATATCTAATTCAGATAAATCTGTTTGGCATTGTGCATCTGATGTTAAGATCTGCTATTAATGTGTACAAGACTAGTCGCTTGGCATGTGTCGCTTTGTAGCATCTAGATATTAGATTCTATTCACAATATCTGTGCATGCTTTGATAATCAGATATGGTTGATGATTTTATACTTTATGCAATACTTGATCTTCTAATTGGCTTTCTTTTTTGCCCATTTATTAAAAATAAACAAAAACTAATGAGATGAGAAGGCCCTCTTAATTAATTCAGTCATGTATATGCAGGTGGTGTTTCATGTACGCAAGAAGTTCAGAGATTAATACCTATTCTTAAGAAAGCATATGGTGACAGCATGCGAAAAGTATTGCATGTAGGGCCTGAGACCTGCTCAGTAGTCTCTCAATTATTGAAAGAAGAGGATACCGAAGCTTGGGGTGTAGAGCCATATGATTTAGATGATGCTGATGGCAACTGCAAGAGTCTTGTACATAAGGGCATCGTGCGAGCGGCTGATGTCAAGTTTCCTCTTCCTTACAGGCCTAAGTCCTTTTCTCTTGTGATAGTGTCAGATGCTTTGGATTACTTGTCACCTAAGTATCTGAACAAGACTGTTCCCGAGCTCGCAAGGGTATCAGCTGACGGCTTAGTAATATTATCTGGTAATTCTCAGGAACCATTATTTATTATAGGCTTCAGTTCTACAGACTTAACCTATGTTAGAAGTGTGCAAGTTATATCACATTAGTTGAAGTTAATGGGATTGATGAGTCCTTGTTCATTATTTTTGCATCTAATACGTGGAAGATTGTGTTTGATACAGTTTTTAGGTAGGCGTGACGTTATGGCTTCATCAGGACAGTGTCACTAGATACTTGTAAATTATGTCTTAAAAAATTTCGACCTAGGTGAGTGTCTTGTACCTTTCCAAGACTAGCAGTGGCCAGTGTGAGCCAACCCGCATGGCATATGAGCTATCCTTGTGGGTATATTTCCACTTACTTGAATTTGGACTTGTTGGGTGGCCGTAGATTGAGCTGAACAAGGATGCTATAATTTAGTGAGGGTCTTAGCAACTAACACCCAACCCTACATCTGTTAGGTGTGAATTTAAGTGCTAATACTTGATGACATGTGCTTAAAGCACTTTGTGCCAGTTGACTTTTGCCTATTTATTTCGCCAAGGTAATGACTGACACTTTAAATAAAGCCCTGTCAAAGTAATTAGGTTCTGTTTAGGGGAGAAGGCAAGTGTGAACTCTCAGACTGAAAAGGCTTTCAGGTCAATTTCTACGAACATCTTTGGAATCTAATTCATGGCTTAACTTTTTAAGCTTCGCCGCACTAAGTGGAATAGCACGCCAACTGTGATCTTGTTCCACATGAAGTTATAGGGCCGTGCCTTTGATACTGTCCTTGTATTGTGTCGGAGCTTGAATCGTAGCCAAAGTACTTAAGTCTGTATTCCTCTGTGTAATATCTAATTGTCAGCTATTTATACTATTTGTCCTCTATGAAATAATATGTTATTATTATGCCATAATAAATTTCAAATACAGTTTTAATATTTTTCATATAAATTTAGGTTACCCAGGTCAGCAAAGAGCTAAAGTGGCAGAGTTATCCAAGTTTGGGCGTCCTGTAAGTGACAATTATGCTTTCTTTACTTTTTTGCCGTGTTTACTTTCTTTGTTTTTCCTTTTTTGTTTCCTTTTATATGTATTAGCCTTATTTCCCCAATATATATGATAGGTTGATACGATGATGAGTGATCACATAGTTTAGCCATTATCTCTTATAAAGTTAATGATGAATGTGATTCCTCTCAGTAATATATTTTGCTCGGGTTTTTGCAAGTTAACTCCTTGTGATATGTCTAATGGGCAATTGACCTCCTTGTGAAATAAAAATAGGCAATTTAACTCCCTGTGAAGTAAAATAATGAGCAATTCACCTCCTTGGGATATAAAAGTAGGCAATTTACCTCCCAGTGAAATGAAATAATGAGCAATTTACTTTCCTGTGATATGAATTAACGAGCAATTTAGAGGGAGGCAATGTGCTTCTTTTATAAAAGCACAGGGAAGTATTTTGCCCTTTTTCTTATCACAGGGAGTTAAATTGCCTATTTAGGATATCACATGGAGTTAAATTGCCTATTTAGGATATCACAGGGAGGTATTTTGCTCTTTTATTTATCACATGGAGTTATATTGCCTATTTAAAATAAAACAGGGAATTAATTTGCTATTCACTCTATTTTGCTCCATGTATTCCTCTTGGTCTGCTATTTTCTGTTTCACTGCCTTTGAGACTCGTTATAATGAAAATTAATTTAATGGACATTGTTACTTTTATATAATTCAATAAACATTTCCAAGTTTAATCTTCTGTCTGGAAAAAGAACATAGTAAGATACGAAGGAGGGAATATCTAGTAAATCATGAATTATCTGAGCTTTGTAATTTACTTCTCATAAGTACATTGATTCTCACAAAATTGCATTTTAATGTCATTCGATAGCAACTTTCTAAGCTTAAACTCTTAATATTTAGCATGTTGGTGTTATTTGTGTAGGCCAAATTGCGAAGCTCGTCTTGGTGGATAAGATTCTTCATTCAAACAAGCTTAGAAGAGAATGAAACTGCTATCAAGAAGTTTGAACAGGCAGCAGCCAAAAAATCGTACAAATCGGCCTGCCAAGTTTTCCACCTAAAACCATTGCATTGATGATCTGATTTTAGATGGTATATTCTTTGGGAAATGTGATGTGATGCCAACAAGCATCTTAGTTCTTACAGTAAATTATAAATTGCGATAATTGTGTTACTTTGTTCGATATTCCTATGTCAGACATCAATATTGTTGACTGAAAATTCAAAATTTTGTGGGTATTAATAGTAAATGTGTTCGGGTTTCATATTCCCTTGACATTGTTGTAATTGGTCCGATAGCAGCAAGAATTGCTCTGCGGATCTATGGAAACTCAATGTGCTTTTCTTGATACCTGTAAAAACACTCATATTTTACTGGGGTGGTACATGATTTAATGTTTTATTTAAAAGAAAAGAAAAATTACATGCTACATTAGAGCAACATATGCTCCATGACCGACTATTTTACCAATTAAGTAGAGCAAAACAAGTTTGGCTTGATTTTTTCTGTAGAGTTTGATATTGATTTTGATATGACCTTTTTTTTTGTTAGAGATGAAAAAGTGAAATTTTAAGGCCTATTTGGAAGAATTTTGGCTTGGTTTTGCGAGTATCGGTTTCGAAAAAATGGTTTTAGTGGTTTTCGGTGAAACCTTTGAAACCTCGTGGCTAGATCTTGGTTGGGTTTTGTGGTGTTGAAAAAACTCAAACCCAATTTGGATTGGGTCTGGGTATTGAGGTTTGAGGAAAAAAGTTGGTGGTAGGTGTCAAATCAATGTATTTTTTATGGAGTATTGAGTAAGAAAAATAGATGGTATGTGTTCAATCAATTCTTTACAGGTAGTTTGGATGTCGGTTTCAAAATAGGTTTGTGATGAGTTTCATAAGTTTTATAAACTTCAATTGGGAAGAGTTATGGTTCAATTTCGTGAGACCGACAAGATCGGGCCAGAACTCATTCAAATCGGCCCTTAAGTACCTTTATATTTGCTTTAGGATAAATTACGAATACCCCTGAGGTAAGGTCTAAAAACAAAAATCTCTCACATATTAGGTGGAGATCAAGGGGGAAGCTCCCCCCTTGAAGGGATGGAGATGACCATCTCCATTGATTCAAGGGGAGGTCCGGTCCCCTTGAATCCAACCACCCATTGCTCAAAGGAATAGTGCAAGCTAAGGTTGGCTTGCCTCATCCCTTGAATCTTGAAGGCAATGATTTTTTATTTTTTGTTTTTATTTATTCTTAGTTAATAGAATTCTTTCTTTTTTTTAAATAAAAAATTTCTTTAATTTATGATTAATTTTAAAAAGGTTAATTTTAATTTTAAAAAATGTAAACTTTAAAAGGAAACTTAAAGAAAATTTAATTTTAAAAAATTAACATTAAAAAAACGTAACTTTGATTTATGAAATTTAACATTAATTATTTGTAAATTTAAAAACATTGTAAGAAACTTAAATACAATTTATTATTATTAAGTGATAGTGGAAAAAAATGAGGATTGAAATTAAATGAAATTGATAGATTAAGTCATTGGAGATGACTATGAAAAAGAAAGGGGAAGCTGAACTGAGCTGAGGGGAAGCTGGACTTAGGCTGAGGGCATCATTAGAGACTGGACTGAGCTGAGGGGAAGCTGTACTTAGGCTGACTGGAGATGCCCTTAGATATCACAAAAATTTGAGACCATAAAATCGAGACCATAAATAAAGAAAAATTTGAGACCATAAAATCGAAGGAAACAAAAAAAATTAAAAAATTAAAACATAATGTTATTTGATAGATGAATGTATTCATAATTAATAAAGATACAAATTTATTATTTATGTAATGGGGCGGGGTATTCCCTAAAAATAAAGGGGGGGGGTATTATTGGAATAAAAACTACACAACTATAACAGAGGAAGGTAAGTGTTACAATTAATACTTTAGGGAAATAACTGACCATACTTTAAAGCAATGTTATTAAAACTGGACCGGACCGGCCGGTCCGACCGGTTCGATCGCGAACCGGAAACTGGTCCGGTCCGGTTAATTTGCTGGTTTTAGCGGTTCGACCAGCGGTTCGCCCGGTTCGACCAGTAAAACCGCTAAACCAGTAGGTTCACCGGTTCGCTCTCCGGTCCGATTTTAAAAACATTGCTTTAAAGAGGAAAACTGTATTTCATCCTATCCTTAATTTGTCTTTAACGGTTATATTAATTTAACTATGTAACTTTTGAACTTCTTCGCTTCTTACAAACATTCTTTAAATAAAATTTAACCTTTATTTTCCCCTTTAATAAATCCTTATATTTCGTACTTACCCAGTGCTCTGAGAATGATATTACTATTTATAAAGAAATTCATGTCAAATGATACTATTTTATTATTTTACCCTCGACATTTAAAAGATATCTAATTATATAGTAATTTTTATCTTATTCACTTTTTCTAAAAGGAAGCCTGTTTTCACTCACAAAATGAAAGTTATGACACCATGCTACACCAAAAATTTGTCACTTTCCAAAATTACCCCCAACTCATTAACTTCTTCCCACTAACTCATAAACCCACTACCCGAAAAATTTACATTGATCATTATCTATTAATATAATAATTAAGCATGGTAAGTATTTTATTTATAGTTACATTTACATTCCCTCTTTCCATTAATGTAATTATTCAACATCATCAATTTTAATTTGAAAGAGATATTTGAAGCTCTAATTTTTCAATCATCCCAAGTAAGTTGCATTTCATATTTAGAGTGAGTTTTGATGGTCTAAAAATTACTTTTTTAAATATCTTAATTTTTTTTTTCAGAATTGGTTTATTCCTTAAAATTAATTACCTTTTCCTTATTTTATTTTACTCGGTTATATTTGATGGAAAAATTCATGACGGTAATTTAATATGTCATGTAAAAAGTTATTTCGTTACATTATAAATAGTTATGCACACAAGTACTGCGTGCCACGGTTGCTAGTGAATCAAATCTGAAGCTTATATAGAAAATCTTATTTTTTGCTGAAGAAAGGTTTAAGTTGGAGGAAACGCGTGCTGAGTCTGCTGATTACTAGTATTAGGAAATGGAGGATTGTTTTATATAGGGGTGCACATGGTTTTCAAAACCGTACCGTACCGAATCGTACCGAATGTTAGGTTTTTTTTTTCAAAATCGAAGGTCTTGGTATGAATGAAAAGCGTACCGATTATTTTGGTATGATTTTGGTTTTAGACTTCTCATACCGTAAAAAATCGTACGTACCGAAATTAAAAAGAAACAAGAATTAACTATTCATTTTTTTATATTTACAACTAAATTTTATAAATTTATATTTTTAAATTTATAATTCAAATATTATTGAATACTATATTATTTATAATTTATATTATAGTCCATCATAGTATATAATTACTACATTGGTAGCGCTCAATTAAAAAAAGATATGCTCTAAATTAGCACAAATTAAACTTGTTATATGTTGAAAACTTAAAATGCAAAAATTCTAGACAATAAATACCAAATAGTAAGTTTCTTCTTATAATAAAAATAATGATCAAATAATTTTCCAATTAATTTTATTCAATTAGATTCAACTATATCGTCAAATTTGTGAACATTTTCTTTTCCGATGCTTTATTAATGAAAAAAATAGTTTGTAAGATATTATATTATTAATTTTTATATAATTATCAAATCAATTATATAAGAAAAATTGCACGAAAAAAGTTTGTTTGAAAAAACCGCAAAACCGTACTGTACCGTACCGAAACCGCACAAAACCGAGTTTGTTGGTATGATTCATAAAACTCTAGTTTGATTTTGAGTTTTTAAAAACCGCACTAATTGATACGGTACAAATTTTATAAAAATTATCGCATAACCATGTGCACCCCTAGTTTTATATTGGATGAAAAAATTAAAGGTATGAAGTATTTTTTCCATATGAACCGGTGACATGTGAGCCGGGTCCGTATCTCCCCGTCCGCCATGGCCACGACCACGAGAGAAATCCATCACAGCTCGAAGAACCCCGTTGCGTCCACTTATTCCATCGCTTCCCGCATCATCCTCTCTCTACTCTACTCTGCCTCGCCTTACTCTTACTCTGATTCTCTCTCTTCCGAAACGACGCCGCATTGCCGTCCCTAACATACTCTGTGTTGCCTGACAATAGTAACAACTGCAACTACACGAATGGACGGTGGATCTACGATCCGAAGGTCAGATATTCGCCACGGTACGACCATACATGCAAGGAGATATTCAAAGGCTGGAATTGCATTGCTAGAAACAAATCTAACGCCATTGATATTCTCAAGTGACGCTTGAAACCTTATGGCTGCAATCTCCCGGAGTTTGATCATTTGCGATTCCTTGAGAGCTTCCGAGATACCAGTATCGGTAATTCAAACATTCGCGTTAAATGGACTAGTATTGTTGTTTGTTTTCAGCTTACTTGTTCCTGGATTTGTAAATTTAGGTATGATAAGGCCTATGTGAATAAATGATTGTTATACTACTTAAACAGATAATCTTATTCACTTATGTTATTGCACTTGTTAATTTATGTATGGTGTCTTTAACTGAGCTCAGTTGACTTACTTTTTTATATAGCAATAGAAGATATTTAAAGTTTGAGCACATTTCTGTTTCTGAGAACTTACACTTAGGAGAAATGAATCCATCCTTTTCAATTCTTATTAACAAGAATTATGTCATGTCACATTTTATATAAGCATGTTTTCATCTAACCAGTTGCAAAGGAGACAAAAGTATTTAATAAAACTTTCATTTTTTTTCCTGTTAAGTTTCAAAAACCATGTTTGGATTAGCCTTTTGTTCTTTTGAATCTTACCATGAAATCTACACCTTTAATCATCGGTGTAAGCATCAGCACATGTGGTAGAGAACATCATTGCATAAGATGTGCTAAATGCGTGTATTAACTCTGTTCAAGGTTAAAGAAGAGAGTTGATGCCTAGCAGGTCCACTGTCTGATATTTTAAGATGTGTAAGAAGTATGTACAGGCTACAAGCCTGAAATTGCTATCAATTAAAGTCTCGTTTAAATTGTGCATGTGGATTCATGCCGTTGGTTCATAATGATGATATCCTTTTAACAGTGCAGGATTTGTTAGGGACTCCTTGAACAGGAACATGTTTGTTTCACTTTTCTGCTCTTTGAGACGGGTGGCCAGTGAGGCAAAAAAGTGGCGTCTTGTTGGACCTGATCGTGGCTTCACTTTTGTTAAGTACAACCTTACGATTGCATACCATCGAACAAATCTTCTGGCTCGATATGGTAGGTAAGCCAAGTTCGATTATTTTTGCAAGGTTCTGTTAGATTTAAGTAACTGCACCTTCTGATCAACCTCACTGAATAAATTTCTATTTGCTGCATGGCTATGTATCTGTCATTGTGCAATTTTAATCATTAGTTTTTCGTGTGGTGCTGAAGTTAGGTATAAATATATTTCCTATATTGTATCAATCTCCAATATCTCGTTCCTCATCCTATGGATAACTCATGCAAGATGCTTTGAAGATTTCATTTTCTGATGGCATTGATCCATCAGATGCTTTGTGCTTTTATTTACTAATAGAGTTGTTGGGGTTTAATTATGCCATATTATCATTATACATCAAACTCGGAGTAGAGTGATTTAACTAACTTTTAGTGTATTTAGACATTGTATGCTTGATTTCCATACTTTTCAGGTGGTTCGCCAGCATTAATGGTGGTATGCTGGAGTCACTTGGTTATAAGGAGGGCTACAGAATTGATGTTGATTTACCAGACGGAACTTGGGAAAAAGCTCCAAGTTTCCATGACATACTCATCCTCAACACCGGACACTGGTAACTGAATTTTGTTTAGATCTCTTTTATGTTGACTCTTATTTTGTGTATACTGCTGCTTTTTAAGGTTTTTTTGTAAACGAAACTGCACCCTGCTAAATTGTGGTGCGCCCGCGATTGCTGATATTGATCTTTCTATCATCTCCCTGAAGCTGAAAGTCTTTGCCTTGCTGCGCTTATTACTTTTTAAAATAGTTAATAGAATAATGAAAAACTTTTGTAAGAGTTTAGAATTTCTTCCAAAGAGTTTCTTCTATTATTAATCAGTTCTTCAGAATTCCAAGTTTGTTGCGTTTCTTAGTTTATGGTCATTTGTGCAATAAACAGACAACTGAGTATTTCTTCAACGCATCCGCTAATTAAAATACTTAAGTTAAATCAAACTCACTGGAAGCCTGGACTGATAGAATAAGTGGCTCATGGTATCCCGTTATCAGAGTCAAACGGCTCATGCCTCATAATATCTCATTAAATATTTAGAGAATTCCCTCTTATTTTGTTTATTTCCACTTCTTGATGCATATTGCATATGAATTTAACTTTCTTGCTTCCAAATTATCTCATTGATTCTGAATTAGGTGGTGGGCTCCTTCGAAGTTTGACCCTTTGAAATCACCTATGCTTTTCTTCAAGAAGGGTGTACCTGTGATTCCTGCAATCCCACCTGATGCAGGCCTTGATATGGTGTTAGAGCACGTGGTATGACCATATCATTATATACACTGTTCTTTTTTGAAGGCAAAGTAGTTTTTTTGTCGGTGCTTTTTCTTGTAATTTACTGTGCTAGAAACAAACTGTTTCTATGGTCTAAATAAGTTCTGTCCTCCATTTTTTGTGTTCTTAAGTAGGTAGCATTTGTGAAGGCAATCCCCTAGGCATTTTGAAGGAGGTGATTGGGACCAAGGTGGTTCTTGTTCGCATTTTTAGCCTCTGGCGCCACAAGAAGTACGCTCTTCTATTTGTTGTTTGATGGCAAAAAGTCAAGTTTAGTCCTTTAACTTTTGCAAACACGCGAAATGTCACGTAGTTCCATCAAGCAATTTACATCATTTATGCTTTAAGTTGTCAGCAATTTAGTTCTCTTACCCGCAACTTTTAGTTCTAAATTTGTAGGAATTTAAACTTAAATTGCTATGCAAGCAAATAAATTGGGGGATTTTGTCTTTCTGGCTGTGACGTCACCTTGTCAAATTAACTTAAATTGGAGGAAAAATAACACCTTATTTATCTTCATTTCTTTCCCTACATACTAATTATTAGGGCAAAGATGTTATAATCCTCAATTTGTTTGCTTATGTTAGATGGACAATAATTTTAATTCTGGACTTGGGACTAAAATTTCAGCAACTTAAAAAATAAAGGATGTAAATTGCTTACCGGAACTACAAATGTTCCATTTCCGCATCCCTGCGTAAGTTAAAAGGACGTTGTATGATAGTACACATTATGCTTGTATCTTGGTGTAATAAAAAAAACTGGAGTGTAATATATATATATATATATAATGCTCTATATTGTTTAGGTCGAAGAATTTTTTTCTCTGAAGAACAACGGAACAAATGTGGAGACACGACTTGTAAAGGAACACCTAGTCGAGGCCCTTAAAGGTTCTAGTTATATTGGACATAAACGCATATGAGTGAGTTGAGAGCTGATGCTCATCCATCCAAGACACAGACGACGATTGTATGCATTGATTGATGCTTGCCAGGACTTACTGATACAACGGAATGGAATGACTTATTTGAACAACATCACTCAATTATTTCTATATCATTATTAATACATGGTTTTTCAGGTGCTTTTAGCTTTAGAATTAATTTTTTTTCTTCAATTTCTATTTCAACTGCGTTCTTCACCAAAAAAACAGCAATTCAACTCAATCATTTAAAATTTCCTCATTTGGTAGGTCAAGCTATTGCCGACAATCCTGCATTTATTAATTGTATGTATTTGCCAACGAGAATTGGGGTATCCCTCTGATGAGTAACTGTTGGATAGAACGGAAAGGTAAGAAATAAAAAGAAATCAAATCATTCTTTAAAGTATAATATTAGGACTGAAACTTTCGGATACATTTCGAAAATAACATCAAAATTTGTAAAATAATTACTAAATTAATAAAAATAGACAAAAAGTTTTGAAATTATATCTTATTTTTAAAAATAAAAAACAATAATAATATAGGAAGGTGGGAAGTCACAACTTCTTTTTATTCGTTTAAGTGTAATAATTCCATAGTTTTATTTTTTATAAAAAAGAAAAAAGAAAAAACCTCCATAATTTTCCAAAGAGTTTAAAGCATTTCAGTGTTGCAAACGACTCTGCATACCCTATAAGAAACTGTAGGGAAAAATATCCAATAATAATAATAATAATAATAATATCCATATTACCCCGAAGATCCACCTATTTTCGGTCGAATACCCGAAGATTGTCACTTTCTCTCTCTTCTCTCAACTCCTTATAAGAAATAGGAAGAACGCCATTTTTTATTTATTAATTAGTGTTAGATCAGAGAAGATCTTTTCTTCGTGTAGTACCAACCCTGTAAAGAAACAAGTTCGACTATTTAATTTTTCACTTCTTTCATCATTTTTCTTCGCCTTAGAGTTTGATTTGAAACTGCTCTGCATTTTTATTTTTATTTTTCTTTTTCTTTTTACCACTTTTAGTTACTGTGCTAATTCTAATTTCCAGACCCTATCCCAAGTTTTTGTGCTCTTCATCTTGTCAAGGTAATTTTTCTATATGTTTTTCTACTAGTTATTTAGTTTACTTTTGATATTCTTTGGGTGTTAAAGTGATTATTCGTGGAACCACGAACTCTTTTGAGTTTGTGCATTGTTTAATTGCTTCTTATGAATTGTTTCTGGAAATAGGTTTAGTTTAAGGATTCGATTTTGGCTTCAATTTCATTGCAATTTTACTTGAACTACTTGTTAGTTAGTGAATTTACTACTTAAAATTTAGTACTTGATTTTGCTGATCAGTTTCTCAAAATTTACGGTCAATGAGAGTACTGGATATCCATGACAATGACTGGAAAATGACAAATTTGATAATTTGTGCCTTCTCTTCATATTTCTACCATGGATTTCTCATTCCCGATTTCTATTTTCAATTTTAGAGGAAATTTAGTACTCTAAAATTGAATACTTGCATATAGAATGAATAGGGACTGGATAATTTAGGGTATCAAAGACAGACTAAAATCTATAGATATTACTTATACATACAGGATTGATTATTTGCATTTTTCTTTAGAAGAAAACTTACTAGCTTATACTCTGTCCTTTTCTGCAGAGAGGATTGGGTCTTTATTTTTCTTCCTTGGTGATTTTTGCAGAATACTTTTGTTGGATCCTTAAGTTCCTGTTGTTAGGGAAACGTAATAGTGGTTCCAGTCCTTGATTTAAGATATAGAATGTATATAACATTCCATTAGATGATTTTAATATACCTTAAACCCAGAAATAGAATTATACAGATTAAGGAGTCTTTAGACATGAAATAAAGATGTGATTCTGTCACATGCTCTCACTTTGCACTCTCAGTCACTGTGGATTGAAGAAAATGAGGAATTATGCAAAGATATGTACTATAAGCATTTTCTCGGCCATTCTTTAGTAATCAGCTAAATATCGTTAGCAGGGAACTGCATTCTATCAGTAGAATATAATTCGGCAACTATGCTCCCTATAAGATTCTATTTATTTCCACTTCAATTTCCGAAAATTCGAAATCAAGGGAAGTATATGGAGCATGGAATGGAGAAGATATTGGCTCTCATAGATTGTTGGACTTATACTGTATCTAAGGAGATGTAGTTTTAGGTAAACAGTTGTTCACTAGCAACTCTATGAATTTGCTGAAACTCCATGGATGTTTTTCTTTCAGATTGATGTTAGATGTTTGAATTATTAGCTTATTTTTCTTTGTAATAAATGTTTTAATATAATGGTGCAGGTTCTGTTTCACTTGCAGTTAAGAAAGGAAATAAGTGGAAAAAAAACATATTTGAAAGTCATTATGTACAGGCAATCTCCAAGTAGGAACCAGAGATCCAAGGGGATCAAAGCTAAACATATTCTGCAAATTTGTTTGTTGCTTGCTGTGTGCTTTTGGTTGATATACCAAGTCAAGCATTCCCATGATAAAAAGAAAGAATTTGATGAAAGTGATGCAAAGACCTCACTTCATGAACACGAGTTTCTGAAACTAGGAAGGAAAGATATTAATCCTCGATTGGACAAAACAAATAATAAGATCGAGAAACACAATGAAGCTCCAGAAGAAGATGAAGAAGAAATCACTGAAGAAAAAGAAGAAGATAATAAGAATGAAGGGTCAGAAGACAAGAAGATTGTAGAGACGGAAGGTGGAGAAAACGAGATAGATGAGCATGAACAAGAGAATACAGAAGAGGAATTTGTAGATGATGAGAAGGAAAGAGACGACAGTAATGAAAACGAACCCGAAGAAAAAGATTCTGAAGATGGTGTTGGTCAAACGGAGAAGGAAAGTCCTGTGAAGCAGACGGATCAAGAATCAAATGATAGGGAAATTCACGAGGCACGCGAGGAAAATTACAAGGCAGACGATGCTTCTAGTGCAGTCACTCATGATACTCAAACAACGGCTACCGAAATAGTTGAAAACTCAAATGAACATCTTGAAAATAAAGAGAATAACAGTGAGGAAACCAATGGAAGTGAGATTAGGAGAGAGTCAGAGGTGGAAGAAGGTGAAAATGCTAAAGATGAAAATCGGTCAAACGTAACAACCATTGAAATCAAAGAAAATACGTTGGAAAACTCGTCCTTAAATGATACAGAGACAAAAGGGTCCCATGATCATTTAGTAGCAAGCAACAACTCTACCGAGTTTGCATCAGAGAATCGTGAATCATCCTTGAAAAATATGACCGAGTCCGAGTCAAATTCAGAAACCATATCCCTGGAACATGCCAATAATTCGACCTTAGATGTGGATAGTAAACATTTTGACTCTAATTCAACAATTTCTACTGAAACCAAAGATGCAGAGTTGAGCTTCGAGGATTTCTCTACTGTATCAAATAATACAAAATCTTCTGCATCAGGAAAGTTTACAAAGGAAGCTTCCGTGGATGCAGACAATAACACTGAGTCTTCAGAAGAAGAGAATTCCGATATAGGTGATGTTGTTAGAGATGAAGTATTGGCATCTGAAACGACCGAAGACCCTGAAGAAGTTCTACACGAGTCTACTGATTTATCTGATTCATCCAACTCCTTGGAGGAGAAAGATGTCCGAACTGATCTTGATACCCTCCCTGAGATACAAACTGAAGGAACTAATAGTGAAGATGCTGCGGAAGAATGAGGATAAGGGGTAGTTGCGTGCTTTATCATTCAATTAATTCGTATGAAAATTCACCTCGTTTCTTTTTGCAAATGTTGAGGTTCTAAGGGTGTTCTTCTTGTGTGTACTTAATATACTTTTGGCTTGCTGGTAAAATATAGGCAAGTTGAGAGTATTTAGAGTTTCTCTATATCTAAAAACAAAACTTGATGGTATGTAAGGTTTTAGAAAATGTATAACTGATTATAGTTTGCTTTTACATATGTTTCATAATTTTTTCTTCTTAGTTTCCTTTTAACATTTTATACATGAGATTTTATACAGTGGGATAACTGAGTTGCTTTTGAATTAGGATTTTCTTAAGCACTGGTTTTAATTTTCTGTAATTGTAGCAGAAATTTGATATTTCAAACTGAAGTCAAGAATATGTGTGCTAGGAGTTGGTTTTAACTTTGAAGTCAAGAAAAAAATTGATCTTATTTACTTCATCTACAAGCCAGCCGCGTTCTTTCCCTTGTGCAACTGAAATGTTCGAAATCAGGGTTGCCTGCTCTGTGATTATAATAAAAGATGTTTGTTTTGAGAGTGGTCATCTCCAAACTATCTCATCAAATCAATTACAAATTGTTGGAAAGATTCAGATTGGGTTGCAAGTTTTTTATTTTTTTTTTAAGAATTCTGTAGATATTGGGTTTGATGGCCAAACTGTTTGATTTTTTCCCTTCGACTAATTTCGCCGCTCACAGTCTGGATGCTTGGATGTGGTTCGGATTGGATGGATTCTTTTTGTTGTATCCTTTTTTACTTCTCCCATTTGGAGTTTTTTGTGATGGAGATTTTCTTGATTTTGATTTTGTTGTACTTTTCTATTGATCTCGGTTTGAATGAGATTATATATATACTAGTGGAAAGCACAAGGTGCAGTGCTTTGCGCCCAAATTTGACGCTCCTTTTGGTTGTGCAACTTTAGCGTAGTTTCATTGTTTCCATTTTGTTCAATGCCATTAAATGTATTAAATGTTCTATAGTGATGTTTTATTTGTGGCTATGATATTGTCAAAGCAATAAATGTTGCTGCCAAGCAATTTTTAAAAACTTCCTAATGATCAAAACACATTAATTACATAGTTAATAATTGTTGAAAAAGTTCCCTTTCCACATAATAACTCTTTCTTGATTTAATTTTGCATTACTTACTTTAATCATATAATCATTAAAAAAAATTTGTTTACCTCTTTAATTATCATTTTCTTCTGTTAATGAACCGAATGAAAAATAATTTATTTTATGCAAACTCATGTCATTTCTTATATATTGAACAAATTCGTCAGCGGCAGTGTCGATAGGATATATTGATACGGTATGCAGCCTAAGACACATGTGTGATTTATCGCAAGAATAGAAAGGTTTGAGAAAATATTCTTTATTTTGACTCTACAAATTTTATATTTTATTTAATTTTATTTCGTGATGAAAAATATTTCTCTCACAATTACTCATTTTCGACTATAAATGATTTTGATACCAGGGATAAATAATATTTGATATTTTTTCTTGGTTACAAATGAAGTCTATTTTCACGGGAAATTCTTACCCACATGGGGTTTGGCCGAACCCAAAATAACTACAAGGCAAGTGCAATACACTTGCTTTGGGATTTGATGTAACTCCCAAGAGAGTGACCAATCACAAAACAAGTGCAATACATTTGTTTGGTGGTTGGATGAGTTTGGCCAAACTAGGCTTGGACAAATTTTTTCCTATTTTCATTTAGTTTTAATCATTATCATTAAAAATGTATTCTAAAGAAAAAGAACAATCACCAAAAACTTGAAATAAATATTGTAACTAAGTTTAAAAATACATAAAAAAAAACAATGTTTTTTCCAATATAGATGTTCAATACCATAAAAGAAAGAACAAAATTTATGTGACTATCCCGATAAATTCAATCCACTAAGATACTGGATGAGTGACAAGTACGTATAAGAGGACAATTTTTTGTCTGACTTATTCAAATGTATTTATCATCAAGAAAGAATTACATTTTTACATCATTTAAGGTTACGAGGATCCAAGATTAGTCTGGACACATAGTCATTAAAAAAAAAGTACATTAATGAAGAAAGAGAACAATCAATTTCCTTAATTAATGACTTTGCAATTAACATGTTTTGAACAATGAAGGCATATTTGGAATTCCCTAAAAATTGCTCTACTGACAATATCATTACAGTTCATTTATTCGAAGCACCTGTGATAGTTGAAGATTTGCAATGTTAATAAATTATGTGCTCCATTTTGTTTTCTCCCACTGTTCTGCTACAGTCGTTATCTCATTTTACCGGTTTTTAGTGATTTATTCTTGTCTTCTTTTTATCGCCATCTATTTTGTGCGTGCAATGACTTCATTATATGCTTTAGGTGCGTATTTAACTTTAACATTCTTTACCTTTTTTAGGAACTAATAATGGTTTCACTGATATAAAGAACTTTAATTTCACTTGAATATATATATATATATATATATATATATATATATATATATATATATATATATATATATATATTAATTATATCTGATTAGTTTTAATACCGCAATTGAATGTTAATAAATGGAGTATTAATTATTGTTTGATGCATTGCTTGAGAATGAATTTTACTTTACATAATAATCAATCAATGTTCTCTGTTAAATTCTTCTTTTGGTCTTTTTTTCTTTCATTGGTTCGTAGTAAAAGGTATAGGACTGTCAATTGAGCCGGGCCTACCCGAAGTCCGATGGCTCAACCCGATTAAGATTGGCTCGAACCCGAATATTTGTGAGTCGGGTCGAGTTTGAGCCATTAAATTAAACCCGATCAATTTATGAGCTGAGCTTGAGCCTAACACGGCTCAGCTCGAATAAAGCCCGAACATATGATTGTTTTAAATATTACGATTACTTATTTGTATTGTAGTTATAGTTACTAATTATTATTTTTATTAAGTAAACTTAAAAAAAGTTATAATGTAAACTCACATATATATGTTGGTATATCAATTTCGTATTGATGACCAAAATCCAAAGAAAAAATTTAAATCAAAGATAAAAAAATACAGGTCAATAAATTGGAGTTTCGAGACTTTGAAACTCTACTACATGTTCATGTTCATATAGATCAAACGTATCTTAAAAATGTCAGCAAATAACTCGATCTTTCAGTTAAATTATTATTTAATAATATATACTCGTGTCTTAAGTAATAGTAGTCTATTCATATGTGTTTCGTGAATCAAAATATTTTATACCTCAAGCTATTTGTGCCTATATTAACAAACCCGATATAAGCCCGATATAGACCCGAAACCCGAAAAGTTACATGGGCTGAGTTTGAGCTAGAGAAAACAAAAAAATTATGAGCCGAGTTTGAGCCTATAACTATGAAGCCCGATATTATTTGAATTTGAGCTACTTAAAGCTCGGCTCACAAGACCCGATTGACAGTCCTAAAAAGGTACAGGCCAAGAAATAACAGAACAACTACAAAGTACAAACAGTCTCCTCTAATATATACTTGATCTTCTTTTAATTCTATTTTAAGAAGAGGTTTTTATTTATCAACATACAAATAGATTGGATAACAAAACGTTACTTCAAAAGTGTTCCATTATCAAATGACAATTTTGCAAAAGATATATACGTAAAATTTGTAAAATCGATAAGTTGATATTATAGATTCAACTTTGAAGAAAACAATACTCAAAACATTACAATTTACAACTCATTCATTATGGAGATAATTATTAATTAATAAACATAGATTCATATTTTTGTAACTGAAATTAACCATTTAATCCAGAATTAAAGCTAGTGAGATACTAGCAAACTTGAAGTAGCAGTGATCAAAAGAATCCATGACAGTATCCATACCCGTTATTAAAAGGAACAACCGAACCCATAAAACCCCGACCCGGTTTACTCTCATACTGTTCAAAAACCCCACCCCCACCCGACCCAAAGCCCAACCCTATCCCCTCATTATTATTATTTCCCGTCACTTCAGTTATAAGCTTCGTCGCTTGATTCGCAACATTTTTCTTCAACTCTTCCATGGCTTCCTTGAGTTGCTCAAGCTCATTTAGCTGCAACTTATTCACAGGCTCCTCCCACCAATACTGCCCCTGATTCGTTTTCCTCATATTATCTAACGTCTCGCCTCTTTTCCTCTCCATTTCCAGTTCATTCAGAATTTGACCTAACTGCAAGTTCAATTCTCCAACACTCGCATTCCTTTGGGCCATAGTGAGATGGAACGGGTTCGAGATCTGAGCCGCCGGGTTACGGGCCAAAAACCTATCGATTACGGACTCAACATTGGGATGGCCGAAGGAGAAAACCTTTCCGGCAGGGGAGAAGACTATTATGGCGATTTCAATACCGCACAGTGTGGAGAGTTCACTCGCCTTTTTGAATAATCCAGATCTGCGTTTGGAGAAGGTGACTTGTAAGTGATTTTTCTTTTCAATTTTCACGATTTTGATCTTTTGGCGACCCATGCTTGGTTTCTTTGCCATGTTTGTGTTTTTTTTAGTTGTTTGTTTGATTGTTTGAGGTTTGTGTGTTCAGGATATTGAGAAATGTTGTCTAATTTATAGGGAACTTGGAATTAATTGTTCATGAGAAAGCTGCCCATGTGATTATTGTTTTGTTTCAGTTTTATGCTTTTGATTATAGTATTTGATTTGGGAGTTAGAAAATCTTGTTGATTAATGTTGTAGATCTTTTCAGGTGAGTGAGCTTTTAGTATGTATTATTGATGAATAGTTAATATTTTATGTTGGAGTCAACTTGGTTTGTAGTAATTTGCAATTTAATGGTGAAATTTGGTGTTAATTGGATGAGTAATTAGGTAGAGTTTTATGTTGAAACGGCTGATATAACACTTGGTATTTCGTTAATACAAACTTTGCATTTGTTAGAAATAATCTGGTGGATTTGTAACATAAACTTTGCATTTAGTTAGGTGAAAATTAATCAAGTGACTACACGGAAAATTCTGGTTCAGACTGAACTCGGGTAATACATGGTTTGTCACTTTTGTAGAAGTTTATCCACTTGGAACCAAAAGTTTTGGAGCAAACTGAAGCTAACTAAAGAAATTTTGTCCTTTTTTTGGTTCGGTTTGGATTTTTTTTTGGCCGGCTAACAAGAAGGGACTGAAATTGGTTCTTCAATATTTTCAGTTATTCTTATGCATTTTTTCATTTCATATTCAAAGTTTTTTATCCCGAAATAATAGATTTATTGATCTTTATTTGAGATACTATTTTGTTTGATGTTTAATTTTTTTTTTTTAATGTTAAATGCTTGAAATTTGTTTATTATTATCTGTGTGCATTTGTGCTCTCCCTGTAATTATCTTGGTTTGGCAGAGCCACATGTATTATAATATCACATGAGAATTGTCCAATCATAATGTTTTAATTCTTTGATAGGAAACTTGATTAATTGACACACACTATTATTGCTTCACCATGTCCTTTCTTGAACATCTAAACTTGGAAAATTCTTTTGCTAGGGAAACCAAATATTTGATATTTATAACCATATAAAAACCAAGTTAATTGCATCATATGTTGCAACACATATCAAGTTAATTAGGATGAACAATTAGGAAATGACAAAATAGCAATTTACGTCCCTTAACTTTCACTGGTCCACATAATCAGGACACTTAATTTTCCAGCTAGCAATTTACGTTCCTTAACTTTAATTGGTCCGTAGAATCAGGACACTAAATTTTCCACCAAGCAATTTACGTCCCTTAACTTTCACCGGTCCGCAGAATCACGACACTTAATTTTTCAACAAGCATTTTACGTCCCTTAACTTTCATTGGTCCGCAGAATCAGGACACTTAATTTTCCAGCAAGCATTTTACATCCCTTTGATTGGCCCGCAAAATCAGGAAACTTAATTTTTCAGCAAGCATTTTACGTCCCTTAACTTTCACTGGTCCGCGAAATCTATAAGTTTTTTATACCCACAATTCTAATCCACTTGACCGCAATTTTAGTCCACAACTCACCGAAAATTCCATAATTGCCAACTGGACAATTAATTTGGGGAGATGAATTAATATTGATGTTGTTAAATAGTTGTTGACAGTTTGTTAAGTGATTGTCAATTGGGTGTTTGTTTTGTCAAGTAAAATTTAATGTCCACTAGCCAAAACGTGTCAAATAGAACTTATTTTGCATAGTCCGGAAAATTTACTGGACTGAAATTGCGGTCAAGTGGACTAAAAGTGCGGGTATAGAAAAGTTATAGGACGTATTTTGCTTGTCCAAAAATTAAGTGTCCTGAATTAGCGGACAGTGAAAGTTAAGAGATGTCAGTGAAAGTTAAGGGACGTAAAATGCTTGCTGGAAAATTAAGTGTCCTGATTCTGCGGACCAGCTAAAGTTAGGGGACGTAAATTGCTTGCTGAAAAATTATGTGTCCTGATTCTGCGGACTAGTGAAAGTTAGGGACGAAAACTGCTATTTTGCCATTAGGAAATTGTTGATTTCCACAATTGATATTTGCAAAGTAGTCTTGGTAATTACTAGTTAGTATCTGTCAGTCATAATACTATAGATATACAAACATTGCTTAAAGAAAGAATCAATGATCTTACTCAATCAATATATACGGTAATGTAACATGTAAACGGTTGTGCAATCTGTTTTCTTGTATTCCAATATTTTAAAGGTTTTCCACATGTTCTATACCGAGCTTATTAAACATATTTGTTTACAGTTTTAAATGCATTACATATTGTCATTTTAATTCCATACATATGGAAATGTGACTAGAACTAGTTTACTTTGTACTTTGTAGTTCTTCCCCATCTAACTTTGTGTTCTCTGTCAAGTATTAAGACACACTTAACATGTTGCTTTTCTCCGTCACTTTAAAGCAAAAAAATTGTCGATCAATTAAACTAGCTACCACAACTAGCTACCTTTGTTGTTCTCCCTTTTTTTTTTCAGTGCTACCATGAAAGTGAACGTTTCTTGTACCGAAATGATCAAAACAAAAAGAATTGATAAAATGCAAGAATTATGGATATAAAAATTAATCCAATACAATGCTACCAGACTTGAAAAGCAATTCAGATCCCAATTTATGTTTTGCGTTGTATATTATCAATGTCCTTATTGGATTTATATATATATATATATATATAAACTTGCATAAAAGATGGTTTATATTACTGGATTATAATTCATTCAATTGGACTTTATGTTGGTGATAGTGCATGTATAATATATATGAATTCTTGTTGCATACATATTCGTTTACATCAATGTCTAATATCAACAAATTTATCAGCTGTACTGAATTTAAGCATTTTCACGGTCATTGTTGTTGTAGATTCCTCGAGACTTCCTACGAGCATTACTCTGTACAAGATTAGAGCCTGTCTTGCCAGCACCATATGATATGGAACCATGTCACTGGTCATATTGGCTGGGAGAGTGACACCGGCAAACAAAGAAGAACCGGTAGATTTTGATGGAAAATTGCAGAACTATTTTTGAATTGTGGTATCAAATTAGAATTTTTTTTCTTCTAAAACCTGATACCACAAATATCGAACTGCCCTTAGTTTGGTACCAAATATGTGAATCCATATCTTCCAGAGATGAAACATGAGCTTGTGACAGAAGCGGGTTTTCAATGGGCAAAGGCAAGTGGTCCTTGTTTTAACATCCGATTTCAGAATTCTGATGTTCTAGAGTTAAGTCCTTTTGCCCTATATGGCAGTGATGGAGACATATTTGGTAGAAACGAGCCATTGTCCACCGTAACATAAAATCTGTCATTAAGGCTCCATTTGGACATTTGATCAATGTATTCTAATTTTTAATAACAAATCCATAACACTTGTTATGATCATTTTTGTTTTGGATGAATTTCAAATCCTAATGGCATCACCCCCTTCCCGAGCTCTGCCTGGTCGTTTCCAATGGCAGGGCTCCGAAATTGATTTAATTCAATTTCTAAGTCTTGCCCACTTTCACTTATAGTTAAAATAAATTTGATTAGTATAAAATTTATTTAGGTCTTTGCGGAATTATATTCTACTCCGTTAGTAGATTAAAACGGTGTAAGGTATGTCCAAATCGGAGTTCGGGTGAATGAGAAATTGATTCTCAAAGATCACCATTTGAAATGGAAAGAAAAAAAATAGCCGTTTAATCCCACATTGGAATTGGAAGGAAAAATCTCGAGGTTTATATATGATTTGACAATATATTGGTATAACAATCTAGCTACCAAAAGTCTCTTTCCTCGCACGCAGGGGTGCAAATCATCATTTGAAATTCACTTTGGACTTTCAAAACTTGTGCGAGCCCTCGAACTGCGAACACAATTCACTTTGGACTTTCAAGACTTGTGCGAGCCCTCGAACTGCGAACACGAATGCAGTTCAATTCTCTAACTTTTGGACAAACCCAACTTTTGCACATCTCCATTTTTTGTGTTTATCAAATAATATGCAAAAAAATTATCTTCATTTTTTTATGTTTATTAAATAATTCAATTCTACAATTCCAATTCCTCCACTCCGCAGCCAGCCTCCCTCCCCCCGCCCGAAGAAATCTTCGACAAAGTGGTAGACATGAGATTTACCCAATTATGGAATCATTTGACATCATTCCGATCCTCTAATTCTAAATCTCTCCTCAAATCACATGCCATTTTTCTTCTAGGAGGGACCTAATTGCCTCTTATGTCAAGCACATGGCCTTTTCATCCAGTTGTTTTCGGGGTTACTTGTATAGCTGCATTCAAATATGAAAATTCAGTGATCTCTCTATATTCCCAATTGCTTTCTTAGTATTATCAAAATTTAATTACTATTATATTATAATGAAGAATAACTGGTGTATTTAATTATATTTGATTACTTGCTTTTAGGAACAATCGTAACATTTCATACTAATTATTCTCTTACTAATTATTTATTCATTTTGAAGTGCACTAAATTATATAAGTAAACAAATTACAAAAACACAACCATTGGGGTGACTGAAAGAGAAAATTTTCGGAAGAAGACTATTTGTAATCTCAAATTTGAGTAAATTTCCTATATTTTCGTGCCTTTTATAACTTCACATAAAAAAACACTAAAATAATACTCCATAAGCTTATGTGAATAACATTTTACTTAAGACAACTCAAAAAGAGAATTTCCATAAGTTTCTACCCAAAATGTGTATTATTAATCTAAGAAACTTAATTTCATCCGGTATGTCCTTGATTGACATCTGTGACATAATCATGAATGGGCTCTGCATATATAGATGTTCGAGTGACTCAAAATTAAAGGACGTTCATGTAATAAGTTGGTCCGTGTTTATTGAATTAATTCTAATAACATGCTATTTGTTCAACCATTAAAAAAAAAATTGATAACTTGAGTCATGACAATCAAATAATTTTTATTATGACTTGATTTTAATTATTTTTTAGTATAAAAAGAATAAATATAAGTTCTTCTGCCATATAATTTGATCCAAGAACATTTTACAGCCTTCGTATGTTTATAATTAAAGCCTCAAGACATTACTTTAAACCAAAATATTCAAATTACCAGAACTTTATATGGAAGTACAATGACAAAAAAGACAAAATACTATAGAATATTGTAAAATGAACACAACATTTAAAACAACCCGGAACCACAATCATTGTTGAGTCCAAGAAAATGCATCGAGCCCTCCTTACCGACAACATTAGGCTGATCAATGGGATGCATAGAAGAACAAAAGTTATTAGTCCCACCAACAAAATACATGGCACTACCTGAGCCACTGGCCATTAGGCCATATGGATCCACAACATTACTGGGCAAAGTCGTCGAAGTTGGATCACAAGAACCTCGAAAGCCATTAGCGCTAAGAAAATCATGAGAAACTAGATCAATCGAATTATTATTCATATGATCATATGGAGCCTGAGTAACACCTAAGTTTCTCGAGATATTGACCCCTCCAGTAGCATAAAGGTCATTGTTGCTAATCCCACTCGAGATATTGATCCCTCCGGTAGCATAAAGGTCATTGTTGCTAATCCCACTCGAGATATTGGGATAGGTGAGAAAATCATTGGATCCAAGTGATGATGGTACATTAAATGTGGGGAAAGCACCAAATGATAAATTAGGGTTTTCATGTTTGTTTGGAGGAGGATATAGAGGAGGAAGTGAATTTCCAAGCCTAAGCATGCTTTTCTCAACTTCTTCATCAAAATTCTTCTTGAGACTAGATAGGGTTTTCTTCAAAACACAGAGTTGTTCAAAATCATACTCATCAATTGAGGTCGGAAACCATTTATGTGTTCGACCTGTTTTCCTTATTAGGTCTATCCCTTCACCGCGCTTTCTTTCCATTCCAAGCAAGCTTTCAATTTGAGTTAAATCCAAATTGAGATTGCGAACAGTAGAGTCGCGATGAGCATCAAATATTAGTTGGTTTATTGAATTAGTTGGCTTCGGAAGGATTCCAGTGACAAACCTGTTTGAAATAGTTTCGACATTAGGGTGCCCAAAGCAATAAACCTTGTTGCCAGGAGAGAACACAACTATTGCAGCTTCAACGCCGCATAGTGTGCAAAGCTCACTTGCTTTTTTGAATAAGCCAGCACGACGTTTTGAGAAAGTAACTTGTAAGTTATTCTCGTTCTCCATCTTCACCATTTTTACCTTTTGGCGACCTCTACTCTTTTTTGATGGAGCTTGGTTTGATGAACTCATTTTATCTTTATTTTTATGCAAAGAGAAAAATATCTAATTTGGTGGTGTTTTGTCTTAAGATTGCTTCCGGAAGAATGCTTAATTTATAGAAGTGCATTTATTTCATGAAGATCTTAAATTCCTTACTTGTCATTGGTATTTATTTGACTACAATAAATTTATCAAAATGAATTTTAAATTTTCAATGAAATTTGAAGAATAATCCATTTGGTCATGAATTTGGTAATTAATTGGTTTACCAAGTTTTGCACGCCACAAAATCTGGCGCCCTTTAAAAAGTTGAAATGTGGGTTCTTAATTAGTAGGAAACTTAATTTCATTAACATTAAAATGAGAAATTATTGTGATCCGTCACTATTCAAAAGTCAAACGATGGTGCTTATGGAATGTTAATGAGATATCAAACTTTTTTAAACGAATTATCCATTAACTACTCCACTCTAGTTCTTCAATTTCACCAAAATTAATATACATGATCTTGCTTGATTTGTTTGATCCAAATGAAATGATACACCACTTGGATCGATATTGTGAAAGTCTAATGATGCATCGTTGGACAAATGGGGAAATAAATATGGTTGGGTTTGACGCGGGTCAGAGCCATCTCCATATTAATACATTATAGTCATTACGAGAAAATGAGTTTTTAATGTCACAAATCACAATCACAATATTAATAAGTGATCATATTGAGTTTTTTTTCATCTAAAAAATATATTGAGTTTTTCACCATTACATATATTTAGTTATAATTATTCAAATTTTGTGGTCGAAATAACGACTTTATTTTTTTTTATTTTTTATGAACAATTGAAAATAACGATTTTCATGAAGATGCAATGATAAGAAATTCAATTAAAATTTAAATGATCACTATTGACAAATAATAACATTAGAAAAGTGACAATCAAAGTATTGTCAACAACAATAATAATAATAACAATAATAATAATAACAACATAGAAAGTTGAATGTCCGCTAATCACAAATCAATGGCTAAAAATAAGGAAATTGTCATTAATTTATAAAACATAAGGAGTATAATGTTTTAAGAGAAATTTGTCAGACCAAAATAATAATAAAAATGACTCAAATTAATTTAGTTTATGAGTTAGAAAATAAATATAATGGGTATAATACTAAGCAATTAAATTTATTTGCAAAATAGATAAAAGTCTCTCTCAGTTCTAAGAATTTAAAGTAGTCATATTAAGGCAAACCCAATGCTAGGGGCCAGGGGTCGAGCTTCGGAGCTCCCCCAGCTGCCCCTGTCTCCACCCCCTGCATATTCAAATTCAATCATGGGGCTTCCCACTTTATTTAATCTCAATTTAATTCTTCCTCACTCTCACCATTATACTAATTATATAATAACAATACTAACAATAATAATACTATTACTAATAATAATAACAAATACAATAATTTTAATAATAATAATAATAATAATAAAAACATTCATTAAATTACCGGAGTACAACACGAAAATACATCATCGAATTAAAAAAAGTCCTACCACACAACAAAGGAAAATAAAATAAAATACAATAACACACATCAATGGTAGACTTCAAAGAGACTTAATGACCCATGTGTGGGCAAGATTTTGATCACAGGCATAAATCGTGTTTGTGAGATGTATTTCAAATTAATTTGCATTTTGTTTAGGTGTTATTTGCTTAAGTATTTTTTCACTTGTTTGTTTTTATTTTGTTTAAGTGTTTTCTTGCTTAAGTGTATGTTAAATTGTTTGTTCTTATTTTATTAATCAAATTAAATCGTATTGTTCCAATTATTTTTCATTGCAAGTTATTAAATTTTACGTTGGTGATTGAATATGATAAATATATTAACAAAAATTTCAACACAAAAATATTAATCTCCCATTGTGTTTGCCCTTACTAGATCATGATGAACTATAATAATATGGCTGTTGATATGATATAGCCACATCAATAATCATAATGTCAGACCAATTTCTTTTATTTGACATTATTACCCTATTTGAAAACTCCTTCGTATTATCAATCTTGACGAATTCTGCAGCATCTTCAAACAATTGTACTCATGCCGATCGAGACGACCAATAAGATGAAAATCGTAATGTAAAAGAAAATTGATCCTCTCATATCATAGATCAGTCACTCATAATTTACAAATGAAATAAAATTTTCATGCACTCAGTTCGGAGTTCTTCAATTGGACTTTGCTTTTGGATCCTACAACTAACACCCAAAGTTGAGTCGTCAAAAGGCTTCAAAGATATGCTCCCTAGCTAGCTATATTGTGGATCAAAATGAAGCTAAGATTTTATTTTCTTATTCTTTTTACCTTAGGTCTTCCAACTTTATATAATATAATATTTTATGGTAAAATTACAAAAAAGTCTCAAATTAATTAGTGATTTTGGATTTTCGTCCCAAACTATATTACTTAGTCAAATTCGTCCCGTAATTTTATATTCTTTTGGAATATCGTTCCACTTACCACATGGATGCTTACGTGTGATGATGTGGCAAATTTTATCATAAACAATTATATAATATCACATAATTCGTCCCTAACTAGTTATAAATTTTAATTTTTCGCTCCAAACTATATCAACACGTTGACTTTCGTTCCGTAATTGAAATGACATGGGAAAAAAGAATAATTTTATGTTTGATACAACCTAATTTAGTTACCAGACCAGTTCAACAACATATCTTATGCATTATTCTAAGATTATTTTTAATGTACTTAAAGGTTTTAGCGGAAAACAAATAATTTTATTGTTATTTTGGTTTAAATACATAATATATAAATAATATATAGTATTATAGTAATATGTATCGGGTCGGATCATGCCAGATTCATATTCACTCCACATATTTCGGATTTTGGATCATTTTAATGGGATCATACCCATCGAATCCTTGATAAAAATCCTAATAAATCGAACCAAATACGGATCAAATTTGAATTAAAACCCGCCCATTGGCAACCTTAATTAATACCTTTACATATATATATATATATATTGCTAATGATAATTCTTGAAAAAAGGACCGATAAATGATTGTTCTAGTGAAATATATTTATCACTACAATATAGATCCTATTGTAATGAAGGATAAATTTATTTAGTCTAGTCGTTGCACCACGTTATAAAGTACATGTGGTGCATTCCACCAATATAATTCTTACATGTGGAGTAATAATCCACATCACTCGTGTTCTGGCCATGTTCAAAAAAATTGTAGGATTTAAAAAATGCATTCACACTGGCCAGAGCATCGATTATGTGGATTATTACTCCATATGTGAGAATTTCATTGGTTGGTTGCACCACGTATATTTGATGACGTGGAGAAATTAAAAACGAAGAAGAATGAATTCTTAGGGCATCTCTAATGACTCAGAGGGGAAATACCCTCTCCCTCTCCCCCTCCCCCTAGTTTTTTAGTCATCTTTAATGACTCATTCTATCATACTCATTTAATTACAAATTTTATTCTTCTCCACTCTCACTACTTATTATTATTATTATTGTTGCATTGTTTTGAATTTTTAAAAAGAATTATTTTTGAGTGATAAATACAACCCCAAAATTATTAAAATAATAGTGTTAATTAAATGAAATGAAATGTATATTTTTATAATTAAAAATAATTATCTCCAAATAATATAAAAATTTTAGAATTTTTTTGTTTTTAAATAAAGTTACAAAAAAATCAAAAAAAAAAAAAAATAGCATGTGAGTGAAAAGGCTTGAACGGGGAAAACTCCCCCTCCCCCAGATCCCCTTCAAGGTCCCTCTAGCATGTTTACCATCTCTCTTCCTAGTCATTAAAAATGATTTTTTTCCTCTTCCCCACGTACCCTTAAGGACATTTAGTCTTTAGAAATGACCCCCCCACCCCCACAAGGACATTTAGCATTAGAAATGCCCTTAAAAAAGGAAAGTGAAAGTAATAACTAGAAACAGGAAACCGAGGAGTAACAAAAACGCTAGAAACAAGAAAAAAAAGAAATTTAGCAAAAAAGGAAAAAATTAAAGAAAAGGAAACTTCAGAAACGAAAACAATTGAATCAAAATAAACGAATCAAACGGAAATGTTTTTCGCTGATAGCTGGTGAAATAAATCAATTCTCTCGACCTCTACCGAAACTTCTCATTATTTTATATTTTGTACACACGTATAAACCTCAGTACTCACAGATTCTATTAGTTATTGATAGGATGAATTGTTACAGGGTTCTTCCCTGTTTTCAGTAATCGGGTTAGGGTTTTGAGAAGTTTGAATTGTATACACTTTCTATACTATGGCGTTGTCCACGACGGCGTCAATTCGGTACGCTGCTCCGTCGGCTGTTAATGGCGCTGGTAATGTCGACACCCTGAATCGGGTCCTCGCCGACCTTTGCACTCGTGGTAATCCCAAGGTCTGAAATTATCTAATTTTTACTGTCCGACTCTTTTTTGTTGAATTAGTTCTTTGTCTGGTGGTTTCTGTGTAATGTAGAAACTTTTTTATGGGTTGTGTGCTCTCATTTGAACACCTCTTTATTGAACAAGCTTAACTTAATTTGTAGGATGGGGCTGCCTCAGCTCTGAGAAGACACATAGAGGAACGAGCTCGTGATCTCAGTGGTGAAGCATTTTCCCGTTTTACGGATAAGCTGTATGATCGTATTACCAGTCTTATAGAAAGCAATGAAGTGGCTGAAAATTTGGGTGCATTGAGGGCAATTGATGAGCTCATAGATGTTGGAATCGGGGAGAATGCTGTGACCGTTGCCAAAATTGCAAATTATATGCGAACTGCATTTGAGGCAAAACGTGACCCTGAAACCTTGGTTGTTGCCAGCAAAGTTTTGGGCCACTTAGCCAGAGCTGGTGGAGCAATGACGGCTGAGGAAGTGGATTGGCTGGTATGTTTTAAAATTTCCCGCTTTTCTTTGCATGATGGTTATGTATTTATGGGGCTTCTTATTTTGGATTCTCAGGTAAAAATTGCCTTGGATTGGCTTCATGGTGATAGAATCGAATATCGTCGTTTTGCTGCTGTTTTAATTTTGAAAGTAAGTTCATTTTTTTTGCTTCTATTTCCTATTTCCTAGAGATTGAGGGTTATATCTTATTCCATAAAGAGATTAAGGATTGTATATATTGTTTAATTGTTGTTGGAAATCCATGTTGGGAATGGTGCTTCGTATATTTTTTTTTGGAAGAAATTATTGTAATTCCAGAATTATAAGTGGGAAGAAGAATAATCTTAGCAAAAGGAAGAAATGAAGAAGGCAACAGAAGCAATAGAGATGATGAAGAAAGAGAAGATGATAAAATGCTTCACAGGGTTAACACATTTCCTCATAGAATGATCTTAGTTCTCAATTATAATCTATTCTGTTGGAATGAGAAGATATAGAAGCATATATAGACCTTATTGACTTATCTTATTAGGAAAAAGACCTGTTTTCTACTAATAGAACAAATAATTAGTTCATTTCAACTATAGCCCTAGATGACTTAGGAATCCAAATGATACTTTAAATAGTGTTTTAACTCCTTACTCATGGAACATAAACTAACATCCTACATATTTAAAAACTACTCAAACAGCAACAGCCTAAAATACTTCTAAGTTTATATGTCACTAAATAATAGTAATAGAAACTATTCAAACTGGGGAGATTTTTGCTTCGTAAGTTGTCTTGTGTGAGCATTCTTTTGAGCCGGAAAGGATTTTATTAGTTCCCCATTTAGTTTATTTTCTTATGTTTTCTGTAATTAGCATCACAAAAAAACTATGGAAGTAGAATAATGTCATATCTAAGCAAAGATTCTGTTCATATCTTCTGGTGATTTGTTCAATCTGGAAATTTTACCTCTTGAAATTTATATGTCCATTTATGCCTGACATTTTAATAATTATCACAGGAAATGGCTGAGAATGCTTCTACACTATTCAATGTTCATGTTCCTGAGTTTGTTGATACTATCTGGGTTGCACTGAGGGATCCCAAACTGGATGTTCGGGAGCGAGCCGTGGAGGCATTGCGTGCTTGCCTAGGGGTTATTGAGAAACGCGAGACACGATGGCGGGTCCAGTGGTAAGTATAGCTTTTCTCCATCACAATGTGAGTAATTTTTCATGTTGAAACCAACAATTCGTATTACTTCTTTGATATATATATATATATATATATATATATATATATATATATATATATATATATAAGCAAATCTTTTATGCCTCTGCAAAAAATTCTCTATGATGTGCTGATGCTTCAAATTAGAAAAAAAAATACGGAAAAAAAGACAATAATAGGCTACATGTGCCTTACATTTGGATGGTCCTAATAAGCTTTATATATATATATATATATATAATTGACTCGAGCATCTGTTGGCTCATTGTCTATGTAGCCATAATGTTAAGTTTAATTTCTTTTCTCCTGGATAATATAGTTTTTTGCTGAGATTTTGAAAGGACCTTTTGCTCGCTAGAGTTTACATAGTCCTCTGCATTTTGGCCGTGAACACCACAATGAATACTCTTCTTGTGATCTTTTTGATCTCTTTGTTGGAGATCTTTGAGGATGAGGGTTTTGAGGCCCTATTCTTCATGCCATTGGTTCAACATGGTCAAAGTAGGGCTACGAACCTGGGAATTTCCCTGCTCGTTGCTTCCAGCCTAGGGCTATGATAGCATGAGGAGATGCTTCGTCCTTGCTGTACCTTTTAAAATAGACCAGGTTTTTTCCTTAAAAATAAAATAAAGTTTCATTAGTAAAGTTAGTTAATCTGAACTCATATTTCAGGCCCACATCATATCCAGGCCTTCCTAATTTTGCTAAAATATAAATTTTCTTGAAATGAAAAATACAGGTGGAGTATAAGTGTATCACTTATATCAACTCTTTTGGGCCCATTTTGTTTTTCTGTCATTTTCAGTGCCCTACTAAATATTATAGTGAAATTTGACTTTTAAGCTATTTTTATGAGTTATCCAAAGTTATTACGCGCTTAGGCTCTAACTGATCGAACATCAATGTATTGTTTGATTGAGTTAGTCAGAATCTCAGTTCTTTCATATTCTCGATTAGTTTGTTACTTTTGTATTCCGTAGTATAGGGGACAAATGTACTGGGTACAATAGACGATGAGTAAACTTTTGATTTCCTGTCTGCCATAAATAGAAGTGTATAAAGTTACTATTTTTCTTTTGAAATCATTGGTATTAATGCGATTGGACATTAGATTTTTTTTGTTTCATTACTAGCAACCTTGGAGACTTAGAAATCGTTATGAAGAAATGTATTAGTATCAACATATGAAAAGGAAAAGAGAACTGGGTATCATATTTCATTTTCATCACCATATTTGTACAGAAAAAAAAACCACCATAATATTTAGAAAACTGAAAAAGTTAGGGCGACCCATTCAAATGTAAGGCTCATGTCGTCTTCTATTCATAAAAAAACTAATTTACTAATTCGAAGCATCATTGCATCATAGAGAAAATTTGTAGAAGCTTAAGAAACTTATATTATGCAATTTTAAGACAAGTTGGTTGAAAGTATTATATGATATGTAGATTGTTTCATACAGTTTAGCAATAATTGATAATTTCGAGTATCTGCTGGCTCAGTTGTCTATATAGCCCCAGTTTCAAGTTTAGTCTTTTTTCTCCTGGATATTATATTTTTTGCTGAAATTTTAGAAGAACCTCCTGCTCACCCTGTTTTCATAGACACATAGTCCTCTGCATCTTGGCTGAGAGCACCACAATGAATTGAAGTGTACAAATTTACTATTGTTCTTTTTACTTCATTGATATTAATGTGATTGGTCAAAAAACATTAGATTCCTTTTCTTATATTACTAGCAACCTTGTAGACTATGAAACAGTTCTAAAGGAATTTATCAATATCAACTTATGGAAAGAACAGGAGACTGGGGTTTTATATTTAGTTTCATCACTAAATATGTACAGGAAAAGAACGATGAAAAACCACCAAAAAATGTGAAAGACAAAAAATTAGGGTGAACCGTACATTTGCTACTCTTACTGTCCAATGAACAAAACATTATCCCTGACTCATTTATATCATCATCCATGCTTTCATTTTCATACCTACATGATTTTGGTAGCTGAATCTCAGAACGGTATATTGGTTCTTTGAATTTTGACCCAAAAAAATGGAACAATGGTGGATAAGTTCTTTAGGAAAAAACTGGTTTTTCTTTCTCTTTTGCATGAATTGACATCAGCTACTTCTTATCTAGGATCATTGAGTACCTAATGATGTTTATGGCAGGTATTATCGTATGTTTGAGGCAGCACAAGATGGATTGGGCAGAAATGCCCCTGTACATTGCATACACGGTTCTCTACTTGCAGTTGGGGAATTGCTGAGGTACGGTTAGATGACGAGGTGCTCATCTTCTGAAGTTGGCTGTGTTATTGTATTGTGTCTGTTTTGAGCAAGTTATTTTCATGGTTAACATTAAAGTTTTCATCTCTTTAAGCATTTCTTAATGTTTGTTCTGGCCAAACTTACCTTTATTCTCCCTTGTTTTTTGTTCGTTGCTGGTTATAGTTTCCTTGAAGTTGAATTCACTCCAACTTGTTGTTGAATGTCTTGGTGATAACCTGATGTCAAACCTATATCCTTTCTTCCTACCATCTTTTTAAACAATGTAGATGTTTAACCTATAGCTGAAGAAAACGCAGTTGTTTTAGATTTTTGCTTTTAACTTTCTTTTCGCAAAATCAGGGGTAGGTCCATTTTCTGTATGCAACTGACACCTTGCAGGTGGTTTTTCTTGTAGTATTTATTTAATGCTCCTTCCAGTTTTATTGAGTTGGTTGATTTTTGAAAATTTCCTTACATTTCATTTCTCTTGATATGGCATTGAAATCAATTTAGTAGAAAGAAGATCCATGGGTTGGTCCATTTACTTAGAATTTTTTTTTGATAATTCCATTTACTTTGGAATTGGCAACTAATATAATCTCCAAACTCCATTGATGTTGCTAAATTACTTTTTTCGGTTGTTATTTGTACATTTATTGAGGATGTTGTAGTTGGCATTAGTCTACCTTATTGAAAGGCATAAATAGCCCATATGATTATGTGAATTATTTGAATATTTTCAAATTCATTTCTTGTGACAACTCCTTATCATTATACAAATTCTTACCTGGATGCTTATCATGTTTGGCCCTTTTTAGAGGTTCTGGTTGAGTTCTGCCCTAAATAAAATTTCTGCATTCGTTATCCTTATTGAGAGATAAATTATATAATATGTATTTGGGCAGGAATTCAGGTGAATTCATGATGTCTAGATACAGAGAAGTTACTGATATTGTTCTTCGATATCTAGAGCACCGGGACCGGCTTGTTCGTCTCAGCATAACTTCTTTGCTTCCTCGAATTGCCCATTTCCTGCGTGATCGTTTTGTGACCAACTATTTGACGGTTAGCTTTTTTGCTCGATGCAAATAAAATAATTTTATTCCACTATGTAGTGAATCTAAATCTTGATGTTAAAGTTAGTTTTTGGCTTATAATATCTTTTCTTGCAGATCTGCATGAAGCATATTCTTCATGTTCTAAAAATGCCTGCAGAATCTGCTAGTGGGTTCATTGCTCTTGGGGAAATGGCTGGTGCATTGAAAGGTGAACTCTTTGATTATCTGCCGACAATAACATCTCACTTGCGTGATGCGGTACGAGCTAGGCCATTAATATAGCAACTAATATTCTGCTTCTGCCTGGTAATATCCGGTTACTAGTTTAGCGTTCACTAATACTTTTGAGAAGTGGCCTCTTTTGTTTGTAGATTGCTCCTCGTAGAGGACGACCCTCTATGGAGGCTTTGGCTTGTGTTGGAAATATAGCAAATGCCATGGGGGATCCTGTGGAACCTTATGTACGTAGTCTCTTGGATACAATGTTTTCCATTGGTTTATCCTTGACCCTAGTGGAAGCTCTTGAGCGCATATCTGTCAGGTCCTCAGAAAGAAATCATGCTTATCTTATTGCTCTTCTGTGACTTAATGAATTTGGTCAACAATGAGTTTTTTTGGGCATTGCAGCATTCCATCCTTGCTTCCTACAATTCAAGTACGTTTGCTTGAGTGCACTTCAGGGACTCTTTCCCGACACCAACAAGTTCAATCAAGGCCTCCTGCTGTCATTACTCGGACTAGTAGCGTAGCTGCTATGCCGCAAGAATCAGAACACAGTGGTTCTGCTCTTGTTCAACTTGCATTACAAACCCTTGCCTGTTTTGATTTTAAGGTTTCTTGCTTCATTTGTGACTATCTATTCTGCTGGTTGATTTTTCTGGTCTTGTCATAATGGAGATTGTATTGTTTCAGGGACATGATCTTCTTGAGTTTGTGAGAGCATTCGTTGTGGTATATTTAGAAGATGAGGATGGAAATACACGAAAAGAGGCTGCATTTTGTTGCTGCACATTAGTAGCAAATTCTTTATCTGGCGTCTCCTCTGCACAGTTTAGTTCAAGTAGGTCCAGTCGTGCTGGTGGAAAGCGTCGTCGTCTTGTTGAGGAGGTTGGTTCTAAGATATTATTAACCTCCTGGCCATTTAGTAATTGTGCATCATCATTTGGCCTCTCTGAACCTGGGATATTTACATATACATGTATGTGGAGTTTGGTAGTCTCTGATTTTTCTTCTAGAATAATGATGCACTGTCCATTACCTAATCTTTTATTTTGCAATCACTAATACCTAATCTCAAATTTGGTTCATGAGACTGCTACAAGCTATTCTCATCTTCAATAGAAATTTTGGTTGATTTTCTCAAAATCGCCCAGAAAATATTTCACTTCTTTAGGAAGCTCACTTCCTGAATTAGATTTCAGAGTTTTAGAGGAAAAATGTTTCACGTCGGTTAGTCACCTTAACAGAGGACTTATCTTGTATGTGGCCCATTGTATTGAAGTTGAGACTTGATAAATATATGGAACCTTTCAGGGATCCTCTCAAAACTGTGTATTAGGATCTTTTGGTGAATGTGGATATAGGAAAAGGTTTCCCAACTTCTAGATTTGAAGATATTGCGATAATACTTTACTTTTTAATAGTCTGTTATAGCTCAACAACTTAATACGATGAACTACTCTTATGACCACAACTGTTTGATATAGCCATTTCTTTCTGATTAATATAGTATGCCAGTTCTATATCTTTTCAAGCTTTCATGTCTAAACTTAATTTTACCATATCCATTGTGTGCTACTCCCTATGCATTATATGCTTTTTTGGCCCTCGGTTTGCTTACTTTATTATGATGCTTACTTTTGTGCAGATTGTGGAAAAGCTTCTCATTGCGGCTGTGGCTGATGCCTATGTTACTGTTAGACGATCTATATTTTCTTCTTTGCATCAGACTGGAGGATTCGATGATTTTCTAGCACAATCTGATTGTTTGACTGCCGTGTTTGCTGCTTTAAATGATGAGGTATCAAACCTTGGGGTGATTGAATATTTTCCTGTACCTTCATTGTTCATGTGGAATTTTGCATGATGAAGTAAGAGATGGGTTGTAGACATTTTTCTTGATAGGTGATCAATAGTCATGGCTTGTGCTTTTAAGAAATTTCCTTGCTACTAGCGTTTTTCCCCAAAGAGCTAAGCTCTAGTGCATCTAGTATTGTCTTTGGTCTGGCTATACACAAAAATAACATTTAAGTGATGACATCAGATGAGGCACACCTCATGTTTTATATTGCAGTGAATAAAATGGTGCTTAGTTCTTTTGTTGAGACTGTAAGAAAGAGTTTTTGTTCTATATTTACTTGGAGTATTTAAGTTGGATCTTTGCATTTCAACTGTATTATTCGCGATATTTAGTATTTTACGGTCATATTGTTCAATTATTTGTCAGCAACATCGTAGATTGTTTCCTCTATATGACTATGACTGTTAGAGATAAGATCACGCTTATACCTCAATCAAGATGCCCAAGGATCATCTACCAACCCTGTGCCTTTGTTCCATATAAGTGTGTCTTGCACGAACCATAGCATCCATGCAATGGGACTTTATGACTTACTTTCTTGAGGCAGGGAGAAAAATATACCACAGAAGTCTTGTTTATATATCGTAATATATGTGGTCCAGCTTTATCTTGTTTAGGCCAATGATTGCATTCATTTGAATGGATATCCTGGTAAGTACAACCTGGTCAGTGTTGTAACTTGCTTTATTCTTTGTTTAGGATTTTGAGGTTCGGGAATTAGCAATTTCATTGGCTGGAAGACTATCTGAAAAGAATCCAGCATATGTTCTTCCAGCACTTCGTCGCCATCTTATTCAGTTATTAACTCATTTAAAACAAAGGTAATGTTTAGCACCAATTGCTTTTCCTTCTTGGACAACCTTTAGTTGTGGGTTGTGCTTCTTTGGCTTCCTTTTATTTTGTGATTAATTTAATTATATTTTATTGAAACCAGTTTTTCTGTTAGCAGTGCAGATAATAAATGCAGAGAAGAAAGTGCGAAGTTGTTGGGTTGCTTAATTCGCAATTGTGAGAGATTAGTACTCCCATATATTGCTCCAGTACACAAGGTTTCATGTCCACAATGATGCTAGTTCTTTGTTAAGTAAAGTGCTTTTTCCTTATGCTATATTTTGATTTTCAGGCTCTTACAGCGAAACTATGTGAAGGAACTGGGGTGAACGCTAATAATGGCATTATAAGTGGAGTTCTGGTAACTGTCGGAGATCTCGCCAGAGTGGTGGGTATTTCGTTGTTTTGTTCATCAATGCGCTTTATTATTTTTCTTGTTGTGTTATTGTACCATGTCCTGTATATTCATTAATTCAATCATTGCTACTCATCTAAGTAATTCACAAGAGGCCCAACAGTGTGTTTTTAACTACCTTATTTCAAGTGTACTTGTATTTTAATGGAGTTGTTTTTGACCATTGATAACTTGCATAGTTGATTTATCTAAGAATTGTTCTCGTCAAGAAAGGAGCAGGGTATGTTAAAGGCAGCATGGCTTTGGCATATAACTAATTTTGTTTGATTGTTTCTGTAACTGGGAGATGGGTTTCTGCTAATTGCCATTTTATTGAGATTTAGGCAAGATGGGTACTGGGGAAGAAGGAATGAATACCTCCTTCCTCTGAAACTGGACTCTGTCATTTGATTATTCATGGGTAATACGAACATTCTGTAGACACACCATTACACTTAAAATCCCATTTTACTCATTCCCCTTTTGAGGGAGATGATGCATCGTTTGTTTGAACTTTTGAGAGGTGGATAATGTGTAGCCACAATCCACATGTTACCATTTTAACAGAGGAAGAGAGTTGTGGAAAAGCTTCTGAAAAGGATTTTACGTTATATTGGGGGGAAGATGGTGTATTTGAGAAATTTCTGTTTTTGGATTAAAGAGATCGTTAAGTTTTGCAGCTAGAAATTGCCATTTGGAAACCTTAAATGTTTGCTAATTCACTCTTACTCTATCTTTGTTTTCATGCTTGATGAAATGAAAATCATGCTTATATCCATCCGTTCTTTCACTGCATGTGTTCAGGGTGGCTTTGCAATGCGACAGTATATTCCAGAACTTATGCCCCTAATTGTTGAAGCTTTATTGGATGGAGCTGCTGCCATCAGACGTGAAGTAGCGGTCACAACATTGGGTCGAGTTGTACAAGGCACAGGGTAGGATTTGTAGATTTTATTTTATTAAGTCTCGAGGTGTTTGTAGGTGAAACTGACTGATCAGTGGCAGCCGTTATTTTGCAATTTAACATTTTGTTGTAAAAAACTGTTGTAGTCTGTTTAGAAAGTATAATATGGCAATAGTGGAAGTATATCGAATATAAAAGTTCAACACTACTTTATGTTTCCAAAATGATATGTCAGTAAAATTATTTTGACTATAAAAACATAATATAGATTTTAGTGTAATGGACTCACATATTCTTTTATGGCTTAATCCAAGTTTATATCTTGCTTTATGCATGAAAAAATTAGATTTCTTTTAAGTGTCGAAAGGGGCTGAATACTGTTTTAACACCGACCTGGAGATTATGTTGTGATGCTTATCATGAGAGAGAAAAAGCTACTATGTTTTGAACTCAATTAGTTTGTCTCATGCTTGAGTTTGTATTTTCTCAGTATTGTGGTGGGAGACTATGAATTGCAGGCTTATATGGGAATAAGTTTCTTCACCAACTCTTTGTTCCAGAAGTAACTAAAAATCCATTAGCGTGTCATCACCTCCACTTATTTCATTATGTTATGTCTTTGTTTCTTCGAGATGTGTGCAAGCTAATTCTTGCCTACTTGTCCATTTTATATTTTGCATGTACTTGTGCACATTACCAGATGAGGAAATGGCACTAATTTTAATGGACAGAGTGTGGAGAGATAAAGTTTTTATTATTAATTAACCCGTCTATTGATTTCCGCCATGATCAAGTCAAACCTAGTGAAAAATATCTTCTTTTATAGTATGTCATGTTCTTTTGTGAAATGATGTTTCAGAAAGAAGTTTCTGCCTTCACGAGGAGTCATATGGGATTTCCAGAAAAAAGATAAAAGTTGTTCAATTCTTGAAAAATGGTTGTCTAAAATCTTCTGATAATATTAAATATGAAATGTTTTCATAGTTGGTTTGCTAGTAATAAAGGTACATACCTATAGTTATTATAAGGAAACTCCAAGTACAATCAGCAATGTGGTCATTCAATAAGGTACCATCTCCGAGTAGCAGGTTGTTGGTAGAGGTCTCCCTGCCACCCAATGGTGAACTATATTTTAGCTTACTAGGTTTTGGAAAAAGAATCCTGTCTGAATGTCAAAATGCGTGTTGGATACAAAAAATATTCAATGTCTCTCTTATAACAACTTAGGCTTCAGATTAGGGGCTTATTAGATTTAGAAGATGCTGCCTGATGGTAATTTGTTTCTAGAAGTTGTTTGATTTCGTATCCTTTAGCTTTGACTACCACCTGGAGAATGATGACTGACATGTTTTTGCAGTTATGTTATAGCTCCATATAATGACTACCCGCAATTGCTCGGGTTACTTCTTAAATTGCTTAATGGTGAGCTAGCTTGGTCTACCAGACGCGAAGTCTTGAAGGTAATTTGAGTCAACTGGCTGATCACAATTTTCTTCGTAGTTTTTATTTTTAAACTCCCGTGATGATTATATAGGTTCTTGGAATAATGGGTGCTTTAGACCCCCATGTGCATAAACGAAATCAAATTAGCCTACCAGGGACCCATGGAGAACTTGCTCGCACAGCTGGTGATCTTGGTCAACATATTCATTCTATGGATGAACTCAATGTGGACCTTTGGCCATCTTTTGCAACATCAGAAGACTATTTTTGCACTGTAAGCCTTGAATCTGAATTACTTGTTATTTACCCTGAATTAATAACAGAGTAGAAGGATCCTCTTTGTGCTTCTCTTAATGCTGAATAATTTCAGGTTGCTATCAGTTCCCTCATGCGGATTTTTAGAGATCCTTCAATGTCTAGTTACCACCAAAAGGTGGTTGGATCTCTCATTTTCATATTCAAGGTTAGTTATACTGATAAGAATGTTCATCATTAGTGTACATATTCCTTGTCGCGTTGTTTATGTTGCTCTGCTTTGCGGAGTGCTTCCTCTTTTGTTTAGTATGCTGCTTGTTCAGTACTCTGTAATCTGGATATTGACTCGTTTTTCCTATTCTGCGAGACAAGTCGATGGGTCTTGGCTGTGTGCCCTACTTACCCAAGGTGAGTCTATTGTTACCTTGCAGAGACATCCTTATATATGCTTTACTTCTTTTCTTGCCTGCTAGAATGACAAGATTACTCATTCTCAGTAGACTGTCTTCGTAGTGTTAGCCTGAGTTGATGTATCTGAATACCTAAGATGTGCTTGAAAAAGCATTGACATGACATCATTTATAAAGATTTTTTTGGAATGATTATATGCTTCTCTTGGATTATCTTTTAAGCAGCCAAAAGGAAATATTGGAGAAACTAGCAAAATGAAAATGTTATACTGAAGTCATGGTTAAATGAATATGGTCTAAATATGTTCCTTCTTTAGATGTGTAGCAAAAATCTGATTTCTATCATTCTATGTATATCATGTTAAACAGCAGAAACATGGAAAGTCATTGCTCTTATAAATAATGATGTCCTAGTTCACTTGAGGTTTTCGGGAACTTTTAAATGCGTTATCCACATAGCCGTGCCTCCTTTAGTGCCAATGTATATTGACATTATAGCTACTTTGTGGCACATCAACAAATACATGTTCTATTCTCTTCTGTGGCTTTATTTATATCTTTGAATATATATTAGTGCTCCTCTTCTTGATGAAGTAGTACATCAACTCTGTCACCTTTTACTTAGTCCTCAGAATTTAAATGGGTAGACTTCCAAGTCTTTTGAACTCCTGGAAATCTAGAAATGTAGCTGTCCAAATAGTATCACGTTCTCACTTCCCTCCATGTAAAGTTTATAGGTGAAGCATTGAAGCCCCTTTTGTTTATTGGAAGTTCCTTAAAGCTCTCTGTTTCTAATAAATGCTGAAATGCATAATTAAAATAAGTATTGAATATCCAACGTTATTACGCAATACAATTCATTCTATGACTTGGGATGGGAGTTAGTTTTATCCTTTTCTCGATTTTCCTTAATCAGTAATTCACAAAATTAGTCCTCTTTTATATTTTCAGTTTTAGATCACCGTTCCTTGAATAAGCTGTTGAACGCTACCACATTTGGAAACTTGAAAATTGGAATCCCATTAAATATGTTCTATTCATAACTGAAAACGTCTAAAGAAGCTAAATCTAACAGATTCATGTCTTTACCATCCCAGTTAGCTTCATGCATACACGTTATTTTACTTGTTTGGTAGCTATTGCTTACTCAACTAACATGAGACTTAATGATACCTTCAGTAAGCATGACACCAACAGTAACCATGAGCCGTGACAATGCTTATTGATCTTGCTTTTCTTAAAACATTTTTATGTTCATATCACCTGTAGTAGTTTTACTTGGGACAACACATTTATTTTCTTATTTGAAACTTTTTGTTCTAGACAGACTGTGTGTTTTTGTAATTAGCTTTTTAAATGTTAAATCTCTTTCCTTGATGATGGCAATGATGTCATTAGTCTTTCCTTGTGTCCTGATTAAGCATGGTACTCGATGTTGACTATGGAGATCAAAGTGGTTGTGAGGAGAGAGAGGCAAATCAGAAGACATATAAAGTATATATCTGGTGTTCCTGAGATTTAATGGTGGACTCTCATTAATTAATGTTAAGCATAAAAAATTAAATGTTTCTCATTTCTAACAGCTTAAGCTTTTAGATGAGTTGGACAATTCAATAGTGTATTAGAGTCAGGGCCCAAAAAGAGGTCCCGTGTTCGATCTCTCCGCCACCCAATTCTAAATTCCATGTGTCACTTGAGTAATGTATACCGTCTACACGTGTGGGGCATGTTAAGAATAAAAATTCAAATGTCTCTCCCTTCTAACAGCTTAAGTTTTTAGATGAGTTGGACAATTCAATAATTAATTTGTCCATTGTCGAGTTGTTTACATGGTTTTGAATACTCTGCAAAGCACCTGCAACTTGGAGTTGGCTTATATTTTTGTCTACTTTTGTAATTTGTAAAGAAACTAAAATAGGTCGAGACACGAGTCTAGCTGCATCTTTTTAAACAAGGAAAGCTAATAAAAAGGTGAAACCCAAACAGCGAGGCTTTCAGATGACATATGAAGCTGTATTCTGTTTTTTCTTTATCTAGCAATCATGATCTTGTAGATGCTCAATCTGTAGTCTGAATGAAATTGGTCTTATCAGGTCCTGCCTGATCTATTTCATACAGTCCGTATGTGTGATGATGGTCTTAAGGATTATATTACATGGAAACTTGGAACTTTGGTTTCTATTGTTCGTCAGGTACGCATAACATTTCCATTACTTTGTACTGATTTCCATTAATCTGGAGATCCTCTTATGTACTTATTCTGCATTTGCAGCATACTCGTAAATATCTGCCAGCATTGTTCTCTCTAATATCAGAGTTATGGTCATCATTCAGTTTGCCTGCTGTTAGCCGACCTGTGCATGGATATCCGGTAAATCAAGCCTCTGTGATACACTGTGTCATATTGTCAATGTATTTTTTTTAGGTTGTACAGCAGAGAGATACATGTTTGAGTATCATCTTCTTTACTTTGCATTTTAGATTCTCCATCTGCTCGAGCAACTTTGTTTGGCCCTCAATGATGAATTTAGGACTTTTCTTCCACATATCCTTCCATCCTGCATTCAAGTCCTTACTGATGCCGGGATGTTTAAAGATTATACTTACGTCATTGATATTCTCAGTACTCTAGAAGTTTTTGGTGGTCAGTATCTCCTGTTTGGCCATTTTAGTGTTTCAGGTTTTTTTTACATCAAATGTTGAAATCTCTGACTTTAATGTGCAGGAACCTTGGATGAGCATATGCACCTACTTCTTCCAGCACTTATTCAAGTATTTAAGGTGGATGCTCCGGTAGATGTTCGGCGGGCTGCTATCAGGACACTTACTATGTTGATTCCTCGTGTACAGGTTGACATCAAAACCCTTAGTGTCTTGGCTTCTGCATCTTTGATCAATATAATTAAATTATAACTCACTTCTCTTTATTTTTTGGCAGGTAACAGGTCACATATCAGCTCTTGTGCATCAGTTGAAGCTTGTCTTGGATGGGTATGATATCCCTCTCCATTCCTTATAAATGTGCAATATGTAATTCATTAAATCCTTTTTTCGTTGTTTCAAAAATCCAGAAGATTTGATCTTTGATCTTGCACAATTCACATATTTCCAGACTCAGAGTAACTCAACTTCTAGTGAGCTATGCATTGAAAGTTATTTTGTAAATTACTCATGTTTGTAACTTTGTATTATATATATTTCAATATGTATCTGTTCCCGCCCATTTTCCCCACATCAACATAAAATTATGAAAACAACTCTTAAGCTCTGTTTCTAACTTTATTTGAAGACCAATCAAAGTAGTAGATCGTAATATTTAAAATTACTTGGAAAAATTAGCATATTAATCATGTTCACTTTTCAGTAAACAAATTGGTAACAAATCTTTCTGCATTTGTAATTTTGCTCATTAATCAAGTTTACTATGAACTTGCTGATCAGAACCAAGTTTGAAAAATAGATTATGATTGCTAAGCCTGTGCTAAAGAATGCCTGCATCTGGAAACTACTTCTAACTTCAAAAGGCAGGGCATGCAGATTAAGTGGTTCAAAATTTATTTCGCCAAAACTTGTGTACTCGTGAAAATCAGACGTGCCAAAATCTGTTGTAAAGAAGGCTCAATTACTTAGTATTATAAGGCGGAGTCCTTAAACACTCATATATAACTATGACTCCTATTTCTTTTTTTGTCCCCCCTTAAGCTAGGTACTATTTTTCAGGAATAATGATGAGCTTAGGAAGGATTCTGTTGATGCACTTTGTTGTCTAGCTCATACTCTTGGAGAGGATTTCACAATTTTCATCCCATCCATCCATAAGCTTTTGCTAAAACATCGCCTGCGGGTATTTTTCTTGAGTTCTCCATCCAATTTCCTTTATCATTGCAATGATGCTTCATCCAGATTAGATAGTATGTGTAAGTACTCAGACACATATACACACTTGTTATATACCTTGACCAGAACAAGGATTTTGAAGAAATTGAAGGCCGCTTGCAAAGAAGGGAGCCCTTGATCCTAGGGAGAGCTGATGCCCAAAGACAAAATCGGCGAGTTCCTGGAGAAGTTATAAGCGACCCTTTAAGTGATACAGAGAGTGATCGCGAGCGTAGAATTGATCCGCACAAGCCTCATAAGGTACTAAGTGTTTCCTACAAGCAGTAGTTTGTCGGCAGAAAATGGTAATGTATATATGGCACCTAGTTTGATGAACTAATAATATGGGTAGATAAAAGGGTAATTAAAATATTCTTGCTTATTGCTTGATGACCCTTCACGTTTTATGGAGGCAGATATGTTCAAAATAGGTACCTTCTATTTGGAAAATGCAATGTATTGCCTGTTCCTCAAAATTTCTGTGATACAATCGAAAGCAGAATGCTTACTTTTCTTGAACTTCTTTATGTAAAAATTGCAATGTATTGCCCATTCCTATTTTTCTGATAAGTAGTAGACTTCGACCCCCTTGGTCTCTATTATCAGATTTTGTAGTTTGAATCAGGGTGATTCAGGTGACAATCATTTAGTCAACTCTTAGTGTGGGTGATTTCAGATTAAGACTTTGACTTTGTTGTTAGGGCTTTCTTCTCAGAAAATACTCTCCCAGCTAATTGGCCTTACTATACACAGAAACACCTTTGTTACAGTAAAACTTGTCATTATGCTGTACTGTTTCATTTATGTGAAAAATGAGAATATTGATTGGTGATACTTCGTAAATATATCATTTTGAAAAATGAAAGCGTTTACTGGTGGTACTCTCTACAACTATGTTTATATCAAGGAATCTATATAGATTTTGAAAGCCTTCTTTGTATTTGGAGTGTTTTTCATGAAGGTTACAAAGTTATTAGGTGAACAATAATTCTTTTAAGTCATAGATATAAAATGACCCTTCTCTCTGACAACTTAAGCTTTTCGATGAGCTGGACTTTCAATATCTGAGTCTGACCCAAAAAGAGGTCTTGTGTTTGAATTTCTCAGCCACCCTTTCTAAATTCCACGTGTTAGACTTGAGTAAAATAAATACCGCCTACACATGAGAGAGTGTGTTAAGTCATACATATTAAATGGCCTTTTTCTCTAACAACTTAAGCTTTGAAATGAGTTTGACATTCTATAAATTCAGTGTGATAATCATACTGCATTATTTGGATGTAAGGCTTAAATATTTTATGTTTTGGGTGAAGTATATACAAGTTCTTGACTTTTCTTTTGTTCAGTGAATTTTTATAGATGTTAAATGAAGTACAAATTTTAGTTACTTGCAACGATCATTAGACATAACTCTTTTTTTTTTTTTTTTTTTTGGTTTTAAACATTATAATGAGAAGCTCTGCTGAATTAAGTTTAATTGAATAATTGTCATAGGTTAATGCAGCTCGAGTACTCGCTGCTCTGGAGGCTTCTCAGAGAAGTACGAAAGATGACTGGGCAGAGTGGATGAGGCATTCTAGCATTGAACTACTGAAGGAATCACCTTCACCAGCTTTAAGAACATGTGCCAAGCTTGCCCAGATGCAGGTAATTATAACTTCAACCTTCTCCTATTCTTTGCATCTTGTCCCAGCAAACTCTTTCTACCAATCTGGCTGAAGAAAAGTATAATTAGAACTTATTTTTCCTGTTAAGGTACCTAATACTGTTTTTTGTTCTTGCAGCCTTTATTAGGAAGGGAACTGTTTGCTGCCGGTTTTGTCAGCTGTTGGGCACAATTGAACGAGACACACCAAAAACTTGCAGTTCGAAATTTGGAAATGGCATTTTCATCTTCAAACATATCTCCAGAAATTCTTGCTACACTTCTGAATTTGGTATATTATACTTTTCTTGAACGAATAAGGGTTCTGTTCAGTTTCATACTTTGATGGCCTTTCACAAAAACGATTTCCCTTGTCATTAAATCAGTTGCACTGCATCTGAGGTTAATTGCTAAAATCATGTATTAGTTGGTGTGCTTAAATTTAGAGTTGAGGTGCTAAGTATAAATCTGAATTTGGGGCTCCTTTGCAAGAAAAGCTTTACTATTTCCCTTACTTCAAGTTTACCTATGTTGTGTTGTCCTTGGCAGAAGTTCACTGTAATATGAAGGTTTTTATTTCATGTCTTATCTACTCATCGTAACAAGAAGTACAAAGTTACACTCCTCATATTTAAAAAAAGTGGTTATTTGAAACTTAAAATTGAGGGGCCATGTGATGGAAATAAGTATTAGATTCATGGTTCTATTTTTGTGAAGTACAACTGGGAGTAATGGTTTTAGTGGCATTATGTGTTTTAATGAAATGTATCTGCAGTCATATTGTGCCAAGCAGTTTGTGGAATGATTTTTCAGGCTGAGTTTATGGAACATGATGAGAGACCTCTTCCGATCGATATTCGTCTTCTCGGTGCTCTTTCAGAAAAGGTGAGACTTATCTGCCAGCAACTGCGTGGGATTATATATTATATAATGGGCTGCAATTAGCATATAAAATTCCTTGCTTATAAATCTTGTATATTTCAGTGCCGTGTATTTGCAAAGGCTCTGCACTATAAAGAGATGGAATTTGAAGGTGCACGCCCAAATAGGATGGATGACAACCCTGTTGCAGTAGTTGAAGCTCTTATTCATATTAATAATCAGTTACACCAGCATGAGGTTATTTTATATCAGCGAGTCTACAATATTTTCATGGTTTTTTCAAATTGTATTAATGTCCTACATGGTTAATTTTTGTTTTTAGGCGGCCGTTGGAATATTGACATATGCTCAACAGCATTTGGGTGTTCAACTGAAGGAGTCATGGTAAGATTTTATCATAGTAACCACTATCAACTGTTTGGTGTTTATTGTGAATGAGCATACTCTTTCTTCCTTAATTACTCATACAATCCATATGGTATAATATGGTTATATATATATATATATATGAGTTACATGAACATTTGAAGGTCATTATGATAATAATATATGTTGTACATATCGAGTTACTCAAGTGAACTTGCTTTTAACTAGGTACGAGAAACTTCAGCGATGGGATGATGCTCTCAAAGCTTACACTGTCAAAGCCTCTCAAACATCAAGTCCGCATCTTGTGCTGGATGCAACACTAGGTTTGTATTGAGATTCAAATGTGGGCACATGATGGATATTAGTTTATTTGAATAGCTATGTGAGCGTTTTGTTATCTTTCCTTTTTCGGGTCATGGTACAGTAGTGGATTCTTATTTTCTTTTTTAAATCAGCTAAATGTCCCTAAGTCCTTTAGTTCTTTACCCTACTTTCATGGATTTCATGACAAAACAAATTCTAATGTCAAGGTTCCTCTCATTACATTGCTCTAGAAAAATCACATTAAAATTCAAGCTAATTTTGTCTGCATTTTATAACAGATTTTTACTGAGCCAATATTTCAGCGTCTGTCGGGGTCTGCTTGGCTACATAAGTGTTCTTTTTCTATATAGCCTAAATGTTTATGTGTCTGTGTTAATGTCTGGTTGTATTTTCGTTTAGATCCATACTTGCTTAATGTACCAAACACATTTATGAGACAAACATTTATTCCTCTTCAATTGTATTTATGTTTAGTTAAGAGCTTATATTCTTTCTAACTTTTATCTTTTCAAGGACGGATGAGATCTCTCGCCGCACTTGCCCGGTGGGAGGAGCTCAACAATCTCTGTAAGGAGTATTGGACACCTGCTGAGCCAGCTGCACGTTTGGAAATGGCTCCAATGGTTCGTTTATGTATTAGTTAATATCATTGCCAATTGACTCTCTCTTCTGTTGGTCTTATGCATTTGATGTCACCTTTACTTCAATGGAAATAAACCACTCTCATTCTTCCGTAACCATTCTTGGACTGAAATAACCAGTCAAACATGTTTGCTTATTTCTATTGCATTAATCACACAAAATCCCCAAACAGAGCACTATACTCTTAAAATCATAGATCCACTATTCATCATTCTGATCTACTAGTTATTATTCTGATAGTAATGAGTCATTCTTTTCACATGCCACTGTAAATTCTTTTATGCGATAATACCATGATGGAATCTTAGAAGATGTTATATTTCACTCAACCTCATTCCTTAACTAAGTGTATTATCTATCTATCAGGCTGCTAGTGCTGCATGGAACATGGGGGAGTGGGATGAGATGGCAGAATATGTTTCTCGCTTGGATGATGGAGATGAAACCAAGCATAGAGTTCTGGGTAATACTGCCGCTACAGGTGATGGGAGCAGCAACGGGACTTTTTTCAGGGCTGTTCTATTAGTTCGACGAGGAAAGGTTTATCTGTAGTATGTTTTATTTGGTTGTTTTATCTGAAATACTTATTCTGCATGTCTCATTATGCTGCTCCTTTGAATCTTAGTATGATGAAGCACGTGAATATGTTGAAAGAGCAAGGAAGTGTTTGGCTACAGAAGTGGCTGCTTTGGTTAGTTTTTCTCTATCTTTATATTTTGTTGAACATAAGAAAGTAAAATTGTATTATTCCTCTTTTAGGAACATTGGAATATAGTCTCAAATACTTTACAATTCTTAATCATATCAGATTCTAATATTTTTTTCTCGCACCTTAGTCCTCTTCTCTTTTGTTAGTAAAATGTTTTACTGGCTGCATGAGATGAGTTGGTCATTGACAACCATTTATCGTTGTCTTGACATTATTGGTAATTCCATGGAAGCTAGAACGCAGGTTACGCAAATATAACCAATTTTTAAAAGTTCTATTTGAATCCAAATCCGTATTTTCATTACTTATGACATAGTCTTCTCTTAGAATGTGTCTTCTATGCAGCCTGTGTTTCGTATTGAATGTAATTGTTTCACCCAAATTTGGTGCTCCTTATTCCTTGTTTCACAAATTACTTCTGTTTTCGTAAAAATGAGAAGTTCTAGTTTGATGTAATTTTCCCAGTTTTCAGCGCTCGTCCCGACTAGTAAGTTAAGACCATGTGCATGCCTATTGTTTCATGTCTAGATCACTGCCACTGTGCCACAATAGGAGCTCTATAGTCTATACCAACATTGACGAGTCTCTCTAGGTCGCTCTCTTTCATTTAATCACATGGTGGTGGTATGAAGGTTTGGAGGTTACTTGGTGCATGTTGGGCTAATTGGATGCATTTATTGTGGGAGCAGGTGGGTGTGGGTCCAGCGGTGATCTGTTCCTGTGAACAGTGAAGCAATTGTGGCCAGAGACTGGATTCTAGGTGTAGTTGGACTTTGTCTGCATCCCATTAAATTTTTAAATTTTAGTGCTCCACTTGAAGAGTGGAAACTTGATGGTAACCTCACGGTCCTCACCTGAAAAATTGAGATTTCCGACTGTATATAGACTATGGTCCTCTCATTTATCAAAAGAGCTGCAACACACAACTTGGACAGTTAACGTCTGTGTTAACAAATGTGGGAAAATAATTTCATATATTTTTGAATGAATATAGATACATGTACAACTCATATATATACACAATCTAGGAACTCTATCCAATGAAGGTCTCCTAAATAGATTCCTCTAATAGTTAGGAATAATAATATTACAATATATAATACTCCCCCTCAAGTTGGAGCATAGATATTAATCGTGCCCCAACTTGTTACAAAGATAATCAACCCACCCATTCAGAGCTTTCGTGATAATCAACTTGTTACATGTACAAATTCCCTCCAACAAAAACACAATAGCCTGAAGTGGATCTTCTACTCACTTTGCATCCTGCCCAATTTGAATTCGAGTAACATTCAATATAAGCGTGTCCATGATTCGCATACAAGATGCCACGTCCGGCTGTTCCTTTCAAGTAACATAGAATTTACTCTAAAGCCGCCCAATGATGAACTGTTGGGGACGACATAAACTGACTCACATCACTGACAGAGTAAGCAATATTTGGACGAGTCACTGTAAGATAATTTAGTTTTCCTACCGATCGTCTATACCTCTCAGGATCTCCAAACAATTCTCCATCTGACGTAAGTTGCAAATGCAGAATCATCGGGGCACTACTCGTCTTTGCCCCCAATTTTCCTGTCCCGGTCAATAAATCAAGCACATATTTCCTCTGAGATAGGAAGATGCCTTTCTTACTCCTAATTACTTCAACAACCAAGAATATTTTAGCACTCCTAAGTATTTGGTGTGAAACTGAGTATGAAGAAAAGATTAAGGGATGAGATCCCTGTAGTATATCCCTCCTAGTAATGAAAATATCATCCACATATACAACTAAAAGGATGATGCCAAATTCAGATTGTTTATAGAAAACAGAGTGACCAGACTTGCATTTAATCATGCCAAAACTCTGAACCGACTATTTGAACTTGCCAAACCAAGCACGAGGGCTCTGTTCAAGCATACAAAGATTTTCGAAGACGACAAACTTTCCCATACTCCCCCTGAGTAACAAAACCAGGAGGTTGCTCCATATAAGCTTCCTCCTGAAGATCATCATGAAGAAAAGCATTCTTGATAGTTAGCTGATAGAAAGGCCAATTATGAGTTGCTGCCATGCAGCCATGGAAATAAACAATCTAACATACGTTAATTTAGCAACAGGGGAAAAAGTATTTGAATAATCCACTCCATAGGTGTGAGCATATCACTTAGCAACAAGATGGGCTTTCAATCGAGCAACTGACCCATCAGGATTTACCTCAACTATGAAGACCCAGTTACATCCAATAGCCCGTTTCCCTGAAGGTAAATCCACCAAGTTCCAATTACCATTATCATCTAAAGCATTCATTTCCTCTATCATGGTTGTACGCCACCCAAGATGAGATATGGTTATAGGAAACAAAAGAAGAAACATGATAAACATTGAATTAATAGATGTGATAAATGAACAAGATGAGGGTGACAAGTGGTTATAGGAAACAAAAGAATAAACAGGATAGTACACTGACATTTACCTTTACGCAAAGCAATAGGAAGACTATCACTTGAAACGGGATCTGATGCCGAAGGAACTGGTGCAGGACATGAGTCGGGAGAGAGTCGACGTCTGAGTATGCCTGAAGAATAGAAGGCTTGTTAGGAGGCGGTTCTAAAACAGGTTCAGATGAAGTGATAGTATAGACTAGCAAATTATCTTCCTCCCCCTGACGTTCTGCAATAGAATATGGAAAGTATGGTGTTTCTTCCAAGAAGGTAACATCTGCTGAAACAAGATACTTATTGAGATTAGGACAATAACATCCATAACCTTTTTGAATGGGAGAATAACCAAAGAAGAGACACTTCAAAGACTTTGGATCTAATTAAGTAACACGTGGACGATGATCCCTAACAAAGCAGGTCTCAAATTCAGAACTCGATAGAATTCGTGACTTTGTGGTCTCAAATTCAGAAGAAAGACCACCAAGAAAAACTCATGATAGCCATCTTCTCCCGTTGTTGTTGAACCTTGACATTTGGACTAGATGGCAACAACATATTAAGCTCCTCACAAGTTCTCTTTAAAATCCATAAAGTAGTTCGTGAGAGACTTGTCATGTTTTTCCGCTCGATAAAAAGCTTTGCACACCTCAAAAATATGAGAAACATTATGTTTTCCTGAGTACAAAAAATCCAAATAGTCCATCAATTCTTTAACAAATTCACAGTGAGTGATCATACCAATTACCTCACTGTCAATGGAGTTCCGTATTTGTAGAAATAATCGAGCATCCTCCCTCATCCATTTTTGTTTTGACTCATCCTTGGGGGGATCATCAACTAGATGACTGTCCATGCCAATACTCCGTAAATATAGTCGCACACATTTACTCCAAGCCAAAAACTTGGAGCCATTAAGTTTATGTTTCGTGATTTTGGACATAACAGGAACCACATCCGGCAAAACAACTTTCTTATTACTCATAATACCAAAGGGAAATATACCAAAAAGAACCAAACCCAACCAAAAAGAACCAAACCCAACTAAAAAGAACCAAAAAGGAACAAATCCAAAGTGGTTTACCACAAACAGGCGCGGAGACGTGTTGTAAAGGGTCAGGCGATGCCGGAGACAGTTACCGGAGAGATGTGCCGGTACGGACGCGCCATTACGCGCCAGCGCTTGGACAGAAGATGAAATCAAAAGGTGGACGGCGAATCTGGCTGCCGGAATCTGGGGTTACGATGGCTGGACAGTGGATAATCTTCCTTCTAGCGGCGGTGATAACAAACAGGCACTGTGGATAGTGACCCAAGATAAACACTAATTGTGTTATTTTGAGGAATCCTAATTTGCCCATACGGAATTTCAGACCTAACAAAACCCTAAGGCTCTGGATACTATGTTAACTAAGAATTTCATATATTTCTGAATGAATAAAGATACACTACAAGTCGTATATACATACAATCTAGGAAGTTAGGAATAATAATATTACAATATATAATAGTCTGATACTTGTATTTTCGTATCTTAGTGTATAAACACAATCACATATCAGAGCATGACCTAATGCATTCTGGAAGCATAAATAATAATTGTTGTAGCTCACCTATCAAGTATGGCCTGAGACTGGTCTTTTAGTGGTTATTTGAACCTCATCATAGCATTGGCTGAAATAATGTTATCTGCACCTCATCATAGCACAAAACCCCTTTTTATGACTTAATTTGTTGTAATATCTTTTTTTAACATCTTAGTTTTCTATATTTTTGTGGCTCTTGTCTTGGACGTGTTCATTGTTTATCCATTGCCTTAAATTGGTTTTGTATTATGCCTCTAAAAAATAACATGGCAAAGTTCATAAATTACTAAAATTAGAAGGGATGTAATTGCATTTTAAAATTTACATGTGTAAGTTTGCATTAACCTATTAAAGCCATGTCCTAGTGCCTCTGAATCCCACCAATTTCTACTTGCTAGGTTCTTGAAAGCTATGAACGTGCATATAGCAACATGGTTCGCATTCAGCAGCTGTCGGAATTGGAAGAGGTAATATGCCTTTTGTGTTCTCAAGAAGTTCTGCTGCAGCGCTGCCTTATCTGAATATGAAAATCTATCATCTTAACCATTCTGATGACCTGTTTAAAACAGGTCATTGATTACTGCACCCTTCCTGTTGGAAATCCTGTTGCTGAGGGACGAAGAGTTCTCATCCGCAACATGTGGAATGAACGCATAAAAGGCACAAAACGAAATGTAGAGGTGAAGTGTTGATGAGCTATTTTTTCTTCTTATTCGATTTCTTTAGGTCTCAGTCAATGTTGAGAAAAAGATAACTCTTTTGTAGCCAAAACAATACTCGTTCGTATGACAATTGAACTTATGCCTTCTATTATTTTCTTTAGACCTCATTATGACCCTCAAATTTTTGATTCACAGGTTTGGCAAGCCCTTTTGGCTGTCAGGTCACTTATTCTGCCACCTACAGAAGATGCAGAGACATGGATCAAATTTGCCTCGCTTTGCCGTACAAGTGGGAGGATTAGTCAAGCTAGATCAACTTTAATCAAACTCTTACAGGTTTGTGATTCATATTGGTGTATATGCTATCTTATCCCTTTCTATATGATTAGCTGACTCTTCTTTATGACACTTGTAGTTTGATCCTGAAACAATTCCTGCAACTGTACGATATCATGGGGATCCTCAAGTAATTCTAGCTTACCTAAAATATCAGTGGTCGCTTGGGGAGGACCATAGGCGTAAGGAAGCCTACGCTAGACTGAAGGTATGCTGTAAATTATCTTGGGCGTCAATGCATGCAAAGCATTGCTGATGATATAATTTTCCTGTGTTCATTTTATTCCTGCGATATCTATGTTGCCTAGAATTTCCATGTTCCAGGATTTAGCAATGGACCTTTCAAGAACTCCAGTTCTTCAACAAGCACAGCCTGTCATGTCGTGTAGTTCAAATATTCCTCTTGTTGCCAGAGTTTGTCTTCAGTTAGGAACTTGGCAGTGGGCACTTTCCCCTGGTCTGGATGATGACTCTATACAAGGCACTTGATCCTCCTCCTCCTCCCCTTTATCTCTCTCTCTCTCTATATATATATAAATATATATACACATATATACGTATGTATGTACATATGTGTGCGTGTATTCTGCCGCGCATGTGTGACTACATCTTCCATCTTCTCTTTGAGGTTGGGGCAGCTTTTAGCTACTACATCTGATTGATAGTTGGCTTTTTATGATTCCAGAAATACTTGACGCGTTCCGGAATGCAACTCAATGTGCAACAAAATGGGCAAAAGCTTGGCATAAATGGGCACTATTTAATACAGCAGTTATGTCCCATTACACTTTGAGAGGCTTCCCAAGTATTGCTGCTCAGTACGTCGTTGCAGGGGTCACAGGATATTTTCACTCCATAGCTTGTGCGGCACATACGAAAGGAGTTGATGACAGTTTACAGGTAAAACACTGTTAAGATTCTTGTCCACTATAAACTCTATATGCTGCTTATCTTCTTATTGTTTTTTGAAGTATTCGTGCTCAGGTATTTTTTTCTCAGAGCAAGATTTCAGTTTGTTTTGGCCTCGTATATGAGCAATTATTTCTTCTAGACCACAAATTATTTCATTCTTTGAGATGTCTTCTGAACATTTCTGTCTGCTGTTTTCTTTAGTAGCAACTATAACATCATTCAGATAATGCATCTCATCTATTATGTTTTTCCTTTTTTAGGAAAATTCAATTTCAGTATCCCTTTCTAGATGCTCCCTTAACTATCATTGATGTTTGATACTCTGTTGAGTTGTTGGCTTGTGGCGTATCATCTCAATTCTCATTTATGGTTTTGTTCCTGAATTCAGGATATCCTACGTCTCCTCACTTTGTGGTTCAACCATGGAGCTACATCAGACGTTCAGAATGCATTACAGAAAGGATTTTCACTTGTAAATATAAACACATGGTTGGTTGTTTTGCCTCAGATAATTGCCAGGATACATTCCAATAATCATGCAGTCAGAGAACTGATACAATCACTATTAGTACGCATTGGTCAGAATCATCCTCAGGTTTGTTTCTTTACTTTGACTAATCATTCTTTAATGTGCACCTTTTTTTTAAAGGTAAAAATTTAGGTAAATAGGCAAGAAGAAGTTCTTCATATTTGCTGCAATAAGATTAACCTATCTATATGTTGTTTATATCCTCTAGGAAGTTGGAGAAAGAAAATAAACTTCTACAAGGGCAAGAGACCTTTGTAGTTTTTCTTCCTTGGAACTCCTTTTGCGTTCTCTTCAAATTTGCCACCTTATTATATTTTTCATGCAAGCTTGAGTATTTTCTTTTTTAATTAAACTCATCCAGCATCAATATATTTGTAGGCACTTGTTTCATATCTTTTACAGCATGTAATGTTTGGTGTGTGATTCAGTAATTTAATAATGCAGTTTACTATTTTCTTACAATGTATTTTTAATCAAAATTGAACAAAAATAATTCAATTATTTGACGAGACTTGTCTTTCTGGAGGGAAGTTCCTTAATTCAAGAAGTGTGCAAAATCAGAACCACATTTGTGGAGTACTTTCTGAAAGTCATGCGATGTTCCATATAAAACACACTTTGATTCAAGACTAACATGATGAGAAAATGAATTTCCTACTATTTTGAAATTCACTTCCACACCATCATTCCGCAAACCAAACACCTGCTTAGGTTACTGTCAAGACCTCTTCCCAGAATCTGTTAACTTCAAATAACTTAATATAATATGATTTATATTTTAAAAAGTCAATAATAATGCAGTTTGTTCTGTTAATCGTAAAATATTGCTAGTTGCATTATATCCTTGTAGGAGCTTTAGAGTTGTTGAGGATGAGAATTATGTTGTAATCATAGATGGCAGGATCTGAATTTCCAAAACTTCAGCTGGACAATGACTACAGTAGCTTTCGCTCAGAAATGACTGCCCAAAATTGTCCTTTTTATTTGAAACATTTTTCATGCTGACGTGCTGTAAGAATAAGTATCTTTCATTACATTACCTTCAAGTTTGCTTACTATATCAATTGCTACCATTCTCGACTTTTCTCAATTATGGAAGTTGTCATTCACATGAAGGATATGCCTTATAAAGTTTGTGTAGTGTGGCCAATGGATGTGTACACATCACAAGGACAGTGAATTGACTTATTTTGTGTTATAATGCACACTGTTAAAGAAAAATAGACTGCCAAGGGCAGCATATTTTTGGCTTGGTGGTTTTGATGCATTCATGTATTGAACTGTTGAGTGAGTTTCTTGGTAATTTATTTTGTGATGATAAAATAAATATTTTTCCTTAAGTTGACATTATTTAAATGAACCTTGAAGTTGAGGCTCTCTGTCATGGAAATAAGTCTCTGCATTTTGCAGACTGCTAGACCCTATGTAACAACTATGGTTTTTTTTTTTTTTTTGTCTTTTTCTGTTGGCCTTCTGAATATGTGTCTTCAGCAGCTCAGTGTCCCACATCATTAGTGCCCTTTATATCACTAAATGCCTTCGAATAAAGAAAAACTATTTTCTTTGCAGGCTCTTATGTACCCTCTCCTTGTGGCGTGTAAATCAATTAGCAATTTGCGAAAACAGGCAGCTCAAGAAGTGGTTGATATGGTTCGACAGCACAGTGGTGTACTAGTGGACGAGGTGAAACTACAATGCCTTAATGATCTTTTATGGACTTATTTCCTCAAATATCTGATCTTTAGCCTTTAATTGCTTAAGGCCCAACTTGTATCAACGGAGTTGATCCGAGTTGCTATACTATGGCACGAAATGTGGCATGAGGCATTGGAAGAAGCCAGCCGCTTATATTTTGGTGAACATAACATTGAAGGAATGCTGAATGTGTTAGAGCCAATGCACGAAATGCTTGAAGAAGGGGCAATGAAGAACAATACCACCATAAAAGAGAAAGCCTTCATTCAGGTATTCCGTCGGTGCACTTAACTGTCTGTATTAACAAATTCTTGAAGATATTGTTACTTTGTTATTATGATGGTCAGTTTTTTTTCTGTAAATCATCCACATAAGTTGCAACAGCGATTCTCTTTTAAAGTTATTCCTAAACAATCATTCCCTGCTAGACCGGATTCTTTTTTATAACTGGACCATATGTTGTGCTTCAGGCATACCGTCATGAACTTCTGGAGGCTTATGAGTGCTGCATGAAATATAGAAGAACTGGAAAAGATGCTGAATTAACCCAGGTATTTATTTAGGAAAAAATCTGATCCACAGCTCCAATTGGTATGTCTTCTGTTCTTGCTCTTTGTAATAAACTCCCACCAATTTAGTTCCAAGGTTATTGTGGTAAATCAGATGAATATAGTATTAAAGTTATGCATTAGCCATTACCAATTAAAGTACCATTACACGGAGTAACTTTGGCCTTCAATATAACGAGGGGAGGAATACAAACCTATCATACATAGGTGCTTCGTAATGTCGGATGAATAATAGTGAATCCAATCCTGATCAATTATATTGCCATGTGTATTTTGAGCTATAATCCTTTGTTGCAATCCTCAGAGTTTGTTAAGGTTATACTTATCCTGTAGTACCCAACCAGCTAGGTAAGCCATGCTACATATGTTGGCTTCTCTCTTCATTTGGTCGTCTGTAGTCATGTTGGTGTAGCATTGTCTATTTTACTAATAAAAATGAAATTAGAAATATTTTGTTCAAAACTTGTAATCTTCAATGAAAAGTAAACAGTAAGAATTACTCATATCATATAAATGTCATAGTTGTATGTTACTAATGCTATATCTAGTTCATCTTTCTATTCAAAATAATTGTATCTTTTACTTGTTTGTTACGGAATCTCTTCTGTGGTATTGGAATGGCAACTGAAATACATTGGTTGCTTTCTAGTAGTATTGTATGTAAAGGAATGCAAATGGAATGCTTAAATGATGTACACCATTTTGAGTTGCTAGCACAGAAGTGGCATTGTGGTTTACAAGTGCTTGCTGGGCAGTAGATTATAATTTATTTATTTTATGGTCTTTGTTGCACTCTGTTGAACTTGCATCTAGTGGAAGTGCTCTTCAGATATGTGTTTTCACTCTTTATCTGGCTGTACAGTTGCTAATGAGTTCATCTATTTCCACACCAGGCCTGGGATCTCTATTACCATGTATTTAGGAGGATCGATAAGCAGCTTCAAACTCTCACTACCTTGGACTTACAGGCAAGTTAGAAGTTTGTTACTGTAAATTGTGTATACCTTCAAGACGCAAAGTAATGTTTCTTTTTTAAACCAGTCTGTTTCTCCAGAACTTTTGGAGTGCCGTGATCTTAAACTGGCTGTTCCTGGAACCTATAAAGCTGGTACAGTTGAAATTTTAATTTATTTAGAATTTGAAATTTGAAAATATGCTATTCATTGTCTTTGATAAAAGGTACCATTTCCTTCCCCAGATTCTCCAGTAGTGACAATTTCATCATTTGCACCCCAGCTTGTTGTCATAACATCCAAACAACGACCTCGTAAATTGACAATTCATGGAAGTGATGGAGAAGATTATGCTTTCTTGTTGAAGGGACATGAAGATTTACGCCAAGATGAGCGTGTCATGCAGGTCCTTTTCATTAACTTCATGTTATTTTAGTTTTTGTGGATGGTGCTGTTGCTCAGAACATATAATTATGCAAGTTATCTTTTATTTCGCTGAAGTTAAAGCTATCAAAACAATTAATTGCTGTCTCCATTTATTACTTAAATAGCACTCTCATTATTACTTCTGTACCAGCTCTTTGGTTTAGTAAATACTCTGCTGGGGAATTCCAGAAAAACATTTGAGAAAGATCTCTCTATCCAAAGATATGCTGTTATTCCTCTGTCTCCGAATAGCGGCCTCATTGGATGGGTGCCAGATTGTGATACCCTGCACCAACTCATCCGGGAATATAGGGATGCCAGAAAGGTTAGTTTCAATCTTTTCTCCCCCACCCCCCCCACCCCACCCCACTATCACACCTCAGGTCATTGTGTTTAGATTATATCGGTGCAACGAGTGCAGTTCCTGATATTAGTGCCTACTTGTTTTTTTGTAGATCACACTAAACCAAGAGCATAAGTTAATGCTTAGTTTTGCTCCGGATTATGATCATTTGCCTCTTGTTGCAAAGGTGGAGGTATTTGAGTACGCCCTGCAAAATACAGAAGGAAATGACCTGGCAAGGGTAGGGCATAATTCAGAAATTGCATGCTCCTTCACTCTCGGGTAAATGCTTATTTTTGCTTTCTGAATATGCTAGGTGCTATGGTTAAAGAGTCGAACTTCAGAGGTCTGGTTAGACAGGAGGACAAACTATACAAGAAGCTTGGCCGTAATGAGCATGGTAATGGCTTCTTATCTAAAATGGTCCATTTGTTACTATAACTTTATCAGCTAGTCAAAATTCAGTTAAACTTTTCTTGAATGTTTCCCTTGAGGAATGTGTGCACAGGGATGGTATTTGAAGAAGTTGGGTTGTTATATCAGATGTATTTTATGTGATCTTGATGCTTTAAAGTCTCATTTTGGTAGGAAGAGGCATAAGATTTTAACTAAGTATTTCCTTGGTTTATATTTTTTTGGTACATTTAACAATGCCAACCACATTATCATTCCCTAGATTCTTGGAAGTTGGCACCAGGGTTATTAATTTTCAGTTTATCTCCGAGTGCTCGTCTATGTTCAATGTGCATAAAGTACCAGTTTGGAACACGTGACACATTATATGATGTTCTTATTCAGACACTTAAACGTTAGACTATGGTGTGAAACGATTGTCTGGTATTTTCAGTTAATAAATTGATCTGAATATTTATTTTGTTCTGTTACTATGTCAAATTGAGTTGGATACTAATTAAAGCCATGTTGATGCATTAGAAATCATCTGGTATTCTTCAATTACTATCATAAAAAGATGAATATATATATTTTGTTCTGTTATTGTCAAATGGAGTTGGATACTATTTAGAGGCATGTTGATATATATATTCTAAATCAAGCTACAAGAGTTATAAAAAGAAGTTAATAAAGTTCTAGTAAGTGGTGTTTTGTCTCCAGAAAAGAGAAGATAAATTTTTTTCAAACATTGCTTCGTTATCTCATGTTGGAAGTCTTACAAATTTAACTTTTTGAAGCCTAATGGAAAAAAAATCATATACTAACTCCAAGTAACATTTTTCAAGTCTATTAAAAATGTTATCATTGTTGGTCACGAGCTCCGCTTTTTCAGGTTGGTTACTTACTTGGCCTGGGTGATCGACATCCAAGCAACCTTATGCTGCATCGTTACAGGTATAGAATGAGTAAACACATGCTTGTTTATTGAGAAAAATTTCAGTTTATTTAGACAAGATGATGTTGCCAGTGGGAAGATACTGCATATAGACTTTGGAGATTGCTTTGAAGCTTCAATGAACCGGGAGAAATTCCCTGAAAAGGTTGGCAATCTTGCTTCCTGTTTTGATAAGTTTTCAATTTAATTAAAGCACATATTTTTTTAACAATTTTTTTTTTTTTTTTTTTGGTTTGGTATAGGTTCCATTTCGCCTGACTAGGATGCTTGTAAAAGCAATGGAGGTAAGTGGTATTGAAGGGAACTTCCGTTCCACTTGCGAAAGTGTTATGCAGGTTCTGCGTACAAATAAAGACAGTGTTATGGCAATGATGGAGGTACAAACTGAATCTGCTCTGATTCTATTCATTCCTATCAGATTTCTTGGTGAAATTTGGCTCATTACTAACAAAATATCTGGATGATTTTAGAATTTATTGGTTGTCAGGGGATGCGCCTGATAATTGTAGTTTTTGTTTTATGCAAATGAGTTCAGTCATTTTCTCGCTTATTGCTATGCCTCATTTCCTTCTACACGTGGAATTAATTTGTGTCTTCCATTCTCAAAAAAAAAAAAATTGCGTCTACCATTCTTACTTTCACAAATGCTATACATGATTCTTAATTTGGTCAATAATATCACGACTAATTTCTGCAAAAGCTATTACCTAATTATACCAGGACACTAGGTATACCTCTATGGATTTGCTGTGGTCAGGCTTAATTACATCCAAATCGTGCACGGTCACAGAGGATTTTCTGATCTTTTGTGCTTGTGTCGATACTCGTAAGGGCGGATGCTTAGTAAAGGTTGCCTGACTGGTAGCTTGACGTACTGGTGCTCGGATAATTCATGACAGGGATTGACTCATGGCAAGAGCCACAGTGGTAACACTCATAGGATGTTGAAGATTATAGTTGTGCAATGGTGTAGATGCTTTAGTTTTTGTTTCCTCTTTAATTATCAGTGAAGTGCTCTGGTGGTGGTGCTACTAATTTGGGTTCCTTTTAATAGCTGTGAGATTTTGAGATGGTGAAAGTTTTTAAGAATTTTCATCTTGAACTCTAGAAGTCCTTTTGGGATTTGACTAAACGTATATCAGTTTTCTTTATTGTACTTGTACATAATTCGGGTTAACATTAATTTGTCATAAATTTATGATTGATTTCTTCAGGCGTTTGTGCATGATCCTCTAATAAATTGGCGTCTGTTCAACTTTAACGAAGTGCCTCAAGTGTCAATTATTACAAGTACGAACACCCAATCTGTTGATGATGTTGAGGATTCTGCTACTAATACGGATATACTTGAACCACAGCGGGCAGATCGCGAGAAGGAGCTTCTTCAGGTATTGGTTATACTTCCATATATCTTCCTTGTCATGAATGCTTATGAATTCAACTCTGTTTTAGGCTTTCCATCAATTGGGCGATGCTAACGAGGTTCTGAATGAGAGAGCGGTTGTTGTCATGGCTCGTATGAGCAACAAACTTACAGGCCGGGATTTCTCTACTTCTACCTCCTCGCCATCCAGCTTAATCCCGCAGTCCCCGGACAACAGTAGTACCTTGATTGCTGGTGATGCTCGTGAGGCTGAACATGGATTATCTATCAAATTACAAGTTCAGAAGCTTATTCTACAAGCATCCTCACATGAAAATCTGTGCCAAAATTATGTCGGGTATGTCTTCAGATTTTAGAAAGTCCTTTCTTCTGTGATTCATACAACATGAGACCAATTTACAAGTATCTGTTCCAATAATTGTTTGTTCTATTAAAGCAAATACAGAAATGTTAGATAAAATAATAAAAGAAAAAACATTGCCATATATATAACCATCTCAAGCATTTTTGTCGTGTTATCTCTGTATCAATGACATAAAGGTGCTTTTTTTTTCCGATTTCAGGTGGTGTCCTTTCTGGTAACTCTGGATTTACCTATGCGTCCAGGGGCCATATGAGCCAGAAAAGACTTGTTTATTCTTTTGTATCTCCATATTTTCACTTGTAGATTTGGTAAAAGAAGGTGTTTGTACATATCCCCTGACTGGTACCGCAGTATAGTGTCCAGAGCCATAATTAAGTGGTAATAATATAAGTTGCTGTTCCATCCATTTGGTTTGTAGTTGTACCAACTACCAAAAGGAACAGCAGTCCGAGACATGAGAATCTGAAGTCGGAGTGGATAGCACATTAATTTATTTAATGCCTCGTAATTGTGGAAGAAATTTTTTTGGTCTAAATTTTAATAATTAACTTTGATTGGCTTGATTTACCAAGTATATGCATCACCGTGTTCTAGTTGAGAATAAGTCTACCATTGTTAATAGAAAGCTTCCAATATGCTATAAGTTAAGTTGAATTCATAACTCTTTGTTTTATCAATCGGAAATCTTTTAAGGATTTGAAGAAGCTGAAAATTCGATTTCATAACTGAAGCCACTTTTTACTTGTTGAGCTCCTCACTGTCAAACTATGTTGCGCGGATTTTCTAAAGACTAAATTATGTAGTGTCAGGATGCTCCGGGATGTTGATACGGCTCTGGTTCAAATGTGTTTGATGTGCAACAACATGGTGTGCGAAAATTTAATTAATTAAAAAATGGGATGGACACGATTAAAGGAGTGGCCTGTACTATTTAGACGCAGGAGGGTGGTTCTTTTGTAATATTTTGAAATCTAAGAATAAAGTTACAAAAGAGAGAATTTTTTTCCAATATAATCTTTTAATTAAAATTATTTCTCAAAATGACTCAAATTGAAAACTATTTTTCTAAATATACCTTTTGTGAAAAAAAATATCGCAATTGGCAACTGCGATTCTTTGTAAAATTAAAAAAAAAAAGTTTATCAAAAATCGCAGTTAGCAACTGCGATTTTTGGTAAATTTTTATTTTTATTTTTATTTATTTTTATTTTTATTTATTTTTGATAAAATGGCTTGAGTTTTGAGTATTTTATATTTATATTAGTAATAGTACTTTAAATGAAATGTTTGTCTTCCATTTCAGTATAAGTATGACCTTGTGTTGCCTATTATATTTATAAATAATAAATCAATTGTCTACTGCATTTTTATATATAATCAGGTATAATATATTTGTGCCCAAGGCATTCATGTATTGTTCAAGTATTGATATTTGAGTATAATTATATTGCTAGAGTGTGACCATTTTTTTTTTTTTTTTGTGTTAATAATATTTATTTGAAATACTTTCTGGCACTATGTTTGTAACGATACATGCAAATGTAAATGATTAACTTTTACTATATAGATGGGTGGTATGCAAAATGTAAATGATTAACTTATTATGTTCTATTTTTACTATTTAGATGGGTGGTATTCTATCTATGTTTGTAATGATCCATGCAAAAATAGAATACCACCCATCTAAATAGTAAAAATAGAACATAATAAGTTAATCATTTACATTTTGCATACCACCCATCTATATAGTAAAAGTTAATCATTTACATTTGCATGTATCGTTACAAACATAGTGTCAGAAAGCATCTCAAATAAACATTATTAACACATGAAAAATGGGTCACACTCTAGCAATATAATTATACTCCAATAGCAATACTTGAACAATACATAAATATCTTGGTCACAAATATATTTTACCTGATTAAATATATAAACATGCTTGATAAGAATGCAATAGACACTTAGTTTATTATTTATAAATATAAGAGAAACACAATGTCATACTTATACTAAAATGGAAGACAAACATTTCATTTAAAGTACTATTATTAATATAAATATCAAATACTTACAAAACTCAAGTCATTTTTTCAAAAAAAAAATTTACCAAAAATTTCAGTTGCTAACTGCAATTTTTGATAAACTTTTTTTAATTTTATTTTTCATAATTTAGTAAAAATGAAGAATTGCAGCTGCCAATTGCAATTTTTAGAAGAATCGCAGTTGACAACTGCGATTTTTCACAAAAGGTATATTTAGGGAAATAGTTTTCAATTTGAATCATTTTGAAAATGACTTTTATCTAGGAAAAAAATTCCAAAAGAGATTAATGTTTAAATATGTTTGGTTGTACTAGGCATTAAACAGAGTTCACTATTGGAAGGTACTAGATCTATAAGTACATTCAAAGTTTTAGTAGTTTACTTAATTTAGTAAAAAAATTATTACAGTATAATTTTTTCTAGCGTGTTTCTAAAAGTCATTAGGAAATAATTCAACATTTAACTGACCAAAACACAATTCAAAGTTGAAGATAGTGAATTAATAATATTCTTTCTTTTAATGCATATTGACGAAATTAATTCAATGGTCCCTTTTGGATCGGTAATATTAATTACACAGAGGCAAATTATTCTTGCCCTCTATTATTCGCTCACCATTTTGCAAATTCTATTTCTCAAGCAGTGCAGTAAATTACCATTAAGCACTTGGATGATGGATCATAACAAACGCAGACAGACAGAAAGAGTTGTACTGTACTCTTGAGTAAACCGTGCCTATTTTGAATGAATATGTCAATTATTTAATAAACAAAAAATGTTCTAAATGAGACTAGAAAGAAAAGCTCAGTTTTTCCTTCCTGAGAATTAACAAGTCACTTGGAAAAAAAATCTATCTACCCTAATAGACGACTGTTGTGGATTACAGCTAATGAAATTGAATTGGCTAAACTTTTGAAGCTAAACCTGATGGCAAAATGATATACAAGCTCTATACATGTTTCCACAGCTATGCATCAGGTTACTGTTTATGTTTGCTTTGGACAATATTAAGAAAAAAATCTGTAAATGTTTGCTCATATTCTGGCATTTTTCCATATCCTGTCAACAAAAAGGCGTTAACTTGACGAGCTTGTACTACTGATCCAAAACAAGAAAATATATACTCCAATTCCTAGACATCAAAATCAGTCTAAATAGAAAATTTGCTCCATAACTCTGGTTCGTGTAGCAATTATGATTGATGAGTTATGGGTCAGAATGATGATGTACACATGCTATAATTTGCAAAGCAAAAAACAAATGAAACGTACCGGGGAAGTAGTTGATGTCAATGATATAATACAAATCTTTGGTCCCTTTCTGGCGAATCATATCTACATTGAACAGTTGGAGGCCCTAAATGTGACAAGATTTAACACAGATCATGCAATATTACAAGGTGCCAAATTGACGGTGAAAATAGGTGTTGTACATGAAATCAGAATTTCATTAGGAAAAAACTTTTACCAGTCGATGACGGAGCTCTCTTGCAAGCCCCTCAAGCAAAGGCCGTGGAGGAAGTTCTGCATTGATCAATGGAACCATGTGAAATAAACTTTTCAACTTCCAGTTAACACTAAGTAGTCAACGAAAACCTATTGCCCCAATGACAAGTTAAGTATATCCAAAAATAAACGAGAATAAAACTATTTGATGGATAAAAGTAATTAAGCTAAGGGCAACTGTTTAAGTCTGTAAATATCTATATGTGAATGTGACACCTCATATTTGTTTCACACTTTCATTTCTTCAAGTGATAGAATAACTGTATCATTAATACCACTTAATCTATTTTTTTGGTGAAAAAGGATCACTGCATGTGTCACCTGCCTAACTTGTTATAAAAGCACCAACACCACAAGAGGCAAAATGTAACTGCCGCAAAGTGACTCAAACTCACCAGCAATAGAAGGATCCAGATCAACGTTTTCTGCAGAAGCCGCAGCACAAGAAACTCTCGGAAAAGGGAAAACACCTGAACTCTGGGATGAGTCGCATTTGGTCACATCAGGCAGAGAGAAACGCCTGACAACTGTTATGGACTCACCAACAACATAGACTTTAAAGAGAACACCACCTACAATACAACAACCAGTCATAAAATTGAATAGGTAACACCTGAAAGAAACAGTGGAAAACATACAAAAATACGCACCATGATTAACAAACTCCTGTAGAACCATCGGAGGCTCTAGTTCCGAGAGGGAAAACTTATCATATGCAAGGAATAGTTCATGTGATTTTGCGGTTCCATCTACAACCAGCGGTTTTACGACTGAAATGGCAGAATTTGATAAAGTTTAGGTGAGAAATCAATCATGCAGAAGAATCAACAATTTCAGCTTGTATAAGATACTAATAATGCAAAATCGCAGATATTGAACATATTGTATACCCAGATTCATGAGTCTTGACAAGTTCATCATAACAATTCAATGAGACATAATACAGATATTAAAATTAGCTTACCTAGAGGTACTCTTAGTCCTGCTTTAGTAACTTCATCAGGTATTGAAGTTGGATCTTTCGAAATCACCAACTGTCTCGGAGTGCAAACTTTCCCTACACCAGTTCATAGCAAAAACAGCATTAGATACCGAGTGTATCACAGACATACTATCAATATTTCAGAGCGGAAGAAATACTCGGATTTGGAGGGCAAGAGGCAGAGAGGGAGGGAGGGAGGGAGGACAGAAAATTTCGTATATTGGAAAAAATATGCCATGCAGCACTATGGTACCATAGCAATCAGGCAACTTCATATCAGCAACGTTCTCGAGCATTGATTGACGATTGTGTACATGTTGAATGGCCTCAGGAGGATCAAGGACCATCACTTCTGGATGTGCTCTCTGATAATCCTTTAAAATAAAAATATATAGAATTTGAGATACAGAAAGATCCTGTGGCATCTCAGAAATTATCTTCCTCAGCTGAGCTGAGAGTTCATTCCACACTACAAATATGTAAACTCCAAGGTTGCCAATTTTAGTGTTCTGCATCAAGAGTGTAACATATTCTGAATAATTTGGCATATTTCAATTTACTTAGAGTTATGAGTTTCAGGTAACTATTCTCTACAAAAATGTCTCCAACCAAACATAAATCAAAAGATCCAGCTGAACTTCAATTATAATATTTCTTAACAAATTACCTGCATCACGTGATGACCTATATGCGTGAAGTAATGAAACTAAAATTTCTGGAAGTCACAACCGGAAAGTGTCTAAAATCAAAATTACTCCTATGTATACTAGGATAATATTACAACAGAAATCCTATATGAAGTATCAAAATAAATCCTATGACTATAAATCTCTATCTTGGAGATAAGGACCATAAGGTAGTAAGAATAAGATCTCCCCTAGCATGAGAACATTTGCTAAGAGGGCAGGTCCACTAAGGCGCAAAGGTGTGTTGGAGCTAGAGCACAAAGCAAGTCGGGCACTTCATTGAAGTAAAGCGCATAAATATTTAGTTCTTGGTATATTCAAGAGTCCGACAATTTCAACATTAGCATCTTAATGAAATATTAAGAACTAATCACTGAAATCTATGTCTAAACAAGAAATTCAGCACTAAAAGTCGTTAAATTTAATGCGCTTTAGTGCACACCCGTCTCAGGGGAAAAGCGCAATAGGCACAAGAAAGAGCTCGCAAGGTGCAAGGCCTGTGCTTTCTGCACTTCGGGATATAGCGCGCTTTTCAAGACTATGGCTAGAAGATTCATGGCATAGACTGAACAATGACCAGAGCATCCATTAGAGAGGTCAGTTTTATGTCGTTCAATTCGCATAAATCAGTACGGAGTTGGGAGAACAAACCTCAATAACCTGGGACCCCTCCTTCCCTGCAGACTGAATACAAAGAGAGGAAATCAATCGATATTTAAAAGCTAAGTAGAATCTAAAATTTCTTTTTCTTTTTGTCTTTTATTGAGAGAAAAGCTACTCACGTAACAGCAGAGGATGTACATAAGAATAAATTAAATGCATACAGGGGAGGGGTAAAGGCCAACAAATGCAAAACGATAATTATAAGATCCACACAACCCACTCTTTAACAATTTTTTCCTCTTCAACTCTATTTCTTAATTTGTTTCAATTACCTTTCATAAACATTCTTTTGTTGTTTTGGAAATTTTCTTTTTTGGGCTTCTGGAGAATTATAAGGAAGCAATTAAAAGCTTGTGACAAAATTTAACACTTTGTTGTGTCAAACCATAGTTATAATGTCACTCGATCAAGGAGTGTTAAATTTTGTCACTCGATGAAGGAGTCGATCCAGCAACGGATAAAGTGAGGTAAAAAATTTATCAACCAACTCAGAAAACTCAGTGATCACAATCAAAGAACAATAGTTATAATGTCAAACCAAATAGAATAAAGTGATTCCTCTTTTGTGGCATTCAAGCAAATAGGAGACAGAAAAAATTTGATCACTACGGGGAGTTGCAAATTCCAGGAGCATATTAATCTCCTGAATATGAATAATAGGCCATGAACTATTGAATTAGACCGACAAGAATGAGTAGCGGAAATAAAATTATTTGGTTGGTTTTGTCCTTTGTTATTAGATACTCCGAGGAGATGTAGACAGCAACAGAAAGTAGAACATCACTCACAGGATTTAGAAGTCCATTGAGTTGGAAAACTATGGTCAAGAAAGGAAATTCATCTAAGTATTGAATGAATTGAAAGTAGAATAAGAAAAGACAAATTCGTGAGAAAATGGTTAGTCAACTAAAATGACTAACTCTACTCATTTACACATATTGGAACTACTATTACAATGACAATAACACCCTAAACAGATAGCATAGATGTAAGGTTCAAGACAACTTTAATACTCATCTAATATTTCCCTTTGTCTCTGCAAGTGAGCCTTTGGCCCCTAAGCAAATGGAATATTGTGTTCGGAAAAGATGCTAAACCATAAGTGTGATGATCAAAGAGTTGGATTTTTGTTTCAACATTCAAATTAATGACAATAAGGATAATTTGCAGTTACAATAGCCTTCCAGAAAACTACATAGATGCAGTTGAATGTACTATAACTCAAACCTTGTGTAAAACAATGTCAAATGGACCTTGCTCTGATAAAGGCTTTTTCAGATCAATGGAGACAAATTGAATCCCTTTACTTCTGCATCAGATAAATGATACTTGTCAAGTAACAAAAGAAGACAGCTAAGGTTACCCTAAACAACTTATAACATTTTTCTTTGAGTAAGTGTAGAAAGGCACAAAAGAGATGTAGCACTTGAAAAGAGCATACAAAGAGAAGTAAAATATAGGCTGGCACGGATACGCAAATATGGATATCATGAATTCAGACAGCAATGTATCGAGCCCATTTTTCAAGTGATTGGATTGGAACGATATATTAATTGCCATTCTAGAAAAAGAGGTGTCAAGCAAATGATGCAAGCCGCTGAGTTTGTAATAAGCCAGAAAAAGACATGAAGCATTCTGATTCAAGAAATTGTAACTCTTCCACTGACATTCTAGCAGGTCCTGTACAAATTCCATTTCAAGGCTTGAAGATCCTATTCATTTGGTCCTAATCAAATCTCTTACCATTCATTTGGTCCTAATCAAATCTCTCAGAATATTCTATGCTTTTGATGCACTTATTTATGTTAGTTGCTTTCCATCAACACAAAAATGCAATAATATGTCAGAATATTCTATTAAAATCATGCCTCAATGAAGTCTTAATGGTGTAAAATACAAAAAATATTATATGCTTTTGATGTATTTCTTATGTTAGTTGCTTTCCATCAACACAAAAATGCACTAATATGTCACAATATTCTATTAAAAACCATGTCTCAATCAAGTCTTAATGGTGTAAAATACCAAAAATATTATATGCTTTTGATGCATTTCTTATGTTAGTTGATTTCCATCAACACAAAAATGCACTAATATGTCACAATATTCTATTAAAAACCATGTCTCAATCAAGTATTAATGGTGTAAAATACAAAACTAGTGAGACCATTTATAAATTTTTGAATTGGATATACTAATTTTAAAAGGTCAGTGGGGACAAATCATTCAATACTAAATCTTCCTATGCAGAAGAAAGCAACAGAATTGACTTCGGATGTATCTCCATAAAGTCATTCAATACTATTGACTGTAGCCTAAGGAGCACATATTATGGAATATTCCCATAAAAGCATAATCACATAAGGTCCAATATTCCTCCTCATACAGTTGAAGTGGAGTAAATAAGTCAAACAAACTACTGACCAAGAACTATCAGCCCATCCAGACACAAAAATGTTAACCAATCATAACTGCAACAGTATATTTTAATAAGAATAGCACTCCGCACACTAAAACGAAATTATACTATATTACAAACGTGCAGAGAATCATAAATCTGAAAATTATATAGTGAGATACAGATTAGAAACAAAGGAGAATGAGAGGGTCGTTATAAAACTGCATGCATCCGGTTAGTAACACTTGGAAATGAAGTCCAAAAACAGATCAAATTTAAGTAGTGGTATTAAACTGAAAACTAACGCTTTCAAACCCAAATACTAAATTTTAAGCATATATTTACAAGAATTAGAATTATTCGGCGATAATGTAAAAGCGCATTCAAGTAATTCAAGAAATCATTAAAATTTAGTGCGGCTTAAACGAAACAGGAGAGGTTTAAGAAAAACCTACACAGAAACGCTGGATAATTTACCACTGGTTCACTGCATGTACATAAACCAAAATTGTAACTATCAAGAAGAAAGAAATGTCGAAAGAATACCGAGCAAAGCGAATAAAATTTGGCTTCAAGAAGCTCTTCTTCTTCTTCGAAGTCAGAGAGTACCCCACCACAACCCTCACCGGCGGCGGCGGCGAATTTCCACATTCCTCGACCGCTTCTTTTTCATCATCCTCGCACGAATGTGCAATCGCTCCACTCAAAACCATACCCGCTTAGTATTTCACCGGTTTCTTGTTCGAAAAACCCTATTTCCCCGGAAAAATTGCAGCGAAGTTCCGAAATTGAAAAATGAAAAAGCTCTTCGCCGGTATTCCCTACGTTAATTCGTTAATAAGCTAAAAAATCAATATGAATGAAGATGTTTTTCTATTTTTTACCGATTTATAGAAATTCTCTGAGTAGCTCTTTCGAATAACGGAAAAGGAAGGATCAAATGCAGAGAAGGGAGTGTACGTATTTGATACGTATTTATTTTGCATTGAAATGTGCGGAATTCGGAATAAGGTTCGGTTTGGATGCTATGCTTCAATTTGGAATTTGTTGTTATGACGATTTTGCCCTCATCTTTTCATTTTTCTTGTTTGAATATTGAAACTTATATATTTGACATTTTAAAAGATTTTTTGAACTTTGCACCCCCAAAATATAAAAAATAGACACTTTGCACCATCGAAATATATATTTAGCACTTTACATTCTCGAAATATGAACAATTCAACACTTTGCACACTCTTTTATTTTCCTCAAAAAATCTAGGGATAAAATAGGTAATTCATTTTTGGATCTTTGGCACTTTACACCCCGAAACACGAGAATGGGCATTTTGAACTCCCGAAATAGAATTAACACTTAGCACCCTCAAATTAAGAACAACTCAACAACTTGCACCCCCGAAACACGATATATGGACACTTTGAACCCCCTAATCACAAAATTAGCATTTAGCACCTCAAATTAAGAAAAAATCAACAACTAGCACTCGTCATTTTATTGGGCAAAGTTGACCGCTGGGTGAAAAAAAAATTAGGGGAGAAATGGGTAATTCATTTTCTTTTTTCTTAAAATTTACAGAATACGATTATGAATTCTAGGATATTCATCTGCATAATATATTTTAACATATTTCTTTAAAAACCAATTGTACAAATATCCGCAAAATAAAGAATTCGAATAGTTTCTAGAAAGTTAACACATAAAATTGATTGAATCAAATCACATGTGGAGAGAGAAATGAGTATTCTAGTATTCATAATCGTATTTTCAAATATTTCAGGAAAAAAAAATCACATATTTCGCCCCTAGTTTTTTTGCCCTCGGTGGTCAACTTTGCCCAAAAAAATGAGAGGATGCTAGTTGTTAAATTTTCTTAATTTGAGGTGCTAAGTGCTAGTTTTGTGTTTAAGGGGGTTCAAAGTGTCAATTTCTTGTGTTTTGGGGCGTTCAAAGTGTCAATTTCTTGTGTTTTGGGGGTTGCAAGTTGATGAGTTATTCTTAATTCGAGGGTGCTAAGTGCTAATTCTATTTCGGGTTGTAAAATGCCAAATTTTCGTGTTTTGGGATGCAAAGTATCAAAGATCCAAAATTGAATTACCTATTTTGTCCCTAGATTTTTTGAGAAAAAAAAAAGTACAAAGTGCTGAATTATTCATATTTTGAGGGTGCAAAGTGCAAAAAATACTAAATTAAAATAACATCATAAAAGTTAAAAGTAAAATTATTAAAATACCTATGGTCGACTTATTTAAATTTCATTTAAGATCCACTCGATCTACAATCGAAAATAGTCTAGATATTTGTTTTTTAAGTACCTATTTTCTTTTTCTCTTTTTTGGTATGGAATCGATCATTTTCAAATTTCATGAACTGTCTCTTCTTGTTTGGTGATGGGAAAGGAAAATAGCTCAAAGTTAGGAGCGTAAAGAAAATATTGTGATTGACGGCTATTTTGGAATAGCATCTTACGTGAATAAACGTTTGATGATTTTGTAATTATTAGTAAGGTTAGCGTTTATACGTTTGATGATTTTGTAATTATTAGTAAGGTTAGCGTTTATTACCATTTACCAATCCAAATAATATTTATGTGCATTTGGACTTTTGATTTCATCCAATTAAATATAATTGTTCTCCGCAGTCATGCCTCGTGTAGACCATCTCCAATTGTGGGGAAGGGTTCAGGGCTGAGGGCTCCGGAGCCTTGGGGCTGCCTATGCCCCCACCCAGAGCCCTGTCTGATCGTCTTCAATGGCACGACTTTGAAATTGAGTTAATTAAATTTTTAACTTTTGTCCACTCTCACTTATAATTAAAATAAAATTGATAAGTACAAAATTCGTTCGGGTCTTTGCGGAATTATATTCTACTCCGTTAATAGATTAAAATGATATATGCTAAGTCCAAATCGGAGTACGGGTGAATGAGAATTGATTCTCAAAGATCACCCTTTAAAATGGAAGAACAAAAATAGAAGTGGTTTTATCCCACATTGAAATTGGAAGGAAAAATCTCGAGGTTTATATATGACTTGACAATGTAGTGGTATAACATTCTAGCTACCAAAAGTCTCTTCCCTCACACGCAGGGGGTGCAAATCATGGATCAAAATTCACTTTTGGACCTTCAAGATTTGTGCGAACCCGCGACCTACGGACACGAATGCAGTCCAATTCTCTAGCTTTCGGACAAGCATTTTATTTTTATTTAATAGTTCAATTCTACAAAAAATTAATTTTATTACATATTTCTTTAGATAATTAATTTTATTGATTTAAAAACATTAAAAAAACAATTTTAATTAACAAATTAAAAAAAAAAAAAAAAAAGTTCCAAGTTTCTTCTTCCTTCGCTCGCGCGAGCACCCCGAACCCCCAGTCGCTAGAGACGACTTCCTTCCCCACACCTGGATGGCCTTATAAACTGAGCTAGAATAAAGCTAATTTGACATCCAATTTTTTTTATTCTAATTAAATAAAAGAAGAGTTAATGGTAAGTTATTCCCCTATAATTTGAATAATATTCAATTTAATCCCCTATGATTTGAAAAGAACACATTCCTCCCTCCCCCTCTCTTCGCTAATATTATAAAAATTTCATACAACCTCCCTAACATTTTTAAACTTAAAAAAATACAAATTGACAAAATTATCCTTCTTTTAAATGTGGCATTTTACCCAGGGGCGGATCCAGGATTCCAAAGTCGAGGATGCCAACTTTTATCATGAAAAAAAAATCTGCATAAATATATGTACACAAAATGTATACTCTAAAATGTATTTTCACTATATTATAATTGTACACGATGATAATTAATATACTATAAAAAAGTTTCAAATAAAACTAATATTCTTCTCCTTATGAATTAAAACATTAGCAAAATATTAGTTTTTTAATTTTTTAAAACTAATATTTTTCTTGATTTATGTTTCAATTTGTTTCCTTTATTTTAAGTTTCAATTTTTTATATTTCTATCTCAATTTTTTTCTCCATATTTTTCTATGTTTTTATTTTATAATAATTATCTCATTTATTTTCGGTATAAATTATTATTAAAAATATTGAGTAATTCTCCTTCGAATTCTTTCACAAAATTCATGGTTGGCACCATAATATTGTGTTTTAATTTCGTCGTTTCTTCATCAATTTTTTTTTATTAATTATGAATACATCCATTTACCAAACAATATTAAATTTCAAGATGAATTGATTCATAATTAATAAAGAGACAATTTTATTTTTATAAATTAATAAAGATATTTTTATTTCTGAAAGGGACGGGGGTATTTTTGAAATAAAAACTATAACAAATGAGGGTAAATGTTATAATTGATACTTTAGGGGATAACTGATACCATCCCCATACTTTAAGGGGGAAAACTATATTTCACCCATACAATTATAAAACATTATTTTTTTTGGAACAATAATACAATGTTACTAACTTTGTACTTTAGTAAGTATATATTACCGGAGTGATTATACTATTTTAATATCGTCTAATATTATTATAGTTGTTGATTGGTCGAATTGGATCAAATAAATTCATATTCATGTACACAAACTAAATTACTTTTATCGAATTTGAATGTGAAACTTGTCAAATTCTATAACTTTGGCCATTCACAAATTACAAGTTCATTAATTGGACTCTAATCAATTATTTACCACTATATTCTTCTTGTCTATGATAAGTTTCTTAAAACATCTTTCACTATTTATTCACGAGCATCAACATAGAAGTGATCAATATTTGATACATTTAACTATATTCTCCATAAAAATGTATTAGATCTTGTTGATAAACTACCTACAATATTTATAATATATAATGTATCAAATTAACTTAATTATATCTTGTTAAGTGAGACTGTGAGAGTGATCATAAACGAAAGAAAAATAAACGAAAATGTTAAGTCATTTCCTGTCTGAATGAAAATAAAACAAAGTTAATAACACTAATATCAATAAAAACATTGTGTATGTATAATTTTTATTTGTTTATGTAATTTAGATCTTTAAACTGGAACCATATTCCCTCCATGATTTTTGAACTATGAATCACCTTAATCAAATCAAATCAAATCAAATTCGTGTGTGTTTTAATTAGCCAAAGATCATAATCCGTTGGAGTTAATTCCAATTAAAATTCAGTCTGTTAATAGCCTTAGATATTACTACTACTATATTTAGTTGTTGGAGAAATACAACTTTAAGCTCGGGAAAGATATGACATGAGAGCTATATTGGGCAACAACATTTAAATTGAATTGAATGTTTGCAGGAGTCGCTTAGTGGGCCATTTTCTCAGGACTCCAGATATTAGTTACGAGTTGAAAATATCAAATAATAATAATGATATCCCCACACAACTAAACTAATAAGGGTCTAAAACTGAAAGCCCAGCCCATTTTGAAAATATGACAATGGTTCCAATCTAATCTAATCTAATCTATCTAACTTACTATTATTTCAAGGGAGTGTTTTGGTCAAAGAGTTCAATTTTGACTGAAATTCTTTTTTCTCCTTTTTTTGAATTATTTTTATTTAATAAATCTTCTTTTCTTTACCACATTCAGCCCACGTTTTTAAAACTGAATTATTTTCTTTACCACATTCAAAGAGTTCTTCCGAATGGAAATATTGTATTAAAAATCATTTCGGGAACACCAAATAGGTTTATGATTTGACATAAAGTTTTAGATATTTTATAACTTAAAATTTTTTTAAAAACTACAGTCACCTTTATTTTTAAAATCACACTCCCAAAATTTAAAAAAAATTACGCAAATCAAAATTATTTTTCAAAACCCCATCGATCTCACAACTACTATCCCTATTATTTTACACCGCTATCCCGGCAGAGAGAATGAGAAGCTTCATGGGCTAACTATTTGGGGCAGCGTAAAGTCTTGGCGGGATAAGGCAAGTGTTTTGATCAAGCCCGTCCGTATCAAGTTCCTTCCCGATTAGAGGTCAAACCCTGCTTTTTGTATTATTATTTACTTCATTTTCCCTGCCAGTACTCAGCATAACAATTAAAAAAAAAAAAAAAATTCCCGCCTTTTAATATAATATATAACTTATAGAATATTTTTTTTTGTTTTTACTTATCTGGTTGGTGTTATTCAGGGCTAGCAATAATTAAATGTCAAATAAACAGGTACTAAGAGTTTTAAAATTATGCCTTATTTTTATTTTAATTGACTCAAATTCATATATTTTTCGATTTCTTATTCATGCCATTTATCTTAGATAAATTGAAATCAAATCATAATGTAACCCTTAAATTTGACTCTGATTTTAATTAACGAATTGAAGTTGAATAAGTATTGATAATTTGATGTTTTTACATGCACGTATTTGTTCACTTTCAACTTATTGGAGCTCAAATTATGGGATTCGGGACTATTACATGAGAGATATTGCTTAATCAACTAGTTTGATTATGTAATAATTGATAAATTAATTTGGTTTGTTACAATGATAAATCCATCAAAAATAAAATTATATGACTTGGAATGAGAATCTAATGGCTTGATTTGCAATAAACATATTTACCGTCCCCTATTTTTTTTTTCTTTTTTTTATTCCTCCCCAATAATATATTCTCAAGTCATCTGTACTGTAGGACATATTTTTCACGTGACGTGGACTTATTTTCTATATATTTAAATGTCATGTGCGTTCCATGCTTTCACATTTAATATTTAAATTATCCTTAGTTTGAACATGATAATTTCTTTGTTTTGGAGTTTTTATCCTGGTAGTATGTTATAAATTTTACGAAACCATCATATTTTTTTATGAATAAAACATTTAACTGGAGGCAATATGCATTTTTTTTTATGGCAATATGCATTTATTCAATGGTGATTAATTATATGGTTATTGGATCTAACATGCTACTAATTGAGTTATACGTTATAATTTTTTTTAACTAAAATAATAAAAGTCGAAAATTAAAAATAATGCAAAAGTAATTCAAACCAGTTGACCTACTTCTTTGTGCTAGATGTGCAACTTGCAACCCACGCAGCTAATGGAAAATTCTTGTCCAAGTCTGGCTTGACCAAACCCATCCAACCACCCAGCAAGTATATTGGACTTGCTTTGTGATTGGTCACTTTCTTGGAAATTACATCCAATCTCAAAACAAGTGTATTAAACTTGCTATGTAATTAGTTTGGGTTCGGTCAAAACAATAATGTTATTTAAACTGTTCTATTGTGCTCAAATAAAATTTGAAGATCAAACTCAAAATAATTTTTGAGTAATTTAATTAATCACTCAAATACATTTGCGTATCATACACGATTCACACTCAAACGACTTTACTAATGGTCTTCTTCATCTTGTCAAATTTTTAACGCAATTTTATGAAAATGGAGGTTATTGTAATTATTAAAATCTATGGGAGTGCATCCATAATTTCACCAGACCTCATCACGTAAGGATGTATTTATCTCTTGAGCTTGATCAAGGCCAGTCTAGTAGAACTTGATGAAGCCATGAATTTAATGCTATATCTTCTACTTGTTTTTAATTAACAATTTTGTTGTTTAAAAAACAAAATTTGTAAATGTCAAAGCAATTACGTAGATCATCTCCAATAGGGGCATCAAATTCAAGTTTGATGCCCTAATTGCTAATTTGAGGCAAAAAAATGAAAAAAAGTGTGCTCCAACGAATTCATCACTCGTGAACCTATTCTAACTTCAACCTTCAATCAACATATAAAGAACACCCCAATCAAATTCCAAGTCAATTGTTTTCATCATTCCAAATAACTCCGTCCACGGTGGCAAAATGTATCTTCGATATCCAACTCCCATCAGTATTGAACTATTGAGTTTATACCAACCACTAATGTAGCGATTGATATAAATATAGGCAAAATAGCAGAAAATGTCATAAACTAATCAGTAATTTTGGATTTTTGTTTGTCCCATAATTTTATATTCTTTTGAAATATCGTCCTACTTGCCACATGACTGCTTACGTGTCAAGAAGTGATAAATTTTAGCATGAACAATTATACAAGACCGCAGAATTCGTCCCACTAATTATAAATTTTAGTTTTTCGTCCCAAACTATATTAATTCACTGAATTTCGTCTCACAATTTCTCATTTGGCATGAATTTAGTCCATTATTTAATTTCTAATTTAATGACGATTCATCTTTTATATTTTTTAAGAGACTAATGGCAATTTATCTCTTATAATATTCATAATGTTCAATTTACATCTTATAATTTGAAAAGAAGTAATTTAAGGTAAATTCACATGGAAGTAAATTGCCATTAACTTTTTTTTTAAAGAGAAAAATAGTATTAATTTTTGAAATTCAAGTGCACTTTTAAGAAAAAGAATCTTATCTCATTTCATTAGGAAAAATTTATGCATTTTTTTTGTATTAATAAATAATAAATATTTATAATTAGTTTGGAACAATTTTTTTTCCCATGTCATCTCAATTACAGGACGGAAGTCGGCTTGTTGGTATGGTTTGTGACAAAAATTAAAATTTGTAATTAGTTTGAGACGAATTCTGAAATCTTATATAATTGTTTATGATAAAATTTGCCACGTCATGACACGTAAGCATCCATGTGGCAAATGAGACGATATTCCAAAAAAATATAAAATTATGGAACTAATTTGGCTAAGTGATATAGCTTGGGACGAAAATTCAAAATCACTAATTAGTATGAGACATTTTTTGCAATTTTGCCATACAATGAATTTTAAAAGGAAAAGATTAATTTACCAAAACACGTTGGTATACTCTCATTTACTCTTACTCGAACATTTACTCTTAATCGAACGACTTTACCGGTTTTTCCTTTTGAAACGGTGAGGATCGTCTATGTTACTATTAGTGTACAATACTTCACACATACATATGTCAATTATTTATTAGTGGTACAATATAGCCCTTTTGAAATTTATAGATATAGTAGAAATCTACTTTTGTTTTTTGGGACGAACCAATTGCAGAAGAAAGCAAAAACTTCCACCATTTACCATTTCACAGAGCAAAGGCAAATGATTCCAATGGCCACAGAAAAGGTAGTTGACCGTTAAATTCAGACAGCTTATTCTGCAATGTGTATGCCGCCCTTTTCAACTGTCCCCACATTCAAATTAATTTAACACAAAAGAGTCAGACTGAGCTGTTTTTAATTAATACAATCACAATTAGGGTTCAACAACAACAGAATATACCACCTACTATTTATGTACAACATTACAAGCTCTACGCACCTTTTTTCTTGTAATACAAGAAAATCTTGTCAAATTATTAGTATATAACAAATCTCGACTGATTTTCCAAAAACCCTTTTGCCTAGATATTAGCGATTGAAACTCTTAGCTTCATCGTCACTAAAGTTCTAAGAGATCATGGCTCTTAATTTTAATCGGGTCATGGTAAAAGATCAGGTTCTTGATTTGAAGAAAGGGTTTTTGGGTAACCCGATTTCAATTCATGGGGTTTGTTTCAATAGTAAGAAGATTGGGTCAAGAATTGGAGTTCAAGCAGTGATGCAAGTTGGAGTTGAGAGTTTAGAAATTTCTAAGGGGTTGAAAGGGGTTTTGGGGTTTGATGTGGTTACAGAAGTTGAATTGAGGGAAAAAGGGTTCTTGGGGTTAAGGAAAACAAAGCTAGTGTGCACGGTTGGGCCCGCTTGTAGCTCGATGGATGATTTGGAGAAATTGGCTTTGGGAGGTATGAATGTAGCTAGGCTCAATATGTGTCATAACACGAGAGAATGGCATAAAGACGTAATTAGGAAGATTAAGAAATTGAATGAAGAAAAAGGGTACTGTGTTTCTTTAATGATTGATACTGAAGGTAGCCAGATTCATGTTGTTGATCATGGTTCTCCTTCCTCTGTCAAAGCAGAGGTAATTTATCCGTCCAATTATGTAAATTGTGTTTTGTTTAATAATAAAAATATAGAATTTTCAGTGTGTTGTTTTCGTCTTGGATTCGTTAGGAGGGCTCGATATGGTACTTTACTACTGAGAAGTTTGAGGGCTCGCGCCCTTTTACTGTCCAAGCTAACTATGAAGGTTTTTCTGAAGGTATATGTGTATATTGATTTATTTAGAAAGTGGATTTAGTTAGTGTTATAAATTTTCTAAGTTATTGTTTTTGAATTTTCTTTAGGTATCAAATTGGGTGATGAAATTGTTATTGATGGTGGAATGGCAACATTTGAAGTTATAGAAATGGTCGGAAATGATTTACGTTGTAAGTGCACAGACCCTGGCTTATTCTTGCCACGAGCTAAGCTGAGCTTTTGGAGAGAAGGAAAGCTAGTAGGGAAAAATTCCGAACTTCCTACTCTATCTACTAAGGTTTGGCAATATTCATCTTTCGTTTTTTTCTATATTAGTTAGTTATATCTAATTATGAAGATTTTTGTTTGTTGAATATCCATTTAACTTGTCCTTGTAATTGCTCGTTACTATCTTGACACGAGGAATATTTATTTGACATATGTGTACTATCTCAAGTCTGATTCATGTTATGTTACATAGGATTGGTCGGACATTGAGTTTGGAGTTTCCGAAGGTGTTGATTTCATTGCAATGTCATTCGTGAACGATGCTGATGCTGTCACGCACCTAAAGAAATACATTTCCACCAAAACTCCTAAGTAAGCTGGCTGCTAAATATGTTTATTTCTTTTCTAATGCATTCAAAATCAATGTTTTCAGTTGATGGGAATATATATGAAATCTGATCCTTTAAATGTCAGATCGATAAAAGTACTGGCAAAGATAGAGAGTTTAGAGTCCCTACATAAATTGGAAGAAATTGTTGAGGCTTCTGATGGAATAATGATAGCCAGAGGAGACCTTGGAGTCGAAATCCCACTTGAACAGATCCCGACAGTGCAAGAGAAAATTACTTATATATGTAGGCAGCTCAATAAGCCTGTTGTGGTAGCTTCTCAGCTTCTTGAATCAATGACTGAATATCCTACTCCAACGAGAGCCGAGGTACATAATTGAATTTGCAATGAATCTTGACACGATACTGTGTAGGGATTCACAATGTGTCCAGATTCATTTTGACAATATTCGAAAAACGCCTAAATTATTTTTTGCTATAGGTTGCTGATGTTTCTGAAGCTGTGCGTCAATATGCTGATGCACTTATGCTCTCGGGGGAGTCGGCCATTGGACCTTTTGGGCAGAAAGCTCTATCTGTTTTGCGTATGACTAGCTGTAGAATGGAGCTATGGAGTCGTGAAGAAAATAAGCAAAACTTTCTGTTTCAGAAAAACCTCGGAGCTTCTTTACCAGACCAAATTGCTGAGGAAATTTGCAATTCTGCAGCTGGAATGGGTACGTGTATTCGATTAAACATGAGGGTAAAATAGTAATCTCATAACAATGCATGTACTAGTTTCAGTTACTTTAAATAGAGTGAAATGCAGAAATACTCCCTATACTTTGCCTAATTTAGCAAGAATACCGTTCTCGTAATTTTTATTAGCAAAAAGCCCCCTGTGATATTTTTTAATTAGCAGAAAACCCCCTCCTATCCTATGCCAGAATACAAATTTTGCAGGAAGAATGACAATTATACCCCCACAAGAAAATGAAAAAACACCCCCATTAACCTAAATAATTACCAATAATCCCCCTTTCAACTTTGAAAATTGTCAATAATCCCCCGTTCACCTAAAAAATTGACGATAACCTCCTTATTGACTTATGAAGGAATTTCAAATGAATTTTTTGCTAATAAAAAAGAACACGGGGGGTTGGGGTTGCTAATAAAAATAACACAAGTTTTTTTTGTCAAATAGGGAAAGCATGAGGGGTATTCTTGAATTTAGCTCTATTTTAATATTTACTTTGAGTTAGTCAATTTCCGAGATTGCCCTTTTACACAAAATAACCTTCATCAAGGATTTTATGAAAAATTATGCTAGTTTAACTACAATAACACGGGGTATTTAGTTGAGAGTTTATTTTATTAATGCAGCCAACAACTTAGGTCTGGATGCGATATTTGTGTTCACTAGACACGGGCAGATGGCCTCGCTTATCTCACGTAATAGGCCAAATCCTCCGATCTTTGCATTCACAAATGATCGTAGCACGAGGATGGCACTTAATTTGCAGTGGGGAGTTACTCCTCTACTCATTGATCTTTCAGATGATATGGAAGCCAATACCAATGAAGCTATTGATCTTATAAAAACCAAGGGGTTGATTAAGGAAGGAGATACCATTTTAGTGGTATCGGATATTATTCCAACTTCGACTACACAAACTATGTACCAGTCAATTCAGGTGAAAACTATCGCGTAAATTATCTCTTATTGTTGAAGTTAGGTGAAAAACTTCGATTGTTTGAGATAGAAAAGTAATGTTTATATGTTGAGGAAGTGTAGTAAATCTCTTTTTTGAGATTTACATTCCCGTGAAATTGCTCAATTTGTTGGATATATTTTTATATTATCAGAGTTTTCTTAAGTTTTCAGTGTATGAATCTTGGTTATTTTTGGATAATGATCACATGTAAAATTGTAATTTTGCCCCTACGCAAGTGTTTAAATTGACCTCCTTTTGAAATGTTTTAATTGAGGAGATTGGGCAATTATCTCATATATGACATAAAAAAAAAAATCAAATAGAGGCCATGTCCTGTAATGTTTTCAATTCTTTTGGGGAATTCTATTGCTTATTGAATGAATCATATTCAATTCATATTGAAGTTATTTTTAATAGTATTTTTATGTATTATGAACACAATGTGAGCTTCAATCTACTTTTTATTAGATCTCTATAGTTAGATTTGATATGCAATATCACATGATAGTTTTGTGCAGATTTTACAAGTCACGTGGTAGTATCATGCATTTATCCCTAAATTTTGATGTAATTAGTAAAAATTCAAGAAAAAAAACTCAAAATTTCGAACTTTGTGTTTAAACTGCAATTCCACTGCTTCAGCTCCGATTAGGACATTCCAAACAAAAATAAATAGAAGTAAAAATTACATATATGTACAAAAAATAGGAATTGACACTTGATATTTTCCATTCAAATTAAAGTAGGTAGCTAAACTTCAGATTATATAAATCAATTTTAATAGATCAAGGCGTAATGGAAAATGGTAGATGTTGGGAGGAGATGACCAACTCATGAGAGTTACATGTAGTAAATGATACTTTTTGAAGTTAAATATTTTCATTGAAAAACAATCACGTTATTATCTGATATGAATCATGTCACTTAATAATAAAGTGGTTGTTTTCAAAAAATTCGAAAGGTTCACGTGAGAGGAAAGTTTTGAATAAACAAGAAGCAGCAAAAATGGTTTGGAACTTTGCAGTAAATGTACCTATTTTGGGGAAAACTCAATTAGTTTTTTAATTTATTCATTGTTTGTTTATTGCAGAAAATGTACCTGCATGTATTGTCTGAAACAAAAACAATATGCCTCAGGGACCACTGGAAATGAAAACGACAAATAAATCGATATTCGTCCTAGAAAAAACTATGCCAAATTATTTTTCGTCGGCGTGACAAGAAAAACAACGTTTCTTTAATTTTTTTTTAAAAAAAAAAAAAAAAAAAGAAAAAAAACCACCACGTTATACAATGCTACTCGCTGACTATACATGTACGCGGTTTTATACTTGGTCAAAAATAAATTGAATATTTAATATTTATCATTATAGTTTTTAAGAGAGTGAATATATATTCCAAAATGAATATATTTTAGAATAATGAAATTAATAACATATGTTAGGCCTTTTCTTCAAAATAATTTGTATTAGAGATTCTTTTATCAGTGGTGCAAAGGCATAAGTCGGAGGTTTCAAAGTAGAGATTATTGGTGGCATATATGATTTGTAGCAACAAATGATTGAAGATCTTTCATGCGGTTATAAATAAAATAGAGCGAGAAAATGCAAATAACATCCTATTAAACTAAAAATCAGTAAAATTGGTTGAATTCTTATCTCACAATTATAGACGATCTAGTGCTCTGGAAAAAAATATTTTGATCAAGAATATAAAAAAAAAAAAGGAGTTACGCACTCCACGTAAATAAATATCATTGGGCGTCATCAGCTTAAATTTGGCTCATTAATTTGATTCAAATTCGCTTCATATATTATTTTAAAATTTGAATTTGTTTATCGAGTAAACTATAATTAAATTCTTTCAAAAGTATTCATGTATATAAAACAAAAATATATAAATCTCATGCTAAAATTCCTAGTATTAGTATAAAGTAACATTGAACTATAAAACTCAACTTAAATACTAACTACAATGAAACTAATCGAAAATATAAACGTCATGCGAATAATTATAAATGTACGCATGAAAATAAGAAAATGTATACATTCACACCTCAATGTGCTTCAAATAAAATTTCAAATAACTTATGACTTTATTCAAGTATTTTCAGATATTTTGGTTGAGTAAGTTCACAATCAATTCATAAATTGATTTTACCTAAAAATGAGACTCTCACTCAATTAAATTTGGGGCCTACCAAAAGGTTTTGGGTAGACCCGACTCAGTTGATAGTACTAAATGGTGTTTGCACAAGCTATTCAAAAGTACTTACGTGTTTTTTGTGTGCTTAAAGCACTTTGATATAAAAACACTTTTGAGAAAAGCACGCATATAGGGAGATGTTTTTTATATGGGATGACATTCTTGTAATATTTCAAAAGTACTTTTGTGATAATTTTGTCCTAAAAAAATTATTCTATTTTCAACTAAAGCCTAATATTTATATTTCAACCCTAACTTTAACCTAATATTTTTATGTAAGGTAATTTAAGTCCTCATTTCCATTATTTTGTTAACACCTCTTTGGTATTGTTAGTAAGAATTTGGAAAATTTTATTTCAAAATAAGACTTTTGATTTATGGGTTCTATTTGAATTTTATTGTGGAGTAGACTTTAGTTTCTTAGACATCAAACGTTAATAGTTTCACTCTATTTCATTAATTGATTAATTCTATTAATATGATTTCGTGATTATGGATTACTTAAAACTTTTTATTCAGTGGTATAACCAATTGTTATTTGATAATTGGACAAAAATAGGATAAATATATAATTTAATACTCCCTCCATTTCACATTACATGTCGTTTAAGGTTTTTTCACAAGGATTAATGAATCAATTAATACTCTAAATTTTAGAAAAATAAGAGTGTAGTTGGACAAAATTGCCCTTGAGAAGCAATCAGATTTTTTGTAACTCCCTATAATCCGCCTCTTTCTTTCCCAAGTCTCACTCTCACTTCTTAATGAAGAAGGGTAAAAATATCAAAATAACATTTAAGTTTATCTTGAATTCCTAAAGTGACATGTATTGTGGAACAAAATACTCTCTCTAAAAAGACATGTATTGCGGAATGCAGAGAGTAGTTACTACTACTAGATTCACAAAAACGTTTCTTTAAATTGCAAAAAAATTGTGATTGTGCTCAAATTCTAGAATCTAAAAAAAAAGCTAGAAGTTGTAGAAAAGTAAAAGTAGATGGTGTTTGCAAATTATGCCAAAAAAAAAAAAAAAAAAAAATTTCATTTTTGTGTCTTTGCGAAAATCTACAAAATCTACAAAATCTACTTTTTTTTTTTCTCCCATTGTACTAAAAATGTCAAAATTGCCCTTGAATTTGAAGCATTTTTTTTTCAAATAATTCATTAAAAAGAAACCCTGAAATTTGAAAAAAAATAAGACTAAGTAGTAAAGACATGTAGAAAGTAGTTGTATAGCAAATGAGGTTAAGTGAGGAATAAAATAAAAATATTGAGGATAAAAATATCCAGCGACACTTTAAAGAAATAACAACTTTGTCATAAGAAGCTAAAAGCATCTTCTCATAATCTCACATGCTTTTTAACTTATTTTTTAAGAAAATTAGAAGTAAAAGTTCATAATGCAAACACTACTTAAATGTTTTTTTATCATAAAAATTGAGAAGTATTTTTTTTTAAAACACCATCTAAATCTGATTAAAGTGACTTTTTTTGTACTTATTTACAACTTTTAAATAAAAATACTTATTCTCTAATTCTATAATTCTACTTTGAGCGATTGCCTTTGGATTTTTAAAAGTTATTGCAAACACCAATTTAATTACCTTCTTGCTATGTTGCACAGATACAAATATGGAGATACGGATACAATACAATATGAATACGAATTTTTGAAATTTATTGAATACGATACGTCATGAATGTAAATGTTATATAACTAGTAGATCATTCAATTTAAATCTTAAAAGCAAAAATAATATACTATGATAAAAACAAAAGTTATATAACTCCAAAAACAAACACTATTCATTCTTAACATAGCGCATCAATAGAAGGAATTCATTTTGTGATTTCATGACCTAGAAGATAGACTTGAATAAAGAGATAAAATAGTGATACTAGTCGTTTATGTTTAATCCTAGAGACTTTATTATTTTTAATAATTTAAATATGACCTGAATTATTACATAAAAAAAACTTATTGGTGTATCTTAATGCCCAACTAATATATCTTATACGTATATATTAGAATTTTTATTACTGACATGGCGTATAGTGTATCCTATGAATATTTGTATCCCCGTGTGATAAAAAATGATTCCACGTCATCCGTCCATCATCGGACGGTTCTTAACTATCGAGCCTTCACCTGGTGGTGTCCTTTTGGCCACAAGAAGCCGCCACAAAATCTCGCGCAAAATAGTAACGATACTCCAGTTATTTCTAAAATACGCCAGGGGTGTCACACCAGCTCGCGTACCTTCCGCCACTCTTTCTGTTGGAGGACAAACTATTGGTCACAATTATACGCCTCCTTTCATAATTTGTACTGAATTTCCCAATCCACTGATAATCCATCCTTAATTACCTCGAATTTGTAATCGAAGAAAGACGAATTTATTTCAATTACAAAAAAAATGACTTGCCTTCAGCTGTTAAAGTCTCCTCCATCTTATTCCCACGTGAAGTTTGGGTGTTTCTGCCCGGAATTTAATTCTAGGGCATCAGTTAATAGGAATCTCAGGCTTCAGAATTCAGGAATTGTATTTGGTTATAAGAGATTAAGGGTTTCTTGCCAAGTTAAAGACAGTGATAATCAAAACAATGGTAAGTACTAAGTAGTAGTAGTGTTTTGTTTTAGTCTTTCATGATTTATTAATTGTATTTAATATGGGCATATAAGTTTAGTAATCAATACCCAACCAGAATTCATTTATTTCTTTTTAATTTTGAGTAATTACATATATATATATATATTATCTATGAACGTACTTAATATCTCTGTGAATATGCTTTACAAATTAGGTGAAGGCGAGCTTTCAACAAGCTGGACTTTTAAATTAGTGGATAAGCATGCGCATATTTAGTTAGAGGAATTATGCGTGAATAATATTTATGAGCGTGTATTTTATGAAATTGCTGCTACTTGGAGGCTTGTTTTATCATAATTGGGCTTCTAGATATAACGTGAATTATATGTAGGATTAAGGTGTTAAGCATTTTGAATCTTTTGGTATTTTTTTCACTAGGTGAATCCATTAGAAGGACTTCTTATGTCTTCCCATTATATTAGTGGCAAAAAGTTTAAGCAAAGTTGTGATGGGTGTGCACACAATGTCCACTAAGATGCTAGTTCTCCCTCCCTTTCTCAAAAGTCAAAATGAAATTGGTAGACTGATGGCAAATTGGGATTTGAGGGATTGTTTAGCTTGTGTAAGTTTAGTGGAAAAATTTAATGAATTACTGATGGCCAAAATCCTGTAAGTGATGTGGTTACTCCAATATCTTTGATTGTTTATGAATAAGTTAAGGATTTGTGAGCTAATGAATCGAAAGTCTATCATGAATAGTTCACAGCATTCATTTGGGTAATGTTGAGTTACTATATTTATATTTTCAGAATCCTGAGTAACCATTTTGATTTTTTTTTTTACATTCCATCAAGAATTGAAGTCACTTGAAATTACTTACTTAAGAATTTCCCCAAAGCCAAATCCTTTGATCCAAAAGCAACATTAGAATTTAGGAAAGCAAAACACCCAGGAGTTTATTGTGGATTATAAATATTGGACTGAACGTCTTTATAGATTCAATTGACAGTTACGAGGAAATCCCTGTTTTTAGAGGCTTCAAATGCGAACTTCTGGCGATGGAACAGCTTCATTCTATGGTTGAGATTCTTATAGATAGGTCTATTATGCAGGTTGTGCTGATTTTTTCTGTCTAATACAGGGATGTCACTGAGAAAGTGACTTAATACTGAGGCTGCAATTTTTGCAATTTATGAATTTCTCTAAGATCCATATTTCCAATCTTTTTATTTATATTTTTTCAATCGCGGAGTACTGAAAGTTGTATGTGAAGTTTCTGTGTGGAACTGTGATTAATTAAGTGGGTGAAGAGCCAAATGGCTAAGTTGCTCTAGCTGATCTCTTATTGCCCGACTTATGCGGGCTGTTTAGTTACTTTTTGTCCCCCCCCCCCCCCCCCTCTTCTTCTGGCATATATGTGCAAGGTAATTTGCTAGAATTATCTCTTTGCATATTGTAGATTGGTAACCTCTGTATATTAGATATCCTATAATTTTGTATAATTCCTTACCTACTTCAGTTAAATGTGCAAGCATCTTATGCCTATATTATGTTAGGTGACGAGCCTCCGGAGTCTTTATTCATGAAAGAATTAAGGAGACGAGGGATGACACCGACTTCTTTGCTTGAGGAAAAGAATAGAAGCACTGACAGAGATGAGGAGATAAAACTCAGGGAAGAAGATGGGGGTTGGAGTTACTCAAGAAGAAATGGAGTCACAACTGATGCTGAAATAAACCTTTCTAATCAACGAGAAAAGTCCATGGCACTTAATAGTGAAGGCTTAGAGGTGAGAATAATTTTTTCTCAGTTTATATTCTGCCAAGTAACCGAGTTCGAATTTCTTGATTGAAATATGCTATGTTGCCTGAGTCGGCTCTTTATTCTGATAATATTGGGCCAATCTATACGTTTTTCTGCATGTATGCAGCACTTCTGTTCTTACCCTATCTAATTTGGTGGGATGCATTCAGGTTTTTCTTTTTGCTCTCCTTGTATTTAGGGAATTGTTTGTCATTAGCCTGTTCTTTGTGTCTCTTAGCTATGTTTGTCGCACCACTCATTTTTTAAATTATAGGAGTATAAGTATAATTTAAAAGAAAACACACTCATAATATGACTAATCCGTCTTTGAACTTACTATTGAGGTAGTTCTTTTGTGATTACAGTTGGTTAGTTTAATCTATGATGTGTTCATGATATTTATTTAAGTCTTTCTCCTATTAATTTCAGGGTTTGATCCCACGGGCTAAACTTTTGCTAACCTTGGGAGGAACCTTTTTTCTAGCATTTTGGCCGTTGATTCTTGCAACTGTTGCATCTTTCTCTGCTCTGTATCTGGTAATTTACTTTGCTCGACTTTCTGGTGTTAATTCGCTTTTAGCACTTCATTACCTTTCTTCAAGAATGATTTTTTTTTTAATATTGTTAATTAAAAGACAAAAATAAAACCTGTGCAACAGGTGTCTAGTCTCACGGTTTGAAAAAGCAAAAAGCACAAAAATGAGTTTGCTTAAAAGCTCAAACAGTGAGATGAAACCATATGCATAGAATATAATAAAATCATGAAATACCGATAAAATAAGAATGAAATCATGAAAGTCATACAAATGTTTTTTAAATCCTTTAACAATTGAGTGTCTTCAATATTCAAGAGTGGATTTAGTGCTTTTATATTTGATTAAAAGCTCAAAGAGAGATCAGCCATATGCATAGGATGCTTCAATTGAGCGTGCTATTATATTTAGTGCTTATCTAAGCATGTGCAATACTATATATCATATATGTCATGACTATGAGTAAAATTGTTTGAAGACAAGATTTCAGTAAAAAGAAGTGCAGAATTTGTTTTCAGAAAAGCAAAAGAGCATGTATATTTACTACGAGCACTATATAGCAATCAATAATTTTATATTTTCTAGAGGTTCAACAATTTCTTATTCACATAAAATAAATGATTAAAGTTCTTGTTCATTCATCTTATGAATATCAGGCAATTTGTGAAATGCTGATTCGTGCTGCCACGTCTTAAAATTTGTCTTTCTAACAATGTTGATGTTGACCATATATTTTCCCCTCCTTCACCTATGCAGTACTTTGGACCAGCATTTGTTCATGATGGAACTGAAGCTTCTATATCTCCACCACAATATGTCGACCCTTATGCACTTCTTGAAGAACAAAGGATATACAAAACTGCACCCCTTTTAAATTGAAGAACTAAATTCTTCATATATAGCGACATTTCTCTTTGTGGATTGAAAATTTCAATTTGTTTCCTTGTTGTTTGTAAATGTTCAAATCATTGAGAGACAATAAGATGCTAATCAGAGTGTATTTTCATCATACATTGTACATGAAATGTTAAGATATTGAATGGAATGGCTTGAAGGCTTCGAACGACTTTACGAGTCCTCGGATAGATCCTGTAGCTACGAGAAGTGATGTGATCAAACAAATCCCACTTAGTAGTGAAAGAGAACTTTGGGATCTTTGATTTGGCAATGTACATTTCAATGGGGAAATATACAATGAGTGGCCCAGAATGAAGCAGCTCCAAGAATCCCCTCAAAGTCGTTGAAGAACGGAAATAGCATCGCCATAACTACTGTGAATATCATGTAACTTCTCCAAACTAATCTGAACAAACTGAAGTTGAAAGTACCAAGAAATGGCAGATTGAATGGGTACTCCCCTGAAATGAATTTATTTGCACCAACCCTGTACGAGTCCGAACACCGGTTGGGCAAATACCTACACATGCGGGTGAGTGACTGATTAACTCATCTTTTAAAGGACGAAAATAGTCTTAATAGAATCTATACAGGCAAAGTCAATAAGAGAGAAGTATTATGTTTGTTACCTGGTAAGCTCCAACAAGATGAATGACAATGCATAAATTGGCTTAATCAACAAGCCAAAAATGATCATAGAAACCAAATCCTGTAAGAAAATTCCCAGGTGGCAGGTGCTTTGTTGCCAAATGCTGCATATCCTTGAATCCCACGTAGCATGTAAAATGCAGTGGAGATAGAAATTGCAATTGAAGTAGCTTCCTTCATAAATTGTTTCTCTTGGGTCCCATATATATTTTATTGTGTCCTACAACAACATAGACACAATACATTGCTTCAGAACCCGATTAATTAAAGACAAATGCAATACATTTACTATGATAGAAGATCTCTTGCACTGACCTGCGATTTTGGCTATGGAGGGACCAAGGCCTATGGTGGAGTATGTTGGAAAATTGAAAATAAAATAAAAATTGTAACCACAATTATTTTAAATTGTGTAACCTCCCCTTTAATGAGTTGTAACTCCCGTAACGGAAATGACCATTAATAATTTTCTTTCCGATTTTGCCCTCCCGCGTTCCTATATAAAGGAGCTCCCTTCATTCTAATTTTCACACCAACAACAATCATCTTCTCTCCTTTGTTTAGAGTTCTAAGAAGTTTCAGTTCGATTAGCAAAAGCTTGGTGCAAAGCTTCTTGCTAGTACCGTTGTATCCTGGGAGACAAACGTTCAAGGAGCCTCGAGCACGAACCGGAAGGGTGAGGGAGCGAATTTGTCTTAAGGACACTGTGTTTTCACACAGGCCTCGGTTTGAATTATTCGTTACTTTTGTTCTACATTTTCTGTCCAAACTATATTCTTTATTGTATTTAAATTTCAAGTTTTCCCTTTTACGTATACTCATTTTCCAACAATCTTAAGACAAATCACGTTTTGTTTACGTAAAAGGAGTTAAAACTTGGTTAATAAACTGTTTACAGCACTAATCCGTTGGGACAGGTTACGAAATCTTTAGTCACAAAATTATTCTAGATTTCAAAATTTGGTTACTGATTTTGTCAACAAATCCGAACACTACAATTTTGAGGAAACCTGCTTGGTTAAGAAATCTCTTGATACATTAATTGGTTTCATGTTTTACAAATAACTTGAATAATTAACGGTTACGGACCTTTTGAAAAAGAAAAAAAGAAAAAAAAAAAAAATTTGGTTGCCAATTCCAAATTTACTTCCCAAGGTTCTGATTACATATCATCAAGGATTTTTTTTTCGAACAGTGAGAACAAAGCTTGCTGTTGCTGGTTTTTTAAAACTTGAAAAAAAAAATTAAAGTCTACTGTTACATAGAATTCAAGATCGTTCCAAGGTGATCCGAAAATTAAGTTTGGTAATGCATTGACTGTTACGTGACTTTACTACATAAGGTTTAATTAATTGCAAAGTATTAGCACAATTGGACCTCCATCTATTATTTATTTCCAAAAGTTTACATAGTTGGAACAAGAAAATTTTTGGAGTCCTTGGAAATTTGATTTGAGAAACATTAATTTGATTTCAAAATTGGTTATTAAATATCTATCTTGGGATAGAAAAAATTATTTGCAAAATTTGGAAAAACATTTTCGAATACAACGAATTTTGGGACAGAAAATTTAGTGTTATAATCTTGTTAAGATACTCACTTAAATATTTCTGAATTTCCTTTGTGGAAATTGACAATTGTGTTTTGGTTTCAGAAATGGCAACCAATGAGAACACTGAAGTTGTGGTAACTGAGAACTCATCTGGAGCTCCAGTACCAAACCAAGCTATGGCACCTTTGAGCCAAGCTGGAGCTGTGGCACCTCTGAGCCAAGCTGAAAAACCGGAGAAATTCAACGGACTGAATTTCAAAAGATGGCAGCAGAAAATGTTGTTCTATCTGACCACTTTGCGCCTGGTGAGGTTTTTAACTGAGGATCCACCCAAGAAAGAAGGGGAGCAAGATACTGCCTTCCTCATTGCTCTTGATGGCTGGAACAAGTCGGACTACCTTTGCCGACACTACGTCATGAATTGTCTGAGTGATTCATTGTACGATGTATACTCTGACAAAAAGTCTGCAAAGGAACTTTGGGAAGCCTTGGACCGGAAATATAGAACTGAAGATGCCGGTAGCAAGAAATTAGTTGTGGGTCGGTTTTTGGACTACAAGATGGTGGACTCCAAACCACTTATGACCCAAGTGCAAGAATTTCGGCTGATTCTTCATGAAATTCAGGCTGAAAAGATGGAGCTCGGTGAAACCTTCCAGGTGGCTTGTGTCATTGAAAAGTTACCCCCTGCATGGAAGGATTTCAAAAATTACCTTAAGCACAAGCGAAAGGAAATGAGCATGGAGGATCTTGTTGTTAGGCTTCGTATTGAAGAAGACAACAGGAAATCTGAGAAAAGAGGGCTCTTTTCTACTGAACCTAAGGCTAATGTCGTGGAACATGGTCAAAGCTCAAAGTTCAAGAAGAATAACAAAGGGTCGAAGATGGGACCAAAAGGCGGTATTTCCAAGAAAACCAAGTTTCAAGGGAAATGCTTCAATTGTGACAAAATGGGTCACAAATCGGCAGATTGCAGGCTACTGAAAAAGAAAAAACCCAATGTAAGCAATGTTGTTGAAGACAGTGGTGACGTGGACCTCTGTGCTATCATTTCAGAGGTGAATATGGTTGACTCTAATCCTAAAGAGTGGTGGGTAGATACATGGGCTACAAAGCATGTGTGCTCTGACAGGGAAGTGTTTACCACTTTTGAGCCGATCCAGAATGGAGAAAAACTGTTCATGGGAAACTCGGCTACGTCAGCAATAGAAGGCAAAGGGAATATAATTCTCAAAATGACCTCTGGAATGGAGCTGACTCTGAAGGATGTCCTTTATGTACCAGATATCCGCAAGAATCTGGTTTCTAGGACGCTGCTGAACAAGCATGGCTTCCGTCTGGTTTTTGAATCTGACAAATTTATTTTAATCAAGAGTGGTATGTTTGTCGGAAAGGGATATGAATGTGGCGGAATGTTTAAGCTGAATGTAATGGCTATTAAGCCTAAAGTTATTAATAAAGTTAATAATTTTGCTTACTTGCTTGAGTATCCTAATTTATGGCATGGTAGACTAGGACATGTTAACTACGATTCCCTGCGTAGATTAATTAATTTGAAACATATCCCTAAATTTCAAATTGATCAAAAGCACAAGTGTGAAACTTGTATTGAAGCTAAATTAACGAAAACGTCTTTTCAAAAGGTTGAAAGGAATACTAAACCACTCGACTTGATACATAGCGACATAAGTGATCTTAAATGTGTGCAATCAAAGGGAGGTTATAATTATTTTATTACCTTCATTGATGATTGTACTAAATATTGCTATGTATATTTGCTAAGAGCAAAAAGTGAAGCGATAGAAAAATTCATTCTATTCACAAAAGAAGTTGAGAATCAGCTTGATAAAAAGATCAAAGTACTTCGAAGTGATAGAGGTGGTGAATATGTGTCACCTTTTAGTGAATTCTGTGCTGAACACGGAATCATACATGAGGTAACAGCACCTTATTCACCGCAATCAAACGGAATTGCGGAAAGGAAAAATCGAACATTGAAAGAAATGATGAATTCAATGTTGATAAGTTCTGGATTACCACAGAACATGTGGGGGGAAGCTATTCTATCTAGCAATTATCTTTTAAATAAGATACCCCGGAAAAATCAGGAGAAAACTCCATATGAATTATGGAAAGGTCGAACACCTTCCTACAAATACTTGCGAGTGTGGGGGTGTCTTGCCAAAGTGGTAGTTCCTACACCCAAGGAAGAAAGGATAGGACCGAATACTGTAGATTGCATATTCATAGGTTATGCTCAGAACAGTAATGCTTATCGGTTTCTTGTGCATGAATCTAAAAATCCTGAGATTCACAAAAACACGATAATGAAATCTCGAAATGCATCTTTCTTTGAAGATATATTTCCAGCAAAAACGAGAAAAGAATTGAGTTCATCCAAAAGAACTCATAGTCAAGATCATGAGTCTGAACATGTAACTGATGATGAGCCAACTGAGGTTGAGCCAAGAAGAAGTAAAAGAGCAAGGATAGAAAAATCTTTTGGCCCAGATTTTCTAACATATATGTTCGAAACTGAACCTCAAACCTTCAAAGAAGCTGTAACTTCTTCTGAAGGACCTTTATGGAAAGAGGCAATCAATAGTGAAATTGATTCCATCTTGCAAAACCATACCTGGGAGTTAGTTGATCTTCCTCCAGGTTGCAAACCACTAGGATATAAGTGGATTTTCAAACGGAAAATGAAACCAGATGGAACAATTGATAAATACAAGGCCAGACTAGTAATAAAAGGCTATCGGCAACGAGAAGGCCTTGATTACTTTGATACGTATTCTCCTGTGATGAGAATAACTTCCATTAGGATGATACTTGCTATCGCAGCTTTGCGAAACTTAGAAGTACATCAAATGGATGTTAAAACAGCTTTCTTAAATGGAGATTTGGAAGAAGAAATCTACATGGAACAACCTGAGGGTTTTTCTGCTCCAGGGAAAGAAAAGAAAGTCTGTAAACTGGTTAAGTCATTGTATGGCTTAAAACAGGCACCGAAACAATGGCATCAGAAATTTGATGATGTCATGTTGGAGAAAGGTTTTAAAACCAGTGAATGCGACAAATGCATTTATGTGAAAGAAACAAAAGATGGCTATGTCATTCTTTGTCTCTATGTTGACGACATGCTTATCGTTGGAAGTAATGATAAGATGATTAAATCCACAAAGGATATGTTGAATGCTAGATTTGGAATGAAAGATATGGGTCTAGCAGACGTGATACTGGGAGTTAAAATCACGAGAAAATCAGATGACATTATTTTGAGTCAATCCAGTTATATTGGAAAAATTCTTGAAAATTCAATAAGGATGACTCTAATGAGGTCAAAACTCCTATTGATCCAAGTCAACCTTTATCAAAGAATAAAGGTGAGAGCATCTCTCAAGTGGAGTACTCAAGGATTATTGGAAGTCTAATGTATCTGATGAGTTGTACAAGACCGGATATAGCATAAGCTGTAGGTAAGCTAAGCAGATATACTAGTAATCCTGGTACTGACCACTGGAAAGCCATAATTAGGTTACTGAGATACTTAAGGTATACTCGTAATTATGGACTATATTATACAAGATATCCAGCTGTTGTAGAAGGATACAGTGATGCAAACTGGATATCTGATGTAAAAGATTCAAAATCCACCAGTGGATATGTATTCACCTTAGGTGGTGCAGCTGTATCTTGGAAATCCTCTAAACAAACTGTGATAGCCAGATCTACAATAGAGTCTGAGTTTATAGCTCTAGACAAATGTGGGGAAGAGGCTGAGTGGCTACGCCAATTCTTAGAGAGTATTCCACAATGGTCTAAACCTGTGCCAGCAATATGCATTCATTGTGATAGCCAATCTGCGATTGGAAGAGCACAGAGTAAAATGTACAATGGTAAGTCTAGGCATATACGCCGAAGGCATAATACCATTAGACAACTACTCTCAACTGGAGTGATTACTATTGACTATATAAAGTCAAAGGATAATCTAGCGGATCCGCTAACCAAAGGGTTAACAAGAGAGATAGTTGCTAAGTCATCAAGAGGATTGGGACTAAAGCCCATGGAATAAAAACTTAGCGAAGGAAAACCCAACCTAGTTGACTGGAGATCCCAAGATCTAGGTTCAAAGGGACAACCTAACCGCAAAGGTTTAGTTAAGTCACTGTGGGGGTTTTACCCTCAAGTCCATTCCTATGATGAAAACAGTGATAACGGTTGAGTAAGGATAAGCAAAGCTTTTAATGATTCTTGTAAAGAGAGTAACTCGGGATACTCTAAGGAAATGAATCACCTATGTGAGAGAGAAGAAGGGCCGCTTCAAAGGGAATTGTATAGGGCACAATTCTTAGAAACTCTTGCTGAACCAGGGAGATGTCCATGGCCAAAACGGACATAACCGTAAGAACTGAAACATTACGAGGGAAGATGCTTGTGAGAAGTGTGTCATCGTTTACACAAACAGCAGAACAGTTCAAGGACAACGTGTCTACTGATCAGCTAGTAAAGTAAACATACTTTCTCAAGGGAAGGTTCAAAGGGTTCCTACCTATCCTATGCAAGTGTCTACCGCTGAACTCTATCCTCTTAGAACTTCCTGTTAGGAACTTATTCTATTTTCATTCTTGTGGGGGATTGTTGGAAAATTGAAAATAAAATAAAAATTGTAACCACAATTATTTTAAATTGTGTAACCTCCCCTTTAATGAGTTGTAACTCCCGTAACGGAAATGACCATTAATAATTTTCTTTCCGATTTTGCCCTCCCGCGTTCCTATATAAAGGAGCTCCCTTCATTCTAATTTTCACACCAACAACAATCATCTTCTCTCCTTTGTTTAGAGTTCTAAGAAGTTTCAGTTCGATTAGCAAAAGCTTGGTGCAAAGCTTCTTGCTAGTACCGTTGTATCCTGGGAGACAAACGTTCAAGGAGCCTCGAGCACGAACCGGAAGGGTGAGGGAGCGAATTTGTCTTAAGGACACTGTGTTTTCACACAGGCCTCGGTTTGAATTATTCGTTACTTTTGTTCTACATTTTCTGTCCAAACTATATTCTTTATTGTATTTAAATTTCAAGTTTTCCCTTTTACGTATACTCATTTTCCAACAGAGTAAGCAAATGACATGACAGCGACAGGATCTATATTAGCTTGTGAAAGTTTGGAATTTGGCTTAGAACATTTTGTATGAGTCCAAAAGTCAAAATAAATGGATTGTTTAACATATGACAACCATCTAAACAAAATCACGAAGAAATCTTTACAACATTTTGCTTTTCGTAATTGATGGACATTATTGAAGATTAGCTTTGCATATATGCTTACACCATGCTAATTGATGTTTTGGATCACTTTCTTCTTCTTCTTCTTCTTCACCATAATAATACGCACCAAATTGCATAAAAGAACAAACAAAAAAATGGTGAATTGATAAAACAACAAGGTTAACTTTTTTTTTTTTATCAAGATAATAATACGTAAAGTCTACTAAAATTGGGTTAAATCGGATAGAATGGATAAATTGATTAACAAATGGGATAATACACAAAAATTGGTGAAATCAGTAAAAGAACTTGTTAAAATAACAAAAAAAAAAAAAAAAAGTTAACTGTAAAAGGGGTGCAATCGATAATACATTAGAGAACCTAAAAAATCACATTTGTGTTATATAAATATAATAAAGTACTGCTTAGTTAACTGAAAAACTTATAATTAGATTAAGTTAAAAAAATCAAAACATATAAATGGTTAAAAATGGTGCTAACGGCTAAAATTCGATTACAAAATATATGACAAAAACGAAAAAAGGGGTTAGATCGAATAAAAAAGAATTAAGCAACAAAAAATGATAAAAATCGATAAAACAATGAAGAAAACAGGTAAAATATTGAATGACATCGACTAAACACATGATAACAAAAAACTGGTCAAATAGACAAAGAACAAGAACAAAAAGACGAGTTAAAATGACCAAAAAAAAGGTGAAATAGTCGAGAAAATAGGATAAATCAGCAAAAGAATAAGTAAAATTGACTTAAATTTGGTTAAACTAGAGAAAATGAGTGAATTGATTAACAAATGCAATAAACCACAAAAATCGGTGAAATTGGTAAAAGAACGGATTAAAATAACACAAACTGGTTTAGATGGAAATATCAAAGTCAAAGAAGAAAAGAATTGATATTATTCATTTGCTCAAATGGTTGTTTTAGAATAATAGTTATGTAGACATGTAGTTTTATATTAGAAATACTTAGTAATTATAGTTCATTTTTTATTTTCAAGGGTTGATTTTAGATATTTATGATAACAACTTTAATTTTTTCGGAACAACATAGTAATAATTAAAGCGATTTAATCAAATAAATTATGTGGTATGTCATTTAGACCATAGTATGATTAAAATGATGATATTATTCACCTAACATTAGAAATTAGTTAATCACGTGCTACGTGCACTTTTCTAATTTGATTAAAAGAAATTAGTTAATCACGTGCAAAACACGTGCACTTTTCTAGTTCTTATAAATAACACTGTTTTATGAGACATAATTTTCTAGTTCTTATAAATAACACTGTTTTATGAGACATAATTAACATTAATACTCGATTCACTGCATCGATATTTGATTGTCAGAAATAATAGATCCTAAATAGAATCTCTTCATCGGACATTGTACATGAAATGTTAAGACATTGAATGAAATGGCTTGAAGGCTCCGAACGACTTTACGAGTCCTCGGATAGATCCCGCAGCTACAAGAAGTGATATGGTCAAACAAATGCCACTTAGTATCTGCATCCAGATCCATGTGAAAGAGAACTTTGGGATCTTTGATTTTGCGATGTACATTTCAATGGGGAAATATACGGTGAGTGGCCAGAATGAAGCAGCTCCAAGAATTCCCACAAAGTCATTGAAGAATGGAAATAGCATCGCCACAACTGTTGTGAATATCACATAACAAGTCCTCCAAACCAATCTGAACAAATTGAAGTTGAAAGTACCAAGAAATGGCAGATTGAGTGGGTGTTCCCCTGAAATGAATTTATTTGCTCCCCATTTCTCTTTGCTCCAACTCTCTACGAATGCGAACACCGGTTGGCCAAATACCTGCACTTGTGAAATTGTCTTAATAGATTCTACGCACACTTGCTTGGGGAATCATGTGAAAGAATTAGAATAATGAATGCATGTTAACAACCTGGTAAGCTCCAACAAGATGAATGACAATGCATAAATTGGCCAAATCAACAAGCCAAAATGGATCATAAAAACCAAATCCTGTAAGAAAATTCCCAGGTGCTTTGTTGCCAAATGCTGCATATCCTAGAATCCCACATAGCATGTAAAAAGCAGTGGAGATAGAAATTGCAATTGAAGTAGCTTTCTTCATAACTTGTTTCTCTTGGGGTCCACATTTTAGTGTGTCCTACAACGACACAAGTAATATTTTTATGCTCAATATTTCCTGTCAGAAATCTATCCATCCATCCATCATAAACCACTTTAACTATATATTTCAAGGTACATTGCCGATTAATTAAGGAAAGACACTACTATAAATACTAGCTAAATAAATGGGCTCCATTTCCATTGTATATTTGTAATCGACTCACCTGTATTTCTACGAGGACAGTAGAGAAAGCATAAGCAAATGCAATGTTTCCAAGGGCAGAGAAGGTATTCCACATCTTGTCCGTACTTGATAAATCATTTCCAATAGGTATTCCTGTGAGGCTAGTCTCAACATGTCCTCCTTCTGTACAAACAAAATTTTAAATATTGGAAATATTACTTGTTAATAAATTATGTCAGAAAATGGGATAGACGATCTTTTGCACCGACCTGCGGTTTTGGCTATAGAGAGACCAAGGCCAATGGTGGAGTAAGCAAATGACATGACAGCAGCAACAAGCGATAGAATCGATAGCTCGTGAAAGTTTGGTATTTGGCTTAGAACAATTTGTATGAGTCCAAAAGTCAAAATAAAAGGATTGTTTGACATATGACAACCTTCTTGATGGCCTTGTTTGTGGAAGCAATCTGATCTTTTGATGGCCCTATAAACAAGATCACGAAGAAGAAATCTTTACGACATTTTGCCTTTTCTAATTGATGGACGTTAATTAATTAAGATTAGCTTTGCATATACTTACACCATGCTAATTGAGGTTGTGATCGAGTATCCAACGGTTATACCAATTAAAGTGCTATATTGAGCTATGGCACAAAGCTTAACTTTCATTCCTCCTGAAGAAAAAAAAAGTGTCATAATTTCATTGATGGTTTCCTCGAAAGGTCTTAATTTCTAGACCTTTATAATCATCTATTTTAAAAAATTGGAGTCCAAACCCGACTTATGTGCAGTCACTCAATCACAAGGCAAGGCATGCGAACGACACTTACCTTATAATTAATGATCCAAGTGCAACCAAAATCGGGTTGGAGGACTTATTTTACGATAGATTGTTTTACCTAGATATGACTCTACAACCTCTCTGTAACTATAATTTCTCTTGCCATCAATGGATCTGTAACAATCAGCTAGTAGAATGGATGTAAACCAAGTAATTACAGAAAATGCCACGAGCGCGATGGGCCCAGCAACCCAACCCAATTGAGCAATGGCCCATGCTAGAGATAATACACCTGATCCAATAACTGCTGTTATGATATGAGCAGTTGCCGTCATCAGTGTTCCTACAATTGTCCAAAAATATTATGATCAGTAAGAAATATAAAAATTTCTATTATTATTATTAAGAGGAAAACTCCAATCACATCAGATGTAATGAAGAAAATAGGCTTCAACTTTTGGAATATTTAATTAAAAATCCGATATTCGAATCAGGTACTAACTTTGTGTAATTTACTCGATAATTGTTACAGTGTTTTGAGGCATCTACAACTTTTTTTCTTTATTCCAAAGCGTAGTCAGCAACATGGAACATCAATTTTAAAAATTAATATAAATGAAACCCAACTTGAAAAAAAAAAACAAAATTAAACTCATTTAAAAGTACAATCAAATATAAAATGAGACTAAATTAATTACGTCTTATTCAATTGTTTCCATATATCGATTGACGAATGGTTCTTGTAACCTTCTTTTTTCTTTTTTCTTGTAATTATAAAGTTTTCATTAAATATTATTAGTCCAATTTATACAGAATTAACCTTCGAACTAGCGGTTGGAGGCTGAAATCTTTCCCACAAAATTTCATTGCCCCTATATTTGATGGCAACGGGTTGTTGGCATCAAAATGATGTCCCACTAAATGACTCCATTGAAGCTCAATTGTTTTTACTTTCAACTATCAAAATGATACTTTTATCATTAGATGGCTCCATTGGAGTTACCCTAATATTATAGGTACAATTGAGTTCGAAAAAAAAAAAAGAAAAAAGGAAGGTACAATCAGGTTTCAAAACTTGGTGAATTTAATCGGAAGATTTTTTAAGAACTTATATATAAGAAAAAAAGAAAAGTTGAATCATACTTAAGAAATCTTAGGTTTATTGTTTAGGACTATGCAACTTAGATCAATAAATTAGAAAATCAACTTTCGATTTCTGCTGAGGTTTCAAGGCATTTGAATGCGTTTCTCAACCAATTTTTCAAAAAATCAATTTTCTAATAGATTAGGAAAATTAACCCAAACCCAATTTAACAAACCTGATTTTTTTTTTCTTTTTTTGACAATATCTATAAGTGTCACAAAATAAAAATACACATGTCGTGAACTCGTGATGATTCGTGCAAATCGAATAAAAAAAAAAGTGCAAATTTATTTACTAGGAAAGCTTGAATATATATCACATATACTTGATTATAATTTTCACATCAAGGAAAATGATAGAAAATGCATGTCATCTTTTTCATCATTAACAAATGCGCCTCGTTAACTCTAAGAAAATAAATTTAATTCGTAAATTAATAATTACATAATGAAAGCAAACCCCAAAATCTAGCAAACGTAACAGTGAAATGATAAGAAGGAAATCAAAGAAGAAAACCTCTTTATGAATCGAAAATAAAAAATTAAAATTATTACCATTTCTTTTTGCACGGCCATCATCATCAAACTTAGAAAAATCATTTCCTTCTTCAATAGCAAAATCCATTCCCCTCATTGTTTCCTTGTACACTTTATTTTAATCTTTTTTTTTTTCACCTTTGCTTTTGTATGTAGAAAAAGAAAGAAAATTTTCAAAGGAAAATGGGTAATATTTATAAGTGCCTCAAAGAGTAGAGACTGTGATATATATATATATGCCTTATTTCTTACACACCAAAAACCCAAATGGGTTGAACCTCTGTTCTGTCTCTATTTATTATTTATTCAAAATAGCCCACAAATATAGAATCTTGAATGTGAGTGTAAATTTTAATTCCCTTTTTTTGTGGCATGGGATATATACCAAAATGGTCAAAATTTAAGGAATAGTAACAAGAGAAATTGTCAGTATCCTTGAAGGAATGCACCAAAAATTTGTTGTATTAAAGAGGAAATGCCAGCCATAATATAATATAGGGACATTTATTGTGCATAAATTTCAAACAACCGACCCGGATTTCATTAGTAATTTTTTTTTACTCAATATACAGTAGTATTATATAATCTACATACCATAAATAAAAGATAATACTCATTTTAGAATCTTATAATTATCATAATAAGGAAACTTGAAAGTAATAGTGATGCTTACCTGTTCTATCCAACTGGATTTTTCGCTAAATTTATCGGTATCAATTAATGATGATTTAATTGTACTGCAAATTAAGCAAGCAGGTTCTTTATTGTTATTTAATTACCTACAGATTCCATATTTCAAGATAATTAAGTGTATATATATATATGTATATCTCATTGATTAACTAAATTTTAGGTAAAATTGCAAAAAAGTTTCCAAAATTAATTAGTGATTTTGAATTTTAGTCCCAAACTATATTATATCAACTCGTCGAATTTTTACAATTTTGCCTAAATTTTATTCAAAACATTTTTTCATTGATTGTCGTCTGTTAATTTTTAATAGAATTAGTGTAACCCGTCTTACGTAATTTTTTTTAAGAAATAATTCATCACCAATCATTACATCGGAAATCATTTCAATAGTTGTTCAAATACAACTAATCACAAATAATAAACCACTACCAAATAACAAGTAATATTAATTTAGATTATTCACAAAAAAAAAAAAAAATTAAAAATAAATAAACTAGAGAAAAATTCATATTCATGGGAGTTGAACTCATAACCTCTTGGACTGGAGGTCTCATCTTTGTCAGTGATTATGACTACCCTACGACCTCATTCACGCCCATCCTATGTGTTGGAGTGACTTATATCCATTGTAGCTTAATTATAGAAATTAATTCTTACCTAAATTAGAAAAAAATATTTTATTTGAAATGAACTGTATTTAAAAATTATGTGTAATGAACCTAGACACTATACACGAGTATAAATAATGTACGTATTAGGCATTGTAATAATAATAATAATAATAAATATACACAATTATTTGAGATGATATTCAAGCCACATTCAATCTCGTGAAGTTGAACTTTGATAAGAACACCAAATTGGGGTCTCGGACTCAGTTCTTATGGCCATCGTGGACATAACCCTCACACGTGACAATAGCCGTGATGGTAGATCATCTGATGATGCTGGGCACCAATTTGGCGACTATGACATGACCCACCCTCTTTCATTTTGCCATATATTGTCACAAACCTTAGATTCATGTGTAACTGGTTCGGATTTTGCCATTGTCACAACCTTTAGATTCATGTAACTGGTTCGGAGAATACTTGATTGCTAGATCTCAGTATAACCAATTCAATTCAATTCATTTCATTTCCCCGGTTACTGGCACGAGCACTATGTTTTCTTTCTTTCTTTTTTTTTTTTTATTTTTTTTTATTTTTTGAACTATCATATATAATTAACTCACCAAAATATATTATTTGTTCTGTCTGTATTACATAGACCTAAATCCGTAAACCAAATTACATATGATCTGATACTATATACTATATTATGTTACTATATCCCGCTGTTGAATTATCCAAAAACATCGTTGCTACTGTTTTATAATTCAAAACGGAAATCTTGCACTAGACAAATGCAGGTATTTTAATTTTATTTATTAGTTTTAGATTCTTTTATTCCATTATATCTTCGAAGAAGAAAGAAGGTAGGAAGATTATTTCAGATTTGGACATAAATTCCGGAATTTTGTTGCCAGATTTCTTTTATCAACTGTCGAATAGACGATTAATGTTAAAACAAATTATCATACCTGGATGTGCAACGTATAAAATCAAATAAACCCTACTAATCTAATAAAATCAAATATTTTATGGTAAAACCAATGATTAGTGTTACTTATGACGCCACCACAAAACAAATAGTGACACAAACCCTTTTAATTAGATCATCGTATGAAGAGACGATGACAAATAATTTCCTTATCAATGACATCGTGTTGACCTATATATATTAATTAATAATGTAACAGCTAATTAAAGTTCCTTGTATTTGGAACCAATAGCTATTTCAATTTGTTTTTCTCATGTATCTAAAGACCCAGGTGCCACAAATTAATTAGTACAAGCAAGCAACAGGGACAGGCTACATCAATTGTCCTTTGCACAACTCCAACTTTCATTCTTCAATTCTATTTCTATTGATACAAAATGAAAATGATATGTAGTTTAATCTCTACTAATGCATTGAAGCCGGGCATACTCCAAAAGCTTGATATAAAGGAGATATAACCAGTGACAAAACAAGTCTTAGTTAGACTTGAATTGAAGATCCTATCTTCCTTTGTATCAGGAGTGACATACACACACCACCAATGTTTTGCAGTTCAAATGGCAGGTCGAGTGCCAGTCCAGGCTTGAGGCTCATCATCATCTTCCCTATAATTACGGCTTACTTGAAAGTAGGAAATCCCGGTCCATATCCCACGAACCAGCAAAATGCTTGCAAAAACAACACTCCCAAGGGTGCAAATCACCTAAAATGCACATAAAGTAAACATGGATTAGGAATTTGACCAATCTTGTAAATGGCTCTATTTTTATTATCCCCTGCTGCTGCTGAGAAAGGCTTCATCTAATATAAATACTGAATACTAGAAATAAACAGTGACACCATGAAGAGGCCACAATCTTTATAGGGGAAGAAACATTATGGTTCTTGAAATAGGAATTGACAATGTGAAATGCGTACTACAGTAATTCACAGGACTTTCTCAATCACTAATTTAAAATCCTAGTTTGATGCCCTAACAGGAAGAAATAGGTCAGCAGAATTTCCTGAAACAATGTTATACTAATACAATTCAGCAATTACCAATAGGTGTTTGATGTAGTAGAAGAGACTAGTCACTACAAAGTAACCGAACCCAGGTTTTAACCAATAGAAGGATTTGAATTCCACCCAATAGTGGCGTCATTTAAGACCCAATCCCCCTCAAATCCAAATCCCTCTATCCAAATGAAGCCTCATGTAATGTTGCAAATTGGAGACTGAAAATGGACTGAGTTGGGAGCCAATCAACTACAAAGTCAGAATGCTTATCAAACTGAAAACTGAATCAAATGCAACCATCTCTAAATTAATCAAAAAAATAAAATAAAATCAGGATCTCTAAAAAGAGTACTGCAAAGAAGTTAATAACCTCTAGGAATGCCTTGAGAACCCACAAAAAGGTAAGAATTATGGTTCCATTCACAGCAAATCCTACCTACATCCAAAAGGAAAGTACAACAACAAAATTAACGCTACCAGTGATTGATTGGAAATAATTACTAGTAATTAAAGTTGTGAGTACCAATTTGGTGGATATAGGAACAGGGAGAACAGATTTAACAGCCTTACGAGCTTTTCTCGAAACCTTTTTGAAAACGTTCTCCACAAACCTAATTAGAAGGTCTAAACTTCTGTCCTCCTCCTCTTCTTCTTCGTCTTCATCATCGTCTTCATCGATATCATCGCCGTATTCGCCCATTACCATACCATTTCGAAAATTCAGTGTTCCCCAATTCCGGAGTCTATGAATCGAATATCGATCTTTCTGCACAAATCTAAGAGACCGATTATAATTTAATCTAGGTTGGGCGGTGGCGCGGAAGTGGAGGACTGAGGCGGTGGAGTAGCAGCAATGAAGGTGAGAGGAGGGAGGATGGCGGAGGAGAGCGGCGGTGGTCGCCGCCATTATCACTTAAAACTGCAGAGCTATAGCTAAATTACTGCGGTGATACGGCGGGTATTAATTTTGGTTTTGGTATAAATATACTCCTATTTTATTTTATATGAGGAAAATTACAAAAGTGAAAAAAAAGAAGTTGTTATATACATATATATTGAACATTATGTTATTTCTTGGTATTCTATAAAGATTGTTGGCGTCAAATTTGACTTGAGAATTTTGTATCGAGTTTAAAAGCTTCAGTGAGTTTTTATAGAATGAGTTTTAGTCGATTGATAATTTTACATGTATTTCGTCAATTTTTAGCTTATAGAATCGAGTTCGATCGAGTTTCAATAGTTAGTTATCAAATAAAAAATATTGTTCATGCTGGTTAGACTTTGTATAACCAATCAAACTCAAACAAACTTTTACAAAATGAGTTCGATTCAACAATCGTGTATATTAATTTTATTTTCAACATATATTACAAGATAAAAAAATGCAAAACTAAAATAATTTTCATTTATTTTGTTATGTTAGTAAGATGCACAAACATAGACTAGGGGTGGGCTTTTGGGTAGGGTATTTTGGGATCCGCCCCCTCTTAATCATTTCAGGTATATTTTATTTGGGATGAAAAAATAGATTTTTTGGCATTTATGATTTCAATATAAAATTAATGTTCTTTTATCAATTTTATCCTTCTTATTAATATTTATCATTAATGTTAATTAATACTAAGATTATTTGATTAAAAGGATATTTTAGAATTTCCACTTCAAAAAGTGACTGTTTATGGCATTCCTTAATATGTATGCAATCCTCCAAAGCGATAAATAAAAAAAAATGGGAAGGAGTAACTAAAATACGTCTCTTCTCTCTAGACTTTATTCTTTCTCCTTTAGTAAATGATTTCTTATTTGATAGAGAGAATAACAAGGAGCAAATAAGTGTAAAACTGGAAGATATGCAATTAATGCTGTCTTGAAATCCTAAAGCGACAATTAAAATGGAACGGGGGAGTATTTAATAGTCAATTTAAAATTTTAAACCACAAGATTCCTATTAATGTTAAACAACATGTACCCTAATCTAACTAGCGGCTGTTTGGTTTGGCATGGTAAAGGGATTAACCATGATTGTCCTAAGTTTGATATGAGCCTGCAACCTGAATAAATAAATGACTCGAGTTTGAATTTATGATCATGAAGACCTACAATATTTGAGTCTATTACCATGAAGTCGAATGATATTTGAGTTTGAGTCAGCTCACAAAACTCGAATACCAGTCTTATTTTGCATAGGATTGTCAATTGAGTCGAGTGATGACTTAGCTCATTTAAATTTTCCCGAACTCGAATAATTATGAATCTTGGCGATTTCAGCCATTATATTAAAAATGAGCAGTTTATGAGTCGAACTTGAGCCTAATAAAGCTCAACCCGAATGAAACCTTAGTATATGAATCATAAATAACATACCGAAAACAATTAACATAATGGAAAGGAAATTGTTAAATAGATTGGGAGTCTTCGGCTTATATTATGGATTATAAGTATGAAACGTATAATTTCTTTTGCATTAACTAATATTAGTCTATTTATATGCATTTTGACGATGTGTACTTTTTATTTTGTCAAGTAAAATCGGTGAAATACAGTTTCCTCCCTTAAAGTATGAGGGTGGTGTCAATTACTCCCTGAAGTATCAATTGTAACACTTACCCCCTTCTATTATAGTTTTGTAGTATTTATTTCAAAAATACCCCCTTCTATTTTATTTTTAATAAAGAAATGAAGAAATTAAAACATAATATTATTTGGTGTTAAACTTGAATTTTGCTAGAAAAAATTTAAATGAGAAATACTCAACATTTTCAATAATAAAGAAAAAAATGAGATGAAAAAAAAGAAAATTTTGAGACCATAAAATCGAAGGAAACAAATTAAATGAAGAAATTAAAACATAATTTTATTTGGTGGATGCATGGATTCATAATTAATAAAGAGACAATTTTATTTTAATAAATTAATAAAGAAATTTATTATTTATGTAAGTGATGGGGATACTTTTGGAATAAAAAACTACAAAAACTATAACATAGGAGTAAGTGTTACAATTGATATTTTATGAGGTAATTGATACCATCCTCATACTTTAAGGGGGCAAACTGTATTTCACCCTATGAAAGAGCCAATTATAAATCCATAGTTCAAAAAGTTAATGAGCCGAATTTGAGTTTATACTATAATCGTGAAACCCCATTGTATAATGAGCCAAATATAGCCAATAATCGTGAAAATTGACCATTTATGAGTTTGAATATATAATTGTGAAATTCGATTGTATTTGAGTTTGAATCATTTAAAACTTGACTTACCATATCTTATTGACAAAATCACATGAAATTTAGTACCACACTATATCATATCAAAACTTATTGAAATTATAAATTTTTCCCTGATAATTTAGTAATAAATATCTAAAAACTGAAATAGTAATTAGTAAGGTATTAATTTTATTAAAGAGAACTTAAAATAGATAAGTCCATACATTAAAGGGTAAATTACGAATATCCCCCTCAAGTAAGGTCTAATTACAAAAATCCCCCTCACATATTAGGTATTACAAAAATCCCCCTCAGGTTTATCACCTTCTTACAATTAACCCCTTGTCGCTAAAATCTTCCAGTTTTACCCTTGAAAGTTATTTGTAATGTTTATAATATGTTATAAATTTTAAAACTTGTGGTTAATTGTTATATCTTGTAAATTATAATAATTATATATTTACCATCAAAATAATTGATATAATTTATAATTTCCCATAAATTTCAATAAAAATTTCAATTTATAATACTCTATAAACTTTAATAAATTAAAATATCTTATTTATAATACAACATAATTTATTAAATATACTATTTTATAAAATAAATTCATTTAACTAATGTGTAAACAATTCATATTTACAAAATATATTATTAAAATTCTATTTAATTTAATATTTTACAATTTAAATTGCTAATAAATATATAAATGCCTTATTTTGCAATATTATTTAAAACTTATGGGCAATTATAAATTTTATCAATTATTCTGGTAGTAAATATATAATTATCTCTTTTCTAATTTATAAGGTATAATAATTAGATCGCAAGTTTTAACATTTATAAGACATTACAAACAATACAAATAACACACAAGGGCAAAATTGAAATATTTTAGGGACAAGGGGTTAATTGTAATAAGGTGACAAACCTGAGGATGATTTTTGTAATACCCAATACGTGAGGATGATTTTTGTAATTAAGTCTTACCTGAGGGGGGAATTCGTAATTTACCCTACATTAAATTCTAGAAACCTAATCCCATACATTCCAATCAAATCAAATAGACAAACTCCGAAAATCTATCCGCCACAAAATTTCTATTCAAAAACTGTAGAGTGTTGATTTTTGTGTGGGGTTGGTTATCTTCTTTCAATCTCATTGTCACTCAAGAAGTTCTTCAACATCTGGTACGTACACCTATTTCAGTCGAGAAACTCCTCCAACTTTCTAGACAAATCCTACTATTCCCTAAAATAGCACGATTCACACCATGAATCCAATCTTCAATTCAAAATTACAGCACTTTTCTTTATTCCCCATTAATGGCCACCCCTCTGTTTACTTCTGTTCCATTCCCTTCTTCTTCGTATGCTCTGGACAAAAACCCACTTCATATACCAGCCCTTTCTTCGTACCCTTCATTTCACAAGCACCAATTTGGACGAAATACCCAGTTTTCAAATAAAAGACTGAATTTTTATGTGAAATCTGAGAATACAAATGAACCATCTTCATCCTCTGTAGCTACGGAGGAGCCAAACGATGTGGGAACTGAGAAGAAAGATTTGGCCCACTCTGATGAAAAGGAGAAAGAAAAGTTGCAAGAAGTGGATTGGAAAACTGATGAAGAGTTCAAGAATTTTATGGGTAATCCTTCTATTGAAGCTGCGATAAAGCTTGAGAAGAAAAGGGCTGATAGGAAGCTAAAGGAACTTGATAGAGAAAGTAGTGACAATCCCATTTTTAATTTCTTGAACAATTTGGTTCGTGATAGTTTGTCAAGAGAGAAAGAGAGGTTGGAGAAAGCAGAGGAGACTTTCAAGGCTCTTGATCTCAACAAGGTAGTAATTAATTAACATTTTGTTTACTCAATTGGCTTGAGTAAATTTATTTCCATAATTCAATTTGCGTATGGACCTTTGTAACTTTGTTGTGAAGTTTTAATTTTTGTCTAGTTTTGATGAGGATCTTTTTATTGCAGTTGAAGAGTTGTTTTGGGTTTGATACATTCTTTGCGACCGATGTTAGGAGGTTCGGAGACGGTGGAATTTTTATTGGGAATTTGAGGAGACCTATAGAGGATGTAATACCTAAATTGGAGAAGAAATTATCAGAAGCTGCAGGGAGGGAAGTTGTGGTATGGTTTATGGAGGAAAAAACAAATGAAATTACAAAGCAGGTATCTCAATATTCGATTTTCCCTGTAATATTCAATATTGATCAAATGTGCACCAGTGTCTTTGTTTACACTAGTTAAGATTGACTATAAGAGAAAATACTGTTGAGTATTTGTTGCCATATTTGCTTTTAGTTGGGAGAAAACAAGGTGTCCAACGATATTATAAGGTACATACTATTAGATGTATGCTATAATATATGTTTATCAAATCATAACACCCTTTAAATTTGATTTACTTCTAACTGTGTTGTTTTCTTTTGTTGTTTTTCATAAGTAGTTGATGTATTTCCACGTCCCTGTTTGCTGTATCTTGAATAGAAGTCTAATTTGAGATATTCAAAACTTTGTTATTTAAGTATTTGAAATTGTTTCCACATCTCCGTTTCATGCTTACTTTTGTTTCCTTTTGCTGTTTTTTTTCTTAAGGCTTGTGTAGTGCAACCCAAGGCTGAAATGGATCTCCAATTTGAATCGACAAACCTAAGTACTCCCTGGGGTTATTTTAGTTCAATAGCGTTACTTGTTGCGACTTTCGGGACAATTGCTTTGACTAGTGGCTTATTCCTCAAACCTAATGCTACCATTGATGACTACATGGCTAATGTTGCTCCTCTCTTCGGTGGATTCTTGACCATTTTGGCCGTTTCCGAGGTTAGCTTTAGAAGCTATAAATGCATTTAAAAAGAAAACATAAATAATGAGCGTACTCTCTTATATGTTTTTTATTTGAATTTGTTTTAAATGTTTTCTAGATCACAACAAGAATAACTGCAGCTCGTTATGGTGTTAAACTCAGTCCGTCTTTTCTGGTTCCATCTAGTTGGACTGGATGCCTAGGTGTAATGAATAACTATGAATCTTTGCTTCCCAATAAGAAAGCTCTATTTGACATTCCTGTAGCAAGAACAGCTAGTGCATATATGACTTCTTTAATCCTTTCGGTTGCTGCTTTTGTTGCCGATGGAAGTTTTAATGGGGGTGATAATGCACTGTAAGCACTCCCTCTGTATATGAGATATCTGTGTGTTTGTGTTTCTTTGTAGCGTTATTGAGTAGTCATTTGAATTTATGCAGGTATATAAGGCCTCAATTCTTTTACAATAATCCGCTTCTTTCGTTTATACAATATGTAATCGGGCCATACACGGATGATCTCGGGAATGTGTTGCCATATGCAGTTGAAGGTGTGGGAGTTCCGGTTGATCCCCTTGCTTTTGCTGGACTTTTAGGTGAGTCACACCCTTATATTTTGAACACCTAAAATGTCTAGGGCAGAGGTTGGTTTTTCGTGGCTTTCTGACAGTATGATTTAGTTTGTAGTTTCCTAATGGCTTTTTAATTTATAAATTAAATTTGTCCAAGAGTAAATAATTAACACTAAAGCAAAATAGTATTTTTCAACTTGTATCCTCACAAATTTTGTTATGCACAGGTATGGTTGTGACTTCTTTGAACTTGCTACCATGTGGAAGACTCGAAGGAGGTAGAATCGCACAAGCTATGTTTGGAAGAAGCACTGCTAATTTATTATCTTTTGCAACTTCACTATTGCTTGGCATTGGTGGCTTAAGTGGAAGTGTATTGTGCTTAGCTTGGGGCCTTTTTGCAACATTTTTTCGGGGTGGAGACGAGATCCCTGCAAAGGACGAAATTACCCCTTTAGGAGACGATCGTTTTGCTTGGGGTTGTGTACTCTTTCTTATATGTTTCCTTACTCTATTCCCCAATGGAGGAGGGACCGTCTCCAGTCCATTTTTCGGCTCTCCTTTCTTCAGAAATGATTTGTAGATGCTAACTAATTTTTCTTGTAATCTAATGTATGTATAGTCGACATGTTGGAATTAATTTTTTACGTTTTTGTAGATTGTATATATAAATATATATTGTTCTATAATGCAATTTGCTTTACTTTGCAAGTGCAGTTGTATGTTGGTGAAAGGTTTCTTGATTAATTATTAAGCTAGCTGTGATTTATAAATATGTTGTGGATCCAATGAGAAGTGACTCTATTCTGTTTTAATGACATAAGAAAAATTAATTGAATTAAACATCTTATTATTTATGTAAGAAAAAATAAATATTATGATTTAAATTTAATTACTATTTTATTTCTAATTAGAAAAGTGCACGTACGTTGTACGTGTCTAGTTTTAATTTCATATGTTTTATTCATAAATTAGTGTAAAATTAGCTATTTTTATGTTATAGAATATCATATATTTATGACTGGTTATTTAATTTTAATGAGATTTATTTTTAGTCATTACGTCTAATAAAATTGGTTCTAAAATGAGGTCATAAAAATATTATTTAGTACATTTCATAATAGTAGTTTTCATGTCAAGTTTATCCGTTATTCATCGATTACACAACGTTTCATTCGTTTCTTCATAAATTTTATCGTTTTCACGAGCATTTTTTCTTACTGGTTTCACCAACTTCACCAGTGTTTACCAATTTCACCCGAAGTTTCATCGGTTCATATGTTTTCACTGTTTAACCAATTTTCACCGACTTTAACTTTTTTCACCGATTTTACCCGATTTTCACATATTTCATCATTTTTTTAAAAGTAATTTAATCGTTTCACCGATGTCATTCATTTTTTTCGCGAATTTCTTTTGAATTTTCATCGATTTCACATGTATTTGCCGAATTTTCAACTCAAATAATTATACATCTTTAATTACTTTTAAGTATATCTCAAATTATTTCACTTACCTTATCATTTTCTTTACCGATCTAAGCCATTTCACTTATTATATTAATTAGTTTAATTCCATTTTCATTGATTCTTACTAGTTTTATATTTTTTACTGATTTACTCGTTCTTGATCAATTATAACCTATTATCCATTGTTTTTCCTATTTTTCATCGATTTATTTTGTTTTCTCCTATTCAAACAAAAAAAAAATTCTATTGATTTAGTTCACGCTGTTATTGCAAGTTAAACTTTTTTTTTTCTTCTGATTTTACTTATTTTTATCAGTTTAACTTGTATTTCACATGGTTTTTTTTTAACAATTTCACTTGAATTTTTATTGATTTCACAGATTTTAACATTTTTTCAATGATTTAACTCGTTCTTCATATATTTCACCCATTATTCATTGATTTCACTGATTTGTTTCCATTTTCAGAAATATCACCCGAATTTTCATCAATTACATAAAATTTATTAGATCGATTTCACCAAATTTCCTTGATTTTCATCCGTTTAAAACTTATTTCACATGTTTTTCTCGAAAAGATTTTCATGAAAATTTGGGGTAATGTTTCACTTTCACATTTCAAATAAAGATTACTTAGTTCACTAAGTCATAAATTCATAGGTAAGATGCAATTCTACTTTAACTTATTTTATGATATTTAAGAGAATTTGATTTTTTTAAGAAATGACATAGTGTAATAAATCTTTAAATGAAACAAATAATATTTTTACAACTATTTAAAATAATACTCTTTATTTTTATTTTTATGTGTTATAGGAGAACAATAATGAAATTGTAAAAGTGATTTAGGAGTTAATTTCTTAACTATTGGAGTTAATGTAAGAAATAACTATAATAATAAGACTTCATATCTAATTTGAATATACTTTTATTTTTCTTCCATATTCATGGTGCTTGATTAGAATGCAAGGAAGTTACAAATTTTCTTAAAATATTTTCTTACCAAAGTTTTGATGAGAAAATTTAAAGAAAATTCATGTCTAATTATATTTTATTAATATACTTTACAACTTAAAAAAAAAAAAAAACAACTTAAATTATTCACACTTTTAGTAGTAGTATAAATTAAATTTCGTCGAAACTCCAAAAAATAGGACTGACATCAGCTACTCAAAGCAAGATATTAAACATTAATTTAAGTGATCTAGCTAGGTAGATGACTACGAAATAGGCAATTTTCTAGATGTTAGATTGATGAATAGTAAAATGATGCATCGTATTTGTATTTTCATTTGTAGACTTTATTTTAAAAGTCAACTTCATGATGGAAATGGTTAGATTAATGTTTATGTGGATTGCTAGGTCTAACCATAGAAGCTTCTTTCACATATTTCTAGCCAAAATATCATAATTAAATGCCTACGCATATTTACACATACTCTCTCTCTCTTTATTTTTTATTTTTAGTTTATTTTCAAACCTACCTAACAACCACAAAATTAATGGTCAACTATATATCCATACTTTTCATTCATTGCTTCAACTTGAGTGTGTTGGTTTGCATGATCAATGTTTAAGGAGAAATTAAGATTTTTCTTAATTATTTTGGTTCTACAGACAATTTAATTATATCATATGGATATGCATGCCTGTTAACTATTTTGCAGCCACCTATCTACCCATTAGAAAACTTATATATATATATATATATATATATATATATATATAGTCAACGTTACACGATACAAAATAAATTAAGAATCAAACTGTCACGTACATAATTTAACTCGGTTGGTTAATTAAGTCATAGGTGACTCAGGGTGAGTTTGGTCCAGCGGTGTGAGCTTTTAAAAGCACTTCTAGACATTCATTATGTTTGAAGTGTTTTCCCCCAATTATAGAAATTGCTTTTAGTCAGTCATGATTTTAATGGTGTTTGGCCCTCACTATCATAGTCAATTTTGGAATTTTCAGAAGATAAAAATCAACTTATTTTAGAAGTAACTAAAGTGTTACTTTTGCAAAAGCAATTATCCAAAAGTAATTATTTTAAAATTGAACATAATCAATTATTGCCAAAATCCATTTTAGTAAAATTAATTCTCCTATAATTGATTTTCGAATCGCTAGGCCAAACCCAACCTCAGTCTGAAGTAAATTTTTCTTTTCGAATCAAATTGTTCTACTTATATAAGATGAGGGTGGTTAAGTCCATCATGATATTAATTGATTGATGAGGGATGCAATGCATTGTGGAGTGATTATTAGAGGGCTTAAAGAGCAATTAGTTATATTAAATTAAGTGATTTCAGTTGGACCAAATTACATAAACAAATTAAAGATTCATGATATTTGGCATCCGTGAATTTGGTGCTACCTATCAAAATAATGAATTTTATTAGGCTTGTAGAGTGCTCAAGTGGATTCGGAGATTTTTTAGGGTCTATTTGGATGGGTTTTGGCTCGATTTCGTAAATCTCGGTTTAAAAAAATTGGTTTGGGTGGTTTCGATGAAACCTTTGAGACTTCATTTGGATGGGTTTTGACTCTTGAATTTTGTGGTTTGAATAAGTTGAAACCCCACTCGGATTGGATTTGGATGTTGGGATTTAGGAAAAAAAGTAGGTGATAGGTGTCAAATCAATGTCTTTTTTAGTGAGATTTGGGAAAAAAAATAAATGGTAGGTGTCAAATCAATGTTTTATAGGTTTGAATAATCTTAGTGTGAGTTTTTAATATATTTTTGATGGTTTTATGGATTTAGCGAAAACTCACTTGAAAGGGTTTTGACTCGATCTCGCGAGACCGGCGAGACCGGGTCAAAACCCATCCACACACCCTTAGCTATGTGAAAACTTTCCGAAAACACAATAGAAAAAGAACCAATTAGCAATTTCGATCATTAATAATAATATATACTCCAACATAAGACATGGAAATATATCGTAGAGCCAAATGTCTTATGTTTCTTTCACACACACATATATATATTTATATTATATTTATATCCGAGGTCATCCGTGTCCCACCCAGAAAATAAGGTGAAGCAATTCTTTAGATCTTGCTAAGATAACTTTGGCCGTACGAATTTATATTTTCTAAACTTAGTTCAAACTTCGATCATAGTAATTTGACGGAAATGTCCTCCCACTTTAACTTTCTATAAATTCACTCCTTGTCCTCAAGTCTCCAGTACTAGCTACACTTTGAATAATTAATACACATGGCCAAAATCACCACCATTTGCATGACAACCCTTTTCCTATTTCTAATTCTAACATTATCGTATGCTCTCGCCCGACTGGAACCGGCCTTTCATGACGTCACTCCAATGGAGACTCATCTTGGGGTGAGTTAGCTATGGCTAGGCACGTTCAAATCATTTTATATTTTTGGGGATTTTTTTAATTGTGTTATTAATTGATTGATTTTGGTTTAATTCGTTTTGAATTAGGATAATGAAATGCAAATGGTTGATTTAGATCGAGATAGCTGTAAAGGGCTCGGACAAGATGAGTGCATGATGAGAAGAATGCTAGAAGCTCGCCTTGACTATATCTACACTCAAAAACAAAACAAGCCATAATATGTCGTCAAAAAAAAAAAAATTTGAATATTCTTGGGAAATCGAAAAAAATAAAGTCCAACTTTGCTTTCATGATCTCCTTAAATGATTATATTCAATAAATATTGAGAGTGATTAATCTTCATATATATCTCTCTCTCTCTCTCTATATATATATATATATATCATAGGACGCGGATTGAATTTACTTGGAAAACTTTATCGTGTACATTATGAAATAAACCTATACTATGAATTGATTGTGTTGTGTTGATATATCATATATATTGGATTATAGTCTGTTCATGGAAATTTTGCTTAAGCACTTTAAATAATTTTCTCATGGCCATATATATTCTTATTTTTCGAATTTTATTCAATTTTTAAGCATGTATATCTTGAGAGCTTCTTATACCCCTTCGATTTTCAAGGTCATTTGATAATAAAAAAATTCAAAAAATCTCCTAGTATTAAGAATTTGGACCCTTAGTAATAAATCAAAGAGTTCGACGGGCACTAATTAGTAAAAAATATCACGATGAAAAAAGTTTGGCCAGCAAAACCGCTAGCATATGAGATAAGCATAATATATAAATTAACTTAGAGTGATTTCAAAAATAATCTTTTTAGAAGTTTATTAAAAATAACTCATCTAAAATTTTAATTTGAAAAATGACTCAATTTTCACTATGGCCGGAGTGTCGAATTCTACTAATTTCCGATGTCACATACAAATATGTCAAAAATGGTGGTAGCTGGCTGCTGGCCCAATTTGGATCCATATACGCTCAAGAGTCAAAATCATAAAATGTCCAATTCAAATATATATATATTTTTTTTTAATTTAAGTGTCCAAGCTTACACTACACTAATCCTGAACCTTTCAGAATTCTTGCCCTAGAACTCTGAAGGATGTTCAATTCAATATTTTGGCATAGTAGCATGTGGACAATGATCTTAATCTATTTACTCGACACTATATAAGTTGAGCTTTATATATACTTTTGGAGAAAATAAATGGAAGAAGAAAGAAGAATTATATATATATATATATATATATATATATATATATATATATATATATTTATTTATTTATTTAGAAAATTGGATCCATCTCGGTGCTACATTTGGAGGCGGCAATACATTTCTTATTTCATGATTTCTAGCCCAAGGAATTTTTTTCCTTTTCTTAGAGCAATCAAGGCTCGATTAAAGGCTTCTTTACATGGTCTCCAATCCATAATCATCGAAACCAAATAATGCTCTCCGAGTCATCTCCAACTGTTATTTTAAATTTTAGTCACTTATATTAAAACTTAAATGATAAATAGTAATATAAAATCTCACTTTTTACTTTGCACTTCAACAACTGTTTTCCTATAATCCACGAGACCAAATACAAAATGATAGACATGTGTAAAGATATCAGTGATAGACTGATGGGTGAAACTAAAATTATGGATTCAAATTTTATTTTTAATAATATTTTGATCAGTTTAATATTATGAAATTTCGTTTCTAATAATATTTTGATCAATTATTATGATTTTTTTTTTTAAAAATCAATAAAAGCACAAGAAAAAATTATATGTAGAAATTATTAAATTAAGAAGAGTCTCAGGGAAAACACGAGTTTCATAATTATATTTTATTTTAGTTTTAAAACTACATTTTATTTTAGTTTTCACTAATTAATTAAAGGCAAAATTTTCTTTGAATTTTTTTTTCAAAAATAGTCTTGTAACTATAATGAATACACATTCTAACTATAATGAACACACATTCTGTTATTTATCTTTCACCCAATTTCAATTTTAGTCATATGCATAACAAATTTTCTCCTCTAATTATCACCCAAGTTTAGTTTTAGTATCATGCATAACAAATATCGTCATCTAAATTTTAATGGGTTTAATTTTAAATTTGGTCCTATTACCGAAGACTTTTATTGTAAATTGTAATTGATGAACAAAAATTGAAACTAATTCGAAGTTGTAATCGAAACTTACCGAAAGTTAGAGAACGAAATTTGTTATGCATAGGAATACAATTTAAAATGACTAAAGATTGGAGAAACCAATGTGTAAGTGTTAGACTATCTTCAACCGAAGCCCTCGCCCAATTGCTCGTCCAATTGCCCAATTGTCTTGCCCTATTGCCTTGTCATCATGCCTTTTCGACCCACCTAAAAAACTTATCTCCAACCGAAGGGCAATCAACATCCCTTAATTCAATTTCAAAACTTTTCCCACTCTTCCCACTCAAATTTATTTTAATAATAATAATAATAATAATAAAATTAATAAAGATCATAATATTTTTTTAATAGTTACGCACAATCATGAAAATTAAGGCATTCTTAATAATAAAAAAAAATCAACAACAATAGGACTTATATATGAAATCAATAAATCTCATTTATATAATTCATCATTTTTCTTTTTAGAAAAAAAAAACCCCCCATAATAGGGCTTATCTTCTCATTTTAATTAAATGAGAATTAAAATGGATTAAATGGAAATTAAATAGGAGCCCAGCGGCCCCAGCCCAATGACTTTTGTCTTTTCTAGAATAATCTTCTTTTTCCCATTTTAATTTCTTCCCAAACCCATATCTCTCTTTCTCTCAAAACAACTCCCCCTAAATAAATATGCAGACATGCTTTTAGATTGCAATCAATATTCAACTTTTGGTGGAGTGAATTCTCCTCTTCACTTTGTTTCTGCCAAGGTAAATAAAAAAAAGAAACTTCTTTTTTTAAATCGTAAGAAAATTAAAAAAAAATAATATATAGAACATGGCCACCCATCTTATTCCGGCGCCCAGGCGCATTGCCCAGCTGGCAACCGGGCGGTCGATGGTCGACCGCCTTGTTGCGCTCATGCCTGCCATCTTCAACCGACGACGGCTCCCCCCTCCCCCTCATGTTCTATTGCCGTCATCGGTTGGAGTTGCTAGCTCTTATGTATCATCCTAATATGAAAATTGAAATTTCATAACTAGAAAGGTTATTGGGTCTAAGTTTTGTTCGGTTTCATTTAGTTTTAGTTTTAGAAATTTGATTTTTGTGATTCCTTTCGGTTAAATTTTGGGTATCTAATTTGAATTGAATTTCAATGTTGAGTTTTAAATTTTGAAAATGATTTTTTTATTTTTAGGAAATTTTTTGAAAATGATTTAAAATGAATTAAGTAGGACCTAAAATCTGAATATCTTTAGAAATTTTTTTAATTAAATAAATAAATAAATTGAGTTTGAGGAATGTTGAGAGGTTAGGAGGAATTGTGATAATTATTAAATCAATATTTTTTAATGAGAAAAATAGGTGATAAATATTAAATTAATATTTTTTTATAAATTTGAGATTTATTATGTTTGAATATATAAGCTAAAATATGAATTTCGTGAAACATATACTCAAACTTTATTTACAAAATTGATTTTATTTTTGTTTCATAAAACAACGAGACTGACCCAAAGTAAAGTTAAACAAATAGGGTCTTTGATTCCTAAAGTTGCATGAAGATTCTAGAGTTTCGATGAATATATACTTATTAGGGAAACCGACTTACATTATTTGACTTTGATCTATCCTGCACTTTTTTTCTTTTTATTTTTTTATTTTTAAAGAAGAGAAAATCTATAAGTGCACTTTCTTCCTTATTTATAGTAAACTCCTATTATTTTTGCGAAATTTATTCCTTATTATACTCCTATTGATCATTTTGTGTAAATTATCCATTTAATCGGCCTACTAATCATAACACTGTTATATATAGTGATAAACTAAATATATCTATATAAAAGTTAACAACAGTGCTAATTAAACACTCCGGCCAGTTAATTAGTTTAAACATTGGAATACTTGTATTTACATCCTCAGAAATTTGGTAAAAATTACATATTTTCAGTGAGATTTCAATAATTACATAGACTCCCCTCTCACTACTAAACTTAACCCAGACATTTTAGTTATTGTGATCTTATATATCCTCAATTACTGTTACAAAAGATTAAAATTTTAAAATAACAAATAATAGTTCTTACTTGAGTTAATTTTATATTTATATTCTAAGGGTCGATCAATTTATATCTCTATACAAAAAAAATTTCTTGATAAAATTAAATTTAAAACATTTGAAAAACTCATTGCAATATGATCAAGTATTTGTAATTTTATTTAAAATCTCTTTCACAATAACTGATCAAGAGGTGGAGGTGGAGTGTATTTATCAAATTATCCATTTAATTTAAAGAGGAAACGAAAGTGTCATTTCTATCTCTATCTACGAATTGAATAGCCACCCAAATTTCTATCCTAGCTAGCTAGTTTTTGTACATCACACAGAGAGGAAGCCAATTTGACTACAACTATATATAAATCATCGAGAATAATTAGTTTCCGTTTCAAACTTGAATTGTTTATGTTCATTCTATTTATCAAATACTAATCAAATACTACTTCATATACATATATATATACTACGTACGCGACGTACCACTTCAACACTTAAAAAAAAATGAAATTATATTCAAAATCATGCATATTTCATTTTATTCTAATTTTCTTTCTTCTATTTATTTTCAAAAGTATTTGTGCATTACAACCTATTAATATTGTCAAGACTCTGCCCGGTTATTCTGGATTTCTGCCTTTCAAACTCGAAACCGGGTCGGTTTTTCTTTTAGCTACTTTCTTTTTAACTTCTCTCTCTCTCTCTTAATTTGTATGTATACATATATATGTTTGAATATATAGTGAGGAATATAGTAAGTACTGTATTTATTATTTACGGATCAACAGATACATAAGCGTGGGAGAAAATGATGAAGTGCAAATGTTTTACTACTTTGTCGAATCCGAAAGAGATCCGGATACGGATCCGTTGTTGCTTTGGCTCACTGGTGGTCCTGGTTGCTCCGGCTTTTCCGGTCTTGTTTATGAAATTGGTAAATGCTTCATTCTTGAAATTTTATTATGGGTCGAGTTTGAAAAAGCGTTTGAGTTTAAAAAGATTTTTTAACTGATTTAACACTCGAATGAGTTTTTATTGAGCCGTATATTAATCAAGCTTGAATAACTTGATATATTTATATATATACTATAATAACTTAATTTTTTTTCTAAAATATTATTATTTCGAACTTGCTAGATATTGGTATATATGCATAAAAGTTGAGCTTAAATGACTAGGAATCAATTATGGAATAGCTTAATTTAATTCTCGAACTACGGGTAATTAGATGAATTTTTAGCTCAGGAGATTTTTAATAAGTATCTAAGGCCGGCTTTTCCTTAAGAAAATGTACATTCAAATTAAATTCGGGTGAAGATTCTCTATACCACTATTAGTGTATTACATTTATGTACCACTAATAAGTAATTGTGACACGTACATGTAATAATTATTATAATTATCACTAATAATGATATAGAGGATCTTGAGATAATTAAATCAAATGTACTGACTATTCACATGTATGTGTGTAATGTGACAATTACTTATTAGTGATACATAACTAATAATGATAATGATGATATTGAGTCAATTAAATCAAATGTACTGACTACTTCTAAAGGCCACGCGTCAATGTCATGCACCGCTATGACTATGAGTATCCACACCTGTAAAATCATTTCTACCTACATTTAAATGGAACTTAATTAGAAAGTGCAACTTTTTTTTCTTTTAATTAGTTCTACAAAATTTGTGAATATAAAATATAGAAAATTATTTTATCCTAAACTTTAAATCTATTAATTTGACACATCCGTTTTACTTTTGGCCTCCAAAACCTCAACAATTAAAAATATTCGGTGTCAAACCGATATATCTATCTAGTGTCCTACTCGAACCCATTAATCCTTTATAATATAAGGGTCCGTTTGGTAGGACCTAATAGAGAGTATTATGTCATATTATATGAATTAATATGAGTTAATACAATGTTTGGTGGCATTGCTCTAATACCGGGTCAAATAGATTAAACCTTTACGACCCGGTATTAAGACTATATTATAATCCACCCATGCATGGGTGGATTAGTTAATCCGGGTGAAAATGGATTAGGTAAAATATCAATAATAACCTCAAATTTACATATTTTCTTTTTAACATATCATTAAATATCATAAATTTTTCTCAAATATCTGAAAAATCGAAACACATTATACATAAATATATCACATATTAAAATATATATCAATTTATAATTAATATGGAAGCATTCAATCAAATCTACCAAACATATTTTTATAATATTAATCCGACTCCAATCTACTCTACCTTAATCCCATACAACCTACCAAACGGCCCCTAACAGTATTATATTTTAAACTTTAATTTTATTAATTTGACACACCCATTTTACTTTTTCCTTCATAATCTCAACATTAAAAAATGTTAAAAAAAAAAAACTATAAAATCAAACATTCAAACTCAATTTAAATTGGGTAAAATTGCAGAAAACATTCCAAACTAATTATTGATTTTGGATTTTCGTCCCGAACTATTTAACTTGGCGAATTTCGTCCCGTAATTTAATAATTTTTTGGAATATTGTCCCAAACTAATTACTAATTTTAATTTTTCGTCCCAAACTATATCAACTCGCCAAATTTCGTTCCATAATTTACCATTTTGTATGAATTTAGTCCCAATATTAAATTTCTAATTTAACGAAAATGACTTTCATTCTTGTAATTAATTGGGGACGAACTCTGCAATATTATAAAATTATTCATCTTAAAATTTACCATGTCATGACACTTAAGCAGCCATGTGATAATTCATCGGCAAATGGGCAATTCCGTCTTATAATTATGGTGGGACGATATTCCAAAAAAATATTAAATTACGGGACGAAATTCGCCAAATTAAATAGTTTGGGACGAAAATTCAAAATCAGTGATTAGTTTGTGACGATTTTTACAATTTTGCCTTTAAATTGTGTTTCAAAGTTTCACTGAAATAAATGTGTTTGTTTTCCTTCCCAATGTCATCTTAATGGGCTAGTGAACGAAGCATGCTGAATTTCGTTCCAAAATTGACTGTAAAACTAAATGTATCAAGATGGTGTGATTCATGGTATGAAATGTATTTTTTTTAAAAAGTTTAAAATCAAAAGTGGTTTTTGGACTAAAATTTAATATCAAAAATATTTTTCTCTCATTTTTTTAAATTCAATAATCAACTATTTAAGATAAGCCAAAAGCCTGAATTTTATAGCTAAAAGAATATTACTAACTAAAAATAGAAAACACTCCTAGATGAAAAAAAATAAGGAAAAAATACCTATGAAGATTTTTCTAGAAACAAATAAATAGTCAGGATTCAAAATCAAGGGGTGCGAGATTGACCTAAAAAAACTTAAAATTTATATTTAATTTCTTGTATATATTATTTAACCTTTTTTCATTTTGTTTAAGCCAATGTTTATTATATCATGTTGATAACTAATAATAAATGATGGATTTAGTAAGATGTTTTGTGAAGTTATCTTAAAACATATAAAGTAGTTTAAGCATTAAAAAAATCATTCGAGCATGTTTATTAGTCTTTCACTTAATTATCGTGAATTTGCTCTGCATTTGGGAATCACGAAGAAGAAGAAAAAAATCTGCTTGATCTATTAAAAAATAATTATTATTTGATTTCACTGTATATGACATAAACCAAACTATTAAAACATGTTAAAATTGACTTTGATTTAGAGATCAAGTTCGAAATGATCATATTGTTTCTGTTTCTAAGACTATTTAATTTTTAATCAACCAATATTTATCGACAAATTAAAAATAAAAACCAACCTTTTGATGTATTTACGAAGTAATAATAGCATTAACTTTTTAATGAGGAAAAAAATATAAAAAATGATTGAAATCATTTTGATAAAATTGTGATTATGAGAAATTAATTATTTTGGGTGATTGTGTAACGACGATGGACTCAGTGAATAAAACAAATACTACGTGCCTGTTTGTTTGGTGTTTGAGAAAGTAGTTTGAGAGAGCAGTGAAAGTTTGTGAAATAATATCGATTTACGTAATGTTGTTTGTTTGAGTTTTGAGAGAGTGGTATGTGTTGGTTTTTTTTGGAAGAGTTAGGTTGTAGGTGTAAGTTGTATAATACTTTATGTCAAATCATGTTTGTTATGAGATAAATTGTGTAAGAGATAAGTTATTTTATGTCAAACCAGAGTATAATTTGTATAAGTTTTGTTTAGAGATAATAAAATTGTTCTTTGATTGGATTTTGAGAGAGTAGTTTGAGAAAATTGAGAGATAAAAAATTTATTTTAGAAAATACAAAACATGTTTGTTTAGCATTTTTCAAACACGAAATTTTTTTGGGAAACGCTAAACAAACTGGCCCTACACTTTTTGCCTTGTTGGCTTTGACATGAGCCTTTAATGGTAGATGATTAGATGTAGTTATGTACAATACAAATATTATAAGGGCAAATTACGAGTACACCTCTGAGATATGGTCTAATTATGAAAACTCTCATGTGTTCTGTCAACATATTAAAATTGACCCCTTATCTTGTGAAAGTTTTAACTTTGCTCCTAAGAAAATTATTTTTAATGTTTATAATATCTTAAAAAAAAAATTGGATACTAATTGTAATATCTAACACAAAAAATTCATCAAATTTTATAATTGCCCATTAATTTTTTTTACGCTTATTAACAATTTTTTACATGTTTATTAACAATTTAATTTTATAATAAAAAATATTTTTTTATTAATTATCTTAAATAAATATAAGAAATTTATCTACACATTTTATTGAATTTGTATTTTATAAAAATAATTTAATAAATTTTATTATTATAAACATAAGAAGGAAACTTAAAAATTATATTGAATTTTTAGATTTTCTTATTATTTTTTAAAATATTAAATTTATTAATACAGTATACAAATAACTAATACAATTAAATGTGTAAATAAAGTTCTTTTATTTATAAAATATTATTAAGAAAATTTGTTTAATATTTTTATTATAGAAACTAAATTGTTAATAAATGTGTAAAAATAAGGTTTTTTTAGTATTTTTGGAAACTTATGTACAATTATTCAATTTTTTGATGGTAAATTTATAATTATGAATTTTATAATTAATGAGCTATTACAATTAGTACCCAAACTTTAATTTTTTAAAGATATTATAAACATTACGAATAACTCATCGGGACAAAAATGAAAATTTTCAATGATAAGGGATTAACTATAAAACGGTGACAAACCTCAGAAATTTTTTCATAATATCTAATATGTCATGGAATTTTTATAATTAGGCCTTACATAGGGGTATTCGTAATTCACCCAATAATATATAAGTATATAGTATAAAAATTAGTTTAGGCTTGAAGTTGGGGCTGGTAGAGGGATGAGATCGAGAAAAGAGAGAAAAAGAAATTAGAAGAGGAAATGTTTTGCTGAGGGTAAAGAATCCTGAAGCTTGGAGGGGCGGGTGTGACTACCCCTACATGCATGCCCTAGCTTTGCCCCTGAACTCACCCTAAATTCAAGGATAACAAAACAAAATATATAAGTATATTCTACAAAATCTCATCATTTATATACATTCTTTCAAAAAAAAAAAAAAATCTTGCATTACAGAGTTTGCTAAACTCTTAGGACACTACGATTTGGATTTATTAGAGTTGTGAAGTTTTTAATAACATTGTTTTTATTTCCATATTGGGAATATTTAAATTAATAATTTTTATTTTTTATTGTTAAATTTAAAATGTTTTCTCTGATTTTGGAAAATAAAAATATGTATAAGAGGACTTATAAATTAGGTCCACTTACATGCCAGGGCAATAGGATCTTTAACCATGCATTAATTGTTGTAGCTATTCCAAAATATCCCTTATCCATATCTACCTACCTACTTATAACTTATTTATATATATATATATATATATATTGCCTATCTAACTTGTTGTTGCAAAAATTAAATTGGTATACATATATATATTTGTAGGTCCATTGGCTTTTGATCTTTCATCTTTTGATTGGAGCTTACCGTCTTTGGTGCTAAATCCATACTCATGGACAAAGGTTTAGTTTAGCAAAACATTCTTTCACGTTTCATTTTTTTCACTTTTCCCATAAAAAAACGAAAATATATATAGGATCTTGAATGTTGTTGAAACATTGTATATATATATTATGGTTTAATTTCCAGGTAGCCAACATTATATTCATAGACTCTCCTGTTGGAACCGGCTTCTCCTACTCAAACACATCAGAAGGTTATATTTCGTCTGACACCAAAGCTGCAAAAGATAATTATATATTTCTGAGAAAGGTACATATATGCATCATATCATATCGATCAAGTTGTTGTGGTTGTTGTTGTTTTCCTCAATTAAAACTTAATTATGTATTATAAGTTGTATGTATACCTTTAATTTCTAATGGTAATTAAATGCAGTGGTTGTTGAATCACCCAAGATTTCTCAAGAATCAACTATATGTTGCCGCAGACTCCTACGGAGGAAAAATTGCGCCCATGGTGGCTTTCGAAATAGATCAAGGCCAGTACTGACATTAAACTTGTAATTAATATTATTAATGGTTTTATTTTAAAATTTTCTCCTCTCCAGTTCAAACTAATTAATTAATTAATTAAGTTGATATATACTCTCTCTCTATATATATAAATAAATACTCCAGGAAACGAACAAGGACTTGAGCCACAAATGATCCTCCAGGTAATTATTATACATATATAAAATTAATATCTTTGAATCGATTAATAATGTATTTATATAATGTATATTGTATGTGTCTTTGATATATATCTAATTGAACCTGCAGGGATATATAATTGGTAATTCATTAACAGATCACGACAAGGACGAAAATGAAAAGATCCCTTATGCTCATCGAATGGCACTTATATCAGATCAATATTTTGAGGTTAATTTATTTCTTTAATTTAAATAGAAAACATTTAGTACATAACTATTAATTAATTGACAATTAATCAATTAAATCAGCTAGCAAGAAACAGTTGTAACGGGCAGTATACAAGTCCAGATCCAAGCAATTATAAATGCATTTATGCTCTTCAATTAGTCAAACAGGTATGTAGGTAAATCAAATTTTCTAATTAATTAGCTAGTAATCTCATATTGGGTACGTACGTTACGTTTTACCATATGATCAAGTGCAGTGCACAAAATCGATATGGGAAAATCACATTTTGGAACCAAAGTGTAAATTTTTGTCGCCAAAACATGACAACGACATCATCAAATTGGGGCCAATATATTTAGAGGATTTTCCATCTGACTTCCTCCTCCTGTCCAAACAAGAGGAGCTGTGGTGCCGTGTAATTTATTTGTGCCAATATATATATATATAACTTAATTATTTCACTGATTTATTTCCTTAATTAGCAAAAAATAAGTTATTACAAATATATTGTTTGCAGAATCATAATTACAGAACATCTTATGTCTGGATGAATGATGAAACTGTCCAAGAAGCACTTCATATTAGAAAGGTACGACGTGCATATATATTTATATATATATATATATATATATTAGATTCAAAATTATTTTGGTCTAACAAAAATATATTGAAAATTAATCAATCAGGGAACAATTAAAGACTGGAAAAGATGCAATAAGACCTTATCCGCCTATGAATCAGATGTAAAAAGTGTATTGAAATATCATCAACTTCTCAATGACAAAGGGTATCAAATTTTGGCATATAGGTACGTTTACTTTAAACTTCATGAGTAGGCCGGTGTTAAATATTCACAGTAAAGTAAAAGTAGAAATACAATTTTTTTTAAGAATGAATTAATTAAATGATATTGTTGACAATTAATTAATTAATTAGTTAATTATGTTAGTGCATGTAACTTAATTTGTGTGAACTTTAATTTCAGTGGTGATCATGACATGATTGTACCTTATATGAGTACATTAAAATGGATACGCAGTCTCAATCGTCTAAGTATCGATGATGAATGGAGACCTTGGACTGTGGACGGTCAAGTTGCAGGGTTAGTTTCTTAATTGATTTGGTTTAATTAGGAAGTAGTATACTTTATTTATATTATATTCGATTTTGATGGGGGGTTGAATTTATTCAATTTCAATTCAGATATACAGAGAAATACAAGAATAATGAAGCATATATCATATTTGCTACAGTCAAGGCAAGAAAAAAAATATTAAACTTTGATACATACATATATCCTATTTCAATAAATTATGAATTGGTTTCTTTCTTAATCGTACGTTTTTTGCTGCAGGGTGCAGGTCATACAGCTCCAGAGTACAAGCCTAAACAATGTTTTGCAATGGTTAATCGGTGGTTATCCCAATTCCCGCTCTAGCTAGGCACAACTAGATTAGATTATTATGAATATACAATTTATAGTTAATTTGTATACGTAGACTTACAAGACTATGATGGCCCAAAAAAGTCAAATTTTAATTTAAGCTGGAGAAGAATTATGTATAATGATGGTATATATATAACAAGTTAACAACCCCCTTTCTATGAAAAAATAATAAAAATAAATGAAGTAGTGATACTATACGTACATCATTATATTAGAAAATTCATTAGAATTTATTTCTTAGTTACCAAAGTAAATACAAAGACAAACTAACTATCAAGATTAATATTAAACTAGATAAATGTCAACATTCGTGAAAATCACCTCACCTCAGCTTTCTTCTCTAGTCTTCAAGTTGTATAACAAAACAAAAATGTAATTACTCTTTGTCTCAAATTTTGATTCAACTTACATCTTGTACATCTAAACTAAACTGTAGGCATGGATCAAAATTTTGTTTCGAATGTATGTTTCGGGTCAGTCAAATATTGAAAACTTTTCGAGAATATTTGGAAATGTTTTAGAAACACCAAGGAAAATTTGTAAAAAATGTTACTAAATTTAGGAAAATAACAGAGTTTAAGACAAATAAATAGTTTCGGAATTATATCTTGTTTCCGTGTCGTCTGATTCAAAAACGAAAACTTTTCGATGTTATAAAATTTTTGATCCATAGGTTAAAAAAAATAAATGACCAAGGTTGATATACAAGTAAAAAAAAAAAAAGGGAAACCAAGTTTGATACGATCTTTTTGATAACATCACGAATTACAAATCACGCTTCCTAAATCTACGAAAACCAAATAATTTCCCATTCTGCTCTCTTGGGTTCTACTGAAAAAAAAAAATCCATGGTTCGCCGTAACGCCGCGTCCAGAGGCGGCGGCTACGATGATGACAATTCTAAATTAAACTCATCGTTTGTGAAACCCATCCGACCACGGAAGTCGCGGATTCGTTGGCTATCTGTGATGAAGTGACAATTTCTCTATATTTTAGGGTTATTGGGTTTCATAGTTAGTGTCTATCTGTCGTGGTGCTTGAGGAAGTCTGGTGGCAGCAACATTTTCAATGTGGAGGATTTTGTCGTGAACTTTAAAAATGCAAACAAAAACATAGGCATGGATAGGGATGAGATAATAGGCCTTGTGAGGGAGGTTGTGAAGAAGGAAATCGGGACAGAAAGCTTCTTGACAAAGGAAGAGTTCCAAGAGTTTGTGGAGGAATTTAAGAAGGCTAGGAAACAGATAATAGGTTATGCAGCGGAGATTGTGGAGAAGGAAATCGAGAGACATGCTGCTGATGGACTGGGGATGGTGGATTATGCGATGGCGTTGACAGGATCGATGGTGGTGGACCATTCTGAACCAGATGTTGTTTGTGAGTTGAATGAATATCGGGCTTGTATAATAGCAGAGAAGATGATTACCCCTAGCTTTGGTGAGCCCGGACAGTGTTTTCCTCTTGCTGGAGATAACGGGTTTGTCGAGATCAGGCTTAGAGATCTTATTGTAGTAGAAGCTGTGACTTTGGAACATGTTGCTAAGGTAATTTATAATCTTTAATGTACTTTGTCACTCATGTTACCATTTAAATTTGCTCTTGGAGTTGGCGATTTTGATTCAGTTTGTCCTAAAGAATTTGATTTTTATTTATAAGAATATGATTTGTTATGTCCATATTCGTAATGTAAATATTTACCAAAATTTTCAAATCTATGAACAGAGTGTGGCTTTCACCAGGATTAGTGCGCCCAAGGAGTGCAGGGTGTCAGGATGGCTGCACGGACCAAACTTTTATGGCAAAGTTGATGATGACAAGAAGTTTCTTTTGACCGAGTTCACGTATGACCTCGAGAAGAAAAATGTTCAAACATATAAGGTGGTGGAGTCGGCAGCCTCTAAGCTTGTCGACACTATTCGACTTGATTTCACATCTAACCACGGAGGTAGTTATACATGCATCTATAGACTTAGAGTACATGGTCGTCTATCGGAGCATCTGTCCTAGTGATAGTATAGTCTTGATGTTGCCACAAATGTAGTTTGTGTTGAAACTTTGCATGTTTCATCACGAATTTAGTTATAGTATTTCTTTTGAGAAGAGTTTGTGTTTGTTTGAGAATATTTATGACATTGGGATTTTATTATCTAATCTTTGTTTGTTTTTATTTGTAAGTTTTGCCTTCGACTTGGGTTCCAGTTTAAATTGCATTCTTACTTTATCTAAATTTTGAGAATGCATATGCAACCCTTTTGACCGTATTTGGTTATTTTGCATTCTAATATAAGTGATCTTCAGTATTGCAACTTTCTACATGTTAATGATGCTGCTTTATAATTATTTTAAGCATGGTTATATTAAATGTTTTTAATGGTTCATTGTCAATGTGACAATGTATACTTTTTTTCCGAGTAAAGTGCTAAGTGTGGATTATTTTTGTTGTACAATCGTGCATGTTATGCTTTCTTAGTTTGCTTGAAATTAAGATGTCTTTCGGCTGGATTAAAATTATATTAAGGACCACACTAGCTAGTATGGTAAAATGGCATGGCTTGATTTGCAAACCAGTAAAGACCTGACCTGTACTCTTATATGGCTCACCATAAGTCATCTCTTTCTATTGTTAATGAATTAAATCCTTACCATACGTCATCTCTTATATGGCATTGCCAAAATGCTGGGTCAAATGAAATTAAATCCTTAAGATCCAGTATTAAAACTAGAATATAATATTAGTTAAACCAGGTAAATATGGATTCGGTGAAATGTTACTTATAGTCTCAAATTTACATATTTTCTATTTTAACATATCATTAAATATCATCAATTTATATCAAATCTCTCAAAATGAAAACACATTCTACATAAATAAATCACAAACTAAAATCGATATTCAATTTACAATTAACATGGAGGTACTCGAACGTAACTAAAACATTGAACAAATCTTGATCAAGTCATACTCTCATACGTATTATACAAATGACTTCGATGAATTGATATATCTTAACTAACATAATATGCTCAATTAAGGAGTGAAAATATATTAATATATTTCTAAACTCATAACTCCACAAAACATATTACGGCAGATTGTTTTAATGTAATATGACTCAATCAAATATATCAAACGTATTTTTAACATGACATTTAATCCAGCTCTGATTTAAACCACCTCAATCTCATACACCGTACCAAATGACCATGTATAGATTGACTGATGAGAGTATACTACCTTGTAAATAGATTATGCTTAAATAATTAAGATTATTAAGAGTATGATTACGTGAAATTTATTTTTAGACCTTTGAAGTATTCAAATTGCAATTAAATAATAAATTTGAAAATAGATTTAATCTTTATTTTAATTTTACGATGTGAAGAGTAGTTTTTTTATTTGTGCATAACACCTGTTGTAAGCTAGTTATTAATTATTCACCCTCCAACTCATTTCACTAGCTGTTAAAAACCTAAAACGCCCTTACTTCTTCTTTGTGATACAACTCTTTATCAAATATTTGAGATATTCAAGGATCAAGTTGACCTTGATGTTAGAGAACTATTTAATTACTTCTTCTTTATGATACAAAAAAGTACTTGTAATTAAATCATTAAATTTAATTGAAAAGTTATGTTTCCTGTTTACCAACCTTATTACGGGTTGTCCCTATATAAAGGGTCCATGTAACTCTAGGAGTTACTTAGTTGGTCTTATTACACCCGTTTATCTTATTAATGGTGATTTAATTAAATGAAAAGTTATAATTGTGTCTCTAGGAGTTATTTGTAATGTTTGTATATAATATTTTTAAAAAAATTAAATTTAAGTATTAATTGTAATATCTCATAAATTATAAAACTAGTAATTATATATTACCCCAAAAAGTTTGATAAAATTGTAAAATTACACATATTTTGATAAATGTTAAAAAAAAAAAATTTACATATTTATTTAATAGTTTAAGTTTAATAGATAAAGGGTTATATCTGCAACCATGAACGAAACCTTTTGGAACAAAAGGATTTACATGTTCCAATACTGAATCAAATTCCTTCTCACTGTAGCTTGACCAACTAATCATCATTGAAGATGACCTTGTCTGTTGGGATAAATATAAGCACAAGTCAAAATCGGTACAAGTATTAATTTTCCAGTTAGTAGATAAATTCAATCATAAATTCAATTTTGCTTCGACCATGACCCTAACAGATTATTAATACGTGAGCAGATTATTCAATCATAAATTCGATTAAGAAAAATCAAGAAAACATGGCATACCTGGTATCAAGTAAATAGTTAGTCCTCGTCCAGCCAAACTTGACTTGCTTATACAGTAACATAGAGCGATTCCTAGTTGCAGAGGCAAGTTGATTCAATTACACAGCAGACAGAATGAGTAATATAGGAAATAAATTAAAATTACTGTAAGTAGAAATCAATACGATTTAAGCCTTTAAGGTGTGTAGAAAGTGACCTCCACATATCATGAATACTGTTGCATAAACTTACAATTCCGTCAGCAGCCTCGATCTGTTAAGCTAGCAGAGCAACACTGCAAGAATATATGCATGCAGTAATTGTATAGGAAAGTGAAGGTCCGGAAAGATGCATAAGATCAGTTAGACTTCAACTTCAGTGAGTCTACACAACCTACAGAGAAAAGAAAAATAAAATATTAGTCATCATGCCTATGGCATATTGAACATCTATACAAAAAAAATCGTGATTGGTCATGGTAAATCAGCATTCCTGCAAGAACACCACGCTCTACCTTCTTATCCCTAACCAGTATCTTTTCCACCCAAAAATGTTCCATCAATATTGTCTGGTAAAAGCATCAAGTCTCCCCGAAGATCACTGGTCGGATACAGTACAATACTGAAGATGCCTGGCAACTTTTCAAAGTACCTTAAAGAGGTTTGGTTACGCTCATGCAGCTTATTCTCATCTTACTTTTGGACCTTATAATTTTTATTCTAAACTACATCACTTGAAAGGAAACAAAAAAGGTTATAAATCTACCTGCAGATGAATAATAGAATAATAGTTATATGAATAAGTGTAGGAAGATATTTTACTTCCATCCCTTTTTTCACCCCTTCTTAACCGGACTATCCTAATTCCATTTTTTTCTACTCGTTTCTTCAATTTCTTTACAACTAAAAACATCCACTTGCAACCTACGCAAGTTTTTCAAGTATCGTTAGCAGAGACCCACTAATTAACTGGTTGACAACAAAGGCTAAACAAGTCAAGTCCACAATATTTGCTACAAAATTAATTCTCGGCTTAAGTTCGATCATGAAAACTGGTTTGAATATGATTCACCAAACATAGCATATCAAGCTTGAACAACTTCATTTCTGATAACTTTTGAAACTCGATTCGAGTTCAACTAAATTAAAGGTATCGGTTTGAACTCAGTTTGTCTAAAAATCGAACAAGTTCATACACAACATCAAACTAGATAAACAAATCAAACCAAGCTTCACCAATGTTGTTCGACTTCTTTACATTTCTAGCCGTCATTATCACATGCTGCTAATCTACTGCAAAATGGCAAGCAGAATGGCCTAAATAAACCCTCCACAAGACGTTCAAATAACTCATATATAGCATGCGTAATGGAGTGGGATTTCAGTATTCATTCCATGTGGTCACTCCTATTGTGCAATGTGAGCTTAGTAAAACCTACTTTTGATAATCTCAGATGATAAGTCGAAACATATTGAAGAAGCAAAGGACCACTAAGGTTTTTGCCAAAAACCCTGCTCAGGTCATTAAAAGAAGAAACATGCAATAATGCACTGATGAGTACTATGATTTTATTGGATTTCAGTGAGTAAGATGACAACATAAATGAAAATGAAAAACAAAGAAAGCTCAATGTTCTATCATGTGATGCGTTTATGTTTTACTCACTAAGGTCCAAGAATCTAACATAGCCTAATGGAATAAGGAAAGTCAGGTTTTGGCTGAATTTCATAAAAGTGTTCCACAACAATATTCAAGCTCAACATCAACATAATGTACATTTTCAGTTTGCAACCTACAAACATTGAAGAACTTCTAGTTCTCATTACCATAAGAATTGTTCTAAAATACTTTATAACTCAATAGGTCACCCTAACTGCAGAGATGCCAATGAATAAATCTACAGAGTCTAGCCTCATTCCTGATTTGATTAATCCAGTGATGATAAATTATGGAGTAATAAAATTTGTTCTCATTTTACCCACAACATTGACACACCCAATTCTGTTTATTTACTAATATCAAGAGTGCAAATTCAGATAGAGCAGTCCTTGTTTTTTAGTACTCTCCAACATCATCTCTTCCTGAATAAGCAACAAAAGAAAATGATAGATTAAAGCTAAGAACTGAACTCTAGCATTGGTCGTTATCCTAAAACGAATACTTAACATAGCTCGTAGCGCTTCGGAAGGACATGAAATGAGAAAGGCCACAGCCTCCTCTTTCACCTTTGGGAGCAGTTTCGAAAAATACCTCTAGAAACCATGTCTGCCAGCGATGCGTTGGTGGTGAAATGCACCGAACGACCTAAAAATTCTACAAAATTCATTAAGTCCAAAGTGTATATTAACCAGACAATCAAATATCTGTATAAGTAAATCACACAATTGAAATTACGTGAAATATAGAAATTATTAGGTAATAGCAGACAGAGATATGTATTTGTGAGCTTAGGAACCAAGAATACAGGAAAAGGGAATGTAGATAGGCCAGGCTACCCATTCGGTCCGCAAACAATTTCTCTTGCTTTTGTTCCTGAAGGCTGAAGAGAGTCTTTCGACTAACACTGCATACAAGTAACTATAGATTAGACAGGATAAAAATCAAACTTACTAACTGATGTATTATTCATCCACTCAACGCAACTTTTATCATTTAAAAGAGCAGTGATAATGTTACCATAAGAATGAGCAAATATGGAGCTGCTAATGTCACTACTTCCCTCACGTGCGCATAATGGTTGAATACAATCTAAGAGTCAAAGGCCAGTAAGTGTAATCACATGTAATCAACAAACATGGGAAGCCCATTTCTGTTTTCTCTAAAAGAATTGCTGCCACATGCATAATTCCAAAATAATCAATCACTTTGAACAAAAATTCTAGACCCATCAAGTTTCCAGAATATCAAGAAAAATGATGAAAACCAATAATTCAACCAGTATTAACTTATTAAGATAAAAACATTCATGTAGAATAAAACTTGGGCAATTTAAAAAAAGTTGAAATAAAGAAATCATAAATATGATTCCAACGGTAAAAAAGTTGCATGCGTTCCGTGGTATAATTTAGCCACGAGCCCGAATTTAACATATAAATTATACATATGGAAGGTGAGAAAAACGCCCCAAGGAACAGCGAAGGCGAGAACTATGGAAGAAAAAGTAAATTATCCCAATATCTTTGTGAAAGAATGAAAACACCAAAAGCATACCCGTAGACAATTCTGGACCGAAGATATGGAAAAATCCGCCAATTTGAAACATTTTGGAATTTTTCTTACTGTCCCCTCCAATTTCTCAACGCCCTCATCTTTTTCTGCAGAAAAAACAAAACCAAAAGTTAAGGATTTACAGTAGACAAGATAACATTTTAAAGCAAGGAAACAATGTGCAAATCAAGGTTGACAAAAATAGTATAAAGCAACCAGCCTTTCAAGATTTGTTTCTGAAGACCGACAATGCCATTGTTGTCAAGGCCACTTGTTATGCCCATGGCATTAGCAAGCTTGATTTCTGCCCCAAACAAGTCTGCAGATTTAAGTCTAGTAGACATGGAACACACCAAGGAATCCCTGGAGATGCGTAAATGGTACCATGACCATAGGAATGAAGTTCCATAAGGAAAGATCATTATGAAAGATACATGTGGTTGAAAATTACTACATATACAAATCAAGGGTGGTACGTGTAAGGATATGGAAAAAGATAATCAATTAATTAGTATTCACCTCAGCCAAGAACTTCTTTAATAAATCTTACTTTTGCATCTCATCACTTGTTGGATGGCCCATCTGCTTCTGACTTCGATAAAACTGGCATTCCAAGTAAAACAGGAAAATGTATTAAACAGTGAAGAAAGTCATCAAAAGAATCGAGTGACAAGCACATGTCACAATAAAATTCTGTACGGGAAAAATCAAGCAGCAATCTAGCATGTCAAATGACATAATCCTAGATGAAATGAGCCATTGAAGCATAAGAAAAACCCAATGCTAGTCACCAGTAAGCTTACCATCATTTTATCCACAACTGAACGTGTTTGGGGTCGAGATCAGATAACTTGCTGCTTTCAGTCCTGCTTTCTAGATGTCAATCTCTGGCTCACCATTCACTAAGTACTTCCACCATTCCATCTGGTTTTGTTTTGTCAGTAGAATGGAAACTGATTTTCGGTCCTCTGCAAGAAGTGAATAGTTAGTAAAGCAAATATTTACAATTAGTAATTCAAATCAGAATAAAATAAAATGAAAGTAAATGGATAAAGGACATGTTCATCAGCTCAAGAATATCTACCTAGACTCCAGAAGCAGTCGTCGACTTTCACAGACTGGAAAAATTCCCCCTACAAATACATCAAAGAAACTGATGATTTTAACTATATTCTAGAATTTTAACAACACTCGTAGCAGCTACAACCTACGAATTAGCCCAAATTTCCAAAGCAGGTCACACCAGGGCAGAGGGGTAAATTAGGCGATTTTTTCGTGAGTTAACAATGACACCAAATGATAGTAGCCGCAATTCGCAGCAGAAAGTCATGTGGGCACACCCAGCAGGTGAAGAAAATAGATAAAAGCAGAAGTAGAGAAAACAATAAAGTGACTATTGCAACCAGTCATTATATTTATTCTCACAACAACGTCATGGACACATAATTCCCTTTGGAAAATTCGAAAAAACACCATGACGACGCGTTTTTTTGCCTTAGTTTTTATTAAAAAAAAATTGAAAGGGGGCTAGGTTTAAAATATAAAAACAGCAAAGGCCCTTCGGAAAAGTTAAAGAAACAGCAAAACGTCGTCATTTTGTTGGCTTAGGTTTAAAATATAATAACAGATGCAAAATTTAAAGAAGCAAGCAGCTGAACCAAGAGCTACCACTATTCACCTTGGCATTGCTTCTTATAAACGTAATACTAGGGCGGATACACCGCTCAATGCGCTTTGTAACTCTAGTTCGTATATGTAAGTAGATAAGTAAATGCATTCATAGGACAAGAGAAGTTTGTTTTATTTGATTAGCAGATAGGTAAATGCATTTATAATATAAGAAAAGTTTGTCTTGTTCACGAGCGGATGAGGAAATGAGTTTATAATACAGATGATATTAACAGTAGCTTGTGCCTGCTTTGCCGCATTAGTACAAGTACAAAAAAAAATATTGAATTCATCTATAACTACAAGAAGAATGAAAAGGTCAAATGATAATGTCTCTCTTTATCTCGTTGTACTTAGTTATCGTTGAAGAAACCTGGACCCGCTTGTGAGAGAAGTTCCTCTCCAGCATCTACTCCCATCTTTATCATATCGTCAAAAGTATATGCACCTTTTCGAGAAGCTTCAAGTACTGAAGAAGAAACAAAATACAAAGATGTCATTCACTATTCAAACTAGGATATTGAAAACAGCGTGATTGGGAAGGAACAATTTCCAAGATCATGAAAGTGCCTAACTTTTTTTTCATACCTTGGGTTTCTTCTGGAGATGCAACCAATGGTTTGAAAAGACAGTTTCCATCCCCGTCTCTACTAGCATATCCAGCTCTTGGAGTTCGGCAAGAACCTTCTAGTTTCTCTAGGAAAGCCCTTCCACATGAAATTGCTAGCCTAGTATCATCATGGTTTAAGGACGCTAAGTATGTAGCCTGGGGAAAAAACATATTAATAAGGTAAGAATCATATAAAGAGGATACTAATAGTTGTAATCTTTTAAAAAAAACAATTTCGGATCCATTTTTTCGATCAAGAATATTTCTTATATAAAAATAACTTTTCTGGCTCTTTTAGATGCAAAAGCATTCATTAAATCTTGTTAGATTTCATCAAGAAGGTTGAAGTTCCTACCTTTGTGTATCTTTTGCTGGGCAAGGGTTACTGTAGTGTTTGAAGTTGTCGTGTTACTTCGTTTTCGAAAAGGATGTAGTTGAAGGTATAATTGAGCATATCCTGAGGTGGTATATTGGCACTTGAGTACCTTTATTAGTGTTGTGTGTATAACGACGTTTATGCATAAGTCAAGCATACTTGCATCGATTTTCAGAAGGATGAACTTTCCTCAGCTATAGTTAGATTTTGTTGAGTGATAACCTTTGAAGCATCCATATTCTTACCCCTAAGTTTGTTAGAGGCACAAGAAGTATACATCTTTATCTTAGAGGACTTCAAATCCAAGCTGCTTTAGTGTCTTCGAAGCTTGCAGCCTCAAAATATCTTCATTTTGATCCAACAGTTCAGCAATGAGCTTGTATTAATCTGGATTTGTATGATGATTACAACTTGCAATATGAAAGGATCCATAACATAATATATGACAAACTCAATAAGGGAAAAGAAAGCAGGGCTAATCCTAGAATACCTCAGTCTTCCAATACGAAAAATGGCAGAGTAGCAGGAAATTCCTACAACGCTTCAGACTGCCGAAGAACGCTTATTAGATCAAATTAAGGACATCATGGAGAATGGAAGTAGGAAGTGAAGAAGCCAGAGGTCAAGGCTATTGACATCTCTGGTTAATCTTGCACTTGAAATTAAATAACCATGGTGTTAGAATTTTATATATATTTTGAATTTTGAGTGAAAATGTGTCCTATACTGTATATTTGCTCAGCTAAATTGTTAGAATATTGATTGTCCTATGGTGTTAGCATATTTTGTCAAAAGATGAAAAAATTAGACATCGGAATTTAAATTTTGTTTAGTTGGAAATCGAGATTTTGGTTATTTTTCAGAATCCAAATATGAATGTTGAACTTTCAAGACTCGAGTTCGAAAATCAAAAGAGGTTTCATGCAACACCATTTGATATGAAAAAAATAAAATTAAGTAGTTGCAATAAACATAACATTGTATTGAAAGTTAAGCCTCTACATCCTTCCAATATTATTCATAATCTTTTTTTTTTTTTTTGTTGGCTTTTGTATTTGCTCTCGTCAACTTTTTAAATAGTTGCAGTTCAATCTTGAGTCATACAACACTAAGCAAAAAATATCTCTATGGTAATTGAATACTAACACTCATGCAAAAGAAATCATATATTACCCTCAACCTTGACCATAGTGCACTTTATTCCCTTATCTTTCAATTGTTTTCCACTCAACTCCCTAGGACCCTAGCAGCCACTAAACGACAAAAAAATGTAAACTGCAACAACTTAGAAAGCTGAAGAGGGAAAGTATACACACGAAACAGCGAGAGGATAAAGGGCAAAATCACCCAAGGGGAAGGAGGCAAAGTACAATTTCACCTTTCTAATAGTATCGTTCAAGAAAAGAAACAGTTACTCCGAGTTCCATTCCATTTTTCCTAGAGTGTTTTTTCTTTAACATACAGTTCCCTTTTTTATTTCTGCAATAGTACACGAAATAAGCAGTCATATTACTATTTCATTGAGGTGAAAATAAGCAAATAGCTTGCTCCAGTACATGGGAAGAAACCTGATCGATTTTTAATGGATCTCCTTGCAGTAATTGTGCATCAGCCAAAACTATATCCCCAAAACATCATACAAAATCGCCAAATTGCGAGATAAGCATTAAGCCATGCCAAATAATTAACTAAAATATAAATTGTAAAACGTAAACTCACCAATAAGTGTATCTCACAATAATTTGGAAGCATAAACCTCCTAGTTAGTGGCATGTCACATTTACAGTACCTGCAATAGCAAAAGCTTATTCAGCACCCCATGCAGGAATAAACCTCACAATTTTGTAGTTGAATTGATGAGCAAGAAAAAATGTGAAACTTTATAGCATGTAGTACCAATTCGATAGCTTCATGCTCACAAGGCAATAAGCTAAGATCTTCATTTTACTAATAATCAATACTCAGCCATGTGACCCATAGTCAATGGTAACAACATCCATCCATTAAATGGGTCAGTTAAATTAAGCTAAAGTATTATGAGCAACATATAGTGGTACATAGACTCAATGATGTAGTTATATTACTCATTTTGAATCTCAGTCGCAATTTCTGTTTTTTTTCATAAAAAGGTCTGACACAATATAATCAAGTAAAAGACATAACTTTTATTTAGTCTGATAATGCCATATAAGCTAGAAATTAATCGGCACCCATTCCTGCTGTGAGAGCTTGAAGCTACTCAATGAATTAGCTATAAAAAACATATAGAATAAAGAATGCATACTATTTGGCTACGTAACAATGCATTATTCAGAAGCTTTAGAACAATCAATGTATAGGCTAGAGTATGACCAATCAAAAGTTTGAACACGACGATTATAGAAAGATAATCTATTCAAGTTGGGCATCAACTTTCATCAATTTAAAATGGTGACACGCTTCAACACAATAAAGAAAAACTGGTATGATCCATACACACTATACTTAAAACTGATTTTTTTGAAGAAAAAAGGAAGGCTTCAACATACATCACCTGTAGCCTACTGCAACCCCCATCCCCTCTTTTTCTACTCTGGAATTAATTTCGTCACTTTGGTTTGTGACCTTGCTGGTTTTGTCTGAGCACCTGCATAGTTACTACTATCAGTCACCATTACTTCAGTGATCTACTCCTGCAACTATTGGTCCACCTCCAACTACCCAATCTTTTTTATATTGACTAAAAGGGAAAGTAGAAGGAAGGAGTGGTGGAAATATCATATTACGAAAAGCTAAACTATCATAGGGTAGGAGGCCATACCTATCAAAAAATTCAATTCCATTCTTCAGAAGTGGCATTGTACTCTCCTTTCCATCTCCAGAATCATTTCCCCTGAACATTTTCATTATAGCTCAGGCCAAATTAAATATCTTTAACTTTCTAGTCTCAGTAATCAAATGCAATGTTTTTCGTATAAAGAAAAGCAAATCAAATGGAGAAACAAAACATATCAGAAATGTCTTAAAGTTGCTCTATATTAGGTTTGCCACCGATCCAGTACTTGTGATCTGCGATTCACAGGGACTCATGGAGTGTTGATTATAAACTCTCCGATGTTTGAATTGTAAGTTGTTAGAGTTTCCATACCTCGAACCTAATCAGATGTAATAAAAGGTGTACAATAAGATTGCACAAAAGGAGAGCAATTAATTCCATAGACCAAGCAATAGAAAAATAGTAAATACATACCTTCTAATCCTACCTCTGTCATTGCAAAACAGCTTTTTATGAGGTTATTTTCTGAGGCCCTCAACCATTTATCATGAAGTGAAGAAATTATTCAACAATTCACAATTCTGTAGTAAAGCTCAGCTCCAACAACATATTTCAAATACGAAAGTAAAGCTTGATTTAAGACTCTCCTCAAAAAATCTCATAAAACTTAAAGCATTTCATCATTTTTCAACAGATAAAATTGAACCCATAATTTCTAATATCTGGAACGTAACATTACTGCCACCCCAAGCCTGAAAGCCAGACGACATCTGTTGAACCCTCGAGGGAGCCACAATGGGACTCCGACACCTATCGCCACCATATGACTGGATGAATTTACACAAAAACGACATACACTTGGGGTTTTTTTCACCAAACAAAGCAACACGAATATTTTGCCTACCTTTTAATACAAAATTCAGTATAAGCAGGCATATCCTACTATTCATTGCGTTTGCAACCTTTCAGATGACAAATAATACCCTTCCATTATAATTAAGAACATATCTGGATAAATTATAAAATTCCGAATATTAACAATCCATCAAATCTAACTTCAGTGTTGAGAGACTTGGTCAGGATTCAGGTTAGCAGAAAAATCACTAGCAGCATGCTTGCAATTATACAACAAATGTCCTTTTCGCAGCAATCTAACTTCTACAAGGAAAAAATAAACCATAAAAGTCACCCACAACCAATATCCATTAGTAGTAGCGCGCCCAAATGAACGGAGCCCGAACCGCAAGCCCGTTCGAAATCAACCAATATCGTTCAATGTTTGTGAAGCCCAGATGATGGCGAGTTCCACGGTGTAAGAAATAGGAAAATAACGCCGCAATTCACCCTAAACGACGGCGAGAAATATAAAAGGAAGGGGGCCTCTCGAGTTTGATAAAATTCGCGAATTGTGGGCAGTTTTTAGTGAAATTGAACTGGTATACGCACGGAAGATGCCGTGGGAGTATTTGAGGAAAAGGTTAAAAATGTCAGGTCACTTTTTGATTAATTTGTTTTTTATTTTAAATAAAGAAAATGAAAACCTTAATTTCTTTAATTAATTACACAAACCCACCAACGCACCCCACACCCAAATTTCTAATATTTATAAAATCACCCCTAACCCTAAACAAATACCCTAATTCCAAAATCATTCTTTCCCTTTCAAGTACCTGATAAAGAAGTGAAAAAATGAACTAAACTAATGAATTAAATAAGTGAAAAATTGCTCAAGTAGGTACATATAAGGCATTTTAAATGACATGGTAATCGAAAGAATTTGAAATCTACCAAAAAATGGACTCAAGTCCATTTGATCGAAATTAGGATTTAGTATGTCCGAAAAAATATTACACCATTGAAAATGCATGAGATTTGCACATAGATGGATTAAATTGGTCAATTAATGAATTAAATAGGTGAAAAGGAGCTCTAATAGGTAAATAATTGCACTTAGGGTTAGATAAATAATTTGAAATCTACTTAAAATATTCCTAATAGGATTTCATTATTTTTTTAAATATAAAAATAAATTATATAAATTATTTTATTTGGTTGTAGTGAAAATATTTTAGTAGTGCTGTATTTAATAATTTATAATGATTAAATAAAAAATTCAAAGTCGTTTAATAATGTGTACCCCTTAAAACAAATAAACTGAGATCTTAAAATGAAAATTAATTTTGGAATGAATTAAATAATTTTTTTATAATCTTATTTTATAACAAATTTTACTAGATCTCATGAATAAATTCGTCATCATTTTACATTTAATTACAATAATTAAAGGCACCAATTTTTATTAATTTTTTTTAATAAAAAGTAGATTTCATAATAAGATAAGTTGAGTATAAGTCATTAATCTAGGTTATTATATATATGACATAAGAAAAGCAAGTTTACTCAAATTTATGTAAAAATAAACCATAAAATTAACTAGATGAGTATACTTTTCAAGTTATATACATAAACTTGAGTTCGGTGTGTCATACAATCTAATTTGTTGTATTTTTTTAATATAATAAGTTTCTGACGGCTCGTGATTATATTGATATTAATTATTTTTCTTTATTCTCTTTAAGACTTTAACTTAAGTTTTAAGCAGTCCCATAATTTTTCTTTTGATCATAAATGATTTTCTTTTCTTAAATGACAAATGATGTCATGAATAAAATTTCACAGAACAAAGCCATATATAGATATACATATACATGAATTTGGTGATAAATTATATGTTTCTATTGTAGGTTTCACGTATTTGATGGTGTTTCTAACAAGGTATGGTTAATTTTGTAATTATGCTTGGTTTTGTAGTTTTAGAATTAATAAAAAAAAAAATTACACCAAACGCTCAACCACTCCTGGTATAATCAATTTGATCTTTTGGAATTAATTAAGTTAAAACTAATTTTTTATAATCAATTCTACAACTGCATAGCCAAACTGGCCATAACTTATAGTATTAAGTTGTCACCTCAGCCAACACCTCTTTCGACATTAGTTTATTTTTTGTGTTATTGTTGTTATTATTACGAGGGAATTGCTCTTTTTATATCAATGTTTATTTATTTTATATATCTGATATCAAACCTTAAAAAAAGTCACATTAAGTACTAAAATTGGACAATCTTTTTCACATTTGCTTTCACCGTTATTTTGTGGATGAAAAACGTCACATGCATGGCACTTCTCCATTAGGTCATCATTTTCACCTCTTTAGGGTGTATTTGCAATTAAGTAAAAAATACCTAAAGTTTGGAAAGGGGGTAAATTGCAATTATCGCCCTCTTCTTCCTGCTCCCGTACAGTCGAAATTAGTTGAGGGCGTTTGCCCGAATCATCGTTTGAATCTATACGTACAAAGGAAATATAAAACCGACTTTGTAAGTCTCTCAATTTTCTCAGTTGAAGTTTCAGATCTCGTTGTTCAAAAGACCCAAATCTTCAAACTCTGATTACCCCTTCGTTATTCAATCAATTTGCTTAATTATTGAATTAATAGAATCCTCTAATCATGTGCAACATTGCTCATAGGGTATAACTGTAGCAGTCGCCGATAATGAAGCTCTGCCCGAGTCACCACATAACTCATGTTCTTACCGTGTTGTGTCTTCCCCTATAATTATAAAAAAGAAAAAAAATGACGTCGAGTTCGTATTCAATTGGGTTCATGTCAGTGTGTCCACATATGTACATATTGTTATTCCCTATCATCTCATTTCACAACTCTAATCAATTGAAATTGAACTACTATACTCCCTCAATTTCAAATTAATTGACACATTTGTAAAATTTTAATGTTTCAAATTAATTGTCACGTTGATTTCACAATGCATTTTTTTTTTAATTTTACTATTTCTAACTTCTTGATTTACACAACTTAAAGTAGAGTGTATAAATATCAATGACACTAATTAGAAAATTAAAAAAAAAAAGTATTTTTAACATTTTATCTTAAAAAGTAATTAATTATTGAGTTTATTAATATGAGTGAAAAAACTAGATGTACCAATTAATTTGAAACGGATGGAGTATCTACCATATCTAATTTATTCAACCAATTCATAAATAAATATATATTACATTCGGAAGAAAGAAGAAGAATAATTAATTAATATGTCTTCCTTTTGAAACAGATTAATTGTAAAGTTACTAGGGTAGGGAATATCAACGTAAGCTTTTCACGTTTTTGTTTATAAAAAAAAAAAACAGAAAAAAAAAATAGCTTTTCACTTATACAGAAAAGCCAAACAGTAGACAGAAGTTGCCACGTGTCTAACTCCGATTCATTAATCAAATCTCCGTCCTTAAGCTTAGACACTCGACAAAAAGAAAATGTCTGGTCTCCAAATCTTCCAGCTAAAAGTATTTCCTTTTGGGAGCAATCACAGCTGGAATCAAATCACATTGAGAAAGACAAATCAGCCGAAATTACTCTACACATCTAAATGACGACTTATATTCCTTGGGATTTTTCAAAGCCTAGAAATGTTAGTTAACATGTAAACCCATATGAGACTAAAAAACCCTCGGACCTTTTAGACATGGAACCCCCTACCAATTATGAGTTCGGTTGATCCTTTTCACAACGGTTGTGGATTCTGTCATGGATTCTTTTTTCACTACTTTGCTTTAATCCTTGAATAAATGGATTATTTTCATATAGAATAGTTTTATTCTCGGTAAGAATCTTTTTATGAAGAATCAACTTAATAATGCACTGTTAAAGAATATCTTCTTTGGAAAGGTTTACATTTAATCAATTGTCTACATCTAAACTTTTTATTTATTGAGATTCAGTTTATTACAAAATTAAATTGTTAGGTTTATTAGTATTTACATTATTAGATATTTCACACATTATTTTTAGTTTCCACTTGAAATATGAATAAGAGTATTCAGTTTATTACAAAATTACATTACTAGATATTTTACACATTATTTTGTAGTAATTTATTTTCCATTTGAAATATGAATGACAATAGGGCCTTTTGTAGGGCCTTTTATCTATTCCAAATTTCCAATATGTATGAATATATAAATAAATCATTTTACTTATTTCAATATGCATAAATATATAAATAAATATTTTTTTTAACTATGTATCCAATAAAATTTAAAATTTTATGTCGCCGTATTCGTATCGTATCTTATTTGTGTCATTGTATCCATATTCGTTCTACAGAGATAGTAAAGGTATAACCCCTTGGACCCAGGATATGATATATAAAGAACGTGATATAGGATGATGCACCTATAAACCCTACCAAACATCCCCTTAACATATTAAGAAATTGAATCGACCTCAATGTCCTTCCAACATATCCCTAACCTATATCTTCTGTAGGGAAAATTCACAACATCTAAGGCACATTTGTCAAATATTTTAGAAAGCAGTTCGGTGGCTTTCGAAAAGCTAAAATATCACAGTTGATGCCTTAGAACCTAGAAGTTAAGAGGTTTAATTCCCACTAATTTATTTTTAGTGTTGTTGTCAGTTATTCTTTTTATATTAATGATATTGGATATTGTTAATGATTATATATATATATATATATATATATATATATATATAATGATCTCTCACTTTCAAATAATTTTTAAAAAAAGGTTATATCTAAAAGAACATACACAATTTAATTTGATTCAACATAATATAATACATACCTACACAATTCAATTTATCTCAAATAATTAACAAACATGATTTAACCTATATTCTCTTTTCTTTCGATAATGTCAAAGAAATCCTATAAGTTAATTTATGGAGCCCCCATTACAAAATCAAGACAAATAATATTACAATAATAGACACTATCAAAAGTATTAGTAATTCATTCCACAACCTACTATTATATAAAATGTGAGGAGGGGCTACACTTTATTATTTGATTATCAAGAAATCATATTGGAGATCGGGTAAATATAATAATTATCCATGCCATACACCAATATGTATGTACTCTAGTCCTATTTAGGGTAGCAGTCTTTGGGAGAAACAACAATCCTCTTAATTTGTTTTTTCTGACTCTTCATTTATTAAACATCACATAACATTTCCTTCACACTCTCTCTTTTCTTTTCACGCAAGTAACACATTCCTAACAGGCAACAGGCAACAGGCAACAGGCAACAAACAGTCTCTTTTATTTATCAGAAAAGGAAAAAGCCTCTCTCTCTCCTCATTTAATAGTAACTTCTTTATTAATTATGAAGACCATGTGGTTTACATTTAAGTTTATAATAAGTTTATGACGCTTGTGATTATATTGATATTAATTATTTTTCTTTATTCTCTTTAACCTTAAGTTTTAAGCAGTCCCTTAATTTTTCTTTTGATAAATGATTGTCTTTTCTTAAATGACATATGATGTCACGAATAAAATATCACAGAACAAAGACATATATAGATATATATGAATTTGGTGATAAATTATATGTTTCTATTGTAGGTTTCACGTAGTTGATGGTGGTTCTAACAAGGTATGGTTAATTTTGTAATTATGCTTGGTTTTGTAGTTTAAGAATTAATAAAAAAATTACACCAAACGCTCAACCACTTCTGGTATAATCGATTTGATCTTTTGGAATTAATTATGTTAATTAAAACTAATTTTTTATAATCAATTCTACAACTGCATAGCCAAATTCGCCCTAACTTATATTAAGTTGTGACCCCATCCAACATCTCTTTTGGCATTAGTTTATTTTTTGGGTTATTGTTGTTATTATTACGAGGGAATTGCACTTTTCATATCAATGTTTATCTATTTTATATATCTAATATCAAACCTTAAAAAAAGATACATTAAGTACTAAAATTGGACAATCTTTTTCACATTTGCTTTCACGGTATTTTGTGGATGAAAAACGTCACATGCATGGCACTTCTCCATTAGGTCATCATTTTCACCTCTTCAGGGTGTATTTGCAATTAAGTAAAAAATACCTAAAGTTTGGAAAGGGGGTAAATTGCAATTATCGCCCTCTTTTTCCTGCTCCCGTACAATCGAAATTGGTTGAGGGCGTTTGCCCGAATCATCGTTTAAATCTATACGTACAAGAAAATATAAAACCGAGTTTGTAAGTCTCTCAATTTTCTCAGATGAAGTTTCAGATCTCGTTGTTCAAAAGACCTAAATCTTCAAACTCTGATTACTCATTCGTTACTCAATCAATCTGCTTAATTATTGAATTAATAGAACCCTCTAATCGTGTGCAACATTGCTCATAGGGTAATTGCAGTGGTCACCGACAATGAAGCTTTGCCTGAGGCACCGCATAACTCATGTTCTTACCGTGTTGTGTCTTGCCCTATAATTATAAAAATAAAAAATATGACGTCGAGGTCGTGTTCAATTGGGCTCATGTCAGCTTTTTCTTAACCATAAAACTCAACATTCAAAACATAATAAAATGAATTTTCAAATGTTTCATTGAAATCATTGAAATAATTTTTTAAAATCAAAATATGTGAAATCGAACCGAAATTCTTTCAAATATGGCCTCAATTTATTTATGTAACTTCAATATGTGAAACAAACATGGCTACGTGTTTTATTTTGTCAGAATATCAAGAATGATACATTCATTAAGTAACCTGAAGAGAGAGAGAAAGGTGATACCAATATTAATAAATGTAGCTCCGTACGTAGATAATTATTATATATTCCGCTATGATTTTATTGATATTATATTTTAACGGATGTATCATTCTTGATACTCTGACAAAATAAAACATGTATCCTGTTTGTTTCACATTTTTTTATGGAAGTTACATAAATAAATGTCAATAGATCCTCTTTATCACAATTTGTGTACCACAAGCGTGTACCACAAATGGGTAATTGACACATGTATATATCACAATTATAATAATTGTGATATATACATGTGTCAATTACCCATTTGTGATACACGCTTTTGGTACACAAATTGTGGTACAGAGGATCTTGAGCCTAAATAAATTGAGGCCATATTTAAAAGGATTACAGTTTGATTTCGCATATCTCGATTCTAAAAAATAATATGAGAATTTCCGTGAAACATTTGAAAATTTATTTTGTTATATTTTGAATCTTGAGTTTTGTGATTATGACAAAGTTGATTGATTTTGAATGTTTGAGTGTGGGGAAAAAAGTAGGTAGTAGTTGTCAAAATAATATATCTTTTAGAGAGTTTGAAGAAGAAAAAAAATAGATGTTATATTTCAAATTGATATTTTATATGTTTCAAAAGTTTTGGTGTAAATTTGTACTTAGTTTCATGAATCTAGCTAAAACTTAAGGGTTTTTAACAGGTCTCGCGAAATCTGCAAGATCGGATCAAAATTCATTCACATAGAACATGCCGAATCTTTGTAATTTTATTTGTTTTAGTTTGTGAAACATTTTTTCGTATTTAGTATATAATTTTATAGGGTTTTTCAAATATAATGAAAAGAACAAAAACAGTACTTATAAGAGATATATTATAACTTTATACAAAATTATGCTTGTTATTTAGGGATTTTTGCACTTTGTACTCCCGAAACTTAGATTTAGCACTTTGTATCCTCGAAATATGAAAAATACAGCATTTTGCACCCTCGTTTATTTTTAAGCAAAAATTCAATGACAAATAGGTAATTCAATAGTACTGGCACTGCACCCTCAAAACTTGAGAATTTTGCACTTTGTACTCCCAAAATAAAATTAGCACTCAACACCCTCTAATTAAGAACAAATCAGCAACTTCCACCCCCGAATCACAATAAATGGATACTTTGCACCCCAAATCACAAAATTAACACTTAACACCCTTAGATTTAAAAAATCCAAACCCCTCGTTTGTTTCGTCAAAGTTGACTATCGGAGTGAAAAAAATCTAAGGCAAAATTGGTAATTCATTTTTTTACTTATATTTTGCAAAATACAATTATAAATACTCGAATACTTATTTCTCTCTCCATCTTTCTTCTCCACAATATAACCATAAATAACTAAATAAAATACAAGTAAACTTCTCGAAGGCCCATTATCTACTTCAACATATCAAAGACCCATAAATAATTACCTATTTTGTCTTAAAATAATATTCACCTTAATGGTCAACTTTTCCCGAAAAAATGAGGGGTTTGAGTTTTTATTTTTTATTTTTTATTTGAGGGTGTTAAGTGTTAATTTTGTATTTTGGGGTGCAAAGTATCCATTTATTGTGTTTCGGAGGTGCAAGTTGTTAAGTTGTTCTCAATTAGGGAGATTTAAGTGCTACTTTTATTTTTGGGGGCAAAGTGCCAAAGATTTACTATAAATTACCTATTTTGCCCTCGAGTTTTTGCTTGAAAATAAAAGAGGGTGCAAAGTGCTGTATTTTTCATATTTCGAGCGTGCAAAGTGATAAATCTAAGTTTCGGGAAAGCAAAGTGCCTATTTTTCATATTTCGAGGGTACAAAGTGCAAAAAACCTTGTTATTTAAAATAAATTGTGTGTATATAAAATACACTATGTCTAATTAAAGTAGAATATCGAAGTAGATTCTTTTAGAGATTATCTTTTTAAAGGCAAGATTGGGTGGTGGAAATTGAGAGATAAAATTATATAAAGAAGTAAATTTTAGTTTGATTGCTTAGGAAGAATCTCTTAAAAACAAGAAACGGCCCCCAGATCTTCCGAATTTTCTCCTTCACAAGATATAGGTTAGGGTTGATGTCTTTCAATTTCTTAATCTATCATAAGGTCAATATATATGGCAAAATTTTAAAAATAGTCGCATAATTTTGGATCTCTTTAAAAGTTAGCCATCTAACTTTATTATACCATACATTTAATCTTTTAACTTTCATCTAATTTTAATTTTAATTATATGCATAACAAATATCGGCATCTAAATTTCACTAAGTTTCAATTTTCGTCCTTCATTTACAAAATTTGCCCCCAGTAATAGGATAAAATTGTAATTATATAACGAAAATTGAAACTTGTTGAAAGGCAAATGGCCAAATTTATTATGTATAGAACTAAAAGTGAAATAAGGTGAAAGTTAAAAGTGTGTCACCTATAGTTACATGCCTATTTTTTAAAGAGACCCAAATCTACGGGACCATTTTAAAATATTACAATGTATACATGCTAATACTTTATATATATATATATATATATATATATATATATATATATATATATATATATATATATATATATATATATATATATACTAATAGACTGTGTATTTAGAGTTCGGGTCAAAAAATGCATAGGGTATAGGTCCTCCCCAGTATGATGTCTTCAGTAGGATTTGAACTTGAGTATCACTTCTGCGAGCCGTAAGTCACAATCACTTGACTCAAACCACCTTGAGTACTTTATTTATATATTTATATTTACATTAATTTCTTGAAAAATAATTATATTACATTGACTCTTTAATATTATATCACAAAATATAACGTTGCATTACGTTATTAAGAATGCATCTATTAAAATGGACAATTCAAAGATTGTCTTTTCATAGCTTCATACCCAGGAGGATCATTTAAATTATGAAAATGTTGTTGTCATCTGGCCAAACTTCACTGAATCATTAAGGGCCTATTTGGAGGGGGTTTTTTTGTCGGTTTCATAAAAGTCTCGATTTCATAAAAATAGTTTGGGTGATTACGGTGAAACATTGAAAACCCTATTTGGTTAAGTTATGGATGCAGAGTTTTGTGGTTTTGAAAAACTGAAATCCTACTTGGATTGGATTTAAATATTGAGGTTTGTGGAAAAAATTAAGTGGTAGCTAAGTGTCAAATCAATATTTTTTTTTATAGAATTTGGGAAAACAAATAGATGACAAGTGAAATTAAAGTTTTATAGATTTCAAGAATTTGAATATTGGTGTTTGAATAGGTTCTTGATGAATGTCGTTAGTTTGAACGAATTTTTCCCCAATCTCGCAAAACTCGTTAGACCGGGTCAAAACTCATCCACATAAGCCATAAGCCTAATATGCAAAGTAAATTTTCAGTCCAAAATATTGGACGTCATTAAATCCAACTATTGAAAAAGTATTCCGATAATGAAAACAAATTAAAATTGGTATCTGCATTTTCTTTTTCTTTTTCTAAAACTGGGTAAAGAAAAGTAGAAGATGATCTCTTTGTTGGTTGTGTTTGTAATAATCAAGAAATTAAATACTCCCACGTTTCAAATAACTTGGACATTTTGACACATTAAATATTTTAACAATTAGTCACTTTTATCAAAAATATCCTTTTAATAATTATTTTAATTATTTGATCTTAAATTTGTACATTCTACTTTATTGTGTAAATATAGAAGTAAAAAAAAATGATTAAATTGAAGAAAGATGCATAATAAAATCAAATGTGACAAGTAATTTGAAACATGAAATATTTGTAAATGAGGCAATTAATTTAAAACGGAGGGAGTATTTGTAGGTTATCTTAGTTGTGTTTGCGACTGAGACAAGGAAGAGTAGATGGTCCTGCGGTTGAGGAAATTTCAATCGAGGGCTTTCCTGTTGGACGAGGGTTTATGAAGAATATGATAAAATTGAAATATATTATAATTAATAAGGTATTTGAATTTAAAGTAGTGGTGAAAATATATTGATGCATGTCTAAATCCATTCCACCAAACATAAGGTTCATTGCTTCAATCTTTTATGATACCATAAGAGATATTGGAACTAGTATCCAAATCAGCTTGCAATCTCTCATCCGGCTCTAATCCATTATGCCCTACAAAAAGGCCCTATTGTCATTCATATTTCAAATGGAAAATAAATTACTACAAAATAATGTGTAAAATATCTAGTAATGTAATTTTGTAATAAACTGAATACTCATATTCATATTTCAAGTGGAAACCATAAAATAATGTGTGAAATATCTTATAATGTAAATACTAATAAACCTAACAATTTAATTTTGTAATAAACTGAATCTCAATAAGTAAAAAGTTTAAATGTAGACAATTGATTACATGTAAACCTTTCCAAAGAAGATATTCTTTAACAGTGCATTATTAAGTTGATACTTCATGAAAATAATCCATTTATTCAAGGATTAAAGCAAAGTAGTGAAAAAAGAATCCATGACAGAATTCACAACCGTTGTAAATGTAGACAATTAATCAATGTTTTTAAACCAAGCCTGAAATAGATGATCCAACTGGTTAGTGCTTTGATCAACTTGTTGTGCATCAGGTGCAGTAAGTTTCACTTTTATATATATATACGAATCTATTCAAATTGAGTTTAAAATGAATGATTTGAGTAGACTCAACTCATTCTTCAGACTTGCTCACCTGTACAGTGTACAAATGCATAATGCATACAAATGAAAAAGGCATTTCAACAAAAACCGTCTTGTATTCACATGATACAAAATAGAGGAATATTGTATTCACAAGTTACAAAATGATGGAATACATCCAAGATTCAGCGCAATAAGTTTGTAGCTAGTTTGTCAAAAATTAGCTAAAGTTGAAAAGTTAGTGAAAAGAGAAGATTCAAAACATATTAATAAGTTTCATAGGATTTTCTTCCAGGCTCCAGAGGCTGCTTCTAAATGCCCTATCATAAAAAAAAAAAAAAATATATATATATATATATATATATATATATATATATAAAGTAGATAAGAATTTATGAAAAAATCAAATTAAAAATTATGCAAAAAGGTGTAAAATATGTTACCTGGAATATCATATATACCGCAGCAAACAAGCAATTATCATGCAAAACCCTGCTATGCAAAACAATATGAAAGCTACCATTCCAAAATCCCTCTCATCTCCTAGTGAGGCCTTAAGCTCAGAAATTTGAACTTCGTATTCGTCCATCGATAAAGCATCAGTTGAGGGTGTCAAGTTCACCTTATTTCTAAGGTTGAAAATTCTCCTACGGAGAGATAATTTTGCCCAGGTCAATTTTCTTATATGGCTATAGGTGATTAAAGCAGCACCCATAAATCCAAAAAGAAACGTGCCCGGCAAGCACACGAGGTTGATGATAAAGTATTTCTCTGATTTCATTCCTCCAAAATATGACACCAATGTCAATAAGCCGCCAAAGGTGGTAATGCACCCAACGAAAAAACTCATCGACGTTAGATAACTCGTATTGTATTCAATATAATCTTTGTATATTTTTGTTCTTTCCTCTTGAGCATTTTGGAGATTGCTTTTTTGCTCGACAGATGCATAGACTATATTAATGAAGCAAACAATATATTACAATTTATATATAGAACATACAGCACTAATTTTCAAATAAATCAATACATACATACAAATATTTATAATTCAGGAAAAAAAATAAGGAATTAACATAAGATGCTCTTAATACCATATATGTATTGAAATAATAGTTTCAAAAAATAAGTAATTACCATAAAAATATACTCATAAATCTAATGAAAAACTCCAATGGCCAGCATTTTCCTTTCTTTATCATTGTAGGATTGAGGATCTATAGGTTTTCATTATTCACTTTATTATATACCATAACTCTGTGGATCACACAAATCATGCCATAATTTAAAAATAATATAACTTAATTAAGAAGATACTCATAAACCTAATAATTTAGGAAAACTCCAAAGGCCAGCAATTTACTTTCTTTATCAACGTAGGATAGAGGATCTATGTGTCATGGTGATACAATCATCTCTTATTCAATAATCTACAAGTACTTTACATTTTTGTATGAACTTTAGAATGAAATTAAATATGAGGAGCTTGAGCAATAATGGGTATTTCATAATTCCTTTTTAAGGGAATTTTATTTTGTTTACTTTACAACTATCTATCTATAATACTTACTGATATTCAGCTTATCTATCTATCTATAATACTTACTGATAAAATGTAGTAGAAAAATCAATTTTACTTACCTTGAGTGGCACCTCCTATCAGTACAAAATTTTCCTTACCAAGCTTTGTTTTCAACTTGTCCACCATGCCTGGCCGTGGAACTTCAGCAGGGTTGATCCCACTAACATCAGAAGATCTAGATCTACAAAAAAAAAAAAGAAAAAAACCAAATACATTAACAAATATAGAAGCTCAAGAGATAAAACTCAAAAAACACATTCTCAAAGAAAATGCATAAATAAAATAACCTCGATCCCCATAGCTTGGAAACAACTCACAATGTCATAAACAGACCCTTAATGATATTTTCTAACTTACCCAGTGTTTAAGACCACGTCAGAGGCGGTGGAGCTAGGATCGGCAAGTAAAGGTTCTCCTAGGGCACGAGGATCCGCCATTTTTGTATCGAGCTTTTTCAGTGAGAAATAAAGAATGGGACTCCAGGGAGAGTGATTGTAAAAGAGATAGGGGAAGTGTGACTTGTACTGGAGAAAGGTAAAATGAAATGATTGTAACCGCCAACTTATTCTCTCTCACATACTAGGTGGAGAAAGGCGAAGTAATTAATTAATGTGTAGTAGGAGTACTTGTAATATTTATATTCCCTCTAATTATAAAAGTATGGGTAGTTTATGTCAATAATTTTTTTTCTTTTTCTGCAAACTATAATATTTTTATGTGAAGTGATTTTAATAAACTAACTCAAGAAGTATACTTAAATTAAGAATCATAATGTATGGTTGATTAGAAGAACTAGATATAAAAAAGTTCAAAAGCTTAAAATAATTCATATCATTGGTCACACGTGACATTAATGCAAGTTATAAATTGTGTTTGACGGTTTTTTTCATAAAAGTAATTGGTGAATGTTTTGTAAAAGAATAAATTTAGAAAATAAAAATGTATGTGTTTTTGTAATATTTTTAACAAAGCATAAAATTAATTCTATAAAGAAATTAAATTATACTATGTATTATCCTTTATAGTTATTACAGTATTCTTATATTCTTATGTATACTATTATTTTTAATATATATATTCAAAGTATGGGGAATGAAAACTGGAATGAGAATTTTGTCTATATGCGAGTAATATAGCTAGAGTATATTCTAATAATAAATACTACAGTACTTACTTGGAGTACTATTAGTATTCTCTCCATCACAATATTATTCATATATTTTTATTTATAAACTTAAAAGTAAACCACATGGTCTTCATAATTGATAAAGAAGTTACCATTAAATGAGGAGAGAGAGAGAGAGGCTTTTTTCTTTTCTGATAAATAAGAGAGAGAGATTTTGTTTGTTGCCTGTTGTGTTGGGGATGTGTTGCTTGCGTGAAAAGAGAAGAGAGAGTGTGAAGGAAATGTGATGTCAAGTTTAATATATAAATGATGAGTGAGAAAAAACAAATTAAGAGGATTGTTGTTTCTCCCAAAGACTGCTACCCTACATAGGACTAGAGTACATACATATTGGTGTATGGCATGGATAATTACTTATATTTATCCGATCCCCAATATGATTTCTTGATAACCAAATAATAAAGTGTAGCCCCTTCTCACATTTTATATAATACTATAGTAGGTTGCGGAATGAATTACTAATACTTTTGATAATGTCTATTATTGTAATATTATTTGTCTTTATTTTGTAATAGTGGCTCTATAAATTAGATTATAGGTTTTCTTTGACATTATTAAAAGAAGGAGAATATATGTTAAATCATGTTTGTTAATTATGTGAGATAAATTGAATTGTGTAGATATGTATTACATTATATTGAATCAAATTAAATTATGTATGTGCTTTTAGATATAACCATTTTTTAAAAATTACTTGGAAATGAGAGATGATTATTTATATATATATATAAATAAAATATGGTAATTTATCTAAGAATATCCAATATCATCATAATACAAAGAATAACTGACAACAACACTAAACATAAATTAATGGGAATATTAAACCTCTTAACTTCTAGGTTATGAGGTCTCAACTGTGATATTTTAACTTTTTGAAAACCACCGAACTGCCTTCTAAAAAATGTGACAAATGGGCCTTAGATGTTGTGAATTTTCCCTACGGAAGATATAGATTAGAAATATGTAGGAAGGACATTGATATTGATTCAATTCCTTAATATGTTAAGGGGGTGTTTGGTAGGGTTTATAGGTGCATCAGTCCATATCAAGTTCTTTACATATCATATACTGGGTCCAAGGGGTTGTACCTTTACTACCTATGTAGAACGAAAATAGATACGATGACACAAATATGATACGATACGAATACGGCGACACAAAATTTTAAAATTTATTGTATACATAATTAAAAAAATATTTATTTATATATTTATGCATATTGAAATGAGTAAAATAATATATTTACATATTCATACATTTTAAAAATTTGGAATAGATAAAGTTAAGTGTCATATTCATTGTTTTTGGTGGTTCAATGTCTTACATAGTATTTGCCAATTGTGATGAGTTATAAAAATTCAGAATATGAAATGTGTTGGATACGCCTAAAGAAGTATTTGATACATGTGTTCAATTTTTCTTTTTAATTAGATTTTACGACAACCATGTGGAGTGTCGAATACGTATGCCACGAGTATCATATTGGAGAAGTATCCAACATGGCATTTTATAATTTCTTGAAGTATGATAATTTTACTTTTGGTACCATAAGTGACCTTACTTTAAAAGTATGGTACCATAAGTTACAAAGCCAACACATTTGGTACCAAAGTTAATGGGGCTCGAAACATTTGTTGCTTCCGTTTTTAATTTTGGATGGAAATTTGATGGACAATTTGTTGAATTGGTCTTGTAATTAAATATTGCTGACAAATGATGTAAATTTCGAATTTTTTTTAAACTAATTAGATCTTACATATAATATATATAAATTAAATAATATTTTATATAAATATCAATTAAACCTATTAGATATTTTAAATTAAAAAAAATCTTTTTGACTAATAAGATTTGATACATAATATTTAATATAAAATATGAAGAAAAAAATATTTTATAAATCGTAAACACTAAGAAAAATTGTAAAAAATGTTGCTAACTTTAGAAAAATAACAAAGATTAAGGTAAATAAATAGTTTTCGAATTATATCTTGTTTTCGCCTGATTCAAAAACGAAAATTTTTTGATGAAAAAAATGGAAATTTTGATTCATGGGTACGAGTAATAATGTTGCTAAAAGACTATATATATATACACACACTAATATATTTAAGAAAAGGGAAGGACATTCATATTGTCTTTATACAAAGTGCATATGTTGCTTATTAAAAAAAAATACATATGTTAAGTAATAAATATTCTTGGATTCCCATTCTTCAGCACACTACTCATATTAAACTTAAACCACATGATCTTCATAAATTATTATAATAATTAATTAATAACTAGATATAGATTATAGTGAGTATAACACTAGAATTCACCACAAAAAATGAGGAGAGAGGACAATTACTTGCGTAAGAGAGAGAGAGAGAGAAAAAGGGGAAAAGATGAGAAGAAAAATAGTACTCCACTTTTTTACGTGAAGAGAGAAAGAAGAGAGAGAGAGAGAGAGAAAGGTGATGCCAATATTAATAAATGTAGAGAGAGGAAAAAAAGAGGACTGTTTCTCTTTACCAAATACTGCTACGTACATGTTGGCTCCGTACGTATGGATAATTATTATATCTTCAGCTATGATTTTATTGAAATTGCCTTTGATAATGTATGTCTCTCTCTCTTTTTACGCAAGTAATTGTCCTCTCTCCTCATTTGTTACTAGTTTTATACTCACTATAATCTATAACTAGTTATTATTTAATTATTATAATAATTTATGAAGATCATGTGGTTTAAGTTTAATATGAGTAGTGTGGTGAAGAATGGGAATCCAAAAATATTAATTAATTAACATATGTATTTTGTATAAAGACAAAATGAATGTCCTTTCCTTTTCTTATATATATTAGTGTGTATATAAATAGTCTTTTAGCAACATTACTCGTATCCATGGATCAAAATTTTCATTTATTCCATAGAAAACATCAAAAAGTTTTTATTTTTGAATCAGGCGATACGAAAACAAATATAATTCTGAAACTATTTATTTGTCAAACTCTGTTATTTTTTTAAATTTAGTAACCTTTTTTACAAATTTTTCTTAGTGTTTTCGATTTATAAAATATTTTTTTCTTCAGATTTTATATTAAATATTATGTATCAAATCTTATTAGTCAAAAAGATTTTTTCATTAATTTAAAATATCTAATAAGTTTAATTGATATTTATATAAAATAATTTATATATATTATATGTATAAGATCTAATTAGTTTTTAAAAAAAAATTCGAAATTCACATCATTTGTCAGCCATCTTTAATTATAAGACCAATTCAGCTAATTATCCATCAATTTTCCATCCAAAATTGAAATTTCCATAAAAATTTGACGGAAACAACAAATGTTTCGAGCCCCATTAACTTTTGGTACGAAATGTGTTGGTTTTGTAATTTATGGTACCGTAATTTTAAAGTAAGGTCACTTATGATACCAAAAGTGAAATTATCATACTTCAAGAAATTATAAAATGTCATGTTGGATACTTCTCGGATGTTCAATATGCCATAGGCATGATGACTAATATTTTATTTTTCTTTTCTCTGTTGTTGATCGTAGGTTGTGTAGACTTATTTTCTTGATTTTTTTAATTGAATTTATGATTGAATAATCTGCTAACGTATTAATAATCTATTAGAGTCAGGCATATATTAATAATCTTTTAAGATACGATACGAATTAATAGGTCAACAAATCAGGCGAAATCTATTAATAATCTATTATCGTATCTTATTTGTGTCATCATATCCATATTCGTTCTACATAGGTAGTAAAGGTATAACCCTTTGGACCCAGTGTATGATATGTAAAGAAGTTGATATGGGCTAACGCACCTATAAACCCTACCAAACATCCCCTTAACAGATTAAGAAATTGAATCGACCTCAACGTCCTTCTTACATATCCCTAATCTATATCTTCTGTAGGGAAAATTCACAACATCTAAGGCTCATTTGTCACATTTTTTAGAAGGCAGTCCGATGATTTTCAAAAAGCTAAAATATCACAGTTGAGGTCTTAGAACCTAGAAGTTAAGAGGTTTAATTCCCACTAATTTATTTTTAGTGTTGTTGTCATTTATTCTTTGTATTTTGATGATATTAGATATTGTTAGATAGATATATATATATATATATATATATATATATATATATATATATATATAATCATCTCTCACTTCCAAATTATTTTAAAAAAAGGTTATATCTAAAAGAACATACACAATTTAATTTGATTCAACATAATGTAATACATATCTACACAATTCAATTTATCTCACATAATTAACAAACATGATTTAACATATATTCTCCTTCTTTCGATAATGTCAAAGAAATCCTATAATTTAATTTATGGAGCCACTGTTACAAAATCAAGACAAATAATATAACTATAATAGACATTATCAAAAGTGTTAGTAATTCATTTCTCAATCTACTATTATATAAAATGTGAGAAGGGGGTACACTTTATTTTTTTGTTAGAATACGGATACATATATTAAAATATACATCCATAACTTAAAAGAGAAATTTTATTTTCAAAATGGAATCAAGAAATCATATTGGGGATCGGATATCCATGCCATACACCAACATGTATGTACTCTAGTCCTATCAATGTAGGGTAGCAGTCTACGGGAGAAACAACAATCCTCTTAATTTGTCTTTTCTCACTCTTCATTTATTAAACTTCACTTCACATTTCCTTCACTCTCTCTCTCTCCTCTTTTCACGCAAGCAACAACAGGCAAGCATTTCTATGGGTTTATCTAAGGGTCATTTGTGGTGAATACTCCTTTGTGCGCAGAGTGTACAGCAGTATGGTGGGAACCCGGGGCTTGGTGGAGGCACATCCTGCGATTTACATCCTTCAGGATTCTAGGACAAGGGTTCTGAGGGTCCAGATTAGTCGAGTGGAAGCTTTTACACCTAGATTATCAAAAAAAAAAAAAAAAAAAAAAAAAACAACAACAACAGGCAACATGCAACAAACAGTCTGTTTATTTATCAGAAAAGAAAAAAGTCTCTCTCTCCTCATTTAATGGTTACTTCTTTATTAATTATGAAGACCACTATGTGAAGTATTATAAGTATCATGGTATGTATTAAAATAAAAATTGAATATATTAAAAAATAATAGTATACATATAGAATATTGTAATAACTATAAAGTGTACATATAGTATACATATAGAATATTTGTGGTTCAAATTACATGAAGCACAAATTACTCATTTGAAATCTTTAATAATGCTACTAGACCGCAATGTGCTTTATTGGTTGTAAGTGCAAATATTAGGAAAGGTGACACATATATATCTCTAAATGTTATTATATTTTTTTGTTATTATATAAATATATTTAACCTTACTGGGTCAAGTCTTAATTTTGAAATGGGTTTAGTGAGTTGAGTTGACACTAAACTTGAGAATTGAGAGGTAGGCTAGTAATTGGTAGCTTTACAGACCTGAGAGGTATAGTCTTCAATCACTTATACTTAAAACCCGGGTTTTCTCTCTTCTCCCCTCTGTCTCACTTTCAGAAGAAAAAAAGTAAACATCACTTCAAACTCAAACGGCTACTAATGAATAGACGTGGAGAATTGAGAGGAAGGGTAGCAATGGGTAGCTTCAGAGACTTGAGAGGTACGTAGTGTTCAATCACTTAACTTATAAAACCCCTTTTCTTTTCTCTCTATCACTTCCATAGTTGAACATGTAATAGTGTTAGAGTCTTCACATTTTTCCTATTTATTTTGTTAAACTATCTAAACCACCATCTCCGCCACCTCCACCAGTTGAAGGCGGCGGTGGAGTTGGGTTTTTTTCCTTTTAATTTCAACAAGCATCTTAATCCCGTAGTGTTCAATCACTTAACTTATAAAACCCCTTTTCACTCTATCACTTCCATAGTTGAAAATATAATAGTGTTAGAGTCTTCACATTTTTCATATTTTGCAAAACTATCTAAACACCATCTCCGCCACCTCCACCAGTTGGAGGCGGTGGAGTTGGGGTTTTTTCTCTTTAATTTCAACAAGCATCTTAATCCCGTAGTTTGATTTGTTGTTATATTTTATTTTCTTATTTGTCTTAGTTCGGTTGTGATTGAATAGCATGTTTGTGTTAGATATTATTGTCTTTGCAGTCTAATTTTATCATCTATTAATTGAGATATATGTTTATCATTGCCAGAAATATGGTATTCTTTAGCATAGCGCTTAATTTTATATAAGCATATTACTTGTTGAGACCTTTGGGGTGAATTTTTTGGCTATTTGCATTTTACATTTACATTTTCCAGCTTTCTGACATTGCTCAATGTTTATACAATGTGACACTTGGCCCTTTCCTGAGGGATGGAGAAACTGTTTTTGTTGTTGCCCCACGTTTTTGCGATGACACTTTCATTGTTTATTATGATAATTTGAAATAAATAAAGTGACAAAAGATTGTTTCAGAAATATAATTACAGAACTCCCCTAGCTACAAGTTTTAGTAAAAATATACAGTATATTATTTATGTCAATGTTATTAGTTCTATTTATGTCAATATTATTAGTTCATAAAAAATAATCTTCTGTTTTTTGTGAAATAAACTGAAAATACGTAAAATTATATAAATTATTTATTAATTTTGCAATATATGCTTGGTAAGAATACTTCTTTGTCTTTAAATATAAATACTTATGTACAGGCAGACTGCTTGGGCTGCCTAGGCATCAAGTTGTGCCTCCGGGTGGGAATCTGCATCCTAATAATAGGGTTCCAGGTACATCAATAAAATTTCTCTGTTTCTGTTCTGATTTACATAATACAATATAATAGTAATGATTATTTTAATTGATACAAGTTTATGCCACTAGAGAGGAGATTGCCATTCTGGAAAGATTGGAGACTGAGAGAACAGAAATATTCAAAGATCAAGTTGAACTGAATGCTAGGGTTCGGGATGCTCTCAATTTTTTTTTTCTCGAATTATGATAACTCAGCGGGAATGATCGGAGGAGTTCCGTACGCTGAGAGTTCGAATACTGAAGTGTCTATAGCTATTAAATTTATAAGAGTGCTCTTATTTGTTGCATTTCTCCTTGAAGTTCTACATGCTGCGGTTATCCTCATAAGTCAACTCATAGGCCTTATATGGGGGTTTGTTATTCTTGCGAGGAAAAAAAAAATTAACAAGGAAGCTAAATGAATTCAGTGAAAATCTGACTGGAACACCTACGCATCGCCCCGGCGCCTTACTTCTTCCTACTGCCAGGCTTCGTATAACTGAGATGAGTCATGGTCTTGGCACTGATGATTGGCTAATTTGCAAAATTTTAATGTATGTTATGTTTGCTGCTGTCTTTATCTATGTGTTATGGCACATTGGTTGGGGAGTAATTCTTCCTGGTATGTATTTTTCTTGAAATTTTATTTTTTTCCTTATTTTTCTTATTTTTTTTTCTGAATTTTTCTATTTTGATTTTGATATGGAATGTTGGGTATCACAGAAGGTTTAGGGGATCATATCCCTTCTTACCTTCCTTACCTATGGGGCTACTTCGCAATCCCGGATACCACATGTCTATGTAATTTCAGGTTTGTTATATTAAATGAGTTGATCTTCTTTTTGTTATGAAAACTCACAATTAATTCTTATCTACTTTATTATGATAGGGCAATTAAAAGCAGCCTCTGGAGCCTGGAGGAAAATCGAATGAAACTTATTAATATGTTTTGAATCTTCTCTTTTCACTAATTTTTCAACTTTAGCTCATTTTTGACATATTAGCTACAAACTTATTGCACTGAATCTTGGATGTATTCCATCATTTTGTAACTTGTGAATTCAATATTCCTCTATTTTTGTATTCTTGTACTCACAGGATACAAAATAGAGGAATATTGTATTCACAAGTTACAAAATGATGGAATACATCCAAGATTCAGCGCAATAAGTTTGTAGCTAATATGTCAAAAATGAGCTAAAGTTGAAAAATTAGTGAAAAGAGAAGATTCAAAACATATTAATAAGTTTCATTCGATTTTCTTCCAGGCTCCAGAGGCTGCTTCTAATTGCCCTATCATAAAAAAGTAGATAAGAATTAATTGTGAGTTTTCATAACAAAAAGAAGATAAACTCATTTAATATAACAAACCTGAAATTACATAGACATGTGGTATCCGGGATTGCGAAGTAGCCCAGAGGTAAGGAAGGTAAGAAGGGTCATCCCCTAAACCTTATGTGATACCCTACATTCCATATCAAAATCAAAATAGAGAAATTCAGAAAAAAAATAAAAAAAATACATACCAGGAAGAATTACTCCCCAACCAATGTGTGCCATAACACATAGATAAAGACGGCAGCAAACATAGCATACATTAATATTTTGCAAATTAGCCAATCTCCTGTTCCAAGGCCATGACTCATCTCAGTTATACGAAGCCTGGCAATAGGAAGAAGTAAGGCGCCCGGGCGATGCGTAGGTGTTCCAGTCAGATTTTCACTGAATTCGTTTAGCTCCCTTGTTAATTTTTCTTTCTTCCTCGCAAGTATAACGAACCCCTATCTAAGGCCTATGAGTTGACTTATGAGGATAACCGCAGCATGTAGGACTCCAAGGAGAAATGCAACAAATAAGAGCACTCTTATAACTTTAAAAGCTATAGACACTTCAGTATTCGAATTCTCAGCGTACGGAACTCCTATTATTCCCGCTGAGTTATCATAATTCGAGAAAAAAAAATTAAGAGCATCTCGAACCCTAGCATTCAGTTCAACTTGATATTTGAATATTTCGGTTCTCTCATTCTCCAATCTTTCCAGAGTGGCAATCTCCTCTCTAGTAGCATAAACTGTATCAATTAAAATAATCAATACTATTATATTGTATTATGTAATCAGAATAGTAATCAAAATAGAAACAGAGAAATTTTAATGAAAATGACGGTTCAATCTTGTAATTAGTTTGGGAAGAACTCTGTAATATTATATAATTATTCATGTTAAAATTTACCATGTCATGAAACTTAAGCAGTTATGTGATTATTCATTGGCAAATGCGCAATTTCCATCTTACAATTACGATGGGACGATATTCCAAAAAAATATTAAATTATGGGACGAAATTCGTTAAGTTAAATTGTCTGGGACGAAAATCCAAAAATAGTGATTAGTTTGGGATGATTTTTGCAATTTTGCCTCACTTAAATTCAAAATGTATATTAGAATTGATGTATTTTGTATTTAAGAGGGACAAATGTGTTAAACTATACTGATAAGAGTGATGAATTTGCTACGAAAAATTTAAGAGGGACGAATATGTTACAATATAAAAGGGACGAATTTGCTATAAAAAATTTAAAAGAGACGACGAAAGTACAAATTTTAACACATAAAGAAGACAAAAAACCTATTCACTCTTTTTTTTATCGCTACTTTGGTTTGCTAGTATCACTAGTTTTAATTCTTGTTCCAAAAAGGTGAAATCGCTCACCCCGGGCGCCCCTCACCCCCTGTCCGACGGGATTGTGAGAGGAGGTAAATCATGGTGACTCAACCGGCAACAGAGGCTGGGACCAGTACTCACTGCGCACAAGGAGCCCCCCTCATTTTTTGAGAGGTTGCTCCCACACTGCCGCTGGTGAGGTTCGATCCTTGGTCACTTGTTCCAACTTCCACCTCTGAGACCAGTTGAGCTGCCCATGCGGACACTAGTTTTAATTCTTCATTAAATGGATTATTATCAATGTACAAAATATGATACAGTATATAGATTAGTTATTCAAGAAATTTGTCGGATAAAGATTAGTTATTCTTGCGAAGAATCTTTGTAATTGTACAGAATCTACCCCATATCTTCTTTGGAAAGGACAAAGGTTAAAATTTAATCAATTACCTAGATTTCTTAGTATTTTAAGACTTTCCAATTTTAAAATTGTTAGGTTTGTGAAAGATTTGCAACAATTCATTATTGTGTAGCTAGGTAATTCATTTATAATGATGTATATGTATTCAAATTAGAAAATTAATTTGTATATTACCATAAAAACTTATATTTAAAAGAGATACCCATTAACAATGTTGTCATTACAGCCGGTTCCTTCACTTAAATTATAAATCTATTCAATATACGACACTTCTTACTCAACCGATTTATTTACACAATTTTTTAAAACTTCTATTTTAATATTCCGAAATTAAAAAACCTTTATTATAACTATTCGAAAAATCACACGAGATATTTTAACGATAAGGATTCAACCAAAATAAAAATCCTATTGAGCACCTCTTTCCAAGTGAAAGAAAGAACGTATAACAGATATCCACCCAATAAAATTGTGAAATAATTAATTTAAATTTTTTTATCTTTCTAAATTTATAATAATCAAGCAAGAGATATTAATTAGTGTAACATCGCCAATGAGGCCGTAACCCATCGACACAAGTGAGACCCACAAATAAGAGGTTTTTGATTCGATTTTCACTAGTTATGAGTATTTTTTTAATTTGTAATTACGATCTATGTATAAATGTATTCACCGTCTTGAAAAAATTATTGTTACATCATAGCATTCACCAATGTACATGTTAAAATATTTTTGAGTTTTTTTTTTTTTTTTTTACATTGACCGTCCAAGTTGCTCCTTTTTTCCCTAATTTCCTATTAAAATTCCCGCGTGTTATGGCTGAATCCTGGTTTCTCCTTCCTGATTTATTCTCCCACGTGTAGTGGAATTCTTCTTCTAATTATTCCCCAATTCTTCAGCATCCATACCTCTTAATTGGGCCAGCCCATTTAACAATCAAAAGAGATTGTATTTTGCCCATAAGTGTTCAACTTTATCAAGATTGGCCTCTATTTACATTTCCAACCCCTACCTTCATTTCTTTGTATCATTGACACCCTCAACATTCTAAAATGATCAATCTCGAGATTTTTTGTTCGTCTCTTGTAATATTTCCCTCATGGACCTTTATGCAAATTGAATTTTACTGACCCGATTAATTTCCTGCAAGAAAATATATTGAATTAGTGCTCAAAATCAAGGATTATTCTCAAAATTTAATTAACCACGTAAATCGAATCTAATAAATAAAATGTGAACTAAAATCTCAAACAACTCACAAAGGCTTAAGAAAAAATCTATTTAAGTCTAAAAAGTGCACGCGATAACTCTATTTTCATAGATTTGTCACCGAAACCCGCAAAACCGAGCTAAAACTCATCAAATAGACCTTTAGATAATATACATGCACGTGAACTTAGATGCCACACGTTTCACAGTGCACTTGTTACATGTCCAATTTTATTTTATTTTTTAAAAATCCATCTTTTCAATGCTAAAAGGACACATGTCATTAGAAAAATGCATGCACCCATGTATAAATTTTCATTTTGGGATTATGGAGGAATACCAAACTGTTAGGCCATCTCCAGCGGTTGCCGCGGGGCCGGGGCCGGGGTCGGGCTGCGGGCGGAGAGTCGTCTCCAACGGTTGCGGGGCGGGGGCCGGGGCGGCCTTCGGGGTGGAATGGGCTGGGCGCAGGGCTCCGCCGAGCCCTGCGCCCAGCCCGGGGCGCGAGTGGGAAGAAGGGGCGCGTTTAAAAAACGCGCCCCTCTTTAAGTCAGGTGCCGCCAAGTGGCGGCACCTGATTGGACCCGATTTCTTTTTTTTTGTTGTGTATTTATTGTGTGTATGGTTTGTTTAATGTGTGTATGATTTTGTATAATTAATGTGTTGTATGTAATTTTAATTAATGTGTTGTATTATTAATTATTTAATGATATTTTAAATAAAGTTATTTTTGGTAAAAATGAAAATTTCCTCCTAATTAAATTATTTAATAAAATGTGTTAGTATTAGTATTAGTATTTATTTTTTAAATTAAAATTATAAGTTCTAAATAATAAAAATTGTGCTTGTCCGAAAGCTAGAGAATTGGACTGCATTCGTGTCCGCATGTCGCGGGCTCGCACAAGTCTTGAGCGAGACGAATTGAATTTGGATCCATGATTTGCACCCCCCCCCCCTGCGCGTGAGGGAAGAGACTTCTTGTAATTAAGTAGTTACACAACTACATTGACAAATCATATATAAACCTCAAGTTTTTTCACTCCACTTTCAATGTGGGATAAATGCCAATTGCTTTTCTTTTCTTCCATTTCAAGAGGTGATTTTTTAGTGTCAATTTCTCATTCAACCGAACTCCGATTTGGACACACGATATACCGTTTTAATCTACTCACGGAGTAGAATCTAATTCCAGAAAAACCAGAATGAATTTTATATTTATCAAATTTATTTTAATTCTTGGTCGCCTTGGAACGAATTGCCTTCTTGTTGTATTTTCTTCCTTGTTATAAAAATGTTTGTTTGCATATTATGTATTAATTTTAAGTTACTTTAATTATTTATTCTATTTAATTTTAATATTTTAATATAATTAATAATTAAATTACGAGTACTAATATAATTACTATTATTAATATTAATATTAAAAAAATTAAAACTATAATATTAATAGGTGAGAGTGGGCAAAGTTTCAAAATGGAATTAATTCCCCCACGGAGCCCCAACCATTGGAGACGACAGACAGGGCCCCGGGCTGGCCCTGGGGCTGCCCCGGGGCTCCAGAGCCCGGGCTAGCCCTGAACCATTGGAGATGGCCTTACTAACCTGGTTAGTTCAGGAGTTGATACGAGCTTGGTCTGAGTCCATTCAGGCAAATATGGCCGATTGGTTTCCAGATCAGTGAATAATTTGTGGGCCTCTCACGTTTCATGAGATCGAGCCAAAATTCTTTCAAAAAGGTTTTAGTTAAATTCATAAAACCATAAAAAACTATTCAAAAACTTACATTCAAACTATTCAAATCTATAAAACATTGATTTGACACCTACCACCTACTTTTTCCCTCAAATCTCACTAAAAAAGACATTGATTTGACACATGCTGTCTACTTTTTCCCTTAAACCCCAACATCCAAACTCAATTCAAGTGAAGTTTCAACTTATTCAAACCACAAACCCAACGTACGGTCAAAACTCATCTAAATGATATCTCAAAGGTTTCATCGGAATCACTCAAATCAATTTTTTCTTAAAACGAAATCCGCAAAACCGAGACAAAACCCATCCAAATAGAACCTAAGGGATTTAGTAGACAAATAAACTCCAGCTTTTACTTGGAAGTCTTAAAATCTGTTTTGTAGCACAAATGTAATTTTCGGGCCGGCCCGCTCTTACTACAGAAAATATTAATTTTTTGCAAGATGAAGACTTTTTACTCATTGTGGTCAGTTTTAACACTTGAGGGCTTTTTGTAGATTTCTTCCTAATTGTAAATCAATTTGTATATTTGCTATAAATTAAACACGTCGTATAATCTGTATATATTTTTTAAAATTTATTATAGACACTACATAACTAAATTCATACTAATGGGTATGTAATTTATCCGTAAGGAGAATTTCCAACCTTAGGGATAAGGTAAATACTGCACCCACAACGGTTGATTTAAGAAAAAATGAATACGAAGTTCATAGTTCTGAGCTTAGAGCCACATTAGGGGTTTCTTTTTAAGCTAACTCTCCGTGATATGTCTAATAGGCAATTTACCTCTCTGTGAAATAAAAATAAGCAATTTAACTCCCCGTAAAATGAAATAATGAGCAATTTAACTCCCTATGATATGAATTAATAAGCAATTTAAAGAGAGGCAATGTGCTTCTTTTATATAAACACGAAGAGGTATTTTTCCTATTTTCTTATCACAGGAAGTTAAGTTGTCTATTTAAGATATCACAAGGAGGTATTTATCCTTTTCTTTATCACATAAAATTAAATTACATATTTAAAATAATACAGCGAGTTAATCTGCTATTCACTCCCACTTTAGGAGATGAAAGGGATTTTGGAATGATACTATGGTTTGTTTGGGAGAATATATGATCTCCCAGGTAATACCTTTTAATTTGGTTTTTTACTTTATTTTCACAAAATTGTTATTTAATTCCCCCCACCCACCAACCCAAAAATAACAGGACATTTGGAAGAAACTTAAGGAGCCACATATGGGACTGAAGTAATGGGCATTAATTAATATATATATTTTACATATTCACTTTACATTAACTTTTCGATTATAGTTCATTTTTAAAACTCGAACATTGATAAATCACATTCAATGTATCTTACTATAACAAAATATTGTCTTTCTTTTAGTATTTGGTCATTTTTATGCAACATGCCTCGAAGCAAATTGTGCAGACTATTGATCATTCGTATTGAACTGCTTTTTTGCTTCGTAAGCACTTTTGTTGGAAATTAAACAATGGTTCTTATTTCAATTCACCAGAATATGTTTATATGTTCATAAATTGGCAATATATACTAATAATATAGGACATTATGACAAATTATATGGTATTAAAATTGACGTTTTGCCTTGTAGAGATGTTGGGAGTATTTTGTCAATGTAAGGCTACTTCCATTCCTCCTCCGCTAATTGCAGGCCTCATGTTCAATGCATCACCTAATAGAAGAACTTTGCGAGTAGTAAAAACATGGATTGGCTTAACTGGGATTACTTTAACCTGTGCTGTTTAGCTAGGTACCTGAACATTAGAACTTATTCAAATTTTGAGAGCTATAAATTAAAGTAAAAACAATTGATATAAACCTGAGAAGCCACCACAAATTTCACGAAATCTTGGTCCCCCTGGAATATGGATCGATCAAGAAACAATAGCAAAGGTTGATGGAAGTTCACTAAAATATATAACATGTGCATGCTTTGGATAAACAAGTTGACAATTCTCTTCCAACAAAATGGGAAAGATTGCAGAAGATCATTAAGAAGGAAAAAAGTTTACAATGTAGCTACATGGATTTGGAAACAATACGAATCTTTGACATAGTAATTAAATAATATAATTAATGTTACCCAGGAGCATATTAATCTAGGAATTCGTGACCAAAAAAAGATAAGACAATTACTCAATGGCTTCGCCCGGGTTCGAACCGGAGACCTTCAGTGTGTTAGACTGACGTGATAACCAACTACACCACAAAACCTTAGTTGTTGTAAGGTGTCAATTAAGTGTTTATTACCTAATTAATATTTACAAGCTCTTGAATCTAAACTCCACGCTTACTGGGCTTTGATCAGTCTCTGTCCACAGAATATAGTCACCTATATTTTATACAGTTTTGCACACAAGTCCAGATCTTATGGTAATGAACTAATTTCTTAAAAAAAAAAAAAAGAAAAAAGTTAATGTATAAATTATTATGTGTGTAAGTAAGGCTAGAAGCTAGATATTACGTTTTCCAATCTGACATATTTATTTTTGAAAAATGATAAACTAATGATATTTACTTGGAAAAACAAATAGAAACTAATAATAATATACATTATCTTATAGTTTCATTACAAAATGAGATTATGATAACAATTCAGCATTTTTTAATTATGATAAATTTACAACACGTATTTATAAACTATAAAAAAAAGGTACAGGTATAGACAATTAGACTTGTTGCATAACAATTAACAACCACATATAAATATTGTGTATTGTAATAATTCTTTTATACTTATACTTGTAGCGAGGTTATAATTTACAACTTCACAATATGTTATAACTATATTATTTTACAATATCTGATTCTGAAGAAATAATTTGATAATATAAATAAGTTAAGTCTAATGTCCACCGTCGAATTACATCTCTCCTAATTAATTACATCTGATCATGAGCTATATATTAAAATTAATAAACCTTAAGAGTCCATCTTATTAAATTCTTGGCTTGCTTAATAATAATAATAATAATAAAATAATTTATGAAGTGATAAGATGGACGTGTAAACATGGAGGTTGACAAATGAGGAGAATTAAATTTTCCAAAGTATAATATTTATACTCCCTTCCTTTTTTTTTTTTTTTTTTTTTTTTAATTTGTGGTTTTGAAGGATTATACATGAACTAAGGAATGTCAAAAATAAAATAATTACTTTTTTTTAGCAAGAAATTCAAAATACCGTTTTAATCAAATAATCTTAGCATTAATTATCATTAATGACTATATTAGTAAGAAGGCACAACTAGATTAGATTATTATGAATAATAAAAATAAATGAAGTAGTGATACAATACGTACATCATTATATTAGAAAATTCATTAAAATTTATTTCATAGTTACAAAAGTAAATACAAAGAAAAACTAATTATCAAGATTAATATTAAACTAGATAAATGTCAACATTCGTGAAAGTCGAACCCACCTCATCTCAGCTTTCTTCTAGTCTTCAAGTTGTATAACAAAACAAAAATGTAATTACTCTTTGTCTCAAATTCTGTTTCAACATACATCTTATACATCTAAACTAATTTTGTTTATAAATTGTAGGCATGGATCAAAATTTTGTTTCGAATGTATGTTTCGGTCAGCCAAATATTGAAAACTTTTCAAGACTCTTCGGAAATGTTTCGGAAACACTAAGAAAAAATGTTACTAAATTTAGGAAAATAACAGAGTTTAAGACATAAATAGTTTCGGAATTATATCTTGTTTTCGTTTCGCTTGATTCAAAAACGGAAACTTTTCGATGTTTTTGATGAAAAAGATGAAAATTTTGATCCATTACGTACTGTTGGTTACAAAAATGAATGATCAAGTTGATACACAAGTTAAAAAAAAAAAAAAAGGAAACCAAGTTTGATACGATATTTTTGATAATACAAGTTTGATACAATATAAGAAAGTAAAAAGAAAGAAAAAAGTAAAAAGAAACAAATTTAAACGACATCAGGAAATTACCAACCACGCTTCCTTAATCTACGAAAACCAAATAATTTCTCATTCTGCTCTCTAGGGTTCTTCAGTTTACACTATAGATCGATTCTACTGGGAAAAAAAAATCCATGGTTCGCCGTAACGCCGCGTCCAGAGGCGGCGGCGAAGATGATGACATTTCTAAATCAAACTCATCGTTTGTGAAACCCATCCGACCACGGAAGTCGAGGAATCATTGGCTATCTGTGGTGAAGGCATTCCCCTATATTTTAGGGTTATTGGGTTTCATAGTTAGTGTTTATCTGTCGTGGTGCTTGAGGAATTCTGGTGACAGCAACATTTTCAATGTGGAGGATTTTGTCGTGAACTTTAAAAATGCAAACAAAAACAGAGGCATGGATAGGGATGAGATAATAGGCCTTGTGAGGGAGGTTGTGGAGAAGGAAATCGGGACAGAAAGCTTCTTGACAAAGGAAGAGTTCCAAGAGTTTGTGGAGGAATTTAAGAAGGCTAGGAAACAGATAATAGGTTATGCAGCGGAGATTGTGGAGAAGGAAATCGAGAGACATGCAGCTGATGGACTGGGGATGGTGGATTATGCGATGGCGTTGACAGGATCGATGGTGGTGGACCATTCTGAGCCAGATGTTGTTTGTGAGTTGAATGAATATCGGGCTTGTATAATAGCAGAGAAGATGATTACACCTAGCTTTGGTGAGCCCGGACAGTGTTTTCCTCTTGCTGGAGATAATGGGTTTGTCGAGATCAGGCTTAGAGATCTTATTGTAGTAGAAGCTGTGACTTTGGAACATGTTGCTAAGGTAATTTATAATCTTTAATGTACTTTGGCACTCATGTTACCATTTAAATTTGCTCTTGGAGTTGGCGATTTTGATTCAGTTTGTCCTAAAGAATTTGATTTTTATTTATAAGAATGTGATTTGTTATGTCCATATTCTTAATGTAAATATTTACCAAAAATTTCAAATCTATGAACAGAGTGTGGCTTTCACCAGGATTAGTGCGCCCAAGGAGTGCAGGGTGTCAGGATGGCTGCACGGACCAAACTTTTATGGAAAAGTTGATGATGACAAGAAGTTTCTTTTGACCGAGTTCACGTATGACCTCGAGAAGAAAAATGTTCAAACATATAAGGTGGTGGAGTCGGCAGCCTCTAAGCTTGTCGACACTATTCGACTTGATTTCACATCTAACCACGGAGGTAGTTATACATGCATCTATAGACTTAGAGTTCATGGTCGTCTATCGGAGCATCTGTCCTAGTGATAGTATAGTCTTGATGTTGCCACAAATGTAGTTTGTGTTGAAACTTTGCATGTTTCGTCACGAATTTAGTTATAGTATTTCTTTTGAGAAGAGTTTGTGTGGTTCGTAGTTGGTGTGTTGTTTGAGAATATTTATGACATTGGGATTTTATTATCTAATCTTTGTTTGTTTTTATTTGTAAGTTTTGCCTTCGACTTGGGTTCCAGTTTAAATTGCATTCTTACTTTATCTAAATTTTGAGAATGCATATGCAACCCTTTTGACCGTATTTGGTTATTTTGCATTCTAATATAAGTGATCTTCAGTATTGCAACTTTCTACATGTTAATGATGCTGCTTTATAATTATATTAAGCATGGTTATATTAACTGTTTTTAATGGTTCACTGTCAATGTATACTTTTTTCCGAGTAAAGTGATGAGTATGGATATTTTGTTGTACAATCGTGCAAGTTATGCTTTCTTAGTTTGCTTGAAATTAAGATGTCTTTCGATCGGCTGGATCAAAATTATATTAAGGACCACACTAGTATGGTAAAATGGCATGGCTTGATTTGCAAACCAGTAATTACCTGACATGTACTCTGATATGGCTCACCATAAGTCATCTCTTTCTATTGTTAATGAATTTTTTTTTGTCTATTACAAAGTTTGACATTTTAAATTTGTTCTGCTTAATTTGGTGTGAGGTCCTTTTACTTTATTAGGATAGAAACAAACTCTGTAAGATGTACTGCCATTTTACTTTTCTTAGTTTTACATTAGGAGGGCTAATCTCAATTTTTTAAGTTTATGGGAGAAAAAATTAATTTAGGATTCTCCCCTTGTATGTTTAATAGTTATATTCTTCATTCTGTTATTTTTTTATGGTTTTAGTCTCTGCCTTTGAACAGATGGTTTCTTCTCCCTTTATATATAACAAGCATTTGACTAATTGAATTTGCTGTGTTTTCAAGGAAGGTTTCATTAATGTGTACACTGTCATTTTACTCTCAGTTTGGTTGGTATTAGGGGTGGTATCCATGTATCAAAATTCTTATCGTTTCCGTCCATCAAAATATTGAAAAGTTTTTAGTTTTGAATAAATGGAAATGAAAATACGGTGTAGTTTTGGAATTTTTTGTTTGCCTCGAGACTCTCTTATTTGAAGTTCTTACCCTTAAGATGTGATCTACTACTATACATATTGGCAGCAATGTTTAAATACTTATTTGGATTTTGAATATTTACATATGAGTCAGGTACTAAAGGTCTCTAATAGTTTATATGTGGGGGTATTTTGGTCATTTCGTGAACAGTCAGAGTTTAGATCTTCCTTTAAGATGGAAGATAACTGCCTCCATGGCTCAATAAATGAGAGCTTGAACTTCTCTTAGTTTATTACATAACTCCTGAGGTACAACGGGCCATGGGGGATCTAAATCAAAGCATGATTTTGAACATGCGTACTTATCTGTTGCTTACATGTGCGAGTAAATTAGATACACATGTTTTAATGTAATTCTTGAAAAAAACAAAAAAAGTTTAACAGGAATGTAGTTAGTTTTTATTGGTGTTTCATGTAAGATGAAACTGAATTTTGATGTTGAAATTTCTGTTGCTTCTAGATTAAATGAAGATAACGTCTCTGGCTATTGGGGATGACTTCTTTCTTTACTAGTTTACTTCCAGCCATCAATGTTTCAATATTTGCTTTTCTTGAATCGATGTTATTATACTATTGGGTGAACTAATCCTATGTTAAATATGAATTTGTTAATTTTATCTCCTAAAATTGGGTAAACTTATTATCAAAAAAAAAAAAAAAAAATTGGGTAAACTTATTGCTTATTCATTTCTTTTTGATCTAAAGCTACATTGAAATTATCTTAAATGATATTTCATCAAATGTAAATCACCTATATTTAAGAAGACAAATGTACCCATATTTTGTCTTATGGTAACATACTATATTCATCTATCTATGCATTATATATTTGAGGGTGATTTTTTACCCAATTACTCAAATTGACCAAAATCTTAATTTTTTACCCAATTACTCAAACATGCTACAGAGAAATGTCAATATAAGGATTATCCTTAAGAATTTGAATTTGAATTTGATAACAATAATATATGGGGTCCTTTGGTAAAACCTAATAGGGGGTATTATGTAATATTATATGTGTGAATATGAGTTAATACAACGTTTGGTGGCATTGCTCAAATGCTGGGTCAAATGAATTAAATACTTACGATCCGGTATTAAAACTATATTATAATCCACCCATGCATGGGTGGATTGCATGGGTGGATTAGTTAAACCGGGTAAATATGGATTGGTGAAATGTTACTTATAGCCTCATATTTACATATTTCCTATTTTAACATATCATTAAATATCATCAATTTATATCAAATCTCTCAAAATGAAAACACATTCTACATAAATAAATCACAAACTAAAATCGATATTCAATTTACAATTAACATGGAGGTACTCGAACGTAACTAAAACATTGAACAAATCTTGATCAAGTCATACTCTCATACGTATTTTACAAATGACTTCGATGAATTGATATATCTTAACTAACATAATATGCTCAATTAAGGAGTGAAAATATATTAATATATTTCTAAACTCATAACTCCACAAAACATATTACGGCAGATTGTTTTAATGTAATCTGACTCAATCAAATATATCAAACGTATTTTTAACATGACATTTAATCCGGCTCTGATTTAAACCATCTTAATCTCATACACCCTACCAAATGACCATATATAGATTGACTGATGAGAGTATACTACCTTATGATTACATGAAATTTATTTTTAGACCTTTGAAGTATTCAATTTGCAATTAACAATAATAAATTTGAAAATAGATTTAATCTTTATTTTAATTTTACGATGTGAAGAGTAGTTTTTTTATTTGTGCATAACACCGGTTGTAAGCTAGTTATTAATTATTCACCCTCCAACTCATTTCACTAGCTGTTAAAAACCTAAAACGCCCTTACTTCTTCTTTGTGATACAACTCTTGATCAAATATGAGAGATATTCAAGGATCAAGTTGACCTTTATGTTAGAGAACTATTTAATTACTTCTTCTTTATGACACAAAAAAATACTTGTAATTAAATCATTAAATTTAATTGAAAAGTTATGTTTCCTGTTTACCAACCTTATTACGGGTTGTCCCTATATAAAGGGTCCATGTAACTCTAGGAGTTACTTATGGGACATTCTATTGTAACTCATTCTTTATAAAAGAGTCATCATAATCGTGCTTCATTACTTGTACCTCATGCTTTATAATTTGTACATGCTATACAAGTGTATACCATCTTCATATTTTGTGTATTACACCCAAAAAATTAATAAACAACACATTGTAAATAGCATTTTTACATTGTTACCCATTGTTAAAATATTGAATTGACCAAAAATATTCCTTCCATTTCATCTCCCCCAATTTCTCTTCAAACCCTAATCCACACCACCATCACCACCACCACCACCACCACCACCCTCCTCTCTTTGTACTCCTAGTCCGACGAGGATGAGGACGGCCGGCGAAAGGTCGCGAGAAGTATCCCGGCCGATCACAACCCAACCCCATCACCCCACCCACCCAAATGATTCCCAGGCCGTCGGAAAAAGCTCTGTAAACTGAAACATTAACCATTATTCATTTGAACCAGTACAGTGAACCCCTATTGATAAAAGGTTGTAGGTTCTTCAGCATAGGAAATTCCCAAAATCAATCAATTATTCATAGTGCAAATTTCCTCAAATATAGGTGACTTCCTCCTTGAATTATTATTCCCATAAAGAACCTTGTTTATACTAGCCATCTTTTGGCGGAGTTCGTTTTGGGTGGGGAGGGATGCTTTTTTCAGTTTTTTTTTTTTTTAAATTAAAGGATATAGTGGAAACTTTACAAATATAGAGTTAGGGTATAGTGGTAATTTTACAAGATTAGGTGGAGTAGTAAATTAATTGATTGGAGTTGAAATATGGACACACGTCCAAATATGATTAGGCTTCAAAATGGTTGTTGGTGACTCACTTTGAGGTGTGAGTCACCATAGACCATCCCTACTTAGTTGGTCTTATTACATCCGTTTATCTTATTAATGGTGATTTAATTAAATGAAAAGTTATAATTGTGTCTCTAGGAGTTATTTGTAATGTTTGTGTATAATATTTTAAAAAAATTAAATTTGAGTATTAATTGTAATATCTCATAAATTATAAAACTAGTAATTATATATTACCCCAAAAAGTTTGATAAATTTGTAAAATTACACATATTTTGATAAATGTTAAAAAAAAAAATTTACATATTTATTTAATAGTTTAAGTTTAATAGATAAAGGGTTATATCTGCAACCATGAACGAAACCTTTTGGAACAAAAGGATTTACATGTTCCAATACTGAATCAAATTCCTTCTCACTGTAGCGGGTTTTTTGCACTTTGCACCCCGAAACATGGGAAATAAGCACTTCGTATCCCCGAAACTTAGATTTAGCACTTTACACCCTCGAAATATGAAAAATACAGCACTTTGCACACTCGTTTATTTTGAAGCAAAAAATCAAGGGCAAAATAGCTAATTCTATTATAAATATTTGGCACTTTGCCCCCCCCCCCCCCACCCACCAAAAAAAAACAAATTAGCACTTAACACTCCCTAATTAAGAAAAATCAACAACTTGCACCCCCGAAACACAATAAATGGACACTTTACACCCCAAATACAAAATTAACACTTAACTGATAGAAATAGTGTCCTGCAAGCCAGCTGTATGGCTAGAATTTATTGTAATAAATAAGGAACTATTCAATTTCGATTAATAAATGCACTTTATTAAATGGTCATCTTTATCTTATGTAATAATTATCTACGCATAAGGATAGAAGTCCTTAGATCACAGGGCTATGAGACAACCCGTGGACTGATCTCCAAGGCCGTGATCTATAACATATTCAAGAGTCGTAGAATCCAATCGAGATAGGACATCGTTGAATTCGGTTAGACTCTCACTATTGTGTATACTCCGATGAACTGGAGAACGCTGGGGTCCACGTGCGTGACTGGGATAGTCGATACACATAAGTGGGTGGCTTGCTAGGATGGCAAGCGCACTGAATACCCCAATTAGGAAATAACTCACCATGGGAGCGGTAGTCGCATATCGGGGTTGAAGTTATTCCAATTTGCAATAATATACAAGGAACGATCCCTAACTACTTGAGGTGATAGGGTTTATCTGGTGCGAGAAAGTTTATGCTTTGATATGAGTTCCGACTGACTGGAGATCACCAGAAGGTCTCTGTGAACTCATGTTAGGTATGGAGGAACTCGTATGCAGATTCATATCATCAACAAATGATCCATTGACCCGACTTGATAGGTTGGGAAATTCTCCTATGGATTTCTGTGAGAAATTAATTCTGATAAAATCTTTGGCCAAGTTATCTGACGACTTTATGTAAGTAGAATGATCAATCGACAGAGTGTTCGATTGATTTAGAGTATATGTTACTCGAATAATTAAATAATATTTAATTATAACCCACGGCCAATTATGTGGTGAACCTACGGGGGCATACACAATACACATGAAGCGAAAGCGAGGAAATGAGAACGATCGAATCGGCTGGGTCGACTGGGTATATATAATCGACTAGGTCGATTATACTGGGTGGGTCGACCCAGTTGGAACAAAATAGGATCCAATTGGAATTGGATCAGGATAATAAATTAAATTGGAATTTAATTTGTGAATTAATTAATTAAGTTGAATTTAATTAATTATAAAAAGGATTTAATTAAATAGACTTAGAGTCTGATTTAATTAATTGGGAGACTAGTTAATTAATTGAGTTATTTAATTGGGAGATTAAATAAAGCCTGGTCAAATTAATTAACTGGGCCATGAATTAATTGGAAGACTTAGTCTTCTAATTAAAGAGGGTCATGACCCATGTAGGAGAATAAAGTCCTAGTCCTAATAGGACTAGGTTAGGGAGATAACTATAAGTAGGTAACTTGTGGTTATTTTTCACACACAACTCTAAGCAAAATTGAGCAAGAGCAAAAATTTTCTCTCCCTCTCCCTGCACAAATCGGCCGAACACTTTTTCTTCTAGGAAGAATTTTTCGTTTTCGATTTTAGTTCCAAAGTTGTTTTTAAATCATAGATATTAATATACCCTATGTTCTAGTCGATTAGGATATATTAATTTTCGTGATATTGTGGTGTATCAACTCGTAGAGGCGCAACACGTGGGGCGCTACTGCAGGATTTTGGAGATCCTACCGAGGGAGAAAACGCAACTTTGCCCAGCTACTTGGATTTGCAAGGAGACAGGTATAATTTAGATCTAATATTCTTGTCGTTTTAATATTCATATATATACACCTAGGGTAGTATCCTGGCAAGATTCCGTAAGAGGTCCTATAAAATTTAAAATTCCGCTGTGCCTAGAGCTGTTTTTCTTACCGAATCCCAACATTAACACCCTCAAATTAAAAAAAAAAAAAAAAAAAAAACTCAAACCCCTCATTTTTCGGGCAAAGTTGACCATTAAGGTGAATTTCTTTTTAAGACAAAATAAGTAATTATTTATGAGTATTTGATATGTTGAAGTAGACAATGGGTCTTCGAGAAGTTTACTTGTACTTTATTTAGTTATTTATGATTATATTGTTGAAAAGAAAGATGGAGAGAGAAATGAGTATTCAAGTATTTATAATTGTATTTTGCAATACTTAAGTAAAAAAGTATATTTCCTATTTTGCCTAAGATTTTTTTCACTCCGATAGTCAACTTTGACGAAAAAAAACGAGGGGTTTGAGTTTTTTAAATTTGAGGGTGTTAAGTGTTAATTTTGTATTTTGGGATGCAAAGTGCCCATTTATTGTGTTTCGGGGATGAAAACTGCTAATTTGTTCTTAAATAGAGGGTGTGAAGTGCTAATTTTATTTTGGGGGTAAAAGTGCGAAATTCTCAAGTTTTGAGGGTGTAAAGTGTCAATACTATTGAATTAGCTATTTTGCTTGAATTTTTGAAAACAAGGGTGCAAAGTGCTGCATTTTTCATATTTTGAAGTGCAAAGTGCTAAATCTAAGTTTTGAAAGTGCGAAGTACCCATTTTTGATGTTTTGGAGGTGCAAAGTGCAAAAAACCCCACTGTAGCTTGACCAACTAATTATAATTGAAGATGACCTTGTCTGTTGGGATAAATATAAGCACAAGTCAAAATCGGTACAAGTATTAATTTTCCAGTTAGTAGATAAATTCAATCATCAATTCAATTTTGCTTCGACCATGACCCTAACAGATTATGAATACGTAAGCAGATTATTCAATCATAAATTTAACTAAAAAAAATCATACTGTCTATTTTTTTCCTTAAACCCCAACATCCAAATCCAATTCAAGTGAAGTTTCAACTTATTCAAACCACAAACCCAACGTACGGTCAAAACTCATCTAAATGAGATCTCAAAGGTTTCATCCGAACCACTCAAATCAATTTTTTCTTAAACCGAAATCCGCAAAACCGAGCCAAAACCCATCCAAATAGAACATAAGGGATTTAGTAGACAAATAAACTCCAGCTTTTACTTGGAAGTCTTAAAATCTGTTTTGTAGCACAAATGTAATTTTCGGGCCGGCCCGCTCTTACTACAGAAAATATTAATTTTTTGCAAGATGAAGACTTTTTACTCATTGTGGTCAGTTTTAACACTTGAGGGCTTTTTGTAGATTTCTTCCTAATTGTAAATCAATTTGTATATTTGCTATAAATTAAACACGTCGTATAATCTGTATATATTTTTTAAAATTTATTATAGACACTACATAACTAAATTCATACTAATGGGTATGTAATTTATCCGTAAGGAGAATTTCCAACCTTAGGGATAAGGTAAATACTGCACCCACAACGGTTGATTTAAGAAAAAATGAATACGAAGTTCATAGTTCTGAGCTTAGAGCCACATTAGGGGTTTCTTTTTAAGCTAACTCTCCGTGATATGTCTAATAGGCAATTTACCTCTCTGTGAAATAAAAATAAGCAATTTAACTCCCCGTAAAATGAAATAATGAGCAATTTAACTCCTTATGATATGAATTAATAAGCAATTTAAAGAGAGGCAATGTGCTTCTTTTATATAAACACGAAGAGGTATTTTTCCTATTTTCTTATCACAGGAAGTTAAGTTGTCTATTTAAGATATCACAAGGAGGTATTTATCCTTTTCTTTATCACATAAAATTAAATTACATATTTAAAATAATACAGCGAGTTAATCTGCTATTCACTCCCACTTTAGGAGATGAAAGGGATTTTGGAATGATACTATGGTTTGTTTGGGAGAATATATGATCTCCCAGGTAATACCTTTTAATTTGGTTTTTTACTTTATTTTCACAAAATTGTTATTTAATTCCCCCCCACCCACCAACCCAAAAATAACAGGACATTTGGAAGAAACTTAAGGAGCCACATATGGGACTGAAGTAATGGGCATTAATTAATATATATATTTTACATATTCACTTTACATTAACTTTTCGATTATAGTTCATTTTTAAAACTCGAACATTGATAAATCACATTCAATGTATCTTACTATAACAAAATATTGTCTTTCTTTTAGTATTTGGTCATTTTTATGCAACATGCCTCGAAGCAAATTGTGCAGACTATTGATCATTCGTATTGAACTGCTTTTTTGCTTCGTAAGCACTTTTGTTGGAAATTAAACAATGGTTCTTATTTCAATTCACCAGAATATGTTTATATGTTCATAAATTGGCAATATATACTAATAATATAGGACATTATGACAAATTATATGGTATTAAAATTGACGTTTTGCCTTGTAGAGATGTTGGGAGTATTTTGTCAATGTAAGGCTACTTCCATTCCTCCTCCGCTAATTGCAGGCCTCATGTTCAATGCATCACCTAATAGAAGAACTCTGCGAGTAGTAAAAACATGGATTGGCTTAACTGGGATTACTTTAACCTGTGCTTCGTTAATCGACGATATATATATATATATATATATATATATATATATATAAAGGCATTATACATGTATAGCTGTTAAGCTAGGTACCTGAACATTAAAACTAATTCAAATTTTGAGAGCTATAAATTAAAGTAAAAACAATTTTTATAAACCTGAGAAGCCACCACAGATTTCACGAAATCTTGGTCCCCTGGAATATATAACATGTGCATGCTTTGGATAAACAAGATGACAATTCTCTTCCAACAAAATGGGAAAGCTTGCAGAAAATCATTAAGAAGGAAAAAAGTTTACAATGTAGCTACATGGATTTGTAAACAATATGAATCTTTGACATAGTAATTAAATAATATAATTAATGTTACCCAGGAGCATATTAATCTAGGAATTCGTGACCAAAAAAGGACAAGACAATTACCCAATGGCTTCGCCCAGGTTCGAACCGGAGACCTTCAGTGTGTTAGACTGACGTGATAACCAACTACACCACGAAACCTAGTTGATGTAAGGTGTCGATTAAGTGTTCATTACCTAATTAATATTTACAAGCTCTTGAATCTAAACTCCACGCTTACTGGGCTTTGATCAGTCTATGTCCACAGAATATAGTCCACTATATTTTATACAGTTTTGCACACAAGTCCAGATCTTATGGTAATGAACTAATTTCTTAAAAATAAAACAAAAGAAGCTAGATATTACGTTTTCCAATCTGACATATTTATTTTTGGAAATTGATAAACTAATGATATTCACTTGGAAAAACAAAATAGAAACTATTAATAATATACATTATCTTATAGTTTCATTACAAAATGAGATTATGATAACAATTCAGCATTTTTTAATTATGATAAATTTACAACACGTATTTATAAACTAAAAAAAAAGGTACAGGTATAGACAATTAGACTTGCATGTTGCATAACAATTAACAACCACATATATAAATATTGTGTATTGTAATATTTCTTTTATACTTATACTTGCAGCGAGGTTATAATTTACAACTTTCACAATATGTTATAAATAAATTATTTTACAATATCTGATTCTGAAGAAATAATTTGATAATATAAAGAAGTTAAGTCTAATGTCCACCGTCGAATTACATCTCTCCTAATTAATTACATCTGATCATGGAGAAATTCTTATCAAAATCGGGTTTGGCCAAACCCAAAGTAACTAAAAAGGGATTGGTGGTTAGGACAAGAATTAATAAACCTCAAGAGTCCATCTTATTAAATTCTTGGCTTGATTAATAATAATAATAATAATAAAATAATTTATGAAGTGATAAGATGGACGTGTAAAGATGGAGGTTGACAAATGATGAGAATTCAACTTTCCAAAGTATAATGTTTATACTCCCTTCCTTTTTTCATTTGTGGTTTCGAAGGATTGTACATGAACTAAGGAATGTCATAAATAAAATACTCACCTTTTTAAGTAAAAAATTCAAAATATCATTTTAATTAAATAATCATAGCATCCCACCTATCGGCTTTAGTAGCAGTCCTTCGGACTAGCTAAGGTGCCAGTTAGTGCTTCGCTTTGACTATATTAGTAAGAATGGTAAAATTGATAGAAGAATATTAATTTGAAATTGAAATCCTAAAGCGATAAATAAAGGTAAAAAAGAAAATGTTGCCAAAGGTACAAATAAAAAAATGGAGAGAGTATTAGGAAACATTTTTCACATTTGTTTTCACTGTTATTTTGTGGATGAAAAATGTCACATGCATGGCACTTCTCCATTAGGTCATCATTTTCACCTCTTCAGGGTGTATTTGCAATTAAGCAAAAAATACCTAAAGTTTGAAAGGGGTAATTGCAATTATCACCCCCTTCTTCCTGCTCCCGTACGGTCGAAATTGGTTGAGGGCTTTTGCCCAAATCATCGTTTGAATATATTAGTACAAAGAAAATATAAAATCGAGTTTGTAAGTCTCTCAATTTTCTCAGTTGAAGTTTCAGATCTCGTTGTTCAAAATACCCAAATCTTCAAACTCTAATTACTCCTTCGTTACTCAATCAATTTGCTTAATTATTGAATCAATATATAGATCCCTCTAATCGTGTGCAACATTGCTCATAGGGTAATTGCAGCGGTCACCGACAATGAAGCTCCGCATGAGGCTCCTTATAACTCAAGTTCTTACCGTGTTGTGTCTTGCCCTATAATTATATAATAAAAAAATGACGTCGAGTTCGTATTCAATTGAGTTCATGTCAGCGTGTCCATATATGTACATATTGTTATTCTCTATCTTCTCATTTCACAACTCTGATCAATTGAAATTGAACTACTATACTCCCTTCATTTCAAATTAATTGGCATATTATGTTTCAAATTAATTGTCACGTTGATTTCACAATGCATTTTTTTTCAATTTTATTATTTCTTACTTCTTGATTTACACAATAAAATAGAGTGTATAAATATCAATGACACTAATTAGAAAATAAAAAAAAACTATTTTTGACATTTTATCTTAAAAAAGTAATTAATTATTGAGTTTATTAATATGTGTGAAAAAACTAAATGTACCAATTAGTTTGAAACGGATGAAGTATCTACCATATCTAATTTATTCAACCAATTCATAAATAAATATATCTTACATTCGGAAGAAAGAACCAAATAATTAATTAATATATCTTCCTTTTGAAACAAATTATTTGTAAAGTTACTAGGGCAGGGAATATCAACATAAGCTTTTCAATTTTTTGTTTCTAAAAAAAAAAAGAAAAATAGCTTTTCACTCATACAGAAAAGCCAAACAGTAGACAAAAGTTGCGACGTGTCCTACTTCGATTCATTAATCCAATCTCCTTCTCGGTAGGTGTCCTTAAGCTAAGAGCCTAAGACACTCGACAAAAAGAAAATGTCTGGTCTCCAAATCTTCTAGCTAAAAATATTCCCTTTTGTGAGCAATCACAGCTGGAATTAAATCACATTGACAAAGACAAATCAGCCGAAATTACTCTGCACATCTAAATGACGACTTATATTCCTGGGATTTTTCAAAACCTAAACTCCATCTATCAGACTAAAAAACCCTCGGACCTTTTAGACATGAACCCCCTACCAATTATGAGTTCGGTTGATCCTTTTCACAACGGTTATGGATTCTGTCATGTATTCTTTTTTCACTACTTTGCTTTAATCCTTGAATAAATGGATTATTTTCATGAAGAATCAACTTAATAATGCACTGTTAAAGAATATCTTCTTTGGAAAGGTTTACATTTAATCAATTGTCTACATTTAAACTTTTTATTTATTGAGATTCAGTTTATTACAAAATTAAATTGTTAGGTTTATTAGTATTTACATTATTAGATATTTCACACATTATTTTATAGTTTCCACTTGAAATATGAATAAAGGTATTCAGTTTATTACAAAATTACATTATTAAATATTTTACACATTATTTTGTAGTAATTTATTTTCCACTTGAAATATGAATGATAATAGGGCCTTTTGTTAGGGCATAAGGGATTAGAGCCGGATGAGAGATTGTAGGCTGATTGGGATACTAGTTCCAATATCTAGATCTTATGGTATCATAAAAGATTGAAGCAATGAACCTTATGTTTGGTAGAATGGATTTAGACATGGATCAATATATTTTCACCACTAATTAATATTCAAATACCTTATTAATTATCTTATATTTTAATTTTATCATATTCTACATAAACCCTCATCCAACGGGAAAGCCCTCGATTGAAATTTTCGAAGCCGCATGACCATCTACGTACTCTTCCTTGTCTCAGTCGCAAACACAACTAAGATAACCTACAAATACTCCCTCCGTTTTAAATTAATTGCCTCATCTACAAATATTTCATGTTTCAAATTACTTGTCACATTTAATTTTATTACGCATCTTTCTTCAATTTAACCCTTTTTTTACTTCTTATTTACACAATAAAGTAGAGTGTACAAATTTAAGATCAATAATTAAAATAATTATTAAAAGGACATTTTTGATAAAAGTGACTAATTGTTAAAATATTTAATGTGTGAAAATGTCAAATGTCCAAGTTAATTTGAAACGTGGGAGTATTTAATTTCTTGATTATTACAAACACAACCAACAAAGAGATCATCTTCTACTTTTCTTTACCCAGTTTCAGGAAAAAAAAAAAAAATGCAGATACCAATTTTAATTTGTTTTCATTCTCGTAATACTTTTTCAATAGTTGGACTTAATGACGATTGTCATCGTCGAATTTTGGACTGAAAATTTACTTTGCATATTAGGTTTATGGTCTATGTGGATGGGTTTTGACCTGATCTCACGAGTTTCGCGAGATCGGGCAAAATTCTTTCAAGCTAATGGCATTCATCAGAACATCTCCAAGGGAGTTCTTATATGTCAAATTATAAGAAAAATTATAAGATTTTCACAAAAAATGTGCTCCAATGGACATTCTATAATTTAAGGGCCATTTAAGACTCTCAAATTTGAGAGTCCAAAGCTAAATGTATATTCTACTTTATGCAACAAAGTACAACATTATTTTGTACTTTGTTGCAAAAATATTTAATGTAAGTTCTTATTAAAAAAATATTTACGAATCTCGAAATATAGTTCAGATTTATTTCATCTAAATTCATATTATTTTTCTAAAATAAATTTTTAAATTTAATTTTTATTATTATATCAATAAATAATAAATACTAAATATATATCATTATTATTTATATATAAATAATACTTAAAAGTAATTTGTTAAAAATATAAATGAATTGTTGGAGTGAAGTGTTGTGGTTATTTAAAGGTAGAATTTTAAAATATAAACAAGCTGTTGGAGTGCAGAGTAAAAAGTGGGAATGTATAAAACTGTTCACCCCTTAAATTTTAAGATAAGAGGTCTGAATTTAAGAGTTATGTTGGAGATGGTCTCAAGAATCTATTCAAACACCAATATTCAAACTCTTGAAACCTATAAAACTTTAATTTCACTTGCCACCTATTTGTTTTTCCAAACTCTATAAAAAAAAATAATGATTTGACACTTAGCTACCACTTAATTTTTTCCTCAAACCTCAATATTCAAATCCAATCCAAATGAGATTTCAGTTTTTTCGAAACCACAAAACTCGGCATCCAAAACTTAACCAGATAGGGTTTCAATTCCAATGTTTCATCAAAATCACCCAAACCATTTTTCTGAGATCGAGACCTTCATGAAACCGATAAAAAACCCTTCCAAATAGGCCCTTAATGATTTAGTGAAGTCTGGCCAGATGACATCAACATTTTTAATAGAGGGAAAAACACTTTTGGTCCCAAACTTTACCCCAAAAAACATTTTTGGTACCATGCTTCGCAGAAAAACAGATTTGGTACCACAATTTAGAGAGTCTCGACACATTTAGTCATTCCGTTAAATTTTGGATGGAATTTTCGCGCGTGACCGTCACGCGCCCGTTAAGTTCACGAGTTTTGCACGTGACAAATCGGTCAAAACACTTTTGGTCCCAAACTTTATCCCAGAAAACACATTTGGTATCATGCTTTGCAGAAAAACAGATTTGGTACAATTTACATACTCTTGACACATTTAGTGTCCCCGTTAAATTGATAAAAATCATATATACTGAACAGACAACAATTTCTCTAAAAGATTTGATAAAAATCTCAAAGTGTACTTAAATCTTTGAAAGTATTCTTAACAAAAGTACCTTGCATACTTGACTTGGTGCACTTTGACTTGCACTTGTATCCATGGATCAAAATTTCGTTTCGAATGTATGTTTCGGAGAGCCAAATATTGAAAACTTTTCGAGACTATTCGGAAATATTTCAGAAACACTAAGAAAAATTTGTAAAAAATGTTACTAAATTTAGGAAAATAATTGAGTTTAAGGCAAATAAATAGTTTCAGAATTACATCTTGTTTTCGTTTCGCTTGATTCAAAAATGGAAACTTTTCGATGTTTTCGATGGAAAAGATGGAACTTTTGATTGGTGCTTGTATCAACATTGGAATACAAGTGCAAGTCAAAGTGCACCAAGTCAGGCATTCAAGGTACTTTTATTAAGAATATTTTTAATGATTTAAGGATCAAAATTTTTAGAGAAACTGTTGTCTGTTCATTATATATGATATTTATCAATTTAACAAGGACACTAAATGTGTCAAGAGTATATAAATTGTGGTACCAAATCTGTTTTTCTGCAAACATGGTACCAAATGTGTTTTCTGGGGTAAAATTTGGGACCAAAAGTGTTTTGACCGAATTTCTTACGTGCAAAACTCGTGACCAATTTGAACTTGACGCGCTTGACGCGAGCGTGACGATCACGCGCGAAATTTCCGTCCAAAATTTAACGGAATGACTAAATGTGTCAAAACTCTCTAATGTGGTACCAAATCTATTTTTCTGCGAAGTATGGTACCAAAAGTGTTTTCTGGGATAAAGTTTGAGACCAAAAGTGTTTTTCCCTCCATTTTAATAATTTAAATGATCCTCCTCGGAATGTAGCTATGAAAAGACAATGTTTGAATGGTCTATTTTTCTAGATGCATTCTTAATAACGTAATGCAACGTTATATTTTGTGATATAATATTAAAGAGTCAATGTAATATAATTATTTTTTAAGAAAAAAAAAAATTATATATATATATATATATATATATATATATATATATATATATATATATATATATATATATATATATAAAGTACCCAATGTAATTTGTGTCAAGTGATAGTGACTTGCGACCCGCAGAGTCGATACTCAAGTTCGAATCCTACTGAAGACATATCACATTGGGGAGGACCTATACCCTTTGTACTCTTCGATCCTAACTATAAATACACAGTACATATATATATATATATATATATATATATATATATATATATATATATATATATATATATATATATATATATATATATATATATATGTGGTAATATTTTAAATGGTCCCGTAAATTTGGGTCTCTTTAAAAAATAGGCATGTAAGAGCATTCCAAGCAGTATACTTTTTAGCTTTTTCAAGAGCTAAAATTGAAATTATAAATAACCAAATCAAAAAATCTTGTTCCAGTAATGGCTTGTATTTATACAGGCCTATGCATAATAGAAAATTGAAATTGCATATATGGATGTCCATGTATAAATATACAGGACATCCACATAAGCAAATTAATCTATGTTTATCTGAATTAAATACATATAATTGTTAATAAAAAAAATAAAAATTATCGGTTTGAACCTAATAGTTTATTATTAAGTCATTATTTAAAGCCATTTATTTCAAAATAAAATTATTAATTTATTATATTTAAATAAAAAAACATTAAAACATGTATTTATTATTAATATTGTATGTTAAAATGGAATAAATGTAATAAAATATTATTTATAATGTAATTTATAATTTAATATTGGAAGAAGAATAAAAATAAAATATGATAATTCTAAAATATTAGATGATGACTGCTGGAGCAAATAGCTAAAACTGAGTAGCTAAAATATTGTACACCATGTATAATTTGATATAGATGACCATTTATAAATGACATTGTTGGAGATGCTCTAAGGCCATCTCCAACAACTCTTTTAAATTTCAGCCTCTTATCCTAAAACTAAGTAATGAACAAGTGTTATACACTTCCACTTTTTACTCTGCACTCCAACAGCTAGTTTATATTTTAACATATAACTTTTTTATATTGCTCCCTCCATCCCATTATTGTTACTCAATTAGCATTATCCAGTTAAATTTTTTAATTTTTTAAGTGATTTATCATGTTAAATTATTCACATTTTTTGTGTATTAAATCTTTTAAATATTAATATACATAGTGTTATATAATATTATCAAATTATTAGTTAAATATATTTTTAAATTATTTATTATTTTTTTTAAAATTTAGTCAAGTTGACTGGTAAATGGTACCAAGGGATAAAAATTAATGGAACGGAGGAAGTATTTTATATAAATAATAATGATATATCTATAATATTAATTTTTTCATTTAATTTCATAATTAAAAATAGTTTTTTTTAAAAAATATTAATTTTTGGAATTTTATGGGCATAATATTTTAATGTTTTGCATGAAAGTACAAAAACTTTTGTACTTTTTTGCAAACAATGGCAAATAGCAATTTGTATTTGGCCATCAAAACCTATAAATTTTAACAAGTCTTAAATTATACATGTACTATTGGAGAGCACTTTTTGTCATAATTTTAACAAACCTCTTAAAATTTAAGTTTTACACTTGCTCTTGGAGATGACCTAACTATAGGTGACACACATTTAGTCTTTTAACTTTCATCTTATTTCAATTTTAGTTCTATGCATAACAAACTTGGTTCTCTGCCTTTCAAGAAGTTTCAATTTTCGTTATACAATTACAATTTTATCCTATTGTCGAGGAAAATTTTTGTAATTGAAGGACGAAAATTAAAACTTAGTGAAAATTAAATGCCAATATTTGTCATGCATAGAATTAAAATTGAAATTAGATGAAAGTTAAATGATTAAATATATGTTAATAAAGTTAGATGCTAACTTTTAAAGAGATCCAAAATTATGCGATTATTTAAAATTTTGCCATATATATTGACCCTATGATAGATCGACATCAACCCTAACCTATATCTTGTGAAGGAGAAAATTCGGAAGATCTGGGCCCCGTTTCTTGTTGTTAAGATATTCTTCCAAAGCAATCAAAGTTAAATTTACTTCTTTATATAATTTTATCTCTCAATTTCCATTTCCACCACCAAATCTTGCCTTTAAAAAGATAATCTCTAAAAGAATCTACACCGATATTCTACCTTAATTAGATATAGAGCATTTTATATACACACAATTTATTTCAAATAACAAGCATAATTTTGTATAAAGTAATAATATATCTCTTATAAGTACTGTTTTTGTTCTTTTCATTATATTTGAAAGACCCTATACCCAGGGGCGGATCCAGGAATATGGGTTAGTGGGGGCTAAGCATAGATCATAGTTTTTATAAGTTTCTCCTGAAAACACCAAATTTTTTTTTGTATTTGAGTTAATCAAAACGAGAACATAAACATAGAGTAGTTTATACGTTAACATATTTTCTTTTTATTTATAATTCTTTCTGCGATTTTTCGAAAATTTTCAAAGAATCTCGAAAGGTTTCCAACATACAACTGATCGAAACATACGTAAAAAATAAAACTTTAATACATGGGGCTATAAGGTTCTAGGATAAATTAAATAATCGAAATACAATTTCAGATGACATGAATATATTCACAATTAATCACATCGATTATTAATTTTTTGAAATTTGTACATAATAGCCAGGGCAGAGCTAGATCAATATTTTTTTGGGGGGGGGGAGGGAGTTTATATAGTAATGTATTAAATAAAATGTATAATAAAAAAAATCGAATGCTCTTGATTATTAAAAAGGAAATAAAATAAAAAAATATTAAGAAATAACAAAAATCAAAGAACAATTATTCAGAAAGAAATAGAAGCTAAAGGAACAATTGTTAAGAAAAAAAATGAAATTAAAAGAACGATTGTTGAGAAAATAAAATAGATTAAAAGAATAATTACTAGGAAACAAAAAAGACTATAAAATAAATAATCAACGAAATGACACTCCTAAAATTTGAACTCGGGACAATGTTGATAAACATGTTTACCAAAACCAATGAGAAAATGCAATTTTTATGTAAGTAAAACTAATATAAATTTATTTGAACAATATTTCTTAAAAAAACTAAAAAAAGAGAGCAAGCAAGTTTGAACCAATGTTTTTAAAACCGGACTGGAGAGCGAACCGGTGAGCCTACTGGTTTAGCGGTTTTACTGGTCGAACCGGACGAACCGTTGATCGAACCGTTAAAATCAGTGAATTAACCGGACCGGATCAGTTTTCGGTTCGCGATCGAACCGGTCGGATCGGCCGGTCCGGTCCGATTTTAATAACATTGGTTTGAACACGAGACCTCATCCGAAGGTATGAATGCCCTACCCATTCCACAAATATAGTTATTATGTTAGGTTTATTACTAATAAATATATATTATATATCTTAGTGGGGGCTATAGACTCCACTAGTCCATATGTAGGTCCGCTCTTGCCTATACCTAAAAAATTATATACTAAATAAAAAAAAAAAAGGTTTCATAAAACTAAAACAAATAAAATTACAAAGATTCGGGACATATTCATGCCCTATGTGGATGGGTTTTGACCCGGTCTTTGCAGGTTCCGCGAGACCTCTTAAAAACCATTCCGGGTAAGTTTTAGCTAGATTCATGAAACTAAGTACAAATTTACACCAAAACTCTTGAAACATATAAAATATCAATTTGAAACATACCATCTATTTTTTTCTTCTTCAAACTCTCTAAAAGAGATATTGTTTTGACACCTACTATCTATTTTTTTCCCCACACTCAAACATTCATAATTAATCAACTTTTTCATAACCACAAAACTCAACATTCAAAATATAACAAAATAAATTTTCAAATGTTTCACCGAAATCTCTCGAATTATTTTTAAATTAGAAATCTGCAAAATCGAACTGAAATCCTTTTAAATATGGCCTCAATTTATTTATGTAACTTCCATAAGAAAAATGTGAAAGAAAAATGCTACATGTTTTATTTTGTCAGAATATCAAGAATGATACATACGTTAAAATATAATATCAATAAAATCATAGCGGAATATATAATAATTATCTACGTACGGAGCCTACATGTATGTAGCAGTCTTTGGTAAAGAGAAACAGTCCATCTCATGGTGATACCAATATTAATAAATGTAGAGAGCTACATTTCTACATTTATTAATATTGGTATCACCATGAGATGCTCTACATTTATTAATATTGGTATCACCATGAGATGGACTGTTTCTCTTTACCAATGACTGCTACATACCAATGTTTTTAAAACCGGACCGGACAGTGAACCGGTGAGCCGACTGGTTAGTGGTTTCACTGGTCGAACTGGTCGGACCACTGGTCGAACCGGATGACGTAATAATAATGTAATAAATATATTTAATTTTAAAGTATATGTAATATGCATAAAATTTAAACATTATCATACAATTGATTAAAAATATAAAAAAAAATTATAATATTCTACAATTAAATCATATAATATTTATCTAACTTATATCATAACGGTAATATGGTACTAATTTGTATGCTCATATAAATATAATATGATTATATTTCTTTTTAAAAATTTAAAAGTGTAAGTTAAAAATACAACAAACTAAGATATTCATAAATTTTAAAATATGGTTATGTATAAAAGTCTAATATTCAAAGTCAAACTTGCATATTATATCGATTTAACTATTAATCCTAAAAATAATATTGAAAAGAATATTTTATAGAATAAATTTTAATAAAAAACTATTATTTGAGTATTAATTTTCATTCATAATGTGTGAAATATTTATTTAAGTTAATTATCTAATTTATAAATAAATTTGGTTACAAGTTTCTATAATTTATAAATTTTAATTTGTACTAAAATTTCAAAAAAAATGGTGTAGCTTAAATGGTAAGGAAGTCATGTTTCATCCTAGAGGTTAGGTGTTCAAATCCCACCTTGTACAAGAATTTCTAATTTATTTTTAATATTAAAAAATTTAAAAAAAAAAAAAAAAAAGGAAAATCAGAACCGGGTTGAACCGGTCCATACCGGTTCGCCGGTTCACCGGTTTTGGACCGGTTCAACCCGGTTCAAATTGGTTTTTGAAGTTGCTGGTTTTAAGGGGTAAACCGGACCGGGCCGACCTCCGGTTCGCGGTCGAACCGGTCGGACCGGCCGGTCCGTCCGGTTTTAATAACATTGCTACATACATGTAGGCTCCGTACGTATGGATAAATATTATATATTCCGCTGTGATTTTATTGAAATTGCCTTTGAACTAAGTACCTATATTTTAATGTATGTATCATTCTTGATATTCTGACAAAATAATTGTCCTCTCTCTCACTCTTTTTACGCAAGTAATTGTCCTCTCTCCTCATTTGTTACTAGTTCTATACTCACTATAATCTATAACTAGTTATTATTTAATTATTATAATAATTTATGAAGATCATGTGGTTTAAGTTTAATATGAGTAGTGTGGTGAAGAATGGGAATCCAAGAATATTAATTAATTAACATATGTATTTTATAAGCAACATATGTACTTTGTATAAAGACAAAATGAATGTCCTTTCCTTTTCTTATATATATTAGTGTGTATATAAATAGTCTTTTAGCAACATTACTCGTATTTATGGATCAAAATTTTCATTTATTCCATAGAAAACATCAAAAAATTATTATTTTTGAATCAGGCGATACGAAAACAAATATAATTCTGAAACTATTTATTTGCCAAACTCTGTTATTTTTCTAAATTTAGTAACATTTTTTACAAATTTTTCTTAGTGTTTCCGATTTATAAAATATTTTTTTCTTCAGATTTTATATTAAATATTATGTATCAAATCTTATTAGTCAAAAAGATTTTTTCATTAATTTAAAATATCTAATAAGTTTAATTGATATTTATATAAAATAATTTCTATATATTATATGTATAAGATCTAATTAGTTTTTAAAAAAAATTCGAAATTCACATCATTTGTCAGCCATCTTTAATTATAAGACCAATTCAGCAAATTGTCCATCAATTTTCCATCCAAAATTGAAATTTCCATAAAAATTTGACGGAAACAACAAGAGCCTGTTTGTCTCGCTTTTCCGAAAAAAAATTCGGTTTTCGGAAAGGCCAAACAAACAATCCAACCACTTTCCCAATTAATTAGCTACAGTGATTTTTTTCTCAAACCACTCTCCGAAAGGCCAAACAAACAGGCCACTTTTCTACTATATTTCTATTTCTCTCTATATTAGAAAAGTCAAAAATTGCGGCTACTTTCCTAAACAACTCTCCCAAAACCCAAACAAACAACATTACGCAAATCGAGATTATTTCTCAAACCTCTACCACTTTCTCAAACCACTCTCCGAAAGGCGAGAAAAACAGGCCCCAAATGTTTCGAGCCCCATTAACTTTTGGTACCAAATGTGTTGGTTTTGTAATTTATGGTACCGTAATTTTAAAGTAAGGTCACTTATGATACCAAAAGTGAAATTATCATACTTCAAGAAATTATAAAATGTCATGTTGGATACTTCTCGGATGTTCAATATGCCATAGGCATGATGACTAATATTTTATTTTTCTTTTCTCTGTTGTTGATCGTAGGTTGTGTAGACTTATTTTCTTGATTTTTTTAATTGAATTTATGATTGAATAATCTGCTAACGTATTAATAATCTGTTAGAGTCTGGCATATATTAATAATCTTTTAAGATACGATACGAATTAATAGGTTAACAAATCAGGCGAAATCTATTAATAATCTATTATCGTATCTTATTTGTGTCATCATATCCATATTCGTTCTACATAGGTAGTAAAGGTATAACCCTTTGGACCCAGTGTATGATATGTAAAGAAGTTGATATGGGCTAACGCACCTATAAACCCTACCAAACATCCCCTTAACAGATTAAGAAATTGAATCGACCTCAACGTCCTTCTTACATATCCCTAATCTATATCTTTTGTAGGGAAAATTCACAACATCTAAGGCCCATTTGTCACATTTTTTAGAAGATAGTCCGGTGGTTTTCAAAAAGCTAAAATATCACAGTTGAGGTCTCAGAACCTAGAAGTTAAGAGGTTTAATTCCCACTAATTTATTTTTAGTGTTGTTGTCATTTATTCTTTGTATTTTGATGATATTGGATATTGATATATATATATAATCATCTCTCACTTCCAAATAATTTTAAAAAAAGGCTATATCTAAAAGAACATACACAATTTAATTTGATTCAACATAATGTAATACATATCTACACAATTCAATTTATTTCACATAATTAACAAACATGATTTAACATATATTCTCCTTCTTTCGATAATGTCAAAGAAATCCTATAATTTAATTTATGGAGCCACTGTTACAAAATCAAGACAAATAATATAACTATAATAGACATCATCAAAAGTGTTAGTAACAATGTTTTCAAAACCGGACCGGACAGTGAACCGGTGAGCCAACTGGTTAGTGGTTTTACTGGTCGAACCGGTCGGACTACTGGTCGAACCGGATGACGTAATAATAATGTAATAAATATATTTAATTTAAAGTATATGTAATATGCATAAAATTTAAACATTATCATACAATTGACTAAAAATATAAAAAAAATTATAATATGATAAAATTAAAGCATATAATATTTATCTAACTTATATCATAACGGTAATATGGTACTAATTTGTATGCTCATATAAATATAATATGATTATATTTCTTTTTAAAAATTTAAAAGTGTAAGTTAAAAATACAATAAACTAAGATATTCATAAATTTTTAAATATGGTTATGTATAAAAGTCTAATATTCAAAGTCAAACTTGCATATTATATCAATTTGACTCTTTATCCTAAAAATAATATTGAAAAGAATATTTTATAGAATAAATTTTAATAAAAAAACTATTATTTGAGTATTAATTTTCATTCATAATGTGTGAAATATTTATTTAAGTTAATTATCTAATTTATAAATAAATTTGGCTACAAGTTTCTATAATTTATAAATTTTAATTGTACTAGAATTTCAAAAAAAATGGTGTAGCTCAAATGGTAAGGAAGTCATGTTTCATCCTAGAGGTTAGGTGTTCAAATCCCACCTTGTGCAAGAATTTTTAGTTTATTTTTAATATTAAAAAAATAAAAAAATAAAAAAAAGAAAAGAAAAATCAGAACCGGGTTGAACCGGTCCATACCGGTTCGCCGGTTCACCGGTTTTGGACCGGTTCAACCCGGTCCAAACTGGTTTTTGGAGATACTGGTTTTAATGGGTAAACCGGACCGGACCGACCTCCGGTTCGCGGTCGAACCGGTCGGACCGGCCGGTCCGGTCCGGTTTTAATAACATTGGTTAGTAATTCATTTCTCAATCTACTATTATATAAAATGTGAGAAGGGGATACACTTTATTTTTTTGTTAGAATACGGATACATATATTAAAATATACATACATCCATAACTTAAAAGAGAAATTTTATTTTCAAAATGGAATCAAGAAATCATATTGGGGATCGGATATCCATGCCATACACCAACATGTATGTACTCTAGTCCTATCAATGTAGGGTAGCAGTCTACGGGAGAAACAACAATCCTCTTAATTTGTCTTTTCTCACTCTTCATTTATTAAACTTCACTTCACATTTCCTTCACTCTCTCTCTCTCCTCTTTTCACGCAAGCAACAACAGGCAAGCATTTCTATGGGTTTATCTAAGGGTCATTTGTGGTGAATACTCCTTTGTGCGCAGAGTGTACAGCAGTATGGTGGGAACCCGGGGCTTGGTGGAGGCACATCCTGCGATTTACATCCTTCAGGATTCAAGGACAAGGGTTCTGAGGGTCCAGGATTAGTCGAGTGTAAGCTTGTACACCTAGATTATCAAAAAAAAAAAAAAAAAAAAAAAAAACAACAACAACAGGCAACATGCAACAAACAGTCTGTTTATTTATCAGAAAAGAAAAAAGTCTCTCTCTCCTCATTTAATGGTTACTTCTTTATTAATTATGAAGACCACTATGTGAAGTATTATAAGTATCATGGTATGTATTAAAATAAAAATTGAATATATTAAAAAATAATAGTATACATATAGAATATTGTAATAACTATAAAGTGTACATATAGTATACATATAGAATATTTGTGGTTCAAATTACATGAAGCACAAATTACTCATTTGAAATCTTGAATAATGCTACTAGACCGCAATGTGCTTTATTGGTTGTAAGTGCAAATATTAGGAAAGGTGACACATATATATCTCTAAATGTTATTATATTTTTTTGTTATTATATAAATATATTTAACCTTACTGGGTCAAGTCTTAATTTTGAAATGGGTTTAGTGAGTTGAGTTGACACTAAACTTGAGAATTGAGAGGTAGGCTAGTAATTGGTAGCTTTACAGACCTGAGAGGTATAGTCTTCAATCACTTATACTTAAAACCCGGGTTTTCTCTCTTCTCCCCTCTGTCTCACTTTCAGAAGAAAAAAAGTAAACATCACTTCAAACTCAAACGGCTACTAATGAATAGACGTGGAGAATTGAGAGGAAGGGTAGCAATGGGTAGCTTCAGAGACTTGAGAGGTACGTAGTGTTCAATCACTTAACTTATAAAACCCCTTTTCTTTTCTCTCTATCACTTCCATAGTTGAACATGTAATAGTGTTAGAGTCTTCACATTTTTCCTATTTATTTTGTTAAACTATCTAAACCACCATCTCCGCCACCTCCACCAGTTGAAGGCGGCGGTGGAGTTGGGTTTTTTTCCTTTTAATTTCAACAAGCATCTTAATCCCGTAGTGTTCAATCACTTAACTTATAAAACCCCTTTTCACTCTATCACTTCCATAGTTGAAAATATAATAGTGTTAGAGTCTTCACATTTTTCATATTTTGCAAAACTATCTAAACACCATCTCCGCCACCTCCACCAGTTGGAGGCGGTGGAGTTGGGGTTTTTTCTCTTTAATTTCAACAAGCATCTTAATCCCGTAGTTTGATTTGTTGTTATATTTTATTTTCTTATTTGTCTTAGTTCGGTTGTGATTGAATAGCATGTTTGTGTTAGATATTATTGTCTTTGCAGTCTAATTTTATCATCTATTAATTGAGATATATGTTTATCATTGCCAGAAATATGGTATTCTTTAGCATAGCGCTTAATTTTATATAAGCATATTACTTGTTGAGACCTTTGGGGTGAATTTTTTGGCTATTTGCATTTTACATTTACATTTTCCAGCTTTCTGACATTGCTCAATGTTTATACAATGTGACACTTGGCCCTTTCCTGAGGGATGGAGAAACTGTTTTTGGTGTTGCCCCACGTTTTTGCGATGACACTTTCATTGTTTATTATGATAATTTGAAATAAATAAAGTGACAAAAGATTGTTTCATAAATATAATTACAGAACTCCCCTAACTACAAGTTTTAGTAAAAATATACAGTATATTATTTATGTCAATGTTATTAGTTCTATTTATGTCAATATTATTAGTTCATAAAAAATAATCTTCTGTTTTTTGTGAAATAAACTGAAAATACGTAAAAATATATAAATTATTTATTAATTTTGCAATATATGCTTGGTAAGAATACTTCTTTGTCTTTAAATATAAATACTTATGTACATACAGACTGCTTGGGCTGCTTAGGCATCAAGTTGTGCCTCCGGGTGGGAATCTGCATCCTAATAATAGGGTTCCAGGTACATCAATAAAATTTCTCTGTTTCTATTCTGATTTACATAATAAAATATAATAGTAATGATTATTTTAATTGATACAAGTTTATGCCACTAGAGAGGAGATTGCCATTCTGGAAAGATTGGAGACTGAGAGAACAGAAATATTCAAAGATCAAGTTGAACTGAATGCTAGGGTTCGGGATGCTCTCAATTTTTTTTTCTCGAATTATGATAACTCAGCGAGAATGATCGAAGGAGTTCCGTACGCTGAGAGTTCGAATACTGAAGTGTCTATAGCTATTAAATTTATAAGAGTGCTCTTATTTGTTGCATTTCTCCTTGGAGTTCTACATGCTGCGGTTATCCTCATAAGTCAACTCATAGGCCTTATATGGGGGTTTGTTATTCTTGCGAGGAAAAAAAAAATTAATAAGGGAGCTAAATGAATTCAGTGAAAATCTGACTGGAACACCTACGCATCGCCCCGGCGCCTTACTTCTTCCTACTGCCAGGCTTCGTATAACTGAGATGAGTCATGGCCTTGGCACTGGAGATTGGCTAATTTGCAAAATATTAATGTATGCTATGTTTGCTGTCGTCTTTATCTATGTGTTATGGCACATTGGTTGGGGAGTAATTCTTCCTGGTATGTATTTTTCTTGAAATTTTATTTTTTTCCTTATTTTTCTTATTTATTTTCTGAATTTCTCTATTTTGATTTTGATATGGAATGTAGGGTATCACAGAATGTTTAGGGGGTCATATCCCTTCTTACCTTCCTTACCTATGGGGCTACTTCGCAATCTCGGATACCACATGTCTATATAATTTCAGGTTTGTTATATTAAATGAGTTGATCTTCTATGAAAACTCACAATTAATTCTTATCTACTTTATTATGATAGGGCAATTAGAAGCAGCCTCTGGAGCCTGGAGGAAACTCGAATGAAACTTATTAATATGTTTTGAATCTTCTCTTTTCACTAACTTTTCAACTTTAGCTCATTTTTGACATATTAGCTACAAACTTATTGCACTGAATCTTGGATGTATTCCATCATTTTGTAACTTGTGAATTCAATATTCCTCTATTTTTGTATTCTTGTATTCACAGGATACAAAATAGAGGAATATTGTATTCACAAGTTACAAAATGATGAAATACATCCAAGATTCAACGCAATAAGTTTGTAGCTAGTTTGTCAAAAATAATCTAAAGTTGAAAAGTTAATTAGTGAATAGAGAAGATTCAAAACATATTAATAAGTTTCATTCGATTTTCTTCCAGGCTCCAGTAGCTGCTTCTAATTGCCCTATCATAAAAAAGTAGATAAGAATTAATTGTGAGTTTTCATATCAAAAAGAAGATAAACTCATTTAATATAACAAACCAGAAATTACATAGGCATGTGGTATCCGGGATTGCGAAGTAGCCCAGAGGTAAGGAAGGTAAGAAGGGTCATCCCCTAAACCTTATGTGATACCCTACATTCCATATCAAAATCAAAATAGAGAAATTCAGAAAAAAAATAAGGAAAAAAATAAAATTTCAAGAAAAATACATACCAGGAAGAATTATTCCCCAACCAATGTGTGCCATAACACATAGATAAAGACGGCAGCAAACATAGCATACATTAATATTTTGCAAATTAGCCAATCTCCAGTGCCAAGGCCATGACTCATCTCAGTTATACGAAGCCTGGCAATAGGAAGAAGTAAGGCGCCCGGGCGATGCGTAGGTGTTCCAGTCAGATTTTCACTGAATTCATTTAGCTCCCTTGTTAATTTTTCTTTCTTCCTCGCAAGTATAACGAACCCCTATCTAAGGCCTATGAGTTGACTTATGAGGATAACCGCAGCATGTAGGACTCCAAGGAGAAATGCAACAAATAAGAGCACTCTTATAACTTTAAAAGCTATAGACACTTCAGTATTCGAATTCTCAGCGTACGGAACTCCTCCGATCATTCCCGCTGAGTTATCATAATTCGAGAAAAAAAAATTAAGAGCATCCCGAACCCTAGCATTCAGTTCAACTTGATATTTGAATATTTCGGTTCTCTCATTCTCCAATCTTTCCAGAGTGGCAATCTCGTCTCTAGTAGCATAAACTGTATCAATTAAAATAATAAATACTATTATATTGTATTATGTAATCAAAATAGAAACAGAGAAATTTTAATGAAAATGACGGTTCAATCTTGTAATTAGTTTGGGAAGAACTCTGTAATATTATATAATTATTCATGTTAAAATTTACCATGTCATGAAACTTAAGCAGTTATGTGATTATTCATTGGCAAATGCGCAATTTCCATCTTACAATTACGATGGGACGATATTCCAAAAAAATATTAAATTATGGGACGAAATTCGTTAAGTTAAATTGTCTGGGACGAAAATCCAAAAATAGTGATTAGTTTGGGATGATTTTTGCAATTTTGCCTCACTTAAATTCAAAATGTATATTAGAATTGATGTATTTTGTATTTAAGAGGGACAAATGTGTTAAACTACACTGATAAGAGTGATGAATTTGCTACGAAAAATTTAAGAGGGACGAATATGTTACAATATAAAAGGGACGAATTTGCTATAAAAAATTAAAAAGAGACGACGAAAGTACAAATTTTAACACATAAAGAAGACAAAAAACCTATTCACTCTTTTTTTTATCGCTACTTTGGTTTGCTAGTATCACTAGTTTTAATTCTTCATTAAATGGATTATTATCAATGTACAAAATATGATACAGTATATAGATTAGTTATTCAAGAAATTTGTCGGATAAAGATTAGTTATTCTTGCGAAGAATCTTTGTAATTGTACAGAATCTACCCCATATCTTCTTTGGAAAGGACAAAGGTTAAAATTTAATCAATTACCTAGATTTCTTAGTATTTTAAGACTTTCCAATTTTAAAATTGTTAGGTTTGTGAAAGATTTGCAACAATTCATTATTGTGTAGCTAGGTAATTCATTTATAATGATGTATATGTATTCAAATTAGAAAATTAATTTGTATATTACCATAAAAACTTATATTTAAAAGAGATACCCATTAACAATGTTGTCATTACAGCCGGTTCCTTCACTTAAATTATAAATCTATTCAATATACGACACTTCTTACTCAACCGATTTATTTACACAATTTTTTAAAACTTCTATTTTAATATTCCGAAATTAAAAAACCTTTATTATAACTATTCGAAAAATCACACGAGATATTTTAACGATAAGGATTCAACCAAAATAAAAATCCTATTGAGCACCTCTTTCCAAGTGAAAGAAAGAACGTATAACAGATATCCACCCAATAAAATTGTGAAATAATTAATTTAAATTTTTTTATCTTTCTAAATTTATAATCATCAAGCAAGAGATATTAATTAGTGTAACATCGCCAATGAGGCCGTAACCCATCGACACAAGTGAGACCCACAAATAAGAGGTTTTTGATTCGATTTTCACTAGTTATGAGTATTTTTTTAATTTGTAATTACGATCTATGTATAAATGTATTCACCGTCTTGAAAAAATTATTGTTACATCATAGCATTCACCAATGTACATGTTAAAATATTTTTGAGTTTTTTTTTTTTTTTTTACATTGACCGTCCAAGTTGCTCCTTTTTTCCCTAATTTCCTATTAAAATTCCCGCGTGTTATGGCTGAATCCTGGTTTCTCCTTCCTGATTTATTCTCCCACGTGTAGTGGAATTCTTCTTCTAATTATTCCCCAATTCTTCAGCATCCATACCTCTTAATTGGGCCAGCCCATTTAACAATCAAAAGAGATTGTATTTTGCCCATAAGTGTTCAACTTTATCAAGATTGGCCTCTATTTACATTTCCAACCCCTACCTTCATTTCTTTGTATCATTGACACCCTCAACATTCTAAAATGATCAATCTCGAGATTTTTTGTTCGTCTCTTGTAATATTTCCCTCATGGACCTTTATGCAAATTGAATTTTACTGACCCGATTAATTTCCTGCAAGAAAATATATTGAATTAGTGCTCAAAATCAAGGATTATTCTCAAAATTTAATTAACCACGTAAATCGAATCTAATAAATAAAATGTGAACTAAAATCTCAAACAACTCACAAAGGCTTAAGAAAAAATCTATTTAAGTCTAAAAAGTGCACGCGATAACTCTATTTTCATAGATTTATCACCGAAACCCGCAAAACCGAGCTAAAACTCATCAAATAGACCTTTAGATAATATACATGCACGTGAACTTAGATGCCACACGTTTCACAGTGCACTTGTTACATGTCCAATTTTATTTTATTTTTTAAAAATCCATCTTTTCAATGCTAAAAGGACACATGTCATTAGAAAAATGCATGCACCCATGTATAAATTTTCATTTTGGGATTATGGAGGAAAACCAAACTGTTACTAACCTGGTTAGTTCAGGAGTTGATACGAGCTTGGTCTGAGTCCATTCAGGCAAATATGGCCGATTGGTTTCCAGATCAGTGAATAATTTGTGGGCCTCTCACGTTTCATGAGATCGAGCCAAAATTCTTTCAAAAAGGTTTTAGTTAAATTCATAAAACCATAAAAAACTATTCAAAAACTTACATTCAAACTATTCAAATCTATAAAACATTGATTTGACACCTACCACCTACTTTTTCCCTTAAATCTCACTAAAAAAGACATTGATTTGACACATGCTGTCTACTTTTTCCCTTAAACCCCAACATCCAAACTCAATTCAAGTGAAGTTTCAACTTATTCAAACCACAAACCCAACGTACGGTCAAAACTCATCTAAATGATATCTCAAAGGTTTCATCGGAATCACTCAAATCAATTTTTTCTTAAAACGAAATCCGCAAAACCGAGGCAAAACCCATCCAAATAGAACCTAAGGGATTTAGTAGACAAATAAACTCCAGCTTTTACTTGGAAGTCTTAAAATCTGTTTTGTAGCACAAATGTAATTTTCGGGCCGGCCCGCTCTTACTACAGAAAATATTAATTTTTTGCAAGATGAAGACTTTTTACTCATTGTGGTCAGTTTTAACACTTGAGGGCTTTTTGTAGATTTCTTCCTAATTGTAAATCAATTTGTATATTTGCTATAAATTAAACACGTCGTATAATCTGTATATATTTTTTAAAATTTATTATAGACACTACATAACTAAATTCATACTAATGGGTATGTAATTTATCCGTAAGGAGAATTTCCAACCTTAGGGATAAGGTAAATACTGCACCCACAACGGTTGATTTAAGAAAAAATGAATACGAAGTTCATAGTTCTGAGCTTAGAGCCACATTAGGGGTTTCTTTTTAAGCTAACTCTCCGTGATATGTCTAATAGGCAATTTACCTCTCTGTGAAATAAAAATAAGCAATTTAACTCCCCGTAAAATGAAATAATGAGCAATTTAACTCCCTATGATATGAATTAATAAGCAATTTAAAGAGAGGCAATGTGCTTCTTTTATATAAACACGAAGAGGTATTTTTCCTATTTTCTTATCACATGAAGTTAAGTTGTCTATTTAAGATATCACAAGGAGGTATTTATCCTTTTCTTTATCACATAAAATTAAATTATATATTTAAAATAATACAGCGAGTTAATTTGCTATTCACTCCCACTTTAGGAGATGAAAGGGATTTTGGAATGATACTATGGTTTGTTTGGGAGAATATATGATCTCCCAGGTAATACCTTTTAATTTGGTTTTTTACTTTATTTTCACAAAATTGTTATTTAATTCCCCCCCCCACCCACCAACCCAAAAATAACAGGACATTTGGAAGAAACTTAAGGAGCCACATATGGGACTGAAGTAATGGGCATTAATTAATATATATATTTTACATTAACTTTTCGATTATAGTTCATTTTTAAAACTCGAACATTGATAAATCACATTCAATGTATCTTACTATAACAAAATATTGTCTTTCTTTTAGTATTTGGTCATTTTTATGCAACATGCCTCGAAGCAAATTGTGCAGACTATTGGTCATTCGTATTGAACTGCTTTTTTGCTTCGTAAGCACTTTTGTTGGAAATTAAACAATGGTTCTTATTTCAATTCACCAGAATATGTTTATATGTTCATAAATTGGCAATATATACTAATAATATAGGACATTATGACAAATTATATGGTATTAAAATTGACGTTTTGCCTTGTAGAGATGTTGGGAGTATTTTGTCAATGTAAGGCTACTTCCATTCCTCCTCCGCTAATTGCAGGCCTCATGTTCAATGCATCACCTAATAGAAGAACTTCGCGAGTAGTAAAAACAAGAATTGACTTAACTGGGATTACTTTAACCTGTGCTTTGTCAATTGACGATATATTTATATATAAAGGCATTATACATGTATAGCTGTTTAGCTAGGTACCTGAACATTAGAAATTATTCAAATTTTGAGAGCTATAAATTAAAGTAAAAACAATTGATATATGTAAACCTGAGAAGCCACCACAGATTTCACAGAAATGAGCCATTTGTCCATTGGAAATGGAAGGTATTTTTGGTCCCCCTGGAATATGGATCGATCAAAGCAAAGGTTGATGGATGTTCACTAAAATATAACATGTGCATGCTTTGGATAAACAAGTTGACAATTCTCTTCCAATAAAATGGGAAAGCTTGCAGAAGATCATTGACATAGTAATTAAATAATATAATTAATGTTACCCAGGAGCATAATAATCTAGGAATTCGTGACAAAAAAAATAACACAATTACTCAATGGCTTCGCCCGGGTTCGAACCGGAGACCTTCAGTGTGTTAGACTGACGTGATAACCAACTACACCACGAAACCTTAGTTGTTGCAGGGTGTCAATTAAAAATTAATAAACGTTATTAATATTTACAAGCTCTTTGAATCTGAACTCCACGCTTTTTGGGCTTTGATCAGTCTCTGTCCACAGAATATAGTCCATTATATTTTATACAGTTTTGCACACAGTCCAGATCTTATGGTAATGAACTAATTTCTTAAAAATAAAACAAAAGTAAATGTATAAATTATAATTAATGTGTGTAAGTAAGGCTAGAAGCTAGATATTACGTACGTTTTCCAATCTGACATATTTATTTTTGAAAAATGATAAACTAATGATATTTACTTGGAAAAACAAAATAGAAACTAATAATAATATACATTATCTTATAGTTTCATTACAAAATGAGATTATGATAACAATTCAGCATTTTTTAATTATGATAAATCTACAACACGTATTTATAAACTAAAAAAAAAAGGTACAGGTATAGACTATTAGACTTGTTGCATAACAATTAACAACCACATATATAAATATTGTGTATTGTAATAATTCTTTTATACTTATACTTGTAGCGAGGTTATAATTTACAACTTCACAATATGTTATAATTACAATATCTGATTCTGAAGAAATAATTTGATAATATAAAGAAGTTAAGTCTAATGTGTAAAATATCTAGTAATGTAATTTTGTAATAGACTGAATACTCATATTCATATTTCAAGTGGAAACCATAAAATAATGTGTGAAATATCTTATAATGTAAATACTAATAAACCTAACAATTTAGTTTTGTAATAAACTGAATCTCAATAAGTAAAAAGTTTAAATGTAGACAATTGATTACATGTAAACCTTTCCAAAGAAGATATTCTTTAACAGTGCATTATTAAGTTGATACTTCATGAAAATAATCCATTTATTCAAGTATTAAAGCAAAGTAGTGAAAAAAGAATCCATGACAGAATTCACAACCGTTGTAAATGTAGACAATTAATCAATGTTTTTAAACCAAGCCCGAAATAGATGATCCAACTGGTTAGTGCTTTGATCAACTTGTTGTGCATCAGGTGCAGTAAGTTTCACTTTTATATATATATACGAATCTATTCAAATTGAGTTTAAAATGAATGATTTGAGTAGACTCAACTCATTCTTCAGACTTGCTCACCTGTACAGTGTACAAATGCATAATGCATACAAATGAAAAAGGCATTTCAACAAAAACCGTCTTGTATTCGCATGATACAAAATAGAGGAATATTGTATTCACAAGTTACAAAATGATGGAATACATCCAAGATTCAGCGCAATAAGTTTGTAGCTAGTTTGTCAAAAATTAGCTAAAGTTGAAAAGTTAGTGAAAAGAGAAGATTCAAAACATATTAATAAGTTTCATAGGATTTTCTTCCAGGCTCCAGAGGCTGCTTCTAAATGCCCTATCATAAAAATATATATATATATATATAAAGTAGATAAGAATTTATGAAAAAATCAAATTAAAAATTATGCAAAAAGGTGTAAAATATGTTACCTGGAATATCATATATACCGCAGCAAACAAGCAATTATCATGCAAAACCCTGCTAGACAAAACAATATGAAAGCTACCATTCCAAAATCCCTCTCATCTCCTAGTGAGGCCTTAAGCTCAGAAATTTGAACTTCGTATTCGTCCATCGATAAAGCATCAGTTGAGGGTGCCAAGTTCACCTTATTTCTAAGGTTGAAAATTCTCCTACGGAGAGATAATTTTGCCGCCCAGTTCAATTTTCTTATATGGCTATAGGTGATTAAAGCAGCACCCATAAATCCAAAAAGAAACGTGCCCAGCAAGCACACGAGGTTGATTATAAAGTATTTCTCTGATTTCATTCCTCCAAAATATGACACCAATGTCAATAAGCCGCCAAAGGTGGTAATGCACCCAACGAAAAAACTCATCGACATTAGATAACTCGTATTGTATTCTATATAATCTTTGTATATTTTTGTTCTTTCCTCTTGAGCATTTTGGAGATTGCTTTTTTGCTCGACAGATGCATAGACTATATTAATGAAGCAAACAATATATTACAATTTATATATAGAACATACAGCACTAATTTTCAAATAAATCAATACATACATACAAATATTTATAATTCAGGAAAAAAAATAAGGAATTAACATAAGATGCTCTTAATACCATATATGTATTGAAATAATAGTTTCAAAAAATAAGTAATTACCATAAAAAATATACTCATAAATCTAATGAAAAACTCCAATGGCCAGCATTTTCCTTTCTTTATCATTGTAGGATTGAGGATATATAGGTTTTCATTATTCACTTTATTATATACCATAACTCTGTGGATCACACAAATCATGCCATAATTTAAAAATAATACAACTTAATTAAGAAGATACTCATAAACCTAATAATTTAGGAAAACTCCAAAGGCCAGCAATTTTCTTTCTTTATCAACGTAGGATAGAGGATCTATGTGTCATGGTGATACAATCGATCATCTCTTATTCAATAATCTACAAGTACTTTACATTTTTGTATGAACTTTAGAATGAAATTAAATATGAGGAGCTTGAGCAATAATGGGTATTTCATAATTCCTTTTTAAGGGAATTTTATTTTGTTTACTTTACAACTATCTATCTATAATACTTACTGATATTCAGCTTATCCATCTATGTATAATACTTACTGATAAAATGTAGTAGAAAAATCAATTTTACTTACCTTGAGTGGCACCTCCTATCAGTACAAAATTTTCCTTACCAAGCTTTGTTTTCAACTTGTCCACCATGCCTGGCCGTGGAACTTCAGCAGGGTTGATCCCACTAACATCAGAAGATCTACAAATAAAAAAAGAAAAAAACCAAATACATTAACAAATATAGAAGCTCAAGAGATAAAACTCAAAAAACACATTCTCAAAGAAAATGCATAAATAAAATAACCTCCCCATAGCTTGAAACAACTCACAATGTCATAAACAGACCCTTAATGATATTTTCTAACTTACCCAGTGTTTAAGACCACGTCAGAGGCGGTGGAGCTAGGATCGGCAAGTAAAGGTTCTCCTAGGGCACGAGGATCCGCCATTTTTGTATCGAGCTTTTTCAGTGAGAAATAAAGAATGGGACTCCAGGGAGAGTGATTGTAAAAGAGATAGGGGAAGTGTGACTTGTACTGGAGAAAGGTAAAATGAAATGATTGTAACCGCTCTCACATACTAGGTGGAGAAAGGCGAAGTAATTAATTAATATTTATATTCCCTCTAATTATAAAAGTATGGGTAGTTTGTGTCAATAATTTTTTTTCTTTTTCTGCAAACTATAATATTTTTATGTGAAGTGATTTTAATAAACAAACTAACTCAAGAAGTATACTTAAATTAAGAATCATAATGTATGGTTGACTAGAAGAACTAGATATAAAAAAGTTCAAAAGCTTAAAATAATTCATATCATTGGTCACACGTGACATTAATGCAAGTTATAAATTGTGTTTGACGTTTTTTTTCATAAAATTCTAAAAAGTTAATTTGTGCTTCAAGTAATTGGTGAATGTTTTGTAAAAGAATAAATTTAGAAAATAAAAATGTATGTGTTTTTGTAATATTTTTAACAAAGCATAAAATTAATTCTATAAAGAAATTAAATTATACTATGTATTATCCTTTATAGTTATTACAGTATTCTTATGTATACTATTATTTTTAATATATTCAAAGTATGGGGAATGAAAACTGGAATGAGAATTTTCTCTATATGCGAGTAATATAGCTAGAGTATATTCTAATAATAAATACTACAGTATTTAATTGGAGTACTATTCTCTCCATCACAATATTATTCATAATTAAAAGTGGAAAATTCTTGTATAGACTGGTCTATGAGCTTTTCATAGACCTTGTGGTTCTAAATGAACCACATCATATATTTTGATCTCAAAATGTATGATGTTGTTCATTTACAATCACAAGGTCTATGAAAAAGTCATAGACCAGGTCTATGCAAGAATTATCCCTTAAAAGTAAACCACATGGTCTTCGGCAGCAGATCCTTTGTACCACTTATTTGTACCACTAATATGTACCACCAATATAAAATTGTCACGTGTCCATAATAATTGTAGAGTTAATTCAAATTAAACTTAACCACATTAATTATTAGAGTTAACTCAAATAATTGTACAATTAATATGAACACGTGTCAATTTTATATTGATGGTACACATTAGTGGTACAAAGGATCTGCTGCCCATGGTCTTCATAATTGATAAAGAAGTTACCATTAAATGAGGAGAGAGAGAGAGAGAGAGAGAGAGGCTTTTTTCTTTTCTGATAAATAAGAGAGATTTTGTTTGTTGCCTGTTGTGTTGGGGATGTGTTGCTTGCGTGAAAAGAGAAGAGAGAGTGTGAAGGAAATGTGATGTCAAGTTTAATATATAAATGATGAGTGAGAAAAAACAAATTAAGAGGATTGTTGTTTCTCCCAAAGACTGCTACCCTACATAGGACTAGAGTACATACATATTGGTGTATGGCATGGATAATTACTTATATTTATCCGATCCCCAATATGATTTCTTGATAACCAAATAATAAAGTGTAGCCCCTTCTCACATTTTATATAATACTATAGTAGGTTGCGGAATGAATTACTAATACTTTTGATAATGTCTATTATTGTAATATTATTTGTCTTTATTTTGTAATAGTGGCTCTATAAATTAGATTATAGGTTTTCTTTGACATTATTAAAAGAAGGAGAATATATGTTAAATCATGTTTGTTAATTATGTGAGATAAATTGAATTGTGTAGATATGTATTACATTATATTGAATCAAATTAAATTATGTATGTGCTTTTAGATATAACCATTTTTTAAAAATTACTTGGAAATGAGAGATGATTATTTATATATATATATATAAATAAAATATGGTAATTTATCTAAGAATATCCAATATCATCATAATACAAAGAATAACTGACAACAACACTAAACATAAATTAATGGGAATATTAAACCTCTTAACTTCTAGGTTATGAGGTCTCAACTGTGATATTTTAACTTTTTGAAAACCACCGAACTGCCTTCTAAAAAATGTGACAAATGGGCCTTAGATGTTGTGAATTTTCCCTACGGAAGATATAGATTAGAAATATGTAGGAAGGACATTGATATTGATTCAATTCCTTAATATGTTAAAGGGGGTGTTTGGTAGGGTTTATAGGTGCATCAGTCCATATCAAGTTCTTTACATATCATATATTGGGTCCAAGGGGTTGTACCTTTACTACCTATGTAGAACGAAAATAGATACGATGACACAAATATGATACGATACGAATACGGCGACACAAAATTTTAAAATTTATTGTATACATAATTAAAAAAATATTTATTTATATATTTATGCATATTGAAATGAGTAAAATAATATATTTATATATTCATACATATTAAAAATTTGGAATAGATAAAGTTAAGTGTCATATTCATTGTTTTTGGTGGTTCAATGTCTTACATAGTATTTGCCAATTGTGATGAGTTATAAAAATTCAGAATATGAAATGTGTTGGATACGCCTAAAGAAGTATTTGATACATGTGTTCAATATTTCTTTTTAATTAGATTTTACGACAACCATGTGGAGTGTCGAATACGTATGGCACGAGTATCGTATTGGAGAAATATCCAACATGGCATTTTATAATTTCTTGAAGTATGATAATTTTACTTTTGGTACCATAAGTGACCTTACTTTAAAAGTATGGTACCATAAGTTACAAAGCCAACACATTTGGTACCAAAGTTAATGGGGCTCGAAACATTTGTTGCTTCCGTTTTTAATTTTGGATGGAAATTTGATGGACAATTTGTTGAATTGGTCTTATAATTAAATATTGCTGACAAATGATGTAAATTTCGAATTTTTTTAAAACTAATTAGATCTTACATATAATATATATAAATTAAATAATATTTTATATAAATATCAATTAAACCTATTAGATATTTTAAATTAAAAAAAATCTTTTTGACTAATAAGATTTGATACATAATATTTAATATAAAATATGAAGAAAAAAATATTTTATAAATAGTAAACACTAAGAAAAATTGTAAAAAATGTTGCTAACTTTAGAAAAATAACAAAGTTTAAGGTAAATAAATAGTTTTCGAATTATATCTTGTTTTCGTCTGATTCAAAAATGAAAATTTTTTGATGGAAAAAATGGAAATTTTGAATCATGGGTACGAGTATTGTTGCTAAAAGACTATATATATACACACACTAATATATTTAAGAAAAGGGAAGGACATTCATATTGTCTTTATACAAAGTGCATATGTTGCTTATTAAAAAAAAATACATATGTTAAGTAATAAATATTCTTGGATTCCCATTCTTCAGCACACTACTCATATTAAACTTAAACCACATGATCTTCATAAATTATTATAATAATTAAATAATAACTAGATATAGATTATAGTGAGTATAACACTAGAATTCACCAAAAAAAATGAGGAGAGAGGACAATTACTTGCGTAAAAGAGAGAGAGAGAGAGAAAAAAAGGGGAAAAGATGAGAAGAAAAATAGTACTCCACTTTTTTACGTGAAGAGAGAAAGAAGAGAGAGAGAGAGAGAGAAAGGTGATGCCAATATTAATAAATGTAGAGAGAGGAAAAAAAGAGGACTGTTTCTCTTTACCAAATACTGCTACGTACATGTTGGCTCCGTACGTATGGATAATTATTATATCTTCAGCTATGATTTTATTGAAATTGCCTTTGATAATGTATGTCTCTCTCTCTTTTTACGCAAGTAATTGTCCTCTCTCCTCATTTGTTACTAGTTTTATACTCACTATAATCTATAACTAGTTATTATTTAATTATTATAATAATTTATGAAGATCATGTGGTTTAAGTTTAATATGAGTAGTGTGGTGAAGAATGGGAATCCAAGAATATTAATTAATTAACATATGTATTTTATAAGCAACATATGTACTTTGTATAAAGACAAAATGAATGTCATTTCCTTTTCTTATATATATTAGTGTGTATATAAATAGTCTTTTAGCAACATTACTCGTATCCATGGATCAAAATTTTCATTTATTCCATAGAAAATATCAAAAAGTTTTTATTTTTGAATCAGGCGATACGAAAACAAATATAATTCTGAAATTATTTATTTGTCAAACTCTGTTATTTTTTTAAATTTAGTAACATTTTTTTACAAATTTTTCTTAGTGTTTCCGATTTATAAAATATTTTTTTCTTCAGATTTTATATTAAATATTATGTATCAAATCTTATTAGTCAAAAAGATTTTTTCATTAATTTAAAATATCTAATAAGTTTAATTGATATTTATATAAAATAATTTATATATATTATATGTATAAGATCTAATTAGTTTTTTAAAAAAAATTCGAAATTCACATCATTTGTGAGCCATCTTTAATTATAAGACCAATTCAGCAAATTATCCATCAATTTTCCATCCAAAATTGAAATTTCCATAAAAACTTGACGGAAACAACAAATGTTTCGAGCCCCATTAACTTTTTGTACCAAATGTGTTGGTTTTGTAATTTATGGTACCGTAATTTTAAAGTAAGGTCACTTATGATACCAAAAGTGAAATTATCATACTTCAAGAAATTATAAAATGTCATGTTGGATACTTCTCGGATGTTCAATATGCCATAGGCATGATGACTAATATTTTATTTTTCTTTTCTCTGTTGTTGATCGTAGGTTGTGTAGACTTATTTTCTTGATTTTTTTAATTGAATTTATGATTGAATAATCTGCTAACGTATTAATAATCTGTTAGAGTCTGGCATATATTAATAATCTTTTAAGATACGATACGAATTAATAGGTTAACAAATCAGGCGAAATCTATTAATAATCTATTATCGTATCTTATTTGTGTCATCATATCCATATTCGTTCTACATAGGTAGTAAAGGTATAACCCTTTGGACCCAGTGTATGATATGTAAAGAAGTTGATATGGGCTAACGCACCTATAAACCCTACCAAACATTCCCTTAACAGATTAAGAAATTGAATCGACCTCAACGTCCTTCTTACATATCCCTAATCTATATCTTCTGTAGGGAAAATTCACAACATCTAAGGCCCATTTGTCACATTTTTTAGAAGGCAGTCCGGTGATTTTCAAAAAGCTAAAATATCACAGTTGAGATCTCAGAACCTAGAAGTTAAGAGGTTTAATTCCCACTAATTTATTTTTAGTGTTGTTGTCATTTATTCTTTGTATTTTGATGATATTGGATATTGTTAGATATATATATATATATATATATATATATATATATATATATATATATATAATCATCTCTCACTTCCAAATTATTTTTAAAAAAGGTTATATCTAAAAGAACATACACAATTTAATTTGATTCAACATAATGTAATACATATCTACACAATTCAATTTATCTCACATAATTAACAAACATGATTTAACATATATTCTCCTTCTTTCGATAATGTCAAAGAAATCCTATAATTTAATTTATGGAGCCACTGTTACAAAATCAAGACAAATAATATTACAATAATAGACATTATCAAAAGTGTTAGTAATTCATTTCTCAACCTACTATTATATAAAATGTGAGAAGGGGATACACTTTATTTTTTTGTTAGAATACGGATACATACATTAAAATATACATCCATAACTTATAAGAGAAATTTTATTTTCAAAATGGAATCCAGAAATCATATTGCGGATCGGATATCCATGCCATACACCAATATGTATGTACTCTACTCCTATCGGATATCCATGCCATACACCAATATGTATGTACTCTAGTCCTATGTAGGGTAGCAGTCTTCGGGAGAAACAACAATCCTCTTAATTTGTCTTTTCTCACTCTTCATTTATTAAACTTCACTTCACTCTCTCTCTCTCTCCTCTTTTCACGCAAGCAAAAAAAAAAAAAAAAAAAAAAAAAACTGGCAACATGCAACAAACAGTCTCTTTATTTATCAGAAAAGAAAAAAGTCTCTCTCTCCTCATTTAATGGTTACTTCTTTATTAATTATGAAGACCACTCTGAAGTATTATAAGTATCATGGTATGTATTAAAATAAAAATTGAATATATTAAAAAATAATAGTATACATATAGAATATTGTAATAACTATAAAGTGTACATATAGTATACATATAGAATATTTGTGGTTCAAATTACATGAAGCACAAATTACTCATTTGAAATCTTTAATAATGCTACTAGACCGCAATGTGCTTTATTGGTTGTAAGTGCAAATATTAGGAAAGGTGACACATATATATCTCTAAATGTTATTATATTTTTTTGTTATTATATAAATATATTTAACCTTACTGGGTCAAGTCTTAATTTTGAAATGGGTTTAGTGAGTTGAGTTGACACCTAGGTAACTAAATTCGTGGCCTAGGGGTTCGTGCGCGCTCTCGGTTCGCGCACCGAGCGCGAAATCAGAATTCTCTATGAAATTCGCGAATTTGCTAGATTGAGTTCGCGTATTTGCCTAACTAAATTCGTCTGATGCATTATATTTTCAGTCTGAACCAATACAAGTGTGCCAAGTGTTTATTTTTTCCGTCTTTTTACCATTGTGTGTCAGAGGTCTTACAGGTCACTGCACCGACTGTGCCTAGCAATTAATATTAGCCGTGTGATCAAATGATGATGATGTTTGGTGGCCCATTTTTCAAGTCTGTACCTACATATAGATATAGGAATATTTTATTCCTATATAATAAGCACTACCTTAATACACAACTTGTGGGACAGTTGCTTGCAAATTTGTATGAAATATATTGTGAAGAATTATTATATACACTTCAGAAATTATATTTGAGATGATGCATTTTTTTATTGTTTTCTTAATATATAAAAGTAAATGTATTGTGGATGTCTTTTTGAAATATACAAGTATGTTGACATTTGTATTTATATTGTTTTTTATCCTCCAATGCCTTTTTAACTTTCATCACAGAAATAAACAAATTTATCAATATTCATATGTATCAATTTACTAATAATGTTCAATAGCAATTTAAATTTTAGTGCTATATATTCTGATGTTCATAGTAAATTTTAGTTATATACTGTATATACTAGTAATGTTCAAAAGCAATATAAACTTTAGTGCTATATTTTTTAATTTTAATTTGAATATTAGTTATTATATTATAAATTTAATTTTTTATAAAGACGCTCTATACGCGCTCTCAAACTTCAAAATTTTAATTTCTCACGCTCTCACGCTCTCGCTCGCGCTCCCGCTCTCGCACCCGCTCCGCGAATTAGTTACCTAGGTTGACACTAAACTTGAGAATTGAGAGGTAGGCTAGTAATTGGTAGCTTTACAGACCTGAGAGGTATAGTCTTCAATCACTTATAAAACTTTTTTCTCTCTTTTCCCCTCTGTCTCACTTTCAGAAGAAAAAAAGTAAACCTCATTTCAAACTCAAACGGCTACTAATGAATAGACGTGGAGACTTGAGAGGTAGGGTAGCAATGGGTAGCTTCAGAGACTTGAGAGGTACGTAGTGTTCAATCACTTAACTTATAAAACCCCTTTTCTTTTCTATCTATCACTTCCATAGTTGAACATATAATAGTGTTAGAGTCTTCACATTTTTCCTATTTATTTTGTTAAACTATCTAAACCACCATCTCCGCCACCTCCACCAGTTGGAGGCGGTGGAGTTGGGGTTTTTTCCCTTTAATTTCAACAAGCATCTTAATCCACATAGTTTTGATTTGTTGTTATCTTTTATTTATGTCAATGTTATTGATTCATAAGCAAATAATCTGTTGTTTTTAGTGAAGTAAACTGAAAATACGTAAAAATATACCTTTTTGGACTTACCTAGTCTCACTTTACAGACCGGGTCGTGGATAGTGGAAATCTCTTGCGTAGAAAAGAAAACCACCATTTTATAAAAACCCTTCCATAGTTGAAAATATAGTGTTAGAAGGTTATTGTCCTCATATTTTTTCTATTTTGCAAAACTACCTAAACCATCCATTTCCGCCACCTCCACCAGTCGGAGGCGGTGGAGTTGGGGTTTTTTCCTTTTAATTTCAACAAGCATCTTAATCCACATAGTTTGATTTGTTGTTATCTTCTATTTATGTCAATGTTATTAGTTCATAAAAAATAATCTGTTGTTTTTTGTGAAGTAAATTGAAAATACGTAAAAATATTTAAAGTATTTATTAATTTTGCAATATATGCCTGGTAAGATAAATATATACTTCTTTGTCTTTAATTATAAATCTTACTTTATCTACAGACAAACTGCTTAAGCTGCTTGGGCATCAAGCTGTGCCTCCGGGTGGGAATCCGCAAGCCTAATACTAGGGGTCTAGGTACATTTCTAAAAAGATTATTTTTGAGATTCACTCTTAAGTTAATTTGTATATTATATGCTTATCTCATATGCTAGCGGTTTTGCTGGCCAAACTCACTTCGTCATGATAATTTTTACTAATTAGTGCCCGTCAAACTCTTTGATTTAATTACTAAAAATTAAATAAATTATCGTACTAGTTTTTTTTTTTTTTTTTTTTTTTTTTTTTTTTTTTTTTATCATATTTATCGAGTTTCAAGGGTCCAAATTCTTACTACTAGGAGATTTTTTGAATTTTTTTACAGCTATCTCGATCTTATTACTAAAAATTAAATAAATTCTCATCATGCACTCATCTTCTCCGAGCCCTTTACAGCTATCTCGATCTAAATCAGCCTTTTACATTTCATTATCCTAATTCAAAATAAATTAAACCAAATCAATCAATTAATTATAACACAATTAAAAAAATCCCCAAAAATATAAAATGATTTGAACGTGCCTAGCCATAGCTAACTCATCCCAAGATGAGTCTCCATTGGAGTGACGTCGTGAAAGGCCGGTTCCAGTCGGGCGAGAGCATACATAATGTTAGAATTAGAAATAGGAAAAGGGTTGTCATGCAAATGGTTGTGATTTTGGCCATGCGTATTAATTATTCAAAGTGTAGCTAGTATTGAAGACTTGAGGAAGAAAAGGAGTGAATTTATAGAAAGTTAAAGTGGGAGGACATTTCCGTCATATTACTATGATCGAAGTTTGAACTAAGTTTAGAAAATATAAATTCGTACGGCCAAAGTTAACTTAGAGAAATTCAGAAAAATGAGGAAAATAAAAAACAGAAATTCAGAAAAATAAAGAAAATAAAAAAGAGAAATTCAAAAAAATAAGAAAAAAAAGTAAAATTTCAAGAAACAATACGTACCAGGAAGAATTACTCCCCAACCAATGTGCCATAACACATCGATAAAGATGGCAGAAAACATAGCATACATTAATATTTTGCAAATTAGCCAATCTCCAGTACCAAGGTCATGACTCATCTCAGTTATACGAAGCCGGACAGTAGGAAGAAGTAAGGCGTCAGCGCGATGCGTAGGAGTTCCAGTCAGACTGAATTCATCTAGCTCTCTTCTTAATTTTTCTAGCTTCCTCGCAAGAATAATAAACCTCCATCTAAGGCCAATGTGATGTCTTATGAGGATGATCGTAGCATTTAGGACTCCAAAGAGAAACGCAACAAACAAGAGCACTCTCATAATTTGAAATGCTATAGACACTTCAGTACTCGAACTCTCATACGGAACTCCTCCGATCATTCCTGCTGAGTTATCATAATTCGAGATAAAAAAATTAAGAGCATCCCGAACCCTAGCATTCAGTTCAACTTGAACTTTGAATATTTCTGTTCTTTCATTCTCCAATCTTTCCAGAATGGCGATCTCCTCTCTAGTGGCATAAACTGTATCAATTAAAATTATCAATAATATTATATTATATTATGTAATCAGAATAGAAACAGAGAAATATTTAAGCCTAATACTAGGGGTCTTTAAATG